>OU795037.1:86398054-87688641 GCA_917208275.1 Patella pellucida
TACTGCTTTGAGTACAGGAAAGTAAACAGACAATAATATAAGTAAAGATAAGAATTTCATTGATTTTATGTCAACAACAACACAACAACAATAACTGACCATCTTCCATCATACAAATATAGTCCTTCACAAGACAAGAGAAATTCAGAAGACATCAACTGGACACCGGCATTGCAAGGCACGATACAGCAGATAATGTTTTGGTTTTTTCTAACATGATCCCTCCTTTTAAATCTTATTCATACACATTCGGCACTAAGTTCAAAATATTGGATATTAATTCAGTAGTGTCTGACATTTTGTCAGGCTTGCAAATCGGCTTGTATTTGGAAAGTTACGACTCTCGGTACAAGAAAGTCAAGAGAAATCAGAATAAGTCAAGAAAACTCTTATATTTTGAATTAGTTTCAAATTGCCGACAGTCTTTTGGCGAGTGCAACACGTGCTTAGTGTTTGTATGTTAAAACGATACATGTCCCGGAGGGGAAGGATTCAATTTTATGAAATATGATCATGGTATTATCTATCGTTGTTGGTACAATAAGGTGAGAATATATTCTGCCATCGGCTGGCGGATAATTAAACTGGAGGTTATTCCTACTTGTCACACATAAATAGAACAGATAATCTGACCTTAGGAGAACAACTTTCTTTCCATTGGCAAAATGATAAAATTCTAGTACAAGTTCGGCCTTGGAACAGGCTAGAAAAATATTATAGCTTAAGGAGATCCCCTCCTCGAAGACACACAAGACACACACAGCTACCCAGCCACACCTTTTAGAGCTCCCTGGGGTCCATACACAAGCCATTTGGTAATTTTCAAATTTGACTAATGAAAAGGCTAGTAAAATGTTTTAGCTTAAGCGAAATGTCTCTCATACCCACCACCCATCTTCCTCTGACCACCCTTTAAGAGCCCATATTTTGATGTCAAGCCTTTTAAAAAAAATCAAGACCCAATATCCTAAAATAAAGTGAAGATTTGAAGAATGTACACATCTATATTATCCTAAATCTTACTAGTATTTATTTTTATAAAAATAACTCTGTAATAATTCAAATTTATAAATCATGAACCCTTTGCTTATATCAAAGTCAAGCAAATAGAGGAGGGTTGGATGGCCAAATGGTTAGCGCATGCGCATTTTATCATAACGTCTGTAATTCAGTGAAATGGGGTGGTTTTGATTCCCAAGTTATATGTGTCAAGGAATAGTGTCGCCTGTCCAACCTCATGGGTTTTCTTCAGATCCTCCGGTTTCTTCCTACGCGCCAGCAAATTATTGAAATAAAATTAAACTTTATGTTTGTCTCAAAATGACCTAGTTTGTGTCATTTCTATCCCTCGCCAAGCAAATAGATGGTATATGTTATTATGCTTGAAAAGACAAATTTATTCTGCTTCTTTCAATGAAGCCATTGTTTGTTTTTGGGGAAAAGTGCAATATTTTCATTAAGATGAATCATAAAAATAGATTGATGTTTGACTATTTTTGTCTTTTCATGCCGGCTTAATTTTTTTGTATGTGTGTGCAATTTGTCTTGGTTTCTCCACTATATTATACTGACATACGCTATTTTACTGAGATTTCGTCTAATAGTTTGGATGCAGCTATGGCGGGTGTGGCGCCAGGCAGGGTAAGCTTACTCTTCCGGACACCTGTTACCACTGCTTGTCGTGTATTTTGTACACGAGGAGCAGTCCATTTGCTGATTACACTATTTTGCTTGAATACACTATTTTGCCTATAACGTTTTTAGGGCTTCAAATTCTGTCTTATGGTTTGGATTGTTCGTACTTGGTTTTTATTTTATAGTGCAGCTAACATTTATACAAGTATGCTTACAATGTCGATCTTTAATTCAAATTTTATTGCTTTATAAATGTTAACTCGACTTTGATAAATGGAATGTGAGTTCAACAACCTGTGGAAAATATTTATACAACAGTAATGTTCTTTCTAGATTTGCTTCATTGATATTTATCTTGCATTGACAAATATTTATTTGGAATTTGAAAAACGAGCCAACAGTGAGACTGATTTCCCCAAATTGGATGACAAATAATAATTAATTTCACATAATTATCTTTTTGAATTGTATCGAGCAATCAACTGAGAGATAGAAAATAAAATTACTGTTCTGCTCCTAAACTGGGCTAATGAAGATGGACATGCCAGGGCAGCCACCACGGCTCATGGGACAGATGTTTTTTAATGTCTGCCACAAAGAACGAGGCTAGCATTTGAATTACTAAAATAAAGAGAGAGAGAAATTGGGTTTAATGTCCACTTGACAAAAATAAGGTCATATCTATGGTTCAGATCTTCAGAAGTGACAGGAAACCGGATGACCAGAGTAATTCCACGAGGTTGGACAGGCAAGCCTAGTCCTTGTCATGCACAAGTTGGGAATTGAAACCATGCCCCTTTATTCAATGACAGACCTTTTGATCTAGACCACCGCTTTACTGAAATATAATAGTTTGTCCCGAAATGATCACGTCTGTGGGAGTAAACCAGAGCTATCTCCAAGCCAGGGATCGAAACCAAACCCACAAGCCCCAGGTGAACGTCCAGCTAGAACTCGAAGTCGGACACTCTAGGCCATCTCAACTCCCTATTGTTATACTACAAAGCAAATAAACACATAATATACAGCAGGATTGTCCTCCATGCTAATTATAACTCCTTGTTTGCTTAATACAACACATGTTAAAGTGTGTACTTTGATAGTCGTTTAAAGTACATGCTAGCTAATCAAGATTAGCTTAGAAACATTAAAAGTAGATGATCAAGATTAATTTAGATAGTAATTAAAAAAGTAAGTATATAAATATGTTAACAAATAAAGATAATAATTTCCATCATGTAATAATCAGCATTATCACACAGCTAATAAAAATCTATTTATCCCTTTTGTTCTAATGTGATAATAATCTACAGAAGTTTGTACTTTTAACAATTGGTTATATATTGATGAGCTGGCTAGAGTGGTCTAATGCTGGAAAACACAGAGAAATTGGGTTTAAGTACACTTGACACTTGGTGTACAAACTAGGTCATTTTTGGAATAACATATTACATGTATATTGTTCAATTTTATTTAAACAATTTGCTGGCATGTAGGGGACTTTAATAGTGGGAGAAAACAAAAGGACATGGAGGAAAGCCATAAGATGAACAGTCGAGCATACCCCTGGTCACGTGCCAACTTGGGATTAAAACCATGTCACTTTACTCAATGACAGACCGCACACACATCAGACCACTCGACCATCCAATCTACCCCTTGTACTTTTGTTTGAAGTAATGTCATACAATGTCCTATTTTTTTGACAAACTGGGCTTATGAAGAAGGGCAGTGTGCTACGAGGGACAGTTTGCCTACACGGTGGTATTTTCATCTAGTCTTTTCTTCCAATTCATGTGTGCCAATGTGTATACCAAGATCTGAACAATAGGATGCTTTTCCTTACCAGATCCTTCATCTTCCACCATTGACAAAGAGAGCAAATCAGTCTGGAATATATCACAGAGCTTTCACAGCCAATACCAGGACCTCCTGGTTTGTGAGCCAGCACCTTACTCCCCAAACTACTGTGGCTTCCCTAGCTTCATCAAAGAATGCTACTTAAATCTTTCAACAAAACATCTCATTATCTTAATCTTTCAAAAAAAACACTACTAGGAATATTTTCCTTGTCCGCCCTGCAAGATCCACCCCTAATAAGTGAAGCAACTGATGCAGCACTTTATTTTGGCCTAAATACAAGACAAAAACAACATATACTACTTAAAATTTATCATGTGTGCAGCAAAATGTTTATGTAGTAATATTTTTTGCAATACAATAAATGATAAAAAAGTTACAACAAAATTTAGTTTTAAAACCATTTCTTAACATAAAAATCCCCAGAGATGAGTTTAATCGGCAAGTTGACTTTTATTGTAAGATTGTTGTCTACTGTAGAGTCAAACTGATATTGGCCTCCTGCACCTTAACAGACTTGTGACAGTTGTTTATAGAAACAAGATAAATGAAGTCGAGCATAGACACACAGAATAAATGAATGGGAATCGCATTTCACATCCCACTTCTCTGCACTTAAACCAGGCTGATGATGTTCCTTTCCCGAGCACTTCCTAGGACTGTGAATATTCTTGTATGATGGCTCCTTTGCTTTTTCTCAATGTCGCTGAAATCGTTCATGAAAACTTTGGGTAATTGGGTGCCCTATTTGTAAATAAAATGAAATGGGGTCTACTGTTCTGCTCTGGGCTAATGCAGACAAACCATATGCTTTACAGTGTGCTAAGAGAGAAGGTTTGCCCAGACATGGCATTTTCATTGAATTCCAACTGTCAAGAATTCTTTGCATGCATACCATTGAATAAATGGATGGAGCTCAGTCTTTATCCTGTCCAAAAATCCACACGCTTTCCAGGCCCTACATCTGGCAGCACTGACCAGGGCACACCAGGCTAAAAAACTCTGTGGCCAACATTGAGATCAACTTTGTGATTTTGTTGTTAGTGAGTCTACATCAATTTGTTTGACAGCCTTCTTATACCTATGAATTAGATGATTGACATTTATAAGTTCAAGTATGCCTTCTACATGTGACGTAACATCACAGTGCATCCATTATTGGCTCTATGGCGCGTGCATTGTTTACATAAGACATTGTTGCGGTAACTGGTACAGAGAGATTGGTGTCTTTTACCCATTTCATATACATGTTTACACTAAATAGGAAATATTTTTTATCTAGATAAACGTCAAACACCTATATTTATTTTTCTAATAGTTTATAAAAATGAATTAGAATTTAATTTGCAAATGGAAAAAAAATTATTATCGCAAGCTCATAAATTAAGCTGCATCTACGTCATCCCTCTAAGTGATTGTCGAGGCCTACTAAATATTCACTGTTGATCAGTGTAAGCCAGCACCATACCTACTGAGCCACCATGTTGTCTACTAGCTGACCTTGTGTACTATAATCAAGTTATTACAAACTGTATTAATAGAAGCAAGACAAGCCCAATATCTTAAACTATTTATTTTACGCAAAAGAAATGTAATGTAAACATGTTATTAAATATTGTATTTTTAAAAACGATTAGATAACTCTGTCTCGGAAAATATATTTTCTTGGTCCTTTATTTGTCTGCACTTAATTAAGTTAAACTGAATATGGTGATTGGTGCTAAAGATTGTATTATCTTAGCAAAATGTAGAATGTAAGGCGAACTGACAAACTGGTATTCTCTAACCATATGACAGAGACAGGATCGCAATACACAAAACATGGTGGATGGATGATGAGGTGGAATGATGAGACAGTATTCTGTAATCTTAACACATCATTCAATCATGGTACTCTGTAATCTTACACAGGGTGGAATAATAAGATGGTATTCTGTAATCTTATACAGGGTCGAATGATGGTATTCTGTAATCTTAACACAGAGTGGAATGATCAGATGGTATTCTGTAATCTTATACAGGGTGGAATGATGGTATTCTGTAATCTAACACAGGGTGGAATGATAAGATGATATTCTGTAATCTTAACACAGGGTGGAATGATAAGATGGTTTTCTCTAATCTTAACACAGGGTGGAATGATAAGATGATATTCTGTAATCTTAACACAGGGTGGAATGATAAGATGGTATTCTGTAATCTTAACACAGGGTGGAATGATGGTATCCTGTAATCTTAACACAGGGTGGAAAAGAACAGAAACGACTGATGCTGCTATTCAAATCCACAACACACAGCGGTGGCTATTTTCAGTTGACTCCCTTTGAAATAAAAAAACCCTTATCTATTTATTTACAATCAAATACATTAAACAAGAAAAAAAACAAATTAACCCTACTTTTATTTCATAAAATCTCTTGATGAAAGCCATGTTATACATAATACCTGTTGTTAATTACGTAGGTTGAACCTTTCTTTCTAACATTTACGTCACTGATCTGATTTTTTTTTTAATATCAAAAACTTTAAAGTATTCATCAACTCCAACCACGATTCATTAGAAAAGTTACCACAAAATTAACCTTACACAAAGGACTAATATCGCAAATTAATTTGGCTGTTGTCAGCGGTGATTATTTTAAGGTGTTTCCCTTTAAGATTCGAAAATTTAAACTATTCATGAACTAAAACTAAATATATAAAAAAAAGAAACCACAAAATTAACCCTACTTTCCATTTATAAAATCTCTTGTTGAAAGCTAAGTTATAAGAGATACCTGCTGATTATTACGTAGGTTAAACCTTTGTTTAATACATTTACGTCACTGATTAGCTTTTTTTAGCTTGAGAAAACTTACAGACAATTGTAAACGTCAGGAAAATAGCTGATGTTAACCTAAAACGGAAATATCACGGGAGATTTGACATCTACCCGATGTACTCGACGAGTGATGTTTTAATTAAGCTTCTGAGAGCTTGCTTCTTGTGCATGCTGGCTATCAAAAGTTCTTTCATAGCATGATACTGAAAAACAATCTTGTGCCTCTTAATCATCTTAACTCTTACAAATATGACTCGCTTCTATTTGCATTGTTCCATCAACTCTATGCTTTGGTATTCTTGAGACTAACAAAGTATTTTTTATATGGGATTTATCTCCAATATTGCTGACCATCAAAAGTTCTTTCTCAGCATGAAAGAGAAAAGCACATCTTGTGGGTCTTTCATCTACTCTTAGAAATATGCATATCTCTCTATCTCATCAACACAATACTTCTGCCGTATTCATTTCTATTGTTACCTGTGCAATTTACAGTGGAGATTTTTGCCTGGACAGTGGCACTCCTTTTACAAATACAACTAATTTCAATTGAAAATGAGATGGAGTTTGAAATCATTTTCTGACTATCATTTATATGGTTGCATGTGCAGTATCAACCCTTATTGATAATGTACAAAAACAAGGCAAATTAAATCAATATGTCACATGTTTTGTTCATGGTAGAGTATCGTGAATGCACGTGTCTATACCACTTTGTCAGCATGGTGCACACAAACAATTATATTCTGGATTAAGAAATACAAAAATAGTACAATAACAGTAGGGCTTATATGATCATTATTTATTTATAAAAATTCCCTTTGGCTATTGAAATATCTTTTATTATTGAATTTTTTACTTGGTTAAAGACAAATAAAGAACTGAATTGGCCCGCAGAAAGTTCATTCCAGTAGCTCACATGTAGCTCACATGTATTACCACGTGCTCTATTGAAAACAGACTGTCCTTTTGAGTTGTTATACAATAACTTTGAAATAAAGATAAATATTGATTTATCTACAGCATATTTCTCACATTTATCGGTTTTAGACCATCCCTTACGGTATTACAAGCCGCATAAATAACTAACCATAGCTAGCCAGACAAGTACCCCCTAGAGAGAGAGAGAGAGAGAGAGAGAGAGAGAAATGGTCATTCGACACAAACTAGGTCATTTTGGGACTAACATATGGTTTAATTTTATTTCATTAATTCGCTTGCGCGAAGGGGTCTTTAGCAGTGGATGGAAACCGAAGGACCTGGAGGAAAGCCTAGAAGCCCCTAGAACATCTTCAGGCATAATATAATAATGTTAAACATATACACTACATTTTTGTAACACATGAATGCATTATCCATATTTCTAAATGATTTATCAATATTTCTATATGAGTTATCGATATGGCCATAAAATAGCATTGGAATATTGTAATTTTCTAAATTATACAACTCTATAACACCAATCATCAGATTATGTGGCTTTTATACATGTGCATTATTTTGTACAGACTGTAGAATTGTATAGTTATATAACGGAGATAGATCATAGCCATGTTTGAAAATTGGGTTTCGAAAAACACTTTTTTTTCGGCGTGGAAAATGGCCGATGGATCAGACCTAGTTTCAGTCATTTTGCGTAGCCCTCGGTCTTGACCGACACATACGGCTGACATGGAACCCATGACGTACAGTGTGCAGTGCAGAATTTTGCCCAGACATGAGCATTATTCTTCTTTGAATTCTTACTACCACGTGTATAGCGACATGAGTGGGTTTTATAATCAGGAAGTACAGACATTGTGACCATATAATTACAGATTTATCAAGAATAACAAATTTATATTTTCTCATTACAAACCTGATGACAGGATAATAATTTCTAAGTGTTACTCTCTGTTGAGTATTATCCTACTTTTTACTACTTTCTTAACCTCAAAGACAAACCACATTGTCTATGGGTGTTTTTTGGATGGTAACTAATGGAAAATGTAGGTGGAAATATTTCTACTGTCATTATTGTGTGTTGTCATGACATGATGAAAAATCAGATTAAATACATAAATCTATAGAGAGAAGGAGATTAAAGTAGTTTCTTAGGGGAGTACAGTGTCGTCTAATGCATGCACTTTAGATCTTAAGGTCTGCTATTGTGTCAAATGGAGTTATTTGAAAAACAGGATTATATGTGACAAGGACAATAGGGTCAACTGTCTAGTCTTATACTGTAAGCGGCCGTTTTATTTTTAAAATCTTCTCAGCCCTTGTGAATTGAAACATTACGTCGTTCTGTTAAATTTTCAATTATCCATTACTTGGTAACTTTTCTTAGAAAATCCTTTAAATTTTTGATAGGATGCGTAGAATATGCATAACTAGAATATATCTTTCCTTGTCTGTCACTTTTTGCAATACTTTGGGTGCTTTTGACAGAAGAAATTGTTGTGTCGGTCCTTGTCCGTGATTAGCTATACCCTTATTTTCTGCCTTAATCTGACATCATAATGGTTCTATAATTTCAAATCCATACGAATATCAAAAGGAAATTATTTAAGAATCCCCGCCAAACAGAACCACGAACAGACTTGTAGAGTATAAAGATTGTTAAATTTATTCAACGTTTCGGGTTAAATACCCAGCATCATTTTTTGATCCAGCATCCACACAGATGTACCAGACTGTCCAGCTTTAATTACTTTTTAAAGGGAGTGTTGCCGTACCCCGACTTCGTGTTTCCAAATACCAGAAGGAAGTAATTAATATAAATCGTTTGATCAGGGAGTAGATTATCTTATATAATCCTTTCAGGAATTATATGTTGTTAATGATATAAGCAGGAAGTATAAATATTTAATGAAATATCTTATTTTCTTCTTACTTACGTTTAGCTCCTACTTACAAGTTATTTATGTCATCATGTTTTGTGTGTCTGTTCCAAATCGAGACATTTTTGATCCAACACACAAAACATCTGGTTTAATTGGATTTCTCAATGGTGTTTTGTTTTCAAGAGAATTATATAAGGTTTTGGAATATTTTGACGTAATAATAGATTACTGCTGTTTTCTTGTTACAAGAATACATAAAGATTTTGTGTGAAGATGTTTCCACTTCCACAGAAGGTTAATTGTTATACCTCTATTCTGTTTTTAGATCTAATTATAAAAATCAGGTTAATTAAGTGTTTACATGAAATGAAATGCATGGGGTTTAATGTTCTACTGTTCTGCTCCTAAACTAGGCTAATGAAGACAGGCATACGCCATACAGTGTGCTATGAGGGAAATTTTGCCTAGGCAGCAGCACTACAGCCTACTCTTACATCGAATTCCAACTGCCATGGGATATTTTACATCTATGCGAATGTATACATAGGATGTGTACGGGGGACCTTGGTTTTTCTACCAATTAATTGCGTTTACATATGTTCCTTCAATGAAAACAAAGTTTATATTTCAAATTTACAATAAAAATTGTCTGATTTGAAAATTTTAATTTTACTCTTCCAATGTAGTGGTATCTATGGTTACTGCGTCCAATTTTTATTATAGGGTAGTCATTGGTAACCTGCAATCACTAATCTACATTCTTTTATATGTTACACATATAGGAGGAAGGAGGAAGTTTGACGGTTGCGGGGGTAGAGCTGGTTATCAACAAAACCAGTGCTGGATTAACCATAAGGCAAAATAGGCATGTGCCTTAGGGCCAGTCAAAAATCCAGGCCACGAAATAATGAAGATTGATAATTATCAGGTGGTGACAAAAATGCTTGCTTTTATTTATGTAAATAAATTGCACCCTTCTTCATCTTACGCATTCTTAAAAGCTTTCCATACCCTGACAATGGGTTGACATGATGTTTCGTCCCTTTACACACGTGAGGTTTGTGTACATTTGTCGTGGAAAAAGAATCTCGTAAGAAATTTCATATTTTTTAAAAATCTTCATTGATTTCGCAATTGACATTAGATGTATTTCACGTACTGGTAATTATAAACATGCATAGACCGACATAACGAGTGAAACATTGTCAAAGACAAGTTGATATGACTGGGGAAGCCAAGGTGAAAATTCTGATGGCAGTTCTGTGAAAAGACAATCCTCAGCCTGGTCAGCCGTTCAAAATACTGGCACTTCTCTGCATTGAAAGTGATTTACTTTATAAAATTGACTTCAAAAAGCTGCAGTCACAAAAGCACACAAAGTCGTACACTAATCGTGCTAGGCAGTGAGTGAATGGGAATATGTAGGATACTTATAGTAAATACAGTACTGTCAATGTTCTGAATTTGTTTGTAATACATTTTCTGTTGCTAAATTTAACTTAATTCCTTTTTATTTGTCAATGAGCCCAACATATCTGTATTTTCAGGCCACCTATCAAAATGTGCCTTAGGGCCAGCAGAGCCTTAATCCGGCACTAAACAAAACGTGCCATTTATTATCTTTTATGGTTGCGGGAGACAGAAGCTCATCAAAAAAAGTGATGTGCTCGGCGAAACATTCATTATTGAAGTTTGGTTGAAGTTTGGGGGGTGTGAACGAAGAGAAGTTTATCAACAAAAGGTTTCATTTATTTTTATGGTTGCAGGACTTATTCCAAAAAAAGATCTTTGGGTGTTTGATTTGTTTTATGGTTTCTGTTTTTAAAAAAGGTAGCTGGTCTCTATGAAAGGAACCTTCAGTATATCTCTTGATGTCTTTTTTTTATGGACCTTTTTACAAAGAGTAAGTTAATTCATTCTTCATTTCTTGAACCTTTATGACAAGTTGTAGGCCTGTAGCCTATCAACCAACCTTCACCTCTCCAAAGATTTCTAGGACTTACACACTGCTCCTAATTTAGACCTCATTCATCATCCAACTAACAAGGCATGTATCAATTTTTCATAGATATTTTAATACAGAGAAAGAGAGAAAGAAATAATGTTAAAGTCCACTCGACACAAAGTAGGTCATTTCGGGACTAACATATGTTTCAAAAAAAATAATTCGCTTGCGCGTAGCGGTCTTTAGCAGTGATTTTAATACAGAGAGTGACGAGGTCATTTTGAACAAACATATGCTTGGGTGAGAGAGACACAAACACACACAGATAGCAGAGAGAGAGAGAGAGAAATGAAATGGGGTTTAAGTCCTACTGTCCTGCTTCTACTGGGCTACTAAGACAGGGCAGTGTGCTATGAGGGAAAATTGCCCGGACAGCAGTGCTACAGCCTACTCTTATAGCAAATTCCAATTGCCATGGGATATTTTACAGCTATGCCAATGTATACATAGGACCTCGGTTTATTGTCCCATCTGAACGACTAGACAGCTGTCCTCCATCCTAATCCACTTATAAGGGGAAATCACACTTGAAAATCAACAGATGGAACCGAACATCCGGCTCCAGGCTAAAAAGAGAAAAGGTATTACCTCCACTCAACATAAACTATGTCAGTTCTTAGTAGTAGGAGGAAACCATAAGACATAAAGAATAACCCACAAAGAGCCCATCCTCCTTGCTACATACTATTCTGGTTCTGGGATTAATTCCAAGTCAGTTTACACACAATGAAGATTCCTTGCTTAGAAATGAAATGGGGTTTAACCTTCTACTGTTCTGCTCCTTAATTTGAGTCAATGAAGACGAGCATATGCCAGACAGTGTTATATGAGTGAAATTTTGCCCGGGCAGCAGCACTATGGCCTACACTTATATCGAAATCCAACTGCCAAGGGATCTTTTATGTGCACGCCAATATGTACACGGGGCCTTGGTTTTCATCCCATCCAAAAGACTAGACCGCTGTCCTTGTCAAGCCCACTGACAAGGGAAACCACGCTGGAAAATCGAGATGAAGTTTCTCGGCCAGTGCAGGGATCGAACACCCTACCTCCAGTCTAGCGAGCCAGAGCCTCACCCACTTATATCGAATTCTCAATTGTCTGTTTGCTTATCAATTCAAATTGGGTTTAATATCCTACTTTTCCAATTCATTTACTTATCAAGACTGGGCACACGTATCGAACACGTGGTGAGTGGGTGTTTTTTTTATTTTTTTCACCTGGAATGTAAAATCTAGTGTCATCCAATCTAGAACTATATTTGTGACACCTTATTTGTCAAGACTGGAATATAAATTTGTCAGTTTATGTTAAAACACATTTCATCCTTGTCTACCCAAATGTCTGACAACACTGTTTTATGGGACCTTGGTGACTTTTTCTTGTTGCCTAATTAGCTAGTCATTCTGGCGGATGACATTTCATCAAAGTATATAGTAACAAATAAATCCAAATTAAAAAATTTGATGTCTCTCTCTGTATGATCGTACGACCTAGAATACTTCAATTATAAAACACTGCAGCAAAATATGACGAAGCCTAAAAAAATATTTTGCAAAATATGAAGAAAACCAAACAAAAATATTTAATTGACAGTTTAGAAAGAAAACATGACCTTGAAAAAAAGTATTGACATTTATTTTGCAAATCTGAAGGCTACATTTAAGAAAAAGAAATGTATTTTATAGTTTAGAAAGACAAAATATGCAAGAAAGGTAAAACCAATATATCTTGTAAATATCAAACTTAGCCACTAGAGATTTATAACAGCGAATGAGGGCATTATGATTAAAAAAAAAACTTACAAATTATGTAAAGTATAAAAAAAATACACAACATAAGTTACGTAAATCCTATGAAATTGATCATTATTTCAAAAAATATGAAAGAAAAGATAAGCGAGATGACCATGAAAAGAGAAGACAATTTGTCTTGTAAATATTAAAGTTCACTTCAATAGATTAATAAAAGATGAATAATGGAAGTATGGGTAAAAAAACTTTTGATCATGGCTGCTGTATTAAAAAAAAGTGTTTTGTAACAAATCTAGTTGATCCTGTTAAGTCTGTAATTTTTTTAATGGACAAAGACCAGAAGGATAATTACATGTGAGAGCAAGAGAGAGAGAGAGAGAGAGCAAGAGAGAAGCACACACACAGAGAAAGAGAGAGTTGGTTACCTCCACTCAACACAAACTAGGTCATTTTAGGTCTAATATATCATCATGATCCAATTCTTTTTCAATAATTCACCTACATTCTATAAAGTGAAACAAGGGCCATAACTCCATCAGTAAGTAATGTAAAGGGGGGGGGTATATATTGAAATTATTTCTAATCTATAATGCTCATTGTTCGAATTATGGTTTTATTGATATTGTGTTACAGTCATTATTTGTTTTATTGTTAATCAATATCATTTTGTATCATACCAAGATGTTTTAGTTGGAGAGAGAGAGAGATTGGTTTAACATACACTTAACATAAACTAGGTCATTTGAGGACTAACACATCTGGTTCAATTTTATTTGATAAATTCACTTGTGCGTAGGGGTCTTTAGCAGTGTAGGACACCGGAGGGACCGGAGAAACCTACAAAGTTGAACATACTCCTTGTCATGTACAACCGGGGAATAGTAAACACGCCCGACCTTATGATACAAGATGCAAGCACACGTTAACCATTCAGCCATCCAACCCCCCTTATATATAGTTGATTCTCACATCGAGGCAGACAAAAACAATGATGAAATCCTCCCTCTTTCCAGAATGTAAATAAACTGTAACCACACCTTTATTACCAGTATGTCAAGAATCAAGATAGATACCAGAGGAATAAACACACAATAATATTAGATCTATTGTTTACCATTCCATTCATTGCAGGCAATTTGCCCATCAATAGATGAAATAACAATTGAGAGAGAGAGAATGGAAGCAGGATGAGTTTATTTTTAGGCCTAACCGGGAGGTAGAAAATTCCCACATGCTGAGTTTGGGGTAGATAACTCTGATCCAATATTCCAGACACGTGGAGGCCATTAATTTCCCCATTGACTTCAATGTTTATGCTGGCTTCTTTGCCCTCTCCCAACTTTTCCCCAAATTTTTATAGGGCTGAACGCTTTTCACTACAGACAGAGGGAACAAATGGCCATGTCTTTGCACTAAAGTTTGTATGAGGTTGACCACCCAAATTTCTAGGGTCTTTTTCAGTGGAAGAAAACTGGATGACCCAGAGAAATCCCATGAGGTTAGACAGGCAAACAGGCAATCCTACTCCCTGTCACATACAACCGGGGAATCAATGATTTCAGAGTCACATGCTAGAGGACCAAACCGCCCCCCCCCCCTCTAGCACACTAGTAAATGTGAAACTGTAATTTTAGGCTACTCTAATCAAAATAGAAGTATTTTATGCATGGGAATAACCTCCCTAGATGGACTATTCTCCCTTAATAACCAAGGGAACAGCCCCTCCCCCCCCTCCCGTATTCTAAAAAGCACAAAAATGCTTACCACTGGCAGCACCGGCCTGCATATTCATTCACTGGATATGACAGTCCACTTGTACAGCAAAATGTTATTGGTTCATTTTGTATTAAGAGTTTGTAGCTAGTTGTCATATCTGTAGTGGCGCTCCTCAACTAAATGCCAAAGGGAAGGGACACACATGCAAGGGGACACTTACTGAAAAAGTTAGGAAAGTTCAAGGAACTGTAAATGATCTACGTTCTTTTATATGTTACACATATAGGAGGAAGGAGGAAGTTTGACCGTTGCGGGGGTAGAGCTGGTTATCAACAAAACGTGCCATTTATTATCTTTTATGGTTGGAAAGACAGAAGCTCATCCATAAAAGTGATGTGCTCGGCCATATATACATTATTGAAGTTTGGGTGAAGTTTTGGGGGTGTGGAGGAGAAAAGTTTATCAACAAAATCTTGTCAATAAAAGAACTTTTGGTGTTGGATTTTTTTGTGATTTCTGTTTTATAAAAAATGTAGCTCCTCTTTATAAAAGGAACCTGGCCAAGGAAATTAAATAGTGTAATAGTTTTCACATTTTTCTTGGCTTTAAGTTATGTTTCAAAACAGAGAAACGATGAGTTTTAAAACAATTACCACAATCTAGGTCGTTTTCAGACTAACATATAGTACATAGTGCGAGGAAAGCTGAGGACCCAGAGTAAATCCACAAGGTTATAGGCAAGCAATTCTAGTCCATGTCAAATACAAGTCACGGATCGAAAAGATGACAAAGCATGTTGATCAATTTGTGTATTCAAACTATCCTTTTAAAAACATCAGATAGGAGACAGTATCAGATGGTTTAGAAATAATATGCATAACCTACCTTGTCGACCAATACATGTCATTAAAAAAGTAAAACATGGCATTTGGTGTGTAGGTTGATTTAGACAGTCCATCTCATTGATTACAAATAACTACAGTCTTCATTAGATATTCCATCCAACTGATTACAAATAACTGAAGGCTTAATTAGATAGTCCATCCTACTGATTACAAATAACTGCAGTCTTCATTAGATATTCCATCCTACTGATTACAAATAACTGCAGTCTTCATTAGATATTCCATCCTACTGATTACAAATAACTGCAGGCTAAATTAGATAATAGTCCATCTCATGGATTACAAATAACTGCAGGCTTAATTAGATAGTCCATCCTACTGATTACAAATAACTGCAGGCTAAATTAGATAATAGTCCATCTCATTGATTACAAATAACTGCAGGCTTAATTAGATAGTCCATCTCATGGATTACAAATAACTGCAGTCTTCATTAGATAGTCCATCCAACTGATTACAAATAACTGAAGGCTTAATTAGATAATAGTTCATCTCATGGATTACAAATAACTGCAGGCTTATTTAGATAATAGTCCATCCTACTGATTACAAATAACTGCAGGCTTAATTAGATATTAGTCCATCTCATGGATTACAAATAACTAAAGGAGTGGCATGATCATTATATTTGGAGCAGTGACAAAATCCAGAAGGGATAAGAGCCTCAGAGGAAGTTGATAAATAGGTTCGAAAACAATGACCTGACCTAACCTGACCTGCTCTCTTAATTTAGGCTCAACCTGAATATTTTGTCCAGAGATGAAATCCAGATTTGTTAAGAGGGTGGAGCAATATTTGTTCCCTTTTAGCTCTAATATAAATGTGTTATAGTTTTATTAATATAAATGAGTTTGAAAACCTGACCTCTAACCAAATGTTAAGTCATAAAAATGCCACAAAGTATACAAAAATATATTAATTGCAAACTTTTCATTCATAAAGGAAACAAGCTGACTGAAAAGATGACTTTGACAAACCAGCTTCCGTCCAAAAACAAATCCCTTAACAGTGGGGTGCAGACAGGTCAACTACCCAGACATCCATTTCAGAGGGGCATCCGGTCAAGGAGTGGAAAAAAAAATTTGGTATTTTGGAAAATACTGCTGTTGAAGGGGCATTATGGGAGATTTCTTGACCCTATGGTTCAGTCTAGTTGTGGGCAGGGGTGTTCGATGGACGAATGGTTAGCATGTGCCTGCTGTATCATAAAGCCTGTCATTGAGTCAACTGGCGTGGTTTCAAATCCCCGGGTGTACGTGGCAAGGAGTAGGGAAGCCTACATCATGGGTTTTCTCCGGGTCCTCCGGTTTTCTCCCACTGCTAGAGACCCCTATGTGCAAGCGTATTAAACCATATGTTTATAGTCCCGAAATTACCTAGTTTGTGTCGAGTGGATGTTAAACTCCATTTTTCTCTCTCTCTCTAGCTGTGGGCATACATTCAAAACCTCTAAATACCACTGTCCCTCAAAACATATTCCCCCCGTTTTATTTATGTGTTGATGAATTTTGACAAATAGAAGATAGAAAAAGTCACAGTGTTTTGGGGTTTGTCTTTTTTTAATTAAACTCATTTTCTTAATTTTCTTCAAAACAAGAATTTATTTCTTGATTTAATTTTAACATATATATAGTCATATATATTACATTATAAAAGACATCAAAACGAGAACCTGTTTCTTGGATTAATTATCATGATGATATATTAGAAATGCTGTCAAAACAAAAAATTTCTAGGTGAGAAAAACAGATTAGTTTTTATTGCTAATTTAATCAGGTGGGGTGTCACAATTTTGACTTGTGTATCCGTTTACAAAAATTTGAATATACAAGTAATATTTTTCTCCAGTCATGTGATAATTTTATATTCAGATTATTTTAGTTTAAAGCCCCAATACCACTCTTGTTGTAACTGAATAATATGTTCCAATCTTTATTCTGGTCAATAATATGTACTATTTTACAATATTTCAATTAAAAAAAGATACAAATTTCATCTTAAAACACCTAATTTTAAAAATTGGCAAAACTCAACTGCATGCCGTAACATGGTTTGAAAAGCCTTACGTAAGCACTTTCAAATGCAACTTGGATTTAAACATATTTCTGAACCCTCTGGACAAGTAAGATGGGTTGTAATATATAATTTACACAACAGGTAGGACACGTAAACATCTAGTAGTTAGAATAAGGCTAATTTTTTTTTTCTGGAACTGTCAAGCCAGCAAGAGTGTTATTGTCCCTTTAATATTCTGACTTTAGTTTATGCACAGCATGGAAGAATTTCAAAAGGATGTGATGATTTAATATTCTGACATTAGGTTACCCACAGCAGAGCCGAAGAATTTTAAACCGGTGTCATTTCATAACTGGGTTATTTCGACTAACATATGGTTCAATTTCATTTCAATAATTTGCTTGAGTGTAGGGGTCTTTAGCAGTAGAAGGAAACCTGAGGACCGGAAGAAAGTCACGAGGTTGAACAGGCGACCCTACACCTTGTCACGTACAACCAGAGAATCAAAACACCATGCTAATTGACTCAATGACAGACCATATGATACAACGAGCACATGTTAACCATTCGTCATTCAACCACCCTTAAACTGCTAGAAATTCTAAATTGATATAAATATACAACACTTATGATCAAATACTGATTAATGATGCCAAATGATTCTGGTTTGCATAGATTTATTGACGCTTATATATATTAAAGACACACCTAGGTTTAAAATTATTTCATAAATTACACAGAAATATTGTCTAATTATAAGATGCTATGTCAAATATGGGTAAACATTAAAAACATTAATTCCCACACCTTACAAAGAACCTTTAAAATCGGACCCAATTTTTTAATGACATAGACAAAAGATACAAATGCGCAAAACTACTTCTCAAAAACTTGTCAACAATTTAATCTTCTGTCATAAAACTGTGAGCATTGAATATTTCACAGCAAAAAACATATTCAAAATACAATTAAATTTTTTAAATGACGCAAATTAAAATAAAAAATACACAACACTAAGACAAAATTTTAAAAGAACATGATCAACTAATTTAATTTTTCATTACAATGACATCAATCTCGGCACATTGACATCAATCTTTTCCCTTTTAATAAAACACACACCTGCTTATAAAATGAAAAATTGTCAACAAAACAAAATCTACAATTACAGCCACCAACAACAAATTTTTAACGACGCACTTTTCAGAAACCAGTTCTAAGAAAAACAAGAAAGTTTCTACGCCTTCACCGAGAAAACGTACATAGTATTGACTTAGATGAAGCCATTACAAATGAAGACAGTAGCCTGATTTCTTCCCCTTATTTAATAAAATAAGTTCACCAAGATGTATGCGACCATAACATCCCAGAATTAGAAACATCTTGCTCAACAAGTTATCAATCCTGTCATAACTTCATATTTTCTATACAATTATTAAACCAGAAAGTAATTGCCTTACTTAAACTAATATATTAGAATGTGACAGTTGAAGACCCAAATGGGACATTAATTCTTTATAATATAATAAATTACCTAAACTTCAATTTTACGTTTTTCCAGTTTTTGCTGAAGATACTTGTTTAAAGAACCTGTAAATTCAGCTTTACGGCAATAGATAACCACAGATATACGTTATTAAATGGATTATGGGTGTTTAAATGTAATAAACTCTTGACTTGTCTAACCGATGGACATTCCAGTGTATATTTAAATAATTCCCTGTATATATATTTGAAAGCTATTCAAAGTGTATATCCACGTATCTTCAGAGGTACATTCAAATATATTTAGGGTACATGTGTATTGCAGTTTGTCTCATTGTATATTATACAGAGGGATCTGACACAACAGTTATAGAGCATGATTTGTGACCAAATGGAGACTCAAATTTCTTGTGTCCTTGAAAAAAACACACTTCATCCCTGTATTCAGAAGTACCCAGCTGTAAAATGGATACCCATGTATATTAAAGTATATCCCAGTGTATATTAGGGTCACAATTTGTGCATATATTAGGGTACCTCCAAGAGTATATTAGGGTATCTCCAAGTGTATATTAGGGTATCTACCAGTGTATATCAGGAAATCTACCAGTGTATATTAGAGTTACACTAAGTGTATATTGAAGTAGCCTACTGCTCAGTGTATATCAAAGTATTCTGAGTGTATATTAGAATATCTTCTAGTGTGTATTGGAATTATACTCCTTGGGCACATATTGGAGTTACAGCCAATGTGCATCAGAGTTATACCCAGTGTATAGAGTATATTACCCAATCTACAGCATTCCAGTCTATCCAGTCTTTCCAGCTGTAAATGGATAAATGTGTATTATAGAATAAAAGTAAACTTACCTAGATATGTACTGCATATATACTCTGCTATCTGATTTCCTGATTTACTTGATTCTGCAAAATGACTCAATTCTCTGTTTAACATTCGTTTAAACTAAAAAGAAGAAAAGAATAAATTTCTAAAAATAGAAAATCTTTTAAATTAATATATTTCCCTTTATCTATTTCTTTATTTTAAAAAAAAATCAGCGGACTTCATTTCACAAATGTTGAGTATTGTTAATTATTTCCCATATGAGACCTCCCAAAAAATATTCAAATTCTATTTAGTTCTGTTTTAATTAACACCAAATAACGCATACCAAAATATATAAAAATGTCAGTTAAAATAGCATTAAACAATCGTAATTCAACAGGTATATGTGTACTATTAACCAGGAATGGTGAAAATGTATTCATTTTGAAATTGTTGCATATCAAAAATTGATGCACAATTGTCCAAGATACAAGCTTCTCAAATTTCATGCTGATTTCATGCTGAAGTCTGGCAATAGATATTTGCAGAGCCTTATGATTTGAACAACAAAACAACAACAAGTAGGGCTTGCGACGAGTTCCTGGCCCAACAAATGTTTTGTGAGCACCACCCAAACCCAGATTGAAATATCTTACCACACGACAAACGTTGGCACATCTTTTTTAAAGGGTAAAACCATCAAGAAACTTATATACCTTACTAGACAATATATCACTAAAAGTTTGATGTGTGTAACGGGTAAATCCATCGAGAGACTCAAGGGCATGGATTTGTCAGAACTTTTCTGGGGGATGGACGAACCCTGGAATCTTTCATTACCAAGCCATAATAATTAATAGGCCTATGAACAGTTTACTGTAGCAGAGTTTTTTCGATGAAAGCTGTTACTAGGATAATAAGATGATGACATGGAAAAGTTGACAACCTACAATTAATTAGGAAGATCTTGTGAAGATCGATTACAGTGGCAGTGGTTACATGTGGATATAAACCTGAAAATCTTTTATGGTAATCAAAATTATGGGGGGGACAGAGACCCCCCCCAACCTTTCGATTGTAATCCACGCCCATTGAGAGACTTACCTTACTAGACGCCATATCACTAACAGACCGATGTGTTTGTATTGTCTCAAGCTGATCCAAGCACCAATCAAGTTCTTCAAGAGTTTCCATCGCCAATTTATGGTAATTAAGTTCTTCTGAAATACGAATCCACGAAATGTGAAATCTGAATAAAATTTCAAATTATTTCCATATCTTATTAATCTAGAAACATAGGTTGCCAGGCAACGAAACATACGCCCACAGCAGCTAAATCGTCCCGGCAGTCAACAAGAGTTGTCGCATATTTTACTTTTTTCGGTAATGAAACATATAATACACTAAAATCTGATTAAAAGTAACAACTCATTATGTAATTATCAGAAAATCATGCTTCCATGCTATTCAAGTTATTAAAATTCATTGAAACTCAATATACTTGTTCGTCTCATGACCTTCAACACTGTGTATAAATTTAAAGTCAATCGGATATTAACTTTAGCCTCTAGAGCGTCAACAAAATTTTGAAAGTGATCAAGGGCCATAACTCAGTCAGTAATTATCGGAAATGCTGAAAATCAATAGGCCTCTTCATCTCATGACTTTAAACACTGTGTATAAATCTAAAGTCAATCGGATAATAAAGGACCATAACTCTGACAGTTATATTCGGAAATTGCTGAAAATCAATAGGCTTCTTCATTTTATGACCTTAAATACTGTGTTTAAATTTAAAGTCAATCAGTTATTAACTTTAGCCTCTAGAGCGTCCACAAGATTTTTTGAAGTGATCAAGGGCCATAACTCGGACAGTTATTATCAAAAATCGATGAAAATCAATAGGCTACTTCGTCTCATGACCTTAAACACTGTGTATAAATTTAAAGTCAATCGGATATTACCTTTGGCCTCTAGAGCGTCCACAAGATTTTTTTAAGTGATCAAGGGCCATAACTCTGACAGTTATTATCAGAAATCGCTGAAAATCAATAGGCTTCTTTGTCTCATGACCTTAAACACTGTGTATAAATTTGAAATTGACTTTGGCCTCTAGAGCGTCCACAAGCAATTGTGGACGCCGGACCGACGGACGGACGGATGGACGGACAGGGGTGACGGCAATATACGACCACATTTCAATGTGGGCATATAAAAAATGGTGATAGGTCTGTCTTATAATACTGAGGTCTGTGGTAATGGAAATGTGTACTTGGGACGTCTCTTTTCGTTCCATCCAAACAACTATGAAATTGTTGATCAGAGCATCCCCGGATAGAATCCCTGTTGTGGGTTGAGAAAATCTTAGGGTTGACACAACACAGTGTGGTCATTTGGACAGAAGATTGTACATTACTCGTTAGCTACATATAACTCAACCCATAAAGCTTTGAAAATTGAAAATAGTACGTGGTAACATAGCTGTAATAACCCAAAACACAAGCATGAACCCATAAAGTCAAAAATCACATCTCAAATGAGACAGGGTATGCTTTAACTCTCTAGGACAAGTGATATCTCTTCTAATTGCAATTGGTGAATTGTGGCCTACCTAACTTATAAATCGAGATTCAAAAACATAATGCATAATAATTCTAATCCTAATTTATCACACTTATATTGGATTTCTCTGGGTCTTCAGATTTCCTCCTACTGATAAAGTATGCTACGTACATGCAAACGAATTATTGAAAATACTTCTACATATTTTAGTCTTAAAATGACCTAGTATGTGTTAAGTGGACGTTAAGTCCCATCTCTTTCTCTCTCTACCCAGCAGGTTTGTCTTTTCTGTTTTGTCTTATGTGTAGGCACTTCATATTAAAACGCATGGTACCATGCCATAGTTATCTCAGACATTCTCAAAATATTTTATTATGGTTTAAAAATTTATTTTTACCAAATGAACTACGGTCTACATAACTTTGTGAAAGAAAAACTTCTAATCTGATAATGATTATTTTAATTGTGTCAGTGACGTATGTACTATTAGATAGGCTATTTCATATCCCATGATCATTTAATCTTGTTTATAACAAATCCATGGCACGACATGACATTAAATTCACAAGAGAAATTGAAAACTGCGGCCCCCTTTATTGATGTTTGAGATAAGATGTAGGCCTATAATAATCTTGATTAGATATAATTGTTTCTGTTCAGAAATGACATGAAATATTGTTGACAAGGATTAGGGATGGGGTTTTACGTTCATTTCAGACTAACTAGGTCATTTCGGGACTAACATATGGTTTCATAACATTTCATTAGGTACATGTAATTCGCTTGCAGGTAGGAGGGGTGTTAAGCTATGTGGGAGCAAACAACAAGGGTGGACAGACGACCCTACAAAGGTGGCAAATCGAAACCATACCACTTGACTCAATGACAACTTTATGATCTAAAGCAAATATGTTACAACATACTACCCAATCCCCCAGGTAAAAGTTCATGGACACCATGTTTTGTAAAATTAATAGTTTGTTTTTTTTGTTTTTTTTGTTTTTCACTTAAGATTGGACATTTTCATAAAAAAGATCTTGGTTCGATAATAAACTATATCAACACTCGTCGATAAAGTAAAACAAAAATTGGCAAAGCCTCTTTTTGTTTTAATTTATCAAATTGTGTTGATATATTTTGCTATCAAAAAAGACTCCTACAGGATTCTCCATTTACATATTGTGACATAAGCTTTTCTTTCTTGTTCAATTTGAAGTATGCCAAATTTAGCGTTGATTTATTCAATAAGCGTCCTCCCCAAGAAGATTAAAAAGAAATGTCAGAAGAGTTCATCTGCAATGTTTTCTTAGTTTCGAAATATAACAGAGTTATGCCACTTGAGTCTTCAGCAAAAGAATATTCATTACGAGTTGAACATTGGTTTTACTGGTTAGAGGGAAATAACTCTGTTATTATTGTTGGAGGCAGACCACCATTAATTTCCCCATTGACTTCAATGTTAATTCTAGCCTCTTTGCCTACCTCCAACTTTTTCCCAAATTTTCGTTGGGCTGAATGCTTTTCACTATAGACAGAGGAACAAATGACCATGTCTTTGCACTAAAATTTGTATGACGTTGACCACCAAAATCTTGAGATACACCAAGTTGAAGAAGTATACCCAAAACATGTACCTAGTTGCCGTACATATCACCGTAGCCAACCTGATAACTCAGTTATCCTTCCGCCTTAAAATCCGGAATATTTACCAAAACCTGGCAGAAAATATTAATTCAAACCCTCTTCTTCCATTCTAGACCACAAAATCATCAAAAATGTCCATGCAAAGGGGGAGAAAAGAGAAGGAGAGAGAATTGCTATAAATAGACGAACTACAATTTGTGGGTACCGAGAGTGTGAAATTTAATGGTGGTCTGCCTCCTATATGGTTTTAAAAGTTGATATATCATCGAAATTCTTTTCTTTATAGCTTCACATTTATTTTTGAAAAATTATTATAATACAGAATTAAAAAAAAAAAATTACAGAAAAAATGGTGACCCTTTAAAGTTATGTACTGTTTTGTATACCAGGTTGCAGCCCAAGTCTATGGGCCTTTTGTTCAAGAATTGAAGATTCTTTCTTAATTTTGTCAAAATGTAAGTTCTGCAAAAAGATTTAAAGAGTTTCAAACAAGTCTCATCAACAATATTCAAAATATTGGGGAATTTTTCAAAAATTGTATTTTTTTTTACCTTTTCTACAAAATGGCCCATTTTTTACACTTTGTATGTCTCAAAATGCCAATATTTCCCAATTTCTTGGAAAATCTGAGGTAAAAGGCATTTATTTTAAGAAACCTTGGCCAATATACAAGAAGACAAGCTGCAAATTGGTTGCATTGAAGGTAACTGTATGGAACTATAATGAAACTTGTAAGCCCACCCCTGAAAAATGTTTCTGTGGTACCAAATCCAACTTGTGTCCACATAAGTACTACTGTTGATGGAATATGGCTAAAAGCCATGTTCTTCTATCCCTGGCTTATATACATACACACAAACACATGTACTTGTAAGAAGTATGAATAATTTATTAAAATATGGATTCATAAATGTAAAAGAAATGCTGTATTCAGGTGATAACCAGCCACTCTAATAAAAGGGTCACAAAACACTCTTTTTTTTTAAAAAATGGGAATATTTCAGAATTTAAAACATTTTAACAATCAGAGGTATCCTTGAAATTACATAGTGTAAAAATTTTGTGGAATCATGTTGTTTTAATTTTCAAATCAAATTCCTGACAAAATGAGGTGGAAAAAGTGAGTTTTGACATAATTCATAGCATAAAAGGAGTATGAAAAAGCTATTAATTAATATTTTATTGTTCTGTAAATGCCACATTTTAAAAAATCACCACAAATAATAGATTTACACCCAAAATGTAAAACATTAAGCTGCAAAAGACAAATCTACAACACATCAATTTTGGGGTGTGGACTCATTTGGAAAAACTGTCATAGGATTACATGTTTGGCCATAAACAAAAAGTCTTAGAAATCCTTGAAATCTTATATGTAACTATTTGTTTGTGCAAAATAAAATGCCCGGTTACAATTCAAGCACAAAATCCAATTACTGTAAATTTGGAGTCAATATATGTTCAATTGGATATCCAAATATCATGTTCAAGAAAAGGGGTGGGGTGGGGAGGGTGAGCCAGTCTGAATGAAATGAAGACAGAGAAATTTCCCTGCAAACACATAGATTTTATTTTCTCGAGAAGGGAAATGCAACAATTTCAGGTTTTAATAGATTAAAATTGTGTTAAGTCAGAGGAACACTGCAGCAAAATGCAGTTCACTCATGATTTGGAAATTCTAACATACCTCAGCAGTACATAATTAGACCAAATTTCTTAATTTTTATATTTCTGACAAACACATGGATATTTTTTCAATATCTGACAAACACATGAATCATTTCCAATTTATTTAACAAAGGAAATAAAAACATGCAACACAATTTGTTGCATTTTACAACAGATGAATAATTAAAATTTTGACCGCAGTATTGGGGGTAATCTGAAGAATTTCAGGCAAATTTTCATGATTTTTAGGCAAAATTGAGTGAAATTATTGTACTTTCTTCCATTCTAACATTTTTGATGCATAAAAAGTAAAAATTATACATTAAAATCTTTTTCACTAATTTTGAAAAGTAAATAAACACTGAAAATCACCAAATTTGGACTAAAATCAAAAATGTTCCTCACAAATCTGTCAAATATTTTTGAAATTTTACCATTTCACTTTTTTTACACTCAAAATGCCATATATCACATTTTCTGGCAATTTAGAGATCATATCATCAAATTCAGGCCTTTCGTCTACTTTCAGGTTGTTTACATATAGGAGGCAGACCACCATTAATTTCCCCATTGACTTCAATGTTAATTCTAGCCTCTTTGCCTACCTCCAACTTTTTCCCAAATTTTCGTTGGGCTGAATGCTTTTCACTATAGACAGAGGAACAAATGACCATGTCTTTGCACTAAAATTTGTATGACGTTGACCACCAAAATCTTGAGATACACCAAGTTGAAGAAGTATACCCAAAACATGTACCTAGTTGCCGTACATATCACCGTAGCCAACCTGATAACTCAGTTATCCTTCCGCCTTAAAATCCGGAATATTTACCAAAACCTGGCAGAAAATATTAATTCAAACCCTCTTCTTCCATTCTAGACCACAAAATCATCAAAAATGTCCATGCAAAGGGGGAGAAAAGAGAAGGAGAGAGAATTGCTATAAATAGACGAACTACAATTTGTGGGTACCGAGAGTGTGAAATTTAATGGTGGTCTGCCTCCTGTTACTATATTTTATTGGGTTCATACTTGTGCTTCTGTCTATATTGACTGCACTGTTTAAACCCAGACAATTCTTGGTCAATAACATATTTGACATGTATCTTATGGTCTGCTCAATTGTCAGTCCTGGCTCCAAGTTCACAAAGCATTCTCAGACTTAAATTAAGAATTAACTCAAAAACATTCGCCTTATTTTTTAACTAAAATATAGCCCTTTATAAAATTTTTGTTGGATGGCCAGACAAGGTACCCAAGGTACACAATCAAAGGAACAGTGTCTAGTCATTCGGATAAAACAACAAAGTCTTGTGTACATGTTGGTGTGCATGTAATAGAATCCTTGACAGATGGTGTATGCCAGTAGGGGCAAAAAAACTTTTCATTTTGTTTCCCAACCATCATTGAAACCAGCATTTTTAAAAAAAAAAAATATAAATAGAAAACGGTTACTAATTTATATGGACAACCTTTCAAAGAAAATTTTCTCAGGGTTATGAGCGAATGCGCTGAGAAACGTCTTCAGATAAATCAGTAGCTGTTTTCCATAAGTATGTGTTGTATTTTATTGCCATTAGAGAGAGTGAGAGAGAGAGGGAGATGGGGTTTAACATCTACTCTACACAAACTAGGTCATTTCGGGATTAAGACATGGTCTTAATTTTATTTCAATAATTCATTTAGGGTATGGTTGACTCAATGACAGACCTTATGATTTTATGACATGTTGTAGTCACGATTTCCAAGCTATAAAAGAGTCATAATCCGAGCAGACATACCTGATGTTTTGTTTCCACTAGGGGAGAGATTCTGCATATTTTGACGCTGTGGAGACTGTGGCGGTGGTGCCGGAACATGGCTGGCATGCTGACCTGAACCTCTACGAGTTCTGAAAATAAAAAAGACATTTTGATCAAATTATATCTTTTGAATCATATATAAATGAAGTAAAAGTAAGGTTAAATCGACTGCAGATATACATTGAAATGTTCTTGTTAAGAATGAACACTAAAGGGAGATTACTTGGCAAATATTAAAGTTTCTTTACATCTTAAAGAAATATTATGTAAGAGCTAAATCTGCATAGTGCATGTCTTTTTTTCTAATTCCAAATGTTATATAAATTATTATTTAGAGATTTATGGACATCACAACCCAATAATCAAGTTCAGAACTTCACTCTGTATAAAGTAATTTGACTGAAATTTTCCAATATATTCATTTTTCAATATCTATTTTTGATTGTCATAGCAAGAATGGTTAGTGCATAATGTATCTTTGCTGTGTGTGTTTATAAGAATGTCATACACACTCCGGTTGGGCTATATTCATATAAATATAGTATTACAAGTAATTATGTAACTGTTACATGCTTTATATGTGTTCATGTATTTACTGCCCATAAAAAATATTAGTATTCTGTTAGTTAAAATGGAGCCCCAGTAGCTCAGCATGTAAGATGTTGGCTCGCTAACCTGGAGGTCTTGTGCTTGATCTATGTATTTACCAAGAAAGTTCATCAGAATTTACCAGCATGGTTCCCCCTTGTCAGTGATGCAGGATTGAGGTCCTTTCAAGGAACGACATATTGTCATTCAGATAGGGAAAACCCTAGGTCTCATGTAAATACAGTTAGGATTTGATATAAGAGTTGGCCACAGTGGCACTGTCCGGGCAAAATTTACCTCATAGCACACTGTATGGTGTATGCCCATCTTCATTAGCCCAGACAGTGCAGAACAGTAGTTTGTTAAACTCCATGTAATTTTATTTCTGTTTGTAAATAAACATTATGTTAATAATGATCTTTGTGTTGTAGTCCTTCCTCGTCTGTTGTTTGTACATACCTTTTGCAGTCTGTTTTTTGTATACACTTTATGCAAATGAGCTAAGTTCCCGCTTTTTATTCCCGCTCTTCATTATACAGAAATTTTTTCCATGCAAACTACAGTGTGAATCTAAACGAGTTTTTATCTAATAATACAGTGTGTTGTTGTATTAGTGCTTATTTATGCTGATCATGAGTTCTGCACGTTTTAGATTTTGTGTTTGTTAAAGTGGTTACGATGTGTTTCGTAACGTGATCTAAAAATGGGAGTTTAGAATTGTTTTATTTACCTATTGCGGCTGCCTCGTTTTGAATTCATCATGGCGTGTGGTTCGTCCATATCCGTTAAGCGGGACGTCGTATATAAAACGTTTAAATACTTTTTTAACTACGTACGGACATTCAAATTTGGATTTGGATGGGAATTTGTGCCAAGTTCTTTGTTGGGGTCATGGCGGGTTGTGAGTTCGCAATGACCCGCATGGACGACTGGTACAGGCGGCAGGTAGCAGCAAATTTAGACAGGCAGACATCATTTATTTACAATTAGGTTCGAATGATATTGAGTCACCCAATTCTTTGTCATATGAAGTAGCCACCGCTGTTTTGGATTTTGCCGCTTTACTGATGACTCGGTATCACCCCAAATGTGTGATTCTTAATGTATATATTTATATTATGTTTAATACTTTTTATATATTGCTAAATTTATAATCCGTTTTAATAGTCATTTAATAAATGACATTGTACACCATCTGTTTTTTGTTTGTTCTTTTGGTGCTGGGGAAAGGGTATTGATAAGAACGGAGAACACAAATGTTATATGTGTATTTACTGTCATGTTCGTATGTGTATGCTGCCACTAACAAGGTGTTTACACACCAGAAATTTATTATCTTATCTTATCGATGTTAAGCCATTTATTAGCTTTATTTCGTAAAGTGGTTGAATCATCGTTCAAGCCCGGGTGTATGAAGAACAAATTAAGAACGTGTAAGCTTTACAATAATTGGTCTAAGATAAAACCAATCAGCTTTTATCACTAAACACGATAAAAGCTAACCTTTTTTGTTACGATAATAATCCTTTCGATCAGTTCGCGTAAAAGATAAACTCCGTCAAGCATCATATCACCATCCTGTCAGTCAATCCTCTTCAATCGGCACATGATCGACAAAATCAATACGTAAATTTCTATACTCTCTAACCCAAACTATTGATATTTAATCGCTACGGTAACAAAACGACACCAGTAAGCGATGTTCTTCAATGCTAAAGTGTGGAATAGTTATTGATTTTCCTGAGTTTCTTTCACTCAGTCGACGTCCGTTGACGACAGTTGCTGTATAGATGACGCGGACTGACGTCAAAGCCGTGAGGTTAATGCCGTTATTTTATGCGTGAAACCAAAAGAAAGAATTTGAGAATACATTAAAGAGATAGAATTTATAGCCAGTAGTCCTTTTCAACAGGTCCTAATCTAAATGGCTTATCATAATTGGCTTTATATAGTCTCTTTCAACCTGGCAATTATTGATGAGTGGTGTTTTTTCTCTCACAGGAACCAGCCAGCTAGAAATATTATTCATGCCCAGGACTAATATCAATCTAGAACATCCAGAATTATTGACTTTACATCTCCGTCATCCAGTCTTTTCGTAAGGAATCAGATTTTCGGAGTAATAGGCTGTGTTAATTCCCCTGTCGTTAATTTGATATTTATTACTTATGACAGAAGCAGATTGACCTATATCTGCTCTTGTTACTAAAACCCTTTAGCCAATCACATCCAGGAATAGATAGAACCGTGGCACACTTTTTTTCCCTAGCATAGGGAGGGGCAAAACTGGTTCAAGGGAACAACAATGATAAATTGACATTAAAAAAAATAAAATTTCACCGTTTTTTTTAAAAAACATTTCACCTTTTTTTAAAATAACATTTAACATTTTTTATATAAAATTTAAACCAATCACAAAGCATAAAATAATTAAGGCATTATGTCATGATTTTTTTTAATATACATTGTTTAAATTAAGACACCATTAGAGTCTGGTTTTATCTGGCTGCAGTGAGTTGAATGGAAGGAATCAGTAAATTCGGGCTCAGAGAAAATCAACTATAAGCATATTATTGCAGGTCTGTTTTTATGCCTGAAATGTTATTTGAATTATTAATTAAACATTAATTAACTTATCCAGACCATAATCAACTCTCGATGTCAAGGCTAGCCTTCGATATCCAATAGATTAGAATCCTATAAGCTGCCAACTCCCATTGATAATTAAATCAAAACAATAGATAATCGAGACTATGGTTTTTAACGTACTTACTTTAGTATTTATGAACGAGGCTAGGCTGAAATTTCCAAAGCTGATATCTTGGTTCAGAGAGAATCAATTTGACTGAAATTTTCAACAAATTAACTTTACATTATCTAGTTTTTAACTATTATAGCGAGATCTATAATCTGTTATCTCTCATAATGTATCTTCAAACTATCTGCTAATCAATTGAAAAGTCGGAGATGGGTAAAAGAAAAAGTTTAAGATTTAAACACTAACTAGATTTTTCGAATTTAGAGAGGTTTATTTTATAATTTTTTCAAAAAGCTTGATAATAGAAACTGCTTCGAAGATAAACACTTCCTAGCTGTTTCGAATTTATGGGGGTTTAAAGCCAGAGAGTGTTCAGATGTCAAAGACTTAGACATTGCAACAAAAAGCCTAGTGTTATTGGTGTACTATTATTATGACATTTTATTTTGTTGACATGCCGGATTTTGATAACAAAAAAATAAACGATAATGCGATAGAATTTAGTATTCGTCACATGACATCCCTGTCATTAAGTTAAACATTTGTCAAACTCTATCATGAGAGGTTTCCCCCCTCCCCCCATGTTTTCTCAATTATACTTCTAATAATCTCAAAAAACAAACAATAAAACCTAAACACCTGTCAAATTCGGAAAAATCGTAATTTAAAGAATATAAAATCAATAAACCAAGCAAATACATGTATTAATAAAATGTAACTGTCCAATTGAACAGCAAATAGACCTTTCGATATTTTTTCTCAGATCATTACTTTTTTGGGGACTTTGGTACCCACAAATCAAAAGGAGAGCGGGGGTGGGTGGGGGTTGGGGGTAGTAGGAGGAGGAGAAGAAGAGAGAGAGAGAGAGAGAGAGAGAGAGAGAGAGAGAGATGAGGTTTAACTCCACTCCACACAAACTAGGTTATTTCGGGACTAATATATGGTTTAATTTTATTTCAATAATTCGCTTGAGCGTAGGGGTCTTTTAGCAGTGGGAGGAAACTCGAGGACCGGGGAAACCACTTCATATCTGTATAAACAACATTTGTTCTTCAATATTGATCAATAAAAAAACATGAATTATTATACAAACAATTTCACATTGATTGCAATTTAAATCCTTTCATTTTTCTGCAATTATGAGAAAATGAAATCACCGAGTTTGACACATTAACCAGTTATCTACTTATTACTTTCAAAATTTACATTAATGTAAGTTAAACTATGCTAATTATCAGATACTGCAATAACTCATTCTTAATAATACTCTTAAAGCATGGAATTCATGAGGTCATCATTAATAGTGCACTAGACTCAATGACGTCATTGTCAATAGTGCACTTTTCATAGAATCTATGATGATGACATTCTTAATAATGGCCTACACTAGAATCTATAATGTTATAATAATAGTGCACTTGAATCCTAGAATCTATGACATCATTATTAATACTTCACAAGAATCTATGATAATAATAATAATAATAAGTGGTCTTATAATGTACTAAAATCCACATCACAATAGGTAAATGCTCTAAGCGCTGTCATTGTTATTCTAGTGCACTATAATCAGAGAATCAATGACGTCATAGCTAAGCTGTAAAGTATTAAGTAAATTAATGAACGCTTAAAATACTTCTAAAGAAAATAAATCTGTATGACGTAAAGCGAGCTACATGAAGAATATTATCTCTCACAGTCTGATATATATTTATAATTAATTTCCAGTGCATGTGAACCATATTAAATCATGTCATGAAGACGTCTAAGACTAGACTATGTTCCTAGGATTCGTTCCTGACTGTTCATTATTTCAAACTATTTCCTGATATGAAATAAATTTCAGTGACATACATGTGGAGTTGATGAAGGAAGCACTATAGGGCCATGTGGCATCGGAGAGCTGTTGATTCTTTTATCACATGTTGATTTGAGGCAATATCATGCCAAACTAAAACTGACTGAATCTCTCCTAATTATATATAATTAATTAAAAACAGGGGAAAGACCTTCAAAATGTTAATTCTTCTTTAATTTTCTTGTTAGAGACGCTGACCACATCACCAATGTGATGGCACAAAAATGTCCACCCGTGTTCACATAAGTGTAATAAAATCATTGAAGACCTTACACTATTATACGTAATATAAGGTCTGTCATTAAGTCAAGTGGGTTTTCTCTGTCTTCAAGTTTCCTCAAGCTGCTGAAGACCCCCCCCCCCACATGCAAGCAAATTATTGAAATAAAATTTAACAATGTTAATCCCAAAATGACCTAGTTCGTGTAGTTTGTGTCCCGTGGATGTTGAACCCCCTTTTCTCTCTCACATCTGTGGCCATCTTGAACTAATACAGCCATGCATGAACTAAAATTAGATGTCTTGAATACTATTAATGGTAGCGTGAGAAGTTACAGATGGTGATGTCTCCCACAATTTTCAAATTATAGTTACTGAAAGAATTTCACTTTCTTACTTGAGTGAATATATTTGTGGATGGAATTTCAGGGAAAGGAAAGTATTCTTGAATTGAAATCATGAGTGGTTTTGTTATAAAATAAAGAGCCAAAGCTGTCTGTTTTGAATTGAAGAGCGCTTTTAAACATGGTGGAACAGATGATTTAAACAGGGGAGGAGCTGGGGAGGGTAGTACGGGAGGAATTTTAATTAGAGGATGAATTGAGGAACACTTTGTAACTAGATAGAATTGAAGAAGAATTTTAAACTGGGAAGAATTGGAGAAAAAAGAATTCGATAAATTTAAACTGGAAAGTATTCCAGAAGAATTTTAAACTGGGAAGAATTTGATAAGGATATTTAACCAGTGAGGAATTGAAGAATTGAGGAGTCAGGGTATCACAAGAGGAGGTGTGCGACCTGGTTCTCTGCCAACCACTGTTCTAATTGGTAATAATCATAATTTTTACATTTAATACACTTTCTTATTGATTTTAATTATCGCACTACAAGATTTTGACGTAAGCAATCAATAGCTCAAGCAGTGTATCATTACTTGACGTATGATGGTTCACACGCGTTCAATAATATCAGAATGATATCAATAACTTACGATGAATTATGGCGTCAAAGGGGTACATTTCAAATGGTGACCTACAAATCTAGAATAATTATTAGTAATCGATGGCACTAAAATTGTTCGTGTTTCACTCAGGAAACAGAAATATCCAGAGAAATTAATTCCTTCCGATTGAAGATCACTCAAAAATAACACCCATAAATTAATATAATCATATCAAATTTAATAATCGGCTAGTGAAATATTTGAGAGAATGATTGAAAAGCTTTTTATTTTTCAGTTTGATGGATGGGATTTCTTAAATATGGTTTGGTTGGGGTTTTTGTATAGAAAAAGAGAGAAATGGGGTTTAACGCCCACTTGACACAAAGTAGGTCATTTCGGGACTAACATATGGTTCCCTTTTATTTAGGGATCTTTAGCAGTGGGAGGAAACCAGAAGACCAAGAGAAAACCCATGAGGTTGGACAGGCCAGTTGACTTAATGACAGGCTTTATGATACAGCGCGCACATATGCTAACCATTCCCCTTCTACACCAACCAGGCCAATAAAGAAGTGCTTATGCCATGCAGTTTGCTATGATTGAAATTTTGCCCTGACAGCAACACTTTTATTTCTATATCTTTAACATAATGCCAGAGACTTTATTATCTGGTCGTTTCAAATGACTATATTCACTTTTCCTTTCCCTACATCTTGCTTTACCAACAAGGGGAAACCAGAGTGGAAAGTCCAAAAGTGCTTTCATGTCAAACACTAAAAGAGCTTTCGTGTCAAAAACTAAAATTTCGGTTACACTAGACACAAAATCTCACTAGTTCTAAAAGTGTGCAGAGAAGAAACCATAAAAATAATTGGGCCACGAGAAAAGAAAAAATTCAGTGTTGAACTTTCAGGATAATGATTTTTGGAATTCTCTAGGTTTCCCCATATTACAAATTTTAAATAAGGAATAAAATGTAATGGCATTCACTGTCCATTTATATCTTACCCAGAAAAAATTGGAATAAATGAGTTTTGACAGGAAACCAAATGGCATACCATTAGGAACAACAATGGTAGGGAAAATTGTATTGTTAATAGAAAATGAAACCTTGAATACAGGAACTCTTGCTGAGACAGCAATTTTATTATTGCCAATTTAGAAAGAATAGTCTTAGTTTGCAAGGAACTGATCCAACGCAAAAAAAGACCTGATGTGCCATTTGCACTAAAATATCAAATTTCTCACAGATACATGCCGATTTGTTATTAAACATTTTATCAAAAAAACATTTAATCCAAAAAAGAAAAGTCAAAATACTAACGCTAGATAACCTCTAGTCTTTGATTCAGTCAGATTTAAACTAGGTTCATTGGGCTTATCAACCACCAATAAAGGAGGACAGAGTCTTGAATGTTACACCTGCGTAGCATTGATTGATTAAATTTCAGTTTATCATAACTTTGCAAATACTGATTGAAATTGAACCATTTTTAGGCTGGTATTCCTATGAGAGATTAAACTTTCAAAATATTTTAGTTTGCAAGGAATTCCTGTAGTGCTAAAGGGTGCATCAAGTCTTTAAAGGTACCAGAACTAAATCAAGAGCAGGTTTCAACCCCTGTATGACATTTGTATTTTTCTGAAAATGTCTAATTTTTCACAGCTTAATCCACGCCAAATGGTACCGGTACTCAAATGACTATTTAACCTTTAATTTAAAAAATACCAAAACCAAAACAGTAGAAAAACCAAAAGAGAAAGAATTTGGATAGAACCAAAATCTCTCTATTTCTTTATTCTTAAGCACATATGAAACTTTGAAAATAATATTTTAAAGGCAAAAAATCTGCTTTTCCTAAAATTTGACAATGAATTACAGAATTGTTCTACATTTTGAGTTTTGTTGGATTAATTGCCTTTTTACCATTAACATTGGTTTATCTCCATTTTCATCAATGCCAAGGTAAAGGTTCTATAATGAACCATTTAAAGAAGAAGTCCATGTGCTAATGGGTTTTTAATTAGGAGTAGTGGTGTGGCGTAAACAGCTCAGATCCAATCTCGATCAACACTCTTATAAAAAGAGTAAGCTTATTTTTTTAATTCTACAATAAAATCTGATAAATTTAAATTGCATAGAATAGTTGTCGATAAGTTTATATCTGGAATTCATGATGTTTGTTTCAACTTACGTCAATAATTCATTGATATTGCAGCAGTTGGATGGTTAGTGAGAAATGATTCGATACTATCGACAGGAGCAAATTAAGAAAAATTAACCCTCTGCTCAATCCATATCTGGAACCATTTATTAAATATTTCTGAGCCAGTGAGATTATCACAAGTATAATGATTTGATAAATCAATGAAAGTGACATTATTCGATGAAATATAAAAATATTGATTGCTTCTGTGAAACACTTTCTCTTCGACAAGTTTTTTTTATATTTTTGAATAATGGGATAAAAACGAAACAATACGTAACAGGAAATTTGTGATGTTGCTAATATCCTTTCATGGATTAAAAACGAGATATTTATTTCTGAGAATAAAAACCTTCAATTCGCAATTAAACCTCAGAAGCCAGACAATAGATCTATTTTTTTAATAATAATTTTAATATTTTTTAACCTAAATCCTTTTATAATAATGCATTCATGAAATCATAATCAAGCGAAAATCCTGGATGTTTTTTTCCATAAGATGGGGTGAAGTGAAATGCTTTCACAGGTCACAATTTTATGGAATACAATTACTGTTCATTACAGAGCGATGTTTCATTGCTTTAGAACCAACGTTATCATGCTCCAAAGTCTCATCTAAATTGCTTATCTCTGCTTAGCCTTAGTGGAAAATGCGCATGATCACTTTCAAAGCATTCACCTAATAGACACCTACAGCAAGTTTGAACATTCTACCTCAATTATAGCAGGAGAGTTATTATGTTCTAAAGTCTCGACAAAAGTTATCGTGTTTATGAACAAATCAAATTGCTAATCTCTGCTTAGCCCAAGCAGTAAATGCCCATCTTCGAACTCCATCAAGGCATTCACCTACAGCAAGCGTGCACATTCTAGCTGTGACTGACGACCAAGGGACGGACAGGGGACAATTACAAAAAACAATTATCAAAAGCTTCCAAAGGCCATCACAGGGTAAAGACCATTGCTATATTCTGAAGAGAGAACTAGCATGGTTGTAGCTAGTCAGGCCAATCCAAACGAATTTTCAATTCTTCGATTTATTGTTAAATATATAGGCACATGTCTTGTGAATAGTATTTTGTTTAAAATTTCTAAACATAAAAAATTTGGTACTAAAACCTTTTGGTTGGTAGGGAAACCAAAGAAATAGGAAAATATATTAATCGGTGTTCCTGAGAAACAGAGATTCAATTTGATGTGGCCTATCAATTGTTTCTATAAAAAGGTTGATGTTGTGGATAATAGGTGATTTACTTCATGGTTTTGCAGGATTAAATACTTTATAAGTTAAACCTGTGTTATTACCTCGCAGTTAGCTCAATCCCCATCATTGGCAACCCACCGCATGATGAATCGGAAACAGGGGTTGACATGTCATGCTGAGCTTGTCCTAAATTGATTTTCATCTCTCAATATGGCTCTATGTGTGCAATGCAGGTTGGGAACATTGACTGCATAATAGAATGTTTATCGGCCCCATAAAAATGACTATTTGATTTTACTTGATAAACACCAGAGAATCCTTTCAAATTGTCACAGAAATTGTATTTCATAGAATTAGAATTGTGTACTGTGTATTCCTAATTTAATAACTTATATGAGTTAAGTGGTACCAAGTGTTCTATAAGAATACTCTGCCTCATTCATGACATTCATTAGGTTTTATAACCTCAAAAAATGCAGAGATGGTTTTCTAAAGTTGGCTGTGTGATTTAAAATGCTACTTTTCTAGACCAATTGGGCTAATGAAGATGGAACATGAAAAACAAAATTAAATTGAATTTAACATCCTACTGTTTTGCATCAGTTAGGTATAATGCCCAACGACTCTTTCAGTCTCTGAAATGCCAGTTCGTGATCAGAATTTTTAAATCCGCTAATTAACAGATATCAAGTTAACATAGAACTCAATTATTAATAAATTAATAAATAATCAAGGCTTTACATAAAATTACTGTACACACAGTCACAGATTTCACACAAATATTGCAACATTTTCCTTTCAGGCCTTCTACATTACTTAGTTAATTAAGAATTATGAAGTGGGATTTAACATCCTACTGTTCTGCTCCTGTTCTAATGGAGACGGGAATACCCCATACAGTGTGCTATGAGGGAAATTTTACCCGAACAGTGGCACTACGGCCTTCTTTTATATCGAATTCCAACTGCCAACAAATATTTTATGTGCAAGCCAATGTGTACACAGGACCTCAGTTTTTTGTCCCATCAGAAAATCTGGATGAACTTTCACGTTCTAATTCAGAAATCGACCTCCAGGTTAGCGAGCCACCGTGGCTCCCTTAAGAAATATGAAGCCTATACTATTACAGTTTATAAACAGCTTGCAGGCCTTCAATAGGTCAATAATGAGAATTTTCTACATTAGTTAGTTAATTAAGGAATATGAAGCCTTTACAATCACAGCTTATCAACAGCTTTCAGGAGTCAGTCTTGCGTGCCATTTCATCCTGTCCTATACTGGCCATTAATGTTTGATGCTATGTGCTAATGGGAAAAGATCGTTGAATAATTTATTCGTAGTTAGAATTCCTAACAGATTAGAATAGTGTCGTGTGATCGAATGTTATATTTCTTCATTAAGTCAAACAGGGTAAAACCCCGACCTGGCTTATTATATCACAAAGACGAAAATGAGAGTAAGATTGCTTTAGAATCTCTTTATTGAATGGGATTTAGAAATCGTGAATGAAATCAACCTAACACTTGAAGTAAGCATAAATACAGGGGCGAATAAACATTTTTTCCAAAAGGAGAGGAGTGGGAAGGTGCAAACTGCAAAAAAAAAAATATCTTGTCCTGTATAACGGGGTCAATAAATCTTGGGGACCTTTTCTTTCTAGTTATTTTTCCAATGTAAAAAACATGGCAAAGTTGACAAAAATTAAATCATTTAATCAATTTTCAACAAACAGATTTAAGAATAGAAAGAAAGTACTTCATTCGAAAAAAACTTGATCATTTTAGGATGAATGCATTAAAAATCCATTATAATGTAGAAGAAAATTTTATTATGTTACCCTAATCTAAACTAAATCCCAAAAAGTGGCATATCAAAGTCCCCCCACCCCCCTACTGCCACCACCACCAAAACTAAATACTAGTTGGCCTATAAGAAAATCCCACACTGACAACACAATAAATCTGCAAGGCTATGCCCCTTTCATGGGCATACTATTATGTCATATTCCTATTTCATATGTTGTATCTGTATTTTGCTGTACAGTTTTTCTGGCATTATCTCTCTATTATAAGTATGATTATATTGAATGGTTCTGAGTTGGCGTTTTTCTAAACTTCTGCAGGTTTCAATTGTTATATCTGTCTTTTGCAGTAGGCCGACAGTTCTCATTGCATTGTCTCTCTATTGAAAGGTTCTGCGTTGGCGTTTTTGTAAACTTCTTTGGATCCGAGAGAGATCATGATTATGATGATGATGTAGTACCTATTTACATTAGTGTTTCTGATGGTCATCACAACAATATCGTCCGACATAAAATAGTGACAGGTAAGTCAATGATACGGTCACATCTGTTGTCTCGACTAGCAATTACAGACTGGTAACAAGCAATCTAATTGGATGGAAGTAATCAGTGATTGCCGGACTATTAGCAAGAACTATCGATGCAGACATAGAGTTGACAGCCTGTCAGAAAGGAAAATATCTTGATTAACATAATGACGCCACGAATGGTTTTCACAAATAGCTGAAAGGGACTCAAGCTTTAGATTGGTTTCAAAATATTTCATAGATCCTTGGCTAAAAATAGACGAAATCAGAGATCGATAACAGCACTGTCTGGAATGTTTCTTGCGTGACATCCTCCACATTCAATTGAAATACGAACACACACCCTCAATTTAAATATGAATGCACACCCTGAATATTTTTCTGTTTGAGTTTCATATCGGTTTTTAATTGCACTGTCCGTGCTTTTTTATAGCGCAGTTTTCTTGCAATATGCTCTATAACCTTACCATAAGGCCATGAAATGAAATGAGGTTTAATGTCCTACTTTTCTGCACCAACCAGGCTAATTAAGACAGACTTACGCAATGAAGTGGGCTATGAGGAAAGTCTTGTCCCGGACAGCAACATATCCGCCAAATCTATTTATGCTTACTCTTTCTAGAACACCTGATAAAACGTCTCTATATATAAAATGCTAGTGTTTATTGTCTGCTTATCAAATATGTATTCTCTTTGATGATTTCATGATAATTATATCAGACAAGATTATATTAATGTAAAAGGATTCCAATTCCATGATTGTTAAAACTTGCATGTATAGTTATGTCTTTCCTGACCTTTGTGGCTCCGATACTGATTAATAACAATCTGGTAATTGATAAATTGACAATTATATACGGGTAATTATTTTAATGGTGGTCTTTCTCTTCCTAGAACACCTGATACCACTTCAACAACAGTTAATTAATTGACACCTTGAAAATTATACACTGGTTTAACTCTTTCTACAACACCAGATATCATTGGAGAGGTGCACATAGCTGGCATCAGCTGTGGTACCTATGTAAATACTATAACAATGGAATAACTCTTTCTAGAACAACAGATATCACTTATCATTGGAGCTAACATCAGGTGCTGTACCTTTGTAGATATTATAACACTGGAATAGAACATCTGATACCACTTATCATTGGAGAAGTCCACATAGCTAACATCAGATGTGGTATCTTCTTAGTACATATTATAATGGCGGGGGGGGGGATAACTTTCTTGCACACCTGATATCGCTCCTTATAGAGAGAGAAATTGGAAATAACGTCCACTTTAACCAAACTAGGTCATTTAGGGACTAACATATGGTTTAATTTTTTTCACTTAGTCGCTTGGATGGTGGGTTTAGCAGTGGGAGGAAACTGGAGGACCCAGAGAAAGCCTGTGAGTTTGGACACGCAACCCTACTTGTCACGAACAAACAGAGAATCGTTAAAAATCGAAACAATGCCACTTGTGATACAGTGTGAAAGCTCAACAATTCAGCCATCCAATCCCCCCACTCATTATACATTTGTATTTGAAATATTCCACCTTTGAGTAAAACAGTGATCATAAATATGAAATGAATCTGATATTATTTGGTCCAGCCAATTTCATTTTTCCGTTCTTCGAGTTCTTTATCAATAAAAATTCACATGAATTATGTGAAAGATGATTTTGCTTAAAATTTCAAATATTTTGAACTAAAACCTTTGCAATAGTACAATCAACATAATAACAAGGAAGACTTGTACTAGCTCCAAGTTAACAAAACATTCTCAGACTTAAGTTAAGGTTTTACTCAACTTTCAATCACTGTTTATGAGAAATATCTTTGATTCAGAAACACAAAACTTTGCACATAGTTTCTTATTGATGTATTAGATACATTTAAACAACACAAGTTTTACAAAGGGTTATATTTTATTTAATTCTTTACTTAAGTCTCAAACTGTTTTGTGAACTCTGGGCCAGGTGTTCCAGAAGTATAGAAAATCAAATGGTTGTGGCTTTAGCCAAGAATAGCCAAGATAAATTTAAGACACAGTTATTTCCTTCAGAAAGATGAATACATGGCATTCGATCAGATATTTACTAAAAATACACAGAATTGATTCCACCTATTGTTCACAAGGACTCCCACACATTTTCTGGTTTTTGAGATGTACGTAGCCAATCAACACTAAATCAAGCATCGCAAAAATTAAACCGCAGTTGGGGGAAACTCATGTTTTGTTTGTATTAGAGCTTTGTAACCATGGTTATGGTAATGAAATGACCAATAGTCTGCCAGACAAATTAAACGAATTGAATTACACAGTCAAGTAATTTCAGTTATAATTATCGTTCTTCTTATTTTCCATATATAGCGTAATAATATCAAGCTCAGACATTGTCATACTGTGTGACCAATCGGACCATTTAAACCGTGGTCCCCGACTGGACTCAAAAGGAATGGCAATCTAATCTCACTTACAAGCTGTCATCAAAATATTTTAGTTCCAACAGACAGAGACATTATGTGTGTGTGTGTGTGTTTGAGAGAGAAAGAGAGAGAGAGTAATTCGCTTGCATGTTACGGTCTTTAACACTGAGAAAAAATCCACAAGGTTAGACAGCCAACCCTATTCCCCAATCATGAAACAAACCATGCCACTTGACTCAATGACGGACCTTATGATCTAAAGTGTTAATGTACATGACAAGGAGTTGAGTCACCTGTCCTGGGGTTCTTTGGTTTCCTACCGCAGCAAAGATACTGACATTGTTTTTTTTTTCTATTCCTTGGCTGTTTGTTCTGTTTTTGTTTTGTTTAACAGCATTCGAATATTTTCTATCAGATATTTCTCTAAAGAAGCGGAATCTTTTTCTCCGTATTATTTTCCAATCCACACTGATGATACCAACCATCAATAAGCTGAACCTCCTGAATGATCTTGGGGGGATTGGATGACCGAGTGGTTAGCACGTATGTGCTGTATCATAAAGCCTGTCATTGAGTCAACTGGTGTGGTTTTGAATCCCCGATTGTATGTGACAAAGAGTAGGGTCACCTGTACAACCTCGTTGGTTTTCTCCGGGTCCTCCAGTTTCCTACCACTGCTAAAAGAACCCTACGCGCAAGTAAATTATTGAAATAAAATTAAATCATAATATGTTAGTCCCGAAATGACTGAGTGAAGTGAACATTGGATCCCATTTCTCTCAAATGATCTGCCCCTCTTTTCTCACTTTGTTCTAAAGAGATATTTTTATATACAATAACTTTTTTATGTTTTATCCATTTATTTTATTACTCCTTCATACGTAAATAACTTAATTAAATCAAACTGTCCATAATATCCTATATTATGTATTGGACGTTAAATTTGTAACAAACAGCAACTTGTTTATTACGGTTTGATGTTTTACGAGCCAAGAATCTTACTCTCTTAAACTCCATGTTCCAACTGAAGAAAGGCTATGGCAATATGACAGAAATATCTTGGAGTATTTATTTTAGGCAATAATTATTCTACAAGACCTGTAATTTATTACATGTTTTAACAAACAAATCTCTGAAATACAAAATACAACGGAAATTCTAGAAAACTTCTAAAGGAAGCGATGTTTAAGACTACCTGGAAAAAGTACCAATAAGGACATACCAATTTGAATTTTGGTTGTGCTTCTTATTTCTTTGAGAAAAAGATTAATTCAACAAACAAAACTGTTTGTATGCACAGTTAAAAAAGCTTTTATTTCTCAACTTTGAAGTTTTGAAATTTAAAATAAAAAATGTTGTTATTTCTTCGAGAAGAAGATTAATTCAAAAACCAAAACTGTTTGGTTGCACAGTTCAAAGGTTTTATTTCTAAATTTTTAAGTTTTGACATTTTAAATAAAACATCTTTCCTAGCTATTTATTTATCAAGACCCTGGAGAGAGAGAGAAATTGGGTTAAACGTCCACTCAACACAAACAAGGTCATTTCGGGACTAACATATGGTTTAATTTTATTTCTATAATTTGCTTGCTCGTAGGGGTCTTTAGCACTGGGCGGAAACTACAGGACAGGCGACCCTACTCCTTGTCACGAACAACTGGGAAATCGAAACTACGCCAGTTGACTCAATAACAGACATTATGATACAATGTGTAAGCGCAAACCATTCAGCCCCCGCCTCCAATGTACATGGGACTTTTTTTTTTCATCCCATCTGAACAATGAAACACTGTTCCATGCCAGGTTCTCCACCTTACACCACATGGAAACCACCACACTGGGAAACCTCACAGACCATTCTAAGCCAACACAGACATTAAACCCTGGGGTGCCATAAACACACTGAGCTCCACTGTCCATCAAATACAGTTGTTTTATTAAAATTCACACAGAAGAAAAAACCCTAGTTTTTTTAGTGAATAGGTATTACATTTACATAATTTTTATTCTGACATGATGCCATTTGTGTGTGTATAATAAGGTATTAAAGATGGAAGTTTTAAGTGGCCACATCATCAATTTTCTGGCTATGTTGAAGTAAATATTTTATATGTTGACATATTGATTTTGTTAGTGCTTTAATATTGGCTATAAAACATATATATCACATGTACTAGTTAATATGGTTGTTTGCAAAGAGAGAGAGAGAGAGAGAGAGAGAGTTTCACTTCCACTGTGAAAAAGAACTAGGTCATTTTGGGACTAACATATGGTTCAATTTTATTTCAATAATTAACTTGCCAATAGAGGTCTTGTTCTCGTGGGTTTTCTTAGCAGTGGGGAGAAATCGCCAGTTATTGTAGAGAGACAGAGAGAGAGAGAGAAATGGGGTTTAACGTCCATTCAACGCAACTAGGTCATTTCGGGACTAACATATGGTTTAATTTTATTTCAATAATTCGCTTGCGCGTAAGGGGTCTTTAGCAGTGGGAGAAAACCGGAGTGCCCAGAGGAAAACCACGAGGTTGAGAAGACGCCCCTATTAAATATTTAACGTAAAACTTAATCACTTTAATCATACCATTTGTTATGAAGTCGAAAGAGGTTGTTTCGATACCACACTTGTACGTGACAAGGAGTAGGATCGCCTGCCTGCTTAACCTTGTGTGTTTTCTGTTGGTTCTCCAGTTTCTACGAACAGACAAAGAGCCCTACAAACAAGTTAATTATTAAAATAAAATTATAGTTCCAAAATGACCTAGTTTAAATTAAGTGGACACTAAATCCTATTTCTCTTTAGCTATCTCCATAGAAAATTTTATATTTTCGAAAAATGCAAATGGAGCACAGGGATTTTAAATCATGTTTTCTGCCAATAATAACAATTTTGTCTTTAATTTGAATTCTATCTCAGCATCTTTTTCTCCTCAACAATTTTAATCAGTCTGAAGAGTGAAAAAATGAGTTAAATATAACCTGCACTAAACCATGGCCGAGATATTATCAAATATATCACTATAAATATGGGTTACCTAGCAACAAAATTTACAAAAAGTGCGTGTGAAGAATGAAAAGAGTGAAGAAGCACAGATCGAAAATGCTGAAACATAAAGCAGTCCTATTCAAATAAAGATCGCAATAAAACTATTTCTGAGATCTTTTGATATGCATATAATCCATACACACCACATTCTGAATGTCGTTGATGATTACTGCATGCTTTTTTCATTTTGAACTTAAAGTGGGTGTATTCCCACAATACCTATATAATTGCAATAAAAAATGAAAATGGAATTTAAATGGGGTTTAACATCCTAATTTTCAGACACAATGTGGGTGCTTTGAGGAAAATTTTACTCTCACACTTCTACGTATTATCCATCGAATTCCAGCGGTCATGGTTTCTTTTATGTGCATGCCAACATGTACGGGGGACATTGTTTTATTGTCCTATCCGAATGTCTAGACACTATTCCTTGCCAGGCCCTCCACCTTTCGCGGACCTCCCATCACCTTTATCACCAAAAAACTGAACCAAAGAGAAAGAGAGGGAGTGTGAGCAAAATATGGTTAAATGTCCACTCGACACAAACTAGGTCATTTTCGGATTGACATGGTTCAATTTTTTTCAGTAATTCACTGGTAAGTATAGGTCTTTAGCAGTGGGAGGTAACCGGAGGATTTGGAGAAAACCATTGAGGTTGGACAGGCGACACTACTCTTTGACATGCTATATTCAAGCAATAGGCCATGTCCACTTGTTTCATTCAATACATGAATTCTATGAATTTGCCAGTCTTACTTAAGACAAATTGTGATCATTCCCTTCCGTTCAGTCTCCTAATAAAAGATACTGATACCTTTGAATCGAAGCATGGAGATTATCTACAGTTGATATTTTTGTCGTGTTTTTAATTAAATGTTAAATAATCAATTTGACAAGCTTTAAGTATGAAATAAGCCATGACAAATGAGATATTCTTTGAAAAATTCAAGTGATCATCAGTGGCTATTTAAACAAACTGTGCTTATCTCCTACTGAAAGAGATAGAGAGAGAAATGGGGTTTCCGTCCACTCGACACAAACTAGGTCATTTTGGGACTAACATATGGTTTAATCTTATTTCAATAATTTGCTTGTGCATAGGGGTCTATAGCAGTGGGAGGAAACCGGAGGACCCGGAGAAAACCTATGAGATTAGACAGGCGACCCTACCCTTTGCCACGTACAACCGGGGATTCCTACTGAAAGAGACTGTCACCTTATTGCAGACGGAATGTTCTCAATTGCGCCGATATTCATAAAATTGCAACCCAAGGAGTATTAGGATATAACCTATATTTTTCTCCCCAAGTACTTGACAATTGTCACTTTTATAAACGAGTGTGTGCCATAGGGATGACAACGCAAATTGAAAATGTCAAAAACACCAATGACCCAAGGGGACATTCGTTTAATCAGCTTAATAGCAGCCAACAAACCAAGATAACAAATTTCCCTAAAAATAACGAGGACAGCGTTGAATCAATAAATAGATAGGTAAACTTAATGAGAACTGAATTAATCCGCTTCGTGGTTACGCGGACGCGTGTATTCTGCTGATTAGCTTTCCTCAGTATCGATTGGTCAATTTATTTTTTTGTTATCAAAATTAAGTAGGCTGTTCATCAATTCATTGGATTTACGCAAGATTCCAAACATTTTCTAACAGGTCTTGTAAAAAGAAAAAAAAAGATACACATTTATTTAAATAACCGATGGCAAGATTTTAAAATTGTTTTAACGGATAAAAGAGAAAACAAGTTAAAAGAATTCAAAGAGTAATGCTTTAATTCCTTTGACTATAATTTTAGAACAATCAAAGCAAGATTTTTGAAAGTGATTATAGGGCAGAACTCTGGCAGTAATTATTGGGTATCATTGAAAAACAAAAGGAAGGAGTTTTATATAAGCATTTTAAGTTGTTTATTACTGTATCCAGTTATTACTAGGAGGGTAAGACGCTGCATCGCTAGCCTCGATGTCGACACCTGCATTAACCAAGAAAGTTCATCCACATTTTCCGTCGTGGTTCTCCTGACAAGGACAGCTGTCTAGTAGTTGGGATAATATGATAACATTTCAAGGCAGTGGTAGCAAGTTGAAGGCTAACTATAGTATGCAATTAGATAATTTAAGTATTCCAAACATAGTGTGAAAAATATGACCTTAAACTTAAACATGGGAGTCCAAGAATGAACATACTTGTCTCCACAATATACCTTGATAGATTTCAGTCACTCTCTCTCAAAACCAAGACAAGTGATCAAGAAATAAAAGACTGCTGTCTTTAATCCAATGATCATCTGATCACGTTTGAATTTCTGAACTGCAGGGCAATGATCGAAACAAGTAACCTACATCATCAGAAGTGCAACATCAGTTACATGTATATTTCATATGCAGGACAGAGATGGAATAGAGAGAGAGAAATGGGGTTTAACGTCCACTCCCACAAAATAGGTCATTTCTGGACTAACATATGTTTTAATCTTATTGCAATAATTCGCTTGCGTGTTAGGATCTTTAGAAGTGGGAGGAAATCAAAGGAACAGGAGAAAACCCATGAGGTTGGACAGGCGACCCTACTCCTTGTCATGTACAACCAGTGATTCGAAACCATGCCATCCATCCCCCACCCCCCGTGATTGAAAAGAGTACACCAAAAAGAATGCAACATCAGTCACATCCATTGATGTTTCCAAGTGAATATCGTAATTAGGTGACATTACTGAATGTGACAAGTATTGTAAAGATCTTTATGTGCTTTTTATTGGCTTAAAACTAAATCTGGTTTAAATGACAAAGACATAAACCATGTTACATTTCTTCAATACGTTTTTGAACAAACCTAACATTGACATTATTCAAGGACTAACTAAGGTTATCAGTCTAACAACAAAAACAAAGTTAAGAAACACTTTAACAGACCTGTATCGTTTACTTGATACAGTTCAAAATATGTAGGCCTAAACTTAAAGTAACAATGCACTAGATTCATCACGGCTTAATCCATGCTAATATGTAAACCTACTCAGATTTAATTAAGAATACAAATTAAAATATCATTTAAAATACAAAATATTAATTATAGATAATCTCCCGGATTGCATTCAATCAGATTAATTACAGACCCATCCCTAATTTTTACCTAACGTAATGGAATTATTTTTGACTGATATCTCTTGTAAAATCCCTAAATGACAACCAGTAGCTTTAACAAGGTAACAATCATACATTTATTACTGTAACAAATCCTCTTAATACAGTAACAATCATGTCCCCTTATGACTGTAACAAGTCCCTTTAATACAGTAGCAATAATGTCCCCTTATTACTGTAACAAGTCCCCTTGATACAATACAAATCGTTTACAAAGACACCATCTTGTTCCATCACATGTATAAAAGGACAGGTAATTTATGTGTCGTTATAAAATCCGATCTAAGTTATCCGATGTCAGCTCAATCAATCAGCTTGTAAAATATATCAACTTGTTTTTTTTCTCGGATTTAGACAAAATAAATGGGAATCAAATGTCGACTGAATCATTATATGGAGTAATTTATTCCAATTATCATCCATGAAAACTATTGAAATGAAATGGGGTTTACTACACCAACTGGGCTAATGAACACAGGTATACACCATACAGTGTGCTATGAGGGAAATTTTGCCGGGCAGTGGTGATACTCCCTTATCTTAATATATCAAATTCCAATTGTCAAGGGTTATTTTACGTGTACATTTTCGTGCTATCTGAAAAACTAGTCACTGTCCTTGTAAGACCCTTGGTCCTGTACCACTGTTAACTGGAAATATAACGATTTAACTTGTATTCACATGGACTTATACCCAGCATTGGCTTCTACCCAGCATGGACTTATACCCAACATGGTCTTATACCCAATATTGTCTTATACCCCATAAAATATGGCAGATAACGGTAAAAGGTACAATAGTAAATTCAATAGTAAATATAGTCAATTAAAGATAATCTAACAAATAGCGAGCTAACGTGTTAATAAAATCATCTTGTTAGCGTAATTAGTGAGCAGACAACAAGACGACTTGTATCCTTAATCGGATAAAGCGTTTGGAAAGGAGTTTGTACTTCTGTGCCCCAAGGTCAACCTCTCCTTCCATCACAAACAACTACTTCAGACGTCGGTCGATCAAAATCAATAAGTTGTCAGATCAGATAATCGTTTTCAGGATCACTGGCGGAAAACAAAAAATGGAGAAAGAAATTTCATCTCAAGAACGTTGTCATTTGTCCATTTTTTTAGCAATGTTTTGGTAACCTAAAAGTGCATCTGGATTTCTTCTCCCGGAAATTGACAGTAGTGGTTATTTGTTTTATACATATGGTAGGTTATGGTTTCCCTTTCCCAGAACAGCTGAAACCCTTTCTCATGTAGTAGAGATTTTTTGAGTTCCATTAATACTATTTCTTGTCTTCCGTTTCTTAAATTTTAGTGAGTAGATGCAATGATGTGTGAAATATATATATATATATAACATATGATTAGGTTTACTATTTCTAAAGAGAGAGAGAGAGAGAGATAGGGTTTAACGTCCACACAACACAAACTAGGTCATTTCAGGACTAACATATCTGTTTAGTTTCATTTCAATAATTTGCTTGCACGTAGGGGTCTTTAGCAGTGGGAGGAAAAGGTGTGACAGGCGACCTGCCTCCTTACTATTTATTTCTAAAACACTTGATATACCATCTCTAGTTCATTTGGGAAGTTTTAGTTTTTCGGTGTTCCATTTGTATTGCAAAAACAAACTATAATTCAAGTAACATGCAAGAAACACTTCTTTTTCTTTTCTTTTGGGAGAGAGGGAGGGAGATAATTTGAGGTTTAATGTCCACTGGACACAAACTAGGTCATTTCAGGACTAACATATGGTTTACTTGTATTTCAATAATTCACTTGCACGTAGGGGTCATTAGCATTGGGAGGGAACCTGAGGACCCAGAGAAAACCCACGAGGTTGGACAGGCGACCCTACTCCTTGCCACGTACAACTGGGGATTTGCTTTTCTTTTGGGAAGTTCAACTGTTTTGGCTGTAACAGGCTAGAACACCTTTCATTTATATTTAAAAAAATAAAAATTCTTATTTAAGACAGTTTAAATCATTAGCTATAACATGCTAGAACCACTACTGATAGATACCACCTCTTTATTATTTCAGATCTTCTAAGGGTTTTTTGTTCTATTTATTTTGTAAAAAAACAATTCTTTTCCATCTACTACATTGCAAGCAATATTGGCTAAAACATGTTCCTAGTAAATAAAAAATATCGATACTTTCTTATAAAGTAATATTGGCTGCAACACGCTCTTTGTAAATAATATATGTTTATAACAAATTACGATTAATAGGCATTTTTATTACTTTAACACATGTTGGAGGAAAGTGATATATCCAATATACATATCACTCGTTAGGTTTTTAATTTATAAAGTACAAACAGAAACAGACACATGTTCAGCTCAGGTGAAATATATATACCATTAGAGAAATAACATTAATTGTCAATAACAGCTTGAAATTCAACCATTTTGTGGAAAATATCAGTTTTTTCATTGCTAAATCTATGCTAAGATGTATTTGAGAGAGAGAGATTTATGTGCCGTTTAATACTTACTAGTCATATTTAGACTGGGATATGGTATATCGTAATTTATTGCTAGATCTTACGATAAAAAAATGAAATGAAATGGGGTTTAACTTCCTACTGTTCTGCTCCGACTAGGCTACTGAAGACGGGCATACGCCATACAGTGTGCTATGAGTGAAACTTTCCACTGACAGTGGCACCATGGACTACACTTATATCGAATTCCAATTGTCAAGGGATCTTTTACATGCACCATGATCCTGCATTAATCTTCCCCTTTCTCGATTAAAGGAAAGGCGTCAGGACAAAATTTTGAATTGGAATTGTGGCATAAGAAGTGAAAAATAGTTGTTAGGGTTGACTACACTTTTTCAGCGATGTCATCAGGAGAATTAGCTAGGCCATTGTTTGGGAAGATGCTGTACTTTTGGGGGGGGAATTTACAAATTATAAAATAATTTATTGGAAATTAAGTGGAACTTACAAATCATAACATAATTTATTGGAAATTCATTGGAACTTACTTATCATAACATGATTTACTGACAATTTATTAGAACTTACAAATAATAAAATATTCTTATGGCAATTTTTGGGAACTTAAAAATAATTGATATCTATTTTCATGCATGTGCTCTGCACAAAGTTTTTAATGTAGTAAAAATGTCATTTTCTCGAGGGATTCAGATGAGCAGTCAATTGTTCATGGTTGTAAGATTTAAAATGATGATAATGAAAGCCATTTATTGAAAGCCATCATCCCTCCACTACAAACACACACCATTAGGATATGCATTATTAATTTGATATCAAATATCAAAAAAAAATTAATGGAAAATTACATGTGTTGTGTTCAGAGTTGTATAAAAAAAATACTTTTTAATAAAAAAAAGAGACAAGTCTAAATTTTTGGCAATAATCAGTAAAGAAGGGTATCTGCCATGAACTGTGCTATGAAGGAAATTTTCGGTCATTAAACCACATTTCGTTTCACTTATGAATTATTGATACCGGTTATTTACAATCATGAAGCATCAAAATTGTTAATTTCAAAATATTAAAATATTTTTAAAATGAAGTGTATTTGGTAGCTCTTCTCAGAGTCTTTAATCTTTCCAATTTTAAAGGTTTTGAAGGACGAAAAATTAGATTAGCTTGGCTTAGGATAACTGTTATGTTTTTAATTTTGAGTGAAGTCTGTATCCATACAGGCCCGGTACTGTACAGCACAGTTGACCCTTACGAGTAAGCCTTAGATCCATTCATTTAATCTGATAAGTACGTTTGTTTGTGATTTCTTGTCTGTAGATTTGTTTTGTGTAATTGTGTGTGGTGCAGTCACCCTGCACTTACTATAGAATAATGCAATTGCAAAGTGTTTGACATCAAGTGCAAATTTATCGAATGTCAGCTGCCATTAGATACCGCCATTAGGATACAATGCTATTCATGTAGAACAACACTCAATAGCTAGTTAAACCAAACGGTATTAACAGCCTGGAGGTCTTAGGATGATGAGTCCAACTTCTTGTCAATATAGTTGCGGTCATCTTGGAAACTAACAAGGTCATTAATATTGTTCCGTCAAGAACCAAAGTAAATTTGAACTTTATTTGTCCTACCTTCCAGGCGCAATCAATAGATTTGCCCACAGCTCTTCAGCTATCCAAGACTTTCAGAATATAAACAATGACAGTCTAACAATTTAGAATATCCTATTTATAGGGAGAGAGAGGGAGAGAGAGAGAGGGGGGGGGGTGGTTTAATGCCCACTTGACAAAAACAAAATCATTTCTCAGGACTTACATGGTTGAATTATATTTCAACAATTTCAATTTGTTTGTGGGCTTTTACCAGTGGTAGGGAATCAGAGGACCGATAGAAAACCCCAAAAGGCTGGACAGGCAACCCTACTCCTTGTTACATACAAGCAGAAAATCTAGACCACACCACTTAACTCAATCACAAACCTTATGATCTAAAGTGCATGTGTTAAACCATTAAACTACCCACGTTCCTGAATCAACAACCGCAAGTTTTACAATTACTAAACTTACAGTTATGTTATCTCCCTTTACCTCAGCCACGTGAACAGTAGCGTCCAATCAGAGGTTGTGACACAAACACACTCCTATCAATCATGGCGACATTGGACGAACCTTGAACTTCGCAACTTGCTTATCACGGGTAGACATTTTAGCTACTCGATCACGATGATCAAGGAATCTGATAGGCTCTCAAGCTGAGTCAGTACCCGATGGAAATTAGTGCCGAAATATGTGGGGTATTACTTGCATTACTTTTTTTTATTATTTAATGTTCGATGCGAATTCTCTTCGTTTGAGTATGAGTAAGTTTATTCATTATCCAACAAATTTACTCAAGAATGTGGAGCTTGTTTTATTAGGCCTAATCATATTATTTCTCTGGAGTTTTGATACAACCAAGAAAATTCAACAGGATTTTCCAGTATTGTTTCCTCTTGTTGGTGCAGAACGAAGAACTTGACAAGGACATCTGTCTAGTCATTCGGATGAGATCACAAACCAAAGTACCATTGTACACCTTGGCCTGCACATAAAAGATCCCTTTGTTGGAATTCGATGCAAGCGTAGGCTGTAGCACAGGGTTGGAGCTGAACAGTAGGATGTTAAACCTCATTTCATTTCTGATACAAAAACAGCTGCTCCAGCAAGCCTGGAAATAAGGAACATGTCACAGACAATGTTCAGCACAATCATTCTGGACACTGTCATTTTGTTTGGCATAATTTGTCTTTAGAATCTGGGCCCCATATTCAAAGGAAATCTTAGTCGACTAGATTTCACTTAAAAATACTTAAATATAAGTGGTAACACTCAAAGGCAATGTTTGAACATAAAATGTTCCTTTAAAGTTGCTATAACTTTCCTGCAACTTAGAAATTCATGATTCATACTATTTGGCATTTGTGTGCAGTTTAAGTTTTTTTCACATAGCCAAGGATATGTTACATACAGCCTTTGAATATTGATTAAAGGAAACACAGTTGTTTTAAGTTGAAAAATTAAGTATTTTCACTTAACTTTAAGAAAACCTAACTCAAATCATTATTTCCACGGTATGTACTAATAAACAGTATTTCAAAATTGTGAAGTAAAGGATTATATTAGAGAACTGGGAATCAATTACTTTTTAAATTGCGTTTTTTCTCCAAAGAAATAGGTATGAGGGAGAAATGGGGTTAAATGTCCACTCAACACAAACTAGGTAATTTTGGTACTAACATATAGTAAGTACATTTCATGTCTATAATTAGCATGGAGAGGAAACTGGAGGAGCCACGAGGTTGGGCTGGCAACTCTACTTCTTGTCACATACAAGCTTTGGATCAAAATTGCGTTTTTTCTCCAAAGAAATAGGTATGAGGGAGAAATGGGGTTAAATGTCCACTCAACACAAACTAGGTAATTTTGGTACTAACATATAGTAAGTACATTTCATGTCTATAATTAGCATGGAGAGGAAACTGGAGGAGCCACGAGGTTGGGCTGGCAACTCTACTTCTTGTCACATACAAGCTTTGGATCAAAATTGCGTTTTTTCTCCAAAGAAATAGGTATGAGGGAGAAATGGGGTTAAATGTCCACTCAACACAAACTAGGTAATTTTGGTACTAACATATAGTAAGTACATTTCATGTCTATAATTAGCATGGAGAGGAAACTGGAGGAGCCACGAGGTTGGGCTGGCAACTCTACTTCTTGTCACATACAAGCTTTGGATGAAAATCAATGACACAATGACGGACCTTATGATATAAAGCTCATGCATTAGACCACTCGACAACCCAACCCCAACCAGTATCATAAGATGTCCTAGAACTATTCCAATGCTCTTTGGTAGAACAAGTATAGAAGTAGTCTCATTACAGCCCCCTTCTCCCTTCAAGAAATAAGAAGCTACGTTTTTAATAAACGTTCCAATAACAAAAACTTGAACTGGTTTGGCCTTCCCTGGTTCATAAGATGTCCTAGCACTATTTCAATTATCATTGGTAGAACAAGTACAGGAATCGTCATCACAGCCCCCTTCTCCCATCAAAGAAATAAGAAGCCAAGTTTCCAATATGTGTTCCATAAAACATAACCTTGAACTGGTTTGGCCTTAGAATGTAATGTTTCTTACTTTTGTTAATGTTATTTAAAGCCATTACATCATTTCATGTACTGACGTCATTTTGTACCACAATAACCGTAAAATAAATCAAAATGTTTTGGCAGCTAATAACAATTATACGTGTGAAGAAGTATTACTATTAGATTAGTCAGAGAAGAATGTGTACTTTTTGTGTTAGAGCAAGATAATGGATAACTTATAATAGACCTGCTTGGAATTATGAGGTTTAACATATTATATTACTTTTCTGCACTGACTTGGATACACAATACAATGTGACATAAGGGAAATTTTGCCCAAATAGTTGTGCTATACTGTCTACTATCATTTCAAATTCCAATTGTCATAGGTTTAGTCCTTTCTCTCACTCTCTGTCAACGTTTATTTTACTTGCAATAATTTACTTGTGTCTAGGGGATGAAACAGGAGGACATGGAGAAAACCTATAACGTTCGTCAAGTGACCCTACTCGTCAGGTTGAATCAAAACCATGTCACATGACTCAATGACAGATCTTATGATGTACATGCACACATTAGACCATCCAGCAATCAAACCCTTGAAATACGTTTAAGCATCATAAAATACAAAATTTGGGGCAAAAGTTCTTCTTTGGGTGTGCAGAGAATGGACTTCATGCACCTTGGAAATTAGATTCATCATTATTATTTTATTATTAACCAAGATAGGTTGCCAGGCAACGAAACATATGCCCAAAGCAGCTAAATCGTCTGGGTAGTCAACAAGAGTTGTCGCTTATTTTACTTTTTTCGGTAATGAAACATTTATAATACACTAAAATCTGATTAAAAGTAACAACCCATAATGTAATTATGTTCAAGTTATCAAAATTAATTGAAACTCAATATACTTGTTCGTCTATTAACTTTAGTCTCTAGAGCGTCCTCAAAATTTTGAAAGTGATCAAGGGCCATAGCTCTGTCAGTAATTATCGGAAATCGCTAAAATCAATAGGCTTCTTCGTTTCATGACCTTAAACACTGTGTATAAATTTAAAGTCAATCGGTTATTAACTTTAGCCTCTAGAACGTCCACAGGATTTTTTGAAGTGATCAAGGGTCATTACTCTGTCAGTAATTATCGGAAATCGCTGAAAATCAATAGGCTTCTTCGTTTCATGACCTTAAACACTGTGTATAAATTTAAAGTCAATCGGTTATTAACTTCAGCCTCTAGAGCGTCCACAAGATTTTTTTAAGTGATCAAGGACCATAACTCTGACAGTAATTATCAGAAATTGCTGAAAATGAATAGGCTTCTTTGTCTCATGACCTCAAACACTGTGTATAAATTTAAAGTCAATCGGTTATTAACTTTAGCCTCTATAGTGTCCACAAGATTTTTTAAAGTGATCAAGGGCCATAACTCTGACAGTAATTATCGGAAATTGCTGAAAATCAATATGCTTCTTTATTTTATGACCTTAAACACTGTGTATAATTTAAAGTCAATCGGTTATTAACTTTAGCCTTTAGAGTGTTCACAAGATTTTCGGAAATTGCTGAAAATCCATAGGCTGCTTCGTCTTATGACCTTAAACACTGTGTATAAATGTAATGTCAATCGGATATGAACTTTAGCCTCTAGAGTGTTCACAAGAAATTGTGGACTGACCGACGGACCAACAAACAGACGGGGGTGCAACAATATACGTCCACATTTCTATGTGGGCGTATAAAAATTGTGTGCCATGTCTCTTTTTCGGTAGCTTAAAGTTGTGGATTTACATTTGAGGGATTTCGAATTCTGTTTAATATTTACAAAGGTATGATTCTCTGTAGGCAATTTAATCAAGTCAGGGTACATTATTTTGATGGGCCTCTATTTAATTTGACGGTATTTAATTCGATCGATTAAAGTAAAGAGATTATCTTCTGTTGATTTCTTTTTTTCATAATTAAATGTCAAATAATCCATGTGAGAATATCTTAACATGGAATAAGACGAGAAAAATAGAAACTACTTAGAAAATCAACACAATTGTAGGCTGACCTAAGCTCCTTCGAAAACCAAAACTAAGCCCATTAATAAGACAACATGATTGTGTAGGCCTACTGAACTATAAGCCCTTTAATTAGTTAACATGAATGTGTGCTGAACTAAGCCCTTTACTAAGTCAACATGATTGTGTACTGAACTATAAGCTCTTTAATAAGTTAACATGAATGTGTGCTGAACTAAGCCGTTTAATAAGTCAACATGATTGTGTACTGAACTAAGCCCTTAAATAAGTTAACATGAATGTGTGCTGAACTAAGTCCTTTAATAAGTCAACATAATTGTGTGCCCGACTAAGCCCTTTAAAAAGTTAACATGAATGTGTGCTGAACTAAGCTCCTCCTCAAATAAATCAACATGATTGTATCCTGAGCTAAGCTCCTTAACAATTCAGCAGCAATTGTGTGCTGATTAATCTCCTTAATAAATCAACATGTTTGTTTGCTGAGCTGAGCTAATTTTGTTAATAAATCAAAATGATGGTGTGCTGGGATAATTCATCAATATGCATCTCTACCTTTGACACCGATCATTTGGTGTGGTAATTAAAAAGTTCTGCCAATTTGTGTGATGAGATCTTATAAATATATCTCTGGTTACTGTGTGCCTTATAATTATGGTAATTTCTTGACACCGCTTAATTAGTAAAATCAATCTAATGACAATCAGATTTATCTCTGTATTGTGGTTACAAGGCAAACAATTACTGAAGGTCTATTCTAGAACATCATGCATGGTTGCGGTGCCCATCAGGTTGGTTGTGTGGTGATTTATCAAGTATGATTGTGTGTCGCCCATCATGTATGGTTGTGTGTTGTCCCATCATGTATGGTTGTGTGGTGATTTATCAGGTATGATTGTGTGGCGTCCCATCATGTATGGTTGTGTGGTGTCCCATTATGTATAGTTGTGTGGTGTCCCATCATGTATGGTTGTGTGGTGATTTATTAGGCATTGTTGTGTGGTGTCCCATTATGTATGGTTGTGTGGTGATTAATTAGGCATTGTTGTGTGGTGTCCCATTATGTATGGTTGTGTGGTGTCCCATCATGTATGGTTGTGTGACCAGCCATCATGTATGGTTGTGTGGTGATTTATTATGTATGGTTATGTGGCCTTTCATCACGTATGGTTGTGTGGTAATTTATTAGGTATAGTTGTGTGGCGCCCTAACATGTATGGTTGTGTGGCGTCCCATCATGTATGGTTGTGTGGTGAGTCGTCATATATGGATTCATGGTGAGTCGTCATGTATGGATTCATGGTGATTTATCATGTACGGTTGTGTGGGGTCCCATCAGGTATATCATTGTGTGGCTTCCCATCATGTATGGTTGTGTGGTGAGTCGTCATATATGGATTCATGGTGAGTCGTCATGTATGGATTCATGGTGATTTATCATGTACGGTTGTGTGGGGTCCCATCAGGTATATCATTCTGTGGTGTCCCATCAGGTATGGTTGAGTCATCATGTACGGTTGTGTGGTGTTCCATCAGGTATGGTTATACTATGTCTTTTGTAACTGGATTGTGACCTGTCATGCTGACACGTTCAGTTGTGTTTGTCATTAATGGTTGTATGATGACACCATATAAGGAAGCAAGGTGACCTGTGGTTGTATGGCAACTTGCCTTTTTGGGTTCTATGGTAACCTGCCATGTATGGTTACGTCATGTATGCCATTCTAGGTTCTTTGGAGACCTGCCATTTGAGGTTATGTCATGTACAGAAGCAAGGTGACCTATGTCGTGTCGTTCAATGTGGGCGTGCAGCTGAATTGTGAGCTTCTATGCAGTGACGTCATGTAATGATCTTGATCGTGTATGTACTTTATAATAATGTTTGTTATATTCATTAAGATACTATGATAATTGCAATGATATTTACAAACAAAAAAAAACACTTACCTCTCTTTGCTGTTTGTCACGTTGGTTAAGTTGATGTAATTGTTACGAACACTGCGTAATGAAGCCAAAATCTGGGCAAACGGGGTCACTATCATATCCTCCGCATGTCTGGAAGTAAAAATCACAGATTGACGTCTTTTAGCTTTATCTTTAGTTTTATCTTTCGTTTTATCAGTTGAAGAGCCTTTCGCCATGCTAACTTTCCCATTCCGTCGGAAGTTAGGCGTAAGGAATTGCAATTTCTGCATCATTTTGACAGCTATTTTACCGAAACGATCACTGCTGAAAAAAAACAAACTGCGGCAACACGTCCCACGATCTTGTAATCAGCCTGTGCAGTAAAAATAAAGTTTTGTTAATATATAATCACTGGTCTTATCACAATTTCTCTATAGGCCTAATTCGGTCTCAACCTTTTGGGAGAGACAAAGAGAGTTCTATGTCATAGCACAATTTCCCTCAATTTTCACACCATGAAGGAAAAATATTCTTCAATCTTTACAGAAGTGAAAGCAGTCTGATATACCAATTATTTTGTCCAAATTAGGACAATTTTAGTTGTTTCAGAGTTTTATCCCTAGTGTTTATAATGAACTCCCGAAATCAATAACTTATAACACAAGAAGTTTCACCCAAGATCTTATTGAAATTATATCAAAAACCAATAAAACACACATATGTTGCCTAAAAATATACACTTCCAATATCAGACGCAGAATACATACAAATTAAAAAACTCATTCACAATAAAAATACATTATTGACACAGCACGTGATAATTTATAACGCCGTGATAATTTATAAAATTTTAACAATTTTCTACCCTGTATTCAAATTGTCTCTGTGATTTTTGTTTGTCAAGCAGTAATTTGGAAATTCACTTCAACATGATATGTCACAATGACACCAAAGTCACAACACCCACAATAACATCGTAATTCTGCTGTCTGCCTCAATCTCAAAAAATCATAAAAGATATTGAAAAAAAAAACGTCACACAAATTAATATATGTTAAAAAACTTGTTAGACGAGTATTAAAGCAAGGAATTGTGAAACGTTAAACCATATCACAATTTATACATCACTGGCCGCGTAAACTCATTTCAGAAATATTGACCTCCCGTGAAAAATCTGAAATTTGGGATATGTAGAAACGATAAATTGATATATATATACGCTGGTATGATGGAAATATCATTTATCATGTCTGAAACCACAATCATTGATTCCAGATAAATTATCCACTAACTCGCCGAGAATCGACATTCTAGAGATGAAAATAAAACTTCAGATATAAACCATTAATTGACGAATAGATTTCCGATTGCATTTAAATTGTAAATCCGTTTACTTTTTTTAATATTTCCCAAACTGGCATGTTGCACAAATTAGCAGCCATCGTCATCCATCTTCATTCCCATTCGACAAAAAATGAAAAAATTGCGATTAAAGCTGATATGATTGACGTCATTCTAAGAAACATCAAGAAGGGAGACGAAATAAGACCAGATCGATTTTAAAATCAAATCTTAAAAATCTTGAAGAAGTCGTTGACATAAACAACACTGAACAAGGTTTATTCTCAGCTGTACAAATGTAGTAAACACTATAGCACAGACGCACATATATTCTATGAATTATCTGTTAACTTCTGTTCCTCTGTAGCACAACATTAAGAATAATGTCTTCTACAGATAAAGAGAGAAAGAGCTATTCCATTTACATCATGTATTAGAACTACTACATCCTATGACTAACACGAGAGTAGTCATGGCTGAAGAATAAACGAACACAGAACACACAAACGTTGCTTGGGTTTCTCTTTGCGATTTTCTCTCTCTGTGGAATTATTACTATATAGTCTCTCTTCTCTACAACATGACTGAAGCATTAAGCCACTCAGAGATCCACTCTTTTCAAGTCTCAGTCCTGAGTCTCGGCAAGATTCTCTTGGACTGTTTTTCCCTAGCAAAAGCTGATCAATACCTAATATGCTATAGCCAACACTTGTTGAAGACTTGAATCTGCTTGCTATATACAGACGTCTACACAATAGTACAGATAAATGACAACTCGACTATCGTTAATACTTGATGTAAAACCTTTTATTACAGTCTCGCTATAGCTTATTATGTTTACAATATTTCAAATTCATATATCTATATATTGACGTTCTATTAGCCATTGTGTCCTAATCTTTTCTTAATTGTAAATCTCACAAAGGAAAAATAATTCTCGACTGATGGACATACTGAATTTATTTGACATGCTTTCTATTGCTTATTATGTTTACAATATTTAAAATTCCTTTATATACCAGTATATATTTTGTTCTATTAACCATTGTGTCTTAATCTTTCTTTAGCTGACGAAAAAAAATTAAAAAATTCATTCATACGATATGCTTGCGTGGTCACATGCATTAGGAATGTGAGTTTTATATGGTTGGAAAGTGGTATCAAATCTTTTCTTAGCCGACGGAAAAAAACAAACAAAATTCATTTATACGATATGCTTTCATGGTCACATGCATAAGGAATGTGAGTTTACCATATGGTTCAAAAGTGGTATCAAGTATTCTGGATCCCTGCTTATTATGCTTCAAATATTTCAAATTTCTTTATATATATTTTAGACATTTTTTTAGCCATTGTATCTAAATCTTTTCTTGACTGATGGACAAAAAACAAACTTTTTTATTACAACATGTTTGCTTGGTCACATGTATAGCTATAGTCGAGTCGAGAAGTGTTATCAAGTATTCTAGAAAAATTAAGAATTGTCTCGCTATGGTATTTGATATTCCTTTATATATGGAGACGGGGTCTATAGGCTTCTGCCTGTTCTGTGAATAAATATTGTTAAGAAAAAAAATATATATATATTTAATTGAAATTAAAGATGGCAAAAAAAACCAAAACTACATTTGTATGCTAACGTTTTTATCGCGAGAATAATTAATTAATTTAATTATTCTCGCGGTGGAAACATTAGGATCAAATGTAGTTTTATTTTTATTTTGCCATCTTTAATTTCAATTAAATATTACCAAAGAGCAGCTTTAATTAACGATTCTACTATATATATCTATATTTGGACATTCTACTAGCCATTGTGTTTTACTGACCTTAATGTTTCTTTTTTACATGACTGGTAATCCAAGTAGGAAATAAATTTCTCAAAGGACAAGTAAAAGTGAGAAAGGCTTAACATTCTCATACAAACTAGGTCATTTCGGGACTAACATATGGTTTAATTTATTTCAACGATTTGCTTGCATGTAGGCGTCTTTAGCAGTGGGAAGAAACTGAAGGATCCGGTGAAAACCAACAAGGTTGTACAAGCGACACTACTCCTTGTGATGTACAACCGATGAATCGAAACCACGCCAGTTGATTTATTGAAAGACCTTACGATGCAGTGCGCATATGCTAACCATTCGGCCATCACCCCCCCACATATTATGGTACAATTTTATAAAAATAACTGTTAATCCAAGTAGTTTAACATGTACAAGACAAAACTAGGTAATTTTGAGACTAACATTTGGTTTGACATTAATTCTATAAATTACTTCCACATATGACTCTTTTGCAGTGGGGGTGGGGGAGGACCCTGAGAATACCCACAAGGTGAGAATAGCCACCCTAGAGATAGTTGGCAGTGGTAGGAAACCAGAGGATGGAGGATATACATGAGGCAGGATATGTGTTAACTGTTTAGAAAACTTGATACCACTTCACATCTATTTTTGACGTGCTTTTCTAAAATTAATTAGATTGCCATGTTTTCTTGTTTTGTTTCCTTGACGATTTCCTTTGATCAGCACCTAATTCTATTCTCAGACACAAATTCAAACAATAACTTGAGACGAAGAAAATACAATTAAAAATACAGCCATAAAAATGTTGATCAATATGTCTACTCAAATATTAACATAAATCAGGACAAGTCTTATTGCTTGCTCGAAAGGGGTCTTTAAAAGTAGGAGGAAGCTGGAGATCCGTAGCAAACACCAGTACTTAGTTATTGCTTGCTCAAAGGAGACTTTAACAGTGGGAGGAAGCTGGAGGACCCGGAGAAAATCTATAAGGTTGGACAGGTGACTCGACTCCTTCACAACTACAAGATGGGAAACGTAGACCTAACACGCCACTTGATTCAATGACAGACCTTGTGATCAAAAGCACAAGTTAAACCATTTGTGCGCTACAACCCCCCACAATTTATGCATCATTCTAACTCGAGCAAATAAAATGGTGTTTAACTTTTAATATATATTATCTCTAGCTCTAACTCGAGCAAACAAAATGGGGTTTAAACGTCCAATTTATATAGTACTAACTGAAGCAAATGAAATGAGGGTTTTAACATAAATGCAATAATTTGGTCATTTTGTGACTAACATGGAGATGAATTTGTCCCCAATATTGGTGTTTCCACCTACTCTTTATAGATTTCCAACTCCCGAGGGTTCTTTTAAGTAGACATTTGTTAAGATTTGGTGCTCAAGGTACAGATCCATATCACTATCATCTTTATCTATTTTTTACAGGGACGGCTGTCTAGTCGTTTGGATGGGATGAAAAACTGACGTCCAGTATACACTTGGCATTTGAAATTCAATATAAGAGTAGGCTGTAGTGCAACTGTCCAGGCAAAATTTCCCTCATACCATGTCTTCTTCATTAGCCCAGCCAGAGCAGAATAGAAAGACGTTAAACCATATTTTATTTCATTCAATTTCATTTCTTTATACATTAACCTAACAGTTCTGTAAAATACCAAATAATTACTAACATATTAAGTCCATATCACTACCATCTTTTTACCAACAAAAGCTGTTCAAATGATCCAATAACCAACAAAGAATATCGGGGGAAATATTTACTTTAAAATAATCAGGAAGGGAATTTGGTAAGAAATATTTACTATGAAATAATCGGGAAGGAATTGGGTACGAAATATTTACTAATAAATAATAGGGAAGGAATTTGGTAGGAAATATTTACTATGATATAATCAGGAAGGGATTTGGTAAAAAAATATTTACTAGTACCGATAGTCAACCTGCATTTATTAAAGACAGACGCAATTACTTAAAGTCAAGCAGAAACAGAACTAAAGAACTAAATATAGACTGGACTACTAAGTAAAATTCTGGCAGCCTAAGAAGATTAGACCTGAAGGCTCCGTCTAATAAAGTATTCAATGGAAGCTTAGACCGCATGAAAATAATTTAGCTCTCATAATTCCTGTTATCGACAACACTGAAGTAACAAACCGAATATATCTCCGTTTAATTGGAAATAAATGTGAAAAGGAATCAATGCCTCGTCCACCCTGAAACCGTGAGAGGGAATGTTGTTGGGATTGGTGGGTGATAAAATGCACGCTGTTAAACCTGATGTCAATCACAACTATAAACAATCAATTCGATCTCCTCCTACCCCCACTTCCCGCTCCTCATCAAAAATCAGCTACACTCCAACTCTACCACATCCCCACAACTCCACCTATCCCCCCCCCCTCTCGCCAACACAAATACACAGTCAACTATCTCCTCATCTACCTTTCATTATTATATATATACACACACAACTCTACCTCATCCTCACAAAGTCAACTACCGTATTTCCTCGAATACAACCCTTGCCTCGATTACAACCCGGGCCTCGAATATAGCCCGGGGGTAAGGGGGTGTTGAGATAAATACAACCCGGGTCTCGAATAGAACCCGGGTCTCTAATATAACCCGGATCTAACGTAAAAACTGAATACTCCCTGTTAAAGTATAAATTAATTGATGATCTCTGCACAGGAAGTAGAATTGTCTCATGTCACGCACAGAGAGTTTAGCCTTCGTATTCGCAAGTAGCATACGCGGCTCTTGTTTTACTTGTCCAAAATGTCACTCCTATAGAAGATTTTGAAGCATTAATTCGGGCCTGAAAAAATACAACCCAGTCTCGATTATAACCCGGGCCTCGAATAGAACCCGGGGGTCGGGGGTGCTGAACGAAATAGAACCCGGGGGTTGTATTTCGAGGAAATACGGTATCTCCTACACAGGACCTTGTATTTTTGTCTCATCAAAACGACTAAACATTGTCCCTTGTCTGGCCCGCTGTCCTGCATCACTGACAAGGGGGAACCATTCTAGAAAATCTTGGACCTCCATATTAGCAACCCTGCATCTTACTGAGCCATAGTGGCCTCTGTCATGGCAAGGATTGCCAGTCTCTTTTAATCCTAAATTCGCCAGAAATTCTATTTGTCTCAGAGAGAGAGGGTGAGAAATGGGGTTTAATGTCCACTTGACACAAACTAGGTCATTTCGGGACTAACATATGGTTTAATATTATTTCAATAATTCGCTTGCGCATTGGGATCTTTAGCAGTGGGAGGATACCAGAGGATCCGGAGAAAACCCACGAGGTTGGACAGGCCACCCACCCCCCTATTTGTCTCACAATAACAGCTTATATATATTTTCAGAGAGAGTAAACATCCACTCAAACAAACTAGGACATTTTGAGACTAACACATGGTTCAATTTTATTTAAATAATTTGCTTTCGTGGTGGGATCTTTAGCTGAGGGATGAAACCAAAGGGGCTAGAAAAATCCTTCAAGGTTGGACATTTTAAAGAAAAACAACTGAAATATTGATTTATAATTAGAGATAACCTTAAAAATTGTCGTATTGTTTTGAAAAAAATTCTTGATAAACAAAATACATGGGAAATTGACGGGCTTGACAATTTATCTCTATGACTTTTATTTTTACCTGTTTTAAGTAATATTTAATAAATATAAGTTTTAATATATACAATAAAATGAGCAACGCATAAGAGAATTTCCTGGCAACCAAAATCAAATGCTTTTCTAAATAATGGGCCGATTCTTTTTCCAATAAAAACAAAAAAATACTTGTTTTTAATAACATAAAGTGATCATTGATTATTATAAGTCGTGACATTTTCTGCGTAGGAAAATTCTCAATTAGATAATATAGGTCAATAATGTACATAACCAAATAGTCGACAATAGATTTTCACCTTTTGTATATACGCAAGATTAAGGAAGAACTCTCAATGTTTACTATTGATTGGAAGGGGTGTTATTGAACGTGTTTCGCGCTTGACTGAATCTAGTAGATTAAATGTTGATTAGATCATGTATTAATCTATTGACTGAATTGTATAAATATATATTATATATATTTATTCCTTTTCCATTCTATTGGTCAAAAAGCTATAAATCCCCTACAGATTTAAAAGGTCACAATCTCTTTCAATTGGGTCAGAAATGAAAGTTCTGAATTGACCAAATTTTATGCACTAGTTTTGTACGATGAAAATCTGCTTTCATTAAAACAAGCACGATTATATAATATGGACAAGTAACCAAGCACAATGTCAGTGCAGCCATCTTGGAATTGTCAAAAATCGGGTCTCTTAATTGATGCACAATTGTGCAAGGAACAAGCATGCCAAGTTCATGTCATTCATACTTGATTTGGTGAAGCCTTGGGCTTGTTTTAAGAAGAAAAACAACAAGATGTGTAGCGTTGTCATCTAGAAACTAATTAAATCTTACAAAGCTCCACATACGGAATTTGAAAACTCTAATTCTTAAATTGGTAGGCTATTAAATTAACGGGAGATGGATAATGCTGAAAATTTCAGTCAACCACAAATTCTCTGTAGCCTGGGGATTATCATTGTTACTACTGTCACAATATTTAACAAAGTATCCATTTTTGCGTTTAATCATCAACAGACGTTGGAACATCAGATCAGATTCAAGTTCAATGAAAATCGGACATATAAGATGGCATCCAGAGTTGATAATGGTCTTTTCATGTTAATAAATGTCTAATTAATAGTATATATACATTTCAGGCATAAAGAACATGTGATAAGCAGATTTACCTCTTGCCTAATGCATGTTAAACTATTCAAATTTCTGAATCAATATGCATAATCAAATGTAGGCCTATGATTTTGAGTCACTTTAAAATGAGTCGATGATCTACAGAGAAATTAACTTTGACCAACTGATGTTCATCCTAGTTCCACTCTTTCTATAATTATCTTTTACAAGAATTGTTTGCTCAAATTTTTATTAACAAACTCTAAGAAGTATTTCATAAACACAAAATATTATTCTTAGTCAAAGGTAAAATGCCATTACTATTATTATCAATACAAGGGAAACAACTCCATTTACTGGAAATGAAACTGATCTGCTCTTGATTTATAACTTACTACTTCGTGAGTCAGTCACTCACTGTAATTTACGTTTTTTGTACAATATTTAATATTTCAAAACTTATCCTCATTAAAATATACTTAAATTGATTATCTAACATTTAATTAAGAAAATACAATCAAAAAATCAGTGGTAGATAATCTCCTGGATTGGATTCAATTAGAGAGAGAGAAATGGGGTTTAACATCCACTTGACACAAACTAGGTCATTTCTGGACAAACATATGGTTCAATTTTATTTCAATAATTCGCTTGCACGCAGGGGTCTTTAGCAGTGGGAGTAAACTGAAGGAGCTGCAGAAAACCCATGTGGTTGGAAAGGCGACCGTACTCCCTTATATGTGTATAAACCAGTGATTGTTTTCCATATATATTGTGTTACGTTTTTTTAGCATCGACCATATCATATAACATACATAAAATAATTTTATTTTAAAAATGAAGAAAAAAAAGTCAGTTATTAATAATTAAAAAAAGAAGTTATTGAACACTCAATCATCTGAAAAAAAAAATAATAGCATTATTCAAAAGTCTTCATGATATTGATAATTTTCCGCATAATCTGAAAAGCAATGATTAAATAAGATTGTCTATTATGGAAATTTTCTCATTTAAAGTCTTTGTGCAACAATTTTTTTCTTCTTCACCTTAATTCAAGCTAAAAAGAAATCACATTGATTACTAATCATCTAATTAAAGTTACATTATTCAAGACAAAGATAAAGAACTAGCCGTTCTTGCTATAATAGTTCGAAAGTAGATGATGTAATATGAATAATTTGAAAATTATATTCAAATTACTCTATTGCAGTCTATGAGTATGAACAATTGAGATAAAATCTACATTTGGGACTAAAATATGGTTCAATTATATTTCAATGATTCACCTGCGTCTATGGGTCTTTAGCAGTGGGAGACCCAAGGCCCAGAGAGATCGATGAGGTTTGACTGACGACCCTACTCCTTGTCACGTACAACCAGGTAATCGAAACTATATGCCAGTTGACTCAATGACAGACCTCAGATACAGCGCACATGTGCTGACCTTTCGGCCATCCAAACCCCCCAAAGGAAAGAAATTGATCAAAAAGAAAAGTACAGTCATGAGACAACTTGTATTTCTGTGTCATGGTTGTAGAACATATAAATATAGAATCACAAGACGGAGACATGAGGAACGATGTTTTGATGATTGTCATAATCTTGTCTATTATCAAAGATATTGAGAAAGAAATAACCGATTTTAAATAACCAGCACATAAAGTATAGAAATATCTCCCTGACTCAGTAAATAATAAAATATTATCTCGCGAATACTTCGGAAAAGTCATTTTGAAACTGACATATGGTCATTTATATTACCATGCAACGTTCGCAAATTCTCAACGGTTGCATTTCAGCTGACACTTCTTTGATTTCCAATTTTAAAGTGTTCTTTAACATGCACAGAGGTCCAAGAGAAAACCTATGAAGCAACTCAACCTCTTGTCATGTGCATGCTCGGAATCAAAATCACAACACTGGATTCAATAACAGATCTTATGATCTAAGGAGCATTAGTGAAACCAATCGGGCATTCAACTCCCATATTGATTGGAAGGATTTAAGAGAAACCAAGCTATATAATTGTTCGCAACAACAATACATTCTAAAAACAAATACAAAAAATGAAACAAATCTCACCTTGTCCAAAATGAATATCGTTGACGAGGAATGCGGAGAGCACTGGTGCTCATTACACGATGGATCGCAGGATCGCTAAATGTAGCAGTCATCATTTCAATTTTTTTTTAATTCTATTACAACAAATTAAAAAAAAAATTTTTTTTAAAAAAAGTTCAATTTAAAGTTAATTGTATTATTGTCATAAAGCAAGACAAACTACTATCTTATTGCCCCGAAAATAATCGTTAATGTAAATTCATGTGATTGTCAATATTCTGTGCGGCAGAAGATATGAACCAAATCCCAATAAATTGAAAACAGATTTCCAACTTCACTAAATGATTAAGTTGAGTCTATAATATCTTCTGCTTGAATTTTCTAATACCTTCGAGACTAATTTCACTTTGCAGCAACCTCAGGTTATTCTAAAAACAATTTAGCACGTCTAGTGCTTAGAGAGATATTTAGTTTTTTTTACATTCAGTGAAGTCATTAACAACAGGAATATTATCACGTTATTATTTTCTTTGCCTCGCTTCAGGATATTTTACACGTTTCGTAATCTGTTAGTTTCTATAAAGCTGCGTTCACTTATTATCAAACTAATGTTGAGAAACGTAGTGTTCAATCCCTTCAGGGGGCATTCCTCGGATAAACGCCGACAGATCAAAAACAATCAAGAACATAGAATAAAGTCAATCTTCTTCTTCTCCTGGCGGCAGAAAAATAGAGACCGGGGAAAATAGAATTGCTGACGAGAAAAAATTAAATAATTGTTTCAGATGAAATTAAAATTGAAAAAAAAGTTTCACAAATTAATAAGTTCTGCAAGAACCCTAGTAAATAATTTCACATGTCCTGAAGGAAATGTACTTTTCTGCACGAACAATTTTTCTGTCCAGTTATTAATTTGTAAATGTAACACATCCACAAAATCAATATTCTCCTTTCTAAATAGTTAAAAAAAAATAGTATTGAATAAATAGTATTCAGTTATTGATTTCTTCGTTGCTTGATTTAAAATTTAATCTCTTGTTAATGCAAATGAGCAAATGACAGTATTGGTATTATTGTCCGTTTACACAGTGGACAAATTTTTCATTTAAACACATTTACACTTCTCCAATAGTCCAATGAACTTGATAAACTCCAGGCCGAAAATGACAAAATTTCCTTTGAAATATTTCTTAATTATTCTCGATTGCCATATCAGACTTTTCACATCAATCATAAAGGATTCACAATCAATTCCAAAAATGATTGAACATTTATTTTTATCTTCATCAATCTAAATCCATTTGTTATTCAGTCCTCCGTGAACTCTAGTGTAATTTTTCTTTTTTCAATCTGGAGCTTTAGTTGAACGATATTGATATATACTACGTCAATGAGCGAGGAGAAAATTTTATATTTATGACCTCGACTATGGATTCTTTTTTTTCGCCCAGCGTTGTTTCATATTGATCATTTAGATACCGGTACTCGAGTAGATCACATTAATAGTAATTATTGACAGTTTCCTTACTTTGTATTATAAGTTAATCACAGGTAACAAAGGACACCTGCACGATTTGTATATCCTCAGCCAAACACCTGGACAGGTCTCATTAACTTATTGATTGGAAAAGTTCAGCCTTAAGGAAAATCAGAGCAGCAGTTGATCTCAGATTACAAGTTGTTAGTTTTGGTAATTGTACTGGTACCTACACATGTAGTTAGAATAAATGAAGCAATTTTACAATTTAAGTCTGATGAAAATTAATTCTTTAATTTTTTGGCTTCTAAGGGATATTTAGTGTAGAATTAGAATTCAGGTAAAAACTACCAATATTGAAAATATTTTAATTGTCTCATAGAAATTTTTCAAAATTGGAAAAGTTGTCTATAGTACCGGTAGTTTAATTTTTTAGAAGAACTAAAATGGATAGTCAAAACAAATCAATAAGGTGCCTGTCGGATTTTCTGTAGCAGGAATTGTACCACTAAGTCTTAGTCATCCAATAATGTAGAATTGAATTAAATATGAAGATTATTTTAAATGTAAAATATAAAAAAGATGCCACTGAGACTTCGTTTAATCCTTCTCTGCAAATCCAACCAAATAATCCAAAGTTGTGTAAAGATTGAATTCCGAAGTAGTAACTTTCCACCAAATTAATACAAGTTCTACCACAGCAGAAACGAACAACCAGTCTCTAAAATTGGGTGTTTATGAAAACCAAACTTCAATTAAATTTGACAGCAATAGATCTTTGGGATCATTACTTGTGTTCACTCAAATGTTTATAATTAGTTTCTTTGAATCACCTGCAACCACGCAACAACTTGTTTATGTCTTTTTCACATTCTATAAATTATACTATCTTAAATGGCACTCTAAATACAGGTGATACTAAACCCTTTTTATATTCTATGTTCTGTCGATGAATAAAATTCTCCAATATGGCTCGTCAAACAAATTTTTAAGCGATTTTACAACAAACAGTCTAAATGTTTAAAATTCACAGATGACACACCAAGCAATTCGGTTTTTTTTTTAAAATAAAAAAATGCTGTAGCAGAATATCTCATTTATTTTATCCAATTATTTAAACAGGGAAACTTTTGCATTGAAAAGCACACAGATGTGATTCAGGTAGCAATGCGTTTTTCAAACATACAATTTTCTACTCATTTGTTTTCCTCCAATCGTAGATCTTTGGTTTAGATTCTTAAAAGGATACTAATATTTCCACAGAAATCTCTGGTTCCTAATGGCAACCTTCCTTCTTGTCACATAAGAATGTAATCCTGATATACATGACTAAACACTATCTTTTACGATTGATTTGAAAGAGTAACGTTGTCTATTGTAGTCCTTTATCCGTTAGTGGACTACCTTTTAATGACTTCTTTTTCTTACATATACTTAGTACTTAGCATTTGGGTCCACTATGACAATAATTCAACTTAATCCCCGAGTCTTATTTATTTCCACGGAACTCCTGCACAGCACTTTCCACTGCCAAGATTCAAATTCATCCAAGTTCCAGAAGCTTATTTATTTCCACAGCATAGCTCTTCCTGCTGTTAACATTTTAAAATTATTCACGAAACGACTAGTCAATCCAGTGTCCTCCATAGGCTACATTCAAACCTGTGTAATTCCACCTTTATAAATATTCTAGTAAATAGAACCACCTTGACGCCACGACTGATTATTAGCAAATAGAAAGGTTATGAACACAACCGGATTAATTACCACAGTCAACAACCACTAAGCGACAGCCTAGAAACCCAGCTGATAAGGCCACAGCAACTTGTTCTGCACAAATACGGAATCCTGAAGATGTAAAACTATTGTGTCATCCCTGTTAAAATTCTGTAGCTTATCTTGAATCTCAAAGAGGTACCGGTAGTAGAACTGCTCTTGTGTCCACGGAACCCAATTCAGAAAATGAAACCAATAGATTTTCCTGAAAAATAAGAAAATAAATGACATTAAGTTCATTATGTAATCGTGAGAGAAATCATGGTGTTATAAGAATGTTTACACAGGGACGATCATAAAGGCCCAGTAATGAATCGATCGAATCGGTCTAATGCTATTATCAGTTTTCAGTCTGACTCGCAAATGAAATCAAATGGATGAAATGTTATCCTGGAATTTCCTAAAAAGGTTATTTTTTTTTCAATATAAATGGAATTTTCTATTATTCAGTTTTTAAGTCATAAATACGTATGATTTCCCAGAAGAATGACTCTTTTCAATTCCAGAGAATTGTATTTCCGACTATTTCTAGATCAATATAAAGAATAACTTTCTGATATTACAAACGATAACATTACTTTATAAGATATAACTTGGATTTCCTGGGTTTGGCAATAAAGATTTTGTATTCTTTTCCAAATAGAGCCCAGCAATTCTCAATCAAAGTAATTTCGCTATACAGTTTTCTTTTTCGAAAAAGGACCTATAAACTCACAATAAATGTAATCCAGCCATACAGATTTTTTGAAATAGAGCAAATAAACACCCCATAAAAAGTAATGATATTGATCCGAATGTAAAAATCAACCTGAAGTGACATTTCTGATTCAACTATTTAGAGCTTACAGACCCTTATTAAACGGTAAAATCTGACATCTGAGAAAATCAACATCCTATTTTTTTCAGTCACAAGTCTCCCATTTTATTTTATTACTCAATTATTCAGTAGTTCACCTACTAAATTATTTGAGGGTTCACTCAAATAATTGAGCAGTTCACCCAAATATCACTCGCCCAAATCATTCATGGGTTCAATAAATGGTTCACCTAAATTATTCAATTGTTTTATCAAATTAGTTCAATCCAGTTATTCATTGGTTCACCTTGATTATTCAGTTGTTTACTCAAATTACTCAGTGGTTCACTCAAATGTTTCAAGGGTTTACTCAAATTATTCATCGGTTTATGTGTGGATCACCCCTATTATTCAGTAGTTCTTTGAATGGATCACATAAATTATTCAGGGGTTTACTAAGTGGTTCCCTCAAATTTGTAAGTGCTTTTACTCAAATTTTTAAGTGGTTCACTCTTAATATTAAATGGAAAGCCCAAATTATTCTAAGTTACAACATGTTTTCACCTTGATTTGTTAACGTGAAAGAAAAAGAAAAACAAGCTTGCGGTCCTTTAATTACGCTGCTGGTATGTTAATAATAATAATAATATGTCCATTTATATAGCGCCAAATCCACAAAGCGTGCTCATGTTAACCAAGTTTAAGGCTGCTATTATCAACAATATCTAGATCACTTTAAATATTTGCCCCACTCAGCGTAATAATAGTTAGCAGAAACACTACAACCTCTTGAAGATTACTCAGCATTATATTGCACTTTACTACTTCAGTTTCTCCTCATTAAATCGCATGAAGATAAACATCTTAAGATAAAGACATAATTTAACATGGATAAAAAAGAACATTGGAGTATCCGGTTACATGACTGAAGAAGAGAATTAACTACCAGTGGGGATGAATCATCAAGTTAAATTACACATTGTTCCATTTTTTGGTAATTTCGATTTCAGATTGATATATAACATGATTCTAAGATTGAGAGGTATTCACATCTAAAGAGAGAGAGAGAGCTAAAGATACATAAGTTGGACCAGTTATAAGTATCTAAAGGCCTGTGTGTATAATAATAGAGAGAAGGAGAGTAAGAGAGATGCATAAAAAGGGACAATTCAGACCCACCAGCCCTGTGGTATACTTACAGTTCTGTGCATCGCACGCTAAGAACTTAACGTAACAGACCGTTTCATTGGCTAATTCGTTACTTCAACTAGAATGCTGATAATATAACATTTTTTCCAGATCCTACTGTAGTAAAGACAAGTAAAACGAAATATGATCTGTGTGCAGCGCAAACATGCTAACCACCCATTCCCACTAAGCAGTGTAAGAACTGGAGAAAACGCATCACATTGGGCAGGCAACCATGGATACTCCTTGTCAAGTCCAAGTATGGAATCAAAATAATCTAAAGTGGGTCCAACCACACAATTTGTCAATGACCTGAGCCTCAAAGATTTAACATTTCATCAAGCTCAATAACCCAGAACCTACTCCAGCAATCAAACATCAAAATTCTGTCAGAAGAATCTTTGTCGAAGTCACTTTAAAATAACTATTCTAAAATACATGACGCCAATAACCCATTAAAATACATTGTTTTGATATTTGATATTTTATTGAGATAGATGAGGTCGTTCTTAATCCAATATTGAAGCAAGCGGCTTAATCTGTGTTGCCACATTAGGCTTTGATAATGGCACCCAGTTTGATGTGTCAATTTATTTCTTTGAGTTGTGTAATCTGAATCAATAACTCCTGTTAGAACAGGGGGAATTGAACAATGCACAATACATTTTATTGGAATTATTTTTTTACAAGACCATCGCTAGAATATGTGAATTTCACAGAATAAAATTTATTAGAATAATCATAACGAGACTACAAGATCAATGTTCTGACATTGGCAAATAATTGTGTTTAACTTTTACAAAACACGAACAAGATTCAGAATCTTGTCAGCATTACAGTTTATGGTTTCAGTTAATAAAGGAAAATGTTTTGCAGACAATATGAAAAATATATGTTGACATCTATAGAGATGGAATTTGGAAACTAGTAATGCATATTTTAAAGATAGTTTGCCAGGCAATGAATTAAACGTGTTGAACATCCTGGTTGAATCATGAAAAAAGTAGAACACCAAAATGAGGGATTCCCTGAACTAATGGAAAACATCCTCACAATAGAGGTCTGGGACAGTGGAAGAAAACTCCCAAGGTTAGGCAGAAGACCAGAATCCTTATCAAGAACAAGCTTGGGATTGAAACCACACCAGTTGATCCAATGACAGACCTTATGATCTAAAGTTCACAAATTACATCACTCGACTGCACCCTCCCCCAACCCCAACCCTGATGATAAGAGGTATTTAAAGAGTTAATGGATGGCTGAATGGTTAGTGCTGTATCATAGAGTCTGTCATTGAGTCAATTGGTGTGGTTTGGAATTCCCTGTTTTACGTGACAAGTAGTAGGGTCGCCTGTCCAACCTCGTGCGATTTTTCTGGGTCCTCCGGTTTCTTCCCTCTGCTCAAGACCCCTATGCGCAAGCGAATTATAGAATTTAAATTGAACCCTGTGTAAGTTCCGAAATGACCTAGTTTGTGTCAAGTTGACATTTAATCACATTTCTCTCTCTCTCTCTGAATGAACACTGAAAATTTCACCATATTAGATTTTTAATTGTAGACTAGCCCTGATCATTATTACTAAAGTCAGTACATAATAAACAAAGTCTTGATTATCTATTTTTATGTTTAATTATTTTTCAAAAAATGTATTCCAATCTGCTAAATATCGCAGACTAGAGATGGCATTGAGATTGATTATGGTTTGGAGAAGTTAATTAATATGTAATCAAAAATTTATATAACATTTCAGGTCTAAAGAAAGATCTCCAATAGGCAGATTTAGCTCTTGCATAATGTACTTTTAATAGAGTCTAAGGTCATCATCCAATAGAAATTTATACATAGTGTATATGTTCATGATACGAAGAAGTCTATGGATTGATTTTCAGCTATTACCAATCATTACTGTCAAAGTTATGAGCCTTAACAACTTGGTGACAAAACACCTTCGTTATGACGATTATCTGGTCATATGCAAGTGTATTATCTTTCTTAACAACTTGGTGACATAACACCTTCATTATGACGAATATCTGGTCGTATAATCTTTGACAAAATAAACCCCTTTTACTGTGTACCATCCAACTCAAGACTAAAAGTATTAAACATTTAGGGTAACTGTATTATCTTTAAAAACAGTTAACACTATTTACTGTGAACTCTCTGTATCAGACTGCATAGCATTCAGACTTAATAAATAACCTTTTGGGGTATATTCACACACCACACCTATATACACTATCCATTGTTCACAAACCCTTTTAACACATCTCAGATTACATATGGCTAAATAAAGATACTAATGGGATATATTCACAAACATACAAGTCTAAAACGAGTAGGTGTCTAACTCAAGATCTGTCTATAAATTTAAAGTTCAATGACATTTTCCAGGTCTTGAGATATCTGAATTAATTCTATTAAGGTATATTCAAATTATAACCTTCAAGTAATCCAAACCAATGCTGCCAGAATAGTTAGTCAATCATCCCGACCTTGTCACATTAAATACATTTTGAAGGAACTACAGTGTTTACCAGTCTGTTCCAGAATTGACTACCAACTTCTTTGTATTGTTTATATCAGAGTTAATACACCATTAGGTACCTCGTACCACCTAGTAAACTTAAGATATGTGCCTCGGTTCCAGAGCATTCCAGTATAGTGCATCTATTTAGAGAAATTTGCTACCCAATAATCGCTTGAATGTTTTAAAAGAAAACCAAAAACTGATCTATTTACCAGTGTATTATAGCTAGAGTGGATTAAGATATATGTTTAAATAGTGACCATCCTATAATAATTATAATATTTGTCTTATAGTGCTAAATGATGTTCATTGGTCATTTCAAAGTGCTGTTTAGCCACATTGAATATTATGTGGAAAGTATCAATGGAGTATCTTTATGATCACACCACTGGTACACCTTATATAGATAAGTTTTTAAAATAAATTTAAATTCTCTAAATGTAGGTAGTTCCCGCATAATTTTTGAAAGATCATTCTAGAGAATTGCACGTAATACATTATTATTATCATTACAATACTCACAGTATATTATTCCCACACCTTCAACGTTCTCTGTATCATTGAAAAATAAACTCCTTTACTATTGTACCAACCAACCCCCTCATTCTCAAATTACATTAAACCATAAATAAAACTTGGAATTAAATATTTCATCTCCTAATACATGTCACTATGGTATGTGAATAGAACACATCAACATAACTCATAATGCTTTACTAATGTAAACAACCAATTATTTAGTCATCTATGTATAGCTTTATTTTGACATATAAATGCAGCATGTGACCCAAGATTAAATCGAATCAAGAGGTAGGCAGACTATATATAAGCCATGCATAATTTTTGATAACCGAGTATTATACATGTCTGTAGAAAAATAAATCGCTATGATGAACTTCCTGGATACAATCATCATTGATAACAGGAAGTGGTGTCATATCTGTTTTGTATATGGCATCCATTTGCACGGTGAAATGTTGCATCAGTGAATAAGGTGCTGGTTCTGGTTCCTTGTCCTGGGAGATGATCCCCGATTCATTCCCAATGTTTGCTTAGAAAGCTCTTTGGGATTTTCCTATCTGATTTCCCTTCGTATATTGATAAACACAGCAGTAAACTTTTGCCAAATCTGTATGCTCACTATAGAGCCCAGTAAGCGTGCTGAACCAACTATGTCACTTCCGGTTTGAACAAAGATTAATTTCACGCTAACAAAAACTTGACACAATCTAGGTTATTTCGAGACTAACATATGGTTCAATTTTATTTTAATAATTCGCTTGCAGTGGAAGGAAACTGGTGGAACTGAAGAAAACAAACGAGGTTCGACAGGCAACCCTACTCCTTGTCACATACAACTGAGGAATCAAAACCCCGCCAACTGAGTCATTGAAAGACCTTATGATACAGCACACATGTGCTAACCATTTGGACATCTATCCATCCCCAAATCTTGTAAGGAACACGTGGGACACAAACTGAGGTCCTGTGTACATGTTGGTGTGTACGTAAAAGAACCAGTCGTAATCAGACATGCTGTCTGGACAAAATATGCTCATGCTCATTTTTTAGTCCCTTGGTGCAATTTGAAATTGTACTCAAACAAATTGAAATATATTTCTTTGAGATCAGTCAACAAATTTTATGCCACACCCCAAAATGAACACACTGATTTAGCCGAATACACTGAAAAGTGACTTTCACAATTTTTTCTCACATGGGGTCTATAGCTGCTTGCGTTCTCCTCTTTTTATACATTTCACCGATGTGGTTACGTGTATAGTTGGAATTTTTACTACAGTGTGCTTGCATTCGTATTTCTTGTAGCATATGGCAGACCATGACTCATACTGACATCACATCATAATGTTTTCTTTATCATTTTCAATTTTGAGTGAAGTCTGTGTTGCTTCAGACCCAGGACTGTACAGCGCAGTGGACGCTTACGGCTAGCCCCCCGGATCCATTTACTCTTTTTTTGAATTGTATATTTGTTTGTTTGTCGTTTTGAAGTATGTCTTGTCGTTATATTTGTCTTTTATGTAAATCATATGTGGCGCAGTCCCCCTGCACTTACTATTAGTGTCTTTTTCTTGTGAATTATTATCATGGCCATGTAACTCTTTTTAAAAGATATGAATATGGATATTGGTCTATAATATTCAGTTCAATGCCGGAATGACAGATCATTTTTATGTGCCCCAGCAAGACAAATTCCCCCCCCCCACACTTCTGCAACTGTAGATTTTTAACTTTACCCATGCATTGGGCAATGGGAATAGAATTTGGGGGTCTGTGCCCCGAATACCAGCCATATCAATGAAAAAAATTCAATAGATATCTAAGAGCCCCCCCCCCCCCCCTCTCCTTGCGCCTGGTTCCACTGACTCCTAAAGTTTAACTTGGGTTCAGTCAAATACAGAAATTCATTTATTGCCAAAATATCTGTGACACCTCTGCCTGAATTACCAGTTGTCCCATTAATTTTAGTATTTGGGAAGATCATTGTTCCTTTCCTACTCCCCAGTCTGTACACCGCAGCTTATAGCTAATTCAGAAATACAGCATGCAACAAACCTATTAAATAACCTTGATTTTTTTTCCTTATCGATTCTTGTCAACGAACAGAAACATAAACAAGAGAGAAGGACATTTTTTGTGATGATCAAGTCGCATTATCTTTTGATGATAGTATTGGGTTACTGATAAGAAACTAATGAAAATGGCAAGTATTTCAAAAGAATCAATGAAGTCCCTTTATATAAAAACTAATGAAAAGTCAATAACCCTGAGGTAATTGAGTTCAAATTAAAAAACTAATTAAAAATAAAAGGTCATTGAAAAAGATAAAAGATGTAATCAGATTTCTACAATAATTAGCATATCAGAGATCCGAGGTTTAATGCACTGGATTCTTTTTTGAAGAGAATAATTAAGAAAGTGGCTAAACGACCGGTTACCGGCTTCTGATATAATGTCTCTGATTGGCAAATTTTAACATGTGGTTATTTTCTAATATGGCTGACTTAAGAGGCGATGAAACAATTTGAATTTAAGAAAAAAGTAACATATTGGCAAGAGATACAGGGACATTAGAAATGGGTTAGGGTTAAGGTCCTCGATAATTTTAATTCGATAAAAGTTATTTAAGCCCCACTGTCCAGGTAAAACTTAACGCACAGCACATCGAATGGCCTTATTCATTAGTTTCGTGGTGCAGAAACATAGAATGTTAAACTCATTCCATTATTTAAATTGGAATAACAAGTTAAAAAATGATCAAGAAATAATTTAATACAACATCATTTCTACAGAGATGAGAGATTTAATTGTGTTGAATAATTTTATTGTGGATCTTTTTTAATAGTTATTTACCATAAAATCAATACTTTCTATTGTTCTTGGCTTAGACCCAGAACCATACACTCGCCAGGAGACTTTGATAAAAGTATAAAGAACATAAATGTTGTTAATCAATGTGAATTTGTGATGAAAATATTTGTTTCTAAATCCCTGTTGAATGTAGGATTTTTTTATGTATCAATAACAACGTTAATTAACAAAGAAAGAAACAAGAGAACATATTTTTGATTTTTTTGACATTGTAATAATGATATTTCTTGTTACTTTAACATTGTTATTATATATGCTATTGATACTTTGCTACTGGAGTCAAAAGGTATGGTTTGGATCTTAAGTTTGAGCCAGCCCAACCTCGTGTTTTGTTACCTGTGACCTCCAGGCTAGTCAGCTAATGTCTTACTCACTTGGCCACTGTGGTGGCTTCTCTGACTAAAAGCAATTTACCTAATTACAAAAGTAGAAAATTACAATTACATTACCTTGGGACTAACAAAGCTTTTTTTCTCATAAGGATGAATGAATTTGAAATAATCTATTTCAAGCAGAAGGGAAAATCAATTTTGATAAATAAACAGTCTGAGGGTCACCTCTTTTAAATTTGAGTCAGAAAACCACACGTAAACACAGAGGCGGATTCAAGGAGGGGCACAAGGGTCGTGCACCCCCCCTAATTTTGGACAGTGCCCTTTTTTACTTCTGAAAGTGCCTTTTTAACTTCTGAACGTGCCTTTCTCAGAGGCAAATATGTCCGAAAATATCAGCCTAATAGCTCTTGGAATAGATACAGATGCAAGGAACAGAGATGTAGCCACGCGGCACTATTTTTTGCCGGCAAGCACAAAAGAAAAATCGGAAAAAGCTGCCCATTCTATTTAAACCCTCTCGACTTCGTCCTTCTCTGTTCACAAACTCAGCGCTCGAAATTTACCACGGCAAACGGCAAAGCCATGATAAAAGCCCACATAAAGCATGTCTGCCATGGCATTATGTTTTTGTGTGCCGTAGTAGACCCTATCATCCAAATTTAAGGCACTCCAATGTTAAAGATTTGTACGTTTGGTTTTACAATCAATTTTTATGGTACTTGATCTACGGTTAATCCTAGCCTATCCACAATGTCAATGTTTCTTATTTTATTTCTTGCCTGTGTTGATCGTGGATTTGCTACGGCCCGGGAGTAGGGCTAGGAGGACGATGAGAGCTTTCTCAACTTCTGTCTGACCGGATTCTCACTCCACCGTAATAATAATATAATTTGTGAGACACAAGCCAAATAAAACAACGAGTTTTAATTAGCAATATCTATCTGTTGTCATAATTCGTTATACTCAAATAAAACACAATATATAAATAGAAATTGATTTGCACTGAAGCAAATTAGACAGCAAATGCTCTAAAAATACACCAATAAGGGATGAATTTTCATAAAAGACCACGCCCCCCTCCCAAAAATTTTTGGGATTGCTACGCTCGCACAAAAGATTGCTCAGGGATGTGCCCTTATTTTGCATTGCCCCCCCTTTTCAAAATTCCTAGATACGCCCCTGCGTAAACATAACACTATAACCATCTTGTACACTTATCTATGAAATCAAGATATCTATTATATATCTATTTATTTAAATAGACATAAAAAAATGTGCATACCTACATGTATATATGATACAATTCAATATGATAAATAAAGACCACTATCATAATTGTGCATACCTATATGATATAATTCAATAGGATATATATAAAGACAGCTATAACAGTACTTCACGTTTATAAAATTGTGCAGGAGCCATAAAAAGCTCCTGCCAATTTCAAAGATCAGAAACAGCTCCTGTAAAAATAACTGTTCTTTATTATCAAGGAGAGCCAACTTGTATTTACGCTTTAGTCATGTTTAAAATGTTGTGAATTATTATCAAGGAAACTGATAGCTCAAATATATGCAGTTTAGGAATAAACAAAAACTGAAAGTAGTTTATAAATCTCAATATTTAGAAGAGCGATTTAGCTAATTTGGAGTAGTCTTTAATGACTCCCTTGGAGGAAAGTCAAGCTGCGTCAAAAGAAGAAGGAGCGAAAGCTCACCTTTAACGTGAAGGACTGCTATAATTGGATAGTGTTAATGTTTTTATGGGACATAAACCAGCTCCAAACATCACAAACATGTTTTTGAGTTTATCATCTCTGGCATCAGTATGCCTAATAAAAATGTTCGCTAAATTAATTAAATACGAAAATAAAAGATAGTAAGCTGGCACTGCCAGGCAGGATACGCCCACATTTTCGAGAGATGGTTAGAGAACAAGCAAAATCGAAAGTGATTTTTCCTACAATCAAAGGCTATAATTCATTAAATTACAATTTGATATGCGCAAATATCGAAAAGAATCAAGATCTTTAGGTTATAAACATGCATTTCAAGTTTCATCAAAATCGAATTAAAATTGTGACCTATACTTGGTCCACAACCTTGATATACCATTTTTTAACGTATTCGCGTACGAACGGTGGCCATTTTGTATGGTAATTTTGGTCCGATTTTTCCGATATTTGAACTCAACCTTCCTTAGGGTGTAACGGTGATATAATCAAACGATTTTTTAAATCGGTTAATTATTGTAACCTCCAGAGGGACCACAAGCTAAACCAAGACGATTTTGCGTATAATCAGGGGCCATAATTCAGGAAGTTACGATCCGATATGAACAAATATTGAAAGGAACCAAGATCTTTGGGTTATAACCATGCATTTTAAGTTTCATCAAAATCGAATTAAAATTGTGACCTCTACAGGATCCACAACCTTGATATACCATTTTTTAACAGTATTTGCGTTCGAACGGCAGCCATTTTGTATGGCAATTTTGTTCGGATTTTTTCCGAAATTCGAACTCGACCTTCCTTAGGGTGTAACGGTGATATAATCAAACGATTTTTTAAATCAGATTATAATTGTGACCTCCAGAGGGACCACAAGCTAAACAAAGACGATTTTGCGTATAATCAGGGGCCGTAATTCAGGAAGTTACGATCAGATATGCGCAAATATCAAAAGGAACCAAGATCTTTGGGTTATAACCGTGCATTTCAAGTTTCATCAAAATTGAATTAAAATTGTGATCTCTACAGGGTCCACAACCTTGATATACCATTTTTTAACAGTATTCACGTACGAACGGCAGCCATTTTGTATGGTAATTTTGGTCCGATTTTTCTGAAATTTGAACTCAACCTTCCTTAGGGTGTAACGGTGATATTATCAAACGATTTTTTAAATCGGTTAATTATTGTAACCTCCAGAGGGACCACAAGCTAAACCAAGACGATTTTGCGTATAATCAGGGGCCATAATTCAGGAAGTTACGATCCGATATGCGCAAATATTGAAAGGAACCAAGATCTTTGGGTTATAACCATGCATTTTAAGTTTCATCAAAACTGAATTAAAATTTTGACCTCTACAGGATCCACAACCTTGATATACCATTTTATAACAGTATTTGCGTACGAATGGCGGCCATTTAGTATGGCAATTTTGGTCCCATTTTACTGAAATTCAAACTCAACCTTCCTTAGGGTGTAACGGTGATATAATCGAACGTTTTTTCAAATCGGATAATTAATGTAACCTCCAGAGGGACCACAGACTAAACCAAGACGATTTTGCGTATAATCAGGGGCCATAATTCAGGAAGTTACGATCCGATATGCGCAAATATCGAAAGGAATCAAGATCTTTGGGTTATAACCATGCATTTCAAGTTTCATCAAAATCGAATTAAAATTGTGATCTCTACAGGGTCCACAACCTTGATATACCATTTTTTAACAGTATTTGCTTACGAACGGCGGCCATTTTGTATGGTAATTTTGGTCCGATTTTTCCGAAATTTGAACTCAACCTTCCTTAGGGTGTAACGGTGATATAATCGAACGGTTTTTCAAATCGGATAATAATTGTAACCTCCAGAGGTACCACAAGCTAAAATAGGTGAATTTTCGGACAATCAGGGGCCATAATTCAGGAATTTACGTTCCGATAGGTGCAAATATCGAAAGGAACAAAGATCTTTGGGTTATAAACATGCATATAAAGTTTCATCAAAATCGGTTCAAAATTGTGACCTCTATAGGGTCCACAAGCTAAAAACGTGATTTTTCGTACAATCAGGGGCGATAATCCATGAAGTTTTGATCCGATACATGTCAATATCGAAAGCAGCCGAGATATTTTCGGGATAAACCTATATTTTAAGTTTCGTCAAAATCGGACAAGAATTGTGACCTGTAGAGAGTCCACAAACAATTGTGGACGGACGGACAGGGGCGACGACATAATACGTCCACATGAAAATGTGGGCGTATAAAAAAGAGTAAGTATTTGGTAAGAAACACGAGCCAACTTCTCCCTGCAAGCCATTGCCCAGTGACATGGCGCCATGGCAGTGCCTTGCAAGGGTAGTTGTCTGTTAAACCATGACTATCACTGAAACTCTTCATTAGCCCAGCTGGAGTAGAACAGTAATTGTCATTAACCATACTTAATTTCATTTCACAATTAATAATAAAAACAAAGTTTCATAAATAACTTACTTGATAAAAATATAAATTACTCCACATTTTTTAAACAACTATGTTCAACAATATATTTTCTGTATGTACGAATTCCTTTACCTTTCATAAGACCATGTGCCTATTAAACGACATTCAAACAGTAACTCCATAATCTTCAATGCCCTCAATAATACCCCTGAGTCGGATTAACCTCATAGATTACTCTGTGTAAAAACCATATTTATTTCTTCCCATTAAAATCATTAGGGTTCAGAAAAAGTTCAAGGGTATTTGTCTTCAAAACATAATCGATGTTCTTCTCAGAGAGGTTATTGTTTTCTTTAAGATTAAATGAAATATATTGTTCGTTCTTTAATCATTTCTGATTTTTTTTTAAATGACAAAAAGATGATAGGTTTTTTTTAAAAAAAATGATTTTCTGTTTCTTTTTCGTTGATATCAAGCCATATCTTTTTTACATAGACAAAAAATATCCCCTTTTTTAAAAAAACAGAACAAAATGACTTAGTTTGTGGTCTTTTATCCTTATTTTTAATAATAAAAAAAGGCGGTTAGTTTTATTTTTAAAAATGATCTTCTTCTTCTATTTGGTGGAAATCAAACTATATTTTCAAAACTGACTAATTATTGAAAGAGTTTGTGGCTTTTTTCTTGGTTAAAATATTTTTTTTCCTTTTTGGTAAATATATCAAACCAGTTCTTGTTTAGTCATTTAATTCAATATTTCTAATTCTATTCATTGACATTGATTTGAAAGGGTTTTTACTTTCACAAATAGAAAAAAAAATATCAATCATAATTCATCATTTATATATTCAGGAAATGAAATGGGGGGTTAACATCTAACTGGCAGAAAGGCTTATCACTTGAAAGTTAACAAACTAATTAGGATGGACATGACCTTCTAACAGTTGAACCATGAGAGAGGTCATAACCATCAATGTCATACAAAGAATTATTACTTATTCTAAAAAAAACAAATTTAATGGAGAAAGAAATAGGGTTTAATGTCCACTTCATGAAAACTAGGTCATTTTGGGACTAACCTATGGTTCAATTTTATGTCAATCATTTTCTAACCCATGACTGTACCTGTACGCTGTCACATACCAGCTGAGAATCAAAGCCACTTGAGACAATGATAGATATTATGATTTTAAGCGCACATGTTAAACCATTCGCCCACTAAATCCCTACGACCCTAAAGAAATATTACGTTATTCCTTGAAAAAAAAAAATTCAATAACACCAATGATTTTAAGCACACAAGTTAAACCATCTGCCCACTAAATCCCTACGAACCTGAAGAAGTTTTATGTTATTCTCGGAATTTTTTCTTTTCAATAACACGAATAATAAAAACTTTGGTGTATATATATATAGATTCTTTACAATCATCAATTCTCATCTGTGAATAATTATCTGTAACTTGTTTCCCGGATCCAGACACCATTGAGACATGATCGAAAGCTGTGTGATCTGCTAGGCAAAAACATTTAATCAACAATTACTAATGTGTTTTGATCTTTTGATAATCAATTCAGAAACAGTTGAAATGCTTCCAACCAGACATGGTGGTTGTCACTTTGCATTTTATGGGAATCATAAAATGTTTTTTGTATAGATTTAATAACGATATCAACAGTAAAACAGTCTAGTTTTCCAAGGTTGTTTTGATAGATTTATTGGTAATTTGAACAGGAATAGAACTGTTCAATATAATCGACAGATAACTTTGTAATCTTTATTATAATGTAAATAAAATGACATTTGACTCCATGACAGAACTTATGATACAGTTTTGACACGCTAACCATTCTGTCATCTAACCCTGTAAATGTCTTAATTATAATTTATATAACATTTGGAGCCAAAAGAAATAAAATGCCATACGCAATACAGTGTGCTATTAGGGACATTTTGCTCGGGCAGTGGTGCTACTCTTATATTGAATTCTAACTTTCCGTCCCATCCAAATGACTAGACAGCTGTCCTTGTCAGACCCTCATTCCTGCATCACTGACAAGAGGAAACCACGGCGGGAAATCTGGATGCACTTTCTTGGCCAATGCAGGGATCCAAATCCCAACCTCCAGGCTAGCGAGCCAGCACCTTACCCATTAGCCATCACGATCCCAAGGAGCCCAAAAAAATATTTAGCTCTTACATAATGCACCTTTAACAGTATGGCAATAATTATTGGTGAAACATACACCATTTTAACAAACTGAGATTACAAGCATAGTTAGTCTGTGTAAAAACAGCAGAAAATTCATGAATAAATTCAGATAATATCCAATAATCTTTAATTTCCTTCAGCATAATAATATCTGTCTAAACTGAGATTAACAGAATACTGTGAAAAGACTACCTAATAATGAGAGTCCTTTAAATCAGTCTACCAAATGAAATGAAAGGAAATGGAGGAATTTTTCTACCCAAGTCAGGCTTCTTAATGAAGACATGTTTGAATGATACATGTCACAGATGTCATTGAATAGTCTTGCCTAACCATTCCAACATCCAGTTAGGAAAGGACTGGAATGAAGTTTAACATCTCGTCAACAATTTTGAATGACAATGTCCTTGGATGTCACATAAATGTCCTGGACGTCACTGACTAGACTTTCTAAATCATTAATAGGAACATCCAGTAAAGAAACATCTAATCAATACAATATTTCAGTCATTCTAAGATTGACAGCAAGGTCACATGTGCAATGCCTAGCCCTGAGGGATAGAATTTTGGCCTGCTGTTCACTGAATTTCAAATGGCAAGGGTTCTTTTACATGCACGCTAATGTGTACATGGTACCTTGGTTTTCCATTCCATCAGGCTATAATTTTTCCTTGCCAGGCCCTACCGTCTGAACCACTAAGCAGGGGGAACCATGACACTTGACCTTGGTTTTTAGTCCCATCAGAAAGGTTATACATCATGCAAGGAGGAACCAGGACAGAAAATCCTGATGACATTTGGAATTTGAAATAAAAGTAAATAATTGTGCTGCTCCCCAGCCAAAATTCCCTATCACTGGACACTGTATGGTGGATGCTGTCTTCAATAGCCTATACTATAAGTCAGCACAGAACAGCAGGAAATTAACCACCATTTCATTTCAGATACACAATAGGAAAACCAGAGGGCTGAATTATTGAAACCTGTAACTGATAAACTTTCACATTTTCCTCCATATCAATTGTTGTTGATTAAACAACAGTAATTTCATATAATTCTAGAATCATCCAATTAAATTTTCGCTTACCAATTTATTGATCTCCATGGAAATAATTGAAATCAAGTCCAATTATACGTTCAATTGATTTGACTTACTTTAAAACTAATGTCAACAAATACTTAATATCTAACATGAAAGCCATATAATCAAAAGATTGATAAAAATGGATGTTTATCTTTCATTTAATGGGGTTATCTTTTCCCGCAGAAATTGTTTTCATCTCTAAAGATTAATTCTTGCATACACGCTCAGACTTTACACAAATTTGAATAATTAGAATATAAATAATACATTTTTCTAAACTAAAAATAAGAAAAAAAGGTTGAAAGTAAGAAGATATATCCTGCAGTATTATAAGCTTCCTAAATATATCAACACCTACCCTAAAGCCAAGATCCCACCCACACTAAGGCTAGGTTCACATCCACACAATGACTATATATTAACAACAATACTAATAAATCCTACTTTGAATTCCAACTGTCAAATGTTCTTTTACGAGCATGATATACATGTAGGCCTACACAGGACCATGGTTTTTCGTGGCATTCGAATCATTAGATACTGTTCCTTTCTCCCCTCTGAAAATTACCGGGGAATCTTTCTTGGTTAAAACCTGGATTGAACCATTGACCTCCTGGTATGTGAGTTGGCAACTTTCTCACTGAGCCACTGTGGTTCATAAAGATATATGGATTATTTTAGCGTATAATGTTAACAGGACGATAGACAATATATGTCCCATTTTATTCTTACCATTAAACCAATTCTAAAGAGATCACTTACTAAGCATTCATTTATTCAGACTATGAAATAAGAAAAGCAAATCCGTTTCAATTCCTTATTTAATTACATAGTCTGGTGATCTTAGAACGCAACTTATCCAGAAAGTTGATAAGTTATAAGTGACAAGTTCTATTTTGAAAGAAGGCCACAGTCAGGCAGACAGATCACAAAATGAAGAAATAATTCAGACCACAATATTTGAGGCAATAAAAGTAAAGCGATTCGCTGATCTAAGTTAATTAACTTTTTATTCAATAAAATTATAGAAATATTATTGCAATTATTTAAAAAAAAACATTCACTCCAGATAAACTAGGTATTTTTGGGACTAACATGTGGTACAATTTTTATGTCAATAATTTGGGAGTGTGTAGGGACCTTTAGCAGTGACGGCAAACTTTAGGGTAGACAACCCTACTCCTTTGTCCCATACAAGCTTGGGATCGACACTACGGCACTTGACTAAATGGCAGACCTTTTGATCTAAACAAAACAATATATAACTTTTAACCGATTGACTTGGGTTCTCTCCCTGTGTTAGGAGAGAAATTTTGTCATGGTGTAGGACATGTGTACTAGGATATGAGCAGAAGCATTGAATTTTTTTTTTACAATGATCGTATTTTCTTATCTTTAATTCTACCTCATCAATTTCTTGGATTCTATCTCCCTTCTTTTGGCAGTTGATATAGCTCAGTCAGTAAGATGTTGCTTGCCAACCTGGAGGTCCCATCTTGATCCCATTGTTGGCAGAGAAAATTAAGTAGGATTTTCTGACGTGATTCCTCCTTGTCAGAGGTGCTAGATGAAGGGCCTGGGAAGGGACAACATATAGTCGTTCCGATGGCTTGAAAAACTAAGATCCCATGTTTGCTCGTAAAAGAACCTTTGACAGTTTGGATTCAATACAAGAGTAAACCAAAGGGCACACTACCTTTTCTTGTAATTCTTTAGGGGTTGAGCCCTTTTTTCATGAATTGACATTACCTTTTTGGGTTCGATCCCTTTTTTATTATCATGAATTGACTGGTCTAGTATGCCAGTTTTCGGTATAAAATAAGGGACATTAAACCCCATTTCCTTTTCTTCCTCCTTACTTTCATTTTATTTTCTTCCTACTTTCTTTTTCTTATCAGACTTTATCTCCCTACATTATCTTTAGTTTCTCAACGAATCAACACCGATCAGCCTTCAAAAACACCAGATGTTACAACCATGTTGAAAGGTTATATAAATAAAAACATAACCGTCTTTTTAACGACTTTTATCTGCCTGCCAAAATATGCAAATGGCTATATATACATGTATATACTACTGCTATCTATTTTCAGGTTTCCTGTGGAGTATCGAAATATTTGTTTTTAACCAAAACATACAGTACTTGAAACTCTGTTTTTTATCTTTAAGATACTTGTAAACTTTTCTTTTTATCTATCCGCCAAAAAAGATTCTAACAAACATCAAGGAAATGCAGTCATTTATTAATTATTCTTTTAATTGCAGGTTTTTCGCTTAATGTCTTGAATTTTAAATTTGCCACAGTGCGCAGGACATGTTGGTCTAGGCCTATGATAGTACATTAAATTTGCTGAGGAATCTCAAGATCAGCATTGTTTAATTGAAATACATTTTAAATTTTGCTACAGCCTGCAGGATATGTTGGTCTAAATGCTGGTACGTTAAATTTGCAGAGAAATCTCAAGATCGACATTGTTTAATTGGATTACATTTACCTCAACACCAACGTTACATTACAAACCCTGTTGGAGCTACTAATAATTAATAATTTGTGAGGATGGTTTCAGATATGCACTGTGAACTGTTCTATTTGTGTAGGGTAAAAATGACAGTTTGTGATAACAAACCATGGTACAAAACTGTCGGAATCACAATACCAACCAGACAATTACCGTTCGTTCACACAGTAGAACTTGACCAAAAGCAAAAAGTGCATTCTCTGACCATTTTCTATTGTAAATAATACAGAGAAGTCAAACAAAAATATTAGATGATAACTTGGAGATATAATCAGGATTAGAGATAAAATATAACTGGGACATTATTGACCACATTTGTTCTAAGCGAGGACCAAAAAGCCTCAATATACCTTTTCTTAAATTTAAGTCATGGGGCAGACAATGCCCCAACAGTGGTGAGTCCCAATACTGTCAATCTAATTCGGTTTCCTTCATCCTCTCCCTACTTAGTCGCAGATCCAGGGGCAGCCTAGGGGCTGACTACACCAAACCACTAATGCATGCAGCACTCTGATGATTACCCTTTGCTCCAATGTATGCCCCCCCCCCTTGACAAAATCACGGATCCAGGCCTGCTACTACCACTTTAAACACGAGAACCGTTAATGGAACTCTTAAATCACAGTCATGGTATTGCAGCCATGTTGTTTCAACAAAATTTACTCATAATCATTGCAAATAAATTCTCCAAACACATGAAGGCACTGGGAGAGAAACAGGTGCCAGTGAGCGAAACAGGTATGTAAATGCCTTGTCCATAGTCTGGTTAATGAGGTCTTATTTCAGTTTGTGTTAAACGAGACAGGTAATCGGTGGACATGTGTTTTAGATAGCTATCTTCATCCTGCGTGAAATCACCTTACTGTTTCATCTCCAACTTTATTTACAGGCTAGAGGTTGCCAAGATAAATCCATCGTAATTGAAAGAAGATATCATCAGAGGATCATCTTCATGTACCCGAAATATCTTTATTGCTCCTTATCTCGGACAAATCGGTGAACCGATTAATAAGCAACAACCTTGCTGCTACATCTCAAGGTACAGCTAATATAAATAAATCGAATACCTTTATAGAGTGAAAACTATTTCTGAAAGGTCTTGATCTAAAAACGCAACCCGATTAAATAACAGATTGTTTGGATCAATAGTCTTGTTTGTCCATTTGTTTTGTAGCAATGTGACGACTATACGATTTAACGGGTTTGCGATGCATTAACAGCTGTTAATACTGAATTATATAAATTGCTTTTAATAGATGGAATTCAACGAAGAGTAGGCAAGCAGATGTCCCTCATAGCACACTGCATGGCATATGCTCAACTTTATTTGCCCAATTGGTGCCAAAAGTAGGATATTAAAACCCAATTCCATTTCGTTCATATAGCAAATTGGTAATTTGGATGGGATATGCTAACGAGATCCCATGTACAAATTGATGTGCACATAAAATGAATCCCTTGACAGTAAGATTTAAAACCCCATTTCATTTCGTTACCATAGAAAATAAGGCAATCGAATGTGAAAAAAACCCTGAGGTCCCATGTACAAATTGACGTGTTGCTGTCCAAGAAAAATTTCCCTCATAGCACAATGCATGGCATGGTATATGCACGTCGGAGCAGGAAAAGTAGGATGTTAAACCCTATTTCATTTCATTCATATAGCAACTTTACATAGCAAGCAAAAAATCATGATATGACAACCCACCCATAGAATTATCTTTAACCTAATCTCACTCGGATGTTTTGTTTTTTTCACAGCTATGTTTGTTTCTCATTAGCATTCATGTTCACAAAACCATAATAAACTAAAATAGAAAATAGACACTTACAAACAAATTCTCTGGCAGTCTCTTCATAAGCTGGTTTAATTGTTTATGATTTATTCTCACTAGGAATAATCTTCACAATATACTAAGACAAAAAAAAATATACAGTTACACTTCTGAAAATTGTTTTTCTCAAAAAAAAATCAATTATACGTCACTGCAGCAAACTTCCCAAGTGTCACTTGCAAACAGAACAGAACTTGGAACTATTTGATAAAACAGTTTCCACTCAAGTTTTCTGGTCTAATTAATAACCTGTCACAGAATTCCTCCAAACGGAACTGCTTCCTGCAAATGTCTAAGAATCCAAAGAAAGATTCAGATAATTTCCTTAGTTAAACATACCTTCTATACACAACCGTTTTTTTTAAAATAATCAATCAATCGCAATGGAAGTATATTTGAATCAAATTTCACTTCAGCTGATCACTCGGGAGTGAAGATTAATGCCATTCAGTCATCAAGATAAAAAGTTATCAACTGAAGATCCACACCATTCAAAGCTTATTAGATGAATGTATAAACTCTAGAGAGAGCGTATTTGAGTTAAGTTTTCCAGACACCTATAGTGGCAGTCAGTGGCAGTTTGCTTCTCTGTCAGATTCAATACACTATACCTCATCATCAGCCAGAGAGAAAGTGAGTAGAACCCAGCGAAGTGTGTTTTCAGATCATTATGAATTCTGTCTGTTTGGCAGAACTTCCAGCTGAATGTACAGACTTTAACTATTGAAAACACTTTACAAGTCTGATAGTGTATTGGGCCTCCTGGCCATCCTCATCTGGAATATATTGTTAAAAAGCAGATGTTTCACAGCTCAATTATAGACTATTCTAACATTTATGGTACATTAAAGGGGCAATGTGTTCGATCAAATAGGATTTATAGAGATCACAAGAAGCTTATTTACTCAATAATTGCCATTTGAAAGTTACATGGACTTCTATTCATTTCACCTAGCCATCGTTAATGTTAATAATTTTAGGCTTTACATTAAAGGGGAAATATGCTACAGTACATGTCAAATGTAGATTTAAACTTTCTATCTATCTATCACTTTATTTTATTCCTAATCACACCTGTTTCACTTCTTTTTAAATTCTTGTTACATTCTTGCCGTGTCACATTCCAAATGTCATCAATACATGGATGTTGTTACATAATTTACTGGTAAAGCTTGACTAATTCTCCTGCACTCTGTGACTTAAGTTATTTAATCAATACAACCCTCATATGTTTCAACTTGTTTTTATTAGTAAACAATACAAAAGACTTAACTATTCAAAGAAAATGTAGCTGAGCTAATGTTGCAGAAATAATCATCAGGTAATAAATACAGCAACAGCTTGATAGTCTATAACTTCAGGAGCCACAGTGACTAAGTACATGTAGGTAGGACACTGGTGCGCTGGCCTGGAGACCACGTGTTCGATCACTGTATTGGTCGAGATAGTTCAAAGGGATTTTACCACGTGGTTTCCCCTTGTCAGTGGTCTAGGACCGAGAGACTGAAAAGAACAGCTGTCTAGTCATTTAGATGGGACAAAAAAAACGAGGTCCTGTGTACATATTGATGTGCACATAAAAGATCCCTTGGCAGTTGGATTTCAATATAAAGAGTAGGTCACTTTAAAATAAGAGAGCGAGTGAGAAATGGGTTTAACGTCCACTCAACACAAACTAAGCCATTTTGGAACTAACATGTGGTTCAATTTTATATCAATACATCACTTGTGTGTGTAGGGGTCTTTAGTAGTGGGAGGAAACCGGAGGCAGATGACCGTACTCCTTGTCATGTACAGAAGTGGGTTCGAAACCATGCCACTTGACTCAATGACACATTATGGTGTAAAGGGCATGCGTTAGACCACATAGACCACGAAGACCACCCCCATTTAAAATAATTGCATACAACGATGCTATACATCATAAAAGTCACCTGCAGAGTTGATAAATTTGAAAACACACCAGAAAGTGTTTCTTTACCACCGACAAGATTAGGCCATCAATATTATCATTGTTTGATTTGTGCTAGGAAGAAACCACATCACGTTTTGAAGTTATACAATTATATATCAGATTTTCTTGCTTGTTTTCATCATTAGTTGGGAGTTTTTATCATTAGTTGGGAGTATTTTCTTATTACTAGTTTTTGTTTCCAGGGACTTTCCATCAATATAAATATTATTTTGGCAATCTACCATCTCTGCGTAATTTCTTACAAATTAAATGGGGTTCAACGTCTTACATATTTGCACCAAGCAGGCATATACCTAGTAGTATGTTATAAGCAAGCCTGGAAATAAGGCACTTGTCACTTGTTAGGCACAGATTCGGGCTTTGTCAGGCACATAACCTCTGGTGTTTGTCTGTCATTTTTCCGGCACTGATTTGTCCTTTTTATTGATATTATTATCAATACATGTCTGCCTGATATTTTGTTTGGTACATCTACAATCATTATTTTCAGGCCTGGTTATCAGGTACAATTTGCATGCACAGAGATCTTTAATCTTTAATAGGCTATTTTGTTATACATAGGGAAGGGATAATTTCAACTCGGCCTCTTTCTCTATCATCGTTTATAAAAAAAGAAAATATTCTGTACACAAACTAATGGAAACAAAGTTTATGAATTCCTTAATCAAGGACAAGACAGTTCAGACAATCTAATGGCATCAAAATAAATGACTTAATTGCTTTTTTCAAAATAAAAGTTACTCCACAGAGAGAGAAAAGAGAGAGAAATGGGGTTTAATGTTAACTCAATACAAACTAGATCATTTCTGGAATAATAATTTTACATCTATAATACAACAATCTTCTTTGTAGGGGACTTTATAGCAGTTGGAGGACCAGGAGAAAACGTGTGAAGATGGGGATGTAAGGGAGAGGGGACACCTTGATCTTTTAGTGCTTAGAACTTCAAAATGTCTTTGGGGTTGGATGGTCATAAGGATTGTCATTTATTCAAATGGAGTGGTTTGAATCCCAAGCTTGTATGTGGGATCGCGGTGGCTATGTGGATAAGGCACTGGTTCGCTAGCCTGGAGGTCGGGTGTTCAATCCCTGCATTGGCCAAGAAAGTTCATCTCGATTTTCCAGTGTGTTTTCCCCTTGTCAGTGATGCAGAAGGAGGGCCTGACAAGGACAGCTGCCTAGTCGTTCGGATGGGATGGAAAACCAAGGTCCCATGTACACATTGGCGTGCACGTAAAAGAGCCCTTGGCAGTTGGAATTCAGTTGCTGCCCGGGCAAAATTTCCCTCATAGCACACTGTATGGCGTATGCCCGTCTTCAATTAGCCCAGGTTAGGTACTTAAGCGTAGGACGTTAAACACCATTTCATTCATTCCTTACAGATGTACACAGCTCCTTTAAAATCTAAGCAATAGGGATTATTGTTTCCCCCCCACCCCTACTAGTCTCTATCATCCAGAAAAATATTCTACGAATATTAGTCTGGATCCGTTGTCAACATTTGACAAAATTTGGCTTATCATAAACAACGTCTAAGGGAGTTAACTCCTCTTAAAAAAGATGTTTACACCATGACTTAGCTAAAGAGACTGGATAATAAGACACATTAATAACCAAACTCACGGTTACGCATGAGCAATGGGCTTTACGTCAAATATTGAGAACGGTCCCAGACCCTCTGTATGTTGAAGACTAGGAGGTTCTGGGTGACCGAGACTACACCCCTACTGGCATACACTGCTCCTTTTAATTCCAGGAAAACTATTTTAGTTGCCATAGTTTTCTGATTATTATATTATTGACATTTCGATGATTTTCACCCACACACCATTTTTGAAGACTATAAATTATTCCCCTCTATAGTCTGACGACTAGATCCAATCTTTACCACTAATAAACAGAAATCTTTATTTTTTATCCTGGATGTTTTAACCATTCCTGAATAAACTTCATCAGAAATTCTAAACTCTGTTCATGTAATGTGTGTTTTATGGCAATTTTGTGCTTTCTTAATCAATAAATTCATCAAAACATGTATGATGTCAAAAGATTTCATGAAATTTTAATTTTTTATTCACAGAAAATGTTTAAATGACATTCTAGTTTCTGGTTTCAATTATCATAAAAATCCTCTTCTTTTTGCCAGTTAATAACAAATTCATATCAGCTCTTCCACATTATAGACAATGGAGGGTAACTGCATAATAAAGGAAAAAAATAAAATGGGGTTTATGGTCCCACTTTCCCCCACTGACTCATCGTTAATAGAAGGCTAGATCTGTACATCTTATCAAGCCCTTCGCGTAATACCCTGCATATTTTGTAACTCAGGAAGTAATCTGAATGAAATTTTTCCATATTTTCATTTTACATTATCTACTTTTGAGCTACTATAGCAAGAATGGTCAGCTCTTTATTCAAATCTTACATAATGTATCTTTCAATATCTGTAACAAACAGAGAGAGAGGGAGAGAGAGAGAGAGAGAGAGAGAGAAATGGGGTTTAACGCCCACTTAACACAACTAGGTCATTTCAGGACTAACATCTGGTTTTTAAATTTTATTTCAATAATTTACTTGCGCGTAGGGGTCTTTAGCGAGGGAGGAAACCGGAGTGCCTGGAGGAAACCCACGAGGTTGAGCTGTATAACAAATAGATCTCCTGTGAAGTAAAAATTAAGGAGCTGAAAAGTGCATTAAGACTTTTCCAAGTAGGCCATTCCATTGACATCAGTGGTTTCTCAAAGTTTAAAGTTTATTAAACACCTGCAGACAAACTTAACAAATTAAAGATAGCAATAGCATGAAGATGATTGCATCTGGAATATGTTTTAAATCATCAAGTCTTGATGAGTTATTATCAGTGCTCTCTATATCTTGTAATAACCTTGTTTGACAGGTTCATCTTACTTACAAGTATAGATATAGATATAGGTATTATTCAGAGAGAGAGAGAGAGAGAGAGAGAAAGAGAGAGAGAGTGTGTTTTTAAATTAAATGACAGGTTCACTTTATATACAGGTAAATATAGATAACCATTTAAATGGGGTTTATCATCCTACTGTTCTGCTCCAAGGTGGCTAATGAAGACTGGCATACGCCATACAGTGTGCTTTTCCGTCCTATTCAATAGACTAGACAGCTGTCTCTTGCCAGGAAACCTGTCCTGCACCACTGACAAGGGGAAACCACATCGGAAAATCCTGATGAACTTTCTCAGCCAACACCGAGATCGATCCTGGGACCTCCAAGCTAGCGAGCTAGCGTCTTACTCACTTAAACTTAAAGATGCCTTCCTGCATACAAAAAAGTGCAATTTGGTGATATATTTGGACTAAAACCATATTCAAACCAATTCTGCTATCAAACATTTTAATTGAAAGGAAAGTTCCTTAATCTATTTTAAGCATTCTTGTCTGTCAAAAGACTTGACAGAGGAAGAATCTAATTTTGGCTCATATTAGACGTTAGTCCATGTCTTGGATTATCATCTGCCAACTTTATTAACCCCATTTAATTGCAAAGTCCACTGTGAATTTAACTCTTTCGATGTTCTCACAACTGTTTGCCATAAGGCAAGCTCTTACCTCACATGAGGAGACAGGCTTCCAGTTAAGGACAACCTTACATTTTTGTCTTTTTCATGTGGCATGGACGTTTTCAGGGAATCCAGACTTTTTCTACTAAGATTAATAAGTTATCTCTACTTTCCATATTTACTAAAATTGCCATACTTTTATTGGAAATAACCACCTAATTAATATTTTAGGGGGAAGGTATCTTTAAAGATGCATTCTGTAAGATTTAGAAGAATAACTGGTCGTTCCTGCTATAATAGTTCAACAATAGATAATGCAAAATTAACATATTGGCAATTTCAGTCAAAAACATTTATTTTGAGCAAAGTTATGAGTGTTTGAAGTTTTGAAAATAAATCGATTACTGTCAATACCGTTGCCATGATAATAATAAATTCTTGATTTTCAGTCCATTTATTGTCCAATCATATGGCGGACATTTTTTAATCCATTAAAAATCTGTCATTCAATGGTCTAGAGAGTTGATTATGGGTTTGTCATATAATTAAATGTCTAAATAATAATGTATAACATTTGAAAAAAGATCTGGAATAAGCAGATTTAGCTCTTACATAATGTGCATCTTTAAAAGACATGCTGCTGATTTTTTAGGCAAAGATTCTGAAAACCATTCTGCGTTATTACCATAGTATATGTATATCTAACATCTGAAGACACTCATAATTAAGAGAAGACAGCAAACTTATAATTGAATATCAGAATAAAGAACTAAAAGAGCTTCATTTTATAAATGGACATATTTTTATTTTTTATATATGTACCGGTATATAACATTTTACATATCATTAAGTATCTTTTGAAAGTAAGTCAGTTTAACGTTTTGTGTGAAATGAAATGGAGTTTAACCTCCCTACTTGTATGCACCAACTGAACTAACTTGATAATTTAGGTAGATATGTGAATAAATATAGAGGGAGCTGGGTGCACCAAAGTACATTTTACTTGAAGTTTGCAACAGTTAAACATCAATTAATGTCTAAACACTAATTAAAACCATATTCTATTAAAATTAATTTCCAAAAATTCTGTTACATTAACTATGGTCACACCTATTTGAATTTCTGTTTTTCAGGAATAACCATTAAAATTCTGACTCAGGAAAACTAATTTTAAAAAAAGGCGTACTTAGTTGTTCTTCTCTAAAGCTTTTGCTCCCAAATTGTCGAGTTTTGAACTTATAACAAAAAATCTCATACATGACTTGAGTAGGTTACTTATTGATCAAGATCAGCTGAAGAACTAAAAAAAAACGTTGTTTGTCCTTAATCTGTTCAAGGTGAACAAGTATATTGGCCTATATAAAAAAAAAATTAGTCTAATACGTTTTGGCAGGTAGGGTATATCTCAGGGTAGGTGGGAGAAACAATGATTACTCAGTGATCAAGAACCAAGTTATTACCTTTCTCAACAACATCTCTTGAAAATTCCCAAGACTTATCCTGGTAATTAACCTAATCATGGCATTTAAAAAGAAATTTCGAAATAACCTGACTCAGGTATCGGAAATAACTGTCCATAAAAAACAAAATTCCTGAGATTCTTCTAGACCATAATATATAGTACAATTTTATTTCGTAAATTCACTTACACATAGCGGTTTTTAGCAGAGGAAAGTAAAATAGACTATACCATCAATAATCGTAACAACACATTAGATCCACCAAATTTAACCCTTTTTTTTCATCAAAGTGTTACATTTTCTTGGACCAATTCTTTAATGTCTGGTCGGACGAAAATAATCACAAACTCTTAAAATTAAAAGTTGGTATAAAATCACAGAATTATCCTGTCTGTTTGATCAATTCTTTAGGGGATTTTTGTCAAGATCAATATCAAGTTTATAGATCTTTTATAGTCATAGGGGTGCAATTTAGGGACAAAATGATTCTTTCTAATCCTACCATTGGTGATCGGAAGTAGTAATGATCTGAACACTAGACTAAGCTGTGAAATCAGAGGTCGCATTAACGCTAATAAAGCAAACTTTTAACCTTAATGATGTTTATAAATTACTTCTAAGGATAGGCAGAACTTCATTACAGAAACTAAGCTAGCTTGACGTTCCATTGCCGGCTATATAGGTAATGCCTTTCATTTAAATGTCAGTAACCTCGACCAATTACAAAATAAGATGCAAAATCATGTTTCCCTGTAGGCTTTAGTGTGCATGTAAATGAGTCCTTAAGATATGAAATTTGATGAAGTCTAAGCAGAAATGCTTCATAGCCCACCACATGGCTAATGCACAAAAGCCAATTTCATTTCTTTTCAAATTAATTCCTAAGTTTTTCTGGCAAACATTTCTTCTATCTGATTTTTTTTGAAAACATTTTTCTTAAGAGATCCTTTTGCACTGTTTTTTTTAAAATCTGAGACGGCTAATGAACAGAACGGCAACGACTAAACTAATTTTCAACAGATTTTTTTTGGATTTCCCCAGGAGGTTCCATCCAATTTACAAAAAAAAAGTTTAAAAGCTAGGAGGGTATTGGATCTGACATGTAAGATTTAAGCGATAATGGAAATAAAAAACGGAAAAGATTTAAGGACGGGAGAGATGACTGTTAATGATGTATGGTAAAATACAGCCCACTGGGAATCACAAAAGAAATATGACAGGTTAAAAACATTAACGAAAGATTTGCATCTTCGATTTCCTTCATGTGAAATGAAATCAGGTTTAACATCTAGTTTTTGTAACCAACTAGGCTAATGAAGACGCGCATACACCTTGAAGAGTGGGGAAAATATGTTGAATATAATTTGCATCTGAAGTTTCCATCATGTGGAATGCAATTCGGTTTAAAATCCTATTTTTCTGGGGCCATTGAAGATGGCCATGTGCAATGCAGAGGGAAAAAAGAAATAAGATATAATGTTTGGTTTCCTTTTATGTGAAATGAAATGAAATGGGATTTTATGTCCTATTTTTCTGAGCTATAAAGATGCCGCATCATATTTTTCACAGCTTCAGTTCGCAAAGTTCGATAGATTTGTTTGACTTAAAATAATGGGGTTTAACGTCCACTCAACACATTCCAGGTCATTTTAGGACTAACATATGGTTCAATTTTATTTCAATAATTTGTAGGTTTTTTTTAGGGTTTGGGAGGAAACCAGAGGACATGGAGAAAACCGTTCAGGTTTTTTTTGGCCAGGATATTATTACCTTATCCCACATTTTTTTTCAGACTTTTCATTGAGAGAAATGAAGTGGAATTCAGACTATTCAGCACCATGGTCGGTCGATCTTCAAGTTCAAACTATTAACGTGTTAATATGAAATTACAGCCATTGATCGTGTATTATCGTGTTAAATTAACCAGAACTTAAAACACTTAGTGATATCATTTGATGATTCGAAATCTATCTGAATCTGTATTATACACACTATCAAAGACATCACTACGCTTTTGATGCAGGTCCCAAGGCAGTTCCCTGTAGGGTAATCTGACGCTATGACTTCCAAATACTTAGTTGCGCCAAACAATCTAATTAACTAACTCCAAATAAGGTAGACTGGCGGAAGAACTGGAGGGCTGGATGATACATATGAAATGAAATGGGGTTCAATGTCCTACTGTTCTGCTCCGACTGGACCAAAGAAGATGGGCATACCCCATACAGTGTGCTAAAAGGGAAATTTTGCCTGTGCAGCAGCACTACAGTATACTCTTGTATCAAATTCCAACTGCCCAGGGATCCACTCGACACAAACTTGTGCGTAGGGATCTTTATCAGTGGGAGGAAACTGGAGGACCTGGAGAAAACCCACGAGGTTGAACAGGCGACCCTACTCCTTGTCACTTAAAACTGGGGAAACAAAACGACGCCAGTTGACTGCTAACTTTTATTAATTACTTACAATTGTAACTGACTAGTAAGCATTATCTTTATAAAAAAACAATTTATACATCTTAGTAATTGTTATTACCTAATACATATAGTTTTTATTTATTTATTTACTACATACATCTGCATGTGGCAGATAATTTCAATTGTAAAAGTTAGATGCAAAAATTAACAACTTTTAACAGTGTGATAATATAAATAAACACCCATCACAAAATGAAAGTAGATGAGAGATGTTTTCCGATACATGATAATATATCATCACACAATACAGATGTTTCGAGAAAAAACTCTACAGATTGTTTTTAAGATGTCTGTTACTATACATCCCCTTGGGGGTTGGCTAACACAATTAACATTGTCTCGACCTTACAAAAATTTGATCAAATCCAAATTATTTGGTCGCTAAGAAGAAATCGTTAATGTCTTACAAAACCTCACTGTGTTCGCATAATTGTGTCTGATTTTAGCCTTTATGTACAATTTGTGATAATGAAGTTAGAGATAGAATTTAATCGACATGGAAAAAAAACAATTACTTACCGTTAAATCCTGAAAGCCATTGTCCACATTCTTCAGACTCAACATTTTTAAACTTTTTCAAATCTTTTCAATTGATTTCTGATTGTTGTAATTGTTTATATTTCAAAATCAAATTCAACAATTATTGGTGCTCGAATAAATTCCTAGAGGTCTTCTGTCAATAGGCCATTCATTTTCGATCATCAGATTAAAAATTCTGGAACTTTCCAAATCTCTACAGCAGTTCATATCATCAGATTGGTGTAGGTGTTCATATTCAAAAAGCACATTTAATATTTATTGGTTCTTTTTGGACAAATTCCTGGAAGTCTTCTGTGTATATATAGCTTGGCCATTCACTCCTGATTTTAAATCATCCAACATACGAAAAACATATCATTTCATAATCCAAAGCGAATTCAATAACTATATCTACCATAATCCAATTAACCAACTGAATTGGTTGATCACCCTCGTTAAATCATTCTTTGCTTTGTTTCTCATTACTGTTTGTTTCCCTTTCAGATGAAAGAGGAAATGATTAAATCAAATTTGCGACTGAGTACCTGTGTAATTACTCATATGACCGCATACAAACATTTAATTACGAAATCTGGTCATTTTTTTTATGGTTGAATAAGAATTAAAAGGATGTTTGTCGATAGTGTAATAGTATTTGGGGATCTGATATGTATTGTAAGATGATTCAAATCATGATACATATTTAAGTTACAAATTTAAAGGAGCAGTCCCAAATATTAATATTCTTTTTTCGCAGACTGGACCTAATTGGGAATCAAATCATTGCAGGATTTTCCAAAATGATTGCTTTGTCTTTAGAAAAAGTGAATCGCAATATATGGATTACACAAAATATATTGAAAACACAAAGGTGTAAATCAATCTAAAAGATAAAGATTTCCAAGAGACATAAAAACCTTTAGAAGTTTATATAAATGTTGATCCACCTAGAATCGAAATTAATTAAAATATAAACTTCTGGCAAAAAACCCCATCATATCAATGTTATATCTGGGTTTATTTTGTTTAAATGATAAAAACATTTATTTTTAATGACAACAAAACTAACTAAAATAGAAACTTCTGGAAAAAAATAAATATTAATATTATATCTTTCTGAAATTAAAACATGTCAAAGTTTGTATATTCAAAAGATAAACAGTGCAATATTAAAACATTGTATTTATTTTATATTAATAAGTTGCAACAGCAGATATATCAAACAAACCATATAAAAAACATAAAATATTTAAATTCACAAAAAAACATTCACAGATAAACTTGAAATTACCCAAAATCTTAAACTCTTTTCATATGCCAAAGGAGCTGAGTTGAACATTGTTTTCCCTGTCACTATTATCTTCAAATCAACTGATTCTGCAAATTAAGGAATTTGCAGATGAACATTTTAGTAAATTGCCCAATTTGTCTGTGAATGTTTTATATTCAGTGTTATGTGTATTCGTGTACAGATCCTGTGAAACATTTTGATCAGTAAGTCAGGAGTTATCTCCCATTTACCTCTACTTCTCTATTGAAACTCAATATTATGCCAATGAATTTAATCGAAAGAATTCACAGAAAATAAGTCTTGGCACTAATTACAGAAATTTTTCTCATGGTTTTTCTAATAAATGAGAGAATTTTAACATTCATAGTTTACAGAAATATTGATTTCTTTCACATATAAAACAACCTATATAGTAGAAAAGAGTAAAGAAATTTTAAGATTTTAATCTACGAAGATGTGAATTTTTTGTCTGAACTACAAAGAAACCCTGAGTTCCTGATCAATAGACCTAAATGCTAAATCTGCCAAGTTCAAATGTGTTTAATGGATTGTAATACAGCATAGGGCCAGTTGCAAATTTGAGAAATTCTAAAAAAAAACCTGATCGTCATTCATATTTTTTTAAGACAATTTCTGGATTTTCCACATCTTAATGCATGCTTAATTTATAGTCACATGGATTATTCAACATTCAAAATATCAGGATTCAAATTGATTAAAAAGAGGCCCATTAAAATATTTTACTATAGGTGAGGCTGGCTTGTCAATATTGTCTATATTTCAGGTCTGCCATCAAATTAAGTTCGTAGGGGTCTTTAGCAGTAAGAGAGACTGAAGGACCCAGAGAAAACCCAAGAGGTTGGACAGGCGACCCTAATCTGTTACACACAAGTAGGAAATTGAAACCACGCCACTTGACTCAATGACAGACTTTTTTATACCATGTGCACATGTTAACCATTCGGCCACCCAATCCCGCTGTCTAAAGAGGATGCTGAATGTTGGGCAATTCTTAATTTATAATATCTTTGTATATACTGAATGGAACTGAACCATTTAAGAAATTCAGCTCACTGACTCGAAAGACGATCAGTGATTTTAAAATTGAATAAAAATAAAAGCTTTGTGTCTTATGCAATGAAATGTGACATGAAATCAATGCTTGGCCTTTTCAGCATTTTGGTTGGAAGTGTAATAATCAAGAGAGCGAGATCTTTGCGTTGTACTTTGTGTTATGTTTGTATGTTGTTGTGGAACAGATCAAAGATATTAATCAAATCAACTCACACTTCACTTTGCATCGACGAATGTCTGGACATAGACTTTGGAGAAAGCTCATAATCGCTGTCAGATCGATATAAAAATGACTCTCTTCTCTGGGGCAGGTTGTTGAGTACCAGGCCACTGGACGGACTACCTCCTGCTTCAAGCGGGCTGCGACCAGGTGCTCCCCCATTTTCAACATCAAAACTGAAAAACATAAATTTAATTGATTATTTAATTTATTATGCCAAAAGAGGAAATAAACGAAAAAATAAACATAAAATATGGTTCCACTCATCCTAGACATGTCATGTTTGAGCCACTGCATTGAAATATTGGGTTAATTGACAGCCATTTATGTTAAGATAACTGGGTTAACATGCTTATGTTACCACTTGAATGATTTTATGTAATCATTATGTGGACTAGTTTATGTAATCATTTATGTGGATCTTTTTTATGTAATCATTTATGTGGACTAGATGAATAGATTATGTAATCATGTGGGCTTGTTTATGTAATCATTATACCACTACATTAAATGAATATGGGCTTGTTTAAGAACTCATTATACCACTATATTGACTGATAATGTAATCATGCTGACTAACCTTATGCAATTATTCTAGTGAATTTGCATATGTTATCAATGATTTATGTAACTATTTGGGCTTGTAGTTTTGTGGTTTTGTTTATTTCATCATTTGGGTGAACTTGATGATGTACATATTTAATAGAGTTTTTTATATAATACTCTTTGGGATGTAATTCATAAAACTGGTTTTGTGTATGTAATTTTTTCTGATGTAATGACTTATTGTATTTAATTATTTGATGGGTCTATTAATGATGAACATGAAATCATTAGGGATTATGTAATCATATTTTCATTTTTTTATGTAATCATTTTCAGGAAAGTTGACATCCAGTGAACCAATATCAAATGAGTTCATAACCACTTAAAAATATTTATAAATCTCTACAATTGGTTGTCACCCTGCTCTTCATTTTTATTTAATTATCTTTCTAGAGTACATTTAGAAAAAAAACCAAACATCTCTGATTACTGGGCTATGTTTTATAACAAACCTATTAGCTATATCATCAATCAATCCGAGAACATCATCAACATTGAATGATGTTATTAGATTAGCTGTGTAATCCATCTTTATTATACATAAAACCCAACAAATATCATATTCTCTATCCACACATGTGTTACATTATCTACATGAAATGTGCCAAATATTAAAAGCACATGTTTTTTGTTAACTGTATCAACAGTATTGATTCTTTCAGTACAGCTATTATATTCTGGGTATATTATTTAATTTAATTCTATTCATAAATCCTGTTTACTTTCTACACTTTTCTTAAGCATTTTCAGAAACTCTGTCTAGATTATCCCTTTTTATTATTGTTAATTTTTTTAGATTTTAGCCCATGATGTCAACTGACAGGCAATCGCCACCAATAAATATCATATATGAGACGACCATGACCAAGAGTGGTCTCATTATTGTGTCACCTTGTTAATCATTGTTTTGAGTGCAGTCAGTTTCATTACAGACAGGACTACACAGCGCAGTGGATGATTACGAATGGATAGCCTTAGCTACATTCACTTGATTTGATATTTGTGGTTTATTTCATGCACTGTTTATTTCTTGCACTGTTTATTTCTTGCACTTTTTGTCTTGTCCTCAGGTTTGTCTCTTCGCTTTGTGTGTAGTGTGGTCCCCCCTGCACTGATTATCAAAGGTAATAATATCTTACAATTTTTGAATAAAATATTGTTCAATTATCTACATGAAATGTGCCAAATATAAAAAGCACATGTTTTTTGTTAACTGTTTCGTGACTGTTGATTCTTTAAGTACAGCCTAATAAAATATAAAAATTAAAAAAATAAGTACATATAAGTTGATAATTATCGTTGGCCCATATCAGATATATGATCACCAGTCGATGCCGAATGTGAACCAATTTTTGATCTATTATATATTTGCAAATACTCAAAGGAATTGAATCATATTGGACTGTTAATTGCTTTTAGAGATTCATCAATCATAATATTGTATGACTTGTTAGAAATGGGGTTTATCTAGTTTACAAGTATATATATTATAGTTATTTGAAAATTCATGTATATATGTTTTTATATTTGTTATTGATCTATGATTTTAATATCGAAATTTATCTTAATGACACTTAATAAATGACATTCTTGTACCAGTTGATCAATCACATGGTGTTAAAAGTCAAAACGCATTATAGTCGATGATTACACAATTGTATTTTAACATAATTGATTACCACTGATTAGTAGTTTTTAAGCGGGGATTATGTAGACTTTGCGACTGTCAGCAACTGCTTTCAATTCAATTAGTTGCAAGTGTGCTTATGTCAATCAAATCAGCAACTGAGAACAAATGAATTCAGATCACACATGTCGACTCAGAACCGATAGCGATTACAATTAACATGTGACTGTTAACTTCTTCACGTGATCAACAAAATGGTGAATACCTTTGAAGAAGTGCCCTGAGCACCTTAGAAATATTAGTATGGAAAATTTGCACCAAAGAATGTTTGGGGCCTTTATTTACTACAGGCCACTAAAATTCTATAGAGTACTATAGAAATTCATCCTATAGAAAAAGGAATAGCCCCGCATCGGCCCAACCCTCTAGAATGTTTTATAGAAAATTACATTGGTAATCTGGTCCTTTTTGCTACAGCCCACTAATGCCATCATTAAACAAATAACGGAGCCCAAAACCTCAGTTAAATATAACGGCAAGTTAACGACACGTTAAAGTTAACAGGGTTTCCATCAACAATCTTTCTCTTTGTTAAAGTTAACGATGCGTTATCTCCAGTGAATATAACACCAACAGTATCTTATGATATCTTTAACTTAATGCCACTTCTCAGAGATCTTTAACAGAAAACCAGAGAAACTGGAGTGAAACCACACGATTAGGAAGGTGAACCACCTCCCTATAATAGTTGTTATTGTTAATCAGAAGCACAACACTCAATTTGATGACAAATAATTTGTGTGAAAATAAAACTATCTTATAAAAATAATTTAGGCTACACAAATACATCAGAATCTGATTCATAGAGTTTAATTTCGAAAGGCTTTTTTTTCCCAAAAGGTACATGTGCAGTTGTTAAAAATAACATAAAAACAGTATCTACCATAAAAATCTACAATTTCAAACTATTATCTAATACTTTTTTAAAAATCACTTTAAAAACAAAAGCCACCGAGATGGATTAACAAATTTAAATTTCTTAAGGGTTTCTTATCCATAGTATTGAAAACTTTAAAATAAACACTTCAAAATTTAATTATAAAATTACTTAGACAAAAAACATGCACGATTCACAAAGTTTCATTTCTCGAGGTTTCTTATCCACAATATTAAAAAGTTTAAAATTAAATTATAAAAATTACTTACACAAAAACGTCCGAGACAGATGTCCGAAGTTTCATTTCTCGAAGTTTCATATCCAAAATATTAAAAAGTTTAAAATAAACACTTTAAAAAGATATAAAAAGGTCATTGAATTGTTATATTTCCTGTTATTTCAAGTGTGAATAACCTAATACTAAGTTACTTATTTTCCCACTCATTGAGTTGGCACATCATATACATCGGATATTGGTACCCTTAATACAATACGACCTTCTTATTTTTACATCATATTTGACATTATGCTTTTAAGTCCTATTGATCTAAGCTACAGCTGGAGAGTAGTAATGACGTCAAGACATACTATACTATATGAAATGTGAGATGAAAAGTATGTGTTTAACTGTAGTAGTCTCTTGTAATGCAACCGAAGTACCAAAACAAATTATTATTTTTGCTCTCTGCCCTGTAAGACAATCTTAGAACAATATAGTCGAGTGTGATATGTCATTTATTAAATGATGACTGAAACATAGGTTCTGACTTCTAACAGAAATGAAATGTACCTAGATTGCATTAAAGATATGTGATTTACCAAAACTATCAATCAACTCAACACAACTAGGTCATATATGGGGGATTAACATATGGTTCAAATCTTTTTTCGATAACTCACTGGAGTGTAGGATTTATTTTTTTATCAATGGGAAAAAACTGGAGAACCGGGAGAAAACCCACTAGGTTGGACAGACACCCCTACTCCTTGTCATGTTGCATGCTTAGGGTCGAAACCAAGCCACCCGACTTAAGGAGAAATCTTACGATCTAAAGCACACAGTGGCGTTTTAATTAAACAAAGAGTAAGCGAAAATGCAATTGTCCAGGAAAAGATGCCTAGTAGTAGCACACTGCAAGGCCATTGGTTCGGAAGTGTGCTGGCACACGGTATGAGATATGTATATCTTTATCAGCTAGGTAGGTGTAGAAAATCTAATTTAATTTCTAATTGTTCCATCCATACCCTGTTCCTGTATTATTTGTAATATCTGTCTTCTATTGCGCAGGTCAGGTGTTCGAGCCCTGCATTGGCTGGGAAAGTTCATCCAGAATTACAGGACGAAGCCCCTGACCTGACAAGGACAGCTGTCTTGTCGTTCGGATGGGCAAAAAAACAAGGTCCCGTGTATGCATTGGGGTGAGCGTGAAAGATCCCTTGGCAGTTGGAATTCGATATAGGAGTGCCGCTACCCGGGCAAACTGTCCCTCATAGCACACTGGTCTGTATGGCGTATATCCGTCTTCATTAGCCCAGGTTAGAAGCAGAACAATATTGAATTACAAAGTCTGTGATTGAATTAAAATATTCGAAAACAGGCATTTATGTAACATGCTCACAAATTTATCGATTCTGGAAAGGAAATTTGGCATGTACACATGTGACGGGATTATATTCTTAAATGGTATTACAGTAGCCTGGGTTTTAAAGCCAACCCGTTCAGGCATAAACCAATTTAAAGTAAAACCTTCTCAAAGACAGGTCAGGATTTGGGTTTTTTAAACTGGTTTATTTTCCATACCTTTGCGTTCACACAACAAAGTTAAACTGGTTTAATGATCGTCAGGGTTTTTAAACCAGTTCAACTTAAGCGTCTGAACGGGCTATTAAATGGGGTTTAATGTTCTACTTTTCTTATGAAGTGGTATAATGTGTGCACTTCAGATCATAAGAGGCATATTTCCATCTCAAGCTTGTCAATATAACGCGATATTTTAATCAATGGTAATAAATATATGAGCAAATATATTATTACTTTAGTGTTGTGTGGAACATTTGGGTTTGGCTTTAAATAGTCTGTTGGGACATACGTCTGTGTATGCATCATATGTTTATACAGGCTAAAGTCTGACGGTTGTGCACTACATGTCCTTATGTTTTTCTCTTCGAAGAAAAACATGGGGCATAATGATGTCAGATTTTTTATCTCATTGTGAATAAAACCTATCCTACATCCACCGTTACTTTGTCGATGTTCAAGTTTGATGTGAAATTTTCGTTATTTGTTAGTCGGATCATTCTCTCAATAAAAAAATACTTTATACAAAAAAATGACGCATTTCTTTTGCATATAAACTGGAGTTTAACCTAATATAATTGATTGTTAATGTTTTACTTTACAAAGTCTATAATTGAATAACAAAGTATGTGATTGAATTACAAAGTATGTGATTAAATTACAAAGAATGTGATTAAATTACAAAGTATGTGATTGAATTACAAAGTATGTGATTGAATTACAAAGTACGTGATTGAATTACAAAGCATGTGATTGAATTATTAAGTATGTGATTGAATTACAAAGTCTATGATTGAATTAAAACACAAATGATTGAATTACAAAGTCTGCAACTGCATTACAAAGTCTGCAACTGAATTACAAAGTCTGCGATTAAATAAAATCAAACAAACAAATATTTTCCACCCTCAAACACAACTAGCATGATCATACCTACTCTACGATTGGCTACAAACCATACAAACATACTAGACGCCCCCCCCCCCCCTCCTTACCAACCTACTAGACCTCTCCCACACTTACAAAACAACTAGACCTAACTCACCCTTACAAACCAACTAGACCTCCCCCACCCTTACAAACCAACTAGACCTAACCCACCCTTACAAACCAACTAGACCTAACTCACCCTTACAAACCAACTAGACCTCCCCCACCCTTACAAGCCAACTAGACCGAACCCACCCTTACAAACCAACTAGACCTCCCCCACCCTTACAAACCAACTAGACCTCCCCCACCCTTACAAACCAACTAGACCCCCCCCACCCTTACAAACCAACTAGACCTAACCCACCCTTACAAACCAACTAGACCTCCCCCACCCTTACAAACCAACTAGACCTAACCCACCCTTACAAACCAACCAGACCTAACCCACCCTTACAAACCAACCAGACCTAACCCACCCTTACAAACCAACTAGACCTAACCCACCCTTACAAACCTACTAGAACCCACCCACCCCTCCTTACAAACATACTTTTTTCTATAAGTTTTCAATGGCCATTGATTCACTGCTGATTTACTTTGTAGAATTAGTTTATTAGAGTGATAGGTGAAAGGTGTCTGACATTGTTTGTAATCTAAAGATTACCTGTAGGCTACTCTGACCACCTGCTTGTCCTCTTGTCGACTAATTCCTCTCACTTCTCCCCGTCTGTTATATTTACACTAGCCAACAGACGGCTACTGTCTGTATATATTAACTACTACATTCCTTAATCACTCTTGCTTTTACAAAGATTATAACCTTATGTGTTAAATGAGAGAGAGAGAGAGAGAGAGAGAGAGAGAGAGGAGAGAGAGAAATGAAGTTTAACATCTGCTGGACACAAACTAGGTCATTTTTGGACTAACATATGGTTCAATTTTATTTCAATAATTCGCTTGAGCATAGGGGTCTTTAGCAGTGGGAGGAAAGCAGAGGACCTGGAGAAAACATGTGAGGTTAGACAGGCGACCCTACTCCTTGTCAGGTACAAGCAGAGAATCAAAACTCAATAACAAACCTTCTGGTTCAACACGCACATTAACTATTCGGCTACCCAACCTGGTTGTGCTATGAGGCAAATTTTGTCAAGGGATCTTTAACATCCACACCAATGGATATAATGGGTATGTAGTGGTAGGATTGAATAAATGAATAAATGAATGAAATAGGGTTTTACCGCCCACATTTCGGCACCAACTGAGCTAATGAAGACAGGGAAAAAAGTAGGACATAAAACCCCATTTCATTTCACAAAAAAATACCCCTGGGTTACCTCGCTGCTAAAACCATCCAGTAATTTTAAAATGTATCGCAATAGATCAATAGATGAGTTCTAAATTGATCATTTTATCCTCTAATCAAGAGTTATTTGATACCAAAGCTTATATTTTGGCGGAGATAAAAAATTACAGTAATATTAGTGTTAGGATAATGATATACGGTAATAATGAAAACCTTTTAACATTCAGACGATATTGAAGTCTGGAAAAGTCATCATTAAATAATTGATTGATTATAGAGTATGTAAAACTCCCAAACCTAGTTTAGATTAATTTCAGAATATGTGATGGAACCGAGTTAATGATGCTTCAACAGTAATAATGATACCTCTGTTATTTAGAGACAAACCTGATATTATGTTTCAACTATTACGTGTACAGTGCAATGCAAGGTATGAGAATTTTGTCCAGACAGTGGTGTTTCTCAATATTCTTTGTCAAGGGTTATTCTTTGTGCACAGCAATGGTCTAGAACACGATTGCAAAATCTTATAGGACTGACAAATGGTTCAATTTTATTGCAATAATTGCATGTAGGGGTTATTAGCAGTGGGAGGAAACCAAAGAACCCAGAGAAAACCCACAAGATTTTCACAAGCAACCCTACTCCTTCTCACACACAACCTGGAACCTGGAAATCGTAACCACGCCAGCTGACTCAATGACAGAACTTATGATACAGCACGCACTTGCTTAATATTTAGCCATCCAAACCCCCCCATCCAGAAACATTAGCCCCACTTTATCTAAGTACTGCAAGCATATCGATAGTGCAAAAAGCATAATCTTATAAATATCATAATAATGCGATGATGTGCCAATATGTAAATCATGGTTCTCTATACAGTACCTTTTGTCAAAGAAATCCAATCTCATCGACCTATTCCGTTGCAGCCCCTTATTGGACCTTTTGAACTTTCTCTGACTGCTAGACATTTCCACAACTGTGTTAGAGAAGGATCGCTGCGCTAACATTATCCCCGAAGTTTTCGATCTAGAACCATCCCATTTCACATCACTCATACTCCCCTCAGTGGACGATGCAGTCACCAATTGCTGGAAGTTCTTCGAATCACAATTTAGATCAGGACTGGGTGTTGGTGTTGGTTGTGCGACTGGCTTTTGCCGAACCAATTTTGATGTCTTTAAACCCAGCTCATCCAATCCAGACAACTTTAAATTAGATCGTAATCCATGTGAATCTTTCATTGACTTGTAACTTGGCAACTGAAGAAACTTAGTTGCTGGCGTGCCACCACTAGTTAAATTCTTTTCAATGTTTTCTGATATCCCAGATTCGGGAAATTCAGTTGCAATGTTTTCTTCAATTAGCTGAAGACTCCCAGATTTTTGCTGGAAACTTCCAGATATTTTCTCCACTTTTGAGGAATCACTTTCTTGATATTCGAATGCACTGAATTCATGACTAGCAAAAGATCTTGAAACCGATTTGGAACTAATCAAATTTGGGACGTCATTAACTGTATTTGATAATCCATGGCTAATTGACCCACCAGCTTTATCCAAAATGCTTGACTTTTTAACTTTTTCATTTGTAAAAGTATTATCCAAACTGTGAATACCAAACTTATCCTGCGAAGCAAAATAGCTACTACCTGATTCACTAAAGAAATTCCTATTCGTAGAAATCTGACCAACAGGTAGTTTCTCCGAAATTTTCACAGAACTATCTGTGGAATTCGTTACATCTGGCCTCTGTTGCTTTTGTGTCTTTCCACCGAATGGTAATTGTTTGTCCTTCGATGACATTTTCCAGCTTGAGTTGATATCTTTTCTGACCAATTTATCAGCCATCTTGAGGATAATGAAATGGCAAGGTAAGCTGGGATAATCTGGATTGTCTATTCTTGATATGCGAACGTAATACCTGGTATAAATAGTTATTTATCCCAAAGGAAACAGCTAGAATAATATCACTGCTCAATAGTTTAGTTATACCACTCAGTCAAGACACGCATATACTGTATATACAAACGTAAAACAAAACGAAACAACCTTCATAGAACTTTGACCTTTTCTACACCTGCATCAGTTCTCCAAACCAGACGTCATACTAATTCATCCTATTTGACTTTTGGTATTTTCGTTTGGTTTTAGTCAAACTTTCTGTAAATTAACGGTCAGATGTTCGAATAACCTGGCTATCAAGAGTCGTAGTTTGTGTTAAAATTAGCTGACAGCAAAATAGCGACGAGAAGAAGGCAGGTGTGTCCTATTGCAGATCAATAAAGCTTTCAAATTTTGGAAGCATTGGAGGATTTCACTATTCCGTTGGGATCAGCCTTCTCTAAAGTAATGGAGTCTGCTTTACTAATATCTTTTTTTTCGGCGGTGAACATATATCGTGAAAGTCAAATCAAGTACAGCCCAGCTATATCTCAACACAATTTTCTTCACCTAACTGATTTTCCAATCAGCCCTTCTCAAGTAATCAAGTTGTTATAAAGAACTTTTTTTCGTTCACAAAGGCTAAGCATATAATCCCGGTACAATATCACTTCTACAGAATACCTTCTTAACTTATTTTTTTACGTCAAAATACACACATATTCCAGTCTTACTCTTACCGAAGTTCTCTTACAAACCAATTTCAACAGTAATCCAAACAGAATTTCTTCCATTAAACTTTACGCTTGATTCCTCAACTGAATTTCTATTCCAAATAAATTTTCAACCTTATTCCCCAATTTTCCCCTCAAAATTTAGATTTCTTTATCTAACTTATCGTCTTCGTAAATTTTTAATTCTAAAACACATAAAATCTGTGAAGGTACACAATTTCACACCAAAAATGATTTCTTTTGACTAATTTTAAACAAATTATCTTCACTAATTTTTAAACAAATTTTCATCACTAATTTTTAAACAAATTCTTTTTCAAAAGATCTAGTAATCCACTTAATAACCTTTTAACTCAGTGTATAACTTTGTCTATTTAATGTCAATAAAAACTTATCTTATATAATAAAACGTCCCAACACAATTCTCCTCCAGCGGAATTTCCAAGCAGATCAACAGTCCACTTAATAAACTAGTTTTCTCCTTGTAAATATTAAAACATCCAAGCAAAATCTAGTAGAAATATCCCTTTTCAACTAATTTTCAAAGAGTCCATCTAATAGTGGAGTAGCCTATTAATAACGCATTCGATATACACAATAGGTCTAGTCCAGACACCATCTGATTTCAACACAATTTCTCCACTATAAACACGTCAAGTACAATATTATTCTTACTGAATTTTCACACACTGAATCAATCTAAAATTTCCAACCAAGGGTTAATGTGTTAAATGCTTTTAAGTTTGCACTGATAAAAACCTATCTGATATCTATGTAACTTAACATTTCACACTTAACTACGAACAAGTTAAAATTGATAACTATCCCATGATCATTTTCCACCAATAAAACGCATTACATGACAAATTGCATTAATATTTGATCAAATATCGTTTAAAAAAACCTATAAAAACATCTACTGTTACAATGAATACAGATCTTTATGGAAGGCTGTAAAATTCATCTATGAAAAATTTTCACAAGAAAATTAAGGTCACTCTTCACAAAGCATTAACATTTAAGAGTTACAGAGAGTGGTTGTTCACAACACAACGGAAAAAAACATGAGAATTCAAGAGTTCCAAAGTCAACAAAATTTATCTGCAAAATATTCCTACTAGAAATTTGGAGACACTGTTTACAATTCAACTAAACAAGGTCAGAGAATTCACAAGTTTCTTAAATGACATCTAGAAGTGCAGTTAAATATTAAAATAAAACAGAACATGATATATAAAGTCAACAAAATTCATCTACGAAATATTTCCACAAGAAATTTAATCTCACTGTTCAAAATGCAACAGAACTAATTTTGATATTTCAAACGTTGCAAAATCTACAAAATTCGAAAGTCAATATGTCCACAAGAAATTTAAATCAGTTTTCACAAACCATCCGAATATATAAGTTGCAAAGTGGCCAAAATGGATCTGTAAAATACTTCCACAAGAAATTTAAAGTCAGTGTTCACAATAAACCACTTGAATGTACGAGTTACACGTTTATCCACAAGAACTTTAAAGTCAGCATTCTCAACACCACTGAATTAACCAATGAATATAATCATTCATAAAAGATCATAAAAATAATGTTCCATTGTCCTCTCAACACATTGGGATTTACATTAATGTGAATTTCTTAATAGAAAATCTCGTCACTAAAGGAAATAATTCTCTGTAGAAGTCAAAAAGAATATTACTATTTGATGGTCGCCTTTAGAAATGCTTATTAAAAGATCGAAGTCAAATAATCTTGTGTTTACTAAAGGTGTTATTCACAGTCTTAACAGTAGTGCATTGGTGTGTTTAAATGATTTAAAGCTCGTTGAATAGGGTTCAGATAAAATTATGTAATAGTTTGTAATTAATATACCAGACCGAGTGTACAGATAACAACATATCTTCTATCTTACAACATGCTAAACAGGAGATCTCAGGTTTGCTCCTCCGTGTTGGCCGGGATAGATAATCATGAACTTCCGGCATGGTTTCTCCTGATCATATGTGCAAGACGGAAGGCCTGACAATGAACAGTGTATACTTGTTCGGATGGGACAAAAAACTGAGGTCCTATATATATGTACACATATCTCGATAGATATTCTCACAGCTATGATTCAATCGGATGAAAAAGATGTCCATCATAATTTTTGGTCCCTGACAGTGGCAAGTTCTGACCCCATTCCATTATACCATCTGCAGAGAATTTACAATATATCATATCTTTGTTGGTGGCCAAATGGTTAGCGTGTGCATGCTGTATCAGAAGGTCTTTCATTGAGTCAACTGGCATGGTTTTGATTCCTCGGTTGTACGTGACAAGGAGTGTGGTCGTCTGTTCAACCTCTGTTTTACCCACTGGTAAAGACTCCTTAGCGCAAGCGAATTATTGAAATAAAATTGAAACATGTTAGTCCCAAAATGACCTAGCTTGTGTTGAGTGGACGTTAAACACATTGTATATACAGAAATGAATTGTGCCTTTTCTGGACAGATATTCGATTAGAGAATGATAATCTGCTGCTTTAACAATATTATAATTTTTAAGTGTTTCACAACCCATCAAAGGTCGAACAGTAGCTTTAAGAGACTATGACTTAACAGAACATGATGCTTTCAAAGTAAATATCTAACAAGCTGGTGACTCAAATCTTCCTAATATGGGGTCAAAGTAGCTTTATAAAATGATTATGTCACTTGATAAATGTATATCACTATCAAAGATTAGGTTGCCAGGCAACGAAACATATGCCCACAGCAGCTAAATCGTCTGGGCAGTCAACAAGAGTTGTCGCTTATTTTACTTTTTTCGGTAATGAAACATTTATATTACACTAAAATCTGATTAAAAGTAACAACCTATTATGTAATTATCAGAAAATCATTCGAATTTGTTTGGCTTTGATAAAATTCTCCTCCATGCTGTTTCAAGTTATCAAAATTAATTGAAACTCAATATACTTGTTCCTCTCATGACCTTCAACACTGTGTATAAATTTAAAGTCAAAATCGGTTATTAACTTTAGCCTCTAGAGCATCCACAAGAATTTTTGAAGTGATCAAGGGCCATAACTCTGACAGTAATTATCGGCTTCTTCGTCTCATGACCTTAAACACTGTGTATAAATTTAAAGTCAATCGGTTATTAACTTTAGCCTCTAGAGTGTCCACAACATTTTTTTAAAGTGATCAATGGCCATAACTCTGACAGTAATTATCAGAAATTGCTAAAAATCAATAGGCTTCTTCATGTTATGACCTTAAACACTGTGTATAAATTTAAAGTCAATCGGTTATTAACTTTAGCCTCTAGAGCGTTCACAAGATTTATCAAAGTGATCAAGGGCCAAAACTCGAGCAGTAATTATTGGAAATTGCTGAAAATCAAAAGACCTCTTCGTCTCATGACCTTAAACACTGTGTATAAATGTAATGTCAATCTGATATTAACTTTAGCCTCTAGAGTGTTCACAAGAAATTGCGGACGGACCGACGGACAGACAGACGGACGGAAGCGACGACAATATACGTCCACAATTCCATGTGGGCGGGGCGTATAAAATTATAATCCCCAGTGCGCCATATCACCACTGAAATCCATATATTTATAAATTTTCTAAGAGAAGAGCCCCCCTTCCCATTAAGGCCTCTCTCTAATCAAATTTTGCATCTGCCACTGAAAATCCCCATATATCAATATGTCATTGATTAGCAGAGACAGGAGACTATATCTTTCAATACCTGCATATCCGTTCTCTCTTATGTTATTTCACAAAGAGATATCCTCATCTCTTCCAAACCTCCATTTAAAAAAAAAACAACTATTGCCAGTACAGGATAAAATTTTATCACCAAAATCTGAATTGGTGGAAATGGTGATCGACAGTATGAGCACTGTATCTTTGTATTGTGACATCCAAACACTATTGTTAATGATTTACTATTTATCAATAGAAATTTGTTGTAGAGGCAGAAATACCAGTCAGGGCAAAATACCCATTTTAACTACACTGATTGGTACAGAAAAGTAGGATGTTAAACCTTATTTTCATTTCCTTGCACTAAATGACAACTAAACTGAATTTCGATTCATTAATGTAACAGTAATTCAAAAACGATTTTAAATGGAAATGATCTTTGCTGTTTAAGAGCCTGAACAAATGAAAAGTCAAGCCTTTGGGTGATTGCTTTTTTTCAATAACAATTTTCTGATTGCTTTGAAAGATGTTCAGAAATTGAGAACTAAGTCCCAAGATATCTTAAGACTTTTAATTTCCTACCCAAAATATAATGAACTCCTGGTGTGAAAATAATAGTTTTGTGACATATGTAGATCATAGCTTGGAGTATTGATTGTGATCTAGTTGTCCTTCCGCTATTCTTTGCAATCTCTCTGTTATTAGGTATAAGCTCCTTATTCGGTTTTTTTTCTGTACATGTTTTTTTTTTTATTATAATCTTCCTCTCTGTTAAAGGGCACATCCTCTGAATACAGGGATTAATCTAACTGCCACAATTCTAAGTTAGAGAGAGAGCGAAACGGGGTTTAACATCCACATCTAGGTCATCCCAGGACTAACATATGGTTCAATTATACAAGACCAACATCTGCTCAAAACAAAATGTGTAACAAAATGGCAATATCAGCCATTTCTTTACCATGTGATCGTTAGCAAAATACTGATTGGATGTCTGTTTAAAAGGTGTTGCTCTTTGTTGGAATTGAACGCAAACAAGACCAGCATTTTGCCCGAATAAGGTTTTTGAAATCATGCAAGTTAGATGTTCGTGTTGAAATCTAGCACACACCGTTTAACTTTTATCAGAAAAGGGGGGTTGGATGGCTGAATGGTTAGAGTGCGCACGCTGTATCATAAAGTCTGTCATTGAGTCAACTGGCGTGGTTTCGAATCCTCGCTTTTACGTGGCAAGGAGTAGGGTCACCTGTCAAGCCTCGTGAGTTTTCACCGGGTTCCCTGGTTTCCTCCCACTGCTAAAGAACCCTACGTGAAAGCGAATTATTGAAATAAAATTAAACCATATCTTAGTCCCGAAAAACATTGTTCGGTCAACAAATGTTAACCACTCTGCGAGGGTTGAAGCAAGCCAAACTGTCCTGGAACATTTTGGGGGGGACAAGATAATACTGGTCACTATTTGTTACTCATCTTGTTGTTTTTGTTCTGGATGACTGATGCTCTCTGATAAACCCACAGGCTCTGTTAAGTCAAGTCCAATCATCATGAAAAAAAAATGCTTGTTCCTAGTCCATACTACTTGTTATACAAATGAACAAAATTTTGAAAATACGTAGGGCAATGCATGCATGCATTTTTCCACTGACTTTAATGTTAATTCGAACTGTAGCTGTTCCAAATTTTCATTAGAGCAATTTGCGGCTAGAACTTGCTCAAAGAAATGTATCTCAAAGTCAACTATGAACATTTTAAGATAGCCTACACAAACTTAAGGAGCTCAAACTCACCATAATTGATACAGGTTACCTTTTTTCATTATGTATTTTATCTGTGTTACATTACACTGTTTTGTATAAATAGGTAAGTTATCTACGTGTAATATATTGTATATCCATACCTTTTACACTTCAAACAAACACCTGCTAGAATATAAACAACTTGTAGAATAAACACTCGAACTATAGACAACCATGCAGTTGAGGTGCACTATCTAAACATAGTATCAAGCTAGAATGGGTATGGAAATGATGCAATCATTCTATTATTTGATTGCTTCCTTTTAAATTTTGGATTTTCTGGGGGTTGTTTTGTGGTGATAAGGAATATGGTTTTCTCTCGGTTTAATATACCCTTGACACAAAGAAGGCCATTACAGGACTAAGATATGGTTCAATTTTATTTCAATAATTCGCTTGCATGTAGAGTTTTGGGAAGAAACCAGATGACCTGAAGAAAACCCTTGAATTTGGACAAGCAACACAACTCCTTGTCATTTACAAACAGGGCATCAAAACCCCATGTTAAACCATTTGGACCCCCCCCCACCATGAAATCAACAACAACCAATATATTCGGTTTATCAAGAATGAAATGTCCACCCTCGTAAAATAAGATACTGAAAAACTCAAGTTTCCCCAAAAACGTATAATTCTAACATTCTATAAAACTAATCAGTATGGGCAATTTTGTTCCTGTCATTTAAAATTTGAAAACATTGTAAAAAAATACTACTAATCGACTTACACCCATACTACTATTCGACTTACACCCACGTCGTCACAGTAATATTATGTATATATATTACTTAGGGAGATAAGCCTGTTCCCCCATCCCTTTCAGGCAACCAGAGTAAAAATATTGTTTAAAACCAAATGCACAGTAAAATACGGTATGTTGCCAGCTGCTGAATTTTCATTTCTGACAGTACGCACCTGCAATGAAAGGATGATTGTATATGTAACGCTCTAACGTCACAACCTCATCGTTAAGTGTCAAACAAAGATTACTATTGGCACTTTCTTTTTAATCTTCTCTTATTCCAGTATATTCTATCGAGCATGTATGAAAAAAACAAGATCATACATTTCACTGACGTGGCAGTGTTATCAATTACCATATGGCACCCATGATAATACCATGACGTCAATAGTTTTTTGGCAGTGCATGATGGAAATTCCACAAGAGAAATAAATAGATGAAAGCAACAGCATTTTTCCTAGTAGCTCAAGAAAGTATGTTTAATATAATATGAAAGGCATGCCAGGTTTATGGGAAAATAATCTACGTTTTATTTGATACCAGCATTTTTCCATTGATCTATTAACTATGGAAAAACAATTACTAATATATTCGAGCGACTTCTCAAAGATTATTCTCTCATCATTTTCAAACAAGTAGAGCAACAAATTATGTAGGGCAATGTATGCATTTTCCCATTGACTTTAATGTAAATTCTTGTCTATTTGCCCAGCTGAAACTTTGTCCCAAATTTTCATTGGAGCAACTTGTGGCTAGAACTTTTTCAAAGACATGTATGTCAAGGTCAACCATGAACATTTTGAGATATACAAACTGGAAGTAGCATGCATATATATTGGCACAACTCTACATTAAAATAGATAATATCTACAGAGATTTTCTTGTTTATCAAAGCAATATTTACATAAAAATGTAAGAATTGAATTATCTTTGAATTTTTCATTAATATTTCTGAGAAAAAAAATCTAGATGGCATGGGTGCTTTTGTATATGTACATAAAACTATATAACAATATCAAGATGCCAGCAGTTTGTTGAAAGTATTCTGTTGCAGGCAAAAAACATGTTATTCTTGATTCCTTCATGGTATTTATAATAATGGATTTGTTAAATAGCTTACGTGCCGGAGTCAACATATTCAGAGAACTATTTTCAAGACTTAAAAGAAAAGCAGTTGATTATCTGACGCAGAAATTGTCGAAGAATGAAAAACATTTTTTTTTGGTAATTTTAGGTTAATTATTCAAGGTGAGGTTTATGAATAGTTTTAATTCCATTAATCCATTTCACTTGTCGTCATTATCATAAGTATCGCTGTACACTGGGTGTTTTTATTCCTGATAAAACAGTTCTTTATACATTTCTTAGAGAAAATCACTAAATCCTTAATGAAATGAAATGGGGTTTAACGTCCTACTGTTCTTCTCTGAATATTCTCATGAAAAAAAAAAGGAATGAAACTAGGCTTAATATCCTACTGTTCTGCTCGGGACGGTTGATACGCCATACAGTGTGCTATAAGGGAAATGTTGCCAGTTCAACAGCGCTGCGGCCTACACTTATATCAAAATCAAACTGTCAAGGGTTCTTTTATGTTTACACCAATGTGTAGACGGGACCTTGTTTTTTGTCGCGACCGAATGACTATACATTGCACTTTGCCAGGTCCTCTGTCCTGCATCACTGACAAAGGGCAACCATGTTGGCAAAACACAATGAACTTTTTTGCCCAACTAAAGAACTTGGAGAAAACCCACAAGTTTGGGCAGACAACCCAACTCTTTGTCACATACAACCGAGAAATCGAAACCCTGCTAGTCTACTCAATGACAGATCTTATGATACAACGCAGACGGGCGGGGGGGTACGGGGGTATTTGATCGATTCTCCATTTTATTGTTAAATCTCAGCCATCCGATGGTCTAGAGACTTAATTATATGCTTGTCATGTGAATGAATAACATAATATTTGAAGCAAAAATGAAAAAAATACAATAAGCAGATTTAGCTCTTGCAAAATATATCTTTAATGCTGAATAAAATCAAGGTTATTTGATGAATAGAAAATTCCCCTATGGATACTCCTGGGTTGTTTTTTTATTGCTTGTCTCTTGGTTTTTTTTACCTCTGTTCCTATTACTAGACAAGCCCCTCTCTTATAGCGTCTATGGTTATCATCAAATATACATTTATGAATGAAGGGAAGTAACTCTTCTAATCTTAGAAGTCTTTTTCTCTTGAATTAAAAACTCGTAATTCTCTTATTATCTGTAGGCCTACATGGTAAATTAAACCCTTAATAATTTTTGGCCATAAGACCCCTAATAAAGTGGTGTTTAATAGGAGTCAGCTCCAACCAGGCTATATTCAAATTTTCATCAGTAATTAAATGAAATATTATAAATATGCTATTATGGTCAGTGAACAATATGCTGAACTCTGTGAACAACAACTCTTAGGTTTCAAACAGGGGGGGGGACCCCGTACTCGGACCCTTTAGTGGGTCAGTCTGAGTGGCCTCACGAGAGGAGGGTGCAGACGGTACACCGACTGAGTGTCCATTCAACTCTGTGGAGCCCATGATTATCAAAGTTCAAAATTGAAATGAGCGATTAGTCCACAGATCTTTTAAAAAGATTTTGGATTCATCAGAACATATATCGTGCAAATGAAACATCTAGATATGACTAGAATTGGAAAGGAGGAGGTGGGGGGGAAACAGATCTCACCCTAGTACATTTTTTTCCTCTCAAGTTGGACCCAAGTTTCGTCCCTGCTACCTCTTGAAGGTACTTGATCTAATCACAAAGAATAGCATAAGACAGATAAGTATTTAGGCTTATGTTTGACAGGAACAAGACGTGTAAAACAGATTATTTCCTTTAAAAATCACACCTCATCAAATACATAAAAAAATCCATTTCTCTTTTACTGCCAGAAATAAATCACAACTTGTAAACAAACAGACAAAAAGTTGCCCAATTTCAGGAACCATCATGATTTATTGACTTGAATTTGTAAACAGCCAACTAAGAGCAAGGTTATTGAATGAAAACAGAACCACACTACTGTATTGAGTCTCTGCAGACATTTCTAAACATACGTTAAACAATAGACCATGACCTATGACCCTGGCATCAGACCAATAATAATAAATACATGTATGTATCTAGTTTTACAAAAAAACATAAATACTTTCTACTTGGCTTGAGTGACTATAATCAATGTTTTTATGTGAAGACTCCTAACAATTCTTTTCGATGCTTGAAAGGAATGTTCCACATAGGTCATTTTGAGACATTTACATTTATTCTGAGGCCACATGCAAAACACTTGGGAGAATAAAAAAACATGAGAGTTAGAATTCAATATAAGAGTGGGACGTTACGAGCCTGTTTGATCACACTGTATAGCATACTTCTCCTTCTTCATTAGCTGAGTCATTTCATTTTTGGAAATTTAAACATTCTGTTTAATTTAGAAGTGTTAATATGTTCTAAAGAGTGTGACAGAAAAGCTGACAGACGAAAAAACCCATTTTAATTGTTCCTTCCTTTCGAAAGTCAGGGGACAAGAATTTTGTAAATTAAATTGACACCTAAATAATGTCCCCTGAGTCGATCAGCCTTGGACATATTTTACAAAAAAATAAGAAATTTTCCAGGAAGAACTCCAGTTGGTCAATTACACTAAAAGTCAGTCAAGACTTGTAAATATGACCAAAATTGAGAGCCTTGATCTCAACCAGCCAACACCAGGGTCCTGGTTCACGAAATTTTAACTAAAGATAAAATCCAAATTTTAGTAGATACTTTAATTTTGATTGGCTAAGCACTATAATTAATTTCATATTATCCAATCAAATTACTAAAATTCGAATTTTATCTTAAGTTAAAATTTCGTGAAACAGGCCCAAGACGTCTACATCATCCCCGGATTCAGACCAATCATTAATGGTGAAAATGAACACAAAAAGTCCAGTTCTGTGTAATCTCTCTAATTGAATGCATTAAATCATATAACTATCATTATTAGGAAATGTTTCAGAAAATGAAGATTGACTGATCTCGTCAACTCTACAGCTTGTCCAAAGACATTATATCAGCAATTTCGGTTATGCTTGTTCAGGGGAAAATCGATACTGCATCATCATGTATTGAAATTGAAATTAAGTATGAGTTAATTACGGCAAAAGTCTGTCCTGAAGCATCAGTGACGATGAGCTGTGTGAGATTGTAAGTAATTGTATCTGTAATAGACCATGAAGGAAACTTGTGCAAGAAGACACAGACAAGATGTCTCGTTATACAACATCTGTAGGGAAGACATTTGAGCAGGTAATACATCATGAAGGAAATGAAACAAAACATACACACTATTTCTAGTTCTTGCTGTGAAATATATTTCTGTGTTGGGCATTTATATTTTGGGTGGGGGTGGGATAATTTATATTCTTTGAGATGTTTATGTTCCTAATGGGACATTTATATTCTTGGTGCTGAGGCATTTATATATTCTTGGTGCTGAGGCATTTATATATTTTTGGCAGTGAGACATTTATATATTTTTTTGCAGTGAGACATTTGTATATTTTTGGCAGTGAAACATTTATATTCTTGGTGAAACATTTATGTTGCATTTATAATCTTATGAGGAATTTTTATTCTTGGTGGGGGGGGGCATATATATTCTTTGTTGGGACATCTATATTCTTTTTATATTTTTGGTGGTGGGTGGGTATTTATATTCTTAGTGGTGGGGGGATATTTATATTCTTGGAGGTGGGGTATTTATATTTTTGGTGATGAAATATAACCTTGGCAATTACAATTTGATCAAAAGTAGAAGAAAAAACAGGCACTGATTTATTTTTGTTTCTAGGAGTCGATTTTAAGAGAATCAATATCACAAAGTATGGTACGTATTTCCACTTTCCAAATATGGTCGTCTTACTTTCTAATTCTGCCAATCAACTTCAAGACATAATCAATAAGATTGAAGAAATACAGCATTTTATTCATTTGCAAACAAATCCCGATAATTCAGACACGGCGCAACAAATTGTTCAAATCTTCTACACGAAAAGATAGCGACTAACTTGAAGTGTTGTCTGCCAATCAGTGGGGCAATCTCTCCTCTTCAATAGCTAGCGTTAAATTAAGGCTTGAACGTCAAGTAGTAGCAATCAATCTCTGGTGGTGACCCCTTCGTCTGACTTCACACTTTACTCACAGATTATGGGGAATTACAGTGGATTAAATTAAATACACTGGGGTGAATGTGAAACTATTTCAACGACAACGCGCTAAGACGTTAAACACACAACAAACACCGTCAATAATGTGGATAACGTCTTACTTTCCTGGGCTTATGAAGATAACCATAAGGCATGTAATTTGCTATGAGGGATATTTTGCCAGGGCAGCACCAAAAGTTTATTAACATTCACACAAATGGGTACACAAGACCTTATTTAAAATTAAATGGGGTTTAATCAATATCTTAGTTTCTGCACCAACTGATAGCGAGCATATACAGCTTGTAGTTTATATGGTAAATTTTGCCATGGCAGCAGCAATTTATTTTACATCCATTCGTTGTCAAGATCCTTTCTGACCAATTCCATGGAAACCTGCACTAAAACATATGATAATTTAATTTTTTTTTTCATTGGTGGTTATAAAATATTTTTCAAACAGAAATTAAACATACAGTATTTAGTCTACCTTAACTTTGTTTAACTGTTCGGCTGTAATGTTGCACATTTAAAGTAAAGCTGACTATTTTGGGGAACCAAGCTTCTGACCAATTCCAAAAAAACCTGCACTAAGTTGATCAGGTTTTCATTGATGGAGATGGAATAAGCCCCAAACTGCAATAATGGCGAGTCAAGTTCCTTCCGACAAATAAGTTAATCATGTTTTCATTGGTGGAGATGGAATAATCCTCCAAACAGAATTTAATACTATAACAAATTAAAGGTTTTTATTCAAGAAATAGGCCAAAGCACCATTTCGGTCGGCACTGACGTCAAACCTACTTTTCACTGAACAAAGACCGACTCGGCCCGATAACCCCGAGAACGGTATCCCGACCTACTATACGTTTATTGACTAATCACCTGAAACTGACAATCTGATTACTATAACTCTCCAATAACGAGACTCGTAAAAATTCTCATCATTTCCACGTCAATTTCCAATCAATAGTTGACAAGGTTCACATTAAGTGTAAATAGTTCAACTCATGGATACGGAGAAAGTGTCTGATCAACAGATAAAAAAGAAATTTGCAAAAATATTTTCGAACCTTTTTCAAAAAGATGTAGAAAATCGATCAAAGATTTGTTCTTTCTACCGCTAACTTTTAATCAATATTCCCATCTTTTAGGAAAATTGACAAATAAATCCATTCAAAGCCTTCACTTAAAAAAAAGATAATAATCATGTAATCTTCTATATATGGAATCAAACATTTTTGATACCATTTTTTTTATCCATCAACAGAAAATTTATAAAGTGGTTGCCAAGCAAGATGCGCTCACATTTTTGCATGAAATGGACAGAGAACAAGTTAAAAAAGCAAGGGTCATCAACCTTGGTATTACAAACTTTTTACACTAATTGCGTACAGGTAGTGGCCACGTTGTCGGGCCAATTCGATCTGATTTTCACAAAATTCAAACTCAACCATTATTAAAATTAATTAAAAATTGTGACCTCTAGGGGGTTCACAATCTAAAAACGTGATTAATTGTACAATCGGGGGCCATAATCCATGATGTAATGGTCCGATCATGGTGCCAATTAGGTTATTTTAAGATGATGGTGCAACCAATTAGGTCATTTTAGGTCATTTTGAGATACCATCAAGTCAGTTAGGTCATTTTGAGTTGATCATCCAGTCAATTAGGTTGTTTTGGCGAGATGATCAAAAATCCAATTAAGTCATTTTAAGATGATCATATAGTTAATTAGGTCGTTAGCTTCCAACTAAGGGAGACCCTTTGGGTCAAATTATTGACCCAAGACCCAAAACTAGCTTTGATTCGGCATGAAAACATTCCACCCACATCAGAAGATACCGACCACCAGCCTTCTTGTAACAATTTATGTATCTTAACCATAACCACGCAATTAATGAATTGATAAATCTTTCTTTTAGTTTGGCAAATTCTTGCACCCTACTGTAGGGGCTTCATTAGGTCAAATTGTCGAGCCTGAAAAAAATCCCACCACTATCTTTCTTGTAACCAGTTCTGTATCTTAACACAATTGGTAAATTAAATGATATCTGCTCTTCTTAAATCGTTAATACAACATTTAATATTTTCTTTATGTATTGAGTTCTGTAATGCATCACACGGATGCCATCATTACCGTTAATGGTAATAATGGCTTATCGAAGCTTGGCAATGATAATATCTATGTGATGTATTTTATACCAGTTATTACGCTTAATCAACTTACTGTAGTTACGGCCACCGTGTAGGATAGCCAATGATTGAAATGGAACGAAACAGATGGTTTTTCTTCAATGTCAATACTACTATAAAAATAACAATTTTAGTTTAAAATTTTAAAAAATGTATTACAATTTTTATTTTATTCGATAGATATTTATTGTTCAATGTCAATACTTAAACTGCCAATTTGAGCCTAAAATCATTTCTTTTCCAATTTGTTTTTTATTTGATAAGTGTATAGATTTGCTGTCAGTGTATTGAAATGTCTTAATTATGGGGTATAAGTTTATGTGTCATATTTTTCAACCTTCATCCATAGATAAGTCGAAGTGATGTTTGTGTCAATGTACTAGAAAATGAATGTAGCCTTTAGAGTTTTCACCAGTTGGGGTGTATAAAAACTGCCTATAATATAATTTAATGGAAAATAATTAGTTGCTAGTCATTCTGATAAATAAACCGAAATAGAATGCAGAGTAGCATAATATTGTCACCAGGGTCTGTCTAGACTCTAGAATTCCCTTTGTGTGGTTAAGTTAATTATGGGTAATACGTAGTCTAATAAGAATTAGACTGAAGGGAATAATGGGTCCTAATGGTAATATTTTAATATATGTATATAATTAATATTATAATCTTCTATATCTATAATCTTCTTGTATTCTTTTAATATTTTAATCTGTGTCTAAATTGTTGTGTTTATAATAATTGTAATATAGGCCCTAAGTATCTAGGGGTTACATCTTCAAGAATATAAATAGGAAGATGGCCCCATGAAATAGGCAAGTCAGGTAGGACACAGCTAACAGACTACACTGATAGTTATGCCAACTCTTGATTTTATACTTCTTTAGTTAAACCTAAATGTTGTTGTTATTATGCCACTTTGTGAATTTTCTGTTATGATTGTTAATACTGTGTCTACATAAAGTTCTATGATTAGCTTCATCAAGTGTTATGATATATGAATAGGAAGATACCCATATATATGATGAATATGCAACAGAACTAGGACCAAGCTGGTAACAATATCACCACAAGACTAGACAGAGTGAGAGAAATGGGGTTTATCGTCCACTTGACACAAACTAAGTCATTTCGAGACAAACATTAGCAGTGGGAGGAAACCGGAGGATTCAAAACAACGCCATCAAACCCCCAACCACAAGAATCCTGTCTTTACTGAGGCATGTCGGTTTCTTTTCTATTTCAAACTTCCATGGGTGCTTTGATAATCACCCTTTGGTTTTAACCCAGGCCATCTTAACATGAGGATAAGCTTGGTAGTTGCCCAGGTCCCCGTGAGCATAGGGTCCCCTTTGCTGATCTATGTGTTGGGGGGGTGGGTGGATGGATGAATGGTTAGCATGTGCGTGCTGTATGATACAGCCTGTAATTGAGTCAACTGGCGTGGTTTCGATTCCCAGGTTGTACGGGACAAGGAATAGGGTCGCTTGTCCAACCTCGTGGGTTTTCTTCGGGTCCTCTGGTTTCTTTCCCCTGCTAAAGACACCTACACGCAACTGAATTATTGAAATAAAATTGAACCATATTATGTTAGTCTCGAAATGACCTAATTTTTGTCGAGTGGTTGTTAAACCCCATTGTTTTCGCTCTCTATATTAATACTAAACTATAATTGCAATAAATATAAGCATTTACATTTTACCAATACAATTAATGTATGTTTAATATTATTGACCATTAATATTTTACCAATATAATAAATGTATGTTTCATATTTTAACCATTAATATCTTTATTCCTGTTAGTGGTTATGTAAGTAGGGGCCCCGGTGGTGTTCGGACAGCTATGTTTTAATTTTTGATTCAATTTATTTCAAATCCTATTTTATAACTCTACAGGGATGTACATTAGATTTGAAAAGGATGTGAGAAATCACAGAATAATAGAACATTTTAATCTTTTATATAACTCTTAACACGGAGGTAATGGTGATCAAAATTAACCCAGACGGTAGTTACGCAAACTTATCCAGTCTTTGTAGCATCTTCTGTCTAGTGTTTCTTATCAATAGCTTTTTTGATTATTTATTGTAGGTTTTTGGGGGGGTTTTATTCTGTATAAATCAACCCCAAAAGATTTCAAATATTTGTTCCACGTTATCTCAAAACTATTTACTGGCATGTTAAACAGAATTGAGCAATTCTTAATCTCACTGGCACAGAGTACCATCTACTGCCTAACACTTTCTACCTTGTACATTTATCGAGACAATTAGAGAAAAGCGATAATTGATGAGTATTAACAGGGATGTCATACATTAGATGATTTCTTTCTTAACCCACTATGTACTTATTTACCAGGTATGTAATTAGTCCCACGAGATCGAAAAAAATAAAGATGCACTTAAAACAATCCTCGTTGAGACCGCAAAAACTTCCAGCAATCATTAATTTATAACAAACAAAAGCAGATGGAAGAAGCTCTGCATTCAACCATTTACGCTACCTCTACAACTTGCGAATATAAATTATATCGAGTTTTAGAATAACATTTACATAAAAACTATTTGAATAATATGTAATACAAACAGACAATAGCATTCAACAATAGATATGCAAGCACCTGCTGTTGGAACCAATCCATTGGGTGCATCAAATTTAGATTTGCTTCCAAGAAATCATGTAAATATATTGTGGCAAGTTCAGAGAGATAATATCTACGTTAAATAAACAAGCCCCCAGGATTATCTGCTGCTGTTATTTGGGGTTTTGTTATCTTAATTAATGGAGTCTCGAACTAAATATTTTCCATAATATTTGAAATTAAAAACATGAATTAGAATTTAATATTGATATTGTATCATGCCATGAAACTACAAGAGCCTAATGCCCAATATTTAAGACACAATTAACATTATATAATCAGTACACGCATTGTGTACCCTTTGGTTTCATGTGCCATTTTTAAATCAACAAATAAAAACATATCCTACAACACAATGTGAAAGTAATTTGTAATTGCTGATTCACAAATGACAAAAAATAACACTGTAGAATAACACGCAGAATGCACTAAGCAGGTGTAAATGACAGCTGTTCAATTTGAACTGTTAGTGTATTTCACCGAACATAATTGATTAGAAACAATATTAATTTGAAAAATAATATAAATTCACTTTACATACATTCATATTAATAGCAAACAAATCCCTGGATTTGTTTGCTATTATTTATCTACAAGGAATGGTTTCTGTCTCTCCTTGGATGCATCACTGAGATCCAAACTTGCTTGCACTGTTATGGGGAGTCTTCCCCCCCCCCTTTTTCCGCTCGTGTGGAAGGTTTTTTCGTCATCTTCTTGGAATTATTTACATTCATATTACATAAACATGTGCTTTTAGAACCATTTTCGTCTATTTCAAGGTTAAATAAATTAGAGCAATAAGCCCTTTAATTAAATGTTAAATAATGAATTTAGTATTAAAGGGGATCAAGCAATGAAAATGGATTGGATCGATGGGTGTGTTTTTCAGATGACTGAATTCGAATCTACCAGTGACATTTTGGTTTTTATTTGTAACTAAATGCAAGATAAAATTGCATGATCACTTTAAATTCTCAAATGATATGACTTTGAAAATTACTGACCTTGCAACAACATACAATCTTCAAGTTTAACACATTTCAGAAATAGAAATCTAGAAATTGGATTAAAATAAATATGTGAAAATGTGATAAGTTAATCACGAAACACCTGAGCTTCAAAGAAAAACAAAGTTGATCAAGTACTCGAATTGTTATTAACAGTTTCAACCGTGTGGTTTACAGCAAATTTCATCAAAATGAAATGAAATGGGGTTTAATGTTCTGTTCTGCTCCTGGGCTTATGAAGATGGATTGCAGAATAAAAGTAGGCTGCAGCACAGGTGTCTAGCAAACTGTCTTTCCCATGCCCATCTTTAGTAACCCATATGGTGTAGAAAAAAGTAGGACTTTAAACCCTATTTCATTGCATCTGATACTGGTTCATTTGAATCTGCCTAATTTTCTGAAGAACAACTAAAATCATTATTTACACGTCTGTTCTTTATTCAAGTATCCGGAGGTTCAGGTATGCGTAATCCTCTCCACGATCTATACATGGATTGATCATCACTTCTAGTACAATTATCCATGCACCCATTATTACATTTTATCAGCCTCTTCAAGTCTTAAATCACTCTACTGATGATCTAAACACACTCAAAACTCATCATCTGGGAATGATTGCCCTCCTCTGACGTCATTCAAATATAGTTCATAAAGAAAAGTAGGACACAAATTTAGCATTCTGTAATGATGTATAGCTGTCATTGAGTGTTGATCTCGTTTCTTATATTTTGCTTACATCATTTCTATGCACAAGTAGGTTATAAATCATGCGAGAGAGAGAGAGACCAGTGCAAGAGAGAGAAAGACCAGTGCAAGAGAGAGAGAGATACAGAGACACAGAGTGTGAGGAGAAATTGAGAGAGAGATTGAGAGGAAAAGATTGAGAGGGAAAGCTTGAGAGGGAGAGATTGAGAGGGAGAGCTTGAGAGGGAGAGATTGAGAGAGAGGGTAATATTGCCCATATAGAGACAGACAGTGTGAGAGAGAGAGATATTAACAATAACTCAACACAAACTAGGCCATTTTTGAACTAAGATATTGTTTGAATTCATTAGCAGTGGAAGGAAACCCCTTTTGTGTTTCCATTAAACTAACCCCACATCCCCGCAACCAATTAAAGAATAACCCAATAACGGATGGTGTACAATGTCATTTATTAATGACTAAACAAATGAAATATGATTTATCAATGAATAACAAAGAATACTACATGTATAAACACTAATAATACAAATTAAATCATATTTCAGTCTTAGAACTGAGAATTGGGCTTAAAGTTAAACAAATAAAAGGCCAAACACATCACAACTTGTGATTTCATGAACTATTGTGGGATTGAAAACCCACGCCTCTTGGTGCAGTACAGAGCGCTTGGTATGGAGCAGCTGTCAAGTTGGTCAGATGGGATGGTAAACAGTGGTTCTGTATACACGTTGGTGGGCACATAAAAGAACCCTTGGCAGGTGGAATTTAAATAAAAGTAAGGAGAGATTCCACTGTCTGGATAGACAGACCCCCCCCCCCCACACCATTACCCACATAAAAATGAAAATTACCATGTTAGTTTCAAAATGACCACAGCATTTTGTTAAAACCCCATTCCACTCATTCCACTGACAAGAAATAAGGTCCTGTGTACACATTGGCATGCACGTAAAAGGACCCTTTGATTTAGATGTAAGAGTAGACATGTAGCGCCACTATCCAGGCAAAATTTCCCAAATAGCACACTGTAGGGTGTATGCCCATCTTCATCAGCCCAGTTGGAGAAGAACAGCAGAACGTTAAACACCATTTCATTTGCTTATAACTGCCTGTCTTCATTAGCCCAGTTTGTTTTCATTAGCCCATTTCACTTCGATTATTCATCTGTACACAGACAAGTGTGACAAAATAAAGGCTGATGTCTAAACAATACTTTATTGAATTAGAGTGCCATGTTTCCCTTCCAACCAGCCTGACCCTTGTATAAACATTATTCAGTATTATACTGAGTTTGTCTGCTGTACAGCCTTAACAAACAATCTGTACGTGTAACATCTAATTGTTCGATTTTTTATACGATAAAATAAATACGAACTTGGCAATGAATTTTCAATCATAGAACAAGTCTGCTTACAAAATGGCCATCGGGGTGAAACAATATCTCAATTCTTGTGCTCTTGTAATGAAGACAAGTTTAAAGAATGACGCAGCATGCCAAGATTTCCAATTTCCTGAATAAACTTGCCCAAGGGTAACATACATGTGAATGGTCTTAGAATGTGGAATTTTTCTGTTTCTCAGATATTATTGCTTGTCAGTTTCTCTTCAAGATTATTAAAGAATAAATTTGAAGCATTTGTTGAGATAGACTATTATATGCCAAGGTAAAATGTTCCATCTCAATTTAAGTGGTTGTTGGATGGGTGACCGAATGATTAGCATGTGCACGCTGTTTCATAAGGTTTGTAATTGAGTCAATTGGCGAGGTTTCGATTTCCCGGTTGTTTGTACGCTAAAGACCCCTACGTGCAAGCAAATTACTAAAATCAAACAATGTGTTTGTCCTAAAATGACCAAGTGTTGAATGGATGTTAAAGCACATTTCTCTCTCTCCAATTGAGTAAAATGTTCAAGGTATTCCCTCATTTTGTTTTTTAAAAAATTGAAATCAAAACTATACGAGGCACCAATCTGTGCTACATCAGGTAATTAAGACAGTCATCATGTACAAGTAATAAAGGGTGTCATGCATGAGGATGGGTATGCATACTTTATAGTTCACAAAAAATTCTCAGACTTAAGTTAAGAATCTACTCAACTTTCAATCACTGTTTTTGAGAAATATCTTTGATTCAGAAACACAAAACTTTGCACATAGTTTCTTATTGGTGTATTTGATTCATTAAAACAATAAAAGTATTTTAAAGGTCTATATCTTAATTGAAATAAGGTGAACCGTTTGAAGTTATTTCTTAACTGAACTTGAGAATACTTTGTGAACTCCGGGCCTGATACAAACTCCCAAGCTCTAATAGCTAACAGTTTTTCTTGTACTCCGTATTCAAATGAAATGGGGTTTAACGTCCTACTTTTCTTCTCCATCGGAGCAAATGAAGCAGCTCAGTATTCAAGCTAAAGAAGATATCCTCCTTACCGCCTGTGCCTTAGTTAATGTGATTAAATATTGCCGAATGTGCCATCCATTTAAATAACTTTCTATACCCACAATCCTCATTAAGTCATTACACACGTAAATCTTTTACACGGCACCACTGACCTTGTATACACTCGATCATACAACCCCCTGGAGACTTAAATTCGCCAATCTAATTCTAACGGTAATCATTGTGATGTTATCTCATTACCATCCAATCAAATTCTCGATAATCTAAATACCCTTCACAACCGCACTAAATAAATATCACGTTTTGTCTACTTAGCTCAATTCTTGTTAAGTAGATAGAATGAATTAGTCAAATCTTCGGGTATATGTTTTTAAATTTTTTACAAGATGTTGCAGGGAAAATAAAGATATTTAGGTCTACTGTATTTGTAAAAAGCTAAGTAGAAAATAATCTGTATGAATGTCAACATTTTCTACTTAGCTGTTTTTATGCTGTTAGAATTACGGAATAAATAAATAACATGCTCTATCAAGAAATATCTCATAGAATAAATTGACACGCATGTAAAAGAATCCTTGACAGTTGGGATTAGAAATAAGAGTATACCGTTGCACCCACATAGTACAATGCATGGAATATGCCCAACTTCATTAGCCCAGTTGTGGTTTAGAAAGCAGGACATTAACCCATTTCATTTCGTTTCATCGAACATATTATGTTGTGGTTTGACATTATTTTAAGATGCATGTAAACCCTGAGTATATTTGCCTTATAATCTAGACCAGTGATTCCTAAACTAACTGTTTTTGACATGGAACCCTTTGGCATTATTTTCAATAATTATATTTTTTACATAGCTGTGAAGTTTTTAGGGAAGGGGGGCACACCCGGCACAGTTTATAGTAGGTATTTTGGAGTTATGGTTGGCAGATTTTTTTTCTGGGGGGGGGCAAAATCAAATTATTTCTTTTGGGTCGATTTCTTAATGTCTCGTATATTTGGAGCCCTAGTAAGTTCAGCCCCACCTCTGCTACACAAATTCAATTACTTAATTATTAAGATATTTGTTAAGATATTTGTAACAATAAAACATAAAGATCAATCCTGAATAAAACAGGGTGGTCTGTTCACCCCCACCCCTACAACCAAAATTCAATTATTTCTTCAAGTCAATTTCTCTTTGTCACATGTTCAACATGATAACCTAATATTCCTTTTAGTTTCTTTCTACAATAGATTCATTAGCACGGTGAACTTTCAATTATTACCTTCCCATCCATCATCAATAGTTTTTCTTATTTATATATTAGCTTTCTTTCTTCACCCTTGACGTTCTGACGTCAAAACCTACTTTCAAACCCGATACCATTCCAATGCTGAAAATGTGGATCAGTCTTTATAACATAGATCTCAGGATATTAGCTTTACGATTCCGTATTGTGTCACTGACGTCAAATAATAGTCTGGGCGGATGTTTTATTCTTCAAGCTGATTCCATCTCCTGATTGAATCATGGAATCAACAGATCTTAAATTATGTGGCGGTACTCCATTCAAACAAATCACGATGTCAAATTCAGAAAATGTTTATTGATCACAGAATTTCGAAAGAATTCTCTAGTCGTTGTTGGTGTGATAAATTATAAAATAGAAGATAATAAAGTAATAGAAGGAGGAAAGGAGAAATGTTAGGAAAATAGCATAATTTTTTTTTTATATCAGGCCTAAGTTAACAAAGCAATTTTTTGACTTAAGTTAAGAATTTACTCAACTTTCAATCACTGTTTATGAGAAATATCTTTGATTCAGAAACACAAAACTTTGAACATAGTTTCTTATTGTCGTATTTGATATCTAAAACAACAAAAGTTTTATAAAAGGCTATATATTAGTTAAAATAAGGCAAACAATTGTTGTATTTGATATATTAAAACAACAAAAGTTTTATAAAAGGCTATATATTAGTTAAAATAAGGCAAACAATTGTTGTATTTGATATATTAAAACAACAAAAGTTTTATAAAAGGCTATATATTAGTTAAAATAAGGCAAACAATTGTTGTATTTGATATATTAAAACAACAAAAGTTTTATAAAAGGCTATATATTAGTTAAAATAAGGCAAACAATTTTGAGTAAATTCTTAACTAAAAACCCCAATACCACTCTTGTTGTAACTGAATAATATGCCCCAATGTACTATTTTACAATATTCCAATTAATTGATTATACACACACCGAATTTAAAAAGTTGGAAAAATTCAACTACATGGTAACAGCATGGTTTGTAAAGCTTTACGTAAACACTTTCAAATGCAACTTGGATTTAAACATATTTTCAAACCCTCTGGACAAGTAAAATAGGATGTAATGGATAATTTACACAACAGGTAAGGACACTTAAAAATCTAGTAGTTAGAATAAGGCTATTTTTTTTCTGGACCTGTCAAGCCAGCAAGAGTGGTATTGTCCCTTTAAGGTCTGAGAATGCTTTGTGAATTTGGGACTAGATGGCCCAGAAAAATGTGTACACTATCTAAAGGTGAATAATTTAAAAAAGTATATTAGCTATATCATATTTCAAATGACAACTTCCCTTTATAGGTTCATGATTTTAAACTTTATTTCTTATAATAACACGTGAAATCCAAGCTTGTATGACAATTAAGTCTATTCATACTTTTATTTTATTCTTCCAACTTTTATGGGATCTTTATAATGTGCAGTGTGAAGAAGAAAGATTTTGAATTGAGAACTGTTAAGCTATTAAATGAATTTCTTTCTCTAATAAATGCAAGCCAATTATTTGAAAGTATGCCATTCAATTTTCGATGGAGAGCCATGTGTTTCTACAATCATAATTTAAACCCAGTAATCTTTGCAATAACTGTACAAATAAAAAATATCATTCTTTCATAAACCACATGTTAGTCCTGAATTGACCCAGTTTGTGTTTGGTGGACGTTAAACCCTCTCTTTCTCAAAATTGTTTATTTTAAAAATGGAAACCAAAATTTGCTCACAAGATGCAAGAGGCTATAAATTTATTGCTCTGAAAACGTTATGGCATTATAGTTTAGGTGGCTTTTGTTTATAGTCAGATAGCCTTAAGTTACCATTTTCAATTGTGTACGTATGTTTCGTTTGGTACATGTTTATCCTTATTGTTTTTTAGATTATCATTGGAATGTTTGTATTAATCAATGTTAATCAGAAGGCACACGGCATGATAATGAAGACCAAACATTGACGAAATTCCAACAAAAACAACACTAACAAGGGTTTCAACTTGGTGGTAGAGATACAGAAGTTTATTAGAGGTTATGTAGAGGTCATTCCAACATGCTATATATAAACAATTAAAATGACCTTCAAGTCTAGTTGTGAATGAAATGACAATAGTCATACATTTAATTCAATTAGGTTTGCTTCTGATATTTTAACTTTTGAGGGAGTGTTTCAATTTTTCCCGTTCAATCAAATCTATAAATTGAGTACAAGAACGTGACAGTCCTTTGTTTAATCTGGGTCTTCCCTAAAACTTTGGACACTGATTTAAGGTATTAAAAACGGTAAAAAGTATTCTTCATCACCATACAGTATTGTTTACTTTATGTCAATGCTGATAGCCTCGTTTGTCACGCAATTAGTTTTACTGCAATATTCTGCTATGCACTGGTTAATTGGGCATAATAAAATCGTGAGCCTTGGCGTAACGTTTTGTAAACATATTTGGTCCAATTTGACGCCCTGTTTTAAGGGTAATGCCTTTTATACGCAGTCAACGATTGGTAGTTAACCAGTTCACAAGTGCCATCGTTCACAATATAATTATATAAGAGTGCAATCATGCACTTAAAGGGCTCCGTAGAGAGGACATTTTTCCTTCCCTTTTAAACAGTACATTAATTTCATTCAACCTCTTGACACAAGAAGGTAATCAAAATAAATAAACACTTGAGTGGACAACAAACCCTTTCTAAACCCCTATGGCAATTGAATTATTGAAATAAGATTGTTCCATATCTTAGTCACCAAATTATCAAGTTTGTGTTGAATGGATGTTAAACTCTATCTCTGTCTCTCTCTATCTCACACACAAAGCAAATTATTTCAATGTAAGTCTCCAAAATGACCAAGTTTGTGTTGAAAGCATTTTTCTCTCCCCTCCATGATTCCTGATAATTTCTTTAAATAACGAACACTTTAATATTTAACAAGTCTGCTAACTTCATGAGATAATCAAGAACACAATACATATAAAAGGTATCTCTTAATTGACTTAATTAATTATTGATGAGTTCAGGTAAGATTTGTAATTAACTTTCTCAGGTGTCCCAGAGCAGGTAATCTTGAGAGTTATCTCCCAGCTTCTTATCTCTTCAATCTTTTTGTCCATTATTAAGCGTACAATCAGACCTCCATGTGAACTCATTTATTCTAATTAACTTATTACTAATAATTGACAAGAACTAATAAGGTTTAATCTTTCTGGCCTAGGCAGGAAATGAAATGGGGTTGGATGACAGAATGGTTAGCGCAAGCCCATTGTATTGTAAAGGTCTGTCATGTACAAAAGAGAGAGAGAAATGGGGTTTAACGTCCACCTGACATAAACTAGGTCATTTCGGGACTAACATATGGTTTAATTTTATTTCAATTATTTGATTTCGCCTAGGGGTCTTTAGCAGTGGGAGGAAACCGGACTGTCATGTACAAGCTTGAGATCGAAACCACGCCATTTGACAAATGACAGACTCATACTCATACTCATAAGACCATATTATTACTGCGCGAGCAAATTATTGAATAAAATTAAAACCATATGTTAGTCCCGAAATGACCTAGTTATGTTTAGTGGACGGTAAACCCCATTTCTCTCTCTCTTTTTTTTTACAGCTGTAGGGCTTTTGTCTGAAACCACAATATTAATATCATACATCCATAGCCTTTAAGAACCTTTATAGATTTCCCTAAGTGAGCAAATATTTGTCCTTGAAGAGACTGTGTATATTTTTAAAGACATTTTGCTCAAAGGGGCGTTTCTGTATCTTCCAGGCATTTTGATAAAAACATATCGCAGGCTGCTATACTGATGCGTAATACGGATGATGTAGCTTGTACTTTCATTGAAGGAATGTTTATATTTACGGACATTTAGCTGATAGGTTTCCAGGTTCAGGCATTCTTTTATAAAACAAATACACTGTTAACCACAATAAATGCGTAATATATGAACGTAAGTAATATGTAAATAATATATATATATCGTGGTATTAATACTGGCAATTGCTATTCAAGCTGTTTTGCACCCACACAAGTTGAAATCTATAAATTATTGGATTTTCAACTCTTTGGAATCTTGATAAATGGCTTTATGTGGATATTAATTTTTTTTGTTTTTTTTTAATAAATCTCAGAGCTTAAAGATGCATTATGTAAGAGCTTAATCTGACTAATGCAGGTCTTTATTCTGAATGCAGATTTTTTACAAATTATTATTTAGACATTTATTCACACGAATATTCAACTCTCTAGACAACAACAAGTCCAGACTTTGTTGTATTTTTTTCAAACATATCCAAAAACCCCAAAATCAATTGGACTTTGGTGTCTTTTTCCCTAACATCTTCCAAAATTGTACATCACCAAATTCAACCTATTTTTAATTCCAGCTGACGCGCTGGCCTTTTATTTCGATAATCCAAAGTATGTGTGATAAAAGGTGTATCTCAAATTGGGTTCAAACGTGAACACATCAATTATATAAGCAAGCTCATTGTGACAGAAAAAAAATCCACAACACCAGTTTTTGGCAGTGTACTGCTCATTTTTTCCGTTGTTGTTATTAATCAGTTATAATTAAGACATTAATCATAGAGCAAAAATAATAACTTTGTATCACTAAGTCTTCATGAACTGACATTTTTTGCTACCTACCGATATATATTTTTGTGCAGGTGTAATTTGTTTTACCGATAATCTCATAGAGGTGAGTCATTAGAAATAAGGAGAAACATGATCTTCATCACGCATGCTTTCATACAAGATTTTTTTATATTCCGCTTTGTGTAGGAATGAAGGAATGACTGGAGCTACATACTGGTAAGATCCAATCACTAAGACCAAGCCAATTTAATCATTAGTTCATGTTAAGAGAGAGAGAGAGAATCAGGTTTAACTTCAACTCGACTCAGACTAGGTCATTTCTAGATTAACTTATGGTTTAATTTTATTTTGATAATTTGCTTGTGCGTAGGGGTCTTTAGCATTGGGATGATCCGAGAAAACACATGAGATTGGATGTTAAATAAAGGGGTTGGGTGCTGTGTGCGTTGGATTATAAGGTCTGTCATTGAGTCAAGTAGTGGGGTTTCGATTCCCTAGCTTGTACTTGACATGGGTTTTCTCTGGGTCAATCTATTTTCTCCCACAGCTAAAGACCTCCACGTGCAAGCGAACCATATGTTAGTTCCAAAATGACCTTGTATGTGTCGAGTGGACATTAAACTTCATTTCTTTCTCTCTTATTAAACACATAGCCAACCTAGTGAGGTCACATCAGTCCTGCCTGCTTCTCTGTATTGACCAAAATTTAATGAACTGTGGAATTTTTTATAGTTAGGCACCTAACTAATTTTTCGATGTTGCTCTTGTCATCAGTTGTATTGGGAGCTTTAAGCTAACATCCAAGATCCATTTGATCGAATATTAACATTTCAACTTTTTTACCCAATGATATTAGAAAAAGATATTTTTAGACAGTATATTTGCGCTGTGATATATAACTTTACAATACCGTTATAAATAAGCCCTAATAATAATAACAGATAGACGATTCTGATTCAGCTGTATCAATCATTTCTCAAATCCCTGATTTCTCCGTCGCTGTGTCCAATAAAATCAGACATATATGGATTGATTTTGTTTGATGTCATGTGACCATGACAAACACAATGATGAGTGATGTATAGATAAAGTTTGATAGTCATGGATAAATATTTGAATAATGTCAATTTACGGCAGATATCACGATACTCATAGTGACACGCGCATTTCTAAAAAAGCATAATTGGCAATTACAGGTTCTGTTAGTTTTTTGGGGTTTACAAAAAAAATCTGCCTAATTATGGAGCTCTAGTATGTTTTTTCCTCTCAGTTCAGAAATGTTGTAATATTGTATAATGACCAAAGAAATGTTTAAACCAATAAAATAAACAGAGGGGGGGGGGGGGTGAGAAATGGGGTTTCACGTCCACCTGACAAATAGTTAAAGGGGCAACAGATAAGATTAGATAAATAAAGAGCTGACAGTTCTTGCTATCATAGTTAAAACAAATGAAAACAGATTACTAACATTGGTACAATAATAAACAAAGTCTTGGTTATCCATTTTGACATTAACTTATCTATCACAATGTGTATTCAAATCTACTAAATTTCACAGGCTAACGATGGCATCAAGAGTTGATTATGGTCTGGATAAGTTAACCAATGTCTAATTAATAATTTAGATAACAGTTCAGGCCTAAAGTAAAGAAAGACCTGCAATAGGCAGAATCAACTCTTGCATAATGCATGTTTAATTCAATTTAACTGTAATTGATATTGTTGTGCACATAAAAGAACCCTTGCACTAGGGACTGGGAATCTACAAGTTTTTACGAAAAAAGGTAATAAACTACCCTTATCATCTAGAATCTAATACGAATATGCCAAATACCGTCAAGATTCATCAAAAACCGTCCAGTTTGTGCTACCGTGTAGATTTAGAAACCGTTCTAGTTTTGACATCGATCGTCTACTTTTGGAAGGGGTTTAGTTTTTATACAAGACCTTTTTTTCTCGGACGTTGTCGAGAAATGAACAGAGTGTTTAATAACACAAGACATTTAGATTTTACCACAAATTACTACTTTAACGAGAGCTGTATATATGTGGTTACAATTAATAGAAAAAAAGACTTTAAAAATATTCACTGATACAACTTCGTCATCGTTTTATTCTTTCTGTCATTCATATAAATACATGATGGCTGTACGCGCATCAAACAACGATAATTGTTCATTAGTTAAAGACGGCTCAACGCGGGAAAATTTACAGTAGCTATTGGATAACAGCACGTATAAGCAACCGTATTTGCATATTACATAAATATTCTATTTATAGTATTATTAAATTAGCTGGAATTATTTTTAAGTCGATCGCCTCAAGGACCAATGTAGTGCCATATTTTGGATATTATATGAATGGGCTATGGGTTTCAGTCTATGAATAAGAACACCGTCACTTGGGACTGTCATTATAATTTAGGTTCTATTATTTGAACGACTGCCTGCTATTATATAAATCACAAATTCCAGCCACATGTCTCGGTTCTGTCTGAAACCATATCAGTCACAGACGAGTAATTACACCACCGTCGCATGGGAATATACACTGTACAGCACGTCAGCAGTCATAAATGTCGGTCGTAAGATTCTTTGAATAGCCGCAACCTATTGTTTAATTATTCCCCTAATCCAGAGACATGGCCGGGTTTCATCTGAAACAACACCTTCCACGTTAACATGAATACGTACACTATTATATAGTCTTAATATTTATCATTGTGCACTTGACATGGATTAACCTTGGTGTAATACTGGAACTACACCTTCAAATCAGTGTGGACTGTCGCCTAATGTAAGACAATTTTTCACAAAAATAATTATTTTAGACTTGCATACTATATGTATATGTTGGCTGTTGGAATTTGACGAAAGACTATGCAGAACTCCTGTATCATTGCACACTGTAACTTTGGGTTCAAATTTATGTTACTGTGCTGCCAAACAGCCTTTTATGTGTTTCGGGGTCCTGTTTCATTCTTATTTCTTAAATTCTTCACGATTGTGTAGAATATTTTTTCAGTTTATGTATTTTACATGTTCTTTGTGAGATGTTTCATTATAAAGAAAAGAAACATTTATTATTTCATATGAGTGGAGAAGTGACATTGATGGGGTGGGGGATACGGGTACCATTCTATTAATTCTTATGTCCTTACCTTACAGTTGGTTTCCGCCTCTTCCGAGGAATAACCATTTTCTTAAATCGTTTATAAACAGCTGCCATACTTGGTGAAGGAGATCGTGGTGGTCGTTCTTTGTTCGTTACCGAGGGTTCGCGATGCCGCAATCCCATGATACCTCACTTAAAACATACTTCCAAATCTGGTCATTAAATCCAAGAGTTATTAAACACATCTATCCAATCATAAGGAATCTTACATCAACCATAATCAAATATAAATATTCCACTTCAAGTTCGAATATCACAAAATTTCTTTTTCAGTATTAAAACAGAAATATCTGAAAACGCTTTTTGAATATTCGAAAATTTATGATTATTTTAGATCCTGGGGCTACACTTTTTTCTATTCTGGTATCCTGAATGAAAACACTATCCACAATAAAACCTATAATTCTTAAATCCAGACTTGATCAGTTCTTTTTGTATTCAAATAGATAAAGGGCACTTCTCTTTCTAAAGATCCAGCAGAAATCACAAGATATAACTGTGTGTAGTCAACTCGTTATCACATTATCATTGAGAATTCTTTTTAGGTATGAATTGAGTAGCTTACACATATTGTTGAAAGCACACACTTTCGAAAATTTAACCACAAGAAAAATCTGAACTCTCTGGCTATATAACTATTACAGAAAACAGAAGCTAAACTAAATGGATGTAAAAGTTGTTAATGCACTTTTAACAGCACAATTTGGCTCTTTCAGTAGAACAAATAAAAACCAGACTTAAACCATTCATTGGTAGGTTTACAATCTTTACACTATTACAGTTCAGGTTTTCAGTTAATAATCAGGTTATAAAAGAGCTTATCACAATAGTATATCAACACAAAAACATGATCCAAGTTAATCTGGATTATATAGGTTACTTATATATATACAGGTCACAGGATAATCCAAATCCCACTTGGTCACGTAGAAAAGATACAGCGGTACGTACCTCAATCACAAACGTAAATTAATTACACAATAATCCTGACCTGATCGTCACGAAAATAAAAAAAATAATGCGTGTTTACGAAAAGAATAAATAATGGTTCTGTTCTTTCTGGAATTATTCCTAATTTGTTCATATCTAAGTTACCGATTTTCCCTTTTGTAAGTTTCTGACATTTTTGTTTTCTTTTCCTTTTGATAATTTAAATCTTTTCGACATTTCCACAGTGACAGTTGCGTTACAAACATCAACCTGAAATCCCACAAATACAACTTTATTGCCAACTGGGACAAGAAATGAAGGGAGCAGAAGCTCTTGTCACCCATAACATATTTGTCTCTTCTTAAGAAGATTTTTTTTAGGACTATTTGAAAACTTCAAATTGGATATGAATAAGACAGATTTTTTTTTCTTTATTGCTTCAGGTATACCCCTCCCCTCCCAACCAAATCCTTTGGCACCAGAGGAACAGACATAGCTTCTTCTCCCTTTAACACTGCCACCTGTCAAGCAATATGAAATGGTCCAAAGAACAAAGGTATTAAGTTCAAGTCAACCATACCCAAATTGGCGGAAATCGTCACACCAAGAGTGAACAAGAAGATTCAACCAAAGAAAACCAAATGACAATTAATCCAACCAGAGAGAGAGAGAGAGAGAGAATATTCAACACCCACTGGACACAAACAGTGTTAAATTGGTAAATCATTATTCCACAGACAAAATGATTATGTACATCAATAAACATCAATATTTCGAAAAAAACCCCAAAACAACACAATTTTGATTCTTCATCCTTAAAACCTCAGTCTAATCTAAATTCATAATACTAAAATTAAAATGGCTACATGAATAGAACCACAATATTATCTTAACTGAAATTGAAACTACAATTCTGATTCTTTATCTCTAAAACCTCAGTCAATCTATGTAATTTGGTACTAAAATATATTAAAACTTTATTTCACAGACAAACCAAAATGGTTTCATGAAAAAAGCCAATACAATATCTTAACTGCAAACCCAATCTGATTAAAACACAGATCCAATTTCATTTCGTTTTTATGGTTCAAAATTTGTTTCTACTTGTCTTTACTAATTTTGGATCTGGAAGACATGTTATATAACTTGTGTCCGGCATGAAATGAGGGGTCAGCCAATCAAATGGTTTGTAGAATTGAGCATTTGACCTTTTTTGCGCAGAACTGTGAGTAGACTTTACCAGCGATAGAAATCAAAACAAAGCAATAGTAGATTTAAAGAAGCATTGCGGTAGCTAATTTGTTAATCGAAAGACTGACCTGACATCATAGAACGTTGACTCTCACTATAGCTTGTTAGATCTACATGTAGTGTAGGCCATCAAAAGTATAAAAAATAAAACAAAATATAGATCTATATTTTAATTAGATTGCTGCAACCCCCCCCCCATAATTCTGGTTCTTCATCCTTAAAACCTCAGTCCAATCTCAATTCATAGTAGGCCTACTGCCTCTGTCAAACCTCAATACATAAACACTACAATTAACCTATTGTTTTTCATTATCATGATATCAAATGCCATTGAATTTACTCAAAGAAAGCACTGAGAAGAAAATTCATGACTAAGAGATTTCTAGTCCAATGATGGTACAATGCTCCCTTGACGTAATCCCCTAATCCGCTAATCCTCTTAAGGTTGACCGTATTAAGCATATTTCCAGGTCATTACCTATTTTAATTACTAATAAGTATTCTATTATTGGTCTATCAATACCTCTATTGAACACGGCCCCCACCAATGAGGTCATTAATTGATCTAACACTAAAAAAAACCCCCACCATTGGAAATAATCCAGTGTTCATTGTGTAGTTTTAGTTGAGTTTAATGGCTTATCCTTAAGAAGTAGACCTAGATTATTTCATGACATATCATAATTCAGTCATTTTATCCTATTTCTATTTCATCATGAATAAATGAATGAATGAATGAATGACAAACTAACTCATATTCAAGAACATAATTATAAAACCTTCTATATGAAACCTTAAAAATCATTTTTGTAAATAAGGTTAAACTTGGAGGCCAAATCATCATCCATCCAATTAATGGATAATTCTTTTTCATTTCATTCTATGACAATTCAAAAAAATATAACATGCATCTGCATGAATGGTTGTTTGTAAATTCTTTGCGAAAGACTTACTGGGCCATAAACAATGATTTTACTTTAGAAGTAAATTGGTATGAAATGAAATTTTGTGTAATGGAATGTCAGCATCAACTAGGCTAAAAGAAGTAAATGAAACAGAAATACTTTATCAAATTTTCCATAGCTTAAACCACGCTAAAATGAATCGTGCAATTAGGAAGCTAGAAACTTGACCAGAATGTTGCCAGTTTGAATCCCAGCATGGGATAGTACCTGTGGGGCTGACATCGAAAGTGTTAAACTTGAAAGGATATAGTGCCTTGTTATTAAGATATGGCACTGTTTCCCTCCCTATGTCAGACGTGCAGGACAGCGTTCTTGGCAAGGAGTGTCTAGTGCTTCAGATGCGACCAAAAAACGGGGCCCCATGCACACATTGCCATGCATGTAAAAGAACCCTTGACAGTTAGAATTTGGACTAAGAGTAGGCCTAAGCGCTGCTGTCACGTACATATTTCCGTCTAATTTATTATAAGTTCAGATGGATACCATGGAAACACAAGATCCAGTTTGAATTATTCAAGTTAATAAGTTCAAGGAATTACCAGGAACAAATTTGTTGATATGAAATTTGATATCCAAACTTTAATTAAAAGCACATCTGAGAGTATACACAAACGTATGAAAGTTTGGTGCATGTAGGTTTCTCATCCACCTGCAAATTTTGATTATCAAACAGTTCTTGAATATCATTGAAATCTTGTAATTTCTATCTAATCACGACTACGCTTTAGATAAATTTATTCAAATGTGTTCCAACTACAGCACATTTCTAGTTTAATTCCAAATTCTCACGTACATATGTCTTACTTTTTTTACCAACATCCTATATACAAGCCCTCTTTTTTTTGTATCATCTGACCAGCACCATTCTCACAAAAGAACAGAGTATGCAGTCTTTATTTAGAGGATAATAATGTATGGTAAATTTGAGTTAAACTAATCACAGGTGCTTCTTACCCAGGTGGCACCATATGTGCCAACCAAAACTCTCAAGGGTACATAAGTGGACCTCGTTTCTTCCTCTTATCCAAATGGCAAGGCAGAAGTTTCCTTGTCAGCTCCACAACAAGGTACCTAGAATTCTTTCATTACCTTAACTATTAATATCGCAGCTCATTTACGTATTCTCAATATGTTGATCATTATATTACAGACTACTATATATACTAGTTCGGATCATATTCTGGTAAATGCCATGTTTTATGGGTAGAAAAGCCTGTATGAATGCTATTCTATTCTATTATACCTCCTATCAGACCCCATTTCATTGCATTTCTATTACACTAAATTCCATTAACTCGTATCTATTTGTTCGTTCGTTCGCTTGTTGAGTTTAACGTCCACTTCCACCGATGGGGATATACCAGTCAATATCTATGTATTAAAGCATTAAAAAAATTACTCTTTCAAGCCTAGATCGGAGACCAGTATTGGCCATTGATAAGATTTCATCTTTGGAGATTTTGAAACTTGATCGTATAAAGCAGCTGCTTTGACTGTGTCACATTCCAACTAATTATTCTAATTATCTTCTCCTTGGACATAAAAAAGATGCTAATTAACTTCATATTAACTTCCGTAATTGCCTCAACATGACGAAACTGGAACACAATAGCGTTTATAAATAAATGGGAACTACGATAAAATGTGAAGACCAGTTTACCTGAACACAACAACTAGTTAAATTAACTCACGCATAATTATACCTACAGCAGATAATTAATTTCAAATAGAAAATGCACATAGTAGCTCCATATTTACCTTTGATTTCCAAATTAACATAGGGTTCCATTTTATTTTCAATAATTTGGCAATTGTGTGAAGCCAGTAGACCCGGAGAAAACTCCTGAGCTTGGGAAGACAACCCTACTCCTTGTCATGAACAAGCGAAGAACTGAAACCACAACCCTCAACTTAATTACAGACCTTATGATCTGAACCACACATGTAAGCCTACAGATACTCCAAATGTGAGTGTCACACAGAACTCAATTGGGATCCATATTCACCCGGACACCAGACAAATTTAAATCATATTTTTCTTACTTTTTCTACCAACTGGTACTACAACTGCGAATGCCAAAAAGAAATTTTCTTACTGTTTCAAATGTGAATATCTAACAGAATTTAGATAGAGTCCATATTCCACTTCATTCTTAATATCAAATTGTTGTGGATATGAAACAGATGGACTTTAGACACCTTAACACCAAATATCAAATTTAATTTTAATTTGATCTACCTTGTATGTCCATGGCTTCACTTTTACCTTGATACCTAATGAATCCAAGTCAATTATTTTTAAGTCATTGATTAAATAATTATTTCAGAACTTCTGCTCATTTGCTTAATTTCGTTCTAAAATACTGTTTTTTTTAAATGGTAATCTACGAACTGCAGGTAGAGGATATCCAACAGAACTTGCATGAATGAATAATAAATTCAATATCAATTTTCTTTTTTACTTTATCGATTAAATAATTATTCCAGAAGTGTCTGTTCATTCACTTAAAATAAATTCAATTCCAAAACACAGTTAGAGCGTCTCCTGGAAATGATCTCCAAGCTGCATGCTGGCACTAATCACGAATAATCAACTTAACTTCACAACAAAGTGCCACGAAAAAAAACTTGAATCTTCTGCGAACTGACTTTGAATATATATATGTTTATACATGTCTTGTGCACTTCAGCGACGTATAAATATTATTAGAAAGTACCATGGAAAAAAACCATGAGACTTCTGAGAAATAACTTTTTGTGCACTTTAGCGCTGTATAAAATATTATCACAAAAATCTTGGAAGACTTTCACCATCAACTTTTGGCACATGTTACTCTCTTTAATTTGTCGTAAGAGATATTTTTAGCGTCCTGCCTGATTTTCTCGACATAAAAGTTGGAAGCGAGTCAGGTATGATAATATATAGTTTATAACGAGAGAAGACGTAGGCTTCACAACCCCTTACTTCAACATCACAATATTTAACAGTCATAGGAAAATAAAATGAGTATTAAAACTGACAAAACAAACGACTGTTCAACCGATAATCTCAATAACAGTAACATCTTCCATTTCAAGTGGAGTTTTTGTTTATTTTTTTTGTAGATCTGTGGCTTGTATCACACCTATAGCTAGTGTATGCCATTACAGTAGTTCAATGAAGCTTAGAAGTGTTGAATAATTAAGGCCATCTGGTGCTGACTTGGTATTTGTTTCACACCTTTGCTTGTCTATTTGTGTAACTGACAAGTCATACATGATGAAATATATGGGGTATATATACCTATATAAATATTGTAGGCCACACAGTAGAACCATTAACAGAAACACAACTAGGGTAAAAAGAGAGAGAAATGGGGTTTAACGTCTACTCGACACAAACTAGGTCATTTTGGGACTTACATATGGTTTAATTTTATTTCAATAATTTGCTTGCGCATAGGGGTCTTTAGCAGTGGGAGGAAACCAGAGGACCCAGAGAAAACCCACTAGGTTGGACAGGTGACCCTAAACCTTGTCACATACAACTGGGGATTCAAAACCATGCCAGTTGGACTCAATAACAGGCTTTATGTTACAGCACGCACGTACTAACCATTCGGCCATCCAACCCCCTAAACTAGGGTAGGGGTAATAAGCTGAGAGAGAGAGTTTAACATCCACTTAACACACACTCCTTGAATCCATGTCACTTGACTCAATGACAGACCTTATGATCTAAAGTACATTCATCAACCCACTTGAAGACCCAAACTCCCAAACTGGAATGGAAAGATGTTAATGCTTCAATAACACTTCACATCAGTGATTTCGAGACAAATTAATTTGTATTGCCACAGTTTCATGTTTAATGCTAGAGAGGGAAGTATTTTGCCTGGACAGCACCGTTTCTGACTACTTTTGTTCGAATCCAATAGCCAAGGAATTTTTACAAATTGTACCAGTGGTTTCCTTGTCAGCTACAAGGTTCTTCGAGACACATGGTAGGGAAACGATCTCCAGACCAACACAAGGTAAAATCTTATAGATAGACAATTACTAAGTTTAATACTAAGTGACGTTTCAATAAGGATACTCTCATCTTTATCAAGCAAATGATAAGTCACTTATTATTAAACTCAGTAATTATGTATCCATAAAGTTGTACCTTGTGTTAATATGTTCAATTACTAAATGCCAATCAAAAAAGATCTCAAGACTTCCTATAGACGCGAATCAATTTCCTTAACCACACAACTAGTTGATAAGGGAATTACAGAAAAACACTCGAAAAGAAATGTTTTTACACTGAAACCAGGTTAAAAAAGAAGGAGATTTTTTTTTATTTGCCTGGTTTGTGCAGAACAGTAGGATATTAAATCTGATTTATTTCATTTCTCTTCGACCCTCATTAACAACACCCACAACCTCCATACTTTCAAATTGTTTAAATTACACCCTCATTTCTATAAAATTACACACTTCAAAATAAGCTTAATTTCACTTACATGCTGTACTAAATATACAACCAGGTTGAAATACCCACTGCAGATCAAACTAATAACCAAATTGGGGTTGTGAGAAAGAGAGAGAGAGAGAGAGAGAGAGAGAGAGAGATCCACACAACCCTGAACCAAGTTCAAAATAATCAACTCAATACACACCATGTCATGACGGGACTAACACATGTAACAATTTTTTTAAATAATTTGATTGCCCGTCGGGGATCTTTAGCAGGAAGCTGGTGAACCTGGGGAAAACCCACAATTTTGAGCAGGCAACCTTTCTCTGTGTCACATGGAATTGTAACCACACAACTCAACTCAATGACAGACCTTATGATCCAAAGCACATGGTATACAACCTGACCACCGAAACTTACTGGGTTGAAATACACTCTGCAAATCAAACTATCAGAAGACAGTATTATTCCGAATAAGAATTTAAAACAAAAATTGAAATTACAATTATTAAATTTTGGAGAGCAAAAAAACCAGGTTACTAAAACAGAAGGTGGAGGATTGCTCCCATGTATTCATTAAAAATCTGAAAAATAAACAAATAAAAGTATTAATTGGTCTTCACAATTCTTGAATATCACAGACTTTTAAACTTCCTCACAAAATATCACAATGAGCTCCAATTTCCCATTTCAGAAGAAAAACTTTTAGAACCACAAAAAATAACTTACACAAAACTAAAATATTTGTATCATCCACCTCTATACCTGTCAAAAAATCTAACTTTGTTTCGCAACAAACAGAAAAAATTCAGAGATAATCTCACACACAATATCTTGTACAATACGTAATTTCAAAAGTCTTTGTTACATATGTACACACCCCAAACAATGTAAAGGCACAACAACAAATCCAATCTCAGAGAGTGATTTATATATACACACACACACAGTATATATTATTAAAAGTTCTACTGTGAAACCACAGGAAAGAATTGCTTTATGTGTGGATATCTCCCACCTAGTCTTTGTATGCTGTCTATAGGGAGAAATCACGATCCCACATGTCTGAAACCAAACAAACACACTCCATATTCTTTCTGAATTATTATCATTCATCAGAAAGTTGTAGCATGCACAAAGCGAATCCCATTTCATTGTTTTTGTCTAAGCAGTGAGCACAATTTATTTAGAGTATCAGCATTATATCTCACAACATGAATTGTTTCCAAATTAAAATTTCACTGTTTTCGTGTGCTACTGTGTTCTATCTGTGTTTTATCGTGCCTTAAGTCATAACAGATTCCATTTTATCTGTCTTGTAAATTTCAAAACATTGATGTAAAAACAAGTTCAAACTAATATCACCATTTTATCACAAATACAAATCAATGCACTCTGGTCGATATTATTTCTAAATATAGAAATATATTATGGCTACAAATATGTTTTTTCATCAAAAATTGAGATTAAAACTAGTTAAACACAAATATATGTTTTAAAAAGATTATTAATCTATGAATGCCCCCACCCCCCTCTTTACACTCTCCTCTCCAAAACCTTAATGGTTGATCGAAGTTTTAAAAAATTAACTTAGAATTACAACAAATTCAGGAATATTTCCCTCAGAGACATTATAATTGCCAATATTCCTTCCTAAAAAAAACAAATGGCTGAACAAAGTTCTCAAAAATATGAAATGCAAAAAAGACATGGCCACAAAAGAAATACAGAAACTTCATAAAATTAACTTCCAAGTTCTCATAAATTACAAATCTAACATGATTAAAGAGAAGCATAATTTAGACACACACACTGTATATTACCATACACTGGCAAACTGGCTTCCATGCTCCTCATCTAGACTAAAAGATTCCAATTACCAACTCACAAAGTGTGGGCTCTCAATCAAGATAAGAATGAAACCAGCAGATAGACTAGGTACACATAATTTGGCAGTTTCTCCTGGCAATGTAGGCCGTATAACTAGATGAAGGCTCCTCAGATAATTTGATAAACAGAAGCTTGTCAATGTGTGAGCAAACATGAGTTTTTATTAGACTGAAAAGATTCTGTATACCATCTATTATATTCATTTTAGATTGGACAAAAGGAAGGTGTGGGTTGGAAAACAAAAACAAACCTCGACCAGATTTCTACCACCTGGTGAAAATGGGTAAATATCGGTAAAATCCAGAAAGTTGTAAGTCAAAAAGCCAATTTGACGAGAATGAGATTGACTGAATTCTGAAACACTGCTGTCCATGAAAAATTGTCTTCAAATCATTCTGCACGACACATGCTGGTCTTGACTACCCAGGACACAAAGCCCCTTTTCCAAAAATATTCAGACGAGTATGACTTTTCCAATTTGGCAAACGTCGTAATTTCAATGTCAAAACTATATCGGGAAATTAGTTAGCGGGGATGCATTACGGATATCTACTGATTGGACCAAAATAGTAATTGTGTCTACAACTGGTATTGAATTAAATCATCAAGTCCAGACCATATATCCGTCTCAACCGTCTAGTTTAGCGTACAGAGAGTGTCTCAATTAGGCTCTATTAGCCGAAATAATTGTTCACTTGACGTTTCCAATAACACAGGCGCCTATTCAGATCGTTTTAAAACCTAGAATCTTCATTGTAAAAACATCAATTAAGAAGACCAAGATGAAAACACCGACATATCAAGAAACTTAACTTTTTTTGTTGGAAATGAACAAAATGAAATAAGAGTTTAACGTTCTTCCTCAACCAGCCATATATAGACAGGCATACACCATAATGGGCTATGAAGGAAATTCTGTCCCTACAGCAGTGTTTCTTCATATTTTTCATAGAGTCAACAAAATGAAATGGGGTTTAATGTCATACTATTCTGCTCGTAGTGGACTAATGAAGACGGGTATATACCATATAGTGTGCGATGAGGGTAATTTTGCCCGACAAGCGGCATTAAGGCCTTGTATGGAATTCCATTGCCAAGGATTCTTTTACGTGCACGCCAATTTATACACAGGTCCTCAGTTTTTCAGACCATCTGAATTACTAGACAGCTGTCCTGTTCAAGCTCTCTGTTCTGCATTTCTGACAAGGGGAAACCATGCTGAAATATCCTGATGAACTTTCTTAGCCAGTCCAAGCAAAACAGTAGGATGTTAAACCCCATTTCATGTCATTTATTGACAGGTAAATTCATGGGAAAATCTTTTTTCACAGTCAGTGAGCCTATACTGACAAAAATGATGATATTGAGATCCCAGTCTCTTAAAATAGAGCAAAGTTGTATTTTATCTAGAATTTTCCATTTTATGTAACTGATGAAATAAGAATACAGATTAACCATCCCACTCAACCAAAAAACTGGATCTTGATCTAGGTGTAAGCCAATTTAATAGTTTTCTATCAGGGAATCTTCCTTTTTTTCCATTGGCAAATAATCTCTCCAAATTATCTTCTATCTTTTTAAATTGCTATTTTTTTGGAAATTTACCACCTGGGAAATGAGGTTTTTTTAAAAAATGTTAATGTGTGTTATTGTTTGACCTTTAGTGCACACTTAGATTACTGGGCACTAATCCAGGGAAAGCAGAAATATCAAAATGTGGTTATATATTTTTAATAGCTGTGATATGTTCTAATATTACATTATCTATTTTCAATAGTTACAATATATTTTCATAATTACATTTTCTATATTTACAGAAGTTCTTATGCACAATCAAATAAATTTATTTATGAAAATTATTATTAAAGAAAGTCTAAGCAATACGTACCCTTGAAATTTAAAAACTAATAATTTTTGTAGTCCTTTTGTATTCAAAATATACGTATTTATATGGGAATACTTTATTTTAATTAAACTAAAATTCATTTTCAAGTTTTTCCATTATCAGTAATAATGTTCCCAAACCACTCACACCAAATTGATTTTTTCTCATAATGCAACAATTGTCGATCGAAAAATACGATTAATATAATGCTTTCTTATATAAGAAATTTATTATGTACACAAGCTTTCAAATCCCATCAATAACATGTACGTCATATAAACTTAATAAATTTCATCTATGAGAAAAAAAATTGTCATAATTTCTATAGAAATCAATTGCATTCTCCACATTTTCAGGTGCTTATTCCGTGAAATTTTATATTAAAATTGATCTTGTTTAAATTTATTTTGGAATTCTATGTTTATGTTGTTATATTTCTACTATTTCAAATAGATTAATAACGTTCACATGTAGTTAAAATGTAAATAAACAGGTTGGTTATACACCAACTTTTGTATACTTAGGCTACACCAATTTCATCCACTGTTTATCGGGACCACCTGTAGAAATGTTCGTTTTTTATTTCTTCGGAAAAGGCTTTTTTAGAAAGCAAATGTACGTGGTTGTGCTGTTTAAAAGCTGTAATTAGATCCAAATTTTCAAGTTTTTAAATTTTAAGCAACACAAGTGAAGCTGTATATAGGACGAATGTTTATTAACTCCACGGTAGTAATCTATTATCAAGTTTCAATTGACTCTTAATATTAATTAGGCCTATGATAAAACAATCTGTTTATAAATGTAGGTCTAACTTGTTTAATATTCCAAGTTGTGGTCTTGATTTATTAGATTTTATTTCAATGTGTTACTTAAGATAGAACAAAAAAAATGCAGTATAGTATGATTGGTTAATTTAAATGAAACTAAAAGTAGACATCTCGCAAGACGCGTGAAATACCAGAAACAGAAATGTGCCATTTTTGACGAATGTCTGAGAAAAGATTTTATTTTGATGCCGTATTCTCAGGTTGATAATATTTTGAAGGGGGTGGGGGGGATGTTTTTAAATAAACAAAGAAACAAGCAAAGAAACATCTACAAATATTGCGATTAAAATGGTGCAACTTAAAGTACATGTAGTTTTATATGAGTTCGTCATAGTGGGAGACGGTAACTGAAAACTTTTTTTAGGGAGATGCCATTTTACATAATTCGAAGCGGAGTATAAGATGAACACTGGACTTCTGCAGAACAAAGTATCGACTTATACCCAGAAAAATATGGTATGTATATAGTGACAGTTTTGAAATATATATTGTAAGTATATAATACAATCCACAATGGAGTGAGGGCGAGGGGCGAGGACCAATTGGTATAACCCTTGTTCTTGACATCATGAAGTCTGTCAAGTTGTGTGGTTACGATTCCCACCTTAACGTGTTGGTTTTCTTTTTCTTCCAGTTTCCTTCCACTGCTAAAAAACCCTATGCCTAAGTGAATTATTGAAATAAAATTCTTTTTGGAAACCATTTCAAATATTGATAAAGGAAATCATATGATGTTTGTAGATATTTACATTTTTTAAATATTTTTTTTTTTTAGTTCACAGACAATTTGAAAATTTGGATTAAAACTTGCAATACCAAACGAACCTAATTCAACCATTCTGAAAAATCTCCCATACTGCATTCAGTAACATCAAATATTATTACACTTAATTTAATACAAACAGAATACATCAAATCAAATAAAAACAACAGCATAGAATTGACAACATTTTATGATTATCCATACTAAAAACTATTGCCTGTTTCAAATCTTACAAACCATTACTTTAACTCATTAGGCTTCTGTGAGTTAGGAGAAGGCTTGCTCCGGGCCAGATTAAGCCGTCAGCGTTGGGGGAAGGGGTGAGGTGGGACTGAATTAAGAAAGAGAGAGAGAAATGGGGTTTAACATCCACAAACTAACATATGGTTTATTTTTATTTCAATATTTCGCTTGCGCGTAGGGGTCTTTAGCAGTGGGAGGAAACTGGAGGACCTGGAGAAAACCTATGAGGCTGGACAGGCGTCCCTACACCTTGCCATGTACAACCGGGGATTTGAAACCGTGCCAGTTGACTCAATGACAGGCTTTATGATACAGCACCCACGTGCTAACCTTTCAGCCATCCATCCCCCCCTTTGAATAAAGAGAAATAGTGTATGGTCCAGTGCATTACAGTGTGTGGGCCCTTCCCCACAAAAGTTTGTAAATTAATTTGATTTGGTGTATTTTAAGGTATTTTCTGGGCGAGTAACACAAGTTAAAAATTCAATTAATATTGAACATTTTTTTGTATCAGAACATAAGTTTCAAACTTCAATTAAAGTATGAATCCCAGCAATTCCTTTTAAAGACAAACATTCACTAATAAAAGGCTGTATTAGACATCATTCGAGTTACAAGCTCCAGTCTATTATATGAAATCGAGATCTTGTTCTTAATGTAAACTGGGGGGGGGGGGCTAACTAACCAAAAGGTGAGGAGCTTGATCATGGTGTTGGACCCGGAAGTTTCTTGAGAATAGTGTGTAGTGTATAGAGAACAGTTAGATATTCAAACTAACAATTGAAACAAATTCCCTAATTTGATATATATCATATAAGTTTTTCATTTTTTATCTAATATAATTACATGTACTGTAAATATCTTGTATATATGTAAATAATATTGTATACAGGGAGAGGGTTTTCACATAGGCTATGCCTGTTACCCATTGCTATTCATGTTGTTTGAATAAAATATGTTTATACAAAAAAAAAAAAAAAATGGAGTTTAACTTCCTACTCTTCTGCTCCATCCTGGCTAATGAAGATGGGCATTCGTCATACAGTGTCGATAAAACCTCAAAATTATTAAAAAGGGACAAAAGAGACAAAAGTCAAATTATCATTTTCAGACAAGCAACGTTCAGTTTACAAGGACAGAACAAAATATTCAATATATTATGTATCTACACCCCATCCCTCTTCCTCTCACACTTGTTCCAAAAAAGCACATTACGTCAATGTACTTTAACTCTTTGTATTAACACCATCAGAAAAATCCAAAGGTCACTCATCAAATTCAAATTTTAATAAGGATTTATCGAAAAATAAAATACTGAACTGGGTTGATCTGATCTGTTTTTTGGATAAGTAATGAGGTAAGTTCTAGGATATTTAATTTTGGAAGTATACTAATCTTGTTCAATTTTTGGGTATGTTGACAGTGGAACAAAAAATCGGTCATATGCCAACACTGGTTATAGCAACAGATGTACAATTTCAGTGAAAACAGACTTCCATCCCATAAAACATATCAAAATTCAAAATAAAAAAACTCTTCTATTTTTTACCCTAATCAAATTAATCCAGCAAATTTAAGTAATTAGATTTTTTTTGTTGACTTTTTCCAAAAGTGAGGAATTTTGCTGTCAAAAAACAACCCTAATTTATTTTAGATAATCATAATACACTAAGCTAGATAATCCAAGTTTATTCATTTTCACTCACACGATACCTGAGAGATAAGCACTTGTTACCTTTGAGATTATCAAATCCATTTATGTAAAGATGCGATGTCAAACCTTTTTAAAATTCACAGCCACAGTAGCATAATCCACGACACACACAACACATGATAATCTGACAGAACACATGTTTGACTCTATTATTCAAAGTCACATGATATGACATAGTTTAAATCCTAACTGACAGTGTCATGTCAGTTATCCGTGACGCCACAGTATCATCCTGATAACGTCATCACTGTCGTTAACACACTTGGCAAACAGCGGAATTCTGACGACAGCGGAGAGAAAAATTCAATCTGCGAGCCCGAAGGAGTCTCCTCACTTGCTAGCTTCAATCTATTACCAATAACAAGTATTGACGAGATGTGTCGAGGCATAACACAATGTCGATCGTTAGTGCTATGACATGTCAACCGAGCCGCACCAAGATTAACGAAGTTGTCAAAGTCTATTATTACCCTGGTGAGAAATTGAATTTATTGTATGCCAGGATTTGAACAAAAAGTAATGATGGTCAAAAATATATCTATTTCTTCATAGCATAAAACAGTAAAGGTATATTATTAAATATATGCTACTCCAACTTAGATATTAGTTCCCTGACAAGACAAGTTTCCATGCATCAGTTAATTAGGGATAGGGATGGATATTACAGAGGTTCTATCTTTAGTTCAAGAGAGAGAGAGAGAGAGAGAGAGAGAGAGAGAGAGAGAGAGGGAGGCTTAACCTCAACAGGACACAAAATTTGGGACTAACTGTAACACTATCATAGTGATAACAAATTACAGTTTCGTAGATAAAGGATGTATTTACATCAGGTGTCTAAAACAGCTTCGGTTACATACATACAACATGAACTAAACTTCTACAGGAACTAGTCTTGTACAGGAACACATCTAACAATATAACATTTACTATTCTGCCCCTCTGCCAAGGCAGCGGCTGAACTCGGGTGAGTCCATACACTCGTCCAAGCCTTTCTTCTCCCCCGGCTCCTCGCTTACTAACTGTCAGGGAACTCCTCAATATATACCCTTGCACACATGGTCGTGTTTCTTTTATCTTGTCACGACATGTGCATAAACATTTTAAGTCATGTGTATCTTGTACACAGATCATGTATAGCTTGTTAATGGTCAATATTGAATTAATTAGATTTAATAAGATCATGCCATGCCAAAAGTTTATATAGAGGTGAAAGTCAAAATCATGTATTGTCAAGATTAGCAGAGTTCATTAAGTTCTATGCACCTAAATGATATTACTGTGTTACATAACATATGATTTACTTTCATTTCAATAATTTTTAACAGAGGTTCTATCACTAGTTCAAGAGAGAGAGAGAGAGGGGGAGAGAGGGGGCTTAACGTCCACACGACACAAACTATGTTGTTTCGGTACTAACGTATGGTTCCATTTTATTTCAATAATTTGCTTGCATGTAGGGGAATTTAGCAGTGAGAGGAAACTGGAGGACCTGAAGAAAACCCAAGAGGTTGGAAAGGCGACCCTACTCCTGGTCACTTACAATGGGTGAATCAAAACCATGCTAGTTGACTAAATGACAGACCTTATGGTGCAATGCTCACACGCTAACCATTCGTCCATCCACCCCTCCCCACTATTATAAATCCTATTTTTGGTATTTTTTTTAATGTATTAGTGGAAGTGACAGACTGTTTATCAATACGACAGCAGATTCTCTAGCTGTCAAGCTGATGATCGTTAAATCAATACTATAACAATAAGTCTGTAATTAGCAGTAATTAATTGGGTATCAAAAGTATGATATATAATCTCAAATATCACACTTCCTAAATAATCAATAACACTCTGACAGCTCAAAATATAGTCATTTCCGGGCTTAACATATGTATACACAAATTGGATAGGGCACTGGAGAGAGAGAGAGAGAGAGAGAGAGAGAGAGAGAGAGAGAGAGAGAGAGAGAGAGAGAGAGAGAGAGGGAGAGATGGGATTTAACATCCACTCGACACAAACTAGGTCATTTTGGGACTAACACATGGTTTTATTTTATTTCAATAATTCACTAGTGCGTAGCGATGTTTAGCAGTTGACTCAATGACAGGCTTTATGATACAGTGCGTGCACGTTAATCATTTGGCCATCCCCCCCCCCCAACTATCTTTGTACAAACAAACACCCTTCTATAGGAAAGACCCAACTATTTTTAATAAGAATTTCCAAATATCCTCTAATAGGAACAATCCAATACCTCTAACAGGAAAGACCAAACACTCTTTAATAGGAAAACCCGAAGTAGTATAATGTCTAAACTCTCTGTAATAGAAAGATCCTGTACTATTAGGAAAAACACAAGCAGGAATGTCCATGACTTTTTTAAAAGGAAGCTACTAGGAAAGACCCAATAACCATTAATAAATTATTGTAAACACCCTTTAATAAGAAGTCGCGACACAGATTATCTTCATATTCCAAGTGTGACAATCTATTAAATCATTTCTAGCGACTACTGATTCAAATTCAATAGACTTGATTGATTGGCTTGTCTGATTGTCTCCCTTAGAGTCACCCTCTCTTTGATCAAATTAATCAACTCCTCCATTTAATTATCGATTGTTATCAAAATAACCATGGTAATCAATTGTCATATTTAAGGGATTTAATTGTTCTAAAATAAAAATTGTTTGCTTGTGAATATATTCAATGAATCAAAGGTTACAGAATCTGAAAAAGTTCTGAAAAAGTAAGCTAACTTTGTCCAGGTGGAATGAATAAAAATGGAGTTTTCAACATCCTACTTTTCTAACCCTACCAAGCGAACGAAGATGGGCTTAAGCCATACAGTGTTCTATGGGGGAAATTTGGCCTGGAAAGCAATTGAATTCCAACTATCATGGGGTCTTTTTAATGAATGCCTCAGTTGTTCATCTCATCCAAATGACTAGGCACTGTCCTTGCCAGGCCCTCTCTGTCCTTCACCATCACAGAATTGGTGGAACAATGCCGGAAAATCCTGTTCAGTTGATGATGTCCTGATTTTCCAGAAGCTGAGACACATCCTTTGTTACACAAATTAAAGGAAATGAAATTATGTCTATAATTAACATCCTACTGTTCTGCTCCAACTGAGCTAATAAAGATGGACCTTTTGATGGATGCTTTTGATGATGGCAAACAGAATTTTGAATAAGATTTTTTATTTACTACCATGTTCACCAGAAATTGCTCAGTATCGAATTTAATCAAGGTAGGCTACTGATATAATGAATGTAAGTTTCATCACTCTCCTTCAATTAAAAGCAAGGTTATCATGTTCCAAAGCCTCCAGAAATTATATTAATTCTCTGCGCTTAGTCTAAGAGGAAAATACTCATCATCAAACTCAGTCAAGAAATTCACCTATTTAACATCTACCTACATCACGTTTGAATATTCTACCTCAAATACAAGCAAAGTAGGGCTGGATTCAATACAGACCTCATGATCTAAAGCATACACATTAGACCATAAAACCAACCCCCTATCAGTCATGGAATATATTTTATCCTTCTTTGTACATGAGTTGCAAGAAATCTTTACTTTTATTAGTCTCGAAATGACCTAGTTTGTGTCGAGTGGACGTTAAACCCTATTTCTCTCTCCCCTTTAATTTTATATAAGGGAAAAGCACAATATAAATATTCATATCTATAATATCCATCAGAATTGGATAAAAAAATTCTTAGCGGTTGTACACGAGTTGTTATTGAATATGAGATTATAGGAAATGTTTCTGCACTGAAAATGACGTAAAGCAAACGGAAATTAAAGAATTACAGAAAATTAAATCTCCACTCAGTGACACTAATCGGATTGATGGCCGCTTTTTCATAAAGGATGTGATATATTCATATGTCATATAAAGTCTTTTGAAAGATATCGATGTCCAATTACAGCTATCCATTAATATGTTCTATAATATGAGGTGTTTTATTTTAGATTTATTACAGAGACAGAGACAGAGACGGTTGACAGGACAATAAACTCAATAGAGCAAAGCAAAATTTCCTAATCAAATATTGATATTTTGGTTGATACATTTTTTAATGAAGTTTCTGAGACAGAGAAAGAGAGAGAGAGAGAGAGTTTAACATCCACTTGACACAAACTAGGTAATTTGTGTACTAACATGGTTCAATTATATTTTAATAATTAGCTTGACTGTAGGGGTCTTTAGGCAGTGGGAGGAAACCTGAGGACCCGGAGAAAACTCATAAGGTTGGACAAGCCGCCCTACTTCTTGTCACGTACAGCCAGGGAATCGAAACCACAACACTTGACTCTATGACAGACCTTGTGATACAGCATGCAAACCATTTGGCCATCAACCCCCCCCCCTCACATAGCTTACAACACTTGTGGCGTGCTGGTGGATATATCAATGGGGGAAATTTAGGGAGGGGGTGGGGCAGGGATAACCCGTTTTCAGAACACCTTTTACCACTTATAATTTATTTGGAATTCTCACATATCCAACAATTTTAGTGAGGACTATCGTAGTTAGACGATATTTTGATGGCAGAAAAATTAGTTAGAGAGAGATAAATGGGGTTTAACGTCCAATCAACACAAACTAGGTCATTTCGGGACTAACATGTGGTTCAATTTTATTTCAATAAATTGCTTCGCATAGGGGTCTTTTAGCAGTGGGAGGAAACCCACAAGGTTGGAAAATTAAATAAGATGATACATGACTCTTCTTCTGATCATAATTACATCAAGATTCTTTATATCAAGTAGAAAAGTGACAAAAAAATTCGAATTTCTTCCGTTTTCGGATCAAACAAGATTATCACACTTCAATCTATGTGAAAATTGACACGAAAATTCTACATTGTTGATGGCAGACTATAATAGAATGAATGATTTTTGACACGTCTCTTGTCTCCTATTACCCATGACGTCGTGGTTAATAGGCAACAAGCAAAATTAATTTGTTCCTTTTGGTTTCAATTAATGGGATTAGATCGGACTGTTTTAGATGCTGCTGGGAAGAACAATTACTTGAAATTAAGGTTACACGTGGAATGTGTGGTAAGAGAATTTGTCCGCCTAATCGTCTTGGATTACAAACTTTAATGTTTTCTTTATGTTCATACCAATGTCATGTCTATATGGGCAGTGACGGATCATGAGGTCACTCGACCCTGTGGCTGTGTAATCGCTGGGCCCCAGTGACAAGATGACACCCTGGTGGCATGAGGGGGGGGGGGGTATGTGCTCTGTGGAGGATATCCAGGACAGGAAGTAGTATACCCAGTTCAAAGCAGTTAACTCTAGATTAGTAATTCGAATGAAGTGTTTCAGATTATATTTTCGAATTGTGTAGAATTTGTTGTCCCACGTGCTGGTTGAGTGAGAAAAAAAGGCCTGATTTTAAACTTGGAGTTTTTTTGGTCACCAAATCGATCGGGCACCTTTGGTGGACATGGTTTTTTTTGTGCTATCGGAACTAATAGGCAGAATTTCTTTGTCAATATAAGTAAAGATCTAGTTTGAAATAAGATTGAAAGTTTTTCTCAGCCCATGTCAGGATGCGAACCCCAAACAGTACAATGTGTCTACCACAGACACCCAAAGTTTATTTGATTATGTTCCAATTATAAAATACCATACTGAATTCCAGAGATGCGGTGACAAATAAAAATCACAATACTTGGCGTCGTTTCTTAAAGATGCATTATTTCAGGTTCTTGCCGTAATAGTTCTAAAATAGATAATTTAAAATGAATATATTTATTCTGATTAAAAGTTTTGCCACAGATTGTTTATTATCGTAGAAACAGTACTTGATAATGGAGACTTAGACTTTTTTAATTAAATCATTAAATTATGGCGTTCGTGTTACAATCCAATTAAATCTCCACCATCCGATGGTCTAAGGAGTTGATTATAGGCTTGTAATGTTAATAAATGTCTAAAAAATATTTATATAACATTTGAAGTGAAAATACAGATCTGCAATAAGCGGCTCTTACATAATGCATCTTTAAATGGGTTAAGAAATGGTAATTATAACCTCCCATGATTCCATCGTTTAATTATAACAATTCTCTGTTTTGTCCCTAACCCCATACCCACTCCCCATTTTTTGCATGGTTGACCATTTGGTCAAGAATCAAAGCAGTCTGAATCCTTATGCTCAAAAGAGTTATTTCCCTTTAAAGCATTCAGTTTCCATGAAAACTGTAAGTAGTAATTTCCTCAGTCATTTTATAGTAAATGAAAGGAATGTGGTTTAATGTCTATCTCCACACCCGATATAAATATTAGTTTATATTTGTCTATCTTAAATACATTAGCTCATAAAACCCTGGTATATATTCTACATATATTTTTATATTACCTCATAAAACACCTGGTGAAAATATATTCCTAGATTTTCTTTGAACTTAAAACCCAGTTTGTATTTTTTACACTTTAAATATGCTGTCACTCAAACAGATTTAAAACAAGTACGAACAATCCAAACCATTAGACAAAATTCAAAGTCCTAAAAAAACGGTATATAGGCAAAATAGTGTAATCTGGCAAAATATTTTAAAAAGCATATGGACTGTTCATTAAAACAACAAAGAGTACAGGACACGGGACCTGGAATAGGACAGAGTTTGGTCCTTTGGATGGGAGGTAAAAATTGGCATAAACAACCCTTGGCAGTTAGAATTTGTCGACAATTAGATGGAAAAACTTTTGTCGGGGTAACATATTGTCATAGCACAATTCATGATATGTACTCATCTTCATTAGCCGATAAATGTGGAAAAATAGCACATTAAACTCTATTTCATTTCAGCATTAAACAAGCAGTTGCCATGCAAGATAATCACACATTTTGCAAGAGATGGACAGAGAACAAGTTTAAAATAAATTTGATTAGGTCTCACACTGTGGGTTGCCAAAGTCGCAATTTGTGAGAAGATTATTAAATTTTCTTGTTGGCTATAAGTTTGGCCATAAAGTTTTGGGGTACAGGCGATTTGTTTTTTAGCCTTGGCAAAAAAAAATCCTTAAAATTCTAATTGTATTTATCCTTGATGAACCATAGCAGCATACTATAAAAACTTGCTGATAATCCTGAATGTGTCATAAGTAATACTAAACAATTGTCTGTGATTAATCGTTCAATTGATTGATAATTACCGATAATAAAGCCTATATCTAAACAGTACTGATATTAATTAACCTTAACAAATAGATTAGCGGCGACTATTGATGTTGCATCATTAAAACAAAAGGAAGTAATCAAAATGGCTGATCATCGCCCGACAACTCTTTTCAAAGAGAGTTACATGTTTTTATAGTTGAATTTCGTTTACTATCACCATGGGTCCAAAGCAAAAGAGCGAGTTGAATAGTCACGATTCTGGAGTGAGAAAACTGTCCGCGTGTTTTTCTTTACCTGAAGTGTTCTAAAGTTAACGAAAAGTCTGGCGTTGGCTCCTCTAGAAGAAATGAAATTGACACTACCATTAATGATTCAGATACTGATACCGTGACGGTACCGTACCCGAAACAAAAATTGAAAGAAAACTGGAAATTTGGCAATCCTTGACTGAGATTTGACGTATACAAGCAGGAAATGTTTTGTTCAATATGTGAAAATTTAAAAGTCAGCAATAGTTTTACATCTGGGTGTACTATCTTGACGTTAATGAATTTGTATCAGAGATCGTTTTTTTCAGGGCTTATATAAAATAAGTTGATTGTACAAAGGATAGCATTGATAATGTTTTGAAAATTGCCATTAAATTTTGTTAATGTATATAAAATTGCTTGCCGATTATTGTGTATACTGATTGCAACCGTTGATTGTGACCGAGGTTTTAGCAGACAAAATTTAATAAAAACAGCGAGCAGTAACTGTTGGATACCAGACACACTATCTTCACAAATCTTTTTCCAATCGGGCTTATATGAAGCATAGAAATATATTGTTGTTTAAGAATGTACAACAAATAAAATTGTTTTATATTATTACAATATGTGTTTTTTTTATCATATATTTTTGGCAGATAAAATATTCAAGTTGCCGGAAAAAAATATCATCATTGTTTTACATAAAAAATAGAATCTACTTTGGTGGGAAAAAATTGAAAGCCAGTGTGAGCCCTGAATGTGATCTTTTGTACAATCAGGGGCCATAATCCAGGTGGTTACGATCTGATGGCTCTACAGCTCCCTGCCCCAAATATAACACACAGAGAGTTAAAAATGATGTCAACTGGGTGTGAACTTATCTTCTGTGACAGTGCAGACCAGTGTTGATTGAGAAACCAAATCCAAAAGGTAGAAGATAAGCTAGAGAATCATAGCCCAGATGTAAATAAAGAAGTCTCGGTGGGCTTATTTATATGTAAGTTTTCATCATTGTTTTAACTGAACTAGATTCTTGAAAATAATTGGTAATGTGCATCAGTCCCAGTATGTGCTCAATTGAGGTAATTTTGTTTTTACAGTATAGGTTCTTTTTATGATTTCTGTGGTTATAGGGTTCTAGTCATAAAGGTGTCTTTTTAATCAGGAGCATATCCCTGGACCCCTCTAACAAGTTTAATTTTCACCGATATCCCACAACTGTAATTCCCTAAAATCTTCTGCATTCATAACCTACATATAGTCCCATTTATCAAGGAAATTCCGCTGCTGTTAACGATACTTTAACCTTTGGAACAGAAGTTTGCCAATGCTAAAAATTAATAGGGTTTGTTCTACCATGAACCAAATGCTTCAAACCCAATAATAAAAGTAACATTAAATCAAATCAGTTAAAAATATTTTGTACTCAACCCCCCCACACCCCAACCCCAAAATAAAGTGTACAGAATTTCTGTTAAAGAAAACAAAAAAACAAATGTACAATTTCTATGTATCTTTTCCTTCAACTCATAATCTAATAATTATAAAGGTTAATGGAGCAGATGAAACCCCTGTGCAAAGACCGTAAAGTATCTATGGGGATGGTGCGTGTTTGGGGGATAATTCACGAATTATGTCCAATAAAGGATTATCGATCATGCCTTTTCATTACTCCTTTTGCTACAACATCAACAGTGACAAGTGCTTGTCTATGTAACTGACACTGAAGACATGATTCATTAAATGGGGAGGAATAGCTAAAGTAAAAGTAGCGTTTGCTTTGAATGGAATAAGAATACAGAGAGATATGAAACTGTGTCCAGTTAGTTGTTAACTGTTTGAATAAGATCTGTTTGAATAACATAAGGTCATGCATCTAATTAAAGGGGATCATTTACCCAACTGATCAAGTGTACATTGTACAGCCTGGTTTCACAACACATTCTCTGATTTCAGTTAAGAATTAAATCACTGTTTATGAGAAATATCTTTGATCCAGAAATACAAAACCTTGCACATATTTTCTTATTGATGTATATCATACATTAAAACACCAAACAATTATGAGATTGTTTTTTTAATTGTTAAATTATTCTTTCCTAATAATATAATAATTTTTAGCATTATCTAAGTTTTTTTTTTACATATGTTGTATATAATGTGGTTTCAGGTCAAATTATTTGAAATTCTGATTTCTTTATATAATATTATATTCTTTATTCACAAAAACCATCAGGTTGCAAGAATTCATTAAATTCATTTTACCTTTTTATTATATTTTTACATTTCATTACACATCATACTATAAATGATTTATTTATTAATAATACCTTGATATAATATTTTATTAGTCTTTAGACCGATTGAACCAAGAAAAATGACAATACATTTTCAATGAATTTACATAATTTTAACAGTTCGTTACCTTTAAATGCAATAAATCATTCATTTTACGTGTGGATGGAAACTTGAAATAAAATCTATTTGCATATTGTGCCAATCTGTGACTTCTGCATAGCAATTCTAAAAGACACCTGCAATATTTTGTGAGCAAATTTAATATGTAATCTTCCAATTCAAATTGTTTCTTAAATATTCTATACATTAACAACATTCTGATATTTTGTATACCAGCTCTGCACGACTCATAATAAAGCTGGCATTTGCTTTAACCATTTGTGGTTAACATTTTGACCCTCTTGTTATAAGGAACACGATTGATTTAGCATCATTATATTATGATTTTCCATTAATTTTTTTATGCCAATACAAAACAATTTCAATCATTACATAAATATCCATTGGAAAGACACCAAGTTCCCAATAAGTCTTATAAATTGTTTGAGTGGCATTTAGTAACTGGGTAAGATTAACACATGACACAATTATATGGAATACAAGTTACTTAAAGAGTTTATTTCAGCGACGTTTCGACAAGGGTTCTCCCGTCTTTATCAAGCAAAGAATGACAACCATAGTACACTAAAAATATATATACAAAATATGGAACAAAGACAAACACTTATATACAATCAAAGATAATATCTTAATTCTTTGTAATTTCAATTTTTTATTCTTCGAAATTCATTGAAATTCTAATTTCTTTCATTCATTGAAATTCTAATTTCTTTCATTCATTGAAATTCTAATTTCTTTCATTCATTGAAATTCTAATTTCTTTCATTCATTGAAATTCTAATTTCTTTCATTCATTGAAATTCTAATTTCTTTCATTCATTGAAATTCTAATTTCTTTCATTCATTGAAAAATAATTTCTTTAATATGTTGAATTTCTTATTTCTTAATTCTAATTTCTTTCATTATTGGAAATTCTAATTTCTATAATTCTTTTAATTCTAATTTCTTTAATTCACTTAAATTACAATTGTAATTTCTTAATTCTAATTTTTTTCATTCTTGCAGGAAATTCTAATTTGTTTAATTCGTTTAATTCTTATTTATTTAATTCTTTAAAATTGTAATTTCATGACATGTTAACTGACTTATTGTTTACTTTTTTCGTTAAGTCAACTTCATTGAAAGTTATTCAAGATTGCCAGATATGACTGACACATAAACCCTAGTACATGCTGCTCCCTAATATTTGAAATTAGGATTCGATCCATGGACAATTCTTGCGTTCATCTGATCTAAGAAAGTTTATTAGATAAGTGCCTTACTGAGGTGCTTTAAGGGAGACAAAAATAATTTTAATTGTATATTGGGAGGCAGACCCACAATTTCTTTTCCTATCTGGGAAACCCACAAATGTAGCTCCTACTATCTTGTTCTCTATTTTTTTACTTTTTTTTGTAATGTTATTGACGTTATTGTTTGGCCTAGAATCGAAGAAGAGGATTAGAGATTGACCATATTTTCTGACAGATTTTGGTGAATTTTCAAGGGAAAGGATAGCAGAAATATAAGGTTGGTTACAGTGAAATGTATGGTGAAAAGTGACATGTATATATTACTACTATATGTTTCATGCAATTTGTGTTGCTCAAAATTTCCATGGTTAACCTCTCAAATACCAGCCCTGGGGCAAGACATTGTAAGATGTTGCTCTTTCTGTGGTGGACAGTTTTCAATCCATTGAAAAAGTGAGAGCAGAGCAAACAGATGAGAACAAATATTTAGTTTTAAATGGGAGAATATTCCTTGGTTTAATCAACGATCTACGAAAGACAAGAGAGAGAGAGAAATCAGGTTTAACTTCCATTCGTCACAAACTTAATCGTTTAAGGACAAACACATGATAACCTCATGCTAACCATTCGTCCATCCAACCATCCTGATCTACAAAAGGACTTAGATCCCACAGATTTCATAACTTTTCCTTAAAAAAAACAGTTTTCTTCATCGGAAGTTGCTTTGTACTATTCTGAGTTTCTGAGGTTCCCCAAAACCACAACAATCGCTGAACCATGATAATTTCAATATTATCTTAATACCAGTTAAAAGAGTGTAGGTCTTCTTAAAGACATGTTATTATTAAAGTGTGAATCAGAGAGAGAAAGGGGTTTAACTTCCAATCAACACAAACTAGGTAATTTCAGGATTTACTTGTGGGTAGGGGTCTTTAGCATAGTATAGGTGAAAACCTGCTAATGAAGATTTATCTTCTTTATATCTTTGCATGGTTTGAAGGAGAAAGTTTTCACAATTTGTGCAGTAATCTTAAATCAGCATTGGAAGCACCAGGAGTTATTAAAAGGAAATTTAATAGAGAGAGAGAAACAGGGTTTAACGTCCACTCGACACAAAGTAGGTCATTTTCGGGAATAACATATGGTTTTAATTTTTATTTTAACAATTGGCTGGCGCGTAGGGATATTTAGCAGGGGGAGGAATCTGGAGGACATGGAGAAAACCCACGAGGTTGAACGGGCGACCCTACTCCTTGTCACGTAACCAAGAAGGCAGTTGACTCAATGACAGGCTCAATGATACAGCATGCACATGCAAACCATCTGGTCATCCAATCCCCCGAAGTGACAAGAACTGGACCAGGATAATTTCAATATATAGTGGTACCGGTAGTTAAAGGTGTGCATGAAAGAAAAATAATATAACTTACCAAATCCAGGAATGACGCCGTCGCGATGACTGCAAAATTGGTGGCACTAGTAGATTCATTTTAAAAAAAAAAATATCCTTTCCAAATGTCAAACAAAATGTATTTAATCCAATGGGAATTCACAAAACTGATATTTCACTTGAGCACATTCCTCTGCAACGTTCAAGTGACAGTGGTAATTTCACAGATCTGATGTTTCTCATGTCATAACATCTCGTCTCATTGAGTAACAGATAACGGTTAAGCCAGGTGCTTTCGTAATTTCAATTGTTACACATAAGAATAATATATTACTAATTGTACATTTAACACACATTTACAAGTTTCATCGATGAAGAAAATCAATTAAATTTGTCTATTTATGGCTTCCAGTTGGGAAAAAACAAGCAGATATCCATCAGAAAGTCTGTTTTTTCTTGAGAGGTGCGTTACGATACATAATGTGATTCATCAGCTATGAATTATATTTGTAGATGTAATAATATACTCAAGATGTTACATATGTTCCAGTATTTTTTAAATTAAAATCCATATTTCTGGTAAGAACTGCTTTATCAATAATCATACATGTTTTAATTTTTGTTTCAATCGGTGGAGAAAAAGTCAACAGTCGTAATTGTAAGATACTCCTCCATTTTTAATCTGTTTCAATAAACGAAATAAAATTGAATTTTAAACTTGTTAAGATAAAATATGATCAATAAACATAATCGATCTTTTCCTAGCAAGGCCATACCAGTTTGATTTTCTGTTCTTCGAGAATACCTGTAAAAATTTTCTTTTTTTTCGGGGGGAAAAGACTTTTTTAAAAACCAAAACTACTTGGTTGTGCTGTTCCAAATTTCTAAATTTTATAGTAAAAATATTTCATGTGATTTTAAGTATCTATTTATTTATTAAGAAGGGAAGAACTGAAAATCTAATTGATTTGTCCCAATAGCTTTTAACCGTCTGTCAATCCCTGAAGCTTGAAATAAAAAAGATGGAAAATCAATTCTAACCAAACCAATAACTAAAATACCAAAAGTCCTGTTGTTGAATTTATGAATAAAGAAAAGGCCCAAATCATACAGTCACATGGATGCATACAAAAGGCTTCAAGGCTCACAAATGAATCCTTGACTGAAAGAAAAGCACACACAATTCTAGCCAATCTTATCAAATGCATGGTCAAATTCTAGACTTCAAGAAAAACTGAAACAATTCTAACTGACTAAAAAAAAACTGCAAAGAAAGTCAATTGAAGAAAACTGATGATATTATAATCCAAGTCTGTAAATAAGGAACTTGTCATAGACAAAATGTTAGGAAGAAATTCAGATGTTATTCCTCTTGTGCCTGTCATTGCGCCAGTCACAAATTTGTCACTTTTTTTTTATTTTCCTTGATATTTTGTCAGGCACCAATTAAAAAATCAGTCGGCGTGAGTCAAATACGTTAACTGTTGAACCAATAAGCAAAAAAAAAAACAACAAAAAAACTACAGGATATCAGACAATGTAATTTAAGATATCATCGCCTGCTAAGACACAATTTACTGAAAACTATTCAATTTCCGCATGGTGTGATGTCAATGCTGAAACACAAATGAAATATATTTTAATGGCAAGGTCGTTCCAATTTAAATTTTAGCTCCTTTTTTTTCAGGGAAAAAACTGATTTATACACAAAAAGTTACTTGAATGCTCTTTTCAAAAGTCTCTAAAATCAATTTCATAAGATTTGAAATTTTATACTCAGCATGCTTCAGTAGAATAATCCTTTATTCTCAAACAAAAATCGCCCCTCAACTCAAGAGAAACCTCAACAGAAATCTCAATTCAACTGAATAGAAACATACACTAAACTCAATAAAAATCTCAATTCAACTGAATAGAAATCTACATTAAACTCAATAAAAATCTCAATTCAACTGAATAGAAACCTACATTAAACTCAATAAAAATTTCAATTAAACTGAATAGACACTTGTACTGAACAGAAATCTCAATTTATCTGAATAGACAAATACAATGAACTCAATTTTCTCAACAGCAATCTCCCCTCAACTACTATACAAATATCCCCACTCAATTCTAACAAAATCTCAATACAACTGAACAGGAACCTCCATTTACCTTAACAGCAAAAATATCCACTGAATACAAGAGAACCTCCACTCAATAGTTTACCTATAAATGATAATTTATTTTATACAAAGCAACAGGTGATCACACAACATTACGACAACAATCACACAATGACTGTCAGATGTTTCTTCATGTAATATTTTATTCATAAATAACTATTTATTGACATTTTCCTGGACTAGAATGAATACTGTAAATAGAATTTAGTTTGATATCCTACTTGTCTGTACCTGCTAATGAAACAGGGCATACACAATAAAGTGTGATAAGGAGCAATTTTTGCCCGGACAGCTCCATTCTGATTAAAACACAGATGTATATTTGTTTCAATTTTTTATACTTTGATGTCCTCTACTACATGAAGATCTGACCACTTATAGTGGAAGGTCATGTCAGGGGTCATATGAGTGCCTTTTGACCCTATGATGTCAGACGTTTAAATAAGCAATCAGCATTAATGTTTCAAGTATGATACCCACAGTTCCGTGCATGGCACGCCAAGAACTAGCTGCAACAGACCGTTTTATTGGCTAATCCATCACACCAACCAGAATGCGGGTTATATAACAACTCTTCCAGATCCTAGTGTTGTAAAGACAACTATAAAAAACGAAACTAAATAGGATACTTGTTTTAATCAGATTGTTGAATTCCAATTGTCAAGGGTTCTTTTATTGTCACGCCAACAGAAACTTTTGTTGTATTCAAAAACAGCAAAAGGAGTTGGAACTATCTGGGTTTCTATATTTCTGTCAGTTAGTATGGATACTGGTGTTGAGCCATGTTATATTTTTGCTAATAATCAGACCCTAATTTCTAAATATAGAATCAGAAAAATTCAAACTCATTTTCCTCAGAACTAGAGAAATGATATGAATAACTACTTATTACTTGGCCGAGGAATAAAATGTATTCATCTTTACCACCATCAGTATTATTGAAAAGCTTATGTCTGATTACGAGAAGGATGATACTTAATATGACCACTATTATATTCCACTATATGCCCTTCGGGCATCTCCGGTTTACATTGCATAATTCTCGTATAGACTGTAAACAATTCAACTTTAAAGAAGAAAAGTATCTATCCACTGCACGTGCATCTGTGACCTATGACCCACACACCGTGTATATAAGGACAGGATGACTGACAACAATTGTCTTATTTCTCGTTGAGATCTCGACTGTGCTACACGCTGTGTCGTTATATACTTTGGAATTTATAGTAGTGATTGCTAATCGCTTACGATTTTATTATAAATAAAATAGAAGCATACGAATGATCTACGACTTTAGTTGTTGATCGGATCTTCGATACTATATATAGTAATAGTAGCCTCCATTTTTTTTTTTTAACAGCATCAAAGTTGTTAACTTTGAATTAAATTGCTGGAATTTGTCACGTTGTGTCAAATTGTTTGTTGGTATAAATCCTAGTTAGGATGGATAATTTTTTTGATCAAGATGAGGGCGATTTTGAGGGATTTCGTCCCTCTGACATAATGAAGGTCAAGGTGAAGTAAACACCGCTAAGGACTCTAAAGCAGAAGAGCCAAATATTGTAAATAAACCGAGTAGAAAGTGCAAGAATGTCGGTAGTATAGATCGTTGAAAGTTCTAGGAACTTCTCAATCCGAGGTAATAAATAGAATAGATACTTCTACATGTATCGGTCGCTCATACACTAGAGGGCCCACGGCCACTGTTACTAGTGATTATTGCAAGCAAGCCTGTAATAATAGTAATATAAATATGGCGTCCAGCGAAACACCTTTTTTAATATCAAGCAGGAATACATCCGGTACGGTACCCGTTTTTAATGTAGCTAATAATGATGTTACCAATGTTAATGTAAACTTATTAAATAGTTTACAAAAACAAATCTCCGATCTGTCCGGAGTTGTTAGGTCCCTTTCTAATAATAGATCGGCTGGGACTGGGTACGTTTATGATACCGGTATAAATACGCCTTTTTATAATTCTAATTGTTTTTCGAATCCTATAACAAATGATGTTCCGTCTCACGACTCGGACAGTTTTACTGGCACTTTTTCGGAATGGAAATAGAACGAAGTACAAATTAAAATTGCAGTAGTTATAAATACATGAAGCAAGAGCTAAATCTGCCTATTGCAGGTCTTTCTTTAAGCCTGACATGCTATCTAAATTATTAATTACACATTAATCAACTTATCCAGACTATAATCAACTCTTGACGCCATAGCTAGCCTGCAGCATTTAGCTGATTGGAATACTATATAAACGTAAAAATGTATATTCAAGGCTTTGTTTTTGATTATACCAACTGGTAATATCTTGGTTCAGAGTGGAGTAATTTGACTGAAATTTTCGTCATGATCTATTTACGATATCTATATTTTAACTATTATAGCAGGAACTGTCAACTCTATAATGCTTCCATAAGGAACAAGTTATATAATTAAGAATTATTTTAAAACATTTACCATATGTTATTTACATTGAAGTTAGCATATTAGCATATGCATAACTAACTTAGCCACAGTTCGATAAATTTGCACCATTCTGAAGGATTCTCCTCTCTGTGTGTTAAGTGGTTCGAAATACTTTTACACAAATAGTTATTGTCAAAAATAAGCAAATCATTGTCAAAGATTAGAAAATCATTGTCAAAGATAAGAAAATCATTGTCAGAGATATAAGCAAATTATTGTCAAAGATAAGCAAATTGTTGTCAAAGATAAGCAAATTATTGATACATAAAACAGAGTCTATCTATCCCTGCATAAACTAAATCTCCAAATCATGAACATATCAAATACAAAGATTGCATTTAGTTAATCAATTGAAATAATCCACAGACAACCAAATTATACATACATAAATTAGTGTCTGTTCCTTAATCAGATTAAATTAATTCTCCCGATCTTGAACACATTAACACAAAGATCGCAACCACTCATACCTAAAACTGTTTGTACCTTAAACTGAATGAATTACATCTTCTGGTCGAGAACAGATCCAAAAACCGATCGCATTTAGTTAATCAATTAGAATCACTAAAATCAGAGACATCCAAATTATTCATACCTTAATCTGATTGGATTAAATCTCCCGAAATCCAAAAACCGATCCCATTTACTCAATAAATACGAATCACAAAAATCACCCGTTTTAAGCGCTAATTTCAGGTGGTGATGTCGACTGGTGTAAGTCTTGATCTATTATGTCAAGTACTTCTCAGTACTAGATCTGTGAGGTAGCAGTGGGATGATTAATAATAGAACGCTCTTTAATCTGGATAATCAAGTCTTCTGTTCAATAGTTTAATCATTCATAATTAATCCACCAGACACAAGGTCAGATACTTCTATCTCTAATAGGTTAAATCAGAAAACAATTTACACAGGGTTCATAACGACTACAGGGAGTTGAGGTGGTTCACTTAGTAAGATGCTGTCTCGCTAACCTGGAGGTCTTGGCATGGTTCTTTCTTGTCAGTAGTGCAGAACAGGGGGCCTGGTAAGAACAGTGTTCAGTCATTCGGATGGTGTAGAAAATGAGGTCCCTTTTACACATTGATGTGCACGTTAAAGAACCCCTGACATTTCGAATTCAAATTTAATTTAAAAACCTATATTTTTGCACCGAATGGGCGAATGAAGACGGGATTTTATTGTAATGCAATTTAAACGGTTCAAAGTTATTGCAGCTTGAAATGGTTCCGGAATGCTTTTCGCAGATAGTATAAGCATATAGTTATCAACAGAGGTCCATTAACATTAATGAAAAATTCATATTGATATAATTCGCTTATGTACAAAGGTGAAATTGATTCAGGGTCAAAAGTTAATCTAACAAGCTACGCTGTAAGGTATGTTTATTTGGATCTGTATATATGCCCCGGACAAAACTTGAATAGGAACAATAAAACATATAGCTTCATTTGTTCTATAGAGTTTGAACGAAAAGTCAAATTAAAGTGGTAAATAAATATCTTATGATTATTCAGTAAAAAATTACAATTTGATTTTTCTGAAATGCCCTCATTAAATGTATACAATACAAGGGGATGAATGTCAGACCAACAACAGCATTTTCAGATATTTTGTCTGTCAATATACATTCTTTTAACCCTTTTGTCTTGGCACTGCTCATGGCTAGCGCACCTTTATAGATGGCTCCAAATCACCAGAGTCATGTGACATTTATTCACATAAAACAGTAGTTTCAGATTGTTTTCAGACTCAACATGAATATTAAGATATGAAGTATATACAAGCAAGTACAAGGCACCTGTCGTATACAATGTCAAATACAAATTATCCCTCAACCTATGAGTATTAACCCTAACCCACACTCCACATCTATGTGATAGACCATCTCAAATCTAGCGTTTCATCAGAAACCAGAGTAGTCAATAATACCCAGCAATAAAGGGTTAAAAACAATGAAATCCCAAGTTTCAGTTTATTACTTAAATCAATTAATAGCTGTTTGTCTTTAAGTATGGGTTGTAGTTTATTGCTCTATCCAGTTACTAAATGCTTTTAAAAGATTGCATATTTTATGAGATCGACTGTTTGAGAGAAAATTAATTAAGAAACAGTATTCATCCAGGAACCAGAGCAGTCAATAATACCCAGCGCTAAAGGCTTCAAAACCATGAAATCCCAAGTTTCAGTTTATTAAAACCAAGAAAATATTTTCTTTTTCATCTAATTTTTAATCATAGCCATTGCTTCATCAGTTGATCGTAATAACAAAATATTTCACAATGACCTGGAGCACTTGATTTCTGCCTGCAGATAATGTCATTGGTTGATATTATATGGTCAATTGGATATTGTTTCAAGTTAAAGGTTCCAAAATTACGACCTAAAAATTCTGTAGAAATTGGGAAGGTCATTCGTTATATCAAATGTTAAATATCAAGGCTGTTTTCAAGGAGGTAAACAGAAAATGTATAGAGGAAGAAGCTGATAAATCAATTGGAAATAAAATGAAATGGGGTTTCACATCCTGAATTTATGAACAATTCTGGGTCCTTTTCTCGGACAAAACTGGATCCAGCCATCTGAACATCCAGATGCTGTTCTTTGTCCAGATGTTGCACAATTTCATAAAAAATCCTCTTAGAATCAACTTAGTACTTTTAGTACTTCAAACCCTTCAGGGTAAGGAAGTTCTTTGTATAAGTAGGAGAAGCATAGAAACATTGAGAGAACCCGCAACGAAACATTGCTTTAATTAAATAGCAATCATGTTCCATATTATGGTTTTGTGGTTATTAAGTTGGAGAAGGTATTACACATTTGCACACAAGGTCAATGATAGTCGTTAGAATTGTGTCCAGCCCTTGAAGAAATGGTGCTGCAGGGACAAAATATCATCATTCTGTGGACATATAACAGTAATTACTTGTTGATTTTCATGGATATTTTCTTAAACAAAATTTCAATATTTTGATGATTCCACTGCAAAATATAAAATTTGTTTTTTTTGTTAATCTCAAAATCAAAATGGTGCTGTCTGCGTGACAAATAGTAGCGCTGCCACCTTCCAGTCTCATGGGTTTTCTCTGGGTCTTTCAGTTTCCTCCCACTGTAAAGACCCCTAGGTACAGTACAGTGCACCCGTTTTGTGGAATTCCTTACCCCATCATCTTAAAACAGCTCCGTCACTTGAAACTTTTAAAACTAAATTAAAAACTCATTTGTTTACCACTGCGTTTTAGTTGGAGTGGACCAGGATTTGTGTGTATATAGTGACCACAGAGTACATAGTACGCGCCTAGAGCATGCATTTGTGGATGAATTGGCGCTTTACAAATATACATTATTATTTATTATTATTAGGTGCAAGTTAATTAATGAAATAAAGTTGAACCATATGCTAGTCCCAAAAGGACCTAGTTTGTGTGTAGTGTACGCTAAACCCAACTTTTCTCACTGTCTCTTTCTCCCTTTCCTTTCATTGCATAAATTCTTTCTTTTTGAACAGAAGTGAAATACTTTCATTATTATATATTTTAGTACAAATTGTTTTAATGACCTAATATTCACGACTTTCAAAATGGAGATTAATGTTTTTAATTCACGCAAGAGCCATGATAGATATCGGTACTGACGATGTGTCTAGCAATTTATGTCGAGTCCTGAGCAGAATTAATGATAACACTACTCTCAGAGGGTGTAATTTCACCTCCGCTGAAGGATATATTGGTTATTGCACAGTCAGACTGTATACTGGATGACATAGAAAGCACGTAAGCAAAAACCATTTAGACAAGTAATAAATTTTTAAACTTTTTTTGTGAATCAAATAAACTTCTAAATTAAGAATTTTTATGTTAGTGGGTCACAGAATTCAATTATTCAAAACAGAATGCAAATCTAAATACTCTGAAATAGGAGCAGGTGTTTTTAGCCAAAGAAACCACCATGGCAATTGAAATGAAAAAGTTTAATATCTTACTTTTCTGCAACAAAGTGGTGATACGAACCATCAATGTCTGATTGCCGATGTACGGTTGCACTTGAAAGACTATATATTCAGACTATTTGTCATACTACTTGCAGTGTTTTACTTCAAATTATGACTAGTCAATAGTCCGATTAACAACCAATAGCTAACTGCGTAACATATCATTACACTTTTAAACAGAGCTCCAAATTGGATCAAATATGTTTACATAGCGTTACACGTCATGACTCATGATTTTTCTTATTCCCAATTAACCGGAGTGATTTTATCCGGCTATTGCTTCAGGAATATGTATATTTGTATGTATTTAACACATGGTATAAATAAACTTACATTGTATTCCATATCAACTATTATAATTTTGTTTATTTCCATAGCTCATTTTAGACAAGAGGTACAGAAGGTTCAAGGGGTACGAGCATACAAAAGGGTAAAGAACCACTGGCATAGTGTGTTCTGAGGAGAGAGAGAGAGAAATTTGATTTAACATCCACTTGACACAAACTTGGTCATATCGGGACTAACATAAGTTTCAATTTTATTCCAATAAATCGCTTGCACGTTGGGGTCTTTTAGCAGTGGGTGGAAACCTGGTGGAGCTAGAGAGAAAACCAACCAGGTTGGAGTGTTCTGAGAAAAATTTGCAAAACTCCAACTGTCATGGGATCTTTTATGTATACACCAATAAATACACAGCTTTTTTGTTCAATCCAATCAACTTAAAAATCTGACAACATTGGGATCGAAACAGTGTCTAGACCTTCTGATTAATGAGCAAACGCCATTCTCACTAGACCATGATGGCTCCAAAAAATAGAAGCAGTTGTCATAAATCTGTTAAATAAACCACAAATTTCAATGGTTTCTATTACTGATGATTGAGAAAAAAGTTATGTTTCCCTTGAAGGGATCAGTACAATTCTTTGATTTTTTGCCCCATCCGAACTACTAGATGATGTTCCTTATCAGGCACTCTATCCTGCATAATGTGAACATGGCCTTGGTGATGTAAACAATGCGTTAGTGATCAGTTAACAAAGTTCACTAAATTTTGTACTATTGTAGATTCAGTGACCCCCACCCTCTTGCACATACGCAAAATAAGTTTGGTCATCATTGACCAATCGATTCTATTCAATGTGAACACTGCCTTAGTGAAATGTCAGCAAAGTTTACTCAATGTCGTATGATTAAATTTATACCTAAATGATTCAGCATTTTAATCTAGACGAATAATACCATCTTGTCTCCAGAGAATCACAAGACCTCTTCGAGAATATTAACTGTCCTGAATTTCTTTATTCAGACGTGAATATGAATGAATATATTTATCTACTTCCAGCTAGTCGCCATCGCAATCATAACGTTAAAATGACCTCATCAATATTCTATAATCATATCGTAAATATATGACTCATATCATTTCCATATTTTTAAATCGCAGAGATAAGCATAATAAGAATTATGCAAATACATTTAATCTAATCTTGGTGTATTTCAAACACATAATTTCCATTGTATCTACAAGTAATCATAAATTCATAGAAAGAAATATAAAACGACCCCAACACCATCAAATGTGTTTTAACGACAGATCTGTAAGTTGTGTCAAATAAAATGAAATGTGAGAGAGAGAGAAGTGGGGTTTAACGTCCACTCGACACACACTAGGTCCTTTCAGGTTGAATGAAATGAGAGAGAGAGAAACGGGGTTTAACGTCCACTCGACACACACTAAGTCCTTTTGGGTTTAATTTTATTTCAATAATTCGCTTGCGCCTAGGGAACTTCAGGGGTGGGAGGAAACCAAAGGACCCGAAGAACAATCACGAGGTTGGACAGGCAACCCTACTCCTTGTAACGTACAACCAGGAATTCAAAACCACGCCAGTTGACTCACTGACAGGCCTTATGAAATGGGGTTTAACATCCTACTTTTCTCCATCAACAGGGTAAAATGAAGATTAGTATTGACCATAGAGTGTGCTCTGTGGATATTTTGCCCAGACAGAAGTGGTTTCGCCCACACTTCACCAAATTCCAAATTCAAGAATTTTTAAGATGCTCCCAATGCACAACCATAACTTTGTTTTTGTCATTCCATCCAGATGACTAGACCCTGTCCCTTGCCAGGCCTTGCTGTCCTTGGTAAGAAAGGATAAACCTATCCCACCAACCCCAGCCATGTAAACAGCTAGTCAATCATACACAGGATTTTCTAAACTCAATTTTATTGTTATTTTTCTTGTCAGATTTTCCCTAATAGAACATTGCATGGGGTATGCTCGTCTTCATTAGCGCAGTTGGTGCAAAAAAAACCATACCATTTAAATTATTTTCCTTTCAATTATTGCAAATGAATCTAATATAGACAAAATTGACAAACAAATCCCTTTCAGGATTCATATCAGCTTTTTGATTATCCGGACAGAGATGGATGGATAAAGCCGAAAGCAGGAAGACTACCTCTGATGTACCAGTAATAAAATTCATTGGACAATCAATTCTACGTTTGCAACAAACCGCTCAATAATGTGTAATCAAATAACAAATTGTTCCGAGACCCGGGGAATCCCTGGAGACAACATACAATTTAACCTGCAACGATTAAGTTATACCTCAATAATTTCTGGGTTTGAAAAATAATTGTTGTGAGTTTATTATTCTTTCGATGACCCTGCCGTTATAATTCACTAGCTGATATTTTGTAGTTCAGTGTTTAAACACTGAAACTAGGTTAATGTTCTCCTTCATTATATAGGTATATTACTTTAGCACTTCAGAGAGAGAGTTAGTTTCAAGGAGCTAAATCGCTAATTTTTGGGACCTAGAAATTGACAAAACGGGTAGCAACATATACTAAGGTGCTTGTGAATGAGATGTGTAAATAAGATTTTAAATTGAAAGCGATGAGAAACATAATAGTTCAAATTTATAACAAATAGTCACTTGTCGGAGGACACAGAAGACCCAGAGAAAACCCACAGGATTGAACTGGCAACCTTACTTTTTGTCCAGTACAAGCAGGGAATCCAAACCATGTCACTTGACAAATCTGGTGATGTACCATTCCGCCACCCAAATCACCTTCTATGAATAAGTCAGCACCGTAATCACCACAAGTAACAATTACCGGAGACGTCTGGTATTTGAAACAACTAGATCATTTCGGGAGTTATACGATAACATAATATTTCATTTCATTGCCCCACTTCTGTGTCAAAAAGAAACTTTGGCCAGTGTACGAAGCCGTGACCACTACAAATTAAACACTGACCACTGATCTCACCTCAATCTTGTCTATTCATTAAGACCTCAAAAACATCTATAGTATCTGTGTATGTATATTATGGATGATAACACATGTCTCGAAAGGAAACCTACGCCAAGCATAAAAAGCCTATCAACATTTGTCTCACCCTACCCTCGTATATTCATTAAGTCCAACTTATTTGCAGTACCTGTACTGTATGTATATTATGGAAGAGAGCACCTGTTTCGTGTTAAGGATGGTTTAGGGTAAAAGGGTCAAGCCAGAAGTAATTGGTATTTTGGCTAGAAATGAATTCCTTGCCATGGCATATTAAAAGCATTCTTTGGTATCATGCAGAACAGGAAAATAATTATCAATCAATTTCAGAGGTTTGAAAGAATTTCTGGAAAAATTACTAAAAAGAAAGAGAGGGGAGGGGGGTGGGGGCATGTCCACTCAGCACACATCTTTTGGGACCAAAATATGGTTCAATTTTAATTCCAAAATTCGCAATAGCATATGGGTCTTTAGCAGTCAGAGGAAACTGGTGGAGAAAACACACAAAGTAGGACATATGACCTACTCCATATCACGTACAAGCAGGGAATAAAAACACACCACTTGATTCAATGACAGACCTTGTGACCTAAAACACACATGTTAAACTTGGCCACCCTACCTCTCATCACGGCAGGTTTACATTGAGGAAGAGACTGATAAACGAAATGGACATCAATTGAAATAAAATGGAATTTAACATCCTACTTATGGGATGAAGCAAAGATGATATGGAATGAAGCAAAGACGATATCGGATGAACCAGAGATGATATGGGATGAAGTAGATCTCAAGATGATATAGGATGAATCAGAGACGATATCGGATGAATCAGAGACGATATGGATTGAAGCAGAGATGATATGGGATGAAGCAGAGATGAAATGGGATGAAGCAGAGATGAAATGGAATGAAGCAGAGATGATGTGGGATGAAGCAGAGATGATATGGGATGAAGCAAAGATGATATGGGATGAAGCAGAGATGATATGGGATGAAGCAGAGATATGGTATGAAGCAGAGATGATATAGGATGAAGCAGAGATGATATGGGATGAAGCACAGACGATATGGGATGAAGCACAGACAATATGGGATGAAGCAGAGATGAAATGGGATGAAGCAGAGATATGGTATGAAGCAGAGATGATATAGGATGAAGCAGAGATGATATGGGATGAAGCAGAGACGATATGGGATGAAGCACAGACGATATGGGATGAAGCAGAGATGATATGGGATGAAGCAGAGATGAAATGGGATGAAGCAGAGGCAATATGAGAGACAACAATGGGTTCAAGCAGAGACAATACAGAATGAACCAGAGACAATACTGAATGAAGCTGGGACAATACAGAATGAACCAAAGACAATATGGGATGAAAACAGAGACAATAAACGCAGAAATGATCAAAAGATTATTAAGATAATAAAACCAGCACTTTAGAACTTCAACATAAAAATTATCAATAAGAGAACAAAAGATGAATTCTTACTAAATTTACAAAACAAGTGTCACATATTAACCTTTTATTCTTAGTTTCCCTCTTAAACCTACTACAAAAAAATCTATATACTTCCACTTCCAGTACTGCTAGTCTAGTTAATCCTTTAGAGAGCAGTTAAAGTAAATTTTGAAGAAAATAACAAAAAAGTGATAGAAATATTAGTACATCCCATAAGAGACTGAAACAATCAGAAACTATTGTTTGTTAGACTGCGTCAAACCGTCCGATCTATGTGAATAGCTTTCCATATTATTGGCACATTTTGCACAGGTGATCTAAGGAGTTAGAATAGTTTAAGGTGTGCTACAGATTTAAAAAAAAACCCATCATTTTTTGATTAAGCTATCTTTACACTTGATCATCTGAATCTGAATCTGAAAGGTTACGTTGAAGTGACCAATTCTGGCTTTCATTCAATGTAGAAATTGAAATGATTTTTGGTGTTAATTTTTAATTTATAAATTTTTTGTTTACATATTGGTTGAACACTGTCATCTTTATTACTCTAAGACAAATATATATATATATATATTCTTTATTTTGTGAAGGTAATCTAATAAGTTACAGAGTACTTATCTACCTTAGAGCCTTCAGTTCTAAAAATAATAAAAAGGCTAATAATAAAAGCACACAACTAAACTAAGAACTCTTTCACACTAGTAACTTAAAAAGCTATGATACAAGATATAAATGATCATAAATAATAATATAATAAGTATACTAGAAGTTTAAGAATAATTATAATAATCGTGATATCTATTTTGTACAAGTCAGCCCATTCTCCACAAATATGCCTTTCTTTTATAGGAGTCTCTGTGTCTCACATACTGCACACAGTGACCCATCTACGTCATACTTCCCAGAATATGACACTGCCCTGATTAATCTCATTTAAAACGCTCATGACGTGATCGTTTTTGGGCGGGACTTACGACTAGACACCGCTTTGTTTAGATAACAGAGTAAAAATAGCTTAAGCATGTGTTTTTTATGTAAACACGCCATGTCGCTGACACTCGCATAAAAGCAATATATAATATGTGCCATAGGTAATATTGCAATACATTCTTTGCCATTGTAAACTGTCATAAGAGTTTCAATCTGTTTATCTTTAGAAACAAGGTTAGATACTCCTAAATTTGTTTACACAATCAAAAGCGCCTCTGTGAAATTATCTGTCATAGGCGCTGCCATATTGAATAATTAGGGATCTTTTTTGTGATTTGGTTCTGATTAGTTTGATATCTTCCATACACACAACGTCTAAATAAACATTTCTAATTTCATTCAGTATGACAATAGAAGAGAAATAAATACTTCTAAAAATTTCTAAAAGCATACTTAGTGTTATTGACTAAAATCGTCGATGTAGGAATTAAAATGCTGGTTAATTAGATTAAGGCCTATTCTCAGATGGAGATAGCTGTAGATAGGCAGCCTAAGTTTGGGATGTGTGTCTTGGTGGGCAAGGCACAATCTCAAAAACCCGGTGGTCACAAATTCGGACCCAATATTTATTCAGAATGTTTCCTCCGGACTAATAACCTGGTTGGCACGTACAGTAGAACTTGCTACGGCGTGCACTCATAATCAGCGAACACTCGCTTCAACGAACACCAAAAAATCCCCCCGAGCGTTTTTTAAGTAATTTAACCTCTACTAAACACGCACCTGTTCAACGCGTGCAGCGGGCACTTATATTCGCTCCCGATCATGCTATTTCATCCATTAAGCGAGCACATCTCGGAGAATCCCGTTCTCGCTTGAGCGAACGAGGGTGAACTGTCACGGACAATCACGTTCTCGCTTAAGCGAACGATACTGAACTGTCTTGACATGACTTACTCACTTGGCTTGAAATAACTACTATCACTAATTAACACTAAGAAAGGGTCTGAATTGATAACGCGTGCAACGGGCATCATGATTAATTCCCCCTGTCAAAATTCTCTTGTTTCAACGGTCACGATTTTACTAATAAAATCAACAAACCATCAGCTTTTCAACAGCCATTGTCGTTCGTTCTTTGTAACACTCCCGCTAATCCCGTGAGTAGTAGTTAATTAACTGGAACCCCACTGATCAGATAAAAAGAAATGTAAAAAGAACAATCAACCCGGGATTATCTGTTTATTAATCTTTTGTCTTATTAAAAGACCAACCTGATCAGTTTTCACGCGTAACGACACTGATTGATACTGATTGAATAAAATGAAAGGATACCGAGTTATTAAACAGACGTTTTTAGCGCCCCCTATAATATCACATACAGAGTTACATCCCCTGTAAAATCGGGGATGAAATCCGCGAATGTTTTTTGTCCATGATAAAATAATATTAATTCATCGATTTTCTTCACAAAAATGGATAAATATTATCGAATGCATCACAATGGTAGACAGTAGTATCTAAGGTTGGTACAGAATGACAAGTTTGCCGAAGTTATGTTCGAGATTTTAGTAAATAATCTTCGTTTGGCGCAAGATTCAGCGACGGTCAAATTTATCGATGCAAGTATTGATGTTCGTTCCCGATTTTATTTAGTGGTCGCGTAATAGCTAAAATAGTTTGGGTGTGAAATACTCAAATTCACGGCATTTTGAAACGCTTTTAGACGCTATGATGAAAGTAAAAGAAATATTGGGGGACATGAGTTCCAGTATTACTAACATGTATACGAGACTCCTTTGAATTCACAACTAGATAAAAAGTACATGTTTTGTTATTGTAATACTACACGAATAAAAAATATATGCAGTCTATATACGAGACTCCTTTGAATTCACAACTAGATAAAAAGTACATGTAGGCCTATTGTTATTGTAATACTACATAAATAAAAAATATATGCAGTCTATATCTTTAATTTTTTGTGGTAGGGGTTGGGGCAATATATGCAGTCTATATCTTTATTTTTTTGTGGTAGGGGTTTGGGCAATATTGTACACCTTCATTCAAAGAGCACCTCCATTAAGCAGGCATTTTGAAATTTCCCTTGGGTGCCTGCTGAATACAAGTTCTACTGTACGTAGAAGAACCCATGGCAATTGTCAATTGACAAAGAGTGGATGGGAAAATGTACCTCAAAGCCCATTGCATAATGTATGCCCTTCTTAATTACCATGGTAGTGACAGAAAAATATGGTGTTATTAAAAACTGTCTTCACATTAAAATAGTAGGCCTACAAATCTTTGACCTTTGAAATATACATGGCTGATCAACTAAAGTGTCTACTTTATCCATGAAAGCCATGGAAGCTCAACCAATTCTCATTAACCATAATCTAAACACATAAAATAAAGCCACTTGGATTCTTTCAGATCTTTAAAATTATTAGCACTAAGTCTAAACACTCCAACACTAATTATTTAGTCGATAATTCAGAAATGAAATGAAGTTTTACATCCCACGTTTTCACACCAACAGGACTAATGAAGACAAGCAAGAGAGAGAGAGAGAGGGAGAGAGAGAGATGGAGGGTTTAAGTCAAATCTACACAAATTAGGTCATTTTGAGACTAACATATGGTTCAATTCTATTTCAATAATTCGCTAGCGTGTACGGTCTAACTCATTCTCTTTAAATCTTTTAAGATCTGTCATTGAGTTCTGGTTTCTAAAGTGACACAGAGTAGGCCCATGTACAAGCAAATTTTCAAATGAGAAATGAAATGGGGTTTAAAGTCCTACTGTTCTACTCCTAAACTGGCTAATGGAGACGGGCATACACCATACAGATGGAAATTTTGTCTGGGCAGGGAGGCTACAATCGAATTCCAACTATCACAAGATCTTTTACACGGGACCTCTGTTTTTCATCCCATTCAATGACTAGACAGCTGTCCTTGTCAGGCTCTTCATCCATCCTGCATCACTGACAAGGGGAAACCACGCTGCAAAATTTGGATGAAACTTTCCCAGCCAATGCAGGGATCGAAACACCCGACCTCAACGCTAATGAGCCTGTGTCTTCTCCACTAAGCCATTTGACCCCATTTTAAAAAGTACAATATGTTAGTCCCCAAATTGCCTAGTTTGTTTTAATTGTACTTTAAATCCCATTTAAAAAAATATACAACAAAAACCAACATAATAACCTCCAGGAGTATTTTACAACTGATTTCATATTTGTTTTACATTTGCTGATCAGCAAGCTCGTGTCTGATAAACTAATCTCCATTAAGATCACATTTCATTGGATCGTTTCATCACTTGTTATTTCAGCCAGGATTAATATCATAATATCGTCAAATCATTGGATGTAAATTGGATTTTAATTGCTGAATCAATTCATTACAAGCAGACTTCAACAGTAGGCCACTGAATGCAATGGTTCTGACGCATAAAAGCTTCTGTCACTTATAGAAATCAAAGATAGCAGTAGTAGAGTGAAAAATCGTGTTCCCTGGGAAAAATTCACATAATTTTAAAATATTGTGTCAATAAGATTTAAAAAAATTTATGAACACAATTTAAAGCGATGAGAAATATGTTTCTTTTTCAAACTTGTACATTTTAAATTTGATATAAACTGTTGAAGGTAGACCACTAAATCAGTCACGTCTGGAATTTAGCATAAAGATGCATTATGTAAGAGCTAAATCTGCCTATTGTGGGTCCTTTTCCTGGCTTTAAATGTTATTTATCACAAGATAATCCATCTTGGGAGCCAAGTTTTGGTATTAGTCTATCTCAGTTAATTGGGTAAATGGCTGTCTTAAATACTACCTGGTCATAATCTACTGCAATATCTACTTTGGGGATATCGCTTTACATGAATTTGATTGGTCAATCAAAAAGGAACTACTTTATTTATTTTCAAAGAACAGTTCATTTTTTTTATTAAAAGTTAATAGTAACTTCTTTCTTCATGTAATTACCTTGATGGAAACACTGGGTCAATAAAAAGGACTTTGTAATCGTTGAATTGCTGTCAAAAAATGATGTATCACTACGCCATAATGTAACCAGGTTCAGTAAAAGTAAAATCTGTAGCAAAGAATTATATTTATTTACTTGTGCATGTAAGAAGGGATTGGGTGATAAATAAAAAAAAGTATTATTTAGACATTTATTAACATGCCAAACCCCCATAATCAATTCTATTGGCCATCATATGGTTCTGATTTCATGTACATTAAAATACTGCGATAGAAAAAAATAATGCGACAGAAAAACTATAATTTGACGAAAATTATCAATATATTCATTTCTCATTATCTATTTTTAAACTATTACAGCAGGAACAGCCAGTTCTTAATCTAAATCTTACATAATGTATCATGAAAAAGCCAAGAGTAGAAAGCATCAAATGTAAGTAAATAGACGCTTTCAGTTTTATCCGAATCAAAATTGCTTCTTTAATTTCCTATTTGTGAAAGGTTCAGCTATCTATTTACGTATTTATTTAGTTAAAAAAGTTGTCTGTGGTTATAAACCACAATAATCATGTTTTCATCATAACAAAAATCTTTTCCATTTTTACTATACTCAAAAACTCAATCAATACCACAAATTATCTCCATTTATCTCTTGTTTTCACTTCTAAGCGATAATCTATGACTAAAAATTAAAGCAAAAATTATCCTAAAAGCTTTTTCGAAGAAATTTGTACATCCATCAATAATGCTATCTTAAGACCAAAGGGAAACACACATTGAACAACAAAGCTGGGTTCTGAAATAATGACAACAGAATTGGTCGACCAGGCTTTAATAAGTTGTTGAAATAAAAGTGTGAAAGAATTTATTTGACTGTTCCGGGCTTAATAAATCAATTAGCCATAACCATGTTGTTTTCTCTGAAAGCAAATTATTCACATCCCAATAACAAATTTCAATTCTGACAGTCAACTCAAGTAGCTGCAGCATTCCTAAATGTGTTGGTTGCAGAGAGCATAATAGACAAATAGCAAAGAGAGAGAGAGAGAGAGAGAGAGAGAGAGAGAAAGAGAGAGAGGTGCCTAATTCCATTTGACACCAAAATAAAGATTACACATAATCAAATTTGTGTTGATGCTATGTGGTTTCCATACATACCAGCAACTGACCGAAATACAAGTGCATGGGAATCTAAACTTCCAGTGAATAAATTCCTGAAAATATTTTCAAGAAGGAGCTCCTGTGATAAGTGTTTTTATGATTTCAATTTAGTGAATTGTTGTGTTGCAGATTTGTGGTGCTGTTTAATGTCCTACTGTTCTGCTCTGACTGGGCTAATGAAGACAGACATACACCATTCCGTGTGATATTAAAGAATTTTACCCAGGCAGCAGCAATATTGCCTAACAATGTATACACTGGACCTCAGTTTTTCGTCCCATCTTAATAACAAGACAGCTGTCCTTGTCAAGCCCTCCATCCTGCACCACTGACAAGGGCAAACCGATGAACTTTCTTTGCCAAAGCGAGCTATCGTCTTATCCACTTAGCCACTGTGACTTCACCATTTATTTTGATGTTCACATGGTAACAATATATAGTATTTTGAATACGAAACTTTGGTGAAACAATAATTAAAATATTTAATAATAACACTGGGAAAATTGGAAGCATCAGATAAAACAATGAGTTGAAATCAGAAGCTATGATGTTAAAGATAAAAATAAAACCTGATATCTATAATAAAATAAAACTAATTCCATGTGTCATATCATATTTGACTACAATCCACTGTGCAACTCTTTGTGATAATTTCTTGAAAACATATCAACTTTCAGGTTGCCATTATGTTACTAATTATAGAATGTCATTGCAAATCAATCGATCATTTTAAAATGAAAATTTTTGAAATTGCCAAAATCAAATATGACATATAGGCCATACCGTTTTATAAAATTTGTGAATGCCCCTTTTACGAAGCAGCATTTCTCTTCTATATATTTCTTTATACATAACAGTCAAAAGATTTAAAAGCAGTACTCAATTTAAAGAGAAAAGTTGGCATGTTCTTAATAGCTTGCGCGTAGGGGTTTTTAGAAGTAAGAGGAAACTGGAGGATCCAGAGCAAATCCATATGGTTGGACAGGCGCCCCCCTCTCCTTGTCACGTACAATCAGGGAATCAAAACAACACCAGTTGACTCTATGACAGACCTTATGATACAGCGAAAAACATGTTAACCATTCAACCTCCCATTATTATAAAACATTTAAATAAAACTAACAAAACCAATCTCATCTAACAATTATCATTGAAAAATTCAACTTCAGATATTTCAAACGGAAATTGAATGGGTTTTTTTTAAGTTCTGGTTACCTGTGGATTGTGTTAATTGTTGTTTAAATATCATAAGTTGTCGTTAATTGAAGACCAAAGATACAGTTCAACTTTCTGATCAATAGAAATGCATTTAACCAATTCAAAGATAATTTCTGCACCGACTGGATTAATGAAGATAAAGATATTCTATGTAGTGTGAGATGAGAGAAATTTCTAATTCCAACTGTTAAAACTTATTAAAAAAAAATAAGAATAAAAAGCAAATATATCCATGACAAAATACCACAATTAATACTTTCACAGTGAACTCAATTCAAAAAGATTTTCTTACCAATTCCTCTATTGATTAAACAAGTCAACTTGGATCAACACATAGGTATTGCATATCCTGACCTCCGATTAAGAACACTAACTAACAACAACTGTGTTTGGTCCATTTATCCAACTGGCCCAAGGCCTGTAGACCAAACAATATCATCTAAGCCAAGAGGATGTCAGACCGAGTTGAGATCAATGAATTGTGAGTTCAAAACACATGTTGTTCCATGCCACGAGTAAATTGTGACTAACTTTCACTTTATCACATATATTCAAACTTTCGTCACATCAATATCTTCACACCATTCCATGCGTGAAATATCATAAAACTGTATCTTTTCGTCAATAAATTTTACAAATGTCATTTACATAAATAATAAACTATGTTCAATGTTCATGAAAAGAGAATAAATTCCTTTACACAAAGCAGACCACAAACAATAGCATTACAATTGTCGAGTGTAAAAAAAAATCAGAATCGAATCTATTAACGTGCGTCTTTGATTCAATAAAGAATCTTTGTTTTTTCAATTGAGAGTTCTAGCTACCTGCGACTTTGGTTAATTGTCGTTTAAATATCATAGGTTGTTTTTAATTGAGTACAAAAGGTGCAGTTCGAGTGTATAAAACTATCAGATCGATAGAAATGCATTTAACCAATTCATTCATAGATAATAAAAAAAAACAACCTTTAACCAATTACTTCGTAGATAAAGAAAGAAATTGATTTTGAATTTTTTAGGTTTTAATGATTCAAGATTAGTTAGCTTTTTCATGGGAAGGGGCTCATTTTGTGACTAAACATAATATTTCACTCGAGGGACGATTTATTTTTTAGTCTGACAAGGAACAGTGTCAATCAGATTAAAATACAGATATATTTTGCGGTTTTTTTTTCATACTTTCGTTGGCCTGGACTACATGCTGATCTGACCAGTTGTAGTGGAAGGTTGCATCAGGGGTCATATGAACAGCTTTTGATCCTATGACATCAGGCATTTGATTAACCAATCAGTGTTAATGTTTCTAGTTTCTAGTAACAGACTGTTCCATTGGCTAATCCCTCACATCAACCAGATCCTAGACTGCAGTAAAGACAAGTAAAACTATAAAAACACAACAAAACAGGATCTATGTTTTAATCAGCGTCCAGTAGTTTGGAAGGGATATCAAGCCTGTGGAGAAAAGTAGGATGTGAAACCTCATTTTAATCCTTTTGGTTTTTGTAGGTCTACCTTTTGAGGCAATAAACATCTAATCTAATCTAATTTATTTGATCCTCAGAAGCAATCTAATTATATTAATTACTCTCAGAACCTTTGCTTCAGTCGTCATTTAATAAATTGACATTTTCACACCAACAATATTGTGTTTGTTATTTGTTTTAAGATTTTCTTCCAGGGCAGAGAGCACAAATAATTCTTTTTGTTCACCATTGCCGACCTTAGCCAATCATATTCTGTAGGGGGTTCCATATTTAAACCCTAGTTTGAACAATATTACAAACAAAATACAACTCAGACCGGTTTCCTGAATTTGGACGTAAATGTGGCAGTGGGGGAATAAATTACAGAAATTGGAAACAAATTAATTATTTCCCTAATGTACAACCAAACCAGTGAATATTTAAAAGAACTTTTTACGACGTGACTTGGATAATTTTATTATTTCTCTCAACATAATGTGGAGAAGAATTGAAAAGCCACAAGAACATTTTTCCATAAAACTTTTTTTTATTGCCGATTTGAGATACAGGATTCTAAATTTAATTCTGTCACAAATAAGGCATAGAATTTCTAAAAGATGTTCAGCCATTCAAAAACTTTAACATGTGGGAATTAGAGAACGTGAAGTGCATTACCATAAAAATTGCGGAGATGTTCGTCTTCAGTGAAAGAGAAAAAAAATGATTGAATGACATTTTCTTCCTGACAATTGAAACTATAAAAAAATATAGCATGAACGAGGAATTCAAATGAGCTGAAGAATATTATGTAATTACGAGGTAATGCCTATTGATCTCAAGTCTTTGAAATGTATTATTGAAACAAAAATGAGATTATAAACGATATCAACGACTTTCTTATCAATGGTCATCATCATCGTTAATCTTTATTCGAGTAATTAACTAGGGGAGAGGAAACAAAAAATTAATGAGTCTCATTGTATGAAATCTATTCTTTTTTCAAGATATCAATGTTAGGTAGATGCACATTTGTCCATTTTTCTTCGACTAAAGGAAAGCAGTTTTTTGCTTAGGAAACTTTCATTCTTTGGTCTTAAGCGGTGGACGCACACTATTATTAAATCTTAAGCAATTTTATACTTAAAACCCCCCACAAATTTAACTGTATTTACTGTATCTTATAATGTTAAATTCTGTGAAATTCTGATTTTATAGCATGTAAGTTGATTGATACTTTCTCTAGCTGGTCGATATCACTTCCAGCTAGTGAAATATGACTAAACCAAAAGCTCTGGTATAAAAAATGTAATCCAACTCGTTTTACGACAGTGATTGAACTTTCGAAGAGATGGTCAGTCAAAGTATTCTACGGTTCAGTCCCTTTTGAGAGTCACAAATAAAATTTCAATTAAATGAAACAAAAATTAATGATCATTACAAAGCACCAAAATCCTAAAAACTTATCGAAAGTTAAAACATTATGAACAATGAGTCAAAAATTTATCGAAAAAACAATTTAAAATTTTCAAAAAAAAAAGGTTTTAGTTATTATCTCAAAAACTTATTTAAAGTTAAAAATCCAAAACATTTTAAAAAATCAGTCAACAATTAATACAAAGAACAATTTAAAACTTAAAAAAAAGGTTTCATTTATTGTCTCAAAAAGTTAAAAATCCAAAACATTTCAGTAATTTTTTTTATAGAAAACATTGTATAAATTGTTCAATCAATAGAACCATTAAAATTAACTGAGTTTGAGTGACAGAACATGAAAAAAGTGATGAACGAGAAAGAATTCAAATGAGCTGAGCAATTTTATGTAATTACCAAATAACAGTCATTGATCATGGCCCTACTAATCATCAACAAGATCTGACAGAGCAGCGCCCAAAATATCACCAAAAAAAGTGACTGACACGACAAAGAAAGATATGTTACAAGGTATGCATGACATCCAGAACTGAAGCAATTTCATAAAAAATTGAAAAGTTTTGGATGATTTAAATTTTGACGTAAAAAGTTCCTCTGGAACAGAAGTATTGCAAATATTGACCAACAAGGGAAGATAAGTTATAATGATGCCTCATATATATTCTGTACATCATAACCAAAAGTTGAAAGATTTCATCAAAAATAGACAATATAATGGATAATTGTAATTTTTACAAAGCAGTGTAAAACTGACCATGAACAACAATAGTTTACATTGGATAAAGTTGTAAAATCTTGTTGAAGAATAGCAGGATCAATAATCACACCTTTTAAAAATCTATCATTGAAATGAAAATAAGTGTACAAACTATTTAGATGACTTTCTAATCAGTCGCCATCATGATCATGAGAGAAAGCAAAAATATTTTCCTACCAAAGAAACACAGAATGGTGCACAACAAGAAATGTTCTAAATTACCATTTTAAGGCCAAAAATTAATTCCAATACACACATCATTTAATATGCTACACAGTTTCCCATCATTTCAAAGTAAAAGATGTATTTATTCCATTCACATCATCTGAAAGTCAGAATATATTAAACAGCTTATATTCATTAACACCTTCACAATCCATTGAGAACTTAAGACCTGATATTCCTGGTCAGGCAAATCTCCAGGCTTTAGGAAACACTGATACCCAGTCATCCATCCACTGGTCTGGCAGTCTTTTATTCCAATAAAAGACGTGAGTTCTGCCCCCCAGTTAATATGAGCAGCTTAAACTTACTCCAACCTTAAACTACTAAAGTTACTTGCCTGATAGAATATAATGTCTTTATTGACCCATTCAATTGACTCACAACTTAAACGATCAATCCTGTTAGAATGATGCTATTTACCGAATACAATCAAAGACAGAAACTCTGGGCTGTGGCCATTTGATATATCTTGTTTTATGTCATGCATGGATGGTAAATCAGCCAATCGATGTGCGTGTTCTGAACATCAAATTCTGAATCTCCTCTTCAGGCAATTTTAATCACCACATACCATTGTTAAAACAAGATAGAACATTTTTCAGTCCATGATGGAATTTCTTGTAATTACTACTCCAAGCTGGCAGGCAAGAAAAATTTTTTTTTTTTTTTACATCACCCATTTTAGCTTACGTTTGCCAACTTCTTCATGTACTTGGAAAAAAAAAATATCCCCATATTTAATTTTTTATTAAAGGGGTTGGGTGGTCTAGTGGCTTAACGAGTGCACCTGAAATCATAAGGTCTGTCATTGAGTCAAGTGGCGTAGTTTCGTTTCAGCATTGGGGCATGACAACTTGTAGGGCCGCCCGTCCAACCTTATGGGTTTTTTTTGGCTTCTCTGGTTTCCTCTCACTGCTAAAGGCCCCTACGTGCAAGCAAATTTTTGAAAAAAAATTGAACCATATGCTAGTGACTGAAATATCCTAACTGTATTAGTATTTTAGTTATGTACTGGTTAAGTAGTTAGTTACGAATGGGATTTCAATTCTTAACACAATACGTCTGACAGTGGTCTTTATTTCTGTGTGCAACACTCAGATAGAGGAATTTCTGCTTGCTTTTCTTTGATTACTAACTGTCAAGGGATCTTTTATGTGCATGACAATTCATATATGGGTGGATCTGGCTTTTTTCTGTCCCATCCAAAACATGAGGCACACTTTCCTTGCCATGCCTCAAAAGCGTGACCTGACAGATGAAGGCCAGCATTGAACAAAATGAAAAACCAGATTGTTAGTACCCTGGAATATACGTCCACATATGCATGGGTAGTTGGGACATGCACCGTATTAATTATGATTGTGGACATTTAAAAATGAAAGCTATCTTGGATATTCCTAAAGCAAATATCAAAAACAAATTGAAGTTACATCCATTCTTTGATGTAATTGATTTCCAGATTTTACATAATAATTCAATTTACACCACAGCCTTGGGAACATTACCAAGTTAAGACTATTCTGAGGTTATTACATAGTAAATTTTCCTGAATTTCTAAAATCTGCATAATAATTTAGTTCCAATACCACAGTTTCTTTCATGTTTCTTCACACTGCTTCTATTCCCATGACAATTCATCATAAAGTATATTGACTACTTTTTCCCCCGCCTGAAGTATTCTTCACTTTTTTAAGTTTTCCTGTGGGGGAAATAGTTACCAATACATGATAATCATTTTGTTTTGAGCTATTTAAAGAAAAGAAAGTATTATCATGGTTCCATGTTATTCTGATTAACAAGGTTTCGTTGGCATCAACACAGTTATTTCTTTTAATTTATTCATTTGACGTAAAACATGAAATATGAAATGGATTGAATGTCTCCCCAACATGATACTCCTTTATGAGGTCTCAGCTTTGAAGTATACAGGAGCCACAGTGGGTCAGTTGGCTTGCCAATCTGAATGTACCATGTTCGATCCCAGTGTTGGCTGAGAAAGTACATTTGGATTTTTCGGCACCGTCCCCCCCCTTGTCAATGGTGTAGGATGGAGGGCCTGGCAAGGGTTAACGTGTGTGCATTCCATTATTAGGTCTGTTATTGAATCAAATGGCATGGTTTTGTTTCCAAGATTGTGCATGACAACAAGGAGTAGGGTCGCCTGCCAAACCTTGTCCTCCAGTTTCCTGCCACTGCTAAAGACTTCTAAGTGAATTAATGAAATATAAATTGAACCATATATTAGTCCTAATATGACCTAATTTGTTTTGAGTGGATGATAAACCTCATTTATCTCTCTCTCTTAGACATTGTAATGAAATAATATGGGGTTTAACATACCTAATTGTTAAATTGATCCACAACCTTATCAGAGATTCTTCAGGGGTCACAGTGGCTAAGTGGGTAAGACGCTGACTCGCAAGCATGAAGGGCGAGAGATCTATCACTGCAATGGCCCAGATAGGTCATCCAGATTTTCTGGTGTGGTTCACCCTTGTCAGTGATGCAGGAGGAAGAGCCTGATAAGGACAGGTGTTAGAATGGGACCAATTTGGAACAGAACAGTAGGACGTTAAACCCCATGTCATTTCATTACTTGCAGTGAGAAGTTAATTTACCATAGCCTTGGACTTTTATTTTAAATATACTATTTCATAAGTTTCATGTATATAATCATGAACATTTGTTGCATAATTATGGGGCTCTGATTGTGACTTTATTGACAACTAAAAAAAATTATGCTAAACTTGGTTTTATTCCTTTGGTAAATTCCAAATATATTTATGACATGTAAACTTAGACTCCAGATTTATATGATCAACTCCAAATATATGACGTTTTTCTTTTATAGATGACAAACTAAATATATATGCAGAACTTTCTGAATACATGCAAAGTTAGACTCATATTACCAGTCTTAGAAGTTTACTTTGTCATGAAATAATACCAAGTTTGTCATATTTGTAGAGGTTAGCATAAATATTTTGAGTTGATAATAAAGTCGCAATTGGTTCCCCATACATAATTGTCACATTACATTAATCCAATGTGAACATCTGCCTTGCATCTGTTATAAGCATATTAAATTCCTGTCAATCTCATGTACAAAATCAATATCAAAGTCAATCAAATAAAAATTAAAAGAAATCAAAATGCTCATTTATCAGAAAAGAATCCAGAATCTTTAAATTGTTACAGCAACTTTTTATACGACCACCATTAGAGCTGTGATGTTCAATCCTGATGCTGTCAGAGTCAGTTTATCAAGGTTTTTACAGCATGCTTTCCCCTTATCAGTGGTACAAGATGGAGGTCCTGGCATGGAAGATCATCTAGTCGTTGGTGTTTATTTTAGCGTGAATGTAAAAAAAATATTAACACTAGGAATTTGATGAAGAGCATGTTTTTCCAGCGTGTTTTACCCTTATCAGTTGTGCAGGACAGAGGACCAATATGGAAGATCATCTAGTCGTTGGCGTATTTTTTAGCATACATGTAAAAAATAAAAATAAACACACTTTATGGATACCTGTATGTGTATTGAAACGTAGCATGTTAATAAAATTCAGAAGTAGTATATCCATAAAGTGTGTTTATTTTTAGTGCAATCTATTTCTATATGTCTTATAAGGATTATGTAAAAAATAATCATTGACACTTTGGAAGTTGAGCATGTTCTTCAGGCGTATTTTATTCTTATCAGTTGTGCAGTACGGAGGACCAGCATGGAAGTTCATCTAGTCATTGGCGTATATTTTAGCATGCACATAAGAAAATCATTGACAGTTGGAATTTAATGAAGAGCAGGTAAAAATGCTACTGTCAGGGCAAACCTTCCCTCAAAGCACACTGTATGGTATAGAAAAGTAGGACATTCAACACCACTTATTCGAGTCTTGAGTATGCATAAATGACCTCTTATTCTCCTCTGTACAATAAGTCGAGGGTAAATACAAAATTAAAAATTTGGTTAAAACCCTTCCAGCTAATGATTCCTGTCAACCTTTGCACTCCATGTCAGTTTCTTCTACTGGTTGATCCCTTCCTAAAGTCTTACACGTCATTTCAAGACAACATGGCCGACTTGATTTATAGTCTCCAGGACTAAAGAGCATGTTGGAGGTAATCATTGGGAATTGTTTAAGAAGCATGTCTAGTGATAAACCAGCGCTACTTATTATAACCCCATTTACATGATGGTAGGACCTTCACCCATCATTCATCACAATTTTATTGCAAATGGATGATATCTTCTGAGGATTATCTGGAGAGTTTGACATTCTGGTAATGTTCTTCCCATTCTAGGACACGGTTGATACTTATCTCCATCAACCAGACTAATGAAGACAGGCCTAAGCAATGCGGTACGCTATGAGGGGAATTTTGCCTTGACAGCAAAGTTTCCATCCATTCTTCGTCAAATTGAAATTAGCAAGTTTTTTTTAAGCACCAATACCGGGATTGAATTTATAAAACTGTCCCAAGCAGTGGTGTAAGCGCTGGGTGTGGGGAGAATGCGGGCAAAGGCAGGATGGGCAATCTTTACTTTTATGTATTCCACTAGAATCTATAATCTACAGTATCAGAGAGAGAGAGAGAGAAATGGGGTTTAACAACCAGTCAATACAAATTAGGTCATTTTGGGACTACCAAATGGTTCAATTTTATTTCAATAATAAGCTTGCGACTAGGGATCTATAGCAGTGAGAGGAACCGGAGGACCCAGAGAAAACTCACAAGTTTCGTCAGACAACCATACTCCTAGTATCCTACATATTAGCACTAAGTGATATTAGGTTATTGTTACGTAAAAATATTGTTTGAAATAATATTGTTCCATGGTCTTGTTCAAATATTGCAATACAAAACCCAATTACTGCAGAGCAATCATTCCAGTTATCGATATTATGAAGCTAATGATGCAAGATAAAAAAATCTGAATGGCTTTAAACCGATCGATAATCGCATAATCATGTCCTGTCATTTGTCGTTAAGCAAGGTTAATATACGCCAGAATCCCTTGGGGGATCTAACATTCTCAAATTTCAACCTCAGTGAAACATGAAAGAAAAAATATATCGCCAAAATAATTATGTTGGTAAGGCAACCAATGTGGTATTGTAAAAAAAAGTTATTATGCACATTTTAGGAATTTAGGGAAATTTACTATGTAATAACCTAAGAATAGTCTTAACTTGGTAATGTTCCCAAGGATGTGGTGTAAATTGAATTATTATGTAAATTCTGAAAATCAATTACAACCATCAAAGAATGGATGTAACTTCAAGTTACACAATTATTAGTGGCTTGTTACCAAAAATTATTTTAGTGAGAAGATAGGGATTTTTATTTTCTTTTGACATGTCTCCATGATGAACAACAGACAAGATTTATCATTCGTTACGCGAGAGCTTGTTCATTCTACTCTGATTTTTTAAGTAGATCAAGGCATTTGTCATCTAAGCTTCAACTACAGGGATACTTGCAAACTAAACTTATTAAAAAATTTTAAAAGTTTTATGGCCGTCATATTGACTTGATTGGTAAATATAACATGTCGCTCTCAACTATCATTTTCGACATATTTAACTGACGGTTATTCTATATCCCTGATAATATAAGTCTACTGCTGTTAACACTGTTCATCACGTGCATTTTGCATACTGATAGTTTATTGGCCAATCACGCTATTTTACCAAGATTTCGCCTAATAGATTGGATGCAGCTATGGCGGGTGTGGCATGCCAGCAGGGTAAGCTTACTCTTTCGGATACCTGTTACCACTGTTTGTCGTGTATTTTGTACACGGGGAGCAGTCCATTTGCTGATTACACTATTTTGCTTGAATATACTATTTTGCCTGTAACGTTTTTTAGGACTTGGTTTTTATTTTATTATTACTATTTTGGAAAAGTATTATTGCATTCTCAAATTTCAACTCAGTGGGTAGATTTCACAACAACCACTGATTAGATTCAAACATTCGTGAATACAGCGGCCAGAATACAGATTTTCCGGCATTGTTCCCCCTGGTCGGTGATGCAGGACGTAGAGCCTGACAAGGACAGCTGTCTAGTCTTTCGGATGGGATGAAAAACCGAGGTCCACGTACACATTGGCCTGCACATAAAAGATCACTTGAAGTTGGAATCCGATATAATAGTAGGCCATAGTGCCGCTGCTCAGACAAATTGCCCTCATAGCACACTGTATGAAGTATGCAGAAGAGTAGGACGTTAAACCCCATTTTTTTCCTATGACATAATCACTGGCAATAACTTAAGACATTTTTTAAATATGATGGGATTCTATCATTTCACTAATCATTTATTGGGTGTTAATGGTAGGGGTATACATGAGCAAGTTTCTAGGGTTATTACACAGATCGAACTTGCAACCCTCTGGCTATTGAGTCAGTGTCCTACTCACCAAGACATCATGGTTTGAGATACTGAGGGTAATTGAGTGTAATGACCAAAGGTAAGTAGGATGGATAATGGATGGTATAAAGATAATAAGGTTGTATCAACCCGATCAGAAACAGTTATCGATAGAATACATCATTTCAGTAGAAACAAACCCAGCACAATTACCCATGACAGGCAATCAAACAGAGATAACTTTTATTATCAGTTTATTAAATGATATTTTCTGAAGGAAATTTCCCTTTAAGCTGCCTTAATGGAACAATCTGACTGATATCCTCTGTAGAAAATAAAATTAAATGGGGTTTAATGTCCTACTGTTCTGCTTCGACCTGGCAAATGAAGACAGATATTCACCATGAAGTTTGCTATGAGGAAAATTTTGCCCGGGCAGTGGCACTATGACCTACTCTTATATTGAATTCAATGCCAAGGGATCTTTTAAGTGCACACGGCACTTCTGTTTTTCGGCGAATCTAAACAACTAGACAGCTGTCCTTGTCAGACCCTCTGCCCTGCACTACTGACAAGGGGGAACCGCGTCGGAAAACCCCAATGAACTTTTCGGCCAATGCAGGGATCAAACACGCAACCTCAGGGCTAGCAAGCCAGCTTCATATCCACTTAGCCATCATGGTTTTCATCCTCTGTAGAATGCCTTATTTACCAATAGAGAGTACTTATTGAACAAATCTGATTTATTTTCATTTATTAAAAGATAGACATGCGAAGCATGGAAGTCTACCTACAGAAGAAAAATATTGCTGTAGACAGCAGTTTTATACAGAAGGAAAACTTGGATGTTGACCAAATTTGATAAGGATGCCTTTCGGAAATCTGATCTCTATCATGTTCACAAGCTTTTCCAGACATGTAATATATCTCTGGGACAGAAAATCATACAATGCAGAATATCAGCAGGGTCCATCTGTTGCTGTTCCATGTCATCTCTTCTCACTGGTTTGATTCATTTCAGTCAAATGTCAATATTTATATACAATTCTGCCAAAGGTCTGATTTTGGATCCCCTTGGTAGAGTCAAATGAAAAAAGTCAGAAACTGATCATATTAGTACAGTATTGTGAGATAATTCAGACTGCAATTGACTAGAAGGCAATGAGATAACTAATACATCAATTGACTAGATGTCAGTAGATAACTCATAGTAGATGTCAGTAGATAACTCATAGTAGATGTCAGTAGATAACTCACTCTACATGTCAGATAACTATCTCTAGATGTCAGTAGATAACTCCTACTAGATGTAGTAGATAATTTGTACTAGATATCAGTAGATAACTTGTACTAGATGTCAATAGATAACGCGTATTAGATGTCAGTATATAACTAACGCTTCAATAGACTATATGTCAGTAGCCTGAGATAAATTGTACCACAACAGATGGGCGCTTAGTCTAGAGTTTATGTATTCTAATGGATATATACTATGCCAAAAATTTAATTTTTAACTGTGATAGGATTTAGCATCCAGATTTGGTTAGAATTATACCTTTGACTGAAAGGAAGCCTTTGAGGTTATTCCTAGGAAAATAGCCACTTTTCTACTGGTTTGAAGTACTTCAGTAAACAGACTGTCAATTTTGATAGAAAATTCTGCCAAAGGTCTGATTTAGTAATGGACATATTCCATGCCAAAATTTACCTAAAAGGTTGTACTTCCATAGACAACAAGTCAGTATATAGTTTTGCATTTGGTTATGGACATATTCTTCCCAAAAATTTACAGAAAAGCTCAGTTCACTTCCATCAACTAATATCATTGGACATCTCTTCTAAAGCATGTTGATTGTTTTCGACAACGATAAAAATATCATTTGATCATAAGTTTCATTATGCTAATAGCCCTGAGGATGAGATGTCAATTTATGGGTTTTGATCAGTAAAATCAACAACAGGCTTTATTTACCAATTCATTGCTTTCTTTCCATGCATTGTAAGTCTTTTATCCGGTTTCTGTTCTGTGAAAACTTATCTTAACTCGACGTATTGATCTTCTGTTGTGTTTCATGTCATCTTGAATCAATCCAATAAAAGAGTAGAAAGAAATTAAAACATCAATCATACGGTAAACAACAATAATATTTCATGGATAAAGGAAATAAAATGGGGAAGTAAAATGTGGTTTACAGTCCTACGTTTCTGCTTTATGCGCAGACTGGGTTTTAAAAGCAATATTTTATTCAGATTTGTATCTGAATAGGGATTGGAGAACAGGCATAACCTATATTAAGCCCCTCTTCCTGTGTTAATGACATGTGCTAACCATTTGGCTGTTCAACCCCCCACCCCCCGAAATCAAATGGAGTTAATTGTCTTTTCTACACAAGACAAAAAGTAACAATAATATTTCATAGATAAATGAAATGGGGTTTAACTGTCTTTTCTGCACCAGCTAGGCTTATAAACACAGCCATGCGGTTAACTATGATGGGAATTTTGATATCACGTTACAATTACATGACCGCCAAAACAGACATCTTGTACAAGATGGACAACTCCAAGGATTCATTATTGGGCATCCTGGGAACCTTGCTGTGTCATTAAATATTGCATCTTGTAAAACACTGATTAGTTTGAAGCTTGTGAACTGCTCAGACGGCATAGTTGAGGCTTATCTTCGCTAGATGACATTACACACACAAAAATTTAAAATAATCGACCATGAAATAGATTTTTACACACAAATGTGACTGACTTTTAAAAAACAATTGTCTTTCTTGGAGTTGCATAATATCATGTCAGTTGCATAATATCATGCTGTTCTCTTTCTTCTTGCAAACCCCAAAAATCAATTCAAACTGTTTTTTCAAAGAAACCTTGCTATCTTTCAACTTGTAATGGGTTCAACAAACCGCAAACCAATTTGAAACAAAATCATTTGTTCTGCATCTATTTCTCTTTCAATTGACAGCTGTCCTCAATTTTGAGTTGAACTTTCAGTACCATAATTGAACATGAAAAGACAAGAGGACAGAAGAAAGAATCTTAATTTTATTTGGGACAGACTAACCTTTATCATCATTCTTTTGACGATCATAAGGTCATATTTACTATCATTCCTTTCACAAGGCCATATTGGTTATCATTCCTTCACAGGATTTGTTAATGGGGAAAAAACCAATAGGCAAAAATTCAAAACTTCTGCAGACATTATATAGGCTACAAGATATAGTTAAAACAAGTGAACAACAAGTATAATCTTCGCTAAAATCTTTTGACAGGTCTAATTTTAATCTGATTGAAAGTAGCGTTTATATTTTGATTTTGTTTTATTAACTAAAAGAGCAGCTAAAACAAATGGAATTAAATGGTGTTTAACATTCTACTGCTCTGCTCCGACTTGGCTAATCAAGACAGGCATACTCCATACAGTGTGAATGAGGGAAATTTTGCCAGGGCAGCGGCACTATGGCCTACGCTTATATCGAATTCCAACTGCCAATGGATCTTTTATGTGCATGGAAATGTATACACAGGATCTCAGTTTTTCTCCCATCTGAATGACAGCTGTCCTTGTCAGACCCTCCCCGTCCTGCACCACTCAAAAGAGGAAATCATGTTGGTAAATCCAGATGAACTTTCTAGGCCAATGCAGGAATCAAACACACTACTTCCAGGCAGTGTTTTACCCCCTTAGCCACCATGGTTTCCTGGGCAGCCACAATGGTTCAGCAAGTAAGGCATTGGCTCACTAACCAATACTATATAGTTCAGGGGGTTAATTCTAAAGTTGGCAAAGAAAGTCCCAGGGAAGAGTGTCATTTGGATAGTACAAAAAAAAAGGTTGAATATCCCATAAATCTTTTTTTTAAGTAGTTTGTAGCGCCACTGTCCATGGCAAAATTTTCCTTCAAGCACACTGCATACCATATGACCATCTTTAAGAGAAAAGTACCCCACCCCATCTCATTTCATTTCTGAATTATTTTGATTACATTTTAAACTGACAAAAAACAATATGACGCACATAAACTTCTGATGACGGACAGGTATATTCTTCCATAAAAAAATCTCTCGACTTTCTTAAGTCTTTTTACGTTTGCTGGCAGCACGCTTAAACTGAATCTGTATCAACAACTTAACAACACTCTTCCGACCTTAACAATAGTCATCACTAAGAGACTTCAGTCAATCAAAGCTAAGTTCTGCGACTCTTGTAGCTACAATTACTGGTCTACTTTACCAACATAAAATTAAATCGGTCGATGTGTGAAAACGTTGACGATATTGGTGATAATTAAACCCTCTTGGGTCCTTCAATAAACCATATTTTACTTCCAAAGCTTTTAAGGACAACCACAGAATTGGAACAATTGAAGTAGGTTTCTGACCAAAAAAATGAGCTTAAAGGAGAGTTCAGTGAAAATCAACAGGTGGGAATAAAAAGTTTTAGTTATGCCTGACAAAATAATAGACCATATAATCTATTGGATTCTAAACTTCTTGGGCGACTCACTGCGAATGAATATTTCCGGTTTTCTAGAATCTCTTTGCAGTGACCCCAAAATTTCACAGCTCAAAACATTATTCTAGCAAATCTTCATGAAATTTTGCTTGTATGTTATCAACAACAAAATTCAACTATTGGCTTATTGAAACACATGCCTGAAGCACAAAGATGCAAAATTGATTGAGTATATTTGGAAGATTAATAAATTTCATTCCAATGCTGGTCTGACAATAATGGTTACTATCAGATGACTACTGTCATAATCAGACTGGTTAAATTCCAAGATTTTCATCAAGTGAATAAAACTACTGGAGCTTATTGAACTCCCAATGGGCTCTTAATAACTAATGGTGATATATCTTAAAAAATAATACAATATGGCCTGATATTGATATGACTGAGGACATTTCATGTACAGGTTTTTAGCAAGAAAATATCACATCATTGAATTGACAAGTGTTTACAGGTTTCAAATTGGCATAGCAACTTCAGGATTACGCCACAGAGCATATATCTAAACGGTCACACAATTGTATGGACATTTATCAATTATAACATGGCTTTTTTTCGAACCTAGTCCCTGCAGGAGTTTAAAATTATTGAAAAAGTGCATTAAAAATATTTACAAATTCTGTTCTGATGTTCAAAATTATCAAAGAGTGACCTCTCTTTTCCAACAGACAGCAATGACCAGTTACTTAATAAACCAAACCTAATGCGAGTAGCATGTTATTTCATTACGTCACAGACATTTTCATTACATCAAACTGTTTTCTTCGGTTTTCACTACATCAACAATCGCGAAAGAAAGAATCCAAAGAACATTGTTAAATATTTTGGGCTACAATGTCGATATAAAACTCCTGTTTAGAATTTCAAGGACTGTTATTGTCTATTTGATACCTCTTCAATCATTAGAGGCAGAGATTGTCTAGTGATCTAAATTCTGAACAGTCGGTTTTTATCTCCTAAATGTAAATGGATGGCCAAATTTTTAACGCATACATGTTGTATCAAAAAGTTTGTCATTGAGTCAAACGGCCTGGTTTCGATTCCTTGACTGTACATGAAAGGAGTACATTTGCCTTTCCAACCTCATGACTTTTCTTCGGGACTTTGGTTTCCTTCCACTGCTAAAAACCCCTATGCGCAAGCCCCGAAATGACCTAGTTTGTGTTGAGCGGATGTTAAACCTCATTTATCTTTCTCCCAAAATGTAAACATAGCACTTAATTAAAGTTGCTAAAAAAAGGGTTTTCATAAGACATTCAACCCCGCCTATATCCCTTTCTAATGAGTATTTTCATTTAAACCTGTAAACATTGTAGAAACAGACCATATATGGTTCGTTCAAATCAGACATCATCATTCTTCTCTTAATTTGAAATTAGAATAGTCTCACTATTACTCTCACTGTCTTCAAAGGAAATATCAATTTAATTAACAATACTGAAATACTGTGGATGTCCCAATAGACTCATAAAATCGTACTGATTAAGACAGATTGACAGTGACTAACAGAACGCTATCAATCTCTAAACAATCGAGACATTGAAACGTCTAAAGTAATTCAAAAGAAATCGTACAAATCTCAGAAGATTTAATTTTATTTTTCTAGACTCATTTCTTTTTTAATCAAAAAGTTCAAAAGCAACTTTATCTAACTTCTAGATTAGGTGTCTAATAGACATATTCAATCTCCATACCGCTAAATCAATAAAATTTCAGCATGATCGTTCGAAATTAAAGTTATAAAAACCTAGTTGACTTCTTTTTTAAACATTAATTCACAGAAACTTAATTCGAGAACAGACAGAAGCCTATAGAATCCAAATTTTCAACAATAACCAGCCTAATAAGAGAGAGAGAGTGAGAGAGGGAGAGAGAGAGAGAGTTTAAGTCCGCTGGACAAACACTAGGTCATTTTGGGACTAACATACGGTTCATTTTTTATTTCAATAATTCGCTTGGGGTCATTTCACCAACAATTATGCAGTAGTAGATAATTTTTTGGGTTTTGGCCCATCCAAAGATCTAAGCATTGAAAGTTTGTAAATTATTGAACTTAAACTGAAAGACACTAGTCTTAAATTTTATGTTATATAACACTAACCAGAACCTTCAAATTTTATCTCTCTGTCAAGAAATTGATCACGCACCCAGTATTGTTTTCTGAGACACCAAATCATAATCACATTTCCAGATTACATCCCGCCAAAATATATCTCAAAACATTTGGAGAAAAATGAGAACTCTAATCCAATATCATCAAACATTAATTCTCATGAACTCCATAGCATCTCATATGTAACCGGCAACAAATCTGTGCCATAGTCACATATTTCTGATACATTACTTGGAATAATAATATCACAGTAATAGGGCTGTGAAACTATCTAATTAATAGTCTTGCTGTTCAAACCTTGTCAGCGAAAACGCATGTAAACTGTTATCATTTAATAGTTCCATTTAAAAATAAATTGAACTGTACAAATATTAAATAACAAGCTAGGAACATCTGCTGATAGGAGAATCAATAAGTGAATTGGTGTTTGTTCAATTTCATGTACAATTTATAACTTTTTTTATGTGTTTTACACCCATATTGAGCTTTTATTATGTACATAATTATTGTAAACTAGACAAACAATTTTTAAAACTTCATCAAGCCAATGATACATATTAATCTATATTAAAGGGACAATAACACTCTTGCTGGCTTGACAGGTCCAGAAAAAAATAGCCTTATTCTTACTACTAGATGTTTAAGTGTCCTACATGTTGTGTAAATTATACATTACATCCTATTTTACTTGTCCAGAGGGTACAAAAATATTTATAAATTTAAGTTACATTTGAAAAGGTTTACGTAAAGCTTTTAAACCCATATAGTTGAATTTTTCCAATTCTTTTAAATTCAGTGTGTTAAGATGAAATTTGTATCATAAATTAATTGGAATATTGTTAAATAGTACAATTTGTTGACCAGAATAATGATTGGGACATATTATTCTGTTACAACAAGAGTGTTCATGGGCCGTTAATTTATATTAATTCATGACTCGTTGTTTCTGTTTTGTTTTAAATTTTGTGATAAAATTTTTTGCCTTTTGTTGTATTTGTACAAGAATCTGAAAAAGTCAGGAATTTAACATTTTATTGACAAATCAGAAATTATTTTTTCGGGTTTCTGTTTTCTGACAATAAAACTAACGTCTTTTTAAGAATAAAATCTATTCCAAGTCAGGACCAGAATTACACACAAGGTTAAAGATATGAAGAAACTCAATTAGGCATTAAATTGAGAATGAAAGATTACAAATTCTTCGTGATAAGAATATGGCATACACATGATTTGTGTTTGATTTGATTTAAATACTCTCAGAAACCACAAGATATTGGTAGATTAAACATGATGCTTCACTCACCTACCAATAATCTTTGATTGGCCTATGAAATGTAATGGGATCTTTTAGACTTGTTTTCCATTGAAATATGTAAAGAAACTAAATCAAACAGGTAGAGAGAGAGGAGTAAAATGGGGTTTAATATTCACACAATTCAAACTAGGTCATTTCGGGACTAACAAATGATTCTATTTTGTTTCAATAATTTGCTTGACTCATTGACAGAGCTTGTGGTTTAACATGCATGCATTTACCATTCGACCACCAAAACTTCCTCTCACAGTGTGCTTTAGTCACTTGGTAAGATACATTTATACTTGTATTCCAGCAGTCTTTATTAATGAGTTTAACATATAATCCACACAAAACAAACCAGTTAATTTGGGACAAATATATTGTACATTTTTTTTTTAATCTGTTATGAATTGGATATCTTTAACAGTTGGAGGAAATCGCTGTGTTATGGGGAGTAAACATGAAATCTAAATCCACTTCTGTTCCCATTCACATTGCCTAGTTTGGATGTGATAAAAAAAAACCTACCCAGACATTTATGATAAAACGAATTTCCCTTTGGAAATGAGGTCCTCAACTGAGGTCTTATTTTAATCTTATGTCTGGTCAAGTTTTAAATCCAATCTCGGAATGCACATAAAGGAATAGAGATTATGAACCAACTCAATCAACGCTGCTCTCAATGACATCAGACAGTCCATTTAACCCAACAATCGACTTATCAAAAATCATAAAACAGAGTGAAATGTCCCCCCGTGACACAAACTCTCATTTTTACCCCCGTGAATTCAAACAAATTTACCCAGTACTGATGTATGTACTTTTTTCCTCAGAAGAATAAGATTAGGAAATGTAGAAATGGGCAAAGAGAATATGCGAGGTGAACGAAAATATTCTAACCCGTCTGACTTGTTGACATCTATCTTTTATTTAATGGACAGCTGATAAACATTTCATCCAAAGTTACTCCTGCGAATCACGGAATATTCCGACCTTAACAAGTCAACTCTCACACAAGTTGATGAAAAACAGACCGCACCAAATAAAGAATCAATTGATTTATCATGTCCTGACAAGAAACAGTCATCAAAATTGATCATTCACGGAACTACAGATTATTACAAAATCTCTTGACATGAACATTTGTACGTAAAAAAAAAGAAAAAGTTATACTTTAATACAAAATCTTGTATTTAGCTGATATGAAAATAATGTTCATCCTCTCATCCAAAAGGAGTGATAAGAAGTTTGCGAAACAAAAAGTTCATGAAACGTGACATTTAGTTAGCAACTCTCTGTTTAAAAGGAATTGACCATGTCGTTTTCGGTAAACATTAAGATGTAATTGGTTGAAAGCTGAGGTCAATTCAAGTTATTTTTTAAATTCTTTGGTGTTCCTAACAATTAAATATCTATTTCAATGCAGTGAATAATTTTTTAATCCTTCAGTGACATTTATTGATTGATACCAATAAAAAACACAGTACAATCTTTATGATAAACAATCACATATAGCACAACGTTTCAACAGGTGTTCACTTATCGTTTTTAAATATAATAAAATGAAATGGGTTTTAACGACCTACTGTTCTGCTCTTAACTTGGCTGATGAAGACAGGCATACGTCATACAGTGTGCTAGGAGTGAAATTCTGACCAGGTATCAGCGCTACAGCCTACTTTTTATATCGACTTCCAACTGTCAAGGGGTCTTTTACGTGCACGCCAATGTGCACACAGGATCTCGTTTTTTTGGCCCATTTGAACAACTTAACAGCTGTCCTTGTCAAACATCACTGACAAGGAGAAAAACCACACTAGAAATGCATCGATCTAACATCTGACCTCCAGACTAACAAGCAGGTGTCTTAACCACTTAGCCACTGTGATTCCCCTTTATTGTTTTCCAGCACAAAAGATAAACCAAACAGTGATTATTTTCAATATAATATGTGTTGTGTTTTAAAATAACTAACTTTTTCTTTTCAAATTTAAAAATGTGAAATTGAAAGCTTTTGTGAAGACTAAATAAGTTTTTAATTCCTTTCAACATGAACCAAATGTCTGAATCAGTTGACCTTATTTTCATCCAAATGGTTTCAATGTCTTGTTTTGTGTTAAGTATAGGTTCATATGCAATGTACAAAGGACAATTTCGTCTGGATGGCTGCGCCCTTTGAATGCCAGCTGCAAAGGGATCTTTTACATGCACTACATTTCAGATCCTCAAGCGAAACACCTGGTAAGCCGAAACTATGCTTGAAAAATCCCATATGTTCTTTGTTGCCTTGATTCGTACAGCAGACATTCTTGTCATTTGTCCAGTGTCCAAATCACTACTATATTTAATGGTACCTATTCCTTTTACCCAAGAAACTTTTCTATCAGAACCTCAAACAAAATCCCTGGTAGGAAGGAACCATGCTTGAAAAATCACAAAAGTTCTAGGACGCTTGAAATATCGCAAACGTTCTTCGAAGATGTGTCATTTTGACATTTGTCTAATGTACTAACTACAGAACAAGTATGGTTCCTCCTCAATCAAACAGGTTCAATACATTTTGTGCCTTTTTTGTCAATCTTCAATTCCCGACTAAATATAGTTAGTGCAGGGGGACTGCGCCACATATCTTCTCTCATTTAAAAATTGACAAAAGAATTTCAGCCAATGAACTATTGCGTATAGTTTTTGTATGTGCTATGAGCACATTTTGCGGATTTTATCATCATTATTATTCTGGTCCATTGAAGAGGAGTCTGTTAGAACGTTTATGATGCTAACTAAAGACATTAAATTTGATAGCTATGATTATGAGTAAAAAATCTGTAAATAGGCGAAAAGCGTTCCCAAATTTCTCTCAGCTACTAGTGCCATTCCATCTCAACAATCAAACCAATCACGGCCTTTAGCAGACATGTGCCTTTCCATCTCAACAAACAAACCAATCACAGCCTTTAGGAGAAAACCTAATTTGAAGTATACACTGATGAAAGCAAGACTCATCTATCCAACGGGACACGCAAATTAGCGGAGTCTATGTTCAAAATCTATTCGAAAAATGTATTTAGAAGGATTGTGATATCTGCTGCAAGTCAGTCCAAAATAAGTGGTAAGACTGGTAAGAAATATTCCTGCCGCACCGGTTATAATTGTTTGACTATCACCTTTTAACATGCTCCCTGTGTCAGAAGCAATATGTAGGAGAAAGTAAGCTTGCCTTTTCAAAACGAATAAAGGAGCATTATTCAAATATTACTTATCAGACACAACAGACCAAAGCCGATTAGAAATGTTTTGATTAAAATTATAGAGCTTTTTAAGACTGACCAAATATAACAGCAAAAATGATGCCATAAGGAAAGCCAATGAATTCAAATGGATTCATACTTTAAGAATATTTGCAATGGATGGCATTAAGGATAAGATGTAAGAGGTTTAGAAACATCAAACAAGTAAATATGCAGAAATCCTGTCCCAAGAGGCTCTCGACTTGCGTAAATTCATACAAAACAAAAACAAATTATTCTGTTTTGAAACATTCCTATTTGGTTTACACAAATGAGCTCTTAAAAATACTGTTCCTTAATGACGAATTATGTAAGAACTAAATCTGCTTATTGTAGGTTTTTATTTTGGCTTCAAATGTTATATATAAACTATTATTTTAACATTTATAAACATGACAAGAGATCAACTCTTTAGAACATCGGATGGCACAGATGTAAATGGATTGAAATACAATCAACATTTAATGATTTAATTTAAAAATGGAGAAGTGAAGCTGAGTCGCGATTAACAAGTAATGTTGCTAAGATAAAAAACAATCAATATCGAAACTTTACACAGCGATAAGTCGCTCAGAATAAAGTACCGGTAATTAGAATTAAATTTTCAATTTGGATTATCTATTTTGAAACTATTATAACAAGAACTGACAGATCTTCATCTTAATTCTAAAAAAGGCATCTTCATTCAGTCAAAAACACATGGGGGAATACCGGGGAGATTAATAAATGTAACTGAAAGGCTATTAGAATGATATTGATCTGGATTTAGTCTTTTTTACATCTATGTTGCAGATTCTTTGGAGAGATAATTTAAAACTCAAATTTAATGGCATCAAACCTCAGTCGATAGCGTAACTTATAAGTCACCTACAGGTTTGATGTTATAACCATACAAAAATCCTGTCATAACAATTATTATTAGTAAAATATAGATGTATTTTAAACTCATCACATTAAAAAGACAACAGTGGATAGACCCTTCAGGTAAATGGATAAAATAGTCTAGATTTAATGGCCTTTTCATAAATATGAATTTTATTCCACAAATTACTACGGCGAATGCTTTAAATTAAATATTTCATGCAAAGGTCATATATATAATGGAGGAAGGAAGAGAGAGAGAGAGAGAGAGAGAGAGAGAGAGAGAGAGATAGAAAGAGAGGGAGGGAGGGAAGAATTAGATGTATACTAGTCACAGAATAAGGTGTCCCTGTATTCATCAGCTTTATACAAAGCACACCTTTCCGTTCATTTTTAATCAAATTAATAACTACAATATAATACATTTTTCAAGAAACTTATTTTACTTATTCCATCGATTGACAGCATATAATATCTTTCATACAACAAAGTAATGGATCTGTTCTTCATCAATTTATTCAATTTCAACTTAAAATTGAATAATATTCAAATCAATCATCAATAACGACAGGTCCATTAATCATTCTGACCCACAAACTATTCATCTTTCCGTCTCCATTCATACAAAAATTTTACTTCATACATAAAAATATAAAGCTTTCTATTTGAATAATATTTCCAATAAATATGAAGTTTACTGACAATTATTAGCAGATATTTACTACAGAATTGGTATTTTGTAAATTGGTACAGTTGAGGGGCTACCGACTTTGTATTTTGTAAATTGCATGCATAGAGGCACTACAGAATTGGTATTTTGTAATGTTGATCTGTGTGTGTGTGGGGGGGGGGCTATAGATTTGGTATCTTTTATAATATGGATCTATAGAGGGGCTACAGACTTGGTATGTTTTTATAATGTGGATCCATTGAGGGGCTACAATTTAGTACAACCTCTGTATATTGCAAATTGGATCGGTAGAGAGGCAACAGACTATAGGTTCTGTAAATATATAGGGTTACAAACTTTTGTAAAGTGGATGCATACAGGGACAACAAACTTGGTATTTTGTAATGTGGAACTGTAGAGAGGCTAGACTTGATATTGTGTAATATGGATCCGTAGGGGGGCTAAAGACATAGTGTATTTTATGAAGTGGATATTTTGATGACTGGGGATAGGATATAGTGGTTAAAAGTCCTGAACAATACATATTCTAGAAATTGGCTATATAGCAGTTAAAAGAAGCTATACACATTAATAAAATATAGATTTGACGCCATCCTTTGTTCCTAAAATAATGATACATCCAATGTGGCAATCATACATTATTTTATACTTGATGAAATATTAATTGGTGTGGCTATTTTATGAAATGCACATGTGTTATAGTGTATCAATAGTATAAGTTGTTTAATGTGTGATAGTGTATCTGTATTATAAGTTGTTTAATGTGTGAAAGTGTATCTGTATTATAAGTTGTTTAATGCATGATGATGTATCAATAGTATAAGTTGTTTAATGTGTAATGTGTTATAGTGTATCTGTAAGTTGTTTTATGTGTGATACTGTATCTGTATTATAAGTTGTTTAATGTGTGATAGTGTATCAATAGTATAAGTTGTTTAATGTGTGATATTGTATCAATAGTATAAGTTGTTTAATGTGTGATATTGTATCTGTATTATAAGTTGTTTTATGTGTGATAGTGTATCAATAGTTGTTTAATGTGTGATAGTGTATCTGTATTATAAGTTGTTTTATGTGTGATAGTGTATCAATAGTATTAGTTGTTTAATGTGTGATAATATCTAATTAACTTACTGTTACTGCCATGTTTTGACTAAAAACACTTACCTGAAAAATAAAAAAAGACATTTTTATTCAAAACTTAACTGAAATATTTAAAGTACCCAGTAATAATAATACTACAGTAGAATCTGTATTAAGCAGCCACTCAAGGAAATTTCATGAGTGACCGCTTAACGGGAGTGAACTCTTAATGTTAGTGCTGACATGAAGTAAATTAAATGCTTAAACTTGCCTTGAACGAAAACTCATTGACTAAAATCCCTAATATAACTTCTGTAAACATGTCAATTTGTACCAACATTGATACTACTATCAATGTTGTCATGTCATGATATGCTCACTGGACATGGGTTAATGAATTCATGTGGTCATGTCATGATATGCTCACTGGACATGGGTTAATGAATTCATGTGGTCATGTCATGACATGCTCACTGGACATGGGTTAATGAATTCATGTGGTCATGTCATGACATGCTCAGTAGACATGGATTGATGAATTCATGTGGTCATGTCATAATATGCTCACTGGACATGGTTCAATCAATTCATGTAGTCATGTCATGATATGCTCAGTGGACATGGGTCAATCAATTCATAACATTCTCGGTGGACAACTCCATTTTTAACTTTTTGTATTTTGGGTCTTGTAATGTTTTTCCCATATTTAGTGTTTGTATTTTGGGTCTTGTAATGTTTTTCGTTCTGTGACAAGAGGTAAATTCACGATAGTCTTGAAGTTTATATAAGTATTGATGTGTTAACGCTAAATGTAAAATGAAGGAAGACCAGAGAGAGATAGAGAGAAATGGAGTTTAACGTCCATGCGACACAAACTAGGTCATTTTGGGACTAACATGTGGTTTAATTTTATTTCAATTATTTGCTTGCATGTAGGGGTCTTTAGCAGCGGGAGGAAACCGGAGGACCCAGAGAAAATCCACGGAAGACAACTAAAGTTAGTAATGCTGTTACTCTTAAAAATGATAGACAGGTGTGACAATAAGCAACAGTCCCTTCCTAGATTAACCCAGAAATGGTATCAGGTGTTCTAAAATAGTAAATATCCCTCGTACAAATTGTGAATGTGGAATCTCTAAAATTGAAATCGGTCCAAAAATGGACCAGTTTCGTTTAGTATTAACAAAGATGTGATGAATTGAAAACTGATATACCAGCCAATGTCAATTATAAATATTGAGTAAATTCTTTTTGGCCTTTTTTTAATCTAATCAAATCCAAGTCAAGATATTATAATTATGATTCTTTTTGAAAAATTAATGATATTTTCTCTGGAAGTAATAAATATTGCTTCAGAATTAAATTTTGTTCTGATATTGGTATCCATAATTTGTCAATATTGTTTTTTTGCGAACCCTATAAACATTACATTAATATGATTATTGGAATATTGAATTTTAAAAAGCAATAAAAATGCATTGAAGTGTATAAAATAGGAATTTTAACTAATACTGAAAAATAAATTCCTGACTGTTGTCAAATTTACGTCAAATGAAATATCAAATAAACTAAAATTAATGATTTTAACATTTTGAAAATCGTAATGAAAACTCTACTGACGTAAACGACTGACGTTATTGTGTGGACTATACATCACACTACTGCAATAAATACGCCTCATTATTATTATAGCTAAAGTCGACTGTCAACACAGTTTTATTTTGTTTGATTTGTTCAAACATTCCACTATCATCAATTGTTTTATCCACAATAGACAGAAATCCATTAGTTTCGTATTTCAATATATACATATATAGATGTATATTCTAAAAAAAACTTTGCCCAGCTCGGAAACATCCAAGGGAAGACAGGAAGTTTCACAATGTCTGATTCAAAATAGGAAACCACCTCTGCATAAAATGATGAGAAATGTATATTTTTATCAAAAAATAATTTTCATCTGTTTGCGTTATTCTTAATGATAAGTAATTTTAGTTTAATCTATCTAAAACGTTTTATTTATAAAAGATATTTAATACAGAATAAAGAGTATTCATTTCTCTCTATCTTAGGGTTGTTATTTATTTTAAATTGTCGAGTTCAAGTTGTGTAATGTGTGCACTTTAGTTTATAAGGTCTATCATCAAGTCAAGTGGCACCAATTCCATCTTAACCTTGTACGTGACAAGGAGTAAAGTCGCTTGTCCAACCTCCGGGTCCTTCGGTTTCCTCTCACTGATAAAGAATATTTTTCTCACTCTAAAAAAGGGAAGAAAACAAGACAATTGTTGACAAATTTTTTGGGGCAAATATGTAGTGTAATCCAAGACAGGATTAAAATAAGTCAATACTTTATACAGTAAAACACTAAAAAACACTGGAAAACACCATGTTATACTGAATACTGGAAAACACAAGAAAAACACTAAATACCGGAAACACACTAAATAGGTAACCCAGAGTCTGATGCTATGTGTGTGGGGGAAAGGGTTAGGTTTTTCCGGTTTAGAGTGTTTTCCGGTATTTAGTGTGATTTCCAGTATTCAGTATAACATGGTGTTTTCCAGTAGTTTTCCAGCTATTTTCTGGTTGTTTTTCAGTATATAGTTATAGTATAGCCCATCAAAATGCAATGAAATGAGAGAGCTGTCAAGAATGGCAGAATGTGACAAGTTAAAAAACGTGAAATCATTAATTTGTGTTATTGTTCAATTCAAACAGAAAAGGTAGGGCATTTTAACATTCTCTCTGCCCAGAGAGCACAACCCTGAATTTGTGCTATTTGAAAATTCAAAACTTACACATACATTCCCAGAAAAGTATTCATCAGGTGGTTATTTCAAATAAAAGTATGCCAAATTTAGTAAATAAGGAAAGTACAGACGCCCAATCTTACTAGAAAAATACTGGGTTTTTTTCAGGATATTTAGTGTGTTTTCTGGTATTCAGTATAACATGGTGTTTTCCAGTTATTTTCCGGAGTTTTCTGGTTGTTATTGGGTATATAGTATAGCCCATGATGCAATTACCCTAAGAGTCTCATGCTTCTGAGGATCAAAAAATCGTTGGGCTAAATTGAAACCCATCTAACCGGCCAAGCCATAAGCAATGACAAACAGACAAAAGGCAACCACAATAGAGAGAGAGAGATATGGGGTTTAATGTCCACTCACTTGACAAAAACTTAGTCATTTCAGGACTAAAATATGGTTTAATTTATTTTTCAATAATTCGCTTGGACAGGTGACCCTACTCCTTGCCACGTACAACCGGGATTTGAAACTATGCCAGTTGACAACCATAATAAGAGAAGGCCAACAGTAAACCACCATAAGTAATGGCAAACAGACAAAACATACACAATTAGGATGGAAGATGGGGTGGACTGAGAGGGAAACCGATCAACGCGGCACCGGAAATAGTACGAGCTAGTTGCCTGTATGTAAACAAAAACAGACAGACGGGCATAGCACAAAATTATTATCACGATAATATCTTTCTGTTTACTTATATTATCAAAAAAAGAAGGATATAAAATACCAACCCACTCAACATGAAAGAATGCCTCTTGCTTCTAATCAACCATAAAAAAGAAAATACCAATAATTCTATCCAAGACTGCTATTTGAAATCCAATTTCAAGGTCAAAAATGTAAACAAAACAGACCAATGTAGGGTCGAGTTTCTAATTAAGATGATGACACCCTCAATAAAAACTGGTAGCCTTAGAAAATAAATTTCCAATTAGTAAGAATCCACACTGAGAAGATATTCCTATAACTCACAACAATCGTATATAATAATTCCAAATCAGTGAATTGTTAGTGTATGATACCTACTGGAATATATAGTATCATATGAAACGGAACACGTTCACATGCTATATTAAGATTTCTTTGTTTATAGGCAGTACCTTCAGATAACTAGAAAATGTTAAAGGTGTCGGGTTCATGAAATGATTTTCACGGACATCTGTAGGTAAAAAAGGTCAAGGTATCAAGTTGGTTTATCTGCATGTTTTTCTTAAACCGCCAAATGTTTGAAAGAGAGAGAGACAGAGGGAGAGAGATGGGGTTTAATGTACATGGATACAAACTAGGTCATTTCGAGACTAACATATGGTTCAATTTTACTTCAATAATTTGCTTGCAATGGGAGGAAACCAGAGGATCCGGAGAAACCCATGATGCTGGACAGGTGACCCTACTCCTTGTCACATACAACTGGGAAATTGAAACCACGCCAGTAATTGACTCCATGACAGACCTCATGATACAGCACACACACACGAACCATCAGGCCACCCAACCCCCCTAATCCCAAGGAAGAGTAAGAATTGAAATATAAATAATTGTGTAATCCTTATAAGACATATAGAAATACAAATTATGGTACATAATAACATTTGTGTGATTTAGCCAATCAGAATCCTCTTTACCATTTGTCTCAGTCTAATGACACTATTTATTAGGTCACAAGATGTACATACTTGAGAAAACAGGAACCATTGCATTCTACTTCTAGCTATTATAGCCTACTGCAGTTGCTTATTACCTTATCTGTATGTGTATCGAAACATAAAATGTTAATGAATTCAGAAGTAGTATATCCATATAAGTATTTTTAATTTAATGAATAATTGTGGTATAACAATATTTGCCCTAATTAGTTAGTTCAGAATGATATATCAGGGAGTGTTTAATTTTAATATAGTTTAAAAAAAACCAACCAAAAACATAACCATTTATCAGATGCACAACCCTTGTGCAGCTATAGAAGTGCCGTGTATATATGCATATGATCCAGATTACCCAGACATGATCATCTGGACAATATATAGTTCAGAATGAAATCTAATCCTGTATCAACTTACCATCAGAAATTACATGTATTTCATATCAGAGGAATAGCAGAGTTACTTCCCATTTTCTATTCTTAATGTGTTAAGTTTTTATAATACAATACAGAATATCGATGAAATAAAGACAATTTGATGCACAAATACAGACGTACGCTCCATTCAGTAATAAACGACTAAATGTGTAATCTTTGAGTGGAATTTACTGATTTAGCACATTAAAAACTTGTATTAATTAAATACATTTTCTAGATTATTATACAAAAGGACATTACATCAATTTAATGTCCTACTTTTCCGCACCAACTGGGCAAAAAGAGATGAGCATCTGCCATGCAATGTGCTACATATGGAGAATTTTTCCCAGGCAGCACCGTTTGTGCCTACATGACAAGGAGTAGGGTCTTCTGGTTTCCTCCCACTGCTAAAAGACCCCTATAATGCAAGCGAATTATTGAAATAAATTTGAAGTATATGTTAGTCCCTAAATGATCTAGTTTGTGTGGGCACACTGTATATTTTATATCAATGACATATGAATAAATAACTTTTATAAACGAAAATGACACCAACAAATCATTGTATATACGTAATGTTTATAAGGCTGTTAAAAATTGTTAGTAATTTCGGCTTTTTTCCTTTGCCTAAGTTGGATTGGCAGTATGTTCAAAATTTGACACCAACAAACATTGTATATACGTAATGTTTATAAGGCTGTTAAAAATTGTTAGTAATTTCGGCTTTTTCCTTTGCCTAAGTTGGATTGGCAGTATGTTCAAAATTTGACTAAGTCAGTTTCATTTCGATGGGATAAAAAACACAGTTAGCTGTTCCATGCACAGAGCCCAAAATATTTTCCCCTATCAATTTGACTCAAATCACCCTAATTGACACGACACAATAATAGAATTTTCCCGGAAAAATTGAACCTCGCTGTCTTCTGTACGAGACACACTAAAAGATTGAATTTCAATCTTTGGCTAACTCAGATCTTCACTTAAATTGGTCAGTCTGACTAATGTGAAATTTACTGTATTTACAAGTGTTAAATAATCTATCTAAGAACAGTTTAACGTGGATTAAAGTAGCTAAGCCTCTTATTCAATAAGTCAGATTCGTATAAGTCAGATATTTGTTCAACTCCGAGAAAATCGTTTGGGCCCTTTGATCCTGTACGTTATTTTTATTAACCCTTTGAACCCTGACCTCCTGGCACTTAAATGTACTGGTACCTAGCCTCCTGGAGGAAAATCAGCTGTTTACAAACATATATGAAAATCAGTTGAAACATGCATTTTTATAACCTAAAATCAACTTAAAAGCATGACAAATGATAATATAGCATATACTAGCTAAAATTATCCCAAATATTCAATCATTTTTTGCCAGTCCCTGTAGTATGTTGAGTCTTACGTTTTCTAGGGGGCGTGACTTGTGCCTCGTCCGTGTCAGGAATAGATGGGTCAATATCTTCCGAAATTATCTGAATTATGGTCTAAAATCACACATTGACAAATTCTTCGATAAAATATCATCGGTAGGAGAATCTTCGTCCAACTTCCGCTGCCACTAGGTTCCATTTTGACAGGTAGAAATTAGTTTCCCTATTATCAAAAAGTCAACGTCAAAATCAAATCAAAGTAAATCAAGACTAGGGAGTGTGTCGTTCTTTGTTTCCGGTTAATAAATAATGGATGTTTGAAAATATCTTCTCTCTTTCTTCAGATATTTTAATAATTTTATATAGTTTGTCATTGGTTATTCTGTATGTGATAGTGTTATAAGAGATTAGGGAAATTCTGTCGATTATTTTAACCTTTACGAGTAAAGGCCTTTCTTTGATCGGCGATAAAAAAATGAGAAACCGTATATCATTCTGGATGTGAGTTTCAAATATGATTAAGTTCTAAAAGATCAATGACGCAGAGATTTAATCAAGCTCCAATTGTTTGGATTCTGTATCCAGTGCAATATGTTGCTTTACTGACAAGCATCAAAGGAAATGTTAATACACAGTTAATCATGCACCATTGTTTTAAAATATTAATGGCTGCTTTGATTATTGTTCGGTTAATTTAGCAGAAGTTACTGTTTTTAGTTTCAAACCGTCGTCGGACAATTGTTTAAATTTGTCTAGAATCATCAAAAAATATTGCTTTCGTTGGGGGGGGGGGGAATAGTTTAAAATGGCCTATCTAGATTAGGTAATGAGTGTTGGGTTTACAACTGTTTACTTTTGCAAGCAGTGTTGACCAATTTAAGATACATTATGGGAGATTAAATAACGAGCTGTCAGCTCTCACTATAATAGTTAAAAACCACAGCATTGTGAGGAAATTGTTAAAATTCCCATATTAACATCAAAAAAATATTGGGTTCCTAATGTTAGTTACGTATAGTTAATAATGACCTGTCTAGATTAAGTAATAAGTGTTGAGTTTACAACTGTTTACTTTTAATAGCAGTGTTGACTAATTAATAAGAGAGAGAGAAATGGGGTTTAACTTCCATTCAACACAAACTAGGTCATTTCACGACTAACATATGGTTCAATTTTATTTCTATAATTCGCATGCGCATAGGGGTCTTTAGAAGTGGGAGGGAACTTGAGAACCTGGAGAAAACCCACGAGGTTGAACAAGCGACCCTACTCCTTGTCACATACATACAGGGAATCGAAACCACACCAGTTGACTCAATGTCAGACCGTATGATACAGCATGCATGTGCTAACCCATCGGCCGTCCACCCCCCTACTAATTAATTAATCAACACTGATAGGTACCTTTAACATTTATAAAATTCAAGGTCCATGCACATATTGAACCAATGTTGAAATATGGTTATAATTTTGAGTCTGAGTTGAAAACAAAACTAAAATTTGTAAACAAAATGACAAATTAAATGGTATAGACCTCTTCCAGCACTAGTCAAGACAACACATATCAGACCTATCCAATACAGCCTTTATCTTCACTAAATCATAAGTTGAGGTAGTTTACAGATGGGTGTGGTAATTGGGTGGCCAAATAATTTAATGTGTGTGTGTTTTAGATCGCACAGTGGCTTGGTATCGATTCCCCGCTTAAATGTGATAAGTACTAGTGTCGCCTGTATAACCTTGTGGGTTTTCTCCGGGACCTCCAAATCCTAAAGACGCCTACACTTATTGAACTAAAATCGAATCAAATGTTAGTCCCGAAATGACCTTGTTTGTGTTGAGTGGACGTTAAACCCCATTTCGCTTTCTTTAGACAAGTACTCATTCAAAGTAAAAGAATTTCATCGAAAATTCCACAGAAATAGTAGTCACAAGTGTCTTCTTGTGTTTGAAACGATTATCAACTAAATCAAGAAGAGTGTTCAGTGAGTTATTAAGCCTCCATTAACACAAGACTACTTGTCGATCCATTTGACACCAAGGGAAAAAAAATTCCACCTCACTGTCTTCAAAATGTAAACCACAAGAGACCTTAATTGACTTGGTCAACAGCTTCTGGCTTCAGAGCTCTTCTCGATTGCTTTTTGTGTATTGAAATGTCTTGGTTCATAAGCAAATAACACATTTTGAGAATAGTAATTTCTGAACAAATAAACATGTCTAAAAATAAAATCAAGCGCTAAAGTGGAATATTCTACCATTTCTTCAAAGATGAATCTTACAGATTTCTGTATCTCACTTCATGCAGCATTATGAAATGAAATGGGAATTAACGACCTACTGTAATAATGAAGATGGGCATATGCCATACAGTGTGCTATGAAAGAAATTTTGCCTGGACAGCGGCACTAAGGCCTACTCTTAATTCAAATTCAAACTGCCAAGGGGTCTTTTACGAACAGCGGCACTAAAGCCTACACTTGTATCGAATTCCAACTGACAAAGGGAAACCATGCCGGAAATTCCCAATGAACTTTCTCAGCCAACACAAGGAGTGAACCTGCAACTTTCAGACTAGTGAGGTGACTCCTATAAAAAAAGGCTTTTGCATTACCTCTGTGAAACAGATTGACATAATACATCTAATCTTTAAAAAAGATCCGTAATGTTAGTAATTTTGATATGTCCCTTGTGTAGAACCCCGCTGTTTTCCACTGCTTTCTTGCCATGGATCTCAAATGTGCAGTTTGCCAGATGATTTTTATGATATGGTTTTATAGTTTACTGATAAGACATTAAAATTCCATTAATTTTTTTCCTCACTGGTGTAATCTTTAGTAAATTATTAGGATTCCTTTCTATTCAATAAGAATCAAGCTGTTTTTCCTTATTAAGAATCAAGCTGTTTTTCCTTATCAATACGGATTTAAATACTTAAGAGTGCAAATCATACTCTTTAAGCTTGCACAGCTTTGTATTGATACACTATAAGCATGTCACAGTTTTCTAAGAAAAACCTCTATTGTTTACTTTTGAAGCTTAAGACTGAGGAGAATACAGATAAGATACAATAAAGGCCAAGACCGGTGGGAATTTCTGTAAAATAAAAATAAAATAAAAATTGTGAACCCGATTTGACATCACTATCTTGTGTTTAACAGGCCTTGACATATGGCCCAAGAAAACAAGATCTCCTGTCAATTAACCGTAGGGAATATAGAAATGATACTTGTTAAATATGGTCAATTCCCTTGTCATTGTGTCTTTATTTAAACAAAATCAATGCTTTATTTCCTATTGCCAGACAAACTTATAAAAAACGTAATGAGTGAAGTCAATAAAATAATGAGAAACTAAGGCACACCGTAAAGAATTGTCAAACAAATCGGAAACAGTCTCTATCCACCTGTCAATTAAAGTTATTACTTGCTTGTGCAAATTATTCAGACAAATTGTGTCAAATTGGAATGGTAACAAGCTTAATAGAGATAACATATTTTTGTTTTTTTTAAAGATTGAATTTAACCTAAAAATACATCGCATACATTCTTGATAAGAAATGAAATGAAATTGGGTTTAACATCCTTCTTTTCTGCTCCATCCAGGATAAGAAACAATCAAATTTTAATTTTATGTACTGTGCTATGAGGGAAATCTTGCCTGGACAGTGGTGCTATGTTCTATTTTCCTGGCCTCACGGTAAACGTGCCAGCTCCTTACTCAATGAGCCAACATGTATCCTATTCTTCCTTGGTCCTTGGGGGTTGGATGGTTGAATGGTAAGCATGTGCGTGCTGTATCATAAAGCCTGTCATTGAGTCAACTGGCATGGTTTCGAATCCTCGGTTGTACGTGAAAAGGAGTAGGGTCGCCTGTCCAACCTTGGTTTTGTCTGGGTCCTCCGGTTTGAACCTCTACACGAAAGCGAATGATTGAAATAAAATGAAACCATAAGATATATGTTAGTACCAACCTAGTTTATCTCGCGTGGACATTAAACCCGATTTCTCTATCTTTCATGGACGTTAAACCCCATTTCTCTCTCCCTCTCTATCTTTCATTGGTTCTTATGGCTGTGAAATATAATCTGGAAGACGCTGATGTTAGTCGGAAATAAACTCTTTCCTTTGTCAATTTACGATTATTGCTGGCATTGTGACAAAATAATGTATTATTGATTTTCATGGATGTTAAAGTGCAGTTTAGTAAGGTTTCCTTAAAATTCCAATCAGTCAACGCAAAAAAAATATTCACTCTAACATCAAATTAATCATTTCTTGAACATTTGCACTCTATCGCACATGCAACAGTTCAAAGGAATTGTATCAAACGATCCATACTCTATGACTTCAATTACTTATCTTTCTCATGTTTTTCGTAGAAAAGAAAAGATATATATATATATATATATATATTGCATCAAAACATCCAGGACATCATACATTATTTACAATGTAAATAAGAGAGAGAAAAAATGGGGTTTAACATCCACTCATCACAAAATGGGATTAACATATGGTTCAATTTTATCCAAATAATTTCCTTGAGTCTAGGGGTCATTAGCAGTGGTAGGAATCTAGAGGACCTGGAGAGAACCCATAAGGTTGGATAGGCGACCCTACTCCTTGTTATGTACAAATGCAATATAAATAAATATTCACTTGGTTTTGTTGTTTTCATTGTATATTTTGTCCTGTCTCCTGTACTAGCTAAAGAGTGTGAGAGAGAAATGGGGTTTAAGGCCCATTCAACACAAACCAGGCCATTTCGGGACTAACACTTGGTTCAATTTTATTTTAATAATTTGCTTGCGTGTAGGGATCTTTAGCAGTGGAAGGAAACTTGAGTACCTGAAGAAAACCCAAGAAATTGGACTATGACAGACCTTATGATACTGTGTGTACATGCTAGCCATTTGGCCATCCACCCACCGTAATGACTTAAGAAACAAAATATAAAATTAATAAAAAATACTGTGATACACCATAAAATCAAACAAAATTTCATATCATTTTTTCTGTAATTTCTTTGAATAAATCAAAGTTAATTTAAATTATCAATTTCAAAGCTACTGCTATTTGAGGTGTGGTGGTGGGCCAAATATTTAAGTTCTGAAATTTTAAACTAAACATCTTTCATGTGATTTCAAGTAGATATCTATTTATCAAGACCCGGATGATTTGAAAATCAATTTGCTTTTTCCTATATGGCATATTATCTGCTCAGATCTACCAAAAGTTAAATTCCCCTAACTCATCCATAAAATTTGAAATTCGTGCATCCACAAATTTTTGTCATTATATAAAAGCTAATCTGGTGTTGAATCTGATTTACAACCGATGTTCATATGTTGTATTTCCCATGGGACCTACACTTATTCAGGTTTTATGATTGCTATAAATGATGCCATAACAAAAAAAAAGATACTTTCCATGTAATTTATGAATATTCCATCACTTTTTATAAAGAAAGAAAATTTCATACAACCAATTATCTTCCCCCGGGAGTCATCAGTTTTACTTTTCTGCACCAAACAGTGACATTGTGAGAATAGTTGTGAATAGCGGTGAAATAGCGCTGGAAGAGCACTGGCTCATAAACCATGAAATCCATGATTTGTTTATGATGTTGGCCCAAAAGTACCTTGGGATTTTCTAGCCTTATGTCACCTTCTCAATAGTGTAGGACGGAAAATGAAATGAAACTTTGTTTAATGCAGCATGTTAGCTCCAACTGGGTTTTATATTGTGCCAAACATATGGTGAGTTACACAACCGGTAATTGGAAGGAATGAATTAAATGGTTTTCAACATCCTACTTCTCTTCACCAACTGGGCTAATGAATAAGGGCATACACAATAGAATGAACCTAATATTTTTCATCGGTTCCGAACAATTAAACGCTGGTCCCTGGGAGGCTTGTCCGTTCTGTACCATGAACACAACTCTAAGGTTAGTAGAATAATTACAACCAGCAATCAACTGCACTTGTGTTTAAGTTTATATAATCATGTATGTCAATGTGGGTGAAGTTTCAAATGCACCATAAATGTCTTTGATGTTCACATCTGAGCCTCAGCCACACTGGAATCCATTTACCGGTAACCTTTACATTTAATAACTTAATTAAGCTTCTATTTTTGAACAAGAAAATTTGTATTCATAGTGAAATCCAATAATCAAGATGAATATTAATGGAAGATGAATTACTCCCCAATTTTAATCAAAGAATGTAAATACTCGTTAATGAACTTAACATGTCCATGAGAACAAATTAAACAATTTTTGTTTGGACAACTATTTTTGTCAAATGTTTAAAAACAAATATTTGCTGATATCAGACAACAAATACATCAAAGATCTGAAATAAAAGATGTGTTATCAATTTTCATGTCAATGTTCTAATTTTACCTTGATTTTTTTGCCCATATTTGTTCTAAATTCCAAAGGTTTATTAAAAGGGCACTATGCAAGATTAGATAAAGAGCTGATAGTTCTCCATATAATAGTTGAAAATTTTAGTCAAAATACTTCACTCTAAGCTAAGTTATCGCTGATACAATTACAGTCCAGTCTCAATTGTCATCCCTACTGTTGATAAGGTAATAAACAAAGTCTTGAATATCCATTTTTATGTTAAATCATCAACCACAAATTGTATTTAAATCTATTGAAAATATAGAATATTGGATGGCATCGAGAGTTGACTATGGTCTTAGTAAGTTAATTAATGTCTAATTACCGGAGAGAGAGAGAATTGGGGTTTAACGTTTAACTAGGTCATTTTGAGACTAACATATGGTTTAATTGTATTTCAATAATTCGCTTAAAAAGGGGTCTTTTAGCAGTGGAAGGAAACTGGAAGACCCGGAGAAAACCCATGAGGTTGGACAGGCGACCCTACTCCTTTTCATGTACAACCGGGGATTTGAGGTAAATTTAGCTCTTAAATAATGCCTGTTTATCATGCGTGCCAATGTGTAAATAGGTGTAGCCTACCTAAGTTTATGCTAGTTTTATCAAGGACATTAGAGTCAAAGATTCTTCAAGCTAGCTGTATCCAGGACATTATAGCCAAAGATTCTTCAATCTAGCGTTTTCCAGATTCGTCAAGCTAGCCTTACTCAGGTCATTATAACTTCTTTTAAGGCTCAGTCACAGTGGTCGATAGACACAAAACATATGCAAAAAGTAGCCTACACAGCGGATGAGCAAACTTTCAGGGGTTGCTTTTTACCTGCTCCAGAAATGGACAAAATTGACGAAAATAGGACAGAAAAGAACAAACGTGGGAAGTATGTAGCGGGAATATTGAATAGAGGTTTATGGTAAGCCTAGCGGATGAAAGTGGATGACAGCTCCTAAGGGGTTATCGGGGATAATTTCGAAGCTGAAGGATAGCATGCAAAGCAGATGCATCACGTATTCCTAAACGAAACAAAGGGGATCCTGCGTGGATGTCCTTCTACATACTCCAGACATCCTTCAATATATGGTTATACCAGATACATCCCACATACCATTGATTTGTCCGTTTTGAAAACTTTATATACAAGATGCATACACATACTTCCTTTCTATTTCCGTGCTACTAATAATATAATAGACATTCCATGTACCTTATCTTTCCTCCCTCTTTCCCTTTTCAGTTGAGTTGTCAGGATGCCCAGAGGATGCAGGGAGGATACAGTGGACATCGATTGTTTGATGTTCGTATATGTCGCGCATTTACATCGTACACGGCAGAAAGTTCATCCGCTATAAAAGTTTTGTGCAGCTCAAAACTTTTTGCGTGAATGAAATCAAAGTGAACGGATACTCGATGAATAGAGCGTATGAAACATGTATGCAATGATTTCACAATGGATGCATGGCGTTTGTAATTGAAAGTCCGTTTTCCCCTCGTTTTACATACTAAGACCAATGCATTAATAACGCTCGACTATAGCATTTCAGTTATAACTATGGGAATTTTGCTAGTCGTTTCTTTTTCAGAATCTATCCATTGGACATTGTATTTATAGTTTTGCTTTGGAACGATGTCCTTCAAACTAGGATGCTATAATAATCTGTCTGTAATTAACATTAAACTAACGTCTGAAACAAATGTTTGTCATTATAATAAATCTCTCCTTTCTTCGATTAGAAATCCAGAAAGTTAAGTCTCAATTTATAACTGCAAATAAATTACGAGAACTGTTATCCTTATTTGATTACGAGTTTACTCACACCCTAGTTATATCAATCTCATTTAGGCGATGGCCTAATAATCCGCTTTCCTTAAATCAATCAGATCCAAGTCTTGTCCTTACATACAACTTAATGTTCTTTTGTCACACAAACTGTATTAGTTTGTCTAGACGTAATTGCTAAATGATTATTTACACAAAATGAATTATCCATTATAAGATATCATGTATTGTTTAATGAATAACAGGATAAAGAAATTAAACAGACCCCCTAAATCTTTCTTTATCTTCTCTGAGACAGATTCCAGATTGAAATAAGAAAGCCTTGACAGGCAGTGAAATTTATTGATTGTAATGGGAACAAAGAATGGGGGTTTCCAGTCCTACTTTTCTTTCTGCATCAACTGGGTTAATGACCACAGGCATACCCCAAGAAGTTCGATATGAGGGAAATTTATTGTTACTCTGACTTGGGTTCTTTGACATGCACAGATAGAGAGAGAGAGTTTTTATCATTTGGTGGACCGAGAACAAAATCATAAGGTTAACATTCCTCCTTTCCCTGCACATTCAATCCCCCCCCCCCCTGTTCCATGTACATTCCATTCCCCCCTTTCCCTGTATATTCAAATCTCTCCCTTTCCCTGTACATTCCATCCCCTGTACATTCTATCCTCTCCTCTCCATGTACATTTCATTCTCCCCTTTTCCTGTATATTTCAATCTCCCCCATTTCCTGTACATTCCATTCTCTCCCATTCCCCGTACATTCCCTCCACTCATTTCGCTGTACATTCCATTCTCTGAATTTGTTTCCGCTTCTCTCCATGTCCATGCCTTTCCTCTCCCTCCCCTATCCATTTGGTGCGCGGAAAAAAAGTCACAGGAAAAAAAGTCACAGTAAAAAAGTCACAAATTTGCCTAGGTAAAAAAGTCACAGGAAAAAAAGTCACAGTAAAAAAGTCACAAATTTGCTTAGGTAAAAAAAAAACACAGGAAAAATGGAATGGATTCGGCACCGCTGACACGATCCCTGCACAGATTTCGTAGCTGTGTCTGCATCTTTACAAATTTCTTTTTGACCTTTCTGACAGGTCGATTGCCGATGGCATCCTGGGCGACGACAGTCTGGACTGTGGCTGACTCCTTCTGGAACCACTCCACCACTCTCCAGATGGATGGATGGTGTTGGCCGACAAGATTGTAGAACTTGTTGTTCCATCCCCGCAGATGTTGTTCATGGTTGCGTCATGTACGTTTCAAACTTCAGGAGGGAACATTGGGGGGGGGGGGTCTTCTCATAGAAAGGGTTAGGCCTTGTAGTGGGGTACTAGTCCTATTGTCTGGACATGTCGCCAGGTTGACTGTGCCAGGTGGTAGAAGCATCCTTTGGCTGCCACGACAAGCAAAGAGCGCAAAATACTGTCTTTGAAATCAGTCACGATCGTTTCTACAAACATCTCATGGCCAAGTTCTTTACACTTATCAACAATATAAATTGTGACTTTTTTACCTGTGACTTTTTTACCTGTGACTTTTTTTCCTGTGACTTTTTTTCTGTGACTTTTTTACTGTGACTTTTTTTCCTGTGACTTTTTTTCCTAGATTCATCCATTTCTCCCTCTCCTTTCCCTGTCCATTCCTTACCTCTTCCTCCCCTCTCCATTGCTCTCCTCTCCCTGTTCATCTACACCTCTCACTTTGTATCACAACCTCCCCCGCTCCATTTCTATCTCTCCTTTGCTTTTCCTGTCCATCTCTCTCACCTCTTCTCCTTTCAGTCCATGCCTTTCCTCTCCCTTCCCCTTTCCATTTCTCCCTCTCCCCTCTCCATTGCTCTCCTCTCCCTGTTCATCCCTACCTCTCACTCTTTATCACATCATCCCCCGCTTCATTTCTACCTCTCCTTTACTTTTCCTGCCCATCTCTCTCACCTCTTCTTTCAGTCCATCCTTCTTCTCCTTTCCCTTTGTATCCCCCAATGTATACCCCTTTCCCTGTGCATTTGATTTGCATAATGAAACCCAATGTGTGTAAATCACCAGACAGAACTTTTCATTTGAGGAATTTGCATTGCTAACAAATATGTCATGTATTTCGTGCATTATGAAGATAAAATTTGCAAATGCTGAAAATAAATTTTTAAGAACAATATATCTGACTACTGATTTCTATAAACAGAACAAAAACTGATAAATATTTGCTATGCTACTTAAAAACTAGACATAACATGCATACAGCATGTAAATCTATCAACAATTCTCGATACAGTTTGTGATTTCATTAAGATTCCTTCATCTTCTTTCACTGTACAGATACATAAATAAACAGAAAACACAAATCAATGCAAAATATTTACTAATCTCTGTGACTTATCAGGGCAATAATTTGTTTGGTTTCAGTTCTTAAAGTAGCAGTAAAACTTTCAAAGAGGAAAATATACAATTTTTTTTTTATATAATACTGTATTCAAGATAGACTCATTTAAACATATGCATTTTGAATGATAAAGATATAGAACTGGCTGTGTTTGAAAAACCTTTATTCAACGTCCGCTTCCACCAAAGTGATATCGCAGACAATGGCAGTTCTTTGTATAATAATATTGTATAATGTATTAAATTTGTATATTCCCAATACACATAGTATATTAAATTTGTATATTCACAATACATTTAGTATATTAAATTTGTATATTCACAATACACACAGTATATTAAATTTGTATATTCACAATATGTATAATGTATCAAATTTGTGTATTCATAATAAATTGTTTATTCACAATATGTATAGTGTATTAAATTTGTATATTCACAATACATACTGAATATTAAATATGTGTATTCACAGTTCATTTGTATATATCACTGAATAGTGATAACAATTCTAATTTATTTTTCCAATTCTATTTAAAGAATGTATAATTTATTTCTTAATTCTATATTTAAACATACAGACAATATGTATGACATTAATATTATCAGTCTGTCTGTCATTCATTTAATATGTTAATATTTTGATTTAAAGCTCTTAAAGTGATTGCCTTAAGCAATAATGGTCTTGAAATTACTGTTATAATATTTGGGTGTCAAATACAGTCAAATCATTGACACTTGATGGCGCTGATCTGACTGTATTTGACACACTTTATTTATGGCTTAAAGCTTATTAATTGATTCTATTAATTATATTTTACCATGAAACTGTAACTAATGAAATTTATATATTAATTTAACTTATTCGATTTGATTTGTTACAATATTTGTTATCCGTAATTTCAGCTTTAATCTGATTCATTGAAATGCATGTCCTTTTAACTGTATGTAAATTAGTTTCATTAAAAGACCCCTACAACAAACACACAGGGAAGTGGATCAAATGGGATCAGATGATATGAGAGATACAAGAGAGGGTTTAGACATTTATTGGCCCTTTGATATGAATTTGTATATTTTATGTTTGACTGTATATAAAGTATTATTGAAACAGATTTGGAATTAGACTTTTAATGCACATTGGACAGTGATCAACTTCATCCATCACATCTATAGGCATCATCTGGATGTTTATTTAAACGAATAATAGCTCCGAGGATGTTGGTGGTATATTCACAATAAGCACAGTATATTAAATTTGTATATTCACAATATGCACAGTTTATTTAATTTGTATATTCACAATATGCACTGTGTATTAAATTTATATATACACAATAAACACTGTGTATTAAATTTGTATATTCACAATAAACACTGTGTATTAAATTTGTATATTCACAATACGCACTGCGTATCAAATTTGTATATACACAATACCTACAGCATGTTTAATTTGTATATTCATCATATATATAGTATCAAATTTGTTTACTGTATAGTGTATATTGTTAAAAATAAAGTTACGTATTTACACTTTTTTTTTTATCATTTTTGTATACTGTACATTAATTTTGTGTATTCACAACATTGTGATTATACTGTTTATTAAATATGCAGTATTTTTGTACTGTGTATTAGTAGCTCATGACAACTTTACAGGAATAAAACACCAGTGGGATAGTGGAGTAAGGGGAGGCCACGAGAAGACAGGCCTGGAACCTAAACACAAATCCCACTAAGGTGACATCTACCAATCCAGAAACAGAAGAGATCATCTACCAAACGATGTGTTTTTATTAAATAAAGGGAAGAACTTCCCACTAAAACCTAAACGATGGCCTAAGGCCAAAATGGAAAGATTGCAAAATCATATTCTAAAAATCAGGAAGCAGCTTCGGCTCTCTTATGTCTTGTCTGTGATATCACTTAAGTGGATGCAGACGTTAAACACCAAACGAAGAAGAAGAGGTGGTATAACCCCAGTGCTGCACGTGCTTACTCTCTAGAACACTTGGAAGACAACTGGCCGTCTGATGACTGGGACCATGTGTACACGGATGGCTCACGCAATCCTGAAAGGGGCACCAGCTCGTTTGGAATATACCTGCCAAACGGGGAACAGGGAATAAGCAGGAAAATGCCCAATAACTGTTCAGTGTACACTGCAGAGCTTGTTGCCATTCGTGACGCTATTTCATGGATCTCCCATCAAAAGACCGGTAAGTTCGTCATTCCGAGGGACTCTCTGAGCAGTCTGATTTCAATCCAAAATGACAACTCGGAATCAAGATCAGAAGTTATTTTGGAAATGAGGCAGCTATATAAAAGGGTCCTGGAGAAGGGAAGCAAATTAGAGCTCGTGTCGATTCCATCACATGTCAACATTAGAGGGAACGAGGAGGCAGATCGACTCGCCAACGAAGGTCTCAAGGACACAGCACCACTCCGCACCATCGACTACAGCACCACGGAAATCTATAGTATGGTCAAAAAACAGGTCAATTCATACTGGGAATTAAATCTTGTTGAACTTGACACATACAGATTCCGGCTGGATGACAAGATCTACACCAAAACAGCGATCAATCACCCCAGACGAGATTATATCGAAAATAAGAGTGAGAGAGCTGCTGCGAGACTTCAAATACCAAGTCATCATCTGTGAGTGTGGAGAGGAATGTACCACAAACCATGTCCTGGTAGACTGCGAGGTATACAAGGAAGAGAGACGGGACTTAGTGAGAATGATGGAGACAAACAACATACCATTCGACACTAAGAACCTGCTCTTCCCAAAGCCAGATCTCAAATTGAATATCTCCGAACAAATCCACGAGCTAATATTCACAGTTGGACTAGGTAGAAAAGTGAAATAGGATGGCTGAGTAAAAACGTCCCCTCGAAGGAAACCCAACCATCCTACAAATCTATTTTTATCGCTTTATTTATTACTTATTCTTTTTCTTAATTTATTTTTACAACTAGGTAGAATAGTGAAGTCGGAAGGCTGAGTAAAAACGTCCTCTCGAAGGAAGCCCAACCATCCTACAAATCTATTTTTATCGCTTTATTTTTTACTTACTTTCTCTTAATTTATTCTTACAACGTATGGTGGTGGTTGAGTAAAAACGTCCTCACGAAGAGGCCCAACCATCCTACAAATTTATTTTTATCTTATAACTTACTCAATTAACTCATTTCTATCTATTATTATGAATATTCTTAATTTATTAAATTTGCATCTATTTACTTTAATTTATTTATTTTACTTTACTTTACCTTACTTTCCCTATTTTATTTTATTTACTGTAGTTTATTTATTTTAAATTCATTTTATTCCTTTTATTTCAATTTATTTCCTTTAATTTATTTTTTTAAAAATATTTATACTAACAAAAATAACAATATAACATCTGCATAACTGGCGGGATAGTGGAGTAAGAGGGAGTCATGATCAGACGAGCTCGGCATCTAAACACTATTCTGCCAAAAAAACAGATACCAAATCTATAAAGTGGGATAGTGGAGTAAGGGGAGGTCATGAGAAGACAGACCTGGCACCTTAAAACTAATCCCACAAAGATGACATCTACCAATCCAGAAGCAGAAGAGACCATCTACCAAATGATATGTTTTTTATTAAATAAAGGGAAGAACTTCCCACTAAACCAAATCCATGGCCTAAGGCCAAAAATGGAAAGATTGCAAAATCATATTCTAAAAAAAGGAAGCAGCTTCGGCTCTCCTATGTCTTGTCTGCGATATCACTTAAGTGGAAGCAGACGTTAAACACCAAAAAGAAGAAGAAGAAGGTGGTATAATATGTTCTGAAAAGAGTAAACAAACTTTGCTGTATACATGGTACATACTAATACTACACTGTGATTTATAATTCACTTTTCTAATGTTGACCTAACAGACAGTCAGTGTCAAGTCATTCAGATAGGATGAAAAACCACATTGGTCTGCAAGTACAAGTTTGAATTGGTAATAAGAGTAGGCAGTAGCACTGCTGCTGTGGCAATTATTTCCTTCACAGCATGCTGCAAGGATGTTCAGTCCATTTCAAAACATTTATAATACACTCGCATTAATTGGTTTTCTGTTTTCAGGGGTGCAGAATGGAGTGACTGTAAAGTAATGGTAACTAGTAATGTTGATGGGATAAAAACAAATTTAAAAGCCTCATTTCATTTCATTTATAATTCAATTGGATTAATTCCGTAGCCCAATGTTTATTCTCCACCAGGCTAGGCATGAAACTGCATAAATAAAGTAACTGTCTCTAAAATAAATTCTATCATGCTCTTGTTACAATATGACACCTAATTTACCTGTGCACAGGGCTCTCTAAAAGTTGAGCGTGCCTGCGCACACACTTGAAAATGTGCCTGCAGGGTCATACTCAAAAGGAGAGTATTCAATTGCCAGGTATATAGTATGATTGTTGGTGGGGGGGGGGGATGAAATGAAATGAAATTGGGTTTAACGTCCTACTGTTATGCACCTAACCTGGGCTAATGGAAGACTGGAACTCACGAAAGCTTCTTTGGTTGGACTCGGCAAAAGAAACAATTATAAATAATTTTTAGTACCTTTTTTATATGATTACTTTAATAATAAAAATTATGTTTAATGGGCATATTGTTGTTGTTTGGGGTTGATATAAACATAGAGTAGATGCCCACCGGCTTCAAACAGCTTCATTAAAAATACCTTTGCGCAACCAGGTTGTCATTCGTTAAACGTAACTCCCGGTATAATTAGGATACTAACATTCATGCACCATAATTAATTCTTTGTTTTACGTGATTTATGTGACAGTAATTTTTTTAAATGTTCCTGCAATTGTTTTTTTTAAGGCACATGTGCCTGCGCACGCCGTGCGCATGTGCGCGGGAATATCGATGCCTGCCTGTGTATATAACTTGTATTCCATAGAAGTGTGTCATGTGTTACATTCATGTCATGTTTTTGTATAAATTAACTTATTTATATCTGTTGATGTATAAAAACTAATACACTGGCATGTCATGTCGGAAGTACAAATAAAGTTAGAAGATTCAAAATTATGAGAAAGTCTTCAAAGATTCAAGCCTGTCCAGCCTAGTGGGTTTTCTCCAGGTTCTCTAGTTTCCTCCAACTGCTAAAGACCCCTACGCGCAAGCAAATTATTGAAATAAAATTAAGCCAATGTTAGACCTCAATGACCTAGTTTGTGTTGAGTGGACATTAAACTCCATTTCTCTCTCTCTCTCTAAAAGATTCAAAATTATGAGAAAATACAAAAAGATTTAGAATCTTTGATTGACTTTCTCATAATTTTGAATCTTCTAAGTTTATTTGTACATCATAAAATAATATTAATGTTCTACGTTTCTGCACCGTATAAACTTGGCTATATCATAAAGACAGACATTCACCATAAAGTCTTCCAGAGGGGGATCCAGGGGGGGGGGGCCTAGGTGCTCGGGCCCCCCCTAAATCCCTAAACAACAGTATAAAAAAAGATATGCAGATATGCGCCACAAATCACCACTGACACCCCGATTTTTTAAAAAAAAATTTCAGGGGCCCGTCTGGATCCGCGTCTGAAGTCTTCTATGAGATTCATGTTACCCAGGAAGGCGTGTTTCTGCCTTCTCTGCAAGAAAGGAAATTGGTTTTAACTAATAAGTAACTAATCATACTGTGTGGTTTGTTCTATCTACACTTTTCTGTGAAGTTATCCTGTAATGTATATTGTTGTATGACATTTTATATATTGTAAGGATCACTTCAAAATGGCTATGATTTCACAATTTTAGAAGGGTATCAGGTGTTAATATTTGATATATGTTTTTTGTTTATCGGCTGTAATGTCTTGTGTCCTTTGTCTTGCAGTTACTAATATATTATATTCCCGGGAAATATCCATCTAACTCTAAATGTATATGACTTGTTTTGTATGTTGTCGTTATTTTTTTTTTGTCGTTCAGTTAGATCATCCACCATTGTCTACTTACATCTCATCAACTATATGTATTACATACATTACTACAGTTTTTGACGTCATAGTTTCAGAAAACTTGAGTCAACATTGATGATATAATGGGAATTTTTATAGACTAATAAATTCAAGATTTCATGTCATCATTATTCATTGAGGTAATATAAGAAATATCATTGGTGGTTATTTCAGGTTTTAGTTTAGTGTCATATCATACTGGTTTCAAGTTGGAATGGTGGCTCAACATTTAGCCCAACATAAATATTTCTTAATCATTTATCTGTATTTGCCAAGAACAAATTTTGGATGGAGGGACACAAACATACATAATGTGGTATATTAGTATGTTACATATGTGTACATATTAATTATTGTATATATTTTGAATAATGTAGTATATTAGTATGGGATATATGTGTATAATATATCAAATGTTGTATATATCAAATATTGTATATATTTTAAATAATGTGGTATATTAGTATGTTACATATGTGTACATATTAATTATTGTATATATTTTGAATAATGTAGTATATTAGTATGGGATATATGTGTATAATATATCAAATGTTGTATATATCAAATATTGTATATATTTTAAATAATGTGGTATATTAGTATGGTATATGTGTTTGTATATATCAAATTTCATATGGTATGTATATATTTTAAATAATGTGGTATATCAGTATGGTATATATGTGTATATATTTTAAATAAGGTATGGTATATATTAAATAACATGGTATATCAATATGGTATATATGTGTATATATTACATAAAGTGATATATTAGTATGGTATGCTGTGTGTATATATTACATAAAGTGATATAATTAAGTGCATGTGTGTATATATAATATAACAACTTACCGTACGTTGGCTAACGTGTGCCGTCTGTTCCTCAACATCCTTTGCATTTGAATATCCTGTATACTACCGATCTCACCCTGCATTTTGATACGCTATTTGACGCTATTTTTAAAAGAAAACTTGACACAAGCCTTCAAAATAAATCACACGATATATAAGTATCACAGTAATTTTAATTCCCTCCTTTCGAGTTAATTCATCTTGATGTCAAACTATTAAGTTTTATACACCTTTTTTTTAAAAATTAATCAAATTCACAAAGATACAAATCTTTTCAGCTTCTCTCCCACTAACTTCATTACATTTAGCTTTTAAAGTGGCGGAGTTCCAAGTAATTTAATAAAACAATCTGATTTTTTATTTTTAACTTTAAATTAAATACCTTGGCAAAAAAACTAGGAAATAATTTAAACAGAATTGTTCCATTTCTTAAAAAGAATTATCTTTGTTTTTTTCTTTAACAGCTGAGCAAAATTGTAATTTTGTTCTTATCCTTATGTTTTGTTTATCCCTTTCACCAGATTTGTTCTTTTGTTCTTATTCTAAACTTTCACAATTTTGTTCCTTTGTTCGAAATTTATTCTTAATCCTTATGTTTCACAAATCTTTTCCCTTTCTTCTTATCCTCAAGTGTTGTTTATCCTTTCTTCTTATCCTAAAAGTTCCAGTCAGTTCCAGCAAATTTGTTTCTTTGTTTTATTCTAAATATGCCACAACTTTGTCCATTATTTGTCCATTTCCTTGTTCCTTTATTAGTTTTTATTCTTATTCTAAAATTTCACAATGTTGTTCCTTTATCAGTTCCACCAAAGTTGTTTCTTTGCTCAGATAAAGTTTACCTGGATCCACACAATGAGATTTCTCTCGATCATATTTGCTAAATTGAAATCTATTGCAACAAAAATGTTGTCTTTAAACACTTTATTGAAGTAAATCACTTAAAAAACTGATAAAATTGAAATCTCATGATTTCCATAGATTAGTCTCCCGATTTTTAAAGGTAAGTCTCCTGTTGTTTGAAGACAGGTGTCGTGATTTAATAAGGTTGACCTGAAGATTTTTGAAGGTGGTTCAACCAATTTTTCGACGATCAAAATCCTGTATTCTGATTTTTGAAAGTCTGTCTCTGTATTTTATGTTCCGTTGGTATCAATCACACTTTGTCTCATCGAATTTCTGACATTAATATCTTTCCTTATATATATACCCGAAACTGTTAATCCTTTTTGAGGTATTCTTAATCAAACAGTTCTGAAGAACCAAACATTGGCTCCTCTGGCTGTGGAAGAAAAAATGGAAATAAAAAACCAATTGTAATTTCTACTTACATATAAAAATCCTAAAAATTTACTATTAAAAACACTTTGGCTATATGAAAAAAATGGAAAAACTTAAAAACTGAATCTTTACTTTATAAAAATGGCTCGACATCAGGCATTTGTCATAACTTTGTCCAACACAAATTATACCATGAAGTATAGGCTTATTTACAGGCCTGGACCCAAGGCACCGGTCACAGACTTTGTCCAACACAAATTATACCATGAAGTATAGGCCTATTTACAAGGCAGGACACAAGACACCGGTCACAGACTTTGTCAAGTACAACGTAAATATATAACATTCCCAACCATTCCTAAAAACTTATCTGATGTATCAAAACCCAGATTTAAACAAAAACATATGAAACGATTTTACTGCGTAGATATCTTCATAATAAGATCAATTTATCAGCGAATGAGAAACGTCTTCAAATATAAAAACATATCAACGTAATAAAATGTCAATCATTTTCCAGTATTTTTTTCTGCCAATTATATCTGTTTTTTTGTTAATACAAACAATAATGCAATTTATTATTTTAACGGCATTGATATTAACGATACAAATGTCAATCATATAAAACCACCTTTCACCCAATAATCATTGAATTATCTATAGTTTTTATTCCTAACAATAACTCTTTATCAAAGATGAAAAAACAATTCATCGAGCTATAAATATTGACACAGGGATCTTTAGTAGTGATCGTAGACATGTGACCCACTTCTTGTCACAAACAAGTTAGGGATCGAAACCACACCACTTGACTCAATGACAAACCTTATGACCTAAAGCTCATGCATTAGATCGTTTGTACTACACAGAGGGATACAGGGATTGAAAAGAGAGTTAAAAAGATAGTAAGCTGGATCTGCCAGGCAGGATACGCCCACATTTTCGAGAGATGGTTAGAGAACAAGCAAAACCGAAAGTGATTTTTCCTACAATCAAAGGCTATAATTCATTAAATTACAATTTGATATGCGCAAATATCGAAAAGAATCAAGATCTTTAGGTTATAAACATGCATTTCGAGTTTCATCAAAATCGAATCAAAATTGTGACCTATACTGGGTCCACAACCTTGATATACCATATTTTAACACTATTAGAGTACAAACGGCGGCCATTTTGTCTGGCAATTATGGTCCGATTTCCCTGAAATTCAAACTCAACCTTCGGTATGGTGTAACGGTGATAGAGTCAAGCTTTTTTTCAATCGGATAATAATCATAACCTCCAGAGGGACCATAGGCGATTTTTCGGGCAATCAGGGGCCATAATTCAGAAAGCTACGATATGATATGCGCAAATAACGAAAGGGACCAAGATCTTTGGGTTATAACCATGCATTTTAAGTTTTATCAAAATTGAATCAAAATTGTGACCTATACTGAGTCCACAACCTTGATATACCTTTTTATAACAGTATTTGCGTACATGCGGCGGCCATTTTGTATGGCAATTTTGTTCCGAATTTTTCCGAAATTCAAACTCAACCATCCTTAGGGTGTAACGGTGATATAATCAAACGATTTTTTAAATCGGATAATAATTGTGACCTCCAGAGGGACCACAAGCTAAACAAAGACGATTTTGCGTATAATCTCAGGGGCCATAATTCAGGAAGTTACAATCCGATATGCCCAAATATCGAAAGGAACCAAGATCTTTGGGGTATAACCATGCATTTCAAGTTTCATCAAAATCGAATTAAAATTGTGACCTCTACAGGGTCCACAACCTTGATATACCATATTTTAACAGTATTCGCGTACGAATGGCGGCCATTTTGTATGGCAATTTTGGTCCAATTTTACCGAAATTCGAACTCAACCTTTCTTAGGGTGTAACGGTGATATAATCAAACGATTTTTTAAATCATATAATTATTGTAACCTCCAGAGGGACCACAAGCTAATTAAAGACTTTTTTGCGTATAATTAGGGGCCATAAATCAGGAAGTTACGATCTGATATGCGCACCAAGATCTTTGTGTTATAACCATGCATGTCAAGTTTCATCAAAATCAAATTAAAATTGTGATCCCTACAGGGTCCACAACCTGGATATACCATTTTTTAACAGTATTCGCGTACGAACGGCGGCCATTTTGTATGGTAATTTTGGTCCGATTTTTGCGAAATTTGAACTTAACCTTCCTTAGGGTGTAACGGTGATATAATCGAACGGTTTTTACAAATCGGATAATAATTGTGACCTCCAGAGGTACCACGAGCTAAAATAGGTGATTTTTCGGACAATCAGGGGCCATAATTCAGGAAATTACGTTCCCATAGGCGCAAATATCGAAAGGAACCAAGATCTTTGAGATAAAAATTTGAATGTCAAGTTTCATCAAAATCGGTTCAAAATTGTGACCTCTATAGGGTCCACAAGCTAAAAACGTGATTTTTCGTACAATCAGGGGCCATAATCCATGAAGTTTTGATCCGATACGTGCCAATATCGAAAGCAGCCGAGATCTTTTGGGGATAAACCTATATTTCAAGTTTCGTCGAAATCGGGTAAGAATTGTGACCTGTAGAGAGTCCACAAACAATTGTGGACGGACGGACGGACGGACGGACGGACGGACGGACGGACAGGGGCGACGACATAATACGTCCACATGAAAATGTGGGCGTATAAAAAGTCAAGAATCATATGGAATTATTGTGGTATAAACACCAGTCTACAAAAGTCAAATTTATGTATTTTTCTTGTTAAGTCCAATATCTCCTGTAGTGAACAAATCGACAAATCTCACCATAAATGGAGATATGCTAGACTTCTGACTTTCACAGACACCTTATTTCATAATGCACCATGAAGACATTAAATGGCAGAGCTTATCAAATTGATCATGCATCCACTGAATAAAAAGATCGATCACTAAATAATAGACATCATAACCAATTCATAGCGAGCTCATAAAACAAAGACTGTCACAGTCAGCAACCTTCTTCGATTAATAATATAATAATTTCCCTAAGTGTAGCGTGACAACATTAAATTTTCAAAATAATTTTAAATCGTCAATGTATCCAAGTGCAAAAACATTTAAACTGTACCATACAATAAAACAGATATCAAGATTATAAAACCACCCACCCGCTCCTTTTGATTCCCAGTGATAATAAATTATTCCTGCCGTCAAATGAAGCACTATGTTCCATCCACTGGTCCCCAAGCACAACTAATCTTCTTGTTATTGTTCTTGGAAGCAACAATATCTGAAAAAAGCCAAAGGCTCCACCAATTCACGTACAATCAAATGGCTTGTTTCTTGGACAATTGAGTATCGAATGACAAAATCTGATTTTTTTACATGACTTCTCAAATCTGAGGAATGGGTTCGTATCCCACTCGAGCCACCACATAAATATTGAACAGGCCTTGAGAAATGGGGTTTAACGTCCACTCGACACAAACTAGGTCATTTTGGGACTAACATATGGTTTAATTTTATTTCAATAATTTGCTTGTAGGGGTTTTTAGAAGTGGGAGGAAACCGGAAGACCCAGAGGAAACCCATGAGGTTAGACAGGAGACCCCACTCCTTGCCACGTACAATGGTAGGCTTTATGATACAGCTCGCGCGCTAACCATTCAGCTACCCCACCCCCCCAAACAGGCCTAGAACAACTCAAAGACAAGAACGCAAATATTGAGGTTATAAATGGTTACAAGTGCACCACATGGTGAAGGAGGTCAGAAATTAAACACAAAGATATCACTGAGCACGCACCGAAAGATATCACTGAACATGCACCAAAAGATATCACTGAGCACGCACCGAAAGATATCACTGAACATGCATCAAAAGATATCACTGAGCACGCACCGAAAGATATCACTGAACATGCATCAAAAGATATCACTGAGCTGGCACCAAAGATATCACTGAGCATGCGGCTAGTGAACATAAACAAAATAAAGTTCCATAGACAACTATGCAGTCGCCTGCAACAATGCCATAGTTACTTCTTGGTCCATAGGATGGGATACTTAATTTGAAAATATCTCCATAATGTATTAAAGAACAGACACAGATAATATTGCTTAAAATAAAAAAGGATTTTAACATCACGTCCACACATTAAATATGGTAATTTCTTTTACAATGCTTACATGCATTTTTGCTTGCACTCCTTTAAATTCCAAATGTCAATACACCGACTAAACACTTATATTTTATGACATAAATGGGCCTTAACCTTATACTTTTCTGTACCAAACGTGTGAATGAATACTGTGTTAATAATTCAAGCACAGAAAGTCCTTCATTATTTTGAATTGCCGTGAAATATTGAACCATCTGGTACTGTCTCACAGAAGAGATTGTAATAGAGTTGCGCTGTTGTGAATACTCAACAAGAGTTTGTCAGATCTATAGTGGAAAAAGTGTTTCTAAAATTGTACAAATTCTTTATCTTTGTTTTAAACTTTATTAAATATATTGGAAAATTTAGTATCAGAATCAGAATCCGTACTTACTGAGCTACAGTGGCTCCCACCAAAACTTGTAGCTTTGAAGTCAATGAATGATTAAAATGGAGTTTTAAGTCCTACGCTTCTGCATCTAACCTGGGTAATTGGAGATGGGTATAGCATACAGTGTGCTATGAGGAAAATTTTTCCTGGACAGCAACTGTCACGGGATCTTTTATGTGCACGGCAATGTGTACACTGGACCTTGTTTTTTTGCCCAATCTGAACGACTAGGCAGCTGTCCTTGTCAGGCCCTCCATCTGCATCACTGACAAGGAGAAACCACGCCGGAAAATCTAGATGAGCCTTCTCGCCCAATGCTGGGATCGAACAGAGTAGTGAGCCAGCACCTTATCCACTTAGCCACATGATCCCCTCTTTGAAGTCAAACCTAAACAGTATTATTGCTAAGAATAGTTAACACTTTAATGAAACAAATTATAAATTTCTCTGATCTCTCATCCAAACTATAAACCACATTGAATCAACCGATGATCCAAATCAGAATGTCCCACGTCAATCGTAAGTGGTATCAGGTGGTTGAACAAGCATTGGCAGACAGTTACACTATAACCTGGGTATCCTTTAATCGTTTAATATCAAATGTTTGTTTAGAAAATCGTAAAAATCAATTAAAATCACAACAAATCATATACATTGTACTTATGTCCAGTTTAAAACTGACTGATTAATTTTGATAATTAGTGTCCTATTTACAAATGTTTAATTACTGGATCACTGTTAAAAAATTAATTATTATACATCAATAATCAGTTGGGTTGTTTATTTTCAGTGATCTAGAAATTAAACATTTGTAAATTGGGCACTCATTATCAAAATTGAACGGTCAGCTTTAAACTGGACACAAGCACAAACAATTTTTAGAGTTTTTAAAAAAAAGATTTAATATTAAATGAAGGTGAAAAAAATTAGTGCTTAATACACAAGATTCAAATATACCTGGGTTACAGTTTTACTATAAATATGATTTTATCACAAAATGCCATGAAATAACTCACTTAGCAGACACTAACAAATTCAGCATGTACCAACAAGGTAAGCAACGATTTCTTGATCAACAAAATATCTCTCCAGTGGTTCTATTTATTATCATAAAGCGTGAGCCATGATTCCTATCAGCAGCCTTGAGCAGTGTCGTTAAATTAACATCAAAGAGATTCTACATACAATTTCCGATCATTTGGTAAAATAATCAGGAATAACATTAAAAATTCTGATCATTTGGTAAAATAATCAGGAATAACATTATAAATATCAGATTATGATTAATGTAACTCAGCAGAAACGCCACGTTAAATCATGAAAAACAAATTAAAAAAATATATAAAATTACTGTATTAAAAGCTTCCCATGGTTTATCTCAAATATTCACTGCTTTTACTCTACACAATTTTAAAACAGATACTCTCAATGATTACTACTTGGCAATCGTTCATTTTATATCAAGAAAAAAGTTAAATCGTCTTTCAGATACCTGAAAAATTAGATTTTGCACCTGGTGTTTGTATTGTCAGGTGTCTGTTTAACTTTTAAGCAAATCATTTTAATAAGCCACTGATTTTCAATCCAGGTGGAGCTGCCCTAACTAAATGAATAAGATGCTGACACGCTAGCCAGGAAGTTCCAGGTTCATTCCCGGTGTTGGCAGAGATTTTCAAGACTAGTTTCCCCTTTTGTCAGATGTGCAGGACAAACAGCCTGATAATAGTAACATTGTCCAGTTATTCAGCATCATCGGGAAACGGTATAAATAAGCTAGTATGAACTTTATATGTTCAATAAAATCTTTTGATGGGCATCTTTTTAATCCAACTATATCGCCGCTCGCTTGACACGAACTAGGTTATTTCAGGACTAACATATGGTTCTGTTTTAGAGTAGGAGATTGAACAGGTGACCCTTTTCCTTGTCACGTACAAGCAAGGAACTGAAACAACAACACTTGACTCAATGACAGACCTAATTGTTTTGCAAGCGCACATATTAAACCACTAGACCCCCCCCCTCTCCCATCAAAAAAGGAAGATTATCTTCCACTAGACACCCCACCCTTGCCGCCCCATCCAAGCCAGGGGTTTATATGCTACTGATATTCTGATTTTGTTATCTTAATCAAATGTTAAATAATCAATCTCAGAACATTTTCGTATTGATTAAGTCATAAAAAATTGGATATTGTCTAAAGAAATCCAAATAATGATCAACTACCGGTACTTTAAATCTCATTTTAATTCATTTAAATATTAATTAATCAATCTGAGTACATGTTCGTATAGATTAAAATCCAAATGATGATCAACTAACAGTGATTTATTCCCAAGATAAAACGATAAGAAACTGAATACAGAGAAATAACGGGTTAATAAATGAAGTGTGCTCATTTTTATTGCACAGAAAACCCACTCAACTTCTCTATATGATATGTTCCTAAACTGGCTTAAACCAGGAAAAGTGTGAAACAACATTGAAAAGCATAGGTAGTCAAGCTCCACCCAATGATCTACTAGAGGAAAAACAATCTGCTTATTCAACAAAAAAATTAAGGTAGATTTCTCGTCCATGTTATATGTGATATAAAGACATTTCCTTATGTAAATAATAAGCATGTAATTTTGTCTGATCAAGTTCTATTGTCTGATTGATGAGGAATTTATTTAAAATATTCAATTAACCTGTTACTACTGTTAGCATATAGCCCTTCCCAATCTTCACCAAATAGGGTTCCTTAGACAACCCCAAAACACTCTAACTAGGGCTCCAGAGACGCCCCAAATTATTCTAACTATGCCTTTTAAGAAAACCTGAACAGCCCTGTCATGTGCACAGTTGTGGTTCTCTTAAGAACTAGTAAATGGTCCTATTATAAGAAAGCCAATTCACAGACTTTTCCCCGTCTGTTAATATAACACTTTTCTCCAATTTTCTTCAAGTTACTGGGGTAGCACTATCTATATGTATCAAATTTGATAGTAAATCAGTAAAGGGTTGTATCCACCTCCCAAATCCTGTCACATGATTTCGGACTAACATACAGTACTGATAATTTATCTTGAGTGTGAGAATTTTGCTTAGACAGCTGCATTTTGTGAGAATTAAGCATAGGCAGCCTCTTTTTCATAATTCTAAAGTCAATTAAATGAAATGAAAATCTGGATGAACTTTCTCGGCAAATGCAGGGAATCGAACACCAGACCTCCAGACTAGCGAGCCAGCGCCTTACCCACTTAGCCATGTGATCCCCCTTCTAAAGTCAAGGTTTCTTTGAAGTCCACAGAACACTAGGTGGAACTCAGTATTTACTTGTCATCTCCTAACACACAGTGGCTCAGTGAGTAAGGTAAGGTAATAACTCACTAACCAAGAGGTCCAGGGTTTCATGACATCATGATTTCCAGCCTACTTTCAGGACAGAGGGACTGGCAAGAAATAGTAGTCAGTCATTTGGATCGGACAGAAAACTGAGGTACTGTGTTCACAATGAAAAGGACCATAGATAGTTTAGTTTGAAATAAAGAGTAGGCCATAGTGTGTGTGTCTGTCTTCATTAGCCTAGTCGGCGCAGAAAAATAGAAAGCTAAACCTCATTTTATTTCATTTAGATAACATCAACAATGGTGATCAGGGAGAAAACTTATTCAAATAGAAACAGTTTGAAGTAAAAAGTAATACAAATAGCCTAAAGCAGTTTTGGCACATCGACTGTGGTATTTGTATAGTTAATATGACACGTTTCTGGCAACTTAACCAGATCTTTATCACCAAGATATAAATCAGCACTCTATAATATTTATGATGGCCAGAAGCCTTGATACATTTATATCATTACATTATTATTTTGACTGATACGATATGATAAACAAAGCAAATTGGAATTCCATTATCTGTTTTGATCATGTCAAGGCTATTTATTGTCTCCATTTTAATCATGGAAGGTATAAATGGATATTCAGCACTACCTTTGTGAATTTCAGTAGTTATTTGATTAATGCATAAAATGGGTTCAACATCCTACTTTAAGCTTCTACTACACTAATGAAGATGCGTATACGCCATGCATTGTGCCATGAGGAACGGTCTTTTATCAGTATTCTTGATTCTTTCTTGTCTGCATTTCAATCAGGGGATTATGGTTGCAAAGTGGGTAAGACGCTGGCTAGCTAGCTTGGAGGTTGGGTGTTCGATCCCTGCATTGGCCAAGGATGTTCATCCAGACTTTCCATTGTGGTTCCCCCTTGTCAGTGATGCAGAACATGGGACCTGACAAGGACAGCTGTCTAGTCGTTCAGATGGCACGAAAAAATGAGATCCTGTATACACATTGGAGTGCACGTAAAAGATCCGTGGACAGTTGGAACTCAATATAAAAATAGGAAGTAGTGCCGCTATCTGGGCAAAATTTCCATCATAGCACATTAGCCTAGTTTGGAGCAGAAAAGTAGGTCGTTAAACCTCATTTCATTTTATTTCAATCATGACGGGTATGAATGTATCCTCAGTGTTCCGAGTTTTTGAATCAGTGGCTTTCATTGTAGAAATATCTCACCATCTCAAGATGGAGAATTTATCTGTCATATTCTCTTTACTTGTGATAAAAATTAGGTATTTAAAAGAATTTTATCTTAAAACAAAATAAATTTTCTGAGAAAAAAAAGTTTCATAATGTTTGACAAGTAAAATAAGTAAAGAAAAAGACTGGCAAAACACCCTAGTTAGAATGCCAACTTCCACAAAATATAAATCTATTGCCAAATAGAGTAAAATCTTCTGCACAAACGTAGTTATTTGGATCTAACACCAAGTTCAATATGTTAGCGCTATTAGCATACATCCGAGAAGAATGTGCTCCATCAATATTGTCATTATTATTATCATCAAAAGTCAAGAAGAACATTCAGGATAAAACAAATCTTGTCTGTATTTGTCAGTCTAGTCAGATGACTAGTCATTCGGATGGAAGGAAAAAAACTGAGGATCTGTATTTAAGTTGATATCTTAGAAAGTTGGAATTGGAAGAATATTGGATAGAAACAATCTGTCAAAAACAGCTTAAAAGTTCTGTAAATTACCATCAATAAATCTATAAAATAACTACAGTAATTACAGGGTAGACTTTAAACTCCAATATTTTCTAATTACAAAAAATGTATTTTCATGCCATTTACAATATTTCAGTTAATGGAAAACAAATAGTATTTTACCCTACTTGCCCTGAATAAATAATAATTCAATATATCTGTTGACTGTTGGGATGTTTTTTTAATGAAGAAGTGCTATAGTTTAAACACCGATTTCATTTCAATGGTATAAATAATGAATATAAACAGACATCACAATAGTTCGGCCTAATCGGTGTAGGATGTTAAGCCCTATTTCATTTCATTTTATTTCACAATAGTTCCATATAATATAACATTGAGGTATCAGGGAGAATGCAAAGGCGGATCCAGAGGGGAGGGGTCCAGACTCCACCATACTCGGCTACATAAACAAAATTGTAAAACAACACTTTATGAAAAAATTTTAACGGTTGTGTGCTTTATGCATTATCATCAGATAGTTGGATAGAATTTGCATTCAAAGCACAAAATAATGGTACAGATATGTTGGATATCACAATTCATGCTTTGCATCAATGAAATTGAATCACAATGTGATCCTATTAATTCATTATAATTCATTGACTCAAAAGTGGTATATGATTTCTCTATTTAACCAGCGGCTGCCAGGCAGGATACGCCCACATACAAGAGTTGGATAGAGAACAAGCTAAAAAGAAAGTGATTTTTCCTACAATCAAGGACAATAACTCATGAAGTTACAAATCGATATGCGCATATATCGAATGGAACCAAGATCTTTGAATGGGTTATGAACATGCATTTCAAGGTACTTCAAAATCGGATTAAAATTATGACCTCTACAGGGTTCACAACCTTGATAAACCATATTTTTACACAATATTCGCATACAAGTGGCGGCCATTTTGTCCGGCAGTTGTGGTCCGATTTCACAAAATTCAAACTCAACCTTCATTACAATGTAACGATGATATAATCAAATGTTTTTTAAATCGGATAATAATTGTGACCTCCAGAGGAACCACAAGCTTAACAAAGACGATTTTGCGTATAATCAGGGGCCATAATTCAGGAAGTTACGATCCGATATGCGCAAATATCGAAAGGAACCAAGATCTTTGGGTTATAACCATGCATTTCAAGTTTCATCAAAATCGAATTAAAATTGTGATCTCTACAGGGTCCACAACCTTGATATACCATTTTTTAACAGAATTCGCGTACGAACGGCGGCCATTTTGTATGGTCATTTTAGTCCGATTTTTCCGAAATTTGAACTCAACCCTCCTTAGGGTGTAACGTTGATTTAACAGAACGGTTTTTCAAATTGGATAATAATTGTGACCTCCAGAGGTACCACAAGCTTAAATAGGTGATTTTTCGGACAATCGGGGGACATAATTCAGGAAATTACGTTCCGATAGGCACAAATATCGAAAGGAACCAAGATCTTTGGGTTATAACCATGCATTTCAAGTTTCATTAAAATCGAATTAAAATTGTGACCTCTACAGGGTCCACAACCTTGATACCATTTTTTAACCGTATTCGCGTACGAATGGCGGCCATTTTGTATGACAATTTTGGTCCAATTTTACGAAAATTCGAACTCAACCTTCCTTAGGGTGTAACGGTGATATAATCAAACGATTTTTTAAATCGGATAATTATTGTTACCTCCAGAGGGACCACAAGCTAATCCATGGTGATTTTGCGTATAATCAGGGACCATAATTCAGGAAGTTACGATCCGATATGCGCAAATATCGAAAGGAACCAAGATCTTTGGGTTATAACCATGCATTTCAAGTTTCATCAAAATCGAATTAAAATTGTGATCTCTACCAGGGTCGACAACCTTGATATACCATTTTTTAACAGTATTCGCGTACGAACGACGGCCATTTTGTATGGTAATTTTGGTCTGATTTTTTACGAAATTTGAACTCAACCCTCTTTAGGGTGTAACGGTGACATAATCGAACGGTTTTACAAATCGGATAATAATTGTGACCTACAGAGGTACCACGAGCTAAAATAGGTAATTTTTCGGACAATCAGGGGCCATAATTCAGGAAATTACGTTCCGATAGGCGCAAATATCAAAAGGAACCAAGATCTTTGGGATATAAACATGCATGTCAAGTTTCATCAAAATCGGTTCAAAATTATGACCTCTATAGGGTCCACAAGCTAAAAACGTGATTTTTCGTACAATCAGGGGCCATAATCCATGAAGTTTTGATCCGATACGTGCCAATATCGAAAGCAGCCGAGATCTTTGGGGGATAAACCTATATTTCAAGTTTCGTCGAAATCGAGTAAGAATTGTGACCTGTAGAGAGTCCACAAACAATTGTGGACGGACAGGGGCGACGACATAATACGTCCACATGAAAATGTGGGCGTATAAAAATTTCATCGTTTAATTAACCTATGGTGAGGTGAAAATTGTAAATGCTCTTAATGCAAATTTCAAGCTCATGACTATTGTATTAGCATATTGTATTTTTATCTCATTATTCTTAAATTTCTGTCTCATTTATAAATTCTGTCTCAAATAGCTTTCAAATTTTTAAATGTTTAAATTTTTAAAATTTTTAAATTTTAAACCTTTCATACTTTAAAGCTTTAAACTTTATCAATAATTTTAATTTTTGTCAAAACATTTATGTACTACCTTTGTTATCATACATTTGTTTGATATCGGTTTACGAGCTCATGAGCTCATGTTTATTGTACGAAATGATACCTATGAAAATCTTATCTTATCTGGCATAATGCATTGTCAACTGCCAAACCCCCTCCTTCAGAAATTCCTGAATCTGCCCCTGGCATGTTCAGAAATCTTAAGATTCAGGTCATTTTTTTCCAGTGGGTGACTTTGGTGACCTTATAACCGATTCCTGTTCATTTAGGTGTCTATACAGTAAATGCACTGTACTTGATAACAAAAGATAAATTTCGTCTACACAATATTATTCAGACACCACAGAATACAGCTTGGGACACCGATCTCAATTTCCAGATTAAGACTAACTGGTTTAAGATGTTTGTAAACAATATAACAATGTCCTGAAATGATCTAGTTCGTGGCAGTTCGTTCTCTCTCTCTCTCTCTCTCGAATATTGATTGGCACTTTTCTACCTATTAATTAGATGTTGATCTGTTAGATGCAAACGACTCTACCTAATTAGTTTTGGTAGCTGGAGAATGTTAGAATTACCTGTTGGTGCGGTTTTATTGTGTAAATGATATGAACCATTAATACGACAAAACAGGTTTTAAAAATAGACTAGGCACTCCATTAATAATACACAACAGGTTTTTAAAATAGACTAGGCACTCTATGTTGTTTTTTTAATTTTCAATTCAACAAAGGCAGAAATAATAATAAGTGTGCAGAGACAAAGGATGTTACAATTGGAAGGTCTGATTTTACAAAAAAAGTTTCCAAAATTTGTATAGAAAGAAATTAATAGACAACAATTATAAGCCATAAGAAGCCATGATGGTTTAGTGAGTAAGACGATTACTCTCTACCCACCCGTGAGGTTCCGAGTTCGATCAAAGTTCTCTTTCTGATCTGACTGAATCAAGCCTGAAGATTATCTACCATCGATATTTCCATTTTTTTTCTTCTTAAGTTCAGGCTAAATAATCAATCGGAGTACATTTTAATAGACACTATGTAGGAAATGAAACACCATTTCATTCATTTCAATACATATTTGGTGTAAAGATGAGTTTTCAGTCTTAACATCAAGTGTATCAATGAATAAATCAGGTTTTAGTGGTACCAACATCAGTAAATAAATCAGATTTTAGTGGTACCAACATCAGATCACCGAATAAATCAGGTTCTAGTGGTACCAACATCGGATCAGTGAATAAATCAGGGTCTACTGGTACCAACATCGGATCAGTGAATAAATCAGGTTTTAGTGGTACCAACATCAGATCACCGAATAAATCAGGTTCTAGTGGTACCAACATCGGATCAGTGAATAAATCAGGGTCTACTGGTACCAACATCGGATCAGTGAATAAATCAGGGTCTACTGGTACCAACATCAGATCACCGAATAAATCAGGTTCTAGTGGTACCAACATCGGATCAGTGAATAAATCAGGGTCTACTGGTACCAACATCAGATCACCGAATAAATCAGGTTCTAGTGGTACCAACATCGGATCAGTGAATAAATCAGGGTCTACTGGTACCAACATCGGATCAGTGAATAAATCAGGTTTTAGTGGTACCAACATCAGATCACCGAATAAATCAGGTTCTAGTGGTACCAACATCGGATCAGTGAATAAATCAGGGTCTACTGGTACCAACATCGGATCAGTGAATAAATCAGGTTTTAGTGGTACCAACATCGGATCACCGAATAAATCAGGTTCTAGTGGTACCAACATCGGATCAGTGAATAAATCAGGTTTTAGTGGTTTTAGAAAGCAAGTTTGATTACAATTGCGTGTAAAAATCAGAAAAAAATAACAAATCGGAATTGAATTACATCTCTAAAAACTTCACCTACTCTCACATCATAAAAGATACAACCAACATATTAGCTTTTAAAATTACATGCCAGACCATGCTCACAAATTTAAAGATGCATTACGTAAGATTTAAAAAAAGAGCTGTCCATTCTTGCTATAATAGTTCAAAAATAGACAATGGAAAATGTATATATTGAAAATGTCAATTCAAATGACTTTATTCTGGTCGAAGCTTAGACTGTTTGAAGATGTAGCTGAGATTTTTATTATCATAGCAACTGATGGTCTAGAGAGTTAATTTATGGGCTTTTCATTTTAATAAATGTCCAATAATAGTTTACATGAATATGCAACAGGCAGATTTAGCTCACATAATACATCTTTTAGCTCTTAGTATTGTATACTCAATTTGTTTTATAATCTTGCTGCCGTTACAATCCATTAAATATAACAGTTATTTTGTAATAGGCAATTTAGCTCTTACTTAATCCACTTTAAAGGAGCTAAATTGCTAATATTTGACACAAATGGGTCATACTGAATATAATAATGTAATATGAATGTATATAAACTGAATTACATTCAATCATTTCCGTCATTACTCTAATTTTAAATAATAATAATAATAATCGCGTCATTTTACAAGGGTAGTAAATTAGGCCTGAGGCCTTTTTCCAATTCGGCCCTTGGCACAGATCGTGCGAATGATTTCGATCATTACTGCAGGAAGAAACCGAAGAACTCGGTGGAAACCTGTCTGATCGGACGGGAGACCAAATATCCCTCTCACTTACAACGATAAAGTTCTTGCCCTGAGCTGGGATTGAACCCTCGTCATGTTTGGCGAAATACGCCTGATGTCTCAAAAAGAACTTCAATCTCAAGTGTCTGGTTATACCAGTCTACATAGTATTCATTGTGTATGCTTTCCAAGTAAGAATAAGTGTCACCGTCTAGCCTTGTTCTTCAAATCCCTTGTTAAAAATGGGCCTCTACCCATTATGGTGAATTTTTTATTTTGTCTTAAATATTGGATATCAGAAGCCCATTTTTTTCTCGGTAGGATCACAAAATCAATTTTGATTTAAATTGACAAATAATTTGTGTTTCCATTGTCGAAGATTTCTGATGATATTGTGTTAGAAACTTAGCTCCTTTAAGCTTTTAATATTGCATGCCAGATAATGCTCACAAATTTAATTATTGCACAGTAAAAGATGAAAAAACAATAGAAACATCTGCATTTCACACCAATTAATTTCTTAGGAGGTGTATAAAATTTATAAGCTTAAAATGTGATATTTTGTACAATCAGGGGCCATAATCCATGAAGTTATGGTCTGATATATGCCAATATCGAAAGGAAATGTGATATTATGGTGATAAACCTTTTTTTCAAGTTTCATTGAAATCAGATAAAAATTGTGACCTGTAGTTTGTTCACAAACAATTGTGGACGGACAGACGAACAGGGGCGACAGCAATAAACGTCCACATGAAAATGTGGGCGTATAAAAAACAACAACAGCAATAAAAATCTAAATCCATTACTTTCAATATCATGTAAAGACATTTAAAAATTGAAATAAAAAAAGCCAATAATTTTTTTAAATATTTAGAACTACATCACACTTCACGTCAAAATAACAAGTGAAATAGAAACAAGAAACTTTTCGTGATTTAATCAATACGGCTCATTGAGTCTGATTATGAATAATGCTGTTTCTGATTAATTTTTAATCTATGGTTTAGTGTTTGTTATTGAATACCAGCAGTGATATACATCTATATACAAAATACCATAGAAATATAATCTATAAAGAGAGAGATGAAAAGAAATGGGGTTCAACCTCCTACTGTTCTGCTGCGTACTGGGCTAATGAAGACAGGAGAGGGAGAGAGAAATGGGGTTTAACGTCCACTTGACACAAACTTGGGACTAACGTATGGTTCAATTTTATTTCAGTAATTCGCTTGCTTGTAGGGGTCCTTAAGCAGTGGGAGGAAACCCAATCACCCAGAGAAAACCCACAAGGTTGGACAGGCGACCCTAATCCTTGTCACATACAACTGGAGAATTGAAACCACGCCAGTTGACTCAATGACAGACCTTATGATGCAATGCACACACGCTAACCATTTGGCCATCCAACTGCCCTGTGATCTCTAAAAAGAAGAGTAATGAAAGGAAATAGGGTGTTACTTGTATGCACTAATTAGCAAAGGAGTTAGGTTAGTGTGATCTGTACCTTTTTTTTTTAGGAAAGGCGAATGAAAATGAAGCTCCAGTCTAGTGAGCCAGCATCTTACTCACTTAGCCACTGTTACCCCATTTTTTTTAGGAAGTTATAGTTGGCCTACTCTTCTTTTGATTTCCAACTAGAAAGGGATCTTTAACATTCAACCAATAATATACACAGGCAATCAGGAACTTGGTTGGAAAATCTTGGGTGTCTGAACTATCTCTTTTGTATGGTATGGCTGGTCTCGACCACAGGTTGAGCAATAGTGAGAAAATTTGTGCAACCGAAGGTCGCCTCAAAGACATTTTTCTGCCAACATCAGGATCAAACTTAGCCCACATCAGGATCAAACATAGAATACTCCTTATAAGTCAGCTAAATGACAGTAAAAAATCTTAATACACTGCTTTGCACCGTATTGAGCCCCACTCTATACCGAAATTCGCCTAATGTGCAAGTCGTAGTGTAGTATCAAACTTTTATTATTTAGAAAAAAAATACAAAAATGAAAAATGATTAAAACATCCACCCACGGATTCCGAAACAAATACTAAACAATAATAACACATTTGAATATATCAAATGGCTAAAAGAAGACATTTACATAATTCTTCCCAGAAGCCAGACTCACAAGATCAATATTTCTGTAATAAGTCTTTTCAAAATTATATATCTACATTTATATAACATATGTAACTGATGCTCAAATATACACTTTTACATACATGATCTGTACAAATAATCCAGACATCTCAAAATCTTCAAAAAATAAATAGATGACAATCAAAGAAATCTAAGAAAAACACTTCATATGCAGGCAGTGCCCATGTAATTTGTGTGAGCTTCTCCTCCTATGATTTTTATCAATAACAGATGTTTCAAGATTTAGAAATGAAAACAAAGTGAAGATGCCAGGCAATGAACTATATGCCCACAGCATATAAATCGTCCAAGCATTTATATTTTTTTGTAGGTAAAGATGATTGAATGAATGAATTGGGATTTAAATTCCTACTTTTCTACTTAAAGTCAGCCAATGAGTGTTTGTATATGCCATGCAGTGTGCTACGAGGGGTATTTTGCCCCAACTGCAATTGATTGTCTAAGCATTTACATTTTTGGGTAGGTTATGATGAATGAATGAATGAAATGGCGTTTAAATTGCTACTTTAATTTTGCATTTTCCCCCGACTGCAATTGAATTCCAACTGTTAAGGCTTCTTTTGCATGTACGCTAAGGTGTACACAGGACCTTTTTTTTTCATCAGAGGATCTTTCTCAACCAACACCGGGATCGAACTTAGGGACCTATTATAGTGGTTAGTGAGCCAGTGTTTTTCACTTGTGTGCCACCATGCCCCCCCCCCTACATTAAGACCTTGTTCAATGGAGTAAAACCACATTTAAGTCCTTAGGGCATAGAAAATATTTTGGACTGGGAGCATCCTTTATGCAAAAAGACAAATTCTATTGTTTATGCAGTATCTTGCTCATTTTGATCAAAGCACATGTAATACAGCAAAATATATTTTTGAACCAGCAACTTTGCAACCTAGTATGTGGGGGGTAGATCCCCACCAACCCCCTCCAACAAATATTACATAAAAACATCTGGATCTGTATCAATAAGACAGATGTCCAAAAGGCTATTATTTTAATCAGCGAAACCCACTATAAATGATGATGCTAGATTCAAATCAATGACAAGACCTGCTATTACCTACATAATCTTCCAGACAGTATAGATGGCTAAAATGTCTTCCTCTTTATATGACAATAAATATGTGACAAGCAATGTGAGATTTACCATTTCCCATCTGCTGCTATTTATTTTTTTCTTCGCCAGCTATATATCTTTAATTCTTTAGATGGCCCCAATCTCCCTAACTAGGACACATAAGACCACCCAAACCAACCAAAACTTGCACAGATGCAGAGAGAGAGAGAGATAGAGAGAGAGAGATTGGGTTTAATATTCACTCCACACAAATTAGGTCATTTTGGGACTCACATAATATGGTTCAATAATTAACCTGCCCATAGATGTCTTTAGCAGGAGGAAACCGGAGGCCCCGGGAAAACCCACAAGGTTGGACAGGCGAGCCAACTCCTTGTCACATACAACTGGGGAATCGAAACAATGCCAGTTGACTCAATGTCAGACCTTATGATACCACTCGCATGCACTAACCATTAGGCCATCCAACCTTCCGCACAGATGTGGAGTCCACAAGAAATAGTAAATGGTCTTATAATACGGAAGCTATTCATATAACTCAGGCGGGTTGAGGCAGTTTAAGGAACAGAGGTTTTGGACTATTTCGGCTGGTTCAGGGATGTACTGGCATTAATATATTACTTTTTTTATAATTTTCTTCCTGGAACTGATGCCAACTATATATCTTGAATTGATTGTGTTTCAACCATTTCCTTCTTTTATATCATATGGTGTTACTCTTTGTCCTCTCACTCGGATATCAGCTATATGAATCTTTAAGTAGATTTTTTATTTATTGTTGAACCATGATTGTTTTTCGACCACTTCCTGCTTTTACATTTTTTCTCCTTTATACCAATATACAACTCTAAAAACACCATCAAAACAACTAGACCTGTCTCCTTTCCTGCATCACTTTCTAGTCTCTGGGATCTCCTGGGTAGGGAGCCAGCACCCCATTCAACAAGCCACCAAGAACACCCGAGATGCTGTCTCGTCAAACTCTAGGATTGGGAATCAAAACCACACCAGTTGACTCAATGACAGACCTTCTGATCCAATGCGCCTTGTTAACCAACCAACTAATTCAGTAAGGAACAATGATAATTATTAGCTATATGAAATTCCGAGATAAACAAGAACTGATATTAGGTGTTAAATATTCAAAATAAATGGATGGTATCAGGTGTTCAAAAAAGTATTACTCCCCCCCCCCAATATAATATGTACAAAGAAGATACCACAACACATGTTAGCTATGTGGACTTCTCGAATGATAAGTGGCATCAGGTTTTCTAAAAAGTATTATCCTACCAGAAAGTGTTTGCATTCTCTGCTTTAAACCCATTTTACTTTAAGGTACAATGAAAATCATTGAAATATGAATTTCCCAGAAAATGAGAAGGGTCATATGTTATTTTATTATTTTTTAATTCCCTATTTTATTATTCGTAAATGCTTGGTTAGTTATTACAGACAGACAGCAAATAATCTGTCAGTAAATTTGAATTATGACAGGCTGGCAACTAAAGTAGTTGATCTGTTAAGTTTCTTTAACTATTGTATAATATGACTGAACACCTAATCATTCAATAATTATATGTTTATGTCAACACTTTTAAATTAACTAATTTATATAAAAAGACAGATGTATGTAAGATGAATTATTAGATTGAGAGGCCAGCTTAGGGAAATTTATAGGAAATTATAAATTGTTTGATTGTTACTGTTATTTGCTCTTGAAATAAAGTGTTGAAGATCCATTCCAAGAATCTGTATTTTCTCCTATAATTAGAGAACAAACGTCGATGAGCTAGGTTCTCTGAAATCGAATAGCGTTAGTATTATAATATCTACAAAGATGCTGCAACTGATGTTACTCCAATGATAAGTGGTATCAGGTGTTCTAAAAAGTATTATCCTACCATTATAATATTTACATAGGTACCACAGCTGAAGTGAACCTCTCCATGGACACAGATCACCAAATATTCCTGGGCCGTCATCAACGAAACAAGGACAAAAGTTATTTTTGTTTATCTCTCCCTTTCCCTTTTGGAATTTTTGGTGTAGAATCAAAAAAGTTTGAAAATACATTTTCTGCCAGGTTGTGGTGAATATTTATGATTTTGAGATAGAAGGATACAAGAGTTGTGAGGTTGGTTACGTTGAAATATAGGGCCGGAAATTACATGTTTACTTGTGTCTACTTCCAGCTTGTGTATCTCAGGTTTTTCATGGTGAACCTCATAATTGCGGGAGTCTCCCGATTTCATCCCTGATCTCCCGAGCTCCCGATTTGATGACAAATACTTGTAATTTTATTTTTTGAGAGTCAAAATTGTTATCAAAAAGCATCGAAATAAAATGAAACAGACCTTTTTTTTGTTTTAAAACAACCGACAATCTTGAGTTGAATTTTGTTACTATAAGTAGTAACACGACCTGAATACGTTTCTAATGTTTTCGTATTCATTTTCATTCGTGTGCACATTAAATACTTTAGGCATGAATAACAGATAATTTAGTAATTCAGAACATTGAAGTACGTATCCAAGTTACGCAATTTTTTAATTGTTGAAAAATACTTGGTGTAAAACGTCCAGTAGCTCTAACTAGCTGGGCAGAAATTTCCCTCCGACTTAATAAGCATCGAACGACAATAAAACAAACTTTCGATCGGTTGGAAGTACAATATTGACAAATCGCCTAAAAAAAAAGATTTCGTGAATTGAAGTGTTCAACTTTACAAAAAATGCCGGATATTTCAAAATGAAAATATAATATTAATAATAAAAAGTTTCAGCGTAACATCAAAACACGGGAAATTTACGTTTTTCAACTTACGTTTATGAAATTGATAAAATGAACACATACACACAAATTATATCAAACAAAAGAACAGATTATCTGCCTCCAAAATATTTAAAAAAATTATTACAAAAAATTAAATAGCCAGTGTATGACGTTAAGTTTAAAAGGGGTAACAAATAATATTTGAAAATAAATATAAAGACATGAGTATGACAAGTGCTTTATTGTGTGTTTCCATGTATTTTATTAAGTTGGTGTAATTATAACAATCAAATGATATACAAATATATTAACTATGTAAATCAATTGTCTTTTATTCATGGTGGGTGGGTAATTTTAACGTGCATTTTAATGCGCGATAAAGTCTCCCTCTTTTGACCTTAATCTCCTGACATTTTTACAAAAATCTCCGGACATTTTTACAAAAATCTCCTGACATTTTACTTGTGGCCAATCACATGTATGCCTCATACATGCTTTTGGGCAAGAGTTTGCCACATGTTGCTTCTCTGTGGCAGAAAGCATTAAAGTCGATGGGGAAATAATTAGTGATCTGTCGCCTGAGTAATGATATCTTGTGTTCTTGAAAGAGTTATCCAACCATTAAAACAGCGACCAGTGTATAATTCTTAGGGTATAAAATTATTTCCTGTTATTAAAATGGTATCAGATGTTCTGGGAAGAGAAAGACCACCATTAAAATAATGACCAGTATATAAAAGTCAATGTATCAATTAACTGACTGTTATTAATCAATATGGGAGCCACAAAGGTCATGAAAGACATAACTATACATGCAACTTTTAACAATCATGGAACTGGAATCCTTTTACATTAATATAATCTTGTCTGATATAATTATCACGAAAGCATCAAAGAGAATACATATTTGATAAGCAGACAATAAAGATCGGCCATTCATGACAATGGAACCAATTCCCCAAAACACACATATAGAACCATTTAGACTTTTCAATTAATGACGATGACATATTAATTCAATCAAATATCGTATCAATGGATGACAATTCAATTATAATATCTTTGAAAAACAGAACATCAATTAATTCCCACTATATGACCCTATATGATATTATTAATGTTTTAGAAATAGTCTCCAATAGAAACTTTGATAAATTAAATGAAGTGTGTTATAATGCCTACTTTGCTTTGTTATAAATATCATTCCAAAATAAAAAGATCTATGAAAGAAAATGTTTTCTTAAGGGTGGATTGAAATGAGATGAGGTGTAATTAAATGAGCTTGAATGTCAAAGTGTTAATTAATTAAATAACAGCTTATTATCAAATCGTTCACACGAAGCTGAAATTCACTCTAATAGTAAGTGCAGGGGGACTGCACCACATATGATTTACACAAAAGACAAACATAGCGACAAGACACCATACTCAAAAAACAACAACAAACAAACAATTCAAAAAAAGCGAATGGATCCGGGGGCTAGCCGTAAGCGTCCACTGTGCTGTACAGTCCCGGGCCTGTGGTGACACAGACTTCACTCATATTTGAAAACAACTGGGAATGCAACCCAAAGAAATAATTATATAGTGTCAGCATGAGTCATGATCTATTATATGTTGTAAGAATTACGAATGTAAGTATATATTAGAAAAACCTCTTTTTAAACCTTTAATAAATAGGGCCCTTTCACACAACTCAAATTGTTCATCGAACCTGGTGACTGAACCTATTTTCAGCACAGAATAGCCTTAAAAATAAACAAAACACAAAACAGGAGATGACATGGATCAAACTGCTGGGCCTTTAAACAACTGACAGTTGAATCAAATGAACTATAAAAACAACTGACAACATGCCATATAATTATAACATTTTCTATTTAAAACATATCAAAATTCAACTTCTATTGTCAACATCCGATAAAACAAAATGTCAATATTTTAATACCGCTGAATTATGAAATGAGATGACTGTACGTACAGGGGATCAGTGAGTCAGCTTGCTAACTTTGAGATCTTGTGTTCAACCCTGATGTTGGCCAAGAAAGTTCCTCAGGGTTTTTCAGTGTGATTTCCCCTTGTCAGATATAAAATGGGGTTTAACATCCTACTGTTCTGCTCCGATTAGAATAATGAAGGGAAATTTTGCTTGAATTACAACTGCCAAGGGACCTTTTATGTACATGCCAATGTGTACATGGGCCTTTGGTTTTCCATCCCATTTCCTAGGTGCTTATACATTATTTCCTAGTTGTTTATTCAATATTTGATAATTGTGTACACGTGACAGGATGGATCACAGTGTAAAAACTGAAAATAAAATGTAAAAGGCTTTAACATCCATATGTTCACCAGGCTTGGATAACAGTGCAGTGGATCAGGAATAATAGTATGACGCACATTGAGGTACAATTGTTACAAAAAATCCCCTTCAAGCGATGTGGATATATTAATGAACCACATAGCCATATTAATTTTGTGCGCTTGTGCGAAGTAATGTGTAATGAAGTTACGGCCATTTTCTTCTTCCCCATTGCATGTTATGCTGCCAACAGCAAAAATGTCTTGAAATAATTTCTGTATGTGCTATATACTTTTTATCAAATTATATTTGATTAACTTATTGTAAATAATGCCAATGGCTGTGTTAAATGATAAAATGAACAAAGTTGATATATCTATTATAATTTCACTTGGCCTGCACTTTAAAGCTGACTAGCATCCTTTATTCCTTGTAAATAATGCCAATGGCTGTGTTAAATGATAAAATGAACAAAGTTGATATATCTATTATAATTTCACTTGGCCTGCACTTTAAAGCTGACTAGCATCCTTTATTCCTTGTAAATAATGCCAATGGCTGTGTTAAATGATAAAATGAACAAAGTTGATATATCTATTATAATTTCACTTGGCCTGCACTTTAAAGCTGACTAGCATCCTTTATTCCTTTCAAGGCAGCCAACCGTTAAAACTCTAGCAATCATAACAAGCAAGCATTTATTCATTTCAACAGGCTAAATTCATTCATGACAGCAAAAACCCTTACAGCAGACCATTTACAGCAGGTTCATTCATTATAGCAAAAACCCTTACAGCAGACCGTTTAAAGCAAAGTCATTCATTACATTCATCATACTGGTGTTGAATGTCGTGTCATTATCAGACTGGTTTGAGGTAAATGTTCATTGTTTAACTTACATATTTATGTTTACTCATGTAGATTAAAATTATCATTTGCCATGTTTGTAAATATAATTATTATTCGACATATTGCTATATATCTGTATGTGCATGTTAATATTGTATGCTGTCCTCAATGGATGTTTTGATGCAATAAATCTTATCTATCTTATAGCAAGACCCTTACAGCAGGCCACTTTTTATTATAGCAAGACCCTTATACAGCAGGCCATTCATTCATTACAGGAAGACTCTTACAGTAGGCCATCTACTCATCATTATAGCAAGCAGTGGCTGATTAAGCTCCACTTGAGGTGGCAGTTGCTGGAGGGCCTATTTAAAATGATGTGGGCCTATTTAAAATGGTGTGGGCCTAATTAATTTTGAGTCAGGGCCTATGTTAATTCCTTTTGACAAGTCTAAATAATTTTTTTTTACAAAATCTTTGGGCCTCAGACTTCAGCCTCATCAGCCTCACTGATAATCTGTTACTGATAGCAAGACCCTTATACAGCAGGCCATTCATTCATTACAGCAAGACTCTTACAGTAGACCATTTACAGCCATTCATTCATTACAGCAAGACCCTTACAGCAGGCCATTCATTTACAATAGAAAGACCCTTACAGCAGGTCATCCATTCATTACAGCAAGACTCTTAAAGCAGGTCATCCATTCATTACAGCAACGGCAGGCCATTTAATAATTATAGCAAGACTCTTACAGCAGGCCATTAATTAATTATAGCAACTTTTACAGCAAGGCAAATGGGTAAAAACACTTGAAGACGCCGGTACGTTTATTGTATGTAGGATGTTAAACCCTATTTTATTTTATTTTTTAGAGAAATATGGTATTAGATATAATTATTTGTGTATAAAAGCAGAACATTACACCCCATTTCATTTTATTACCTGTACATTTATTTAGAGAAATATGGTATTAGATAAAAAAAAATCATGCCCACCATTTCACATTTTGTCATTTATTAAGAGGAATATGGTATTTGATACAATAATTAGTGTAGCTGCAGGATATTTACAAATAATATGGCTACTGTAAATCACTGACAATTGAATTAAATACTACTGCTTTGCCAGCACACTCACTGAACAAACCATTCTTCAAATATATCATTTTTTATAAATTACTCTTGTTCAATCATGACAAATAACTCATCCAAAGTGTGTAGGATCAATTCTATATCTTTCATTTATTTTTCTATCCAAATCAAGCGTATCAAAAACCACACTGTTGGTTATAACTCATATTTCCAAACCATTTAACTAACATAGGCCTGAAAATAATCATTTTAGTTTGTACTGGACAGTTGCTAATATTGTTGTACCAGCGGGCTTTTCTCACTGTCTGCTGTATTAAAAATATCAACAGAATAATATGACAAATCAGTGCTGGACTATTACAGAGAGAGGAATCGGTGCTGGACAAAATTGCAGAGAGAGGAATTGGAGCTGGACAAAATTACAGAGAGAGGAATTGGTGCTGGACAAAATTACAGAGAGGGGAATTGCGCCTAATGAAATCAGAGGATTTATTCCTGACTAAGCTGGAAAATCAATCCTGACAAATCCTGAGAGTGTACCTGCCAAAGCCTAAATTTGTTCACATCATTGTCTGTGACTCCTTTCTATGCTTGTTGTCCATTAAAAATCAGCTTTACATTTGTTTTAATATCTTATTCAAATATAATAGAGAGTGAGAAAATAATTCATTTAAAAAATAAAAATTTTATCATTGGACAAATATCACGCTGATATATATTGCTGTCTGTTAACAATATTTTATGAGCAATAAAATCCAATATTTCCATTTATTTTACACTCCAAATCAAGAATATCAATTATAATACATGGTGAGCAAACTCATGAAAATATGCCAACCAATTGAATCCAATATTTACATTTATTTTATAAATTCAAATCGAATAGAGAGAGAGAAATGGGGTTTAACGTCCACTCAACACAACAAGGTCATTTCGGGACAAACATATGGTTTAATTTTTTTTCAACAATTCGCTTGCACGTAGTGATCTTTAGCAGTGGGAGAAAACTGCAGTACCCAGAGGAAACCCACGAGGTTGAGAAGGCCCCCCTATCTCCATGCCACAAACGCTCACACCAGGGCTTGAAACCACAGCTGCAAGCCAGAGGTGGCCCGTCAGCTAGGTCAAAGCGCGGCACTCTAAACCACTAGGCCATGCCAACCCCCCTTCAAATCGAATATCCAAAATCAATTATATCATATAGGTCTACATATAATAGGACAAGTTCATAAACATATTTACATCAAATTAAATTCAATACTTACATTAATTTTATAATCAAATTTGAAAATAGAGTTATATTGAAAACTTATCATTAGACAAAAACACAATTGTTATTATATACTCATGTCAGACTTAGCCAACAATGGCGCAAAAAATTATATATATTTTACTATCTGAATCAAAAACATAAGTATTGTTGGTCATTAGTTGGTTCCTGGATTTTAAAGTCCACTTCCACCAAGGGTGATATCATACACTGCTGTCCAGGAAAAGTATCAGCAAATTCATTAAAAAGATGTAGGCCTATGTATAATTAGGTTAAATACTATATATGGTCAGTCAACTCATAAAAACGTGTACATCCAATTATGTTACTATATATTTCCATTTGTATCTCTCGATCCAATTAACTCAATAAGTGTAAAATGTTATTTATTGTTGACAAATACAAATAAATGACTAGAAAACATTAGAGAGAGAGAGAAATGGGGTTTAATGTCCACTTGACACAAACAAGGTCATTTTGGGACTAACATATGGTTCAATTTTATTCCAAAAATTCATTTGTGCGCAGGGGGTCTTTAGCAGTGGGAGGAAACCAGTGGACAAGGAAAAACCCCACAAGGTTGGTGAGTTGACACTACTCCTTTTCACGTCCAAGTGGGGAATTGAAACCATACTACTTGACCATCCAACCCCCCCGAAAATATTACAAATACAAACATCAGAGATAAATGGGATTTAACATCCACTCAACCCAAACTATGTCATTTCAGAACTAACACTAATACATAATATACATATATTGTAAACCTATCATAAACAAACTCATAAAAATATGTACGACAAATTAAATCCAATACTTACGTTGATATTAAATTCCAAATTGAATATCCGAATCAATATGTGTAGGCTACATATAGAATAAAGTCATAAAAATATGCACGAGGAACATACAATTTACAATCCCAATCAAATATCCGAATATCAAATATAGCAAATAAGTGTGTACACCTTATGCTAAGAGACAAGCTCTATGTGAGCAGTGTAGGCAACCACAGTGAAATAATCCAGTGTTATGACTTAATGCCAGTCAATCTGTATAACAAGCAGATCAAAACATGAATGAACAGCTATCACCAGCTTAACTCAACACAATCTAAAACAAACTCCACATGCTAGAAACCTTGAACTAATGTGGTAGAGAAAAAAAAAATTGTGAATGTCATGATAGAGCACCTGCTTTTTAATAGCAATTAGGGTATATAGAACTATCTTCATATTAAGTGACTTAGAGAGAACTATCCTGCTAGAATTTTAATATATTTTGGTTTTAGAAAATATCAGATTTCTTGAAATAAATACAGAATTTACAATATATTAAACTTAATGACCCAGTGAATTCAACACACTACGTCATTTTGGGACTGACATAGAATTTGCTTGTGAGGAAACCAGAGAAACCAACATGCTTGGGAAGGTAACCCAACTCCTTCTCATGTAGAAGGTTGGGATCAAAATCACGTCACTTAAATCATTGAGAGCATATGATCTAAAGGGCATGCAATAGACCCCCACACCAGCCAAACGCCAATGGTTTCAACCAGTAAAAGCACCACAATTTTAATGTTATTTCGACCGTTTAAAGATGCATTATGTCACAGTTAAAATTCTCTTTTTTGCATTTCTTTATTTCGGCTTTAAATGATATATAACTTATTATTTAGACATTCATTTACATGACAAGTCTATAATCAACTCTATACATCATCGGATGGCCAAGATATAAAATGTAACGATAAGATGGATAATAATAATAATAATAATTGCTTCATTTTACAAGGGTAGCAAATAAGGCCTGAGGCCTTTTTCCAATTTGGCCCTTGGCACAGATCATGCGAATGATTTCGATCATTACTGCAGGAAGAACCTGAAGAACTTGGGGAAAACCTGCCTGATAGGACGGGAGACCGAGTATCCCTCTCACAGACAACGATAAAGTTCTTTGCCCTGAGCTGGGATTGAACCCTCGTTGCATTGGTGAGAAGCCGCCTCTCTATCACCACGTCTATCCGACCAGCTATATAACTTATTATTTAGTCTATAATCAACTCTAACATCATCGGATGGCTAAGATTTAAAATGTAACGATAAGATGGATAATCACACCGGTGCTATGATAATAAACGCCAAGAATAAAGTAATTTGAATGAAATTTTCAATATATTCAATTTTTATTATTGACTTTTGAACTAATATAGCAAGAATGTTCAGCTCTTTATCTAAATCTTACATAATGCATCTTTAAATACAACATAAAGCAAACGGATACATGGTTATGTATAAAATGAGTAATTATACCATGCCATGCTTGTTTTTGTTTCTGTATTGATAATTTGTCATGAATTGCTGATTAAATGTCAAGTAACTGCTAAAACCCCATAATTAATTAATGCAACTTCATGTTATGTTGCATAAGTTATCAGACACCATTATTATTAATGAGAACAATAAAATAAGTCTATTATTGTAACATTGTGTACTGTAAATAACATGCTCCAATTGCTCCATGCATGACAAGTCTCAAATATAAAAAAAACAACTCTCGCTGTCAATAAATTTATGCATGTTAAAAATAAAACATTTTATTTGACATATGTCAACAACAATACAAAGGACTAAATTTAAATTTTATTCATGGGTATTTTTAGACCCAGAAACTTTATTTATTCATTAATCAGTATAATAGTCTGTTGTTCTATATCCGTGTATTACTCATTAGGTGTCATTTAAATTTTAACCCGACATTAATCATGAATGACATCCATGACCAATGTCATAATGGAAATTAAAGGGGCACATACAAATAAACAGGGTTTTATATCAGGTGATCTGTAATTTTAAATTGATATCAGGTGTTCTATATGTTCTATGAATAAATGAGAAATGATATTGAGTGTTCTGTATGTTTTATAAATAAATGAGATGTGATATCGGGCGTTCTATAAATAAATGAAAGTGCTATCAGGTGTTCTGTATGTTTTATAAATAAATGAAAGTGCTATCGGGCGTTCTGTATGTTTTATAAATAAATGAAAGTGCTATCGGGCGTTCTATATGTTCTATAAATAAATGAAAGTGCTATCGTGACTTCTATCAAAATTAAAAGTGATATCAGGTGTTCTCTAAAATAATGTGACAAGAAACAAAGTGACACATACAAATATCAGATGTTCTGTAAATATGATATTAACAGTTGCTTGGAAGCTAAAACAAAAAGGTCCCACCTGTGACTTAGAAACTTTGAAATTGAGGAATTAACTTTTTAGACCAAACCCTCAAATCCTTTGAAAAATCCTGGGATATCCCACTGCTACTTATCTAAGATAACCACAAAACCACTTGTAAAATATTTCATACCTTGAACACAGGATATAACAATCTTATCATCTGATTGACACACAAAATTAAAATAGTTTTTGTATGACTACATGAAATTAATGCAACTAGGTCAACTTCAATGTGTATTAAAATTAATGTCACTTAAAGCAGGACTGTGTGTGTATGTGGGGGGGGGGGGGGGCAACTTATATGTATATTTAAATCTTGTGGCTTTTGACCATAATATCATGATGACGAAAATTGCATTTCCAATCCATCATATCATTTTTGGGTAAATACTTGATGGAATTGAACCATTTCTGAACTGATGTTCCTTTCAGAAACTCAAAACTATCAGTGACATTCAGGCTAACTGCACCTCACACAATGATTAAAACTGGAGTCATATGAAAATGTAGATTAGACCCGGTCACAATGAGTGCAGCTGTGTTTTGAAAAATGAAATGGGGTTTAATGTCCTACTGTTCTATTCCAACACCAAGTAGTGTCCTTTGAAAGAGACTGTGCCCAGAAAACAGTGCTATGACCTACTCTTGTATCTAATTCCAACTGCGAAGGGATATTTTACGTGCATGCCAATGTGTACATGTGACCTCAATTTGTCCTCCCATTTTATTCCTTTGGCTATCGTTGACCCTTGTCAGATTCTCCTGTATTTTGGATGTGATGTCAAAACTGTGAAGTCATAAAAGACACTAATTTGCTATAAGAGGACTAAAATATTACATGAACCACCTTTCTTCACTTGAGGTCATTCTACTCCAGACAAAAAGGTGCTTATTCTCCCTTTTAAAAACTGTTTTTGGATCCTTTAAGTGTGAAACTACTTCTCAATGGGATACCTATTATGGGTTCATGTACCTTGAGGTGTCCACCAGTCCCATAAAACTATCTGCAAAATGTCTAGGGCATAGCGATGTCATACAGTTTGAGGTGCATTTTTAGAAAGGAGCCCGGAGAGGTCTTTATCGACCTGCTGCTCGAACTGAGCACGCAGAGCAGATTTTTTCTCACTCCATTCTAGTCCTACAAATTAGCAGAAATATTGTCTCTAAGATTCTAATTTTACCTAATTTTCTGGTTATCCCCAAGACCTTTAACCCATGCCCTCCCTCCCTGCTCAAATACCTTGACATGCCCCTGGATTACAGACAGTGTTGATATTACAAGGTGTATCTAAATGGGAATTTTTCGTTGGGGGGGGGGGAACTATAACTATATCCATAAAAAAATGAAAAACATCCACCATTTCAAACTTTACTTTGTCAGAATTCTACTTTCACTGACAGAATATTCACTTTTTTACTGAAAATTTTTGACTTTCAACTTACCATAGATCACATTTTGAAGCTGATATCTTCTTTATATTTTTCAGGCCTGCTTTACGATATAGACGAAGTTTGACAACGAAATATCCAAATCGAGTATTAACTGATTGTGCAGACCGTATCTTTATTAATAACATTTTGGCCTCAAGCAGATTTTCATTAACTCATGATACAAGGCATTCTAAATCATTAAGCATTACAATAAACTGTCAACTTATCCATTATTACTCACAATAAATCAAGCAACGATAACAACAAAATCTTGATTCATCTTCCGTCATGATTAAAACATTCACTTTAAACTTTAAAGTCTGTTATATGTAATTCTCCCAAATCCTTGATAATATTTGAAGTAGAACTATGAGGTAAATTTTGCCCGGACAGTGGCACTATGAGTATGAGCTCCTCTTATTTTAAATTCCAATTAAGGTTCTTGTATGTGCACACCAACTTGGACACAGAGCCTTGGCTTTTCACCGAAACAGAAAGGCACGAACCTGTCCCTTGTTGGGATCTTCATCCTGCACCACGCCAGAAAATTCCAATAAACTTTCTTAGCCAACACATTAGTCGAACAACAGCCTTCTAATACTTATAATGTTATTAATAGTGTGTGAAAATACATCAATTTACTCAAAGTTATGAAGCAAAATATAATGTTCATTTTTATATTCATTAAAACATAGGGGCTAAATCTGCCTACAGCAGGTCTTTCTTAAGACCTTAAATGCTATTTAAATTATTAATTAGACATTAACTTATAAAGACCATAATCAACTCTCGAAGCCATCGTTAACCTGTGATATTCAGTGGATTTGAATATGTTTTGTGATGAATGATTTAACGTAAACATGCAGAATTGAGACTTTGTTTACTATCAAACAACGGTTGTAATGATGATTGAGGCTAGCCTAAAACTTATTGGCTAAAATCTCATTTCAGAGTTAAACAATTTGACTGTAATTTTCAGCATATTTTGTTTTCATTATTCATTTTTGAACTATTATAGCGAGAACTGTCAGCTATTTATCTAATCTTACCTAATGCCCCTTTAAAGGATATATCATACATCAGTTTTTAGAGTTTTTTTATCATATATGTGTGCCCTTGTCAATGGTGCAGGACGGTGAACCTGTAATTGGAAAACGACAAGTAGGGCATTAAACTTAGTTTTATTTTATTTATTGTATATTTCAGCAAAAATAGCACATCACGGCTCTTGTCTCGTTTCTTACCGACAACCTTCACATGTCGTAACAATAACCTGGTTTAGATCATAACTTTCTTAAAATAGCTTAAAGGTTATAGGCTATTTTATATAAATAGTAAGCCAAGCAAGAAACAACCCAGCTTCACTTAACAGGACATGAACAGTGCCCAGACGATCCCAAATCCCAAATTAAAACAATTCTGGAAATAAACAAATCACATGATCTGTATGGTTTGCAAAATTCTGACCTGGAGCCACAGGGACAGAGTTAGCAATGTGCTTGTTAGCTGATGGCTGAATGCCATGGTTAGTATGTGTACATCGTATCATTAGGTCTGTCATTGAGTAAACTGGCATGGTTTCGATTCCCTGGTTGTACGTGACAGAGAGTAGGGTGGCCTGTCAAGCCTCGTGGGTTTTCTTCGGGTCCTCAGGTTTCTTCCCACTGCTAAAGACCCCTATGCACAAGCGATTTATTGAAATAAAAGTGAACCATATGTTAGGTCCTGAAATGACCTAGTTTGTATCAAGTGGACTTTAAACCCTATTTGTTTTCTCAGAGGTGCATGAACGAGGGCCTGGCAAGGAACAGCGTGCAGTCCTGTGTAAATGTTGGCATGCATGTGAACAAAAAAAATCCCCTTGACTGCTGGAATTTGACAAAGACTTGCGGCCCACCCTCCACTCATGATTCAGTCCATGGAGATGCCAGTGACGAAATACAAATTCTCCACTTAACCCTCTCTTTACGGGCGCAAGTCACCGTCGGCCAGGAGCATCCGATGTCACCCAACCATCACTGCCTTCAAACTTTGGGGAAATTCCTTCGTTTAAATCTTGCTAAGAGAACAAGGTTTGGCGCGTACCGGATGTAAATAATCTATTATTCAAAATGGCTATGTAAAAGAATTTTCTTCAACGAGTTATTTTGAGAAAAACGCATTTTACGGAACAAAATCGAAAGATGGATTCCGACAGTGGGTCAGAATTTAAGGGATTCAACGCTGAAGCTATTGATCAAACTACAACAAGTTTTAGATCAAAATTTAGATCTTATATAGAGGAATTAGACGATGAATCGGACGTTGAGTGTGAGCCACTTTTGTTGGAACTTTCGGATTCGTAATCACGGGACAGTGAATTGGATTTTACAGACAATATAACTGATGTCGGCGATCTCGAGTAGACAGAAAACACTAGCAATGTCATTGTTAAAGAATTTGAAGGACATTTTGGACCCACAAACTTGCCAGAAATTGAAGGAGAAAACATGCCATCACCGTTGTCATATTTTTTTGAACAAGTTAGCCCCGAGTTTTGGGAATAACTTGTCGGAGAAACAATTTTGTATGCCAAACAAAAGGGACACAATGACAAATGGAATGCTACCAGTGTTGCAGAAATGAAGACATTTGTTGGCATCACAATGTTGATGGGAATCATTGTCCTTCCAAGCCTAAAAATGTATTGGGGTAGTGATTCCTGTCTACAGAATGACTACATAAGAAAATCTATGTCCAGGGATAGATATTTCCAGATTTTGAGGTATTTGCATATTAATAATTCTGAAAATCAGCCAGCTGTTTGAGAAGAAAACCTTGACCGACTCTATAAAGTTCGACCGATGATCAACATGTTTGAAACTTCTTTTCGAGAGAAGTTTGAACCCCCTAAAAACATTAGTGTGGATGAGGGGATGGTGAAGTTCAAGAGGAGACTTGGCTTTATACAGTACATGCCCATGAAGCCAACAAAATGGGGTGTCAAAGTGTGGATGGCTGCCAGTTCAGACACGGGTTATATTCATTCATTTCAAGTGTACACAGGAAAAAATGAAGGTAATCCAGAAAAGAATTTAGGACATAGAGTGGTTATGAACCTAACCAGATTCATGCATGACCGTTATAGGAATGTATACTTTGACAATTTTTTCTCGAGCGTACCATTAGCAGTAGACCTTTATGATAAAAAAACCTACTGCTGTGAACAATACGTTCAAACAGAAAAAATTACCCACTGTCAAACTTGACAACAAAACTCAAAGGATGAAACGAAAGTGATGCAAAGCGGAAATTTTGTTGCCACTGCATGTGTTGTCCACCAATTCGAATCCAGGCATGGACAGAATTACGAGAACCACAAATGGTGGCATTCAGGAAACAGTGAAAAAGCCGATGTCAGTTATCAATTATAATCGTGCTATGGGTGTAGTAGATTTGGGCGATCAGTTGCGGAAATATTACTGCCTTTGTAGGACCGGGAAGAAATGGTGGCAGTACATATTTTTTTTCCTTTTGAATGTGGCCAGCGTGAATAGCTATATTATTTAAAGCTTCATGCGAAATCTGTAGGAAAAAAAGAGATGACGCACTTGGATTTCCGAATGCTCCTTGCCAAATCTTTAATCAGAGGTGCTGTTGCTCCTGGATACCGGTGGATACAGAAAAGAAAAATTGAACAAGTCCTAGAGCCAGATAGCCCTGGACATTCATTGGATCACTTTTCCAGACGTAAGAGAGTTTGTGTATATTGCAGCTCGAGAGGAAAAAAGGCTCCAAGTGGGCGTGGTATTCAGTCGTCGTTTGGATGCAACATCTGCGGAGTAAACTTATGCAATTTTTTTTTCCCGCTTTACCATTCCCCACAGATATAATTTATTTATCATCATGGAATTTTAAAAAACAGTCTGACATTTGCTGATAACACTATTTTGCCGTTACCGTTTCTTAGGATGTCGATTTTTATCTGATTGTTAGGATCATTCGTACTTAGTTTTATTTATTATTTAGAAAGAACTTTTTAAAAATTAACTGTTGACATTCTCGGTATGTTTATTTGTACAAAGGATAACATTATTTTGCCGTTACCGTTTCTTAGGATGTCGATTTTTATCTGATTGTTAGGATCATTCGTACTTCGTTTTATTTATTATTTAGAAAGAACTTTTTATAAATTAACTGTTGACATTCTCGGTGCGTTTATTTGTACAAAGGATATATAATATAGAATATGAAAAAGAAGATAGAAAACTGGTCTAAAAGGTAGCCTATGCCTTTGTATTCATATGTTAACTCTTTTACGCAAAATCGGTCGTTGATAACACAAAAAGTCCTGTAAAAAATGAATTTGTTATCACAGAGCTATGTTTTTGGTACCATGTAAATGATAATTGAATTCTCTTTCTAATGAAATAAAGTTGTTAGATAAAATATTAATTTTTTAACAGAAAGTTTATCAAAAAAGATAAAAAAAGATGAATTTTGTTGTTACACATGTTTATGTCTTGCATATTTACTAATCATAATAGATAAAGATTTAATTTTTAATTTCATTAGAAGGACAATTCAATTCTCTTTAAGAAAAACATAACTTTTGTTCTTTGAAAATGATAAGTTTTTTTTAGATATGACCAATTCTGTAAAATTGGTTGTTTTCTAGGTATTTGTCTTGGAATCTCCAGGACAGAATGGCATGCCTTTGGAATCTATATAGTACTGAAAGGGTTAATGTCTCTTCGAAAGTAAATCTTCTTTTCTAGGAAAATCATAATCACAGAGATCATACAATCATGCATGGATGGTGTTCTGACATTCATTTCATGGTGATTTACTTCCATCCATGTGGAAGTTAAAGGCAGTTTATTTCCATTTTGTAATCTAGAATTGAGTTACATAATCTCTAGGATTAGTAATCAGCATTAGGACAAACAAAATATTAGTTCTTCTTGTTTAATAAATAACTCACTCTATTCATGTGTGTGAAGGGGGGTTGGACGGCTGAATAGTTAGCGTGTGTGTGTTGTATCATTAAGGTCTGTCATTGAGTCAACTGGCATGGTTTCAATTCCCTGATTTTATTTGAAAACAAGGAGTAACTAGGGTTGCCTGTCTTATTTAGTGGTTTCTCCAAGTCCTCTAGTTTTCTTCAACTGCTAAAGACCCCTACCCGCAAATGAATTCTTAAAATAAAATTGAACCATGTTAGTCCTGAAATGACCTAGTTTGTGTTGAGTGGAGGTTAAACCCCTTTAAAATTTCTAAGCTTAAATATTTAGAACAGAAGAGCTAATAAATACTTTTTGGGGAATTTTTAACAACAGAAATTGAAATTGGTTTGGCCTTACATATGGTTAATTTACACTTTTATGAAGTGTATGGAAAATGTGAAATGTGGTGTAATTGGCCAAAAGATATTTTGATTACGAATTGTTGTACAGCTGTATAAATATACAGGTAAATAAATAAAAAATACATCCAGGTAAAGATTCTCCATTTTACATTTTGACATACATTATATATATACAGTGGCTCTGTCAACACATTAAAAAAACAAAAATAAAAAAAAACAACTTGTAAGTTAAGAGAGAGAATAAGAGAGGGCATAATACATGGTTCAATTTTATTTCAATAATTCGCTTTAGCAGTGCAAGGAAACAAGACAAGCTGGAGAAAACTCACAAAGTTGGACAAGCAACCATACTTCTTGTATGTATAAGCTGGAAATGGAATGAAATGGGGTTTAACGTCCTACTATTCTGCTGAAGACATCATACAGCATACAGTGTGCTATGGGGGAAATTTGGCCAGGGCGGCGGCGTTATGGCCTACTTTTATATCAAATTCCAACTGCCAAAGAATATTCTACGTGCACGCCAATGTGTACACTGGACCTTGTTTTTTCGGCCCTCCGTCCGGCATCACTGACAAGGGGAAACCACGTCGGAAAATCTGGATGAACTTTCTCTGAGCCAGCTGGGAATTGAAACCACGCTAATTGACTCAATGGCAGACCTTATGATCTAACAAGCATGCATTAAAACAATAAACCACCGAACCCCCCAAGTATAGAGAAAGATAGAGGGAAAAAGGGCTTAACATCAACTGCACACAAACTAAGTCATTTTGGGATTAACCCTGGGTGTATGAAAAAAAATACTTCTAAAAAATCTGAAAATCAAATTTTTTGGCCTCAATAATATTCAGTGGGTTATCAAAATCACTTTCAAACAATCTTCAAATATTAGTTTCATTTGCAAAAACCAAAGAGTTTTCTAGTAATGTCATCACAACATTTTTATCTTATAAATCAATATCCAATGAAACATTTCAAACAGAAGAGAAAATTCAGGAGATAATATGACTCGTTTGAAATATTTTACTGTGCAAATAACTCTAGAACTCTGCAACTAAATTGAATATAATAAATATGTTACGTCACTCTGCTTTCATGTGGATTATTTTAGCTTTTTTTTATAAAGTCCTACTCTTGATTGTATGGCTGCTTTATTCATATCCTATGCCTCTTAGCATCTTCTGCCCTTTTTGCTCATTTGAGACTATTCACGTTCAATCTTCTGGAAACCGTTGGATCTTTTCAAACAAACTAGATTGTCAACATTCATTGATCGTTTTATTTTGTATTTAATAGAAGTCTGGTTCCAGAAAGTTAAAGACGTAGCAATTGACGTATTTCCGGGAGACAAAAAACGTGACATGTTACAGGTGCTTCGATACGCAGGCATTCTTCTCCTTAGAAACATCTGGAGAATTCAATTTTAAAGTCAAATATTTCTCAGTTCCCTATCATTGGATAAATTCAATTTTAAAGTCAAATATTTCTCAGTCTCCTATCATTGGATAAATTCAATTTTAAAGTCAAATACTTATCAGTCTCCTATCATTGGATAAATTCCATTTTTGGTTTAAAATAAAACAACGTCGCTGACCATTATCCCGCTAAAACAACAGACAGACACTAATCGTACAATTGATTTTATCTCCTTGCAGCAATGGCAGATAAGAGTACAAAGAAAATTGCACATTTACACACAGAAATTCTTCACCTTCGCTACCCAATAATACAAATTGCTAGTCTAATGATTTTCTACTTTAGTATTCACTTGGAAACAATGTCAATATTTCTGTCCTGAATGTGGCAATAACTTCACAAAAATAACTGCACTCCTGATCAACTAAAAAACCAGTTCACGAACGACAATCAATTATCGTTATCAAGTGCAACATACATTCTAACAAATACTGTCTCTTAAAGATACATTGCTGTTATCATAAAGTCTGTCATTGAGTCAACTGGCGTGGTTTCGAATCATCGGTTGTACGTGACAAGGAGTAGGGCCGCTTGTCCAACCTCTTGGTTTTTTTCTGGGTCCTTCGATTTCCTCCCACTGCTAAAGAAATCTACGGTCAAGCAAATTATTGAATAACCTAGTTTGTGTCAAGTGGACGTTGAACCCCATTTCTCTCTCTCTCTCTTGCTATAATAGTTCCAAAATAGATAATGGAAAATGAATATATTGAAAAAAAAAATTATTTACTTTGAGCGAAGTGATTACTGTTTGAAGATGTAGCATAGATTGTTTATTATCGTAGCAATGGTACTTGACAACCAAGACTAAGTCTTGGTTATCCATTTTAGTATTAAATTTATCTCACAGGTGTTTAATTGCATTTAAATCTCAGCCATTCAATGGTGTTGATAGTTGATTATAGGCTTGTCATGTGAATCAATGTCTATATAATAGTTTAAATAACATTTAAGGCTAGACAAAAGACCTACAATAGGCAGGTTTAGCTCTTACATAAATCATTTTAAACTTTTTTAAGAACAAGCACTTGTCTTGACTATATGGATAACAAATTACAATCCTTAACCATTATCTAATTGTCTCTGATAACTTCATTTATGATTTCATTTAAGTCAAAGAGAGAGAAATGGGGATTAACTTCCACTCAACACAAACTAGGTCATTTTGGGACTAACATAATGTTAAATTTTATTTCAATAATTCACTTGCACATAGGGTTCTTTAACAGAGGGGGGAAACCGTAGGACCTGTAGAAAACCCACGAGGTTGGACAGGCTACCCTACTCCTTATCAGGTCCAACCAAGGAATCGAAACCATGCCAGTTGACTCAATGATAGACCTTATGATACCAGGCACGCATGCTAACCATACGGCCATCCAACCCCCCTATAAATCACAGAATATTTTGAGAGGATAATAATGTAGATATACTAGGGACAATAGAAGGGTTTAACCAAGGCATAATGTTGAACAAATCTACAACATGGGTGTGTATATAACACCCTGACATCTCATCTCTCAAGAATAAAGAATTTGTTCTCACTATAGGTACCAAGTGCAAAAGGTTTAAATTCATAAATGATGTTATTATATAGAACCGGAGACGAGAGGATTTACTACAATCAACGTTATTGGTAGATATTATTACCTATAAAAAATACAGAAAGTAAAAACTAACATTCTGACAGAGCCAAGATGGCTCACTAATTAACATAATACCAGTGTCGGTGTACACGAAAAAACAGAACCACTGACACAGTTGGAATTCGATATACGAGTAGATTATAGCATTGCTGCCTAGGCAAAATTCCCTCATAGCACACTGTATGGCGAATGCACTTCTTCATAAGTCTCAGTCTGTGCAGAAAAGTTAAAGGGTCAATCCCAATAATGTTTTTGAGAATAAAACTGCTTAATTTTGTGTTAAAATCCATTAAGATCCCCTACCTTACGGCCGAGGAAAGAGCTGAGCAACTAACTCAATATATGTGATACGTTTTCAAACAACTTAAACCCACTAGTCTTCATCTTGAAATGGAGTCTGGTGTCCCAAACTGTATTATGCGGTGATTTGATAAAACCAGACTTTTATTTTATAAATATAATGTGCCAGTGAAATTTACCTTTTGTTATCAAGTACAGACCATGGACCATTCACCATGTAGACCAATAAAGGAACGGGAATCGATTATCGGGTCACCCAACGAAAGAATTGACCCAAAATCGTAAAAGGGTTACGTATCCGGATAAGCTGTTTGAACAGTCACCATCAAACGACTCAATATTTTGAGCTGAAAGTTTGAGTCAGGGTATAAACACCATTCTTCTATATTTTGGCGTTTAAATTTCAAATGTACTCAGACTTTCATTTTTGAGGCTCTGTTCTATTCGGGACTGTCCCTTTAAACGACCATTCCATTTCATTTACAAAAATTGTAAATGATGTTATTATATACAGTCTGAGACATTCTGGACATATCAATCCATCTACTTCTTTTTACGACAATAGATCTTTGCCCTAATGGTCAGAATATCCAAAAATTAGCATAGTTGTTTTGTAATGCGTTTCTACTGTTTCACATCTGTCATACACACAAAGACTAAATAAATTTGATCAATTTGATTAAATTGAAGCAGAATAAATACTAACATAATTCTCGAAGTATACTTAGTGTTTTCGACTAAAATCGTTGATTTAGGAATTAAAATATCGATCAACTAGCATAATGTCTGTTCTCAAACGAAGTTAACTGAAAGTAGACAGACAGTCTAAGTTTAGTATGAGGGATTTACAGATGATCAAGATAAAGTAAAGTAAAACAGAGTACAAATTAACATTCTGACTGCAATCTATTTATGGTGAAAGTTGATGAATTAATTATGACATTCCATGTTTAATCAAGTATTATTTCCTATCCTTATATAGCATTCTCTCCCTAAAGATTTCAATGTTATATCCATGACATTTCTTAAATGATAAAATGGATAATTGGAAAAAAGTCTTGAATGTCAAGCACCTTTCCTACTGTAACGATAATGAACAATCTGCGCAACATCTTCAAACATTCATAATTTAGCCCAGAATAAAGTATATTGTCAATACATTCATTTTTCATTATCTATTTTTAAACTATTATAGCAAGAACGGTCAGTACTCATCTTTTATAACCACCAAGGAGAGAGAGAGAGAGAGATAGAGAGAGATATGGGGTTTAATGTTCACTTGACAGGACTAACATGGTTTAGTTTTATTTCAATAATTCACTTGCGCGTAGGGGTCTTAAGCAGTGGGAGGAAACCGGAGGACCTGAAGAAAACCCATAAATTTGAACAGGCGACCCTATTCCTTGTCACATACTAATCACAATGAGTCCAACCTATCACAGTCATTCAATAAAAATATCAAAGGGGTTATTGACCCATCAGCTGTTGGAATTCAAAGAAAAATGTTTTTGTCCAAGAAAATTTCGCTCTAATCCAAATTACCTCAATGAAGTCTCAATGTAAACGATCCCTTGACAGTTGAAATTCTGAGAAGAGTAGGAAAATATACTGCTGTCCAGGCAAAATTCTCATTTCCTGAATCTAAGTCTAAAAATTACCTCAGTACAGTGTCAATGTAAAATATCTTATGGCAGTTGAAATAATAAGAAAAGAACAGGAAAATGGTACATTTCCAATAGAGTGTCGACTCAATTCCATCCATTTTACAAGCACTCTCTCTCCCATTCTTTTCATAGTCATTTCCAATTGAGTGTCGACTCAATTCCATCCATTTTACAAGCACTCTCTCTCCCATTCTTTTAATAGTCATTTGAATGGGATAAAAAAACTAGGTCCTATGTACATATAGACGTGCACTTAAAAGAAACCCTGTTAGTTGGAATTCAAAATAAGAATAGGTGTATGCCAGTTGGTGCAGAACAGTAGGACATTAAACCTTATAACATGTAACTACAAATCGTTTAATCCTGTGTCATTATATCCATCATTCAGGAACATTCATGATGCTGTTCAGGCAAAATTCTCCCCCACTTCTTGTATATTAGTCTCAGAAAGTACAGTATAAATACACCAATTTCCATTCCTTTCACAAGCACTCTTTCTCCTTTTTTTTTCATAAAACAGGTAATAACTACAAACAGATTTAGAGAGAGATAGAGTCAGAGAGAGTGGTTTAACATCGACTCAACACAAACTACATCATATCGGGACTAACGATTGTTTCAATTTTTTTAAAATTCCCTTGCCCGTAGGGGTCATTAGCAGTGGGAGGAAACCAGAAAACCCAGAGAAAACCCAAGAGGTTGGACAGGAGTCTTTACTCCTTGTTCACCACAAGCGAGGAATTGAATCCATGCTTCATGAAACAAATGAGGTTGGACAAGCGACCTTGCTCCTTTTCCCCAACAAGCGGGGAATTGAAACCATGCTACTTGACTTAATGACAGACCTTTTAATGCTACGCGCGATAGCTATGAGCCAACCAACCCCCCAAATAGTTTTAATACCTTGACCATTATAACCCGTCATTCAGGTAATAATAGATGAAATTCACATAGCACAAAGTAGACTGGTGGCCAGTCTCCTCCACACACCAAAAATTGGCCAGTCCTCTCCAAAAAAAAAAAACCCCAAAAAAACGTAATCTCTAGAGACTGGGCAAATAGAGCTTCATTCTCATCTAGTAGGTCAACCTGCATTATGTAGGTCGTGTGACGTCGTGCACGTGATCACGACATATCTTACAACAACGTGACGTCAACCCTCAGACGGTCTAAGCATGACTGCTTTGCACTCCAGTCGAGACGCATGATTCATGTCACGTGACTCGGGGCTTGCTTGATAACTGTCAATCATTCCAAATAAGGAACAACGTAAAACATGACAGGAACGCCCATTTTATTGTGAAGCTCGCAAATTGTCCAGTCTCTGGTGCTGGTTACAGGTTTACTCAAAAAAAAATTTTTTATACTAAAAATTAATACTTTAATATAAATCGAAATGTAAAATAAATAGAAGAGACTGGGCCAGTCTAAGCACAAAGTACAATTTTATGAATACACAATTACTGAGATTGATACTAAGCGACAATGTTTTGACGAGGATACTCTCGTCTATATCAAGCAAATGATACAAATATATATGAATTGTGGGCAAATATATAGAGAAATTCACATAGATAATAAATACTTACCTGTTGGCTATAAAACTACTCTTCTTAATTAGCAAGGATAGTCTATGTAGTTAATGGTGAAGTTTGAAGTTCAACGGTCGATCTTGTTAGTTAAAGACTACTAAAGACCATTATTTATTTACCAGACATACGATATTTTAATTCTATCACATAGATACTCGGATAACCTTCCTTTTTATTGTTATGTATCTGTCATGGATAAATAATTTATAACAATTGCAAACATATCCCTAATACACTTGATCAAATTACATGTATAGTTCTTATCTTACATATTGGGAAAAGCTCATAAACTATTAGGTTGTGTTTAAAGGACAAGGTTAGTTTTCACCAATTTTACATTATGTAATAGAACTGGTTAAATATATCACTAGAAAAAAAATTAAGAAAAGAATTAATAAAAACAAGGAAATGCACAGATATTTTTCTCTTTTTCTCACTTTGATGTAATGATCTCTTTTGTTAAAATTATATTTGGAATGTGTTTAACCTGTTCTATCACATATCTAATAGTGACTGACATGACACCAACAATGTCCTTTAACCCTTTAATGAAATGGGGTTTAATGTCCTACTGTTCTGCTCCTTAACCGAGCCAATGAAGACGGGCATACACCATACAGTGTGCTATGAGGGTAATTTTGCCTGGGCAGTGGCGCTACGGTCTTCTCTTATATCGAATGTTGACATTCTGTTACAGGGTACCCTTGTATAGATAATGGAAAACATGTCGTCGTTAAGAGGTCAAGTGTACACAGTTGCATGCGTGTAAAAGAACCTTTGAAACTTTGAATTCGCAATAAAAGTAGACAGTAGCTATGCAGTCTTGGCAAACGTCCCTTTTAGCACACTGCATAGTTATTCCTGTCTTCATTAGAAATGAAATGGGGTTTAAAGTCCTACTTTTATGCACCTAACCTGGGTTAATGGAAGACAGGCATGTGCCATACAGTGTGCTATGAGGGAAATTTTGTCAGGGCAGTGGTGCTACAGCCTTCTCTTTATCGACTAATATCGAGATCAAATTTGGGACCTCCAAGATATTAGGCCAATCTTATAGTCACAGAGCCACAGCCACTCCAGAAAGTAAGGACAAACATAAAACATGAACACAATTAATATCAAAACAACTACCAACAATTTTTTTTTACATCTATCTTTATTGATTAACGCAACCTTTTGGTATTATCTAATGCCATGTATAATAAGAATAAATAATCCATAAGAAAACATTAATCGATTCGATTTAATATTCTACTTCATTAAAAAGTAAAATGTTTCAAGGAATCAATATAATTATTTCACGTTTCAAAAAGTTCATCCTTAATACAACAATACTGCAAGAAGAAGAAGAATTATTTTTACTACAGTCAATGCAAAAGAACCATAACATGAATAACAACTGACTTGAAAACCCAAAGAATGGAATACAATATATCTGTCAATTTTGAGACCAACATGTGATAAATATAATATCTATGCAATGTGGGGTAGTGGCAAGAAAGGGAAAGAGGTTTAATTATTTACATACTTCGGTGTTACATCCATCTGAAAGACTAGACAGTGTCCTTGTCAGATCCTCTGTCCTGTGTCATTGGGTGTTTATATTTTCGCCTATTCTACTTCGAATCCAAACCGTCCAGGGATTATTTTATTTACATGCTTATGTTTGCACAAGAGGTTTATAATATTTTCATTTCCTTTCTGATGTTTTCATTTATTTTCTGTTATCTTAATCCCCACCCCAATGCGTTCATTTACTTTCATTGTGTATATTTACTTTCTGATACTTTTTATGCTTTCATTTCCTTTCTGATAGTCTTCATTTACTTTGCCATACTTTCATTAAATTCTATTGTGTTTTGATTAAAATATTGGTAACCTTGAAGCTTGACATAGTAAGATTACAAAAGTAATATAACTCTACTTCACAATTCCCTCTTGCACACAGATAATGATTTATTTCTTCACCAACAACAGCTCAAAAAAGAATATCCATCTCCTCTCTTCTGTAATACTCTAAAAGGAAATCTACTGACATTCTATCTGATAAGAATAATGCCTTTCTTGGGAATATTCCTCTCCACATCTACTTACATCAACACATGGTTGTTGTTTTTTTTTGTAAGACTTGATATTGGTTTGTCAGTTTTTAAAAATTTCTATATAATATATATTTGGCTTTTGAATTCTAATAGTTTTAGACAGTGTCTTCTAAATCTTGATGATGTACAGTCATATTATACACATTCCAGAACTAACATAAGAGTTTTCAGCTGATGGAAGAAGCCACTAAAGGACTCTATAAAAACCTACAAGGTTTGACAGGCGACCTTGGCCCTTGTCACACCGGAAAACAGACAATTGAAACCATGCCACTTGACTCAACTACAGATCTATTATCCAATGCAGACGCATTAAACCACCCAAATCCCCAATGGATGTTGTGTCTGTTGACATTCTATTACAGTGGCAACTCCATATAGTGTGGAGGCTCAGTGCGGGGGGGTGTCCACCAAATGGGCACAAAACCAGACCCAACTTTTCTAGAGTAAAATTTTGCGTAGAATGAATGAATGAATGAATGAAATGGGGTTTAACGTCCTACGCTTAAGCACCGTACCTGGGCCAATTGAAGACGGGCATACGCCACAGTGTGCAATGAGGGAAATTTTGCCCGGGCAGCGGCGCTACGGCCTACTCTTATATCGAATTCCAACTGCCAAGGGATCTTTTACGTGCACTCAAATTTGTACACGGGACCTCGGTTTTTCGTCCCATCCGAACGACTAGGCAGCTGTCCTTGTCAGGCCCTCCTTCTGCATCACTGACAAGGGGAAATCACGCCGGAAAATCGAGATGAACTTTCTCGGCCAATGCAGGGATCGAACACTATTTTGCGTAGAATACGATGCCGAGTGGTAATCAGTCCGCTGTTGGGGCGTTTTCGTGATATTCGGGGTCATTTGCACTGAAAGTGAATGCGCAACCATTCTTCTATCATAAATATATATGCTGAAAATGATCGAAAGTTATCACTCTTTCAATAAAAATATAAACTTGCTAAATTTGCCTTTAGACTTATTGACGCCAGAGGTCAAAAGGTGAAATGTTCCGATTTTGCCCTTGGAAGATTTAAAGCAATGAAATATCAACATAAAATATAAAAACTAAAGCGAAACCTGATCTTATTAATAATAGGGACATTTAAAATGTATCTTTAGGTGGTCTTAGCACATAACTTTTACTTTGGAACGTCAAAAAAGATCTTGCATAACAGAACCAAAACACTTCAAAACCTGTTTAAAAATACGTAAAAACTGTCAAATCAAAATCTCTCCGAATTAGTTTAACAATGAATGCTATACATAATGATACTAGTTGTCGAAAAAAAATATGGAATAGTTTCATAGTTGGATTCCAGCCTGCAGGCCGCGTCACAAAGGCAGTCAAACATTTCCCCAGTAACATTTACCAATACGACATTTATATACCGTGAGCTATTATGTACAATGCATCCGTTGGTTTTATCGGTGTCTATATTCCGGAGAAATTCATGAAAACTCAAAAAAAAATTGCAAACATTTAATCTCGTGGTCAGATACGTGTTTTTCAGTCACAGATTAACGTCGGTTTTCTCAGATTGAGATACCTGGAAATCCACGCGGCCTGCAGACTGGAGCCTAACGATGAAACTATTCAATTCTTTTTCGGACAACTAGTTTCATTATACATAACGATCAATGTTATATTTTAACGGGGAGATTTTATTTTGACAGTTTTTGAGTATTTTTGAAACAGGTTTCGAAATCTGTTGGTTCTGTTATGTAAAATCCTTTTCGACGTTCCAAAGTAAATGTACGGTGCTAAGACCACATAAAGATAAGTTTTAAATGTTTCTACTATTGACTAGAACAGGTATCGCTTTAGTTTTTAAATTTTACGCTGACTTTTTATTGCTTTAAATCTTCCTAGTGAATTATCAGAAAGTTTCACCTTTGACCCCCGGTGTCACAAAGACTAAAGGTGAATTTAGCAAGTTGACATTTTTTTTGAAAGAGTGATAACTTTCGATCATTTTCAGCATATTTTCATGGTATAACCGGAAAACAACCGGAAAAGACCATTTTATACTGAATACCGGAAAAACACTAAATACCGGAAAACACCCTTAATACAGGAAAACACCCTAAATATGTAACCCAGAGCCTAATCCTAACCCTAACCCGTTTCCACCACCCTAACCCTTAACCCTAAACCCTACCCTAACCCGTTCCCACCGCCCTAACCCTAAACCTTACCCTAACCCTTACCCTAGACAGGGTGTTTTCCGGTATTTAGTGTGTTTTCCGGTATTTAGTGGTTTTCAGGTGTTTTCCAGTATTCAGTATAAAATGATGTTTTCCGGTTGTTTTCCTGTGTTTTCAGGTATATAGTTTATGAGAATGGTTGTGCATTCACTTTCAGTGCAAATGACCTCATTTGACCTTTGACCCTGAATATCTCGAAAACGCCCCAACGGCGGACTGATTACCACTCGGCATCGTATTCTACGCAAAATTTTACTCTAGAAAAGTTGAGTCGGGTTTTGTGCCCATTTGGTGGACACCCCCCCGCACTGAGCTTTCGGTCTAATACTCTTTTAGCAGTATATAGTGACAGAGCACGTTTGTACTTCACGATGATAAGAAAACACTTGACGAACTAGTTAAGAAAATGAATAACAGTTTTCTCAAGATTGAATTCGAGAATTCCAGATTATTGAGCCAGCGCCAGAGCCAAGGCCACCATGGTTCCTAAGTTCAGAAACAAGATCATCAGTGATTTTCCAACTGGGTTTCTCCTTCTCAGTGGTGCCTAGTTTGCAGGACAGGGCCTAGTTGTTTGTTAACGCCACTGTCTAGGTCAATTTTCCATAAAACACCCCACACAACCTACACCTATGATAATTAGTCTGGTAGGTGAAGAAAAGTAGATGATATAATGTGTACTTTTATATTATTATTTTGATTCTTATTATAATTATTGTGATTCTTATTATGTGTATTTTTATATAATTATTGTGATAATTATGTGTAATTTTATATAATTAATGCTTTACTTTACAATGTTTTCTCGTCATTTATTTGTAATAAATGACATTTTACACTTTATCAAGTGTTGAGTTTGGTTATTGGGTAAGGGACACAAAAAATCTATAGAAGCTAACGGCACGAGAACTACAATTAAAATCAGGTCAGATGAAGACATCGCCCCTTGAGATATAAATCAATGCTAAAATAAATATATCTACAATTTCAGTATTTCTAAAATAACCAGACAAATCCATAGTTTTCATATTTTTGCGTTATTAATTAAAACTAAACAAATATATCCTCACATAACAAACTGTCGAGATAAAATCAATTTGATCAATACGTCTGTTGTAAAGATATTATTACATTTATTACTGGTTACATATTTGATGATTTAAATTTTGGAAACATAACAACTCATAAACTTATGGAAGCTTCATAGGGTCATGTAATTTTTCAATTCAATTACAACTTAGTGACTTGAAATTACAACTTAGTAACTTGAAATTACAACTTAGTAGCTTGATTAGTAACTTGTAATTACAACTTTGTAACTTGATTAGTAACCTGTAACTACAACTTTGTAACTTGATTAGTAACTTGTAATTACAACTTAGTAATTTGAAATTATATCTTAGTTTCTTGAAATTACATCTTAGTAACTTGAAATTTCAACTTAGTAACTTGAAATTTCAACTAAGTAATTCAGTACCTTTTGTAGAAATATCTATATGTTTAAAATTTGTTAGTTTTTCTGAAATATTTATAAATATGATTTCGGAAAAAAACTTCTGTTCCTTGTCTTTTGTAAAGATAATTATACATTCATGATTTGCTACGTTTTCCAAAAAAGTTAACTTAAGAAAGATACTGATGTTTTATCAATGACCTATGATTGTATGTCAAACGTAGATCTTTTTTGGGTGTGACCTTAATGGTCAGTACCAGTATAATCTTACTTCAGTACACTATTAATATCTAATTCACGTAAAGATATCTCATTCAATTCTTATTCAATCATTTCAAATATTCCATGCTTATCATCTGATATATAAACTTTTAGTAGAGTTGGAGTATATGGGCCTATATGTAGTGTATATTACAGGCATTATAGGCCTATATAGGTGTAATAACCTGATAGATAATCCCCATAAATACTGCATAATACCTTCAATAAACCACACTTAATCACTAGCAATATTACACTATAATTAATAACAACTTTGTTTCTGTTTAAAGATATGTTTATATTTAGTATCATGTCAAACAATTATAGCCCTAAAAAATAAAAATAACGACCACCATCATCCCCACTCGACCAACATCATCCCACAGAGTAAGAATAACCAGAGTAGCGGCTTGCATTACTCCCCATAGAAGCACTCCGACGCGCAATGCATCTTGGGAATATAGTGTAATAACACTCAACTGACAGTTCGCTCAACATGGTTACGATATCTATTTCTAGTGATCTAGCCTATATGACAGCTATTCTTTCAAGTAATACAAACACTACACGGTCGATTTGGCTAAACTTGTACTAGTTATAGTTGACAACAAAAGTTCTTGCTGAAATTCCATCTTAATATTATAACTTTGCCCAGTTCTTTAAGGCCTGATTTGAGCTTGATCGAACGATAACCGATAAGGCCTAATCATTTGGAATTTAGTTTACTCTGTTTTATGCGATCTATTTTCATGATTCGTCATTGTTTGTTGGTTCTGTGTGTGATAAAGCTCGACACCGGGTATATGGTGGGGATATACAAGACTGATAAACGACAAACCGGGAGCGCCAACGACTTTCAGACCGCAAGTTATTCAGGGCATACCCCAAAAGATCAAAGAGATTTACCGTTATAGGTTCCTAATCATTAGAACATCATATATGAGAAAGTGGTCGTTTAATTTGTAGCACAATTAATCCTTTGCATCAATCAATAAAATTGATACACAAAGTGGTTGTATTCATAATAAAAATTGATATCGACATGGGGGTTGGATTTCTCTCTTAAAAAAGAAACCTTGTAGGCCTATTCCTCAAACCTTTTCAAGGCCGGGGGAAGGGGGGTAAACCAAGTGCCCCTATCATTCAAAAGATACATATATACATTGCCCCAGGAACCAGCTGGCAAACCACATTCTGCAAAAATTTCTGGATCTGCCCTAGGAACAAAAGCTTAACATATGAGCATGCCCAATTTCATTAACTTTACTTTAATCCAGGTGGTTGAATTTCCATAAAAGGTAGTTTGCTTGAAATGTTATAAGTCTATCAGCCCTTTTCTTGGACTCTCCTAAGGGACCCATGCAATTAAATGGATATGCAATACAGTGTGCATTGAGGGAATTTTTGCCCAGACAGTGGCCCTATGGCCTACTCTTACTTTAAATTCCAATAACAGTCAAGGGTTCTTTCAGGTGCATGCCAATGTGTACACAGAACCTTGGCTTTTCGTCCCATCCAAGCGACTATCTACGTTGACCCCCTGTCCTTCACCACTAACAAGGGGGATTGTAAGCCATAAAGAACAGATATGTGTCCTTCCCTTAATAGTTTGGAAACAAAAGACAAAAACTATTAAGTTCTTTTACACAATGAATGATGTATTCTCATGCGAGCAAAAATACATAGCATAAATTTACAATCTTTAGCACAATCAGTTGAAACAAGCTAACAGTCCTATTTCCACTCCCAACCGCCCCCAGCGCTGACATCCCAAAACATATAAATGACATATATCAATTATTTGTACAGTTGTCTTTTAAACTGCTTATCTATGCTTAGTTCAAGTAGAAAATAATATTTGTGATGAAGCATAAGACATGGTCCGCAGAAACAACTTGATAAATTAGGAATGTGACACCTTCATATTTCTTGTTTTTCTATTGTTTCTTGTATTTCCTAGACCTATTAAGTTCTTTTACACAATGATGTATTCTCATGCGAGCAAAAAAGACAAAGCATAAATTTACAAACTTTAGCACAATCAGTTGAACAAACAATATTGTCGGTAACAATTTTCATAAATATTTCAAAAAACTGTCTAGGCCTACATACATTTTGGGTTTTATTGATCGTGTCAAAAGAATCTCTAAATATTGATTCTAATTTCATTGTAACAGCATAAATTAAATGACTTGGTTTGACTAGACCTTTCTTATTCTCCTTATCATATTTCTTTTAATCGATAAAAGAATAAATGTCATCATGAGCTTCCCTTTTGGAAGCTGTCCATAACTTCAAACAGGCGTCACAGTTGAACTTCTTAGGCTCTATGGACCAGATATCTGCATATGTAGGCTATGCAAAAATATTTTCCTCTGGCAGCTCTAAAAGAGTATCTATCAATATTTTAGAGATATCTAATTCCACTAAAGACACATCCGAAAGTACAGATGAGTTTGAGTAGGGTTGTTTTCTGGCCAATTAATTGATATGTGTCATCTATTTAATTTGGGATGTCAGCGGGGAACATAGGCCTAACTGTTGACTTGTTTCATTTTTAAGAAAATTTTACACAAAGTTATTTTTCTTCTTTTAACATTATTTTTTAAGTGGCAATGCCTGATGGCAGTAGGAAATTTTTTAATTATACAGTCCCTGTATAATTATAACACCCGTAGGCTCTACACTGTGTCCCATACCCCCTCCCCCCACTCTGGTATTTACTTTTTATAGGGATATTCGGTCTCCCGTCCGATCAGGCAGGTTTCCCCCGAGTTCTTCGGTTTCTTCCTGCAGTAATGATCGAAATCATTCGCACGATCTGTGGCAAGGGCCAAATTGGAAAAAGGCCTCCGGCCTTATTTGCTACCCTTGCAAAATGACGCGATTATTATTATTATATTATTCTCTTTGTTGACAGTCCACACGTTTCAGCCGCCATGTTTGAGAACTTACACATCAAACCCAAGATGCAATGCGCGACCTCTACTTATGCAAATGAAGAAGTCGCTACTCTGGTTATTCTTACTCTGTGATCATCCCCAATCGACACAAACTAGGTCAATTTAGTGTAACAGTAAATTTTACATACAGACTTACTATTGTTACTATGAAATAAAGCAAAGATAGTTGCATATTGTTTTTTGGGGTGAGAGATTTAAACCTGATTTAAATATTTGTTTCAATAAAAACATCATTTCTTCAAAGCATTTTTTAAAACGGAAAGGATTTGTCGATAAGAGAGAGAAATGGAGTTTACCGTCCACTCAACACAGTAATTTCTGGACTAGCTTTTGATACAGCTTTATTGAAATAACTGGCCTACATGTAATGGTCTTTAGAAGTGGGTGGAAACCGTTAACCGGAAGACTGGGTGAACCCCACGAGATTGGACAAGTGTCCCTACTCCTTGTCACGTACAAGTGTGGGATTAAAACCTTGCCACTTGACTAAATAACAGACCTTTTGATCTAAAACGAATACACCATCCAGCCCATCAATAAAAATAGAGGACAATCAATTGCCATGTAGAATTAGGTGTCCCTGAACAAATACATTGGTGTCCCTAATCAGATACTTCAATCTAACCAAAGACTGTTAGTTTCAACAATCTAACATGCAACGCTTCCCAAAGAAACATAACAATTTTCCCAAAAGACAGGTCATTCTTCCCAAAAGACATGCCATTCGTCCCAAAGGACATGCCATTCTTCCCAAAGAAACAATCCCTGTCTTTCCAATCACATAACTTCTGTCTTCCCGAAGAAACATGCCCCTGTCTTCCTAATTTAAATAACTTCTGTCCTAATTAAATAATCCCTGTGATCAGAATCCTACTGCTATCTCCAATCATGTATCAATCAAGCAAGAACTATAATTTCAAAAGACCAATTGATTCAAAATTGAGCGACACTGAAACAAAATAAAAAGTGATGACAAGAGTTAGTGTGGAATCTTTAAATGCAAGTTTCATAGTAAAAGAGGGTTTGCCATACTCTATGATTAGCTTTTCTCCAACCAAAATCAAATTTAATCCGATATCATCATCACTTCTTAAATTTGAGTAGCTTTTGATGAAATCTTGACTACATCAACGTCAGTCTCATGGCAATAAATATATATATAAATTGAATTGATGCCAGAAATTAAGTTTAATACTAATAAATGTATTGGATTTTCATCAAAATAATATCTGCATCGTCAGACTTTATAGCTGCTTTTATTTGTTTAACAGCAAGCTACGTTTGGGGAGACATGGTGCTGAATCAGTAGATATGGTGTTGGCTCACTAAGCCATAAGTCCCAGTAGTTGTTGCAGGCCCGTAGCCAGGGGGGGGGGGGACGAGGGGGCAACTGCCCTCCCAATACTGAGTCTTACCCCCCCAATATCACAAGAAAATTGGCCTTTACCGCAAAATTCAGGCAGATGCCCATGCTAGTTGGCCCTCCCGAAAACATCTTGGCCCCCCCCCCCCAAAACAACTTCCTAGCTACGGGCCTGAGTTGTTGAAACAAGTTTCTTGGGATTTTACGGCATGCTTTACCCCTTGTATGTGGTACATAAAAGAGAGCCTGATATGAAACAGTGTCTAGATGTTTGGATGGAACAATTCTATGAAGAAAAAGAAGCGAGAAGATGTGGGGAAAGTAGAAAAAACGTTCACCATTTAAATAAGGGGGAGCATAGTTAAAAGTAATTTCTGTTGATCTTATATCTTTGTAAAACCATTTTTGAACTGAAATTCTTATTATAGTTTAAACTTTTACAATATTCTAAAGGATTCCTGTACCCCTCAAATCATGCTCAGCGAATTTAATCCCCACTAAAAGTGCACACATTTTTTTGTTACATCTTTTTTTGTAAATCATTTTAGTGAAGCCTGTACCACAACAGGCCCGGAATGTACAGCGCAGTGGACGCTTAAGGCTGGCCCCCGGATCCATTCACTTGATTTGATAATTGTTTAGTGTTTGCAATGTCTATTTTCTGTCTTGTCCACAGGTTTATCTTGTAGAGTTTGAGCAAAATTTTCCTTCTAGCACACTTCATAGTGTATGTCCGCCTCTTCAGTAGGACATTAAACCCCATTTCATTTCATTTTACAATCAATGATTTATAATATAGAAAATCTACAAAGAACTCTTGCATTTACTGTAGCCAATCTGATTGAAATACAGATTCTATTTCCTTTCGATTTTTATAGTTCAAAATTTTGTTTACTTGTCTTTACTATATTAGGAAGAATTGTTATATAACCCGCATTCTGGTTTATGTGAGGGATTAGCCAATGGAACGGTCTGCTATGGCTAGTTTTTGGCATGTGGTGCAATCAACAGTCTGATGTCATGGGGTCACAAGCCACTTGTATGACCTCTGATGCAACCCCCCACTACAACTGGTCAGATCTTCATGTAGTGGAGGCGGAGTATAAAAAACATAACGAAATATAGATCTGTATTATAATTAGATTGTACTTTAGCTCGAGCAATAACAGGAACAAAACCTAATACCATTTCCTATGCAATCTTTAAATAGATATCATGTGCAAAAATATGATTAAGAAACCTTTAAGACATATGGAAGGTTTCATGAATTCAATTTTTTCGGTTTTATTATAGATCTGTATTTTAATTAGATTGTACTTTAGCTTGAGCAATAACAGAAACAAAACCTAATACCATTTCTTATGCTATCTTTAAATAGATATCATGTGCAAAAATATGATTAAGAAACCTTTGAGACATATGGAAGGTTTCGGAAATTCAATTTTTGGGGTTTTATTACATTAGACATCAAATAAAGAAACCTCAACACAGACGTTTTAGGAATATGCGTGGAAAATTGAAAATGTAATAACAAAACATAAAATGGTTTTCATGGGAAAGTTAGAATTCCAGACAAATGTTGCTAATATTTTATTAGATGATCCTATGAACTACTTAAAATAAACAATGTTTCTTAGCAAGGCGAACTTTAATATATTGAAAATAAAATGATGATTTAGAAGAGATATGTCACATACTTATAACAGAATTACTTATATGACATAAAATATACATGTAATGTAGTACATACTTATGATATTTAATCTTAAAATGTTTTGTTCAAAATTTGAATTTCAAATCATTCACTGTTTTGTTGTATTACATGTGCTTTGATGAAAATGAGCAAGATACTGTGTTGCCATAAACAATAGAATGTGTCTTTTCACATAAAATATTTCTTATGCCCCAATGACTAAATTAGTGCAGGAGAACTCCACTACACACAAAACAAATCTGATAAGAGAAACCTGCAAACAAGGAAAAATAAGCAGACATTTCAAGATATAAACAACAATTAAATGGTGGATCCAGGGGCCAGTACATACCTACAATAGAAATAGTCCTATAACATAAAACTCTAAGGATGCTTCCCCAGAACAAAAGTATTTCATATACCCTAAGTTAGAAGACAATCCCCTATTACATACTTACAATAGATTTATTTCTGTGACATAATTTGTCATTATATTAAGTCACAGTAGTCCAATCCACTACACAATAATCCTATAAGAGTGATTAAGACTATGCCTATACGTATACATGTTTACACAATGAAAATACCTCAACAATAAAGGGCAACTCTGCAGTAAAAATACCTCATCATTAAAGGACAACTCTGCAATGGAAATATCTCAACGTTAAAGGACAACTACAATGGTTATACCCATGATAGTTCTATGGAGGAATGAAATGGGGTTAACATCCCACTTTTCTGCTACATCTGCCCTAATAGAGACAAGCCTATGCTATGAGGGAAATTTTCCCAGACAGTGGCACAACTAAATAGTTACTCCTGGGGAAACCATGCAAGAAAATCCTGAGAAGCTTTCTTGGACAACTCTTGTGATTGAACCCAGGATCTCCATGTAAAGGAGCCAGTTTCTCTAATCACTGATCCCTTGTAGCTCCCCATTTAATAAAATAACTGTTTATTACTGTGTGACATTTCAACCATGATTTTTGTGTCTTCTATCAGTTTAGGGGAATGGATGGCCGAAAGGTTAGCGTATTATAAGGTCTGTCATTGAGTTAACTGCTGTGGTTTCGATTCCCTGATTGTACGTGAATAGAAGTAGGGTCGATTTTCCAGCATTGTGGGTTTTCTCCTGGTCCAACAATTTCTTCCCACTGTTAAAAAACCCTATGCGCAAGCTAATTATTGAAATAAAATCGAACCATACATTTGTCCCAATATGACCTAGTGAGTGAACATTAAACCCCATTTCTCTCTCAGTTGCTTGATTGCAATACATAGAACACCATTATATGGAGGGGGGTTGGGATGGCCTAGTGGTCTTGAGTGCCGCGCTTCGACCTCTAGCTTGCCAGTCACCTCTGGTTTGCGGCTGTAAGCGTATGTGCCATGGAGATAGGGGCTCCATCAACCTCGTTGGTTTCCTCCGGCACTGCGGTCCCCCCCCCCACTGCTTAAGACCCCAACGAGCAAGCGAATTATTGAAATAAAATTAAAAAAACATATGTTAGTTCCGAAATGACCTAGTTGTGTTGAGTGGACGTTAAACCCCATTTCTCTCTCTCTCTCCATTACATGGAATACAATTACTGAGCGATGTTTCATCCAGGATTCTCTACACTTTTTACTACTTGATAAATATTAAGAAAGTTTTTAGCTTTTGGTAAATTTTTTTATCTCTTGACTGTTTAGCAGTGAAATTGATCTATTGGAAAATATATATGTCATGTCATTAAATTAGTTCTTTCAAAGAATCTAGCCTGTCAAATACAAAATTTATAGTTCCTTTTATAACTTTTGTGTTTAAAAAACCCAATTAAAACTTGATTTATAAATTTAGACAGTGATAAAATTTGAAATATTCATCGACAAAAAATCTTACAAATCTGAAAGAGATAGTAGTTTTATTGATGTACAATACTCTAATGAAACCAGACAGACAAAAGTAAATAGCTCTCTGACCTAATACATAAAACAAGTACGACAAACAAACTTGTTTTCCCAAAAAACTTGAGACAATAATTTACACGGTATTACATCAACTTTACTTTACATCAAATATTTATCTTGGATGGCACATGACAATATCTTGACAAACTGGTTAAATTTATAAAATACTGAATATTAACAAAACAGAAACTTTAAATTAGATTTATGAAAGATTAAGACAATAGCTTAATAGTTTCAAAAATAGATAATGAAAAATGATTATATTGAAAATTCAGTCCAATACAATTCTATCATTTAATTTTTAAAATGAATAAATTAAATTTTCAAAAAATATGTACCGGTAATTTAAAATATAAATATTTTCATGCTAATAATGTTTTGCTAACTCTCCAGACTTACACCAAATAACATTAAAATATCAGAAACTTCCTAGCCTTATGTCTTTCTATTCCTAATACAAAACTTCTCATCTTTGCGCCAATAGCATTAAAATATTTGCAATGAAATATCTGTTTTGTGCTGGTTGAAAAAAGATATAACTTACAAACCTATATGTTCAGCTAAAATCAATTTTCCGTGTGAGATATGCAATAAGCCGAGCACTGAATGATATGTCTTTCTATGTCCAATACAACAGTTGAGACTGTGTATACGGATCGAGCACACCAATTTCTACATGTGACTTGACTTATGATCATTTAAATAATGACCAAAACAATTCTACATGCATGCTTATTGTCCAATCACATAACAGATAGTCTATTGGCTTGATAATCTGATCTAAACAACCTGTCTCTACCATTTATATGCCTTTGAATCAAATCACGCATGAATAACTGATCACATTTAAGAGACTTGGCAACAGTGACTGCTAATCCCACCAAAATTTCAAATCAATAAGTCTTGTTGATGTAGATCAAATAACCTGTATTGATTCCCCTGATAAAAAAGGCTACTAATTTAATCTATTACAGATGTATAAATATCTAGTTGATCTGGTCTCAAAAAAAGTTATCGATTACGTTGGATATTGACTTGACAGGCAAGACTACTAATCCTTCTTTTATTAAGAGAAACTAAAAAATCGCTATAGATTTATCTGATACTCAAAACCAGTAATCCAACCCTGAAAATGTAAATGGACTAGACTTGGAAAACTGGTTAATCCCACCTTAATGAAGACATATAGGAGATATACATGACAGTAAGACTGGACTGATGAAGACGAATTTAAAATAATGTAATTGTGGACACTTCATTATTACCTGATTACTGGTTATCTAAAATGGAGTGATAAGTGGCCATAGGACTGGAATGACAGGGACTATTTTCGAATAATAATGTAATTGTTGGCAGATATTGAACGCTTAATTACAAGGTAATTGGTCAGTGAAATTTTCTATTGTTGGGCGCGTTAACGCGGTCTGATCTGTATTCTAAACATTCGTCTAGTACCAAGCTTTTAAGTCAACAATTTTAACTCCACGATTTGACATAAGCTAATATCGCATGGTATTCATAATACGCAGCCAAGTCAAGAATCAAATATTGTCTATAATGATTTCTTTATCTTTTTGGATGAGTTGTCACTCTCGGCTTATTATTTTGTAATAATGCAACAATTAAGATCAGACCGACTGATCTGAATTCTATCAAATCTATCTTCTGTTGTTATTCTGAGCCAGATACGTGGTGCCAGCACTCATTGTATGTATTCTTTATTACCGAATATATAAAAAGAGAGACGCCAAACAGCAATTAATAATTTCTGGTAGAAGTACTGGAATAGAAAGATGGAGAGTCATCTTCGTCAGTCATGGAACCAAGAGAGAGATGAGGTATATTTATATTGCAATAATACTGTCATGTTCAAGGAGCCACGGTGGCTCAGTTAGTCCACTCAACATAACCCACGTCATTTTGGGACTAAAATGGTTCAACTTTATTTCAATAATTCGCTTTAGCAGTTGGAGAAAACCTGAGGACTTTTCACCTTGATAACCAGGATGTCTGGTTTCTCTTCTAGTATCATCAGTATATTACGGAATGGTTTCCGCTTTTCAGCGTTGCAGGACAGGTTCTGATAAGAAACAGTGTCTAGTCATTTGGATTGGATGGAAAATTGAGGTCCTGCGTACATATTGAAATGTACATAAAGGAACCCTTGACAGCTTGGATTAGAAATAAGAGTAGGCTGCAGTACCACTGCTGTATGACATATGCAGGTCTTCATAAGTCCAGTCAGCGCAGTAAACCCCATTTATTTTATTTCCCTTCTGTTCAGCGACCTTTAAGAATGAGAGGAACCAGAGCATCATAGAAAACTCAAGGCTCAATTTTGGGACTAAATTATAGTACCTATCTAGTTTAATAATTTGGTTGGTAATTAAATGGGGGTTTCTGTCTGCACTAGCTGGGTAAAATAAGACATGCAAAGGGAATTTGCCTGTACAGCATCATCAAATTTATAAAGTTTGGGACAATGATCCCATACAAATGATTAAACACTGTTCCTTGCCATGCTCTAGCTCTGTCTCATTGTACTGCATCACTGACAAGGGGACACCACGCTTGAAAATGGCAAAATAACAGCCCCAGATGTTAATCATGACAAACTTACTTGTAAGACTTGCTTGTAATACAATGGATATGTTTAAAGGATCTAAATCGCTAATAATTGACACAAATGTGTCGCAAGGCATATAATAATGTAATATGAATGTATATAACATTTACATTTTTTTTTTCCTTCTAACAATATTTATTCATTAAATATTTACATAATATCTATATAATATAATAACATTTACATTAAATCATTTAAATTTTTTACTTTAATTTTAAATCAGTAATGTTTGGACAAATACGCCAGAAGTCTCGATCGAATGCCAATCTCTAGCATCTGGTTATTCCAGTTTACACCAATAGTATTTATTGTGCATGCTCTCCAGATAAAAATATGATTTCACCGTTTGACATGACATGTGGAATATGTCTAGCCTCGTTCTTAGACTCCTTTGTTACAAATGGAACTGAAATGCATTATGGTACACGATTCGTGTTCCAATGGTAAAATGTTTATATTGTCTTAAATATTGGATATCAGAAGCCCATATTTTCCGGTAAGATTACAGCATCAATTTTGATTTAAATTGACAAAAGATTTGAGTTTTCAATATCGAAGACTTTGGATGATATTGAGTTTGAGACTTATATAGTTACTTTAACCATGTTTTGTCTTTAACTAACAGATAAAATATTAATAAAATCGAGTCTCGAAAAAGAATTACAAAACGGTCACAAGTTCTTCAGCAAGTCTGTAAGTGATAAGTGATAATGATCCTTTAGACGCATTTAGAAACTGGATAGAGTGATAAGTGATCACTAATTCATGAAATGACGGATAACACGCCCTTCATTTCTGTTTGATTCCAAATGTTCCATTCAATTGAGAAATTTCGGTCATTCATATTGAGAAAAACAGTTTTAGGCCCCATGGGAGTTACAATTTTCAGTAATTCATATCTCGATTATACGGTTTGGATTGTTCGTACTTGGTTTCATTTTATTTATTAACAGGTCAGTCTGGATGTATCTTAGTACACACTACCTTTATATTGAAGGATGCAGGGTTTTCGCCACAGACGTTTCAAATCTGTTTAAAATACAGATTTATATTTCTTTTCATGCTGATCTGACCAGGTTTAGTAGGAGGTCGCGTCAGAGGTCATACGAGCAGTTTTTGATCCTATGATGTCAAACATTTGATTAACCAATCAGCGGTGATGTTTCTGGTCAGATAACCACAGTTTGGTGCATTGCACATCTAGAACCCGCTGCAACAGACCGTTTAATTCGTTAATCCCTCACATCAATGAGAACGTGGGTTATATAACAACTCTTCCAGATCCTGGTGTAGTAAAGACAAGTAAAACAAAATTTTGAGCTATAAAAAATTAAATGAACTCCAGTTAAATAGGTTGTAACAGAAGCTCACTGGTTACGTTGAGCGTGAGCATACAAGAGAACACAATATGGGTATCTGACGAAATTCCACGACAAGCAGATGGGTTGATGATATTTCTTGTCAGTCTCTGTAAAAACAGTAAACTAAAATACCAAATCGAAACTATAAAGTAACTTGCAACAGACCGACCTTTACAGAATTCCCGATTTCTTAATTGGAAAAGCTAAATGGTTCGTATCAATGGTAATATGATCGGATTAGACGATTTGACATACAAGTCCATGGGGAGTTTGTGGCCTGTTCTTGTTTTTTCCAGACGAAACAAATCCAATCCCCCCTGGCAATGAATCTATTGAGAATTGGTTCAATTTAAACCGATAATAATGCAATATAGGTATCATCGGATATTAGACATCACACAATCGAATCTGTTGAGTGATCGAAGGTTGACAGATGAAAAAAAAATGGGGTAAACAGAATCCATTACCAGAATTAAAGCTGAGGGTATTATAAAAGCCAATGAAAAGAAGGAACCATAATTAAAATTGCCCATTTAACTTTGCCGAAAGCACTGTCAATGGCGGATGGAAATGGAGTAAATGGGAGAAAGCTTTTAAACCCCGGTGTTGTAATTAATTGGTAGAGAAATATAAAACCATGGCTGAAGGTGTATCAGCGTAAATCGGTTTCTCTATATTTTGTTTTTGCGTGTATTGATCATACATTGAACAAACACTAGATAGTAGATTCACTGGGATAGTGAAGGAATAGGGTTTAAATGGTCTATTAACACAATACTTTGGTCATTCTGAGATTGAATGAAAAATGTCAAATTTCCCGTTAGATCTAATATTATTTAAATGTTTGGATGAAAATGCTCTGAAGTACCTGTGCGACCTCTTTAAATTTTACATGCTAACTAGAAACTTACGATCAACTAATCAGAAAAAACTTTGTATTCCTATTCCTCAGATCTAATATTATTTAAATTTTTGGATGAAAATGCTCTGAAGTACCTGTGCGACCTCTTTAAATTTTACATCCTAACTAGAAAGTTACGATCAATTAATCAGAAAAAACTTTGTATTCCTATTCCTCACATCTAATATTATTTAAATGTTTGGATGAAAATGCTCTGAAGTACCTGTGCGACCTCTTTAAACTAGAAACTTACGATCAACTAATCAGAAAAAACTTTGTATTCCTATTCCACAGATCTAATATTATTTAAATGTTTGGATGAAAATGCTCTGAAGTACCTGTGCGACCTCTTAAAATTTTACATCCTAACTAGAAAGTTACCATCAATTAATCAGAAAAAAATTTGTATTCCTATTCCATGGCTGAAGGTGTCTTTAACCTTCCTGACATCGTTAAATTACTTTTTTGTTAAAAAATGTTGAACAAAGATATGTTTTTCTTAATGTTTTTGGCAAGACCAGTTCCTGTCTAACACGCATGCGTGACCATATCAATTAAATACGAGACTAAATACTCAAATGCGGCTTTAAAAATATGCCACCCAAAGTGGTGCATACAACTCAATACACCAGCATTTACATAACTATGGTAACACTCTTGCAACAATAAGGAATTAATTTAACTCGAATTCCTACGTCAAACTCTGGAAAAAATATGTATTTTTTGCCTGAAGAAGAGCATTTACAAGAAACAAATGATTGATACGCATTTTATTTCCACATTATCTGAATCACGTATATACAATGGTTATTTTATATTTGCCGAGGCAGGTTTAATGCATTTCGATAATTACCAACATTTGTATTTTATAAAATCTAAGCTGGAAGACAACAAATCTAAGCTGGTAGACAATACACATATTATTCTATAGACATATGGGCATCTGGTTAGGGGAAGTCGCAAATATTCAATTTTATCAGCTAAATGACCAAAACGAACAAAAAGCTAAAAAAATTTATTGATAAGTGAATTTTTTAATACTGTCTTCAATGTAAGGTGTGTGTAGCTGTGGACATCTAAGGGCATCACTGATCTCTCTGTTAAGCTTACTGAGGATCACCCCTAAGAAGTACAGATTAACGCTTTGACTCACTCCATGTTCTCCCCACTCCTTGAGGAGAGAATAAGATTCAGGTAACACAAACCTACTAGTTAAGCAGAAAGGGTTTAACTCTAAAAAGTCAGATTAATGATCAGTTAACCCTCATAGTAACAGAGAGAGAGAGAGAGAGAGAGAGAGAGGCGGGTTAACATCAACTCAACACAAACTAGGTCATTTCAGGACTAACACATTGTTCAATTTTATTTCAATAGTTTGCTTCCACATAGGGTTCTTTAGCAGTGGGAGGAAACCGGAGGATCCAGGATAACCCACAAGGTTGGACAGACGACCATACTCGTTGCTATGTACAACCGGGGAATCGAAACCCCGCCAATAGACTCAATGGCAGACCTTATGATACAGCGTGCACATGCTAACATTCAGCCACCAACCTTCAGTAAATCCATGAGGACTGACCTGTATGCGAAAGGCTTTCACAAGAAAAAAACTGAATTGAAATGAAATGAAACACTTTTTTGCACCTATTGGGCTAATGATGACAGAGATTCACATGGCAACAAAAGTTAATTTGACCTTCTACACGTATTCCCGGATATTATGAGAATAATCCTGTATAAAATAACCAAGTTTATTCATCATGGCTGATCAATCGTTGCTAAGATTATTATCGTGGAACTTCCAATTATTAACAGTTCTCAACACTTCAGTGGTTATTTAATAATTCACAAATATTGATTGTAATATAGATCTCTTAGTTGCATAGCCTTTTGTGTTCAGTGTTTTATTACTGGCAAAAAAGATTACAATAAAAGTTGTGTAACTATTTTCAAACTTGTTAAATTAGATGTAAAGTTAAAGCACCATTGAAAAGCATGATAATTGCTCAAGCAGCACCTACTAATCAACAAAACAGAAATAAATCAGGGGAAATTAAAGATGCATTGTGTAAGATTTAAATATAGAGCTTACTGTTCTTGCTATTTTAGTTTAAAAAATATAGATAATTCAAAATGGATAGATTGAAAATTTTATTCAAATCATTTTAATGTGTGAAGTTATGACTGCCTGAAGATGTAGCGTAGATCATTTATTAAAGTAGCTAAATCTCTTACTAAATATCATGCAAAGTCTTCCACAATGAAAACACAAATTATTTGTCAATTTATATTAACAATCATGTTGTAATCTTATCGGGAAAAGATGGGCATCTGATATCCAATATTTAAGACAAAATAAACATTTTACCAATGGTACACGAAGTTTCAGCACTATTGGTAACAAGGGACTCGAAGAATGAGGCTAGGTATATTCCACAAGTTATGTCAAACCGCAACGTTCTATTATCTGGAGAGCATGCGAATATTATCGGTGTAGAAAGGAAAAACCAGATCCTAGAGATTGCCATTTGATTGAGATTGTTGGCTTATTTTGCCGAACATAAAGGATTAGAAATAGTAGTGTGAACAAAAACAATTGAATGTAAATCAATTTATATACATTCCTATTGCATTTTTACAGCGCTAGAAATCCCGGGGACTGTACAGGACAGTGAACATATACAACTGGGCCCAGAATACATTCACTTGATTTGAGGAATATTAACTCAGTCTGTTATTGACCATCTCCCAAGTATAAACTTTTCATTATCAGTGAAGACACATCCACTCCACACCATCATTAAATGCGCTTCGTGCCATAAGGCATCAATAAAGGCTAATCGAGGAAACTGAAATTTGAGGAATTTAGGTAAACATCAATATTATATATGCGCTGGAAATTATTTTCTAATAACCAACTTTATTTCGTTCGTCAATTTGCAGATTAGTCTGTTAACAAGGGAATTGATTTATTAAAATGTAAGGGATTTATTGGATATAAACGGAAATTAAACTGCACAAATTAATAAAATATTTTTTTAAAAGTCTTCTGAATAATTGAAGGATTTCGATACATATTACAACTATAGAATTGAAGACACGTTATATTAATCATTAAAAAGGAATTATTGGGAGGTATGGATTTTTCATCCGATAATTGAGGAGTGCTGTACATGGTAGTGGTCTTAAAAGTGAAAGAGAAAGAAGTTTAAAGTCCAATCAGTCATATCAGGACTAACATATTGTACATTTCGATAATTCACTATCTCTAAGGGGTCATTAGCAGTTGGGGGCAACCGGAGGACTCCTGAGAAAGCATATAAATATGTGACACATACTCCTTGTCACATACAAGGTTTGGTCGAAACCATGCCACTTGACTCAATGACAGACCTTATGATATAAAATGCACACATTAAGACCAGACCTTAGCAATTTTGGGCAATCAGAGGACTCAAAGAAACCCATAGCATTATACAGGAGGCCCTACTCCTTGCCATTTACAAGCTTAGGATTTAAACCATACCACTTGACTTAATGACAGACCTTATGATCTAAAGATCACTAAAAATCACCCCACCAGCCCCTTGTTCAGTTTCAATTGTTAGAAGTTTAGGCAGATCCAATGTAAAATGGTGACACAATTCTCAAATGCTGACAAACATCAGATCAACAGAAGAATGATTAACGTTATTACATCCAGAACAGGGGAGATAATAAGGTTTGAATTTAATTATAGGTGTCTGGTTTTGTTTCCATATTTTGATGAGAGGAGACAGTATCAGTATTTTTGTAGCCCACTTCATGTCAGACTGGATAAACCCCAGAGGCAGAAGAAAATTAAATTTGTTTACGATCACGGATGAGGGCAACCATTCCTATATAAATTACTACTATTCCTGTCAAGACAGACATTTCTTATTCAAAATTAAATTTCTTCAAGAGTTCGATATTAGCAATGGTCTACCAGCTGGGGAAGACTGGCCATACAGGCGCTGGCTGGAACCGGTGCTGTACTGATACAGATACTTTCAAAACAAAATTAATGATTATTGGGTTAACCTTGTAGGTGACGGATGCTGGGACAGTTTCAAGACCCAGTCCAAGACTGCCTACCAATAATTTTATGAGCATCAATGAAAAAAAGCAGGATGAGGGCTCTCGTTTTAATCACTACCTTAAAAAAAAGTCAAAAGATTGACCCGCTAGAAAACTCCTTGTCTGAATACATTTTTAAAAATAAACAGGATCTAGTACCAAATTCATAAAAATCAGACATTTTCAAAAATGGTTTCATCTACTGATTATTAATAAGATTGGGCAGATGGTCGTGCATGAGAGAAATAAAACATGATTAAATTAGAATCACATCAGTTTTCATAAGGTCCATCATTGAGTCAATTGCCGTGTTTTCAATTTCCTGTTTGTACGTGACAAGGATTAAGGTCGCCTATCAAAATTTGTGGGTTTTCTTTGGGGTCTCTGGTTTAAAGACCCCTACGTGCAACCAAATTATTGAAATAAAACTTAACCATATGTTTGTCCCGAAATGACCTAGATTGACTGTCTCTATGTTAACAGCCATAACATTCTTTTTTAATCCCCCTGCTATCATCAGTTCCCGAACTGTACCGAATGTTACAAGGGTAGCAAATTAGGCCTGAGGCCTTTTTCCAATTTGACCCTTGGCACAGATCGTGCGAATGATTTCGATCATTACTGCAGGAAGAAACCGAAGAACTCGGGGGAAACCTGCCTGATCGGACGAAAGACCGAATATCCCTCTCACTTACAACGATAAAATTCTTGCCCTGAGCTGGGATTGAACCCTCTTTGCATTGGTGAGAAGTATGAAATACAATGAAATGGTATTGATCAACCTACTTTTCTCCACCAAACAGGCTAAAAAAGACGGGCATTTGCTACATCATGCTATGACAGAAATTGTCCTAAACAATGGCATTTGTGTCCGCTCTTTGTCAAATTGCAATTACCAACGGTTCTATAAATGCACGCCAAGGTGTACACAGGACCTCAATTTTGTGGGTATCATCAAAACAACTGGACACTGTATGTTGTAAGATCCTCTGCCCTGCACCTTTGACATGGTCCTAGAAGAGTAACCATATCCCAAAGCTAAATGAAGAGATGGTTTGGACCTATATTTTAAATCCCCTTTACGCGTGTCTTTGTCCAACCCACTTGAGGATATCATTCGATTATCACAAGGTCTACAGGACAAGTGAAATTTAATTAATTTGGTTCAGACATTCTGTTGTTGAAAAAAGCACTGATAAATACTGATCTCCCATAAAGCAACTATGTTTCATTTCCTGTCAGATATAAACCATTTATAACATAAATTTATAACTAAAAACATCAAATTCTTAGGTTAAAAACGATGTTTGGCTGGTGATAGATTTTCAGAGATCAAGATATTTAATTATTTTTACTCCAAATACAAGTCCTAAGAGATATCTACCATTAGAACGAATCTTTTAAGAATTCTGAGCGAGATTGCAAAACACAGAGAGAGGGAGAGAGAGAGAGAGCAGATCATTTTGGGACTAACATATGTTTCAAATATATTTCGATAATTTGTTTGCACATAGGGGTCTTTAGCATTGCAAGGTAACATGAGGACCTGGAGAACAACAAGTATGTTGGACAGGTGACCTTACTCCAATTGTCACCTACAACGGGCAAATAGAAACCACATCACGGGACTCAATGACAGAATTACAATTTTAATTGTGTTTATGCAACAACAGATTTTCTACAGGAATGAATTTGTCACTATGTCTTTGGACGTTCTATATGTCACTGTGTCTGCCTATGTATTGCCATTAAATTTGTGACTGTGTGTCTTTTGACGTTAAATATTGAATATGACACTGTATTTATTGACATATTTGGTGCAGTATTTAATGTTGAAATTGACAATTAACGCTTATTGCGATTTTATGGATGGAGGAAACATTCTAGAACATTTCTAGATGTAGCCCATTACCTTTGGGGAAATTTCTTATTTCTATAGCAAACTCAAAATCAAAACAATATAAGCTACACACCCATCCAACGTCAAGTAACTAAGCTGGTTCAATCCTTATTTCCAATTACAGAATCCTACAATGAAATGATGAGTCTGGAAGGCATTCCTCAAAATAGACTCTGTAACAAGGTTGATGGTAATGAATGGATCCCTCAAGACCTTTTCCAAGAATATTTCCAGACAGTTCAGGACACATACTTGATATTTCATTTCAATGATCAATGTTTTTTGTCAGCAGATTTGTTTTTTTAAACACCAATTTTACAAACTTCGAACTCAAACATTATCAGACCATCAACTACAGTTGCTAAGGAGCAGCTGGGAGCCATGGTTGGGCAGTGAGTAAGACGTGGGCTATCGCTACCTGTAGCAGAAATTTCAGTAAACCAAAAACTGTTTACTATGATATACTAGGCGTTAAAAATATTCTTCTTACAAATCTCGTATTTGATTTATTTTCACATTTGCATTCAACATATACAAAAAAGTTTGATGTTTCCTTGTAGTCTCATTAGATCATGATTCATTGTTATTCTCTATAGAAAATCGCTGAATACGTCATTCTATCTTTTCAAAAGAACATTTTTCTATTAAAAATCATTAAAAACCAGCGGCTGCCAGGCAGGATACGCCCACATTTTCGAGAGATGGATAGAGAACAAGCAAAACCGAAAGTTAGTTTTCCTAATTATCAAAGGCTATAATTCATTAAATTACAATTTGATATGCGCAAATATCAAAAAGAATCAAGATCTTTAGGTTATAAACATGCATTTCAAGTTTCATCAAAATCGAATTAAAATTGTGACCTATACTGGGTCCACATTGTCCACAACCTTGACATACCATATTTTAACACTATTAGCGTACAAACGGTGGCCATTTTGTCTGGCAATTATGGTCCGATTTCTCTGAAATTCAAACTCAGCCTTCCATATGGTCTAACGGTGATAGAGTCAAACGTTTTTTTAAATCAGATAATAATCGTGACCTCCAGAGGGACCATAGGCGATTTTTCGGACAATCAGGGGCCATAATTCAGGAAGTTATGATCTGATATGTCCAAATAACGAAAGGAACCAAGATCTTTGGGTTATAACTATGCATTTCAAGTTTTATCAAAATTGAATCAAAATTGTGACCTATACTGGGTCCACAACCTTGATATACCATTTTATAACAGTAATCATGTACACGCGGCGGCCATTTTGTATGGCAATTTTGTTCCGAATTTGTCCAAATTCGAAGTCAACCTTCCTTAGGGTGTAACGGTGATATAACAAACGATTTTTCAAATCGGATAATAATTGTGACCTCCAGAGGGACCACAAGCTAAACAAAGACGATTTTGCGTATAATCAGGGGCCATAATTCAGGAAGTTACAATCCGATATGCCCAAATATCGAAATGAACCAAGATCTTTGGGTTATAACCATGCATTTCAAATTTCATCAAAATCAAATTAAAATTGTGACCTCTACAGGGTCCACAACCTTGATATACCATATTTTAACAGTATTCGCGTACGAATGGCGGCCATTTTGTATGGCAATTTTGGTCCAATTTTACCGAAATTTGAACTCAACCTTTCTTAGGGTGTAACGGTGATATAATCAAACAATTTTTTTAATCGGATAATAATTGTAACCTCCAGAGGGACCACAAGCTAAACAAAGACGATTTTGCGTATAATTAGGGGCCATAATTCAGGAAGTTACAATCCGATATGCCCAAATATTGAAAGGAACCAAGATCTTTGGGTTATAACCATGCATTTCAAGTTTCATCAAAATCAAATTAAAATTGTGATTTCTACAGGGTCCACAACCTTGATATACCATATTTTAACAGTATTCGCGTACGAATGGCGGCCATTTTGTATGGCAATTTTGGTATGGCAATTTGAACTCAACCTTCCTTAGGGTGTAACGGTGATATAATCGAACGTTTTTTTAAATCTGATAATAATTGTGACCTTCAGAGGTACCACGAGCTAAAATAGGTGATTTTTCGGACAATCAGGGGCCATTATTCAGGAAATTACGTTCCGATAGGCGCAAATATCGAATGGAACCAAGATCTTTGGGATATAAACATGCATGTCAAGTTTCATTAAAATCGGTTCAAAATTGTGACCTCTATAGGGTCCACAAGCTAAAAACGCGATTTTTCGTACAATCAGGGGCCATAATCCATGAAGTTTTGATTCGATACGTGCCAATATCAAAAGCAGCCGAGATCTTTTGGGGATAAACCTATATTTCAAGTTTCGTCAAAATCAGACAAGAATTGTGACCTGTAGAGGGTCCACAAACAATTGTGGACGTCCGGACGGACGGACGGACGGACAGGGGCGACGACATAATACGTCCACATGAAAATGTGGGCGTATAAAAAGTCAACCAACCAAGAGTAGTGAATAAAAAAAAAATCTTTTATTTATAAGAATTTTGAAATCTACGCAAAAGAATATTACAATTTCCCATCCTTCACAAAAGAAATTATGCTTTTCAAAGATGATTTTACGTCCTACGCAATAGAAATATAAGATTTTTCCATTCAACAAAAAAGAAAATTACGATTTTTCCATCAACACAAATAAAAACCAACATTTTCCATTCCTACACAGAAGAAATTATGATTTTCAATTCTACACAAAAGAAAATACGATTTTCTATCCTACCCGAAAAACATCCGTAATTTGCACGGCAGAAAAATAGCATATTTTGTGCTAAAAGATAAAATCCCCCGACACAGAGAATCTCTGTGCGTGTCATGATGCAAACTGTCGGGTATTATATAATTAACAGTGTTCTGTAGTCCACAAATAGACTCCGCTGCCAAAAGTATTATCCTTGTGTATATTGCTCTAATCACAATCTCTGGGGGTTGGATGGCTGAATGGTTAGCAAGTGCATGCTGTATCATAAAGCCTATCATTGAGTCAACTGGCGTGGTTTCCAATCCCCGGTTGTAAATGACAAGGAGTAGGGTTGCCTGTCTAATCTTGTGGGTTTTCTACAGGTCCTTCTGTTTCCTTCCGCTGCTAAAGACCTGCATGGGCAAGCGATTTATTGAAATAAATTAAACCATAAGTTCGTCCGGAAATGACCTTGTTTGTGTTGAGTGGACGTTAAACCCCATTTTTCTCTCTCTCTCTAATCACAATAAACGGTGGATTAACACCAAACAGATTAATAGCTTAACATTTAATCAATTTAATTAGCTGTGTTTTGTTTTATAATAAGTACTATATGATCATGCTCAAAACCGACTTGTTGTTACAGCATAGTTGTCGACTTTCATTGCTCGTCAATCCACATTTACTGTATCAAAAAATCAACATTAAACCAATTAAACACTTTCCTTTGATGTCTTCACTTGAGAACTGGAGTTATGGTAAATCATAAAAATATATCAGAAATGTTAGCATTCTTTACATCATTTCAAAATGTTGAAAATACAAACCTCTCTGAATAACAAAAGAAAGAGAGATGATGATATTGCTGTCAATGAATCTGACCTCCCCTCTTCAACATTGGCTCACAATGAAGACAGCACCACTCCTAGTATCAAAGTCTGTTGTAAAATCTCAACAAATGGTCACAAGATATGATATTCCCTCAATGAAATGTCGCTTTAATTAAAATAGTAATTCAACTCCATATTATATTTTTGTGTTTATTACATTTGTAAAATGGTAAATCCTGCTCAAAGAACAATGATGCAGTTTTTAGCTGCAGCATTCAACCTACGCAAGATCTGTCAGAGCCACTGTTTCAATCTATCTCCTGCTTGTATTGATGACAGGGAATAGTGTAACATGTCTAACCTTGCAGGTTTTCCTACTTCCTATAGATGCCTGTGCACAAATGACCCTATTTCTTTTTCTGTGTCTCAAGATTAAGGTTTAATAATCATTGCGGTACAAACAGAAAGAATCCTGTCTGATAATATCAAATGCCCTACAGATGCGTGAGTTAAACTGGATAAAAAGGGAATGATCATTAAATCTGCTTAACTTTTTCCCGAACGCAAACAGTGGTGCGGGAGAAATAAAACCTGACTTTTCCTTGCTGTCTGAATTTTGTCCAATTAAAATCACTGGCTAAAACTCGCTTTGGACATACCCGGTAAGTTTTATTTCTTTCAAAATTGATATGTGCCCATGCGCAATTATCTCTTAACAAATGAATTCAAAATAGATAGAAATCCTGATCCAATTAGCTATGGGCATGCACAATAAGTTATCTTTCTTGCAAAAGAATCAAACAGACTTGGCCTATAGTGTATGCGAACGATTCTCTCTGCTATCTTCAAAATGTATGTGAATGTCATACTACATATACCAATGGCAATTATCACAGCAGTGTATCTAAACATTATTTCCTCCTAGAACATTTGTTGTATTTTTTAGAATAATTACACTTTCGTTAAACAACATCCCTAGATAATTGTAATTTATTGGTTGTAGTATATATTCATAATGTCATGCAGATCGCTAAACATTCTTTACCAATTACATGAATTTCAATTCTGTTCCAATACTTTGGAAATAACAATTTAATTATGTACCAGGAACCGAACATGAAAGACGTGGGTTTTATAGATCTTGTAAAATTTTGCAGGAAGAATTTGCTAAAACGATTCTTTAAAAGGAATCTATATGTAATTGAATCTCTGTTTTTATCCAATAGTTGCCTGTGTTGCACCATATCTTAAGGTTGTTAGCATAGTATCTCTCTGATTGTATTCAGAAAATGTTCAATTGTTCCTTTGCTTTTAGATTTGGTTTAAAAGGAAACTCTGTTTTATCCAATCCCTGCATGTATTACATATTATCTCTCTAATCGTATTTAGGAAATGTTCAATTTGTTCCTTTGTGTAAGTCTTTAAAACGAATCTCTACTTTTTTTCCGGACATTGAATAAAATAGATACTAGATTAATCTTCCTTCTTTGAATTTGCTGTGAACCTTCTTTTCTTATTGCAGTCATACAATTCTAGATTTCACTACATTTGTTGTGTCTTGTATTTTGTATGTGTGACAAAATTTCATGTCTTGTAGATATTACAATATTGTGTCTTGTAGGTGTCATGACATTTATTGTGTCTCACGTGTCACAATATTTGCTGTGTCTTGTATGTGTCACAATATTTGTTGTGTCTCATGTGTCACAATATCTGTTAGGACTTGTAGGTGTCACAACATCTGGGTGTCTTGTATGTGTCACAATATTGTGTCTTATAGATGTTACAATATCTGTTGTGTCTTGTAGATGTCACAATATCTGTTGTGTCTTGTAGATGTCACAATATCTGCTGTATCTTATAGATGTTACAACATCTGGGTGTCTTTTAGATGTTACAATATATGTTGTTTCTTATAGATGTTACAACATCTGAGTGTCTTGTGAAGTGTTACAATATCTTTTGTGACTTGAAGATGTTACAATATATGTTGTGTCTTGTAGATGTTACAATATCTGTTGTATCTTGTAGATGTTACAAAATCTGGGTGTCTTGTAGATGTTACAAAATCTGGGTGTCTTGTAGATGTTACAAAATCTGGGTGTTTTGTAGATGTTACAATATCTTTTGTGTCTTGTAGATGTTACAATATATGTTGTGTCTTGTAGATGTTACAATATATGTTGTATCTTGTAGATGTTACAACATCTGGGTGTCTTGTAGATGTTACAATATCTGTTGTGTTTTATAGATGCTACAACATCTGGGTGTCTTGTGGATGTTACATTATCTGTTGTGTCTTGTAGATGTTACAATATCTATTGTATCTTGTAGATGTTACAATATCTATTGTATCTTGTAGATGTTACAATATCTGTTGTGTCTTATATGTTACAATATCTGTTGTGTCTTATATGTTACAATATCTGTTGTGTCTCACATGTGATAATATTGAACCTTGGCTGTCTATTGAATTTCTGAGTGTCTTGTAAAAAACATGAACACTTTTTGTTGGATTTTTTGACGAAGTGGGAAGTCTGTACACTTTGTACAAATTTTATGTCTGGGTTTAAGGATGAAGTGTTTTTGTTCAAAGTTTGATTTTTCTTTATCTTGGGGAGTTTAGTGATGTCTTGTGTCTTAGATAGTGGAGAATATTTAGTTTAAAGGTTGTGTTTGTGTAGACTTTTGTTTAAAGGTTGTGTTTGTGTAGACTTTTGCTAGTCAAATTGAGACTGTTACTTCAAATGGTTCAATTAAATCAACTTACCTGTTCAGGTTATTACAGGTAAATCAGGAGAATTTAAAATCAACTTACCTGGAAAGAAAAATGGATAGATTTACAAACAGAAGTACATACTATACAGACGTATACAGACATATAAGTTCAAACCACTCCTTATTTTTGAAAGCTTAAATAATCATCTGTCCCTCTAATTTGTCTGAGCACCTTGAAGTGTATGTTTCAAAACAAAATCTCAGATCTTAACAGACACATGTTTGTTTGTAGCATGCTCGGATCTTTCTCAGGAACACAAAACCTCAATATATTAGAAGCTTGTTCTTAGAGGCTTTTCATCAGTAATTATGTGGGTTAAGCAAAAAAAAACAATTAAAGATGCATATGTAAATAACAATGAAAGATGCTTTGTTTGGAGTGAAGTTATGAGCGTTTGAAGTTTTCACCAAATAGTCTTGCTTTTCAAGTACCACTGACATGATAATAAAGAAAGTCTTGATTATCCATTATTAACGGCAAGGCTGTTCTTATCTATTTGAAATCTAAGCTACCCTATGTTCTAGAGAGTTGATTATACACTTGTCATGTAAATAAATGTCTCCATTATTATATTTGATTGTCAAATCCCATGGAAATGATAATAAATTAAGTCTTGATTATCCATTATTTAATGGTGAGGCCATTCTAGTCCATTTAAAATCTGTGCCATTTGATAATCTAGAGAGTTTATTACGGACTTGTCATGTTAATAAATATCTAGATAACAATCTAAAATGTACTAAAATAATGATTAAAGTTATTATTCATCACTAACTCGAATTCAAAGTCTATGATTCCATTAAGGTTATCAATGTCTTTTCTTATATTTTTGTCACCATAAAACTCCTCCTATAACACTGTGTGCTATTACAAGAAATAATGTCCACAAAAATTAAATAGTGTGGTGAAATGTGGAAAATCTTCTTAAGTGTGAAGCAAGAAGTATTGATGAACTGGAGACGGCATGACAGCATTTTACCATTATGATGATTTAAGCCAGTGACACCATTTTGGTGAAACTAAAAACATTTTAAGAATATTCGGTTGTGTGGAAATTGGTTTTACACAGTGAAAAGCAACACATATTATATAAATAATAAATTATTAAGTTATAATAAATCTATAAAGTTACGCCTATAGTATTAAAAATATCATCTCATATACAGCAGATTGTATAGATTTATGAAAAATAAATTTGATTACATAATGAAAGGCAACACATATACAGTTATAATAAAGAAGGTTTTGGCATTAAAAATGACGGCTCAAACCGAGTAGCATAGCCTATACAACAGATTGTATAGATTTATGAAATTTTAAATACACATAATATATTTCATATCTAATAAAATAAAATGAATGATTGATATTCATTAAAATACTGTGATATGATACATGTATTGTTTGGTGGGTCAATCTGCATACCTCGGCAGATTCTAGTACCCTACATCTAACCTCGGCTGTATGACGGTAAGTAATATGTACCTACACCTATGGGGGTATAAAAGAGTTATCTCCCTTGATATAAAATTTTCATTTAATAGATTTTGTGAAGTACAAACTTGTTACAGCATACTAAGGATATGATCCATTTACTTTAATATTTATATAGTGCATCATTCAACAAAGTGTTTGGAAGGTATTTTACAATACAAACATATACATTTATAATATACATAAAAGGTTACAAATAAGCCAATATTGCGACTGCAGATGTCTGCCAAAATAAAATGATCACACTCAATAAATACTTCTGCATTTATCTTTAGGCTTAACCTCGGCAAACATAAGTCAAGGACACCAAACACTGTCACAGAATTAGAATCATTTACCCCACTTTTGAACATTCAATGAGAGAGAGAGAGAGAGAGAGAGAGAAAGAGAGAGAGAGAGAGAGAGAGAGAGGGAGGAAGTAAGGAAGCAAGCAAGCAAGGAGGTTGGACAGGCAACCCTACTCCTTGTCACATACAACCGGATATTCGAAACCACATCACTTGACTCGCGCACATGCTAAGCATTCGGCCATCCAACCCCCCTAATGAATTGATATTTGTTATTTATTCTGTGTAGTTTGACTTGTCCGTAGGTTTGTTTTGTTGGATTTGTTTTGTGTGTAGTGTGGTTCTCCTGCACTTACTATTAAAGAAAAGTGTAATGAAATGGGGGTTAAAGATAAGTGGGTTAACGTCCAACTTTTCTGCATCAACTTGCCTAATAATAAAGGCCATACGCCATACAGTGATGCAGGTTTAAGGACCTCACAAGGACAGATGACTAGTCGTTCAGATGGTATGAAAAAAACATGGTCTTGTGTACACATTGGCGTGCACCAAAAAGATCCCTTGGCAGTTTGAATTCAATGCAAGAGTAGGCCGTAGCACTGCTGCAGGGTCAAAATGTCCCTCGTAGCTCACTGTAAGGTGTATGCCCATCTTCATTGGCCCAGTTTGGAGCAGAACAGTAAGATGTTTAACCCCATTTCATTTCATTTCCAATCAAAACACTGTACTTGTTAGGCCCTGTAGAGAGAGAAATTTTAGAACTAACACATGGTTCAATTTTCATTTCAATAATTTGCTAGCACATAGGGGTCTTTAGCAGTGGGAGGAAACTGGAGGATCAGGAGAAAACCCAAGAGGTTGGACAGGTGAGCCTACTCTTTACCATGCACAAATGATGATCGATACCAAACTACTTGACATACCTTGTGATTTTAGGTGTATGTGTTAAAACACTAGACCCCCTCCCCCCAAAAAATTATTTTATGGGTACATTATCTCCCTTTACGACAAACCATGATCAATAGTGTTGTCCAATCTGAGGTCATGACACAAACACACTCAAATCAAACATGGTGACCTCTACGAAAACCTAAACAGTGAATGTAAAATGAACTTTGCAACTCTATTATCACCAGTAGACATTTTAGCTTGTATAAACCCAACAAACAGGATGAATGACAAAATTCTACTACAAATTATACTACACAATACCCCCCCCCCCCCCCCCCCCGTCCCCAACAAACTACATGTATACCGGTATCACAAACCTTGCTGAACGAGGACAGTTAGCAGGGAAAATGTTTCCATCTATTTCGAACTTTGTTCTTTTTGAAAATAGTATAATAATTTTTTTTTAAATACATTCAAAATTGGTGTATTTTCTCTTAGCCTTTGTTTATATTATGTGTAACTTATATAAACAAAGGCTTAGAGAAAATAAACCAACTAAGCTCAACTATATATCAAATTTGGAACTTTATTATCATCAGTATCAATGCGGAATAAACATGTTATCAAGGTCATATAAAAATCACTGTTTGTCTTAAGTTTAATCCAGGTTCCTTATTCAAAATATAGGAAGGGGAATGGTTAGCTTATGTGTGCTGTATCAAAAAACCTATCATTGAGTCAACTGGCGTGGTTTCAGATCTCCAGTTGTAAGTGACAAGGAGTAGGGTTTCCTACCACTGCTAAAGACACCTACACGCAAGCGAATTATTAAAATAAAATTAAAACCATATATTAGTCCCGAAATGACCTAGTTTGTGTCCAGCGGAGGTTCATCCCATCTCTCTCTCTTGCCAATATACTTGTACATGTTCACAGTTGTAATAAAGACGTATTATTGATTCTGTTTCTTTTATTGGTGTGGAGTGATCATACAAAAAAAAATATAACAGTTTTATTAAAAAGTTCAGTAAACACTGAAGAACTGATTTATGGCCATTTTGAAAAACAAGTATTAATATAGGTACAGAATCTGTCCCCATCTACAACAGAATTGGAGATTTCATCTCAAGGGAAACAACTCCAGCATGCTTGCTGAAAATAAATGGGGAATCTTTTTAAAAGAGAGAGGAAGGGGGTTAATATCCACTCAACACAAATTAGGTCATTTTGGGACTAGCAAATGGTTCAATTTTAGGTCTTTAGCAGTAGGAGTAAAATGGATGACCCAGAGAAACCTACGAAATTGGGCATGGGACTCCCTGTCATGTATATAAGCAAAACAATGCCACTTGACTATTGGACTACATGTATACACCATGTCCTTGTAGGTTTGGTGCTGGGGCATGGCTCTCCTGAAATTTGTCTGTGATGGATGGCAGGAGTTTCAGGTTTTTAGAATAACTCACAAAACTCTAATTTGCTTCAGGTAACAATAAGGCATGGTGTGAAAGGTTATATTGTAGGCATTCCAAGCAGACAAGAATTATTTATTGGGGAAAATGTCTTCATAATCGGAATATGATATAAAATTAAATCTGAAATGGGGTTTAACAAATTATTCAATGAACTCTATAATTACAAAACTTTTGTAAATAACAGACACATTTAGATGAGAATTCACCCACACCCCTCCTTATTGTAAGGAACGTGAAAAAAGACAAACATTAAATAATCAACACTACTGACCAATGTAAACAGTTTTCTTAGCCATTCTTAGCGATCAATTGTTTGTAAATAGGTGATATTTTAGACAATTCGTACCAGGAGTGGTTAAAGCAAAAGGCATATAAAGCCCTGTATCCAACCAATATTACACAAGATATGTAGAGATATGTAGGAGATTCCAGACTATACTATGGTTAAAAAAAAAATGTTAGTCAAACTATTTAGGGGCCTGGGGTCGTGTGACTGCAGGATTGACAAGTGTATTCAGTTCTTTAAATTAAGAAAAAAACATGGGACTCCTCCCTGACATAAATTTTTACAAACACGTAAAAGAACCCTTGTTAGTAGAATTTGCTGAGCAGGCAAATTGCTCCTCGAATTGCAGACACATGTTTGTCTCCAAATGACCATAGTATTGTATTTACAAGAGGTTAAACCCAATCCCATTCGATTAATATAATTTACTTGTTCACAAGGGTCTTCATTTGTCGACAGGCCTATAAATAGTTGTGCACGGCCAAATTGGAGATTAGGATGGCTTACAGTTGTCTGATCTTTTTTTTAATACATATTGATGTAAAATCTCTTGTATATTGTGTTCCACACATTACATCCTTCTCCTCTGACATTTTTCTGTTACAGTGCAATTTTATTTCAATAATCTGCCTGCCTTTAGGGGTCTTTAGCAGTGGGAGGAAACAGTAGTCAGTATGACCCAGAGAAAACTGATTGGAAGATGACCCTACTACTTGTCACATCCAACCATACCACTCGACTAAATCACAGATCTTATGATATACAGTAAACTGTATCTTTAATAATAATAATAATAATAATAATAATAACTTTATTTATCGAGGACAACACATTTAGTGAAGAACACTAATCTTCCCTGCGTTCCTCCTACTCACTACATACTATATACATTGTTCTATTCTGAATAATCAGTATTATTTTGTATGTATTATTCAGATGACAACGTATTAGAAAGTCGTATTAGAAAGTCGTAACAGCTACGCAGACAATTTTATTGCAAAGTTTTTTAAAAAAACAGGGAACTGTGTTAAACGTTGCTGCCAATTTTTCTCATTGAAAGATATGTTTGTGTCTGGAAGAACAATATATTTCAAGTTTCATCAAAATCATATAAAAATTGTGACCTCTAGCAGGTTCGCAATCTTGGTATTACATACTTTTACACCACTAGCATACGAGGAACAGTCGTTTTCAGTCAGAATTTCACAAAATTTAAAAATCAGCCATTAATACGGTGCAATGGTGACATATTGAACATGATTTTTCATACAATCAGGGGCCATAATCCATGAAGTTACGGTCTGATATATGCCAATATAGGCAGGAACCAAGATCTTTGTAAGATAAACATATATTTTAAGATGCATCGAGATCGGATAAAAATTGTGACCTGTAGAGCATCCACAAACATATTGATGGAAAGGGGTAAAGATAATCTACGTTCACATGAAAATGTGTGAGTATAAAAATCACCCATATCCAAAGGTTTTTTTTTCGGTCCGCAATGCTGGCATTAAACAATTGTCAGCTGGACCTACTGTTTTAACATATTTTTTTATTATGACAAAGGGAGAAGTTTATAAGTGTTTTAAATTGACTTTTTAATATACCAGGACTTTTTATTTTGTGTGTAAACCAATTTTAAGGAGACTCAAGACATTAACGGATATCTGAATTGTATGTTTTTACCAACTTTTCAACCCATAAACAGTTAACAATTTAATTAAATCAACCTGTCCATAATATCCTATATATAATGTATTGGACGTTAAATCTTTCATAAACATCAACAAAAACAATCACCACTTGTCTGAAATGAATTTGAATGGAAAAATAATTTAATCATCCTTTGATAAAGTCGTCAGTAATCGTTGTAAATAATTACAGTACATTTCCTGTACACCCTCAAGCACAAGAGATAAAGATGGTTTATCACCTACAAACATGCAGAATGAACATAAATTGTTAATCTAGAGAATAATTAGCCATCACCTACATCACTAAACAAACTTAAAAGAAAAACTCTAGAACTAGTGGCGTGCACAGAAGGGGAAGGAGGGGGTTTACGGCACTGGGTAACCAATCAAAGAGTGATATTATAATCAAGAGTTATTTACAGTTTGAAATTATTATTGCTAACTTTGATTTACACCAGCTTTTTTACTCAATATAGATCAAAACTTTATTAACTCATCCGTTTTTACGAATTTTAAATGTCTACTATTCTCACATTTCAAAGTATAAGCCCTTTAAACGTTGATGGCATATAATTGAAGAATTGTATCTGGGCTCAAGAAACCTTTGCACGCCATTGTTATAAAAACCATGCAGGAGGGATTGGGTGACTTAAAGATTTAATGCTCTCCCTCCCTGGGGTTTAAACGTCCTACTGTTCTGCTGCAAACTGGGCTAATGCAGATGGGCATACGCCATACACTGAGCTATGAGGGAAATTTTTACCCCGCAGCAGTGCTACGGCCTACTCTTGCATAGAATTCTAACTGCCAAGGGATTTTTGGGTGCACGCCAATGTGTATAAAGGACCTTGGTTTTTTACATGCCATCCGAATGACTAGACAGCTGTCCTTGACCTGCATCACTGTATGGCGTATGGCCTTTATTATTAGGCAAGTTGATGCAGAAAAGTTGGACGTTAATCCACTTATCTTCAACCCCCATTTAATTACACTTTTCTTTAATATTAAGTGCAGGAGAACCACACTACACACAAAACAAAACCAACAAGACAAACCTACGGACAAGTCAAACTACACAGAATAAATAACAAATATCAATTCACGAGGGGGTTTGGATGGCCGAATGGTTAGCATGTGCACGCTGTATCATAAAGCCTGTCATTGAGTCAAATGGCGTGGTTTCAAATCCCCGGTTGTACATGGCAAGGAGTAGGGTCACCTGTCTCCCCTCTTGGGGTTTCTCCGGGTCCTCCAGTTACCTCCCACTGCTAAAGACCCCTACACACTAGTGAAGTATTGAAATAAAATTTAAAAACATATGTTAGTCCTGAAATGACCTAGTTTGTGTCGAGTGGAGATTAACCCCATTTCTCTCCTTTCTCAATTCATGTGCTATAGGATTCAACTAAGAACAATAATGTTAGAACCTGTAAAGGTTAAATTGATTTTTCAGCCAATGCTTCCATATTTTCATCATGAAAATATGATAATGTGATTTCCTGGTTCAAACTTTGACCTAATCATTGATCTTAACATATTTTATTACTTTAAAGTAAACGGATCGGACAAAAGTTACTAAAACTTACAAAAGAGTCCTCTCCAATATAATATAGTTGTTATAGGTGGTCCAGAGCCTCGTGCGCAGCAATGTCGGGCGTAGGTACGAACTACGTGAACACCGTAGTTGTGAAACCGACTGGGATTCTAATTTAACCCAACCCTCCCCCAGAAAATTATGAAAATTGACTCCCTTAGACTCGATTTCGGAGCACTTAAAAATTGTTAAACCACGGATTAATTAATCAAGGTTGGCACATGGTAAAAACCTTGTCAACGATTTTGTCAAAACGTATGTATATTGCCGCCCAGTCTTCAACCTTTGAGTTCAGTACGTGAACACCGCAGTTGTGAAACCGACTGGGATTCTAACTTAACCCAACCATCCCCCACAAAATTTTGAAAATTGACTCCCTTAGACTCGATTTCTGAGCACTTAAAAATTGTTAAACCACGGATTAATTAATCAAGGTTGGCACATGGGAAAAACCTTGTCAGCGATTTTCAAAACGTATGTATATTGCTGCCCAGTCTTCAACTTTTGGGTTTAGTAGGCGGCACAGTTTAGCCAGTGCGCGGCGCCGCCTAGTCACCATGTTAAACGAGGCTCTGAGGTGGTCAGTGAAACCAAGTCATCAAATGTGCATATCAGATACTAGTAAACAATTAATAAACAAAACAGACATATCAGACACAAAATCAGTTTATTTAAAATATGGACCCGGGAGAATACCTCGGTATAATATACCTTATAACAGCCAAATATAAGGTTCATTTGGCGAGGTTCAAATATTAAAACTATTCTATTTAAAATGAAAAACTGTTTTGCGGGCGGTAGTGTGTTTTTCCATTCTAGAACAACATCATGATTTAAACACTCTGTGTTCTGTATGTATTTCTGTACTTGCTTATCTAAGTACATATTCTGAATGGTCGTTATTCAGTGTCACTCCAAAGCAATGTCGTCAGATTTAGGTTATAATAGTTTTTTAATGGATCAAATAATATAAGCTTACTCCTTTGCTCATCATACAAAGGACAATTTTGGACATTGTGTATTAATGGTTTCAATTTAGTATAATAGTCGAAGCCTTATGAATAAATAAACAACCAAAAGTGAGGTCGATGTCCCCTGCTGCAATCACAAAATAAATAGATGAACATATTAATTAATTGCATATTTGTCTTTTCACAAAGTATCTAGTAATCACACTGATTATCTATACTTGGTCTAAACAAAAAATGTTCAAGATGAAACTCAGTCAAGGTATTGAAGTACCTGGTAGTGTCCATCAGTTCGAATGAAAGTTATCTTGTCCCAAAGCACCTATCTTGCAGAAACATTTGTCATTCCATAACTCATTGGTAATAATGTGCTCAACCCTCTCATGAGAGATGCCCACAACACTGGCAATATGTCCAGTGGTCAATCATCGATCAGCCATCTTTATGTCATGAACATGGATAAAGTTTCATTCACTACTGTGGAAAAGGAAGATATATGCTACATGTATCTGTGTTGGGGTTAGTCCTTTAAGTTGTAGGTACTTGATGACTGCGTTACAGTGAGTTTTATCCATTTCTGGTGATTTCAATGGGCAGGTTAACAGTCTGGTACGATGATGATAATATCACTATAGTTCTAGTTCTTATGTCTATGATTCATTCAATGATTGGACTTGTTAATGACAAAAAGATTGTTTCAACACAATTGATCTATCATTTTCACGTTAAATCATTAGCTCCTACCCCAACCCTTACCCCTGTCTCAAGTGTCAAAGTGTGCATTAAATTATAGCAATAGGTTGGTCCCTCAATGACATATACTTTGTGTCAAGTGGAATGTTCAACCCCATTTCTCTCTTTCTGCATTGGACCACAACCTGCCTCTAAAAGTGCAGAACAGTAGGACGTTAAACCCCATTTCATTTGCCTCTTTAAGCTTCAAGAAAAAAATATCATGTGTCATTGATAACCCAATCATCCTGATCTAAAACCTGTTACGGTGTGACAAACCCGATTATTGAATAACACACAGAGATTTATCTCCTGTCAATTACCAATAACAGGAAATCTGAACAGCAGATTCAATCAGAACTAGTAACATTAAACTAGGGATCTATTATAATAGTAAGTGAAGGAGGACCGCACAACACACAAACAATTACACAAGACAAACATATGGACAGGACACAGTATACAGATGCTAGACCCAACAAACACACAGATCAAGTAAACGGATCTGGGGGCTAAGTAACATTAAACTGGAAAATAAATTTCAGTATCCTAGTCTTAGGTCATGGAACATACTAGTACATTGAGGAATGAGTGCTCATTTATCTTCCTCAGTCAGGTTTTTGCTTCTGACTTTTTAAGCTACGTAAATTTTACTGTGTATTCAAAGGGGACTGGGATACAAAAACAGAGCTTCACTGCTATCCTAGAGGTACCCTATGGTGGACTGGGATACACAAGTAGAGATATGTCACTATCCTAGAGGTACCCTATGGTGGACTGGGATACATGGAAAGAGATATGTCATTATCCTACTTGTACTCAATGGTGGACTGGGATACATGGATAGAGCTTTGTCACTATCCTACTAGTACTCAATGAGAAACTGGATAGATTGTTTTATTCAGAGAAACAAGGTTTCAACATTCATCAGCTTGATTATTATACATGCAATCATGTGGTTTCTAATCCATTTGTTGAGTGCATTTGTGAATTATGTCACACCCTGCTACCATATGGTTTATTACTGAGTTATGTGACTTATTCCCACACCATGATGTATTACTGAGGTATGTCACTCCCTACCCTCTGTATGATGTATTGATGAGTTATGTCACAACCCACTGTATGTCACTCCTACCCAATGTATGGCTTATTACTGTGTTATGTCACTCCCTCACGCAACCACTATTTTTCACTACTACCCACTGTATGGCTTATTACTGAGTTTTGTCACTCCCTTCCCAACCCAGTGTATGTCACTCACCCCCCAGCCAATGTATGTCACTTACACCCAAGTGATGGTGTATTACTGAGTTGTCATTATCACCGAACCACTGTGTGTCACTCACTCCCCAACGACTCACTATATGTCACTCCTACCCATTGTATATCATTTTGCTGGATCCCCCACCCACTATATGGTGTATTACATAGGTATGTCACCCCCCCACCCACTGTATTTTGTTTTACTGAAATATGTCACTCTTTCCCACATCCACTGTATGGTGTATTACAAAGATATGTCATCAATCCCTCCCCCACCCATTGTATAGTGTATTACAAAGGTGTGTGATCACCCCCCCCCACCAATTTTATTGTGTATTACAAAGGTATGTCACATCCTTCCCCCACCCATTGTATGGTGTATTACAAAGGTATGCCACTCCCTCTCACTGTTTGGTGTATTACTAAGTTATGTCACGCCATTCCCACTGTTTGGTGTATCACTAAGTTATGTCACACCATTCCCACCCGCTGTATGGTAAATTTCTGAGTTATGTCACTCCCTCCCCCGCCCATTGTATTACACAGGTATGTCATCACTCCCTCCCCCACCAATTGTATGGTGTATTACAAAAGTATGTCATCACTCCCTCCCCCACCAATTTTATGGTGTATTACAAAGGTATGTTACATCCTTCCCCACCCATTGTATGGTGTATTACAAAGGTATGCTACTCCCTCTCACTGTTTGGTGTATTACTAAGTTATGTCACGCCATTCCCACTGTTTGGTGTATTACTAAGTTATGTCACGCCATTCCCACCCACTGTATGGTAAATTTCTGGGTTACGTCCCACCCACAGTATAGTTTATTACTGAGTTATGTCACACCCTCCCCACCCACTGTATGGCATATTAATGAGTTATGTCACTCCCTCCCCCACACATTGTATGGTGTATTACAAAGGTATAAATAAAATAAAACCAAGTACGAACAATCCAAACCATTAGACAAAATTCGAAGTCCTAAAAACGGTATAGGCAAAATAGTGTAATATCGCAAAACAGTGTAATCAGCATATGGACTGTTCACCGTGTACAAAATACACGACGAACAGTGGTAACAGGTGTCCAGAAGAGTAAGCTTACCCTGCCTGGCGCGCCACACCCACCATAGCTGCATCCAATCTATTAGGCGAAATCTCAGTAAAATAGCGTGATAGACCAATGAACTATCGGTATGCAAAATGCACGTGATGAACAGTGTTAACGATGTAGTACACATATATTATCAGGGAGATAGTATACCCGTCAATTAAATATGTCTAGAATAATAGTCGAGAGAGACATGTTATATTTACCGATCAAGTCAATATGACGGCCATAAAACTTTTTAAAGGTTTTGATAAGTCTATTTTGCAGAATCCCTGTAATTGAAGCTTAGATGACAAATGCCTCGATCTACTCAAAAAATCAGAATAGAATGAACAAGCTCTCGCGTAACGAATTAGCTGAGACACAAACACTCCATGAGCTGGTGATAAATGGAAAGTTAACAATCGGAAAGTCAAAGTCATCACGTTTATCGTACAATTTAACACTTAGTTTATGGCAATTGTCAAAATCGAGACGCATGTCCAAGTAGGAAGCGCAATTGTCACTGTCAGTAGTATTTTTAATTTCGAGCTCATCAGGATATATGAATTCTATATAATCACTGAATTTTGGATTATTCAGTCCCTCATCCACCCACTGTATGATGTATTACAAAGGTATGTCATCACTCCCTTCCCCACCCACTGTATGGTGTATTACAAAGGTATTTCACTCCCTATTCCGGCCACTGTACGGTGTATTACTGAGTTATGTCACTCCCTCTTTCACTGTACGGTGTATTACTGAGTTATGTCACTCCCTCTTTCACCCACTGTGCGGTGTATTGCCAAGTTATGTCGCTCCCTTTCACCCCCAATGTACGGAGTATTACTGAGTTATGTCACTCCCTCCTCCACCCACTGTACGGAGTTATGTCGAAGATACTCTTCTTCAATGACCACCTTAAAGGGGAAGACAATGATTTTAAACAAAGGTTTCCATAAATCTTAAATATATATTTATAAATAATCCCCTCTGTAACACACAGTCAAAAAGTTTTTTAAGTGAGAAATTAATTTTTATTTAAACCGGAAGTGACATAGTTGGTTCAACACTCTCACTGGGCTCTATAGTAAGCATATAGATTTGGCATAAGTTTACTACTGCATTGTGTCCATGCGTCGTCCTTTGGCCAAAAATCTGATCAAATGCCCATGTTTATAAGGATATTATAAACACGAATTTATATTTATTTAACGTATAGTACACAAAGCTGTCGCTTAAATTCACTCATACTGAACAGCAAGCTGTGTCTCAATTCACGCCACAGTGAGCGTGTTGAACCAACTATGTCACTTCCGGTTTAAATAAAAATTAATTTCTCACTTACAAAACCTTTTTGACTGTGTGTTACAGAGGGGATTATTTATAAAAATATATTTAAGATTTATGGAAACCTTGTTTAAAATCGTTGGTCTTCCCCTTTAAGCAAATATGTTAGAAATAAAATTAAATGGTGTTTAACGTCCTATTCATACTACTGGGCTAAATAACATAACTTACCGATTTTGGCTGAGACTACTACTGATAGGCCACGATCTTCTGGTGATTTTGGCAAGTATCAGGCGCTTGCGTATTAAAGGAACATGTTCTGTATCATCAGAGTCTTGTTTCGATTCAGTTAAAGATCTTGAAGTTCGTCTAGAAGGTGACCAATGTCGATGAGCCCAGAGGTGTTGTGGCTCGTCAAAATTATCTATACTTTGTTCACCTTTATCTCCATCAGTTGAAAACACACTATGTTCCTCACTTCCAACTTTCTCAATCGATGCCAAAGCAAAAGTCTTATCATATCCAGAAATCTGTTCAACAGAATTTGAATTTTCATCATCTGCTTCAACACTTGATAGTCTGCACATTTTCCCTAATTTGGGTGTACCTTCCACGCTTGTCATATGCATAATTTTGGGTCTTGGAGAAGACATTTTTGTTTTAAAAAACAAGTCACATATATTCCAAATATAATATTCCTTTACAAATCAATTATTAAATTCATTCACATTTCAATTCAAGCTTTAATTCAAGTCAGAATGTAGATGTTGATAAGACAGTATATAAGTTAGAAGTTCAATTCTTTCAATATAAAATCGCTTAGAGCAGACACAGATTTTGGAAAAAAAAACAGATCACACACACTGCCTAAAGCAATAATTCTTCCTTGATGAATAAATCTTAATTACCCAACCAGAAATTTATTTTTCCAATCGACAATAACGTATATTTTGTTGTTGAAATGTAGACATCTGGACGGTGAAACACAATTTGATTTTTAGATACACATATTCTATTCTCTGAATGTATTCTTATGTGGTTTTATCTTCTAATTCACATTAAAGACTCGAGAACATTTTTTCATAAGTATGATCTTTATCTAATTTGTTTTTATGTTTGTCTATAAGATCAAATATTGCATACACAATTAATCGCTAAATCACAAGAAATATATCTGTAATATTTTTATTTTCAGGTTTTTTTTATAAAGTTTATCAGTTACGTAAATTTCCCTTATTAAATATTCCTCTTTAAACCTAAAATAAACAAGTGTATTTACGTTAGTATAGGAGTGAGATACTTGACTAAATAAATCACAGCCTAATTGAATCTAATAAAAACTGGGTTAATCCTTCAACCTAATCTTATGACAACTAAACTATGTTAGAGCTTTACTATAAAATTTACTATGACCCTGATATTGAGATCTACTGAGTCTACCAACTGCATCAAAACCATTATAAACAATAACTTTAAAACAATTCATTTGAGGCTATTTTTTGCCCAGCTCTATGAAATGAGAGAGAAATGTGGTTTAATGTCCACTTGATACAAAATAGGTCATTTCGGGACTAACATTGTTTAATTTTATTATAATAATTTGCTTGCGTGTAGGGTTCTTAAGAAGTGGGAGGAATACAAGGGACCCAGAGAAAACCCACAGAGCTGGACAGGCGACCCTACTCCTTGCCTCGTACAACTGCCTTTAGAGATGAAATGAGGTTTTAATGTTCTACTTTTCTGCATCAAACAAATTAATAAAGATGGTCATACACCATGCAGTGAGTTATAAGAGAAATTTTCCCCCGAGGATGGCGTTTCTGCATACTCAACTGTCACTGTAATCAGGGTATCATTTAATCTTGTGTATTTAGCACTAAATGCTTTCACATTCATTCAATATCAAATCTTTGTTTAAAAACTCATAAAAATCGTTTAATCTAATTTGTACATGTGTCCAGTTTAAAGCTGACCATTCTATTTGGATAATGAATATCCAATTTACAAGTATTTAATTTCTAGATCACTGTTAAATCAGCTATAAACTGGACACAAGTACTAAAGTGGCTTCGGGATGATTTTTACAGATTTTAAAACAAAGATTTGATATTAAATGAAGGAAATGAGTGCTAGATACACAAGATTAAATGATACCTGTATTACAGTGTGTCAATGGTTCTATTACGTACACACCAACATGTACACAGGACCTCATCGGTTTCAATGGCAGGTCCTCTATCTCACCCAAGTAACAAATAAAGGGAAACCAGACTGAAAAATGCGGAAAAACTTTTTCAACCAACAGCAGGACCAACTGGTTAGTGAGCAAAGGCTTACATATTATACAACAAATCTTAACAACCAGACTCTGTTCGTTTCCACCCCCCAACCTCCATTCCTTTTACACTTAAAATGTGATTTAGAACAATATCGGGTATTTCCACAATGTCAACACCAATTATTGAATGTCATAGCAGGAAACAAGCCATTCGCAGACAATTATTTACACAACAGAAAAAATATATACATCATGTTTACTTTTCCATTTTCACAAATGAGTTTTAAAAAAAAAAGTGTTAATAATGTCAAATGTATTGAACAGGTCGATAAATTGATTCAAACTTAAACTGTTCAATAATAGGATATATAGATTATATACTTAATCCTAGTTTCAAGCTGTCAAAGTCTATAACCAGTAACAATACAGCTAAAAGAAATCATTTACATTGCAGCGTTAACACAAGTCTAACATCGACCAAATTTCTGAACTTATCCAATCCAAACCACTGCTAGTCATGAAACACAAGGCATTGATACCAAGCAATACACCCCTGGCTACTGATGACCAAACTGCTGAAATTACAGTCTTCAAACCACTTCTCAAATCTGCCCCAAGGCATTCATACCGACTGATATATCGAACAAACTTCTGAAAGTCCAAACCACTGTTAATATTTGCTTCAAGGAGTCTTGGCAATCAAGTACATGATACTTCATACCACCAGATAACACCTCTCATATTGTAAAGTCCACATAGATAACAATGGTTGTGGTACCATTGTAGATATAATAATGGTATGATAACTTTCTAGAACACTTGATATTTCAGAAGCTCACATAGCTAACCATTTTCATAATAACATTTGTATTACACTACATAAATTAAATTCATATTTAAATTTGCATCTTGAGAGCAGCCTTGAAACATATTTTGAGAGTAGCCTTTCAAACACATTTTGAGAGTAGCTGTTTAACACTTGTGAGAGTAGCCTTTCAAACTGCTTTTGAGTGTAGCCTTTTAACACTTTTGGGAGTAGCATTTCAAACACATTTTGAGAGGAACCCTTTTAAAACATTTTGAGAGTAGCCTTTCAAACACATTTTCAGAGTAACCTTTTAAAAACATTTCGAGGGAAGCCTTTCAAACACATTTTGAGAGAAACAATTTAAAAACATTTTGAGAGTAGCCTTTAATACACCTTTTGAGGGTAGCATTTCAAACACTTCTTGAGAGTAACCTTTTAAAAACATTTTGAGGGTAGCCTTCCAAAACATTTTGAGAGTAGACTTCAAAATACATTTTGAGAGTAGGCTTCAAAAACATTTTGAGAGTAGCCTTACATGCACATTTTGAGAGTAGCCTTTCAAACACATTTTGAGAGTAGCCTTTTAACACTTTTAAGAGTAGACTTTTAAACAGATTTTGATAGAAGTCTTTTAAAAACATTTTGAGGGTAGCCCTTCAAACACCTTTTAAGGGTAGCATTTCAAACACAGTTTGAGAGTAGCGTTTTAAAAACATTTCGAGGGTAGCCTTACATACACATTTTGAGATTAGCCTTACAAACACATTTTGAGAGAAGCCTTTCAAACACCTTTTGAGGGTAGCATTTCGAACACATTTTGAGAATAACCTTTGAAGCACATTTCAAGAGTTACCTTTGAAACACATGTTGAGAGTAGCCTTACAAACACATTTTGAGAGTAGACTAGCCTTACAAACACATTTTGAGAGTATAATATATCCTTTCAAACATTTTGAGAGTAGAATTTGAAACACATTTTCAGAGCAGCCTTTTCGAGCACATTTTGAGAGTATAATATATCCTTTCAAACATTTTGAGAGTAGAATTTGAAACACTTTTGAGGGTATATAGCTTTTGAGCACATTTTTAGGGTATACAGCCTTTCACACCATTTCACTTTATCTCATTCCTCAGTGAATAAGGTTATGGCTAATTAATTAACTAGAAGGCATCAGTGTTGAACAAGAAAGTCTATAAGGATCTTTCAGTCTTGTTTCCCCATGTCCAAAGTGAAATAAGAAGGGTCATGCATGGAAATAAGTGTGCAAAATTTCCTGTTTGATTGTACTCAAATTGGTGGAACTCTTAACTTTTTTGTTTTAAAAAGAGCATTGGTACCAGAACAAGAACAAGCGAGAGAGATAACAGGTGACCATACTCCTTGTGGAATACAAAACCATCCACTTGATTCAATAATAGACTTAATGATCTGAAGCACATGTGCTAGACCATTAAACAAGCAAAAAAATACCATGTTGTTATAAAAAGAAGGGTAAGGGTACTAATAATTCAATTTCATACTTTTACAAATATTGGCTGTATATTGGATTCAACCAAGCAATAAAAAAATCCTCAAAGCCTCAAAAAAGACCCAATACTTACACATTAGAAATAGACACAGATGGAGTTTAACGACTAATCGATCCAATGAAGACAGATATAGACATAAGATTTTCTATCGAATGCTTTAATTATTATAATAAAATATGTATATATCAAACTATTACAAATACTGATAATGTATTTGATCCAGCAATGCTGAAAATAAACAAAATCTCATTTAACAACCTACTGTTCTGCTCCGACTAATGAAGACAGACATACGTTATACAGTGTCCTATGAGGAAATTCTAGTTTTTTGTCCTATCCCAACAACTATACATTCTTCAATCACAAAACACCTTTGCCCTTAAATCACAGAAAACTAAAAACAAAAATTAGTTTTCACATCTAAACTTAAAAGCATTTATAAAATACTGATATAAAGACACATTACAGGGGCTACGCAAATATTTCCATTAACACATTTAAAACTTAAAAACATCTTGATACATACTGATAATACCCACCAAACTTCGGGAGCGTTAAGTGCCTTACACTTGTTAAAATTAAAAAGATCTTCATAAATAGTGATACCGATGGCAAGTGTTAATGTTCCAATTCACTCGTTTAAAATCAAAACATCTTGATACATTCAGACATTGAAAATTAAAAATCTTCATAGATATTGTTGCATTAACGTTTCCATTCACACATTTAAATTTAAATATATACTGATATATACACATATCGCAAGTGTTACGTTATTGATTGAGAACATACTACGCATAAAAACATACATATATATCTTACTACAAGCTGTCATTAAATCAAACACTACATACTCTACACATAAAAAAAAAGGAAACACAACCTAACAAAAGAAATACAAATCTTGGTCAGTAATTTCCTACAAACATAATTAACAACAGAAAACCAATAAAAGATTTGAAGAGGCAAAAAAGTAGTAAACATTTAATAAAGTTGAAATGAATGGAATAAGTTCTGTGAGATACTTGAGGCTGGGTTTTAATTTTCTTTCTACAGCTGTTCCCAATTAGATCCCAATCAATATATAACAATCGATATTTAATCTTTACTTTATATATTTACTACGAAAATCACAATTATTTATACTCATAAAAGATAAATGAAATCCCTTGTTATGTCACGTACTGGTATAGGAATCGTCTTTATCGCGTTTTCTATAGCAGTTTTTATTATCCGGCCTATAGACAGAAAACAAAATATGTATAACTCCTTGAGTGCAAAGTGGAACTAAAAGACAATAAGGTTGGGTACTAAGCCATTTAGCTCTAATTGGGAATTTGAGTTTTCTTAAGCAGTTTATTAACCCTTTTAGGGAGATATTTTTTCAACTGCTCAACCACTGTGGGGGAATTAATTAATTGGCTGAAATTTTGACGTCATATTCATTTTGACGTCATAAGACTTAACGACATTTATGTCGCTATCCCCGTAAAAGGGTTAACAGGCCAATTGACGGAAAATGAAGTGGATTTAACTCGTTTAACTAAATTACAGTCAGGCCAAGTGTTAAGCGATTAAGCTTCATTTCAGATTTGTTTGGCTTAAGTTTTTTAAGCAATTCATTATCAGTATCCAGCCATTGATAGACAATTAATTCGATTTAACTCTTGCACTAATAAAGAGAGAGAGGGAGAGAGAGAGATGGGGTTTAATGTCTTCTTGACACAAACTAGGTCATTTTGGGACTAACATGTGTTTCAATAATTCACTTGTGAGTAACTGTCATTAGCAATGGGAGGACACCTGAAGACCAGGAGAAAGACCAAGATGGGTGGACAGGCAACCTAGTTACTTGTCATGTATATCCTTCGAATAAAAACCACATCAGTTGACTCAATGACAGACCTCATGACATAAAGCTAACACATTAGACCATTCGGCCAGCCAACACTATTACAATACAAGACAATAAGGACAATTAGTTACAATTTGAAATGGTTTGGTTAAACTTTAAAATCTTCAAGTCCTGTAAATATATTTTGATTAATTTTTTCAGGACATTTTACAAATATCTACATGTATTTTAGAACGATTATTAAAAACAAAAACAATTCTTTAACTCATATCTTTGGATTTCATAGAAATACTCAAACCTATTGATTCCGAAACACAATAAATATCCTCAATGACAAACCCCATAACAAATTCAAGGATGAAATTAGTTCACATTCTTATATAACTCTATGAATAATGGGTTATCCACAAAGATAATAATTCTTTCAAATCAATAATCATATCTATTCTTATCCAGCAATCCATAAAATCCATTCTTTTCAAAACCTTCAGGCTGTTCAAAACAACAGAAGCAACAATGGTTTAAAACATGGTTTAATGAATTGAGGCGTGTTGGAGAAAATCTATTCAATCAACAGATATCTCTTGATTCCAAACTTGCAAATCTAATAATTCGGGTGGGCAGCACCAAAATTATTAATCAAATTGGAAGTGCATGTTCGAGATTATGTAGAGAATGAAATAAGCATCCTACTTTTCTGCACCATCCAGGCTAATGAAGACTGCATACGCCATGCTGTGTGCTATGAGGAGAATTTTAGTCAGACAGCAGCATTTCTGTCCGTCTATCATGGGTTTCTTCTTTACAAGCAAAATGCTGTGCTCATCTATCCTGCACCACTGACAAGGGGAAATGTTTCTTCTGTTGTAGTCCTCTCTGAGAGATGGAGCGAGGGAGAGAGAGAGAGTCTACTCCGCATATAAAACAGATCATTTTGGGACTACTTTTATTTCAATAGTTCCTTTGAGAGTAGGGGTCTTTAGCAGTGGTAGGAAACATGATGAGGTGGGAAAACCCCACTAGGTTGGACAGGTGACTCTAATCTTTGTCACATTTTGAGGAGTAGGGTTGCCTATCCAACCTCGTGGGTTTTCTCTGTGTCCTCCGATTTCCTCCCACTGCTAACGACCCCTATGAGCAAGCGAATTATTGAAATAAAATTACACCATATGTTGGTCTCTCTCTCTTCCCCTTAATGAACTACTTGCTAACAAGTGGTATTAAGTCAATTATGTCAAGTGGTCATTTTTTTTCCCTGTCATGTAAATCAGCTTATCACATTCTTGCACTTAGCTTCAACAAATATGGCACAGTAAAGCCACGTTCACATTGGGATTAATATGACACTCTTTAGCTGTTCAGGCAAAATTTCACCCACAACCCACTGTATGGCATATGCCTTTCTTCATTAGCCCACTCGGAGCATAACAAGGACATTAAACCCTATTTCATTTCATGTCATTTCATCTTATTTAATAGTAACAGCAATATTTTCCCTTTAAACTTTACTCTGTATGAGAGCAATCATATTCAGACTCAACCCAAAGAAATCTGAACTAAAGAATTTGACGAATTGATTATTGTAAGTTCAAAGATTATATCGCAACAAACGTTTTTTCCATTAAGAAGATAAGATAATAATGATTTTTCATTGGTCTGCGCAAATCATCGGCTTTGAAGTTCAATGATTTCTGCTAGACGACGAGTGATCTCTCAATAATGATGAAGCATACTTGAGAAATTGGGTCATAATAATTGGAGCCTTTCAACTAATGGAAAAGGCAAACCTTTGAATATTTCCATGATAAAGATTAATCGGCAAAAATGACAGTAGTGATGTTTTGTAAAGTTTGTTAGAATTAATAAAGTACTAAATATCTACTTTTGAGACTGACATGACTCACCCCCGCCCCCCCCCCCCCAGAACAATCAACCCAAAAGTTCATCGAGCATGCTTCTTTACTTTTAAAGTTGCTGATTGTCACTTGAAGGAATTTGATCAAATCCCTTGTAAACTTCTATATTGTGAATACCTCTTTGGTACAGAGACAGGGAATATTCTTTTGAATTGATACATGAAATATTTCTCTGAACAAGTTTAACACAGCCATAATAATAATAATAATAATAATAATAATAATAATAATAATAATAATAATAATAATAATATGTCCATTTATATAGCGCCAAATCCACCAAGCGTGCTCATAGCTCAATCAACAACTATACAAAAGTCCTTTGGCTCTACGTTTTTTGGGGGTATTTTTTTCAATTTCTGTAGTGGATTTTGAAGAGATGAGTCTTTAATCGAGATTTGAAGATTGACAAACTTACTACTTGATCTGACTCAATGTACGGTATCTTTAAAATCATTTTATTTAAACTGTCTGTTAAAAACAAATTTCAGCTCAGGTAAAATCTAAGTGTGTGTTGATTTATCTTCCTTTCAATAATTGGCAAAGGGTTGAAGTTAGCGCTTTGTGATTTCTTGATGTGCAGCTTCCCAAAGTATAAGATATTTGGAGGGAAAAGTAGTAGTTAGCGGAGTTAGTTTGTGGCTTAAACCTATAGGTATAAAGCGATTAGCGATACATTTGTCTAAAAAAATGAAATGTGTTGTTCTCATATAAAAAGATCAGTGCAAATTTTGCGGTAAGTTTTGAGATCGTTGATAGCGTTTTCTGGAAGATCTTTATGTTGTTGGCAATTAAATAAGCAGGTGCAAATTGTTGGTTTTTTAAAATAAGGAATATGGTTTTCCGGCAGAAGTTTGTTGTTGAAAGTGGTGGAGGTGGTAGATACAATATTATCAGGTTCATCAGTGGTGTTTCTCTTTTTGTTCAAATTGTCCATAGATGTAGTTAAAAAACAAAGGAGGCGGCTAAAAAAGCTCAAAAAATCCTAGTGGAGTGGATCTAACAAAGATACGAGACGTGTCTAGAGAGGATAAAATAGGGAAAAAAAAGATGACGGCGAACACTACCTTGAAACTGTATTAAAGCTGGACGGGCTTCGGCATCTATCTGGATACTGGATCAAGTCTTTTAAAATTATAGTAACTCTTTTAAAATTATAGTAACTCTTTTAAAATTATAGTAACTCTTTTAAAATGTGAGTAACTCTTTTGATATTAGAGTAGCTCTTTTGAAATAAGAGTAACTTTTTTGAAATTAGAGTAACTCTTTTAAAATTAGAGTAACTCTTTTGAAATTAGAGTAACTCTTTTGAAATTAGAGTAACTCTTTTGAAATTAGAGTAACCCTTGTTAAATAAGAGTAACTCTTTTTTGAAATTAGAGTAATTCTTTTGAAATTAGAGTAATTCTTTTGAAATTAGAGTAATTCTTTTGAAATTAGAGTAATTCTTTTGAAATTAGAGTAATTCTTTTGAAATTAGAGTAATTCTTTTGAAATTAGAGTAATTCTTTTGAAATTAGAGTAATTCTTTTGAAATTAGAGTAATTCTTTTGAAATTAGAGTAAAAATGGAAATGATTGAATGTAACTCAGTTAATACAAATTCATATTACATTATTATATGTGTTACGACCCATTCGTGTCAATTTCTAGGTCACAAATATTAGCGATTTAGCTCTTTTCATTCCAGCCTAACCATGGTCTGTGGACTTGAATTGGTTCAATGCATCTTTAAAATAATTGTATTCAAACTGTCTGCATTAACACAAGTTAGTCCACCATTAACCACACTTTATGTTGTCATTTAAATATCTCTGTAAATATCATATAAAGATCAACCATATTTATCAGATTTCATACCCTTACATGTGTCACCAAATTAACAACAATTCTCCCTTTTAACAAGACAACAAGCGCCATTTTAACTTCCATCATGAATTATTACATTTCATATATATTTCTAATTTGATTTATATTTTGGTTTACATTTCATATAAAGTTCTAATTTGATTTATATTTTGGTTTACATTTCATATAAAGCTCTAATACATTTCATATAAAGTTCTAATTTGATTTATATTTTGGTTTACATTTCATATAAAGTTCTAATTTGATTTATATTTTGGTTTACATTTCATATAAAGCTCTAATTTGATTTATATTTTGGTTTACATTTCATATAAAGTTCTAATTTGATTTATATATATTTTAGTTCATCTTAATCAGAATCGGAAGGGTTCAAAGTCTTGTCAGCGCAACTTTATTCATTTTAAGTCTAACATATGGTTAATTTCTTTCCATGGTTACATTTTCAATGTGCTGTGAGGGGGGGGGGGGATTTGGCTTAATCTGCGTTGAATTTTGATTACTTCTGTAATTTTTTTTTTTTTTTTTTTGGGGGGGGGGGATGCATACACTTGTAGGACTGGGCTATTGCAGATGGGCATATGTTATACAGTGTACCATGAGGGAAATCTTGCCTAATCATTTAATTGACCTTTCTGTCATCTCTGCTCACCATGCCTCTCCACCTTAAGACAAATTATATGACCTTTGTTTTACACCCCTTTCAAAAGACTAGATGGTTTTCAAAAAAAAACTGACCAGAAAATCAAGGGGAACTTTATGTGCAAAACACACTTCCCTAGCACTACTGCACTGAATACCACAGAAAACTCACTTCTCTAGCATTGCATTGAATATTACAGAAAACTCACTTCCCTAGCACTAATGCACTGAATACCACAGAAAACTCACTTCTCTACCATTGCATTGAATATTACAGAAAACTCACTTCCCTAGCACTAATGCACTGAATACCACAGAAAACTCACTTCTCTAGCATTGCATTGAATATTACAGAAAACTCACTTCCCTAGCACTAATGCACTGAATACCACAGAAAACTCACTTCTCTAGCATTGCATTGAATATTACAGAAATCTCACTTCCCTAGATATCCATTTGTTAGTCTTAAAAGGATCAAGTTATGGTGCAACACATGCACTTATTCCATCACAAACTTGTACATGACAAAGAGTGAGGTCCATCATCAAAATATTCTCTGGGTCCTCCAGTCCCCACCTACGTGCAAGACATTAATCTAATATTCTACTTCGCTAACTTCATGTGGATGAGATTGATATAATTATGTCATACTGCACAAAGAATTCAATAAATTCTTTCATCATTATATTCCACCTCCTAATCTATTTCCTCCATTAAATTATGTGTCTTATTTTCTGCTGAGAATTTATCAAAGACTTGAAGTAGCAATATATAGAGAGAGTGCAATGGGATTTAACGTTCACTGGACACAAACTCAATGACAGACCTTATGATGCAACAGGTATCCATCATTCCGCAACCTAATCCCTTCTTCACGTAGCAATATTGAATGTATATATGTATTAACTTTCTATTTTTCTGCACCAATGGGGTTGATGAGGATGGGCATACAGTGCACTATTAGTATTAGAACAATTTTGCTCGGACAACAGCCATTTTTTTCCACTCTGGAGTTTCAATTTCACAAGATATTTTATTTGCACATGGGATCTTATTGTTTTGACTGACAAGTTGAAACCTTGCTGGAAAGTCCTTAAGAACTTTCTCGACCACTTTTGTAGGGGGTATTTGGGTTAACAATAATCCACTAAGAGGTCATCTGTTAATTGGCTATAGGGTTTAATGGATTATTAACCAATCACTTGCCTTAATCTGACTTTTAAATTTGTTCTTTATCCATGTCGGATTTCTTTGACATTTCAATTTAATGGAAAATATATGTATATTTCTGCCACCTAATCACTTGCCTTGAAGTGACTATCAATTAGCTATGTTGCTGATCCGAGCCTGATTTCTTTGACAATTCAATTAGACAGAAAATAGAACCACAGAATTAAAAGATTTCTCCAGGTTTTAATTTTCCCCAACAATAGGCAAGTTTTGTTTTTATAATGTTGAATAAAAGAATTAGGTTCAAATTTATGTGACAAATTCAAATTAAGGATCTTCCAATCTGACGTCCATTATGTTTTACTGAGAGTGCAGTAAGAACGCCATAACTCTTCTATCTAAACTAACAATTTTGGTGTATATTTGTTTTCAATAATTCGTTTGAACACTTGGAAAGAAGTGAAAGAAAACCAAAGAACCTGAAGAAGATCCACAAGCATTTGATTAGGACTAACATACACTTACTATTTTAGCATTTTTGAGATTCTATCCTGATTATCGCCCTTATTGTTGAATTGTTTGACGCTCTAACACCTGACGTCAACTGACAGACTATTGCCATTGAAAAGATAGCCACTGTAAAAATTGGTCACATTATATCTGTTCCTTCTTTTTTGAAAATCAATTTTAGTGAAGCCTGTACCTAACAGGATCAGGACTGTACAATGCAGTGGACGCTTACGGCTGGCTTCCAGATTCATTCACTTAATTTGAAATTTGTCTAATTTTTGCAATGTCTATTTTCTGTCTTGTCCGCAGGTTTATCTTGTAGATTTTTGTTTTGCGTGTAGTGCTGTCATCCTGCACTTACTATATGGTAGAATTTTATTTCAATAATTTGGGGTCTTTAAGCAGTGGGAGGAAAACAGAAGACCTGCTAAAGAAAACCCTCGAGGTTAGACAGACGACCCCATTTCATTCCATTTCACCTTAAAAACAGTAGTGCCAAATCTTATTCCCATCTATTGGCGTTTTAAATATTTCATCCACAGAAACGCAATATATCTTAATAATAATAATAATATGTCCATTTATATAGCGCCAAATCCACAAAGCGTGCTCATAGCATATGATTTTAATTCACTTTCTCAGGGAAATTCTAAACTAAGCGATTGCACATTTAATGAGTGCAAAGATACGCTTGCATAAATAAATCTCCAATTTCGAATAGCTTTTAAATTTAAAAGCAGATTTTTCCTAGTTATTAAATGTTTTCACGGTATTCTATTACGGAAGTACTTTGATGCCATTACTCTCTGGTTTCTATAGAAAACATTAAATCAATCCTTTATCTCAACTATGCCATTGGGTAAAAGATAGAACTTCCAACAAAAAAATCTGTGTAACTTGATGCAGAACAAATTATGTGATTAAATTTTCAAAAGTAAATGAAAAATTTGACAAAGTGAAAAACAATATTGTTGGATGTCATATCATACATTAAGGCAGTAAATCTTGAATTTATTCTTTTATTTGATTATGGTAAAAGTTTTATATTTCTAGAATTTGAACTCATTTTTTATAACTGTATTTGCACTCTTATATACCCAATTTGAACTCATTTATAACTGCATTTGCACTCTTATATACCAAATTTGAACTCATTTTAACTGCATTTGTACAATTTATCTTTCCATGGGCCATATCTATGTTTTTTGGCATTAATCCTAATTCGCTGTCACAATTCATGTTTGTTTATATTAATACAAGAATTATTAGATTTATTGCGGGAAAGGGCACAATTCTTGCCCAATTTGGCCAAAAATACAGCATAATCAGCCACATTAACGTCCCAGTTTTCTGCACAAATGGGACTAATAAAGATGGGGAATCCACAGTGCAGTGTTCTACAAGGGAAAACGGGAGAAAATCCATGAGGTTAGACAGGTGACTCTACTCCTTGTCATCTACAAGTGGGGAATCGAAACCATGCGACTTGACTCAATGACAAACCTTAACTACAACAACACGCACATGTTTATCGTTTGGCCACCCAAACCTACACAGAGTAATTAAAATGGTGTGAATGGCCTGTCTCAATTATCCAGTACCGGAGGAATTACAACACAGTAATAAACATGTTTAAATGGCTTGTCTAGATTATCCACATAGTAATTAAAATGATGTGAATGGCATGTCTTTATTATCCAGTACAGAAGAAACATATATTAATAAACATGGCATGTCTACACAGAGTAATTAAAATGGTGTGAATGGCCTGTCTCAATTATCCAGTACCGGAGGAATTACAACACAGTAATAAACATGTTTAAATGACTTGTCTAGATTATCCACATAGTATTAAACATGTTTAAATGACTTGTCTAGATTATCCACATAGTAATTAAAATGATGTGAATGGCATGTCTTTATTATCCAGTACAGAAGAAACATATATTAATAAACATGGCATGTCTTCTTGACCTATTACCGTCTGGTAATAAATTGGGTTAACCAGTCAGCCTATATCTACACAGAGTAATTAAAATGGTGTGAATGGCCTGTCTCAATTATCCAGTACCGGAGGAATTACAACACAGTAATAAACATGTTTAAATGACTTGTCTAGATTATCCACATAGTAATTAAAATGATGTGAATGGCATGTCTTTATTATCCAGTACAGAAGAAACATATATAAATAAACATGGCATGTCTTGACCTATTTATTACCGTCTGGTAATAAATTGGGTTAACCAGTCAGCCTATATCTAATTGATATAATCATCAAGTCGAGATAAACCCACCAATCAATAACTAATAAGCCCTTTGAAGTTTAAAAGTTTCTGCCGCAAACATAAACAGACACATTCCGGAATGGAGATGACAATACCCTGCGATGTTAACAATCCCTCCCACTATGTTAATACCTGGTCTCAACTCACTTCATTTCAGAATCATTTTTAAAACGATTATAATCAGCAATTCCTGTGTTCATAATAAGCCCTCCCTCTGTGTAATCATTCGCTTATAAATTAAATATACAATATCCCACGGGATTTAGGGAGATTTATCTCTCTTGATTGCTGGTCACAAGCTAACAATCCCTCTCTAGTTCACATTGGGTTCAAGGTAACGATTTGAAAACCAGCGGTTTCTGACAGCAATCAGAAGAATATCTGACAATATTCTTTGAAATAATTTCTGAGATGGTTTACTGCTTTTTTTTTGTGGTTGTGATAGTGGAGCGATTCAGTTAGTTTGACCATTCAAGAAATCACAATAACCGGAGGTAGCCCTGAATGTCCTGAGTCTGAATCCCAACATGGTTGAAGAAGAATCTCAGCATTTTTAAAGCCTGTTCACACTTATCAAGAGGAGCAATTGTAACTAGTGGTTTGGATGATATAAAAAAATGAAGACCATTACTCAGTGTTATGTTGACAGCTGGAATTGGAACTCGAGGCAAAAACACCATTGTCTCGTCGAAATTCACCTCCCTCGTATTACCCATGCGAACAGAAGGGGATTATCAAGAGCAGCTAGCGCTTGCGTGGCTTACCAAGATATGTATCTAGTGCTTTGGATGATATGAAAAAAAACCTCAAGATATTTTGTGCATGTTGACAGCTCAATTCACAGAAATAAAGACAGCAACACAACTGTCTGGTCAAAATTCACCTCCCTAACATTATCGATGTGACTACATAATATAACCATATGTTAGTCTCAAAATGGATGAAGTATTGTATTGATGAGATGACTAACCCCATTTCTTCCTTCCAGTTTATAACCATTAAACTGAACCCTTGCTCTGAATCTTGGCCATGTGACTATATAAAAAAAAGGTCAGACATTGACTCGCTAAACCAGTAGGAACTGTATCTGATCCATGCTTGTTATAAAATATAATTATATGTTATTCTCAAAATAATTAAAGCATTGTAAACCTATTCATAGTTTTCATTGTCTAAGAGCTCAAATTTGAATTTGAATTTAAAACCTCTACCAATCGAAAATCTACATCCTAAAAAAATTCTAGTTTAAGTTTAAATAATATGGACTTTTGATTGACTTTGAGCTAAAATTTGAATTTGAATTTGAAACCTCAACCAATCAAAAGGCTACATTCTAAAAATATTCTAGCTTCAGGTTAAGAATCTTATAAAGCTGTTGACTATATATGTATTCCATACTGGTGCCCATATGGAAGTATGTTCAGTTCAAGGTTACAACCAGAATTAATCATTTTATATCCATAAAAACTTGTAACTACTTAAGAACATTCATCAATCCTTATGGTTCTTCAATTGAGCAAATGCTGGTTGAAGTAGCAGGATCAACAGGCTATCAATATCGTGTAGACAGATTAACCCAATATAAACATACCAATCTTCACAGAATCTCTCATTGATCTCTTCACGTACAAATATTTAAAATCATTAATAATCTTGTAGGAACATCAAATAAGACACCTGATTATTGAGTTTATATCTCAATAAGTAATTTATACCGTTAAAACCCCAGTCATCTTTTCACTTAAAATAGTACTATTTTCATCAATTAATCTCAATAAGAAATTTATATCAGCAATAGTAATTGTTATTAGTTTTGAAATATATCAATCAAATCTGCTTGATATCATTGAAACCCCAGTCATTTATTGACTTAAAATAGTAATATTGTTATTAAATTAACAATGTGCCATTGGCATTTGTCGCTAAAATATCCCAGTAATTGACTTATCAACAGGTAAACAACCTTAAGAGAAAAATGTGTGTCACGTTCACTCTACACACAGGGGTGGATCTAGGATTTTTTCTAGGAAGGGGTTTGCCAGGTACCTGAGACAATGTATCGTTGCCCCCACCCCATCACATATATACACACTGAGTTTTCAAAGAAAAAAACACGATTTTTTATTAAGAATTAATAGGATCACATTGTGATGCAATTTCATTGATGAAACATATTAATTGCGTTATCACATATGTTGATGTCATTATCTCACGCTTTGAATGTCCATCCCATCCCACCTCACCATCTGACGATAAAGGACAAAACACAAGGCTGTGACATCGTATAATACTGCTTGGGACACCGGTCAACATTTTCAGGTGAAGACTTGACAGGTTTAAGTCTTTCGAAAATGTATCATGTATATTGAGTTAGTTGCTCGGCACTAATGTAGTGGATTTTAAAGGCTTTTAACACAAAATTAAGCAGTTTCATTTTACAATATATAATCAAGATTTGGCCTTTAAATAATGATGTATCAAATCATAAAAAAAACACAATATGTACCAATAATTTCTTTCTCTTTTGATAGACTTAGAACCAGTTACTTCTTATATAAACAATGCACACGCCATTGAGGCAATGATTGATGCCACATGATGTGATTGCACGTGTTGAAGACAGTCATCTTTTACAGAAATATTAGAACACTTTCTTAATTCTTTGTCAAAAAGATTAGTTTATGTCATTCAAAAATGTATGATGTATATTGAGTTAGTTGCTCAGCGCTAATGTAGTGGATTTTAAGGCTATTAACACAAAATTAAGCAGTTTCATTTTACAAAATATAATCACAGATTAACCTTTAATGGTTTTTTTTGTCTCAAATGATAAAACCCCCAGATTTTCTAGAAACTGCATACAGCTGTAACAGAATATAAAAATATCAATATGTACCAATATTTATTTTCTCTATTGATAGACTTAGATCACATAAGATTGTTTTTACCTATTTAATATTCAATATTGCTATAGCAGCAAAATCTGGATGGCCTAGTGGTCTAGAGTACCGCGCTTCGACCTCTAGCTGGCCGGCCACCTCTGGCTTGCAGCTGTGGATTCGAGCCCTGGTGTGAGCGTATGTGGCAGGGAGATAGGGGCCCCTTCTCAACCTCGTGGGTTTCCTCCAGGCAGTCCGGTTTCCTCCCACTGCTAAAGACCCTACGCCCATGCATTTATTGAAACAAAATTAAACCATATGTAAGTCCCGAAATGACCTAGTTGTGTTGAGTGGACGTTAAAACCCATCTATCTCTCTCTTTCTCTCTCTATTGTTTATAACTAGCAGGGTATCTATAGATCTGTATTAAATGTATCATAAACAACAAATATGTAAAAAGGTATAATGGATCGTGTTGACATAAAAACTTAATCAGATGAATCCTGTGTCAGGAGTTAGAAAATTTGTCTGAAATATACAGAACATATTCAAATTCCACATTCCTCTGGCACAAAACATATTCAAATCCCACACTCCTCTGGTACAAAACATAATTCAAATTCCTTACTCCTCTGGAACAAACATAATTCAAATTCCCCACTCCTCTGCCACAAAACATAATTCAAATTCCCCACTCCTCTGCCACAAAACATAATTCAAATTCCCCACTCCTCTGGTACAAAACATAATTCAAACTCTACATTCTCTGGTACAAAACATAATTCAAATTCCCCACTCCTCTGGTACAAAACATAATTCAAATTCTACATTCTCTGGTACAAAACAATTCAAATTTAACAGCTCTCTGATGCAAAATCTGAGGTTGGAACCTGGTGTTTGTCCAGAACGTTTTCAGGGATTTTCCTGCCTACCGGTAGTTTCCCCCAGAACAGAGGAACTGGCAAGGAAATTGTATGTCTTATCGTTTAAAACATTGGCAAGTGTACTCAACAATGACAAAACAGATATAATGGAAGTCGGCAGTAGGTAGCAACTACCAAAATCCAAAACAGAAAAATATCTTTATTACACCAACAGATTCTGTAAAAAATCTTGGTGTTTATTTTGACTCGAATCTTAACATGAATAAACCAATTTCGGCCATGTGTAAAAGTACTAATTTTCAGATTTATAATACTGGAGAAATTAGATCTTTCATTGATAGTGACACGACTATAATGCTGGTAAACACTAGGGTAACATCAAGTCTCCACTACTGTAATTCACTTTGTACAATCTACCAGAAAAGGAATAAAATTAAACGACTTCAAAAACTTCAAAATAATACAGCGGGGATCATAACCAAGACTACATGTATATGTACCAAATGAACCTATGACACCAATTCTGAAAGATCTCCATTGGCTTCCAGTCCGTCAATGTACCAATTTTTAAAATACTGTCTATTACATACTTTGCTCTAAATGACAATTCTTAACCTCAATACCTTAGAGACCTTCTCAACACCAATAAACCTTGCAGAACCCTTCGATCACAATCAGACAACCTCTTAATTGAGGCTTTTTCTGGTGATACATCTTTCACAGTCGGTGCTCTGAAGTTATGGAATTCAATATCAAACGAAACCAAAAGTGCAATAATAAAAAGTATCTCAAAAGCGAACAATTTAATGAAATATACAACTGATTGAATACAGTTCTAGCTGTTTGTGTCAAACTCTTACCGTACTAAAAATTTTTATGTTTTTTATTATGGATTAATGTGTTTTGATTGTTGTAAATAATGATGGGCAGATATGGCACCTATCATTTTTACCGATATCAGATATTGACAGCCAAACATATCGGCCGATACAGATAATTACCGATGGTGGTGGATATTAAAATATTACGCATTCAAATACCTCGAATGGCATGATAATCTAAGTAAGATATATGTCATAGTTAGTCAGTACTATTTTACCTGGGGAATCAAACACGAGCCCGCTGTTCTTTGAAGTAATAATGGGGTCACGCTTCCTACACAATCACAAACTCACTAGCCTATCTATTACAAACATAATTATTTGCTGTATAATAAAGTCAAGATAATCATATTTAAGTGTTGATTACGATATAATTCTCTGGAGTGCCCGGAGTAAACCCACGAGGTTGAGAAGGCGCCCCTATCTCCATGCAGCATACGCTCACACCAGCGCTCGAAACCACAGCCGCAAGCAAGAGGTGGCCTTCCAGGTAGGTCAAAGCATGGCACTCTAGACCTGCTGTCTGGTCAAAATTTCCCTCATAGCACACTACACAGTGTATGCATACATCCCAGTTGGGGCAGAACAGTAGGACGTTAAACTCCATTCCATTTCATTACTTTTAAGTTCCCTTCCCAGTGTAAATATTCACTACATCAGTTCCTTGAAAAAATCGAAAGAAACGGGATTTTATTTATACTGGTATATCCCTGGACAGTCTAAAACTGTAAAACTACTGCTCTCTTGACGCCACAAACTGCCCAAATAATAGGAATAGCCTCTCTGTCTAATGGATGGAGCAAAAGTGCAGGCCATTAAACACCATTTCATTTTATTTCTCTGTCTTAGTTCTAGGTGGGGTCATACTTATTCAGGCTCTTTGTGCACTCTAAGGACCACATTCTGCATGCTAAAGACACAAACTATATTTTATTTCCTCAGTGACTTGTTACCTGTCATAACCAACAGACAAGTCGATTTTTCTCAGTCGGACATGTTTTTTCATTTAAATTAATCATGAAAATAATCTTCCTATTACTTCCTTTGCTCCAGACAACATGACAACATCATTCATATCTGAATTTCAGAAAAATCATTATATAAAACTATAAAGAGAGAGAGAGAAATGGGGTTTTATACAGCTGGCCCCCCCGGATCCATTCACTTGATTTGATAATTGTTTCTTTTTTTGCAATGTCTGTTTTCTGTCTCGCAGCAGGTTTATCTTGTCTGCAGGATTTTTGTTTTTCATGTAGTGCAGTCCTCCTGCACTTACTATATAAAAAATAAGGTCAATTTGTTTCAAGAGGAGACCTGGGACCAAAGACCACCCACAAGGTTGGGCAGGCAAACCTTACTCCTTGTCCATACAAATGTGGAATCCCTTGACTTAAGGATATACCAAGATATGATTTAAAGTGCCCACATTAGGCCACTTGGCTAAATATATAATATCCATGTTACATTTCAAGCCTTCGTTTAAATAAACGATAAATAATTAAGTTGAAATGTACAACTGTTTCTGATCTGGCTCCAAAGTGGTGTCCTGGGAATTTTAAATACAGAGAAATTAAATGAAGTCTGCTCACCATCGTCTCTGTGCTGTCACATTCTGAATTAATCGTCTGCGTACAGTATTACCACATAATTATACAAGTGATTTTATCCCATCTATTGCTTCGCCAAAGCCTAATAAAACTTCTAAAATAAAAACTTTTGGAGAAAAAGAAGACAGATCAGATTATCTCTTGTCTTTAAGTGGGAGGGATGCCAAGCAGCTTCGCAATACTATTGGCATGCAATTACAATATCTAATGTCAGAAAAACTACAACAATTTTCAGCGCCAGGGGGTGCTAAAACCTGAAATTTATTCAACAATGTGTTCATGAAAATCAAATAATAAGTAAGTGGCCTTCCTCACTATCAAACTAATAATTCTCAATCTTAAAGAAGTATCAGCTGGTCCCTGGAAGTGTAAGAGTGTGTCATCCATTACTTACACTCTCCCACAGGTGGCTTGCTGATGAAGGTGCTCACACACTAAGCAGGAGCTACTGGGTTTCTTCCCAGTGTAGGCTGAGAAAGTTAATGGCGGTTTTCAAGCCAAGGTTTTCCCATTGTCAGTGGTGCAGTATGCATGGCACGGAAAGGAAAAGTGTATAGCTGTTTGGCTGGAAAAAAAAACAAGGTTCTATGTATGCTGTCATCGTGGTCTGTCAAGACCTTATAACTACAGTTGTTTCATACTGTCAGTCATTGAGTCAACTGGCACTTGTACATGACAAGGCATAAGGTGGCCTGCTCAACCTTGTGGATATTGTCTGTTAAACAGTTTCTTACTGTATCTACAATTAGCTGAATCAAACATTTATAATTCATGAATAAGAAAAAAACAAAATGATGAACTGTCAACAACAATATGAACTATAACTAGAACCACAATGCAGTAATGACGGGTTTCAGTGGTGCCATGTTACCCTTCAACTGATGTCACTTACTGTATCTATATAATGTTCTATAATTAGCTGAATCAAACATTTATAATTCATGAATAAGAAGGAACCAGAATGTTGAACTGTCAACAACAATATAAACTATAACTAGAACCGTGATGCAGTAATGACGGGTTTCAGTGGTGCCATGTTACCCTTCAACTGATGTCACTTACTGTATCTATATAATGTTCTATAATTAGCTGAATCAAACATTTATAATTCATGAATAAGAAGAAACCAGAATGTTGAACTGTCAACAACAATAAAAACTATAAGCTGGTTAAAAAACTATGGAAGCAGATTGAAGATCCCCTGGAAGCTGTAAATGGAAATAAGTAACCAGCTGTAAGCCGGATAATGAGATATTAAACCCCATTTCATTTTCAACCTTTCCACAATTTATAGATGTGACATTTCTTTTAATTTTTTATTTCAATTCTTTTGTATATATATATATAATACAAGACCTTTTTTACTGTCAAATACGTTTTTTGAGTCAAAATAAACATGTTTTTTAAAACCATTCATGTGCATCTGAGTTATAATCATTTCGGAAATAAACTTTTTTATTGCTCAGTTTTATTACTAAGACACAGATATAGAAAAAACATATATGGGTTATAATAAAGATGCCTATTTTCGAAGTAAAGAAATTTTATTATATGTCCTCAATGATATTTTGGCAAAATCAACTTTATAATGCATTCAACATAAAGACTGCACAAATTTTTAATGTTGAAAATTAAAAACTCCAAAATTACTCCACAAGGAAATAAAATATTAACCTTTGTATATTGAAATCAAATATTATATTAAAGGCACAGACAGTCAGACCATATAAAGTCAAAAAAGTCAGAAAAACACAAAATATTGCGCAAATTCAACTAGAATTTCAAAGAATTTAACAATAAATCATAACAAATATAGTTTTCATGCCCTAAACACTTAAATATTTAAAAAGTTTGGATAATGCTAAAAATGGTCATTTTTTCGTACGCCCAAAAAATATTTTACCTATCTCAGGTATACAAACTACATCACAAATTGACCGACTGACAATTTCTTCAAGCAAAAGCCTTGGTCTCACTCCATATTCGACCTTTATTAAGTGAAATGTCCTAGTAATGAGGGAATGTAAATATCAAATATTAAAATGAATATTCACTTGAACAAGGCCAAGTATACAAAGCATTACCCGGTTACTAAGTACGTTTGCATCACATAAAAACTTATCGATATTTAAGACAATAAATATGAGTTCAAACCATTTAAGATTTTGAAAGGCTCTTTTTTGTCTGTTTTAATGGGTGTGCCAGTGAACTGAATGTTAATAGTTTACAGGTTTTAAAAAATTGACTTGTTATTGCTGTCAATAAAACTGTCAGTGTTTTGTAACTCATATGAATTAAAGTATCATCTAGATAAGATGGTTAATGATGTTTACATTGAAAATGCTTGTTTGAACCAGGCCCGTAGCCAGGAAGTTTGTTTTTGGGGGGGCAAAGATGTTTTCGGAAGGGCCAACTAGCATGGGCATCTGCATGAATTTTGCGGTAAAGGCCAATTTTCTTGTGATATTGGGGGGGCAAGACTCAGTATTGGGAGGGCAGTTTCCCCCCGTGCCACCCCTGGCTACGGGCCTGGTTTGAACCTAGTTTTGACATGGCTTTCATGAAGCTTAATTTACACTTCAATATTTCATTTAGGAACTAAATCTAATAGGGCATTCAATTCAAGCTACCTTAGCTATTATTCATCTTCATTAGCCCACACAAAATAGGTAATTTTATTTCATTTTAGTTAGCAATTTTGATCTTGTTAGCTAGAGGTAAGAGTTTTCTACACACTTCAGTGCATGCAACCGAATCACCAGGAATATAACTGAATGTGCACCTTCAAAGCTATCTGGATTTTTGAGTTTTCAAGCGGATCCATTAACCAAAAACGATTTCTTGAAGACAGGTGTCATGCTTGGCTTTTAAATTTGTTTATTTCACACAAAATTGCATGCCACCAAAGCTGAAACAGGTGTTGAGCTAATTTTTTTTTTAACTGATTAATTTTCTGCATATTTGCATTCCGACAACAAAGTTAAGCCAGCTTAACGATTTGCTGGCGTTTTTAAACCAGCTTAACTTAGCAGCTTGATAAGCAGGACACATAATAAATCATTAATCAAGACAAATTATAATAACTATAATATGATAGAAGTAAAAACCAAATGCGATAACATCCTGGTCTGATTGAGAAATTTATTTGATAAATCTGTAGCGAGCTGTGAACCTAGCATCAGGTCCAACCCATGGTAGTTAGAAGTTTTATTAACTTGGGGTCCAACTGTTAGCCAAGACAATTCCTCAGGAATATTCAACATGTTATCCCCTTGTCAGCGGTACAGGATAGAGAGTTTTGCAAGGATCAGTGTCAAGAGGCGCACTAACATATTTTCCCAGGGGGGCGGGTGCAGCATCAAAAAATCAGCCTACTCAGCATTAGAAAATCAATTATGACCTCCAGTTAGGTCGAAATGTAGACAGTGAGTAATTGCACTATGGGGCGGGTGCACCATCAATAAATTGGCCTACTCAGCATTAGAAAATCAATTATGACCCCCAGTTAGGTCGAAATGTAGACAGTGAGTAATAGCACTATGTAATTTTTAAAAGATACATTTGAATATTTATTTTGTGGCAAAGCAATAGGGCCCATTTGCCTATCCGGAGAGTAAGCTCAGGGGAGAGGGGGGGTCTGTTGTGCACCCTTGACAGTATTTATCATTCAGATGGGACATAAATACAATGTACCCTGTACATGTTGGCATGCATGTACAAGAATCCTCGAAGTTGGAGTTTGACAAAAAGTAGCGGAAACGCCACAGTCAAAGCAAAATTGCCCTCATAGAACACTGCGCGGTGTATAACAACCTACCAGTGATATTACTATTGTCCAACTTATTGTCAGTTCACGTAATTTATTATTGATAAGGATGATTTACATAACACTATTACTTGTAATCTCTGATACCTGATCAGCCAATATCCTCATTAATAAAACTAATTAACTATCTCCACACTATCATCTAGAGAGAGAGAGAGATTTAAACTCCACTGAACACAAACTAACATAATATGGTACAATTTTATTTAAATAATTCGCTTGCGCAGTGAGAGAAAGCAACATATTGTGAAAACAATAAATGCTAATAGCTTCGCTCAGAATAAAACAATTTTACTTAAATTAGATTAATGAAACGTTAAATTATTAATGAGTACATTTTAACATGGATTAACCTGAGAAAAGTCAAATATTGTCTGAAAAAAAAACAATGATGAGCACCAGTTTTAATTCTACACATGGTGTGCACATAAAAGATCCTTTGATAGTGCCGGTGTCTGCACAAAAATTTCCCTTGTTATAATATGTATATTATATGTTGTATGCCCATCTTGCTAAAGACCCCTACTTGCAAGAGAATTGTGGTGGAACAGAATTGAACCATATGTTAGTCCCGAAATGACCTAGATCGAGTCTAGGAATGTAGGTTAAACCCCATCTCTATCTATCACAAAAATGATCAATCTGACTGTAAATTTACCAATATTGAAATCAATCTTTTGTAACAAAATTGATGAAATCAACTTTTTGGGGATTAATAACCACTAAAAATCACTGTTTTATCACACAATACAATCTAACTATCTGGATTAACTTATCAATTAATCACAAAAATCAGTTCAACTACCTAGCATAACTCATCATTGAAAATTGTTTTTTTATCACAAATATAATCAATTCAACTTTTAGGAAACAACTTAACAAATTCAATTTTCTGGGTTAAGTTACCATTGAAAATCATTCTATTACCAAACTTTTCTAGGTAAAGTTATAATTTAACTTCCTAAGGTAAAGCTTCCTACCATTAAATAATCAATTTAACTTTCTGGGTGAAGTTACCCTTAAAATAGTCAATTTTAACTGTCAGTGACAACTTACCATAGAAAACCATTCTTTATCACAATTTTACTTTCTGTGATAATCTCTCAATATGTAATATAGCAATTATTGTAATTTTCACAATAATTTCACAAGAACAATCTCATCTTGGTTAAAAAAAATATAGACACATTAAATCCAAGGTTTTCATAAATAAAATCTAAAACACAAGAACACAGATGATTCTTTTAAGTAGAAAGAAAATAATCCACAAAAACTTCTATTTGATTCTTCACAAATTTCACTTTCCAAAAAACAATTAATTTTTTTTTTCCTTTTTAATAATCTGAAAGAACTGGACACAATTGATACATTAAATATCGCACACAATTTCAGTTTCTATTTCGTATAAAAAGAATTAAAACGCAATTCTTTTAAATAATTTGCAAGAACTGAACAGAGTTGATCTTTTCAGTACACCACACAATTTCAGCTTCTTTTCGCAAAACGATTTAAAACACAAATTTTTCAAATTCCAATAATCCACAATAATGGACCCATCAAACACCTCCCACAATTTCACAAAAACAATAATTACTCCTAACAATTTGGTATCTTTTTAAAATACCCAATGTTTTTAATTGTTCACCAACACTGAACACAAATGATCAATCGAACATCCCATTCAATTTCAAAAAATCAATAATTACTTCCTACGCCAGGTTATGATGTTTCCAAATACAAAAAAAACTTTTAATTGTTTGACAATAATTGTACACCTATGATTAATTGTTTATCTACATAATTTCACAAAAGCAATAATCACTCACACAAAAGTTATCCTTTATATCATGTATGGAGATTTACCCCTGCACACGTTTTTTAACACTACCTCAATGGACCAGATGTTCGAAGACTACGCGGCATAGATAATTATTGACATTGCTAGCTACTCATACCACTACAAGTAATACATTGACTTGTTACACCGTTTATAAGAGCTGGCAGTCCGCCTGGTTAACAACATAATCTGTCAAAGACTTCATGTGGCAAACCTTTTATATCATTTATATTAAAGGGACATTCATCCAGGAAGGAAGATTTTTTAAATTCATATCAGAGAGAGATAATGAGGGCTTAACCTCCACTCAACACATTAATATAAAGGGACATTCATCCAGAAAGAAACATTTTTTTATTCATATCATATAAGAGAGAGAGTGAGAGAGGGAGAGAGAGAGAATGGGATTTAACACTCAACACAAACTAGGTCATTTCGGGACTAACATAAGGTTCAATTTTATTTCAATAATTTGCTTCAACGTACAGGTCTTTAGCAGTAGGGAGGAAATCAAAGGAACAGGAGAAAACCCATGAGGTTGGACAAGCGACCCTACTCCTTGTCATGTACAACTGGGGAATCAAAACCATGCCAGACCTTATGATACAGCAAGCCAACCCCCCGAATATAATATAGGATAATTTTTCAAAGACTTTGTATGACAAATCTTTTATATCCAAACCTAGCAATTTCGAGACTAACATATGGTTCAGTATTATTTTAATAATTCACTAGTGGATAGGGGATGTTTAGCAGTGGGAGGAAATCGGAAGTCCTTGAGAAGACCAAACTTGACATAATGACAGACTTTATAATCTACACATTAAACCATCCATCCACCTAACCCACCCAAAATATATGATGATGACACAATATAAAACAATTTAGATAACAAACTGTAAAAAATAAAAAATAAAAAAACAATTACTGGAAAAATGTCATAAACTTGTCATAAACTTTACTGCTAGTCGTAGATGATATTAAAGGGACATTCACACAGGATGGACATTTTTTGTGGATAATATCACTCAAGATATCTCTAAAGGGACTTTGAACCGAGAGGGGAATTATTATATTGTCTTTACTTGTCATTTTTTGGTATTACATGACATTAAATTGACAGTCATTTGGGATGGAAATTCTCTTTGATCAAATTGATGAATAAATCTCTTATAGGATATCCACACAATACAGCTTTGTTATTAAAAAATTATTATTGTCAATCATAAATGAAATGAAACAAAATGGGGTTTAACATCCTACTTTTCTGCAACAACTGGGATAATGAATGTTCTTTAAATGGCATTTAGTAACTGGATAGAATGACAACAAAACACATACTTATGGAAAACAGCTACTTGATAACACAGAGAGAATACTCTATGAAACGTTGTCTTAAATACACTAGTAGCTGTTTTCCATAAATATGTGTTTTGTTGTTGGGATAATGAAGACAGATAAATACCGGGCTGTGTGCTAAGAGTGGCATTTTGCTCTGACGGCGGCATTTTTGCCTACTCTTCATGTGGAAATCGGTGTTTAAGGTCCTACATTTTCTGCACAAACTGGGCTTATGATAACGGCCTTATGACGGAAATTAAACCCAGTTGGTTCTGATGAAACATTAATTTTGTAAACCATTAATGACAATGCTATTTGTTAATATAAACTTTAACTTTAGATCATAAAACTGAATCGGGGATGGGTGAGGGGGTGGTTCTTTCAAACCCCTACTTATATCCACATCATTGTTGTACACAAAAGTGCATTCCATATAAAGAAGGAGAAGGTTAAATGGGGGTTAATGTCCACTTGACACAAAGTAGGTCATTTTGGGACTAACATATGGATTATTTATTTTAATAATTCGCTTGGGCATAGGGGTCTTTAGCAGTGGGAGGAAACCAGAAAACCCACGAGGTTGGACAGGCGACCCTGGGTTACTCCTTGTCATCTACCACCAGGCAATGCAAACCATGCCAGTTGATTCAATGAAAGACCTTATGATACAGTGCACATGTACTAACCATTCGGCCGTTCCATAAAACGTCTTCATTAGCCCTGGTTACTGCGAACAAAAAACTAGGACATTAACGCCTAATTACGTTTAATTTCACATTCCAGATCATGACATTAAGTCTATCACAGTGATTTCAGCTGTCATTGATAATGGCGATGTCCACATCACTGACACTGATTAGACGAGTGCAATTTGTGTGAGCATGTAATATTGAGGACAATACTATATAGCAAAATATGCCAAAAATACTGAAAAACACTAAATACCCCTCAAAACAACGCCAATCATACCCTATTAAAAAAAAAAGCATGGCCAAATTAACACCAACTTTTCATCATGCGTCTCCTTCATATGTAAGTATTCTCAAATCTAAATAAATATCATAATTAATGTATTGGGGGATTAAGATTGTAATAAACAAAAACACATAGACCATAATTTTTCGCAAGCCTCCATGGCTATAAGATCTATATTTGAACCAGCTCATTTAATTTTGTTTGTTAATTCGGAAATGTATTTATGCTAAGAACTTTAATAATAATGACTAGAAAATGTTAAATGAATACTCCGGTGTTATTTCCACTTTTTATGCATGTTTATTTATATTTAAAACGATATAAACTGATATTATTAACATTTTATAAAATATTGTGATATAGTGATTACATCGCAATATTTTCAGAAAATCGGTTGTCTGGGATATCGCCCAGTTCTAGACAGTAGCACTAGAGCTTACTCTTATTTCAAATTCCAACTGTCAAGGGTTCTTTTATGTACATGCCAATGAGTACGCAGGATCTCAGTTTTAGTCCCTCCCTCTTGAACCACTGACAAAGGGAAACCACGCTGGAAATGATATTATGAAATTCATCTCGATTTTCCGGTGTGGTTTCTCATTGTCAGTGATGCAGACGGAGGGCCTTAGTTGTTCAGATGGGACGAAAAACAAGGTCCTGTGTACACATTGGCCTGCACGTAAAAGATCCCTTGGCAGTTGGAATTCAATTGTTGCCCGGGCAAAATTTCCCCCATAGCACACTGTATGGCGTATGCCCGTCTTCAATTAGCCCAGGTTAGGTGCAGAAGCATAGGACGTTAAACCCCAATTCATTCATTCATTCATTCATTCATTCAGTCAGTCACCATACAACATGTATTTCAATTCAGGTGCTACGATACGATTCGTATCAGGATTAAAAACCAGGTCATTATTTACAAAGAAACCAACAGAATCAATGAATAATTAATATTTCTAGTTCTACCGATGTTGTAGAAATAAAACTGTTTTATATCACGATATTGATGTGGATCCAAATAAGTACCAAAACAATTTCAGGGGATAATGTGTGATGTGGATAATATTAAGAGTGACATGTTAATTACTTACTGAAACAACAAAAAACATTAAAAAAAAAATTGCGCTACATCGATTCAGCGTCTTGTGATTCAATACGTGAATCATGAGGCAGTGAATTGCGATATATTGATATAATGATTGAATAGAACTTAACAGCACTATAGTTTGGAAATTAGAAGCTGGACGGTTCTAAAAATATCAACACAGAGGTTTAAGAAGGAAGAAAGTATGTCCAATAAGCTATCCAATAATGCCTTAGGCATGAATTTCATCAATAATTATATTGCAATTTATATAGAAACAACTGTAAGCCTAGCTATTTCTGTAAAAAAAAACAATCCTTTTCAAAAATATTTTTTTAGAAAATTACAAAATTTGAAGGGTTTTTTTAAAAAAAAAAAACACCCACATCAACTACACAGTTGTCCGACTGTGTTATGTTGTAAGCACATCTAATATATATCATGATAATCTTTTCAATAAACATCGTGTTTGTTTGTTGAGCATGACAAGGAGTAATTATGTGGCATATTTGTTCTAATGCATTCAATATCAAAGTCATCTAACTGTCTAGGGAGTTGATTATGGGCTTGCCATGTAAATCAATGTTAAATAATAATTAATATAAAATTTGAAGCCAGTAAAAAGACAGATTTAGCTCTTAAGTAGTGGGAACCACAGTGGCTCAGATAATAAGACATTGACTTGCTAACCTTTAGGTCCAGCATTCAATCCCTATGTAGACCGAGACAGTTCATCATAATGTCGCTGTCCGGACAAAATTTTCCTCATAGCACACTGTACGGCATATGCCATTTTTCATTAGTCCAGTCGGTCCAGTCGGAGCTGAACAATAGGAATTTAAACCCCATTTCTATTTTTCTATCTTCTCCATTAGATATTTTTATTAGCTGTGCAATCCAATATTTCCTTTTGTTGATTCTCCTTTATCAACTGCCTGGAGGTAACAGACAAACATAACCCGCCATTTTGAAAGTAACACCAATTAGCAGGTTCTCTCTGTGTGTCTACTGTCTAGTCATGTGGCTATAGACTATTACTATTGACAAACTGAAACCTTAGAGCTAAATCTTACATTGATTGGTTGGCCGTATGAGATTATCACTCATAACATCCTTACTGTCTTCATTAGTGCAGAAAAGTAAGACATTAAAGAGGGTTTTCCATACTTGAACTGCTTGAAATAGGAAACAGTTAGAAAAGATCTTGATAAAATCGATCAACTAACGAATTTCTAAAACCAATATTCGAAGCAGGGTCGCAGGCGTTTGTCAATCGGGGGAAGGGGTTTGGACCCTGACCTGAGTTGGCAGAGAATATTTTGTTTCTACTACATTCATTGGAATAATGTTGAATAACCCTGTTCTGGCCATAAATGACCAGAAATTCTTGATCAATCGTCCAGACCTCATGCCAAACTTGCTATTATCTCTACCCGGCTAGACCCTCTTCTTGATCAAATTCCTTAACACCCAATGTTAGTCTGTTTGCTGGTGTGTCTTAACACCTGCTTCCATAATCATGATATCGCAGAGAATGAGGACATAAACATGTTAGTCCTAAAATAACTTTCTCGGCCAATGCATGGATCGAACATGCGACTTTCAGGCTAGTGAGGCAGCATCTTACCCACTTAGCCTCCATTGCTCCTAAATCAGCATACAGTGATTAAACATCAAAGTCTCAAAACAGAGCAAATCCATGATTTCTACACCAAAAACAGACAGATTCGAAAATTCTGCCACAAAACGACACAGATTATAATACTGAAATAGGAAATTAAACGTACCAAATTGCATTTAAATCACTTTATATACACTCATATTTAATTCATATACCCCAGGGAGAGGGGTTTAATATAGGCTATGCCTGTTCCCCAATCCCTATTCAGATACAAATCTGAATAAAAATATTGCTTATAAAAAATAAAAAAAATATACCCATATTTGTCTATTATAAGGTACCAAAGAGAATAAAGCTATTCACCATTTAATACGTAAATCTGAACTTCACAGTACGACAATGTGAATATCAAACATGCTTTACATGTGATTAATCACTTTAACATTTGTGAACTATGATTAATCATTCCCTTTTCACTCTTCATTACAGATACTAGAGAGATAAAATATGATCCTTCACTAAATATCGGGGGAATTCGTACAACAGTTTGATATTCTGTCCTGTTTGTTGCGATTCTGTTGGTAGCCATAACAGTAAAATATTACACCTCAATGAATATCAGGGGTTTTAAAACAAATCTTGTTATTCTGTAGTGTTTGTCGCAATTTCGATTTTTTTTATATCTGTAGCTGTAGCAGTAAAAGATATAAATGCTCCCAGTTTATTGGTCTAAGAAAGAGAGAGAGAGAGAGAGAGAGAGAGAGAGAAATGGAGTTTAACGTCCACTCGACATAAACTAGGTCATTTTGGGATTAACATATGGTATTAATTCAATTTATATATAAGTCGCTTGTGCGTAGGGGTCTTAAGCAGTGGGAGTAAACTCGAGAACGCGAAGAAAAATCCACAAGGTTGGATGGGCGACCTTACTCATTGTCACGTACAACCGGATATTCGAAACCAAGCCAGTTGACTCAATGACAGGCTTTATGATATAGCACGCACTTGCTAACCATTCCGCCATCCAACCCCCTTGGTCTTATAAAGAACTATATATGTTGTAACTGTAACAGCTTCCCTTATATGGTGTCCTTTATTCAAACAAGGATCAACCAACATTGACATTTTTAAGACCCTAGAACCATTTTCAATTTGTCAAACCCTAGAACCATTTCAATTTGTCAAACCTTAGAACTGTTTTCAAATTTTCAATTTGTCAAAACCCTAGAACCATTTTCAATGTTGTCAAAGTCTACAGCGCCAGTTGTTACAAGCATGATATTTATCTAAATATTGTACATCATCTCTCAAATAGTACCAAAAGCTCATGATTTTGAGTTGACATCATTTGTGCTCCTAGCGAAGGACCCCCCCCAACACACACATTTTTAATGAATAACAAATGTGAGTGTATGTTTGACATGTCATTTATTATACAAAATGACGAAGTGAAAACATGAGATAAGAAAGATAGGATATCAAAATTTAAATTGCAATTTCCCAAAATATTTTCAGGATCACATGTTTTCTGAATGAATTGGACTGAATGAAAATGATAAGCGTAGTCTGGCGAGACAAAGAGGAAGGAACTATAATTGCTGTACAAGTGGCAGGAAAGGAGAAGAGAAAAGGTAATGCCCATAAATGGTAGTCACAGAGGAAAACCAGCCCAATCACAAAAGCTATTACTTCATAATATTTATTTTTGCCACAATACTTACTGCACTTACATATGCCTTATTAAATATTGGATTTTCTTAAACAAGAATTCTCAATTTGACAAATTTTACAGCTTTGCAAGTGATATATACACTAAGGAATTAACTATTGGACCAACACATAAAATGTCAAAAGTATTATGACACCTGGTCGTATAATAACAGTCAAGCACGCTTTCATTTCATTTATAATATAAAATATCGAAGAAATCATCATTTAGATATTTTAAGTTTGTTTTCATGAATGAGACTCCATTTTAGGAAACCATACCCCACTCCACTCAGTGGGAGAAATTCTGAGGACCTGGAGAAAACTCACAAGTTTGGACATATGACCCTTCGTCTTGACTTTAATGACAGTCCTTATTATCTAAAGCACACTCGGAAGATCATTAAACCTATTAAGCTTTCGACTTCTACTGAACCAAAATATATCAGACAAACAACACAATAACTTCCTTCTCAGCCAAAAACCAAACAATTACTTATTTACAAAATAAATTCCAGATAAAGTTGCTGTTTTATCAAAAACATGGGAACAACTGTTAATGTAACAAACGTTAAGCACAGCCAGAGGACATATTTGCAAAATCATAGAGATTTAACAATCTATATTTGGTCAGAGACAAACCAGATTATAAATATGTCACCCAATCTTCTCTTTAAAGGGACAATAACACTCTTGCTGGCTTGACAGGTCCAGAAAAAAAAATTAGCCTTATTCTAACTACAAGATGTTTAAGTCTTCTACCTGTTGTGTAAATTATCCATTACAACCTTACTTGTTCAGAGGGTTCGAAAATATGTTTAAATCCAAGTTGCATTTGAAAGTGCTTACGTAAGGCTTTTCAAACCATGTTACGGCATGTAGTTGAATTTTTCCAATTTTAAAATTAGGTGTGTTAAGATGAAATTTGTATCATTTTTTAATTGTAATTGTAAAATAGTACAATTTGTTGACCAGAATAAAGATTGGAACATATTATTCAGTTACAACAAGAGTGGTATTGGGGCTTTAAGCCTAATTCTTTATCAATATTGCATGTTTAACTTCCTTTTTGATCAAAATTAGTTGTTTTTTTTATTAATAAAGGGGAAAATCTAAATTTAGTTAGAAAGAAAGAAACTAGATTTGAATGTCTTCATTCAATATTTAGATATGAAAATATCTACGCTTTAGGCTATATTCTTTATCAATATTTTATGTATCATTTTCTTAAAATCAAACACATTTTACTGAATCTCTATTATTTTTATTTTTTTCCATATCGATATATTTATCAAAAAAAAAAAGTGTCGATTCTTGTTTCTTTTAACTGATTGCAGAATTTCTCCGATATTATAATGTGTTTTTAATTAAAAAGTAAATATTCCAATTAACTAATCTTATTTAGAGTAGTAATGAAATAAAATGAGGTTTAACGCCACAAACTTTAATTCGGCACAAACATATTGTTCAATTTTATTTCAAAAATATGCTTGTGCGTACCGTCCTTAGCTGCTAGAGAAAACAGGAAAACCTGGGAGGTTGGCCAGGTGGCCCTACTTCTTATTATACACAAGCGGTGAACCCAGTGGTGGATTAAGCTCCAGCAAGGCCTGAGGCGGCAGTTGCTGGAGGACCTATGTAAAATGGCGTTGGCCTAATTGATTTCGGGTCAGGGCCTATGTTGATTCCCGTTTGGCCTAATCGTATCAGACAAGTCTTAAAAAACATTTTGGGAAAAAACCTTTGGGCCTGAGACTGTAGCCTGTTTGATAAACCGCTACTGGGTGAACCAAAACCATACAACTTAACTCAGTGACAGACCTTATGAGCTAACCTACGTGTGAAACCATCCAAACACCCAAACCGGATCAGTGCAGAAAAGTAAGACATCAAACCTCCTTTTTCATGTCATTTCAACTTGTTCACTAAAAGCGATCGAAGCTATTTAAAACATCATGGCTTCTACAGTCTGCTGAGAGAAATTTATCCTTTAGGAATTTGTATAACTTACTGATAAATTGTAAAGATTCTTATATAATACAGCAACTAACTTCCAGACTAAATTAACTGCCAATTAAAAAGTCGTCAACCAAGCTCGGTGGAATATTGCTCACGCAATCCAGTTTTTTTTTTAATTAATGAGAAGACAATATGAACAACTCCATCAGAATCAAACACAGAACCAAGTCTGTAGGTTGCAGGATGGAACTGCCACTAGGGAATAGAGAAAGGTCTTAAGTTTTTCTGTATGGGCATATTCAGATTCTATGGTTGCAGAGGGCAGAGGGACTGATTGTCCCATAATTTCTGGCACAGGTAAAGTTTTGTAACATAAAAACTAGTCTGTAGGCTGCAGGATGAAATTCCAACAAGAAAATAAAGAACAGTTTTAATTGGTTCTGTATGGACGTATGGGAATTATTTTGTTTCTGGGGTAGAGGTGGGGTTATTTTTTCCCAAAATTTTTCACAGCTGAATATGATTCAATTTTATTTCAATAATTTGTTGTGCATAGGGGCCTTTAACAAAGCATCTGGTGAAACCCATGAGGTTGGACAAGCAAACCTTATACTCTTTGTTGCATACGACTAGGGAATCGAAACCGTGCCAGTTGACTCAATGAAAGACCTTATGATACAACGCACACACATTTACCATTCGACTATACAAACCCCCACTCAATAGTTTGGGAAGGAATTATTTTTCCTTTTTGTTTCTGACAATTAGTCAAGAAACAAGATAAACATCTCTCATTTTTCCTTATATAAAAGGTTTCTTTATGACACTGAATACCTTGTTGCCATGGTGATAGAAACTTCAGAAATGGAATGGACATAATGTTTCCTGTTGCTTTGACAGAACATGTTTGAAGAGTTGTATTAAGAAAAATATACACGAAATTCTGAATTTCTTTTAATTAAGATCTTCTGATAAATACAAAATATCAAAATATGTCATCCTGCACATGCAAGTTTAAAAAGATGATGCCAACAGTTTCTGTTCATCTTTTATTAAACATACATTATGCAAGAGCTAAATCTGCCTATTCCAGGTCTTACTTCAGGCCTGAAATGTTATCTAAATTATTAATAAGACATTGAATAACTAATCCAGACCATAATTAACTCTCGGTGTCATTTCTAGCCTACGATATTTAACAAATTAGGATCCGATTTGCTGCTCAACTTTCATTTCATAATTTTATTATGAAATGGATAATCAAGACTATGTTTTTATCATACCGACTGTAGTAATGATGTCCCAAGGCTAGGCCCAAAATTCAATTGCGAAAATCTTGGTTCAGTGTGGATCAATTTTATTGAAATTTTCAGCAAATTACCGTGACATTATCTGGTCTTTAACTATTATAGTGCCAGCTCTTTCTCTAATCTCCCATAATGCATCTTTAACAGGATTCTGATTGGTTGAAATCTGATGTCCATTGAATACCCGTACCTACTAGTATTTCAGGGAGTTTATGTCAATACCTTTTCAGTGGAAGTCAAGCCTTTGCCGTATATGTCGATAAAAGTAAAAAAGAAAGGCTGTTAGGCAACAAAACAAACAACCACAGCAGCTCACTCATCCGAGCAGTCGACAAGGGTTGTTGTATATTTATTATTTTTTAGGTAACGGGTGCATTTAGCAGACATTGATATCAACTGAATACAGACAGATAAGATAAGAAATTTTCTTGTCAAAGCATTCCCAAAGTTCAACATGAACTTAGATGTAATCCAAGGATCAGTATTTTTAAGCAGTCCAAGATATCCATTAAGATTATCAATTTTTGTATGTACCAAGGGTTGATGGGTTAACGTAAATATCAAGTTAAGCCTTTAATTGTCAAGCAATGTTAACCCACATAGTATTTTAAACATTGAATCTCTAAAAGAAAACGGTTCAGTTCTGTTCAGTATATTCAAAATTTTGTCAATAATTGGCATTCACTGCAGACGAAAGATAGGATATAGTCAACACAGACTGGCACCACTCAAAAATTTTGATGTTTTAATCTGAATGAATCAAAGCAAAAATATCGCTACTATTGATATTTGATTTTGATTTCTTAATTAACTGTTGAAAAATGAATGAGTACATGTTAAATTGGACTAAGCCACAACATTTTTAAAAAAATGCAAACGATGATTACTTGCACAAACTTTTCAGAAAACTTGCATGCAATAATAATTACATAGGGATTCCCTACACTGACTCTTAATGCCAACATCCTATGTCAGAGATACTAGAGAGATCTGTTCAATCAGTTGATCAATTTGTAATCATTACGCCTCACCATTAACAACTAATAAAATAGTCCTTCCCAAGATGCCATAAATATCATTTTACAGTATCACCACCTCTTTATCTTATTTACTGCTGAACTTCCATGACATTAATTCAATTAACAGGGAATCATTGATTTTGATCGTATCAGAGTTGTGACGGACGTGACATTTTATGTGAAGTAATCACTTGCTTAAACCCTTCGTAAATCCTACTTCATCTGTATGATGATGTGCAATTTATTTCATTCATTCAGTCCTGCTATGATGATATTCAGAACGTAAGCAGACCTTACAGCTCTTGATAAAAATTCTGTCCGTTAATAACAAGTCCCATAGAGACCTTGGCCGAATGGTTAGCAAGTGCGCGCTGTATCATAGAATCAACTGGTGTGGTTTCAATTCCCCGGTTGTACCTTCTCAAGGGGATCCCGGTGGCTAAGTGAATAAGGCGCTGGTTCGCAAGCCTTGAGGTCAGGTGTCGATCCCTGCATTGGCTGAGAAAGTTCGTTTCGCTTTTCAGCTGTGATTTTCCCTTGTCAGTGATGCAGGAGGGCCTGACAAGGACAGTTGCCTAGTCGCTCGGATGGGACTAAAAACCATTGTCCCGTGTACACATTGGAGTTCACGTAACAGATCCCTTGGCAGTTGGAATTCGATTTAAGAGTAGGCCGTAGCGCCGCTGCTCGGACAAAATTTTCCTCATAGCACACTGTATGGCGTATGCCAGTCTTCCATTAGCCCAGGTTAGGTGCATAAAAGAAGGACGTTAAACCTATTTCATTCATTGTACCTTCTCAAGGAGAAGGGTCGGCTCTCCAACCTCATGGGTTTTCTCCAGGTCCTTTGCTTTACGCCCACTGCTAAAGAACCCTATGCGCAAGGAAATTTTTAAAATAAAATTAAACCATGTTAGTCCCGAAATTTCCTAGTTGTGTCTAGTGGACATTAAACAACATTATTCTCTCTCTCTCTCTCTGAGCAAAACTTCCATAGCACACTGCATAGCATAAGCCTGTCTTTATTAGACTGATTGGGACTAAAAAGCAGAATACTAAAACCTCATCCCTCATCTCTCTCTCTCTCTCTCTCTCTCATCTCATATTTAATACCCATCTATCTCTCTCTAGTTCATATGCACCACCAACAGTACAATCGTCCTGGAGTTATCTTCTTTTTAACAAGAAGACCTATAATATTCTATTGCCTTTTTATTTCATGATAAAAGAAACCATTTATTAGAATATTGCTTCCTAATACGTTAATGATGTGACACTCTTTAAGCCTTTTAATATAGAAAAATCTGAAATAAACACGATCAGCAATAATTTTTATTCTTAAAATCAGAAATCATATTTCTGGTATCGTCTTTTCTTAATTGGCAAATATATTATAAAATAAATGAATGGAGTAACTTCATTTCCATTTAGATCCAAAGGAACCCTTTACTATCACGTAATTTTCCCTTGATTTAATAGACCAACATCCTTGAAAGTTCACAAATATTTTCAAAATAAACCATGCATGATTCCTGTATAAAAGTTAGATATTGACATTTGGATCGTGACATCTACAGTTCAAATTCCTTTAACATCCACTCAAAACAAAACAAACTAGGTTATTTTGGGAGTAACATATATTTCAATTTTATGTCAAATATTTCTTGCATGTAGCATTGTAGAAGTTTATATAGCAGTGGGAGGAAACCAGACGACCTGGAGAAAATCTATGAATTCGGAAAGGCAGTTCTACTCTTTGTAACAAACCAAGCAAGGAATCAAAACCACACCACTTGAATCAAAGACAGACAATACGGATTCACGTGCAAGTGTTAAACAACCAGACCACCAAACCCCACTCTGTTAAATAAATAAGTACACAGTTGAATCTATGGACCTTATCTATGTATTTTAATTATCAGTAATCCTAATTTTGTCCTGCTTATTTATAATAATGAATGAATTATGGAATTTATTTCGAGAAGGGATGCAACTGTTATTTGACTTGCCGAAATTTACTGCATAATCAACCACATACATGGACAACGGAACCTTTTATCAATTGTTGACAACTGTCCCAGACCCTTTGTATGTTGAAGGCTAGCAGTTTCTGGGTGACTGACACTAGCTAACCATTACCATGAACACTATTGATATTTATTCTGCCACCAGTAACTTCCTTGACCAGGCTTAAAGAATTTTTTTTACACCGGGATCACGGTCGGTGTGTACATCTTGATGTGTAAGCTTACTCTTAAGTGCTACTCCTCCCTCATCAGCCAACAGAATCGAATGAAACTTGGTAGGTAAAGTTTGTAACAAATACAAGTCCTCGTTTGATGCTTGTTTTTCTTTACTCTAGGTCGGATAGTATTTGATTGTTCATGTTCAGATCTTCCCAACTTCATCACAATCCCTCAAGCAAGTGTCAATGTATGTAGTCATGGCTCAAGTTGATTCTAGCATGTGACACTAAACCCCCACCCAAAGTGCCCTAACTTTGGTCTGTCTACCCTGCTCTGAAGCCCCAGCAGGCTTCTGATCTTAATACTGTAAAGAAACCTTTACATTATATTCTGTATATTTGAGGGGAAGTAACTCTACTTTCTCTGTGGTGTTAATGGAGGAAGAATTCTATCAGTAAAAACTATCAGATCAGATGCAAATGATCAGAGATTTTGAGAGAAATGAATTTTAAGGTTAACTCAACTATGTCATTTTGGGACTAAGAGCAGTGGTGGTGCGAAGGTTACCCCCCTCCCCCATAAATCTGGTAGGCCCTCTCTTTGCCCAATAATTTTAGAAAATAAAAAAAAGGATTTGTGATATGTTTCAGGATTGAAAACCATCTACTGTGATTAAATCCCACATTCCCACACAGTCATAGACTAGGATGTTGTAGAGCCTGAGTGATTTCTTACCAAGCCCATCCTGCTGTAAACCTACTATAAACTATAACATGTGAACCACTTGAGAAGAGCATTTTAGGATCCTCAAAGATTAGGGGTATAGGTTCAACACAGCGAGAATATTCATTCATCTTGATACTCTCACTCCGTTCGTTTGACACCTCCCTTGCTGTTGGGTAAGCTTGTCATATGGTGACGAACGGTATTATTTGGACGACCAGTATCTAAAATACTGCCAGGCTGCATTTTCGGCAGTCTATTTCTCAGAATATTGTGGCCAAAATATTCATTCACTTTGCTTCATTCACTCTGTTCCAGGGGTTCAATTTCGGCCGTATATGCCGGTCAGGACCTACGGCTCTGGAAAATGACCTACACCGATCAGACCCGTAGGTCATTTTGCATGCCTGAAAAATAGCATATTTTGTGCTAAATCATAAAATCCTGGACACGACGAAACTCTGTGCGTTCATGATGTAAACTGTCGGGTGTAATAAAATTAACAGTGTTCAGTAGTCCACGAACTGAAACCACTGCCAATCAATTATCCTTGTGTATATTGCTGTACTCACAATCAACAGTGGGATCAACCTCAAACAAATTAACGCTCAACATTTAATCAATTTACTTAGGTGTGTTTTTTTGTAATTAGTAATGTTGTGATCATTCTTTAACTTGAGTTGTTACAGCATATTTGACGACTTTCATCAGCCGTACGGACATATTTACCGTATCAACATCAAACAAATTACAAACCCTTCTTTAATGTCTTCAATAATCACTTGATTACAAGAGTTATGTTAATGCGCGAATGATTTATATATATCAGAAATGTAAGCATTCTCTATATCATTTCAAAATGTTGAAATTCCTCACCTCTCAGAGCAACAAAAGAAAGCGAGATGATGATATTGCCGTCAATGAATCCCACGAGGATGACAGTTCCGCTTCGAAAAACAAAGTCAGCCGTAAATTCTCTACGAAATGGTCACAAATATTCCCGTGGATAAGAAATGATATTTCCACACAAAAGATGTATTTTCGGGTGTGTTTTTAATCCATATTTTTCTTTTATATAACAATTTATAGACGTCATTTTGTTTTTACACATTATGGGTTTAAAATACTAGCTCGATATTATTTGAGCTCACAAAATACCAATACGAATTAATATAATGATAAGTTTAAGAATTATGTTAATTATTGTACATTTTTATGACTTTATATTATTTACATGAGCTAATCATTCGCAACTACTTTTTCCCCGTGTATGGAGAAATGGTCAACAGTCGAATTAGTCACGTACGCCAAAATGTGATAAAAAACCAAGTTACGAGGTTCCTTGAGCATGAAAACCCTTGACTAACTAATGAGGATTGTACAGAGGGGCCCCCCGTGCCGAATTTCAATCAGCACGTGCTTTACAGAAATGGAAATCGTGTAAAAACCGCCGAGTACATATGGGTGATGTTGTAAATAAATTACAAAAATAGTGTCCATTCGATGAATACATCGTTATATTTTATGAATGTATAAATAAATGATAATAATTGATTACATGTGTTCTTTTATTTATTATGAAGATGGGTGGGTGGATATAAATGTTGATGTGAGATTGAATTTTTGTGTGACTGTCCTTGACCCAATTACATCCGATCGACATTCCGATAGCATGAAGTTTTTAGCTTCTTATTATGTGCTTAAAAAAAGCACCACTTTCTCCGTAATCAAAATGACCGTTTGGGAAAATTTTGAAGTGGAAGCCCTGCTCTGTTCGTTTTACATTCCTCTCTGGTTAGATAAATGAGTGATTTGGCGACAGGCGTCATCTGGTAAGCTCTATTTATCTTGACGATCAGTGCCTGAAATACTGCCAGACTGCATTTCTGGCACTCTATTTTTCAGATTTTCGGGGGCAGCATTTCCAGCAGTCTATTTTTAAAAATGTTCAAAACACATGACATTTCAACAAGAATTAACTGGTCGTTATCAAGCATACAAATTACAAAATTACAAAATGTTTTGTAGTTTGTAGGCTTGATAACGACCAGTGAATTCTTGTCGAAACATGGTGTGTATATAATATAGTGAATGTTATCCATAGAACTGTGTTATATTAATGAGTGGGTTATTGTGTCATATAATATGAATGTCAAACATTTGTTTTGTGTGTGGGATTTTGAATCATCTATTAGAATGTCAAACATTTGCTTTATAGTTGCGTAATTGTGTCATGTAAATAAAAAAAAACTATTGATTTATGGGTGGATTATTGTGTCATTTATTTATTATGGCAAACATTTGCTTAATGAGTGGATCATTGGGTCATGTAATTAGATTACCAGACCTTTGCTTTATGGGTGGATCATTGGGTCATGTAATTAGAATATAAGACCTTTCTTTTATGGTCGGGTTATCGGGTCATGTCATTAGAATACCAGACCTTTGCTTTATGGGTGGGTTATTGGGTCATGTAACTAGAATACCAGATATTTGCTTTATGGGTGAGTTATTGGGTCATGTAATTAGAATACCAGACCTTTGTTTTATGATTGGGTTATTGGGTCATGTATTTAGAATACCAGACCTTTGCTTTATGGGTGGGTTATTGGGTCATGTAATTAGAATATCAGACATTTGTTTTATAAGGGGATCATTAGGTCATGTGATTAGAATACCAGACCTTTGCATTATGGGTGGATCATTGGGTCATGTAACTAGAACACTAGACTTTTGCTTTATGATTGGGTTATTGGTTCATTTTTTTAGAATATCATACCTTTGCTTTAAGGGTGGGTTATTAGGTCATGTAACTAGAATACCAGACCTTTGCTTTATGGGTAGGTTATTGGGTCATGTAACTAGAATACCAGACATTTGTTTTATAAGGGGATCATTAGGTCATGTGATTAGAATACCAGACCTTTGCATTATGGGTGGATCATTGGGTCATGTAACTAGAACACTAGACTTTTGCTTTATGATTGGGTTATTGGTTCATTTTTTTAGAATACTAGACCTTTGCTTTATGGGTGGGTTATTAGGTCATGTAATTAGAATATCAGACATTTGTTTTATAAGGGGATCATTGGGTTATGTAATTAGAATACCAGACCTTAGCTTTATGGGTGGATTATTGTGTCATGTAATTAGAATATCAGACCTTTGCTTTATGTGTTGGTTATTGGGTCATGTAATTAGAATACCAGACCTGTGCTTTATGGGTGGGTTATTGGGTCATGTAATTAGAATATCAGACTTTTGCTTTATGATTGGGTTATTGGTTCATTTTTTTAGAATACCATACCTTTGCTTTAGGGTGGGTTATTGGGTCATGTAATTAGAATACCAGACCTTTGCTTTATGGGTTTGTTATTGGGTCATGTAATTAGAATACCAGACCTATGTTATCCATAGAACTGTGTTATATTAATGAGTGGGTTATTGTGTCATATAATATGAATGTCAAACATTTGTTTTGTGTGTGGGATTTTGAATCATCTATTAGAATGTCAAACATTTGCTTTATAGTTGCGTAATTGTGTCATGTAAATAAAAAAAAACTATTGATTTATGGGTGGATTATTGTGTCATTTATTTATTATGGCAAACATTTGCTTAATGAGTGGATCATTGGGTCATGTAATTAGATTACCAGACCTTTGCTTTATGGGTGGATCATTGGGTCATGTAATTAGAATATAAGACCTTTCTTTTATGGTCGGGTTATCGGGTCATGTCATTAGAATACCAGACCTTTGCTTTATGGGTGGGTTATTGGGTCATGTAACTAGAATACCAGATATTTGCTTTATGGGTGAGTTATTGGGTCATGTAATTAGAATACCAGACCTTTGTTTTATGATTGGGTTATTGGGTCATGTATTTAGAATACCAGACCTTTGCTTTATGGGTGGGTTATTGGGTCATGTAATTAGAATATCAGACATTTGTTTTATAAGGGGATCATTAGGTCATGTGATTAGAATACCAGACCTTTGCATTATGGGTGGATCATTGGGTCATGTAACTAGAACACTAGACTTTTGCTTTATGATTGGGTTATTGGTTCATTTTTTTAGAATATCATACCTTTGCTTTAAGGGTGGGTTATTAGGTCATGTAACTAGAATACCAGACCTTTGCTTTATGGGTAGGTTATTGGGTCATGTAACTAGAATACCAGACATTTGTTTTATAAGGGGATCATTAGGTCATGTGATTAGAATACCAGACCTTTGCATTATGGGTGGATCATTGGGTCATGTAACTAGAACACTAGACTTTTGCTTTATGATTGGGTTATTGGTTCATTTTTTTAGAATACTAGACCTTTGCTTTATGGGTGGGTTATTAGGTCATGTAATTAGAATATCAGACATTTGTTTTATAAGGGGATCATTGGGTTATGTAATTAGAATACCAGACCTTAGCTTTATGGGTGGATTATTGTGTCATGTAATTAGAATATCAGACCTTTGCTTTATGTGTTGGTTATTGGGTCATGTAATTAGAATACCAGACCTGTGCTTTATGGGTGGGTTATTGGGTCATGTAATTAGAATATCAGACTTTTGCTTTATGATTGGGTTATTGGTTCATTTTTTTAGAATACCATACCTTTGCTTTAGGGTGGGTTATTGGGTCATGTAATTAGAATACCAGACCTTTGCTTTATGGGTTTGTTATTGGGTCATGTAATTAGAATACCAGACCTATGTTATCCATAGAACTGTGTTATATTAATGAGTGGGTTATTGTGTCATATAATATGAATGTCAAACATTTGTTTTGTGTGTGGGATTTTGAATCATCTATTAGAATGTCAAACATTTGCTTTATAGTTGCGTAATTGTGTCATGTAAATAAAAAAAAACTATTGATTTATGGGTGGATTATTGTGTCATTTATTTATTATGGCAAACATTTGCTTAATGAGTGGATCATTGGGTCATGTAATTAGATTACCAGACCTTTGCTTTATGGGTGGATCATTGGGTCATGTAATTAGAATATAAGACCTTTCTTTTATGGTCGGGTTATCGGGTCATGTCATTAGAATACCAGACCTTTGCTTTATGGGTGGGTTATTGGGTCATGTAACTAGAATACCAGATATTTGCTTTATGGGTGAGTTATTGGGTCATGTAATTAGAATACCAGACCTTTGTTTTATGATTGGGTTATTGGGTCATGTATTTAGAATACCAGACCTTTGCTTTATGGGTGGGTTATTGGGTCATGTAATTAGAATATCAGACATTTGTTTTATAAGGGGATCATTAGGTCATGTGATTAGAATACCAGACCTTTGCATTATGGGTGGATCATTGGGTCATGTAACTAGAACACTAGACTTTTGCTTTATGATTGGGTTATTGGTTCATTTTTTTAGAATATCATACCTTTGCTTTAAGGGTGGGTTATTAGGTCATGTAACTAGAATACCAGACCTTTGCTTTATGGGTAGGTTATTGGGTCATGTAACTAGAATACCAGACATTTGTTTTATAAGGGGATCATTAGGTCATGTGATTAGAATACCAGACCTTTGCATTATGGGTGGATCATTGGGTCATGTAACTAGAACACTAGACTTTTGCTTTATGATTGGGTTATTGGTTCATTTTTTTAGAATACTAGACCTTTGCTTTATGGGTGGGTTATTAGGTCATGTAATTAGAATATCAGACATTTGTTTTATAAGGGGATCATTGGGTTATGTAATTAGAATACCAGACCTTAGCTTTATGGGTGGATTATTGTGTCATGTAATTAGAATATCAGACCTTTGCTTTATGTGTTGGTTATTGGGTCATGTAATTAGAATACCAGACCTGTGCTTTATGGGTGGGTTATTGGGTCATGTAATTAGAATATCAGACTTTTGCTTTATGATTGGGTTATTGGTTCATTTTTTTAGAATACCATACCTTTGCTTTAGGGTGGGTTATTGGGTCATGTAATTAGAATACCAGACCTTTGCTTTATGGGTTTGTTATTGGGTCATGTAATTAGAATACCAGACCTATGTTATCCATAGAACTGTGTTATATTAATGAGTGGGTTATTGTGTCATATAATATGAATGTCAAACATTTGTTTTGTGTGTGGGATTTTGAATCATCTATTAGAATGTCAAACATTTGCTTTATAGTTGCGTAATTGTGTCATGTAAATAAAAAAAAACTATTGATTTATGGGTGGATTATTGTGTCATTTATTTATTATGGCAAACATTTGCTTAATGAGTGGATCATTGGGTCATGTAATTAGATTACCAGACCTTTGCTTTATGGGTGGATCATTGGGTCATGTAATTAGAATATAAGACCTTTCTTTTATGGTCGGGTTATCGGGTCATGTCATTAGAATACCAGACCTTTGCTTTATGGGTGGGTTATTGGGTCATGTAACTAGAATACCAGATATTTGCTTTATGGGTGAGTTATTGGGTCATGTAATTAGAATACCAGACCTTTGTTTTATGATTGGGTTATTGGGTCATGTATTTAGAATACCAGACCTTTGCTTTATGGGTGGGTTATTGGGTCATGTAATTAGAATATCAGACATTTGTTTTATAAGGGGATCATTAGGTCATGTGATTAGAATACCAGACCTTTGCATTATGGGTGGATCATTGGGTCATGTAACTAGAACACTAGACTTTTGCTTTATGATTGGGTTATTGGTTCATTTTTTTAGAATATCATACCTTTGCTTTAAGGGTGGGTTATTAGGTCATGTAACTAGAATACCAGACCTTTGCTTTATGGGTAGGTTATTGGGTCATGTAACTAGAATACCAGACATTTGTTTTATAAGGGGATCATTAGGTCATGTGATTAGAATACCAGACCTTTGCATTATGGGTGGATCATTGGGTCATGTAACTAGAACACTAGACTTTTGCTTTATGATTGGGTTATTGGTTCATTTTTTTAGAATACTAGACCTTTGCTTTATGGGTGGGTTATTAGGTCATGTAATTAGAATATCAGACATTTGTTTTATAAGGGGATCATTGGGTTATGTAATTAGAATACCAGACCTTAGCTTTATGGGTGGATTATTGTGTCATGTAATTAGAATATCAGACCTTTGCTTTATGTGTTGGTTATTGGGTCATGTAATTAGAATACCAGACCTGTGCTTTATGGGTGGGTTATTGGGTCATGTAATTAGAATATCAGACTTTTGCTTTATGATTGGGTTATTGGTTCATTTTTTTAGAATACCATACCTTTGCTTTAGGGTGGGTTATTGGGTCATGTAATTAGATTACCATACCTTTGCTTTAGGGTGGGTTATTGGGTCATGTAATTAGAATACCAGACCTTTGCTTTATGGGTTTGTTATTGGGTCATGTAATTAGAATACCAGACCTGTGCTTTATGGGTGGGTTATTGGGTCATGTAATTAGAATACCAGACCTTTTGCTTTATGGTCGGGTTATTGGGTCATGTATTTAGAATACCAGACCTTTGCTTTAAGGGTGGATTATTGCGTCATGTAATTAGAATACCAGGCCTTTGCTTTATTATTGCATCATGTAATTTGAATGGCGTTGAAATGGCTGAAAATAAACAAATATGTATCATAAAAAAACTTACCTGAAACTTTTGCGTAATCCAACCGGTGTAACTGATATCCGAGGTACAAACAATTGGCAGGGTCTTTTTATATTGGCCCCTGCCATATCCTCTGCAGATGTTGTCCAATAACGGCGTTCACCAACTAATCTCCAAGAATTAGTCTCCGCTTCTAAATAACTGTATGCCTAAAACAATAACAAAACATTGCTATTTATCGGTGTCATCCAATAACTCATTTTTCCCAGGGGCCAGGCAAGGAAACCTATCTTGTCACTATGATAGAATGAAATATGGATTGCTTGTGTAGAAACTTGTACTGCACATGACAAATCCCTTGGCAGCTTAAACTTATGAGTTTTAAGGTCCATTTCTCTAGATGTATAGGTGATCACAAAGTGTCAATTAACAAAATCTTTTAGTCAATATCCATGTCAATTTATTTTACTCTGCAACAGTATGCTCCATGTTGGGATTTCCCCCCAAAAGGTAAACTAGTGATGACACAAGAGAGAATAATCTAGGGAGTCCTCAGATTTCAGTCTCTCAATACACCACATATTTACATGGAATTTATACTGCCAAGGCATCTGTGAGTGAGGACAGAACAATAAAATGAATTTCTCCACCATAAAGTCAGTGTGGAGTATTTAAACACAGGACAGAACAATAAAATGGAATTCTCAACCAAAAAGTCAGTAAAGAGTATATAGCAATAGTAAAACTCATGAAAACACAGGCCAATTAATGGTAATTCCCCACAATAAGGCCAGTAAGGAGTATATATAAATATATAGTAATAATTAAACTTATGACAGGACAGGACAATCAAAGGGAATTCCCCACGATAAGGTCAGTAATAAGTATATTAAAACATGAGAAATGCACAGGTCCCCAGACTACATATTTACATCCTTCTTTGAATTTAAACTGCCAAGGCATATGTTTGTGATCTGATAATCCTGTCGGGAATCAAAGCTGTAACCTGGGCATGGAATTCATGTTTTTACCTGGTGGGCCAAAGGAATTCCCCAATGTTAAAGCTAGTGGGAAGTACATTTAAATCTTGAGACAACACAAAACTGAACAGTCAAGGTAGGTCCAGATATACAGTCACACAAGCCAGAACAATCCAGGTGTTCCTAGATATACGAAATCACACCCAATATAACAATTGTGTCATCCTCAGATATACGAACAGTCACACAAGCCAGAACAAAAGTGTCCCCAGATACACGAAATCACACCAGATATAACAATTGAAGCATCCCTAGATATACGAATAGTTACACAGGATAGAACCATCTCAACATCTCCAGATACACACAATCACAGAAGCCAGAACAATACGGGTGTCTCTAGATATATGAAGTCACACTGGAAATAACAATCAAGGCATCCCCAGATATATGAACAGTCACACAGGATAGAACAATCAAGGCATCCCCAGTTACAGACACATGAGCCAGAACAAAGGTGTCACAATGGACATAACAATTGAGGCATCCCTAGATATACAAACAGTCACACCGGACATAAAAATCCAGGATTCCTCAGATATACAAACAGTTACACAGAATAGAACAATCCCGGCAACCCCAGATACAAACAATCACACAAGCCATAACAAAAAGGCGTCCCGGACGTAATGATCTAGTTATAGGTGTCCCCAGATATACCTAGGTGTCCCCAGATATACAAAGTCACACACCAGATAGAACAATCTAGGTAGGTCCAGATATACGAACAGTCACATAGTCACACACCAGATAGAACAATCTAGGTAGGTCCAGATATAAGATCTAGAACAGTCACATAGTCACACACCAGATAGAACAATCTAGGTAGGTCCAGATATACGAACAGTCACATAGTCACACACCAGATAGAACAATCTAGGTAGGTCCAGATATACAAACAGTCACATAGTCACACAACAGATAGAACAATCTAGGTAGGTCCAGATATAAGAACAGTCACATAGTCACACACCAGATAGAACAATCTAGGTAGGTCCAGATATAAGAACAGTCACATAGTCACACACCAGATAGAACAATCTAGGTAGGTCCAGATATACGAACAGTCACATAGTCACACACCAGATAGAACAATCTAGGTAGGTCCAGATATACGAACAGTCACATAGTCACACACCAGATAGAACAATCTAGGTAGGTCCAGATATACGAACAGTCACACAGTACACCATATATTTATATCCTTGCTACAAATCCAACTGTAATAGCTTTCAAGAATTCCTGACAAAAAAAATCAGGACAACTGCAAGACAAACAATAGACAGAACTAAATATAGTCAGGATACTTCGGATCATATACCGGTAAAAAAATAACAAATCGAAATGCTGAACAAAAGAAAAGTGGAACAAACATTAAAATACCATTAGTATTTTTTCTTCATTGCATTAGATTTTAACCTGTTTAAAAGCAGGTGTGTTAGGTTCTGATATAATTGGACAAAATGATTATGATGGTTATTCCATGTTCGGTCGTCATGACGATGGAAGAGATGGAATTTTGCCTCAAAGACAATTGATATATTTCTATACAAACAAAAAACTATCATTCATAATACGCCTCAGCAAAGCGCTACTGACTGCTTCATGTACGGCGGCAACTTTTGATTTCTTCATTTTCTAAATTCTTTGATAATTGCAAGTGTCTGTATTATTTATAACGAACAGTCATGCAATCCAATTTCCATTGCTCATAAAATAACTGGAGTTGAGTACAGTGTTATTGTGTATTGATGGCCTGGGTGTGATAAAAATCACCAAACAAGTTATGCCATTAATCTCCATTTATCTAATCAACGCCCCAGTGACAATCACTGTCTTCCTAACAAAGTCAGCGACTCGGTAATGGCCGATGATAACCCATTAGTTGAGGATATCAAACAAGACATTTTCAAAAACCTAAGTTATCTTCAGTCTGAACAGTAATTTTATGTCAGCCAAAGTCTGAAAACAAAGAATAAAATCATAAATTGCCTCGCAGCAGGATTAAGTCTGCTCGTAAAAAACCTTGAGGGAAAATTCGAGTGGACAAAATATGAAAATTGTTCAGAGACAGCTATTGTAATTCTTATATCCCTACCTCAGGAGGTTATTTGACTTTTAACATTTAATTAGCCGTTTCTTGGGAATATCATCTGATGAGGTTGAAGTCGCCTTGTATACAATAGGAGAAAAAATAAACAGCAAATTCTCTTAATGTATTTTGATTTATTCTTGACAAGGTAACTCCTTTTGACATTTAGAATCATTGTTTACTTTTTGTTCGTGATATTTTTAAAAAATGGGGTGCAAGTGTGTTTTGTCTGTGGCTTCTGCAATGTTCATTAAAAGACTTGATAATGGAGCAGATATTTATTTCTTCATTGTTGTGCGGGTGTGTTTGTGTGTGTTGCTTCTGCAATGTTTATTAAAAGACTTGGTAATGGAGCAGATATTTCTTCATATTTTAGGCAGAGTTTCTTCTTCTTTATTCTATACTTTGTCTTACATCAACATTTTTATTAGTAGGAATCATCCTTTAGAAAAGGTAGCATTATTGCAGAAGTGACTAACTTAAGCTCCGATCAGGGATAAAATAGGATGGAAATATCTTCAAACTTTAGAGAGAGAGAGAGAGAGAGGGAGGCAGAAATCAGGTTTCACATCCACTTGACACAAACTATTTCTAGAATTTTCTTGAATCTTTAGCAGCGTGTGTGTGTGTGTGTGTGATTCCCTGTTTGTACTAATGACCCTACGCGCACGTGAATTATTGGAATAAAATTAAACCATATGTTAGTCCCTAAATGACCTAGTTTGTGTTAAGTGGACATTAAACCCCATTTCTCCATCTCGCTTTTTAGCAATTAGAGGAAACAGGAGGACCTGGAGAGAAAACCCACATTTTGTCACGCACAAGCTGAGAATCGAAACCACAGCACATGACTCGATGACAGACTTCCTGATCCAACGCGCACATATTAACAATTCTACACTCAGCCCCCCTTTAAACATTAAACAACACAAATATACAGTCAGACAGCACACCACATTTATTAAGTTATCAAGGGTATTTCTATAAAGTCTAATTTGGCGAATCAAGGTCCTATGACCAGGCATAGTATTTAATTTCTCATGGTTAATATCAATCAGGTTGGACGCTAATTAGTAAAATATTTAATCAATTATTGTTATTGTCTCTAGTAGTGATAATCCTATAGTACATGTTTTAATGTCGACAATTGAGCTTATTCATTTATAGTTAGAATATAAAAAGGCTAATGTACATCAATAGGCAAGTCATTAGGTCACCGGACTTAGTAGCAGCTACGTCGGTCACCCACTGTGCTGGAAGTGTACATCGTATGTATTGAATTGTCATTTGTAAGATATAAGTGTTCCAGTAATTAAAAGACAGAAGAACCATTCCAGACTTATTAGTTATGAAGAACCCAGCGGTTATAGTCCCATGGGTATTTCTATAAAGCATAGCAAATCGGCAACATATACTTATATTTAAGGAGACGGACCCAATGAGTTAAATCCTGTTGGTAGTACAGAAAGGTGCAAGTAGTCCTGGTTATCCTGACGGACAACAAATGAGGAACTCCGCAAGACAATTGTTTATGAGGCCTTAGGCACCCAAATCTATCCTTTTTCTTTCGAAAACATGTTTAACCTGCCGTTTGCTCTAGCAAAAACGGTGTGCAACTTTGTGCACCAGGCTTTCAAATTAAGGGATGGGGCACCCACTTCTATATAAATCAAAAAAATAAATAATAATTTAACCAACAATTCAAAGACCCCTTCACGTTTAGGGCGAATATGACATATATTGAAATCTTTGATGTATATTTAGCACACACTCTCTCAATGTATATAAATGTACACTTTATGCACTTTTATGTAACTTTCATCCAATTTTTATACATTTTCCGTCCATTTTTAATGTATTTTTTGATCCACTTTATAATGTATTTAGAATGTTGACTGTAATGTAATGTATATTTTACATGCTGCCCGAAAAGGGTGTTTTATGTCTATCTATCTATCTATCTATCTATCTATCTATCTATCTATCTATCTATCTATCTACAGTTACTGTACAGTGTAAAATCATGACACTTACATCCCTGCCACAAGTCCAATGGTTGATTTGTTTAACCCAACTGCACTGCTGACAAGGATGGAAAATCCAGAGGAACTTTCACAACCTACATCAGGATTGTTCCCTGGGATCTCATAATTACTCAACCAGAACCTTAATCTTTGCTCTCTATTAAACAATGAGAGAGACAAAGAATTGGGGTTTAATTTCCACTGAACACAAAGTAAATCATTTCGAGACAAGCATATGATTAAATTTTATTTAGCACTGTGAGGAAAGTGGAGGACCCGGAGAAAACCAATTAAGTTTGACAGGTGACCCTTCTCCTTGTCACGTACAAGCGGGAATCAGAACTACACCTCTTGACTCAATGACAGATCTAAAGCGCACAGATTAACCCATTCCTCCACCCAACTACCCCTGCTTAAACAAGGATCCCTTAAAAAATCTAATGTCTATCATGTTCAGAATTAAGTCTTTTCTGACGCATATCTCCAAACCTGAAAGTCCTAAAATTTGGTGAAGTGGAGGTAAATCCTGAACTGAAGGTCACAAAATTCTGACTTTCAACAGTGTTCATCCACCTATGACCCCAATGGTTCAAACCAAATTTGAAAGAAATCTATTAAAGATAGTAAGCTGGCACTGCCAGGCAGGATACGCCCACATTTTCGAGAGATGGTTAGAGAACAAGCAAAATTGAAAGTGATTTTTCCTACAATCAAAGGCTATATTCATTAAATTACAATTTGATATGCGCAAATATCAAAAGGAACCAAGATCTTTGGGTTATAACCATGCATTTCAAGTTTCATCAAAATCGAATTAAAATTGTGATCTCTACAGGGTCCACAACCTTGATATATCATTTTTTAACAGTATTTGCGTACGAACGGCGGCCATTTTGTATGGTAATTTTGGTCCGATTTTTCCGAAATTTGAACTCAACCTTCCGTATGGTGTAACAGTGATAGAGTCAAGTGTTTTTTTAAATCAGATAATAATCGTGACCTCCAGAGGGACAGTAGGTGATTTTTTGGACAATCAGGGGCCATAATTCAGGAAGTTATGATCTGATATGTGCAAATAACGAAAGGAACCAAGATCTTTGGGTTATAACCATGCATTTCAAGTTTCATCAAAATTCAATCAAAATTTTGACCTATACTGGGTCCACAACCTTGATATACCATTTTATAACAGTATTCGCGTACATGCGGCGGCCATTTTGTATGGCAATTTTGTTCCGAATTTTTCCGAAATTCGAAGTCAACCTTCTTTAGGGTGTAACGTGGATATAATCAAACGATTTTTTAAATCGGATAATAATTGTGACCTCCAGAGGGACCACAAGCTAAACAAAGACGATTTTGCATATAATCAGGGGCCATAATTCAGGAATTTACGATCCGATATGTCCAAATATCGAAAGGACCCAAGATCTTTGGGTTACAACCATGCATTTCAAGTTTCATCAAAATCGATTAAAATTGTGACCTCTACAGGGCCCACAACCTTGATATACCATTTTTTAACAGTATTCGCTTACAAATGGCGGCCATTTTGTATAGCAATTTAGCTCCAATTTTTCCAAAATTTGAACTCAACCTTTCTTAGGGTGTAACGGTGATATAATCAAACGATTTTTTAAATCGGATAATTATTGTAACCTCCAGAGGGACCACAAGCTAAACCAAGGCGATTTTGCATATAATCAGGGGCCATAATTCAGGAAGTTACAATCCAGTATGCGCAAATATTGAAAGGAACCAAGATCTTTGGGTTATAAACATGCATGTCAAGTTTCATCAAAATCGGTTCAAAATTGTGACCTCTATAGGGTCCACAAGCTAAAAACGTGATTTTTCATACAATCAGGGGCCATAATCCATGAAGTTTTGATCCGATACATGCCAATATCGAAAGCAGCCGAGATCTTTTGGGGATAAACCTATATTTAAAGTTTCGTCAAAATCGGATAAGAATTGTGACCTGTAGAGAGTCCACAAACAATTGTGAACGGACGACCAGACGGACGGACGGACAGACGGACAGGGGCGACGACATAATACGTCCACATGAAAATGTGGGCGTATAAAAACTGTAGGTTCTATTGCAATAATGATACATGTAATTAAAAGAGTCTATTGCATTCTGAAGGTTTTGAAAACAATCTTGTAAAAACTGTAGCCTCTATTACTTTTACAAGGCTTTCAACAAAGATGCGACAACTGTGTGTGTTGGAGTAAAAAATGAATGCTACCGGAAATAATTTAGAGTTGTGTGGATTTCTTCAGTATTATGTTCAAAAATTTTTACGATTCCACTAGAAAAATGTGTCCCTGCAGAATTCATCCTCCTGATATTTGTTGCATTATGAAGGGGTTTGGATGGCCGAATGGTTAGCGTGTGCATCATAAGATCTGTCATTGGGTCAACTGGCGTGGTTTCGATTGTTTGTGACAACCTCATGGATTTTCTCCGGGTCCTCCTGTTTCCGCTCACTGCTAAAGACCTATTTCCCTGTCTCTCGTTCTTGTATTATGCCTTAAGGCCACACAATAATTTGACTTTCTTTTCTTCAGGAATACTGATTTAAACTTTTATTCTTATTTCTTCTGAGGGAAAAAGACTAATTTAAAAAGCAAAAAGTACTCGGTTGCACTGTTCAAAAGCATTTAGTTTCAAATTTCTAAGTTTAGAGGTTCAAACTAAACATCTTTAAGGTGAATCAATTTTTTTTTTTGAAAATCAAATTGGTGTGACTCTAAATATAACCTCATTGCCCACTATAAACATGGTCTGTAATATGTGAGTGCACTCACTACATCTTCAACTTTAACCCTTTAGCTTTGCTAGTGAAATGGGCTATGGATGCACTCATTGAAGATATTAAAACTCAAAGAAAGGAAGGCATGTTAACTTAATAGACAATATCATTCAATAATATCCCAAAATTCATATTTACTAATAGGGCCAATCCCGATAACTTTTTCGGGAATAAAACTGCTTAATTTTGTGTTAAAATCATTTAAAACAATTATTTAGAGCTGATCAACTAACCCGATATTTGTGAAACGCTTGTAAATAATTAAACCTGACAGTCTGCATCTGGAAATGAAGACTTTTGTATCATACAGTATCTGGATAAAACCAGACTTTTTTCTATAAAAATAATATGTAGGTGAAATTTACCTTTAGTTATCAAGTACAGTACATGGGTCGTTCACTGTATAGACCTCTCAAGAAACGTAAATCGATTATCAGGTCACCCAATGAAAAAATGACCTGAAATCTTAAAAGGGTTACGTGTATATGCAGTGTTGATGTTCACATCCAAATGACTCAATATTTTTAGCTGAAATTTTCAGGCAATGTAAATACACCATGCTTTTATATTTTGGTCCATAAATTTCACAAATACTCGGACTTTAATTTTTGAGACTCTGTTCTTTCGGGATTGTCCCTTTAAAGGGCACATAAGATGACAAACTGTAACATGGCGTAGTGATAGAAATTGGTTATTATATGCACATTACGGAAAGTAAACATCCATCTGACAAAAATTAAATCAGCTATCTTCACTCAAAGTCACAAATATAGACCTCCCGTAAAAACGACTTGGCCAATTATCGAAAACTCTCTTAATCCCCTCAAACGCAAGTGAAGTCACAGTGACCGAATGCATATTCGGAATGTTTCTAAATTACCTACACTGATTTCTTAATCCCCCTTATTAAATAAAACAATTGACTACAGAATAATTTCTATTGTTATTCATTTTAATTTAAGATTCAATTTAGAAGTTTTTTCATAATTTTGGTTTCTCTCGTTTCTCACGATACTATTTTAATACCCTCTACCATCGTGTGCAGTCTAAACGATTCGAGATACATTTTCGTCAAAAGTGTATTGTGGTTCTAATTTCCCCAATTAGAAGAGTAAAAAAACTTGGTCATGCAAAATGTGTCATAAAAGTGAAACATGACTGAAAAGCGATTAGTAAATGGTGATCCGTTATCATCCTACGGCGCCTTTCTTTCTGCATGCGGATTTGACTTCATAACTCTAAAATGGACCATAAAATGAAATACGAAAAAATATCTCAACATACATTAGAATTGAGTGTACAAACAAATTTTGTTGGTAATCATCTAAACAGATTGCGAACGGTCATTAATTAATCAGTCTGACTAAAGTTATACCAATTTAGGTGGGTTTAAGAATGTTGATTAGGTAATTTTCTTTTTTATGCCGGCCAGATCAAATCTAGGTAGAATCGTACACACACACATTAATTGTATAAAATAATTTTTTTTTACTCATCAGTCGTTTATAATTATTATTTACCCAATAAGTAATCTTGTATTATTATTGCTGATTGCCGTTTAAGCCACATTTAATTGTCGTTATATATAATCTGAATATAAATAATTGCATTGTCAGTTTAAACAACATTTAATAGACTTGATACAAATTCTGAATATAAATTATTCCTGGGATAAATTTTTGTGATACGATTAGGTTATAATGTCTAACACCGTTTATCTTCTTTTTACATCCCACTTATACCTCGTTGCCAGTGGCAACCTTTGATAAAAGTGGCCTGTTTATTTCCAATACAGGCTTAAAAGTATCCGTGTATCAGAAATGAACAGTACACTTTTTAAAAAGAGTACTGTTCATTCCCGACAAACGAACACTTCTACACCGTTTAAGATACCATTCAAGCAATAAGTAGCGGACGTTTAGTCCGGCCCAGATCGCAATGATAACGATAGCTCTATTCAAAGCAGCCCGAGAATCACACCAAACAAGTAGTCAAAATCACTGTAACAACACAAACCGGGTGGAACAAACTGGCAGTTCAAAAATATATACAATATTATTAAATTAAAATAAAAACATATTACAAAAATCAATTATTATACATATCAATTGGCATCTATTCCACAATTTGGTTTGATTTATATTAATATGCAAAACATATAAATTAGAATACTAAATAATTATATCAATTGTGAGGATAGAAGGCGCAGTTCTCTTGCTGGACCCTTCACAGGCATTCAAAATAAGCAGGATGAAAAAGAAACGCCTAGAAAGACATACACTTTATTACAAATAATTCGCTGATGCATACTTTCACCAGGAATGACCCACGTTTCGCATTTCCTTTACACTACATTTAATAATAATATTATTAATATCGCAGTCCTCTTCGCCATAGACAAGTTGTTTTGACGATGTGGTCTAAACAAACACGTGATAGTTTTACTCCCAGCGGTATACCAATACGCACGTGTAAATACTATTCAGGTCACCTCTCCACTGCGCAATCATTCTACCATGAAATGTAACGTGAGGCTCAAAAAGGGATAAATGAAAGAGCATTTGACACGTTTCGGTTGAAACGACTCGATAATAAATACTATTTTCACATTTTCCTTCACAATACTCGATAGAAATGTGATGTAAGTCAGTTATTAGCACCTTTCCTCGGTGTATCGGTGAATATCAGGACAGTTTTGGTCGGGGACCGCCTCGGCTTCGCCTCGGCTGAACCCCCGACCAAAACTGTCCTGATATTCACCGATACACCTCGGAAAGGGTGCTAATAACTACTACATAATAAAAGTTTTTTACTACGCCTGTAGTGCATGGGATGTTGTCATCGGAAAATTCCTTATTCGCTGTCAATTTCAAATGGAGTTACGAAAAAAGTTTTTCTGTGTGTATAGAAATCATTATCACTATTTTATGTAGCTAAAAATGAATATTTCGACAAATGACTGTCACCATTTGTATTTCTGTACTTATAGAGAATAGTTTGGGATATAAAGCATTACAGTGTAAACGTGCTAATTGCTTGGGTCGTCTACATTTGTCACAGGGCCTATTTAAACAATGGCACTTAAAATGGATCTACGGCATGATAGGGCATTTTAATTTCACTCTAAATTATTCCAATAACAAATGACTAATCTATAACAATGCAAGACAATAATTCGGTGATTATGATTATGTCAGTCACATGTTTATTGGACAGAAATGAATACACACTTGCCAACTGGTGGTGTGTTTGGTATAGATAAATACTAAGTTCCTGTGACGTCACCAGCCAATCAACCGGATTAAGGTTGTAATTGAAAATTTGAAAACCGTTTTTGGCTTTCAGATACTTTAACCTCAATAACTGAATTCATTTTAATCATATTGGGTTGTACTTGCTGTAAAATGGATATAGTAACCATTGTCTATCAGCATTAATATTATTTGTCTTATAAGGCTGCCGATAATTCATTAATTACTTCGATTAACTAATCAAAGCGGTGATGATTTAATATCTCGTTTGGTCTGTTAGAAAATAGTTTATAGCCCTTAAATGTAAATAAACAAAAGAGTCAATAATTTTCTTTCCAAAGACAATTTAATTGATAGGTGAATTCTGTTAATTGTCACTTCATACGGCATGCAAATGAAAGAATGAATATTGGATATTATTATTGTTTAGAATTCTATTATCATCATGGGTCGGAAAAATGAAAAAGACCTTTGAGTATAAACACGACGATTATCGAGTGGGAAATATAATCTGCCATTGTTTAATTAAACCACTTCCAAAATGCATTAAACTAAACGTAAGCATTTCTTGCCAATGAAATTGAAATTTCTATTCTATTAGGGACTCATAATTATTTGGATACTGTGTTACAGAACCTAAGGCTGTAAATAACAATAGACATTTTGTACACGCAAAATCTTAATTCAGTCGTACAGCTGCGGCGGCTTCTTTGATGATTAAGATAAACTATTAAACTTGATTACCTAATCAACAACCTTAATCTTCCGAAAATATTGGAGCAGATATTAAAGCTAACGGCATTCCACTTCAAAGTCGCTCAAACTTCAATTGATTCAAAACTGATTTTTTTTTCAGTTTCCATTTTGATACTGTCATATAATGTTGAGCTTGAGATCGCATAGGTCGTATTGACTGGTAGGGATCAACAAGTTCCTTTAAATACAAAGGAGTATTTCCATGAAAGCACTGATACACAGCTTTTAAAATGTTGAATTCTATCTGTTTACTTATGCGCATCCAATGCAGAGAAATTTAGTAATCTGGCTTTCATCTTGCTCTAGCTGTGGGGAGATTGGCAAGAGCTTCACAAGTAGACTAGTTTAGGGCCTCTCTTCATCTAAATCTGCACTAGGAACATACCATTTGCCCAGTTGGTGCAGACCAATAGGATGTTAAACACCATTTCTGTTTTTTGAGGAATGTTTTGAAACGCAGTGATACCTATTGCCCCATGATATAACAGTGCCAACGGAAAACATTTGGTTGTGTGGAACATGCTTGTTTAGAAATGAAATGGAGTTTACTGTCTTTGTTATATGCACCAATCGTTGAATTCTAATTACCAAGGGTTCTTTTACATGCCTGACAACAAGGTACATTTAATTGGCATCTCGGTTTTTTGTCCCATCGGAATCAACTAGAAGCTGTCCTTGTTAGGCTCTCCGCCATGCCCCGACCCCCACACCGCGATCAATGGGAAACCACCCTGGAAAATTCCTTGTAACTGTCTTGGCCAACTTCGGGGTCAAACACCCAAACCCCCTGGTAATGAGCATGGATTGTTTAATGCATGCGTGTCAGATTAAAAGGTCTGTCATTGAGTCAAATGGTGTGGTTTGATTTCTAACCTATATGTGATAAGGAGTAGGATCGTCTATTGAACTTCATGATTTTTCCGAAGGTCCTCCAGTTTCCTCCCACAGCTAAAGACCCCTATGTGCAAGCAAATTATTTGAATCAAATTAAAACATATGTTAGTCTCAAAATAACCTAGTTTGTGTTGAGGGGACGTTAATCCTCATTTCTCTCTCTCTCCCCTAGTGGAGTGTCCAGTGCTCTAAAACCTCGGCCCAAAAATAAAATTGAAGTAATTATAAAGAAACAAAGACTAATAATGTGACAAATGGCATTTGGGAATGAATTTTAAGACGATGACAACAGCTAACCTAAAGAACAAATACCAGTTACCTACCGTTGACATTTACAGATCATTAAATCAAAACAAAACATAGAACAACCAACCAAGCACCAACAAAACTCCAGAACTTAAAATATTGATTAAAAATTACCTCTATTTGTACTTAGTCAAATGTTTCTTCCCCGTTCATTGATAGCTTGCCGTTAAACTATACGTACACCATGTCACTATTAAACAACGCAAACAGCTATTCCATTCCAATATCATCACAAATTGAACACAACAGACGACAGACAGTAAATTTAGACATTTAGAATTCATCACGATGATATCAGTTATTTGTTTCGCCTAAACCACTTGTATTCCAGATGAGGTATCCACCTACTTACAGTTGTTCCTGAAGATTTCACAACACGATTATTAATGCCTTTTTTTTTTATAAATGTAGATATTTATTTTTTTTCTTTGTAACCGTCATTCTTTTTTAAAATTTCTCATCAACCAGAAATGATTTGAATAAATCAATCCATGTGTGGTGTTGTCTTCTCCAATCAACAATCATTTCGGAATATGTTGTCACTCCACTTTGATATTTGACAACAGAAATTGAAATTCTTTTAGTAATTACAGTAAAAAAAAAAGAATTCACAAACCTGAAATCATTTCAACAAATCAATGCATTTGTTTTGTTGTCTTGTCCAATCAACAATCAATACACGAACTCGTTGTCACCCCACTTTTGGTATTGGATGACAGAATTCAGAAATTTATTATCCTCAATTTCATATGACGATCGTTAACTGTCAAAAAAGTTCCAAAAGTTACACTTGTAAAGCAACTTGAACATCAAACTTCCAACAGATTTTCTGTGGAAAATTACATTAATTAGGCCTTTTCCTTTCTTCGGTTCATTTGACAAGCAACATCATTAAGTCGTGACTAGCCAAACATCATTTCTTGCTTCTAATGTTAAATATGTCTGATATAATCCCTGGAGCTGAATTTCTTCTAGTTTATTTTTGTAACAGATCCACGCAATGCAAGAAATACTAAATGTAAAACATGTCTTCCAGCAACAACTCAAACACGATCGTCATTCGCGTCTCTCATCATTTAATCAGGACATTTGTTTTCGTTTATATTATTTTTTTCTTAGAAAAAATCAGACGCAATTACCGGTGACAAGAGAAATATTTTCCAGATGCTTATTTCTAATGCAGTTTATTTGAATTAACTTATTTAAATATTTGTAGAAATAGTCTATATGTTATTTCAGACACAGATATAGAGTTTATTTTTATCTTAAATTTTTCAAAATATTAATAGAAAATCGTTCACAGTATTTATCAAAAGCTAGTTAACAAAAATCAACCCAAAAACCAAATTAAACTGGTTTAACCTAATAGGTCATAAAAAAAAAAAATTCTGTGTGGTGATAACAGGGTCCCCTGCCTAACTTCAAGTTCCTTTCTAGCAATATAGCCCCTTATTGGATGTTAAACCAATTCTTTCTCTCTTTCTCACTGTCAATAACCCAATCACGGTGACAAATGGTAAAAATCAAACATTAAGGTTATTATTAACCAGAATTCATCATAGCAACAAGATCGCTATCCGATTTAAACACATGTATGAAATGAAAATAAAATACATATCAGCAACTCCACTACTAATATCAACAGCAACAATTAGACTTCTCGCTAGTATTCAACCAATATCTAAATTCTTGTGACGGATCAAAGGTCTGGTTACTTCGTTACGTGTTAATCAACGCTTGAAAAGTAGTTCCAATACTTGGCAAATTATTTTATTATCAGGGAGAAGTAATAATATCATTCCCAGTTACATTTCACTGACCTATTAATTATCTTTCATACGAACGTAAAGCTAAACCCATTCCAGCATAGATTGACGCTTAATCTCATTCTCTTACATTAATCCTATCTGAACTTTCGACTCTTCTTCGCAAGATGGTGAAAATTGATTTCCATTAGAAATTCTCGAAATTCTTCTTGTTTTAAAAGCAATCGGTTATATTGAAACAAAGGCATAGATTTAAACAAATGTTTTTGACAATGTTTCTAATAGCATGGTATAACCAAACCTGATATACATTAGGCTCCTGTCACATATTTTGTCAAGTACAAATTATCACACAATGGATATATAATTCTCTTGCATGTAGGGGTCTGTAGAGGCAGGGGGGTGGAAATGATGACCTGACGCGACCTTGGCAACTTTGGACCCCATTGGAAATAAGCAACGGACGTTATACGTCAGGCTTTATGGGCTATCCTAAGTAAAGGTCTCTTCATGACATCATAATTATCATATTTCTCTATACTTGTCCCTTTACAAATTTCAATTATACAATGTAGCACAGTACTTATTTTCATATATATATATATATCTGTATTTATTGTTGTCACTTTCTAAGTCGTGCAATTCGCATTAATCATAATACATTAATTTATTGTCATGTTGTAACCTTTACTTAAAGAATAAATAAATAAATAAATAAATAAATAAATAAATAAATAAATAAATATGATACTATGCTCACACGCTAACCATTTGCTATTCGTTCCCCTATACTATAATAAAAAGTTAGTTGTGTCAAAGTTTGCGTCTGACAAAAACAGTGACATGTGACTTCTGTCCAGGCTTGTGTATAACTAATAGACTAAGCAGTCAAATTGTAACAAATTAAAAAGACAAACACCCCCATCCCCCAACCAGAATGAGAGATAATGGAGGTTTAACTCCATTTAACACAATCTAGATGTTAGTGGGTAATGGCTTCATTTACATGTAACATCTGTTTCCACCAAAGTAACATCGCCGACAACAACATACATGTATTTGAATAGATATGCATTTACAGGGTGATTTTAATAGGTTATTTTGGGACTAAAATATAGATAATAGTCAATGTCACCTCCACTAATGAATCAATCTGAGTTTTCAAATAAGGAGGGGGGGGGGTTGTAAGAAACACATTTTAAAAAATACTACTTAAATATTCATGAAAATATGTAATAAAGAATTTACTTGTTTCAACCAAGGTAGGTCATTTTGGGACTTAAATGGTATATTTAATTCTGATAACTCTTCTATCCATTTCTAAATGTCACAGGATCCTTAACATCCAGCTCATGGTATACATTGGACCTCATTTTTTTCAAACTATCCAAATGACTAGACACCTATCCTTAAGATTTTCCGTCCTGCACAACTAACACTGGAAATTCGTGGAGAATGTTCTCGAGAAACACTTGGAACATCCTGGCAGCCGGGCAAGCCTACTCTTCAAATATAATCCTCGCATTAGGAATCCTTAACATTCGGATCTACAACCATTTAACCCTTTCCACAAAACATCACATTACCAACACAAAACGTCACAATGTACACAGTACCAACAAAAACACATCACATTGTACACAGTATTAACAAACCCCCCAAATGTTTTAGTGATTGCACAGGCTCTGAACAAGATGAAATAACAATAACCTTGAAGTTTGAAACTGTAATAATCTTGTTTAGAATACCATCACTATTTAGATCAGCATCTCAGATCAACATTCAATATCTATTAGATCCTACTTAGCAGTTTTACTCCTATTAGTAAATTGCTATTCATTGGGCCAGATATCCTGTAGGGTGAATACATCACAGACTTGTCTCTGTTTGGCAGATTATTTAGACCAAACAATTAATTACCGGTAGTTATTTTATTGTCATCAAAAAATCAGGTATACATTATGTTTTTATTTATCATGTTTATGTATGTCTTTTATCTTTATTAGTAACTGGATAGAGAAACAACAAAAACACATACTTATGGAAAATATTTTAAGGTGGCGTTTTGAAAAGTATTCTCTCAACATTATCAAGTTGAGAGAATACTCTGCAAAGCATCGCCTCAAAATACATGGAACCCCCAGGGGGTCCATAATTATCTATTCAATTGTTTTACAGGGGTAAAGACAGAAACTCTATTTTCTTTAATATAGTCTTATATAAATGTCCTTGTACAATTGTGGGAGGTGGGCTCAAAATTTTCCATGCTGCGGCAGGTAAAAATCCTCTCGGCGAACCTGTATATATGTGTGAACAGCCTAGAATTACAGAAGTCAACCAGAAATAGGTTATTTTTTATTCTATATTTGACAGAATTTTCCTGTCGGGAATCGAACCCAGGCATGAAATCCATTCACTAGTAGTGAACAAGTCACTGGGAATTCGCCAAGACCAAATCAGTAATTAGTATAATTAAATTTGTGACAACATTGAACAGATATAAAAACAGTCAGAAAAAAAGAGAACAATTCAGGCGTCCCCTGATATATAAGCCACATATTTACATCTCTGTTACATACAGATACTAATTAATAAAAAAGGAGAGAAATAGGGTTTAACGTCCACTCTACACAAACTAGGTAATTTCGGGACTAACATATGGTTTAATTTTATTTCAATAATTCACTTACGCATATGGGTCTTTAGCATTGTGAGGAAACCAGAGAACCCAAATAAAACCCATGAGGTTCAACAGGTGATCCTACGCCTTGTCACGTACAACTGGGGATTCGAAACCACGCCAGTTGAGCCAATGATACAGCATGCACATGCTAACCATTCGGCCATCCAACCCCCCGATACTCATTAAACAACAAACCCTGGATTATAATTCTCATCATATATTATTCGGGATGTTTCGTCAAATTGACCAACTGACATTTAAACATCTCCTGTGATTATCCATTTAATCACGGGATAACTAAAATGTGACATGGTTCAAATTCCTTCTATCATGCAACTTATTTTAAATTATTCATTTTCCATACCAGGCCTGTAGAAGTACAGTCATGCCATACTATTCCCCATTTAATTACAAAAGTTCACTGCACGTATTGCACAATACATTTTTAATATTTACACATCAAATCTCTTCCAAGGATTGCTAATTTTCTATAAATTTATGTCTATTGTTAACATCTGATTAGGCATGCTTTAATATATTCTGAAATCTGAATGCTGTATGCATATAAAAAACAGAATTCAACTATCATCAAAATATTTAATTCTCTTTGAAAAGAGTAATCAGCCATTTTGATTATTACCTTTTATTTATTTTTAAGACAAAATGAAACATCAATTAATCACATCTTTGATTAATCATTAGGAGTAAATAATGACTTGCGATAGGTTTTCTATGTGTCCTTGACTATTATCAATCAGCTAATTAATCATTTATCCGAGACAATTGGTTAGTCTTACTCACTGACAAGATCCAGATTATCGGCAAATTGAAGAATTTATAGTAACCTGCACGTGATTGTGATTGACACCTGACATCCTGGTTAATCTAGGATATAAATATGATTAAAATTTTGGTTACTCAAAGAGGCCCCTGTATTAAGTCATGAAATGAAATTAAATGGGTGTTTAACCTCCTACTGTTCTGCTTCGAAATGGGCTAATAAAAACGGGCATATTCCATACAGTGTGCTTAGGGGAATTTTGCCCAGACAGCGGTACAACGGCCTACTCTTATATCGAACTCCAACTGTTAAGAATCATTTTTGTGCACGCCAATATGTACATGGGGCCTTTGTTTTCCGTCCCATCTGAATGACTAGACAGCACAAACCCTCTGGTAATTTGCAACTTAAACTAACAAAAAAGGAAATGGTGTATTGAGTTTAGAAGTAGTGAGTGGAAGATGATGGTATTGGCCCAATCCTTGTGGTGTCTGTACTTTTGCCCGGCACAGATTTGTATTTTCTTCAGTGTTTTTCTAAATATTTATAATAACGGTACATGTCTGGCATGAAGTTCAAAATGTAACATGCAGCTCATTAGCATCCGATATTTTGTCAGATGCATACAACTAACATAATTATTTCCAGGCAGTTTCAGATTTAGATAAAGAGTGACCCTAGGCTTTTCCACTTGTGACACCCCTCCCTCACAACCATAGGAAGATGATAGCCAAGGATGTTCAAGACTACAAATCATAAGACAGTGTCCTTTTTTATTCAACACTTTGGATAGAGGCCTTCTTGATCTGAAGGCCATAGTCTTCACCCTGCCAAGGCTATAATTATTAGTCGATCCAGGCTTGCTGCTTTCTAGATCAACCCCTTGCGAAACCCAAGCTATGCCACTCATTCATTTGCGAAGGTGACATTGACTATTTATAGACTAGCGAAGTCTTTGACCTCCACCAATTGCTTTATAAAGACACACAGTACATTGTCGTCTGAGAAAATGGGATACACGTATTATAGAAAATCTGTTCTTCTCTTGAGGTGACAAGAGTGGATTACAACGGTTTCTTCCAGCTTATTATATCCAGTTCAGCTTTCTATATTTATAAATGTATTTCAAGAAACAATTACAAAATAAAAAAGAAGAGGAGCTTAATGTCTTGAATTTCACTTGGCAGAATTGAATGGAGGTGTTTTGTTGGTTTTTTCTTTTTTTTGCTTTTGCTTTATTTAAAGATGCCCGTTGTTCATTAAATATGAATGAAGTTAAGTCACAGATTTCTCTACGCAGAAATAATGGAGTTTTTATTGTTTTGGCTTTTCGTTCATTAAATAATGAATGAGAGAGAGAAAGAGACAGCAAGAGAGAGAGACAGCGAGAGAGAGAGAAATTGGGTTTAACATCCACTAGATACAAACTAAATGATTTTGAGACTAACATATGGTTCAATTTTATTTCAATAAATCGCTTTAGCAGTTGGAGGGACGTAAATCAGTGGTAGGAAACCGGAGGAACTGAAGAAAACCCATGAGGTTGGACAGGCGATCCTACTTCTTTGTCACATTCAGGAGGGGAATCAAAACCATTTTAATAGAGTCGTTTTTATATTTGAATGGACAGTGGTCAGACACCCACACTTTAGATCATAAGGCCTGTCAATGAGTCCAGCAGTGTGATTTCAAATTCTAGTAGGGTAGTCTGTCTAACCATGTGGATTTTCTCGGGGTCCTCAGGTATCACAAGGTTAGTTCCAATATACACCTCTCTCTCTCACTCAGGCCTGGAAATAACAGTTTTAGATGTACCTGACAAAATGTCAGGCACTAATGAAATAGTAACTGACATTTTTAACCTTGTGCCGGACTTGTATTAATAATATCATCAAAAAAGATAAACCAGTGCCAGACAAAATGAGGTTTTGTGCCTGACAAAGCCTGAATCTGTACCTGACAATGTCAGTGACAGGTGCCTTACTTCCAGGCTTGCTCTTACTCTTCCTCCCTCTCACTCTCCCCCTCCCTCTCTCTTCATTCAACTGCACCCTCTCTCTCTCTCTCTCTCACCATATTACAGTCACCATAACAGGCAGCTGTTGCGTAGGCGTGCAGTCATACATAGCCTCAATTTGTATATCGACAGTAATTCAGTAGACATTAACCCTGCAGACAGACTAATCTTTGTCACAGAGAAATTACAGGGATTACATCTATATACCATAAAGCTTAGGTAGTAATTATTAGTTGGTCATTTGCTGGTTAATGTAAGTTGTCTCCCTTTATTACAAGCATCTTCAAACCAAATGGTCCGTCTTCATTAGCCGGGTTGGAGCAGAACAACAGGATGTTAAACCCCATTCAATCCAACTCAGTGGAGGCAAGTTAGGTTCAGACTTCAGAGCATGGGATCCAATACAGAGAAATATGCTGGTCAAGACTACTTGAGTTAATAATTGACCAAAATGTATCTGGATGCATCAGTAACGAGATGCTCCACCTCCTACCGTTTCAACAAAGACTGATTTAGCCGGCCTTATATACCCTATATGTGCCGCATTGCGGCAAGCACGTGCATGAACCTTGACGCGGCCTGCAAATTCCCATTTTGAGACCTCGCTATCCATTGGCTGACTGTGACCGTCGCTAACCAATCAGAAGCACTGACCTTAAACAGCCCATAAGCCATTCGACAACATGGCGGGTTTTCTCTAGAATTCCGAGTTTGATGCAACAGTAAATAATATACGTCATTTCTATTCAATTGGCGAGAATAATTTAAGTCATAGCTATTTCAAATGATCTATAAAAACAAAACCCCACAATCCCCAAAGGTTAAAACCGAACGCCTGACTCTAAGAAAGGCGTGAGAAAAAAAAACAACCAAGAATCAACCTAACGGACATAAATAAACTAGATTCCAATGTTTCATCAGTCCTTACTCGTCGAGAGGTTTGAGACGAGCTTGAGCTGGTCTCACATTGTGATCTATGATAGGTTGGTAAATTGGTCCTGCTTTACCATTTCCAGCGCAGTTAAGAAACCAATTTGGAATGGGAATGTCTTGTTCCCCATCACCCTTATTACAACTACCACCAGCTGTGTGACTGTCCTTACACTTAACACTATTAAAAGACGGTAACAGAGTTCCATAAAGCGACAAATTTAATCTCGCCTTACAATCTCAATAAAATCAACTCTATTTCCACATGGAGGCCTGTGTTCCGAAAAACTGTCACTGTATTTAACATTGGGGCATGTAGGCCTACGTGTAGGGTTTTGCGAAAGTGCATCTATATTATCATCTGATCCATCCGGTATGTGCTTACTCTTATCTCTTAAGGATTTGGCTACTAACAATTTCTCATTAGATGTACAGTTACCAGAGATTTCGTCCAGAGTGCATTCTACAACCGTTTCATCTGACCTTGCAGGAACACTTACTGTTTCCCCATACATAACTCGTGCACAATTTGACATTACGGTATTTGTATGTAGGGTTATTAATCCTTTGTTTCCCAAAATCAATGCTACATTTATAGTCCCAAATAAAATCCATACCCAAAATACCATCCATATCCAGATCAACCACCAAAAATGGGTGTGTATACATTTGACCGTTTATCTCCACCTGTAGATAAATAGCCCCTTTTGGCTTCAAGGGATTTCCATCTGCTGTATTCAAAACAACATTCGTATCCTGCAATGCAGGTGGGTGGGGACTCATCTTTTCATACCGTGCAACTGATATCAACGAGAAAGCTGACCCTGTGTCTAATAACATGTTTTGTAACATGCCATGTACACTTACTGCAACGAATACACAAAACGAATTACCTTTCCTAATGACTTGAGACTGATTTTCACTATTATCTTCAACATTGTCAATACTATTTCTAATTTCGGCACACTTGCTTTTATTATTATCGACAATACTATCTTTAACATCCTTTATACTTTCAGGCTGCTTTGGAAGAATGGGGACTGATGATGCAGCTATATCATCAGTCCTTATTTGTTTAAAGGACCTTCTCTCGAATTTTGGGATCTCCTCAGCTGTGGGCAATCAGGCCTATAGTGTCCAGGTTCTTGACAAAAAAAACAACGTGGTCGTCTATCAGGCTGCACATTATTCCTTACATCCTGAGACGGTAACTGCCCATTCCGGTTCCAACCATCCCTTATAGGCCTACCATCACTACCTAAGTTATTCCCTCTATAATCACTATGCGGTCGAAATGGGTTACCCTTATTTTCTCTAAGTTTCCTATCGACCATTTCCGACATTTGTACTCTAAAATCCTCAAAGTCCCTATTCCTAGGCCTAACTTCCTCATAATTGGGCTTTCGTACACTATCCAGGGGTCCTTCTACAGCCTCATATTCAACTGCCACGGCAATAGCTTGCTCCATGGTCTGAGGGTGACAAAACTGAACGTGTTTCTGGATATCATGATTACCTAGGCCATGAATATATTGATCAACGACCAAGGATTCCAAATTTTCCGCCGAAAACTCAGGAAAAGCCTATCGAGCCAAACTTTTTAAATAATATCAATAATCTACAACTGACTCATCCCTAAATCTACGTCGATTTCTATACTCGACTCTGTGAGTAGCAAGTCGCTCCGCGGGACTAAACCTACGGGTGAGGACAAGTTTCAATTCCTCATATTGCTTTAACTGATAGGGTGTCAAAGTGCTCAGAAGTTTAAGGTCCTTACCACGCAAACACATCACTAATTGTTGTGCCTTCTCTAGAGACGACCATCCGTTCCATTCTGCTACCTGTTCGAACTGAATAAGAAAGTCTGACCAATCGTCGCTATCACCATTAAACCTATCTGGCTCTTTCTCCCTACGTGTCATTGGACTAGCAGAATTTTGTCCCTGGACCGGATAACCTGGATTACAAGGTCCCATTCCCCCATAAGTATTCTGAGTTGTCCCAGACGGGTGGGGAGTACTGGTGTGCCGAGGGGCGGGAGTAGTATACCTCTCCGTCGACAGATATTGCATCGGCGCACGTGAAATCTCACTGCCGAAATAACCTTCTCTGCTAGCATAACCTGTATCATGATGAGATATACCCCCCTCGGAAACTAGTCCAGTAAATCATACCTCAGATCTAGTCACAGATTTAGGGATATAGTTACCCAAGTCGTCCTCCTGGAAGTAACTTTCGTCAATATATCCATTATGCCTAATCGGACTACCTAGGGGAGATTCAGGATTCCGCCACGTTGCCGGAACAGAACCTATACTATCCGAAACAGTCGGTGGAACAAATGAATAACCATTCTGACTAGAACAACTACTTCCTACGCCAGTCGTATTAGTAACAAGCACCCTAGCAGAAAATGATAAGGGATTAGAAAAAGACACCCGATCCTTACGATAGCTTCTACCTACCAGTTCCTCAAGATTACGCATGTACGAGTCCATCTTAATGAGTAGGCCTAATGATACTGTTAATTATATCCTTTAAATAAACTAAACTAAACTATACAACTGATTTCTATATTCAATTATGTAACTTATAATGTAACCTATGACTTATAATTTATCAATAAAGGTGTTTCTTCGACCTCAATTCACAGACAAATTATCTGACATCCTGGCAAGCTCGCCAAAATTATGTAACAGGACAGGGTGGATTCGATTTGCACTTGAGCGGCGGGAATAACCGCTCTTATGCAAACCAGAAGTCCAGGTTCGTATACAGGATGTCAGGTTTATCACGTGAATTATAGTAGAAGAAAACACATTTATAGAGTTCAAATAGTTTTATTTCATTAATTACAAAGTAAATCTCTCGAGACGCGCGTTGGTTATCGAATAATTAGTCACTCGCAACTCCACAATAACTATAAACTCTATCTGCTTGGCTCGAACTAATAATATTCGTACCCAGGAAGCTCACAAATCTTACATCTCCCACACGGAAGACATAAAATAACTAGAAACGGGAACTTTCAACTATCACTCTATAATAAACACAATATGTCTGCCTATTGCCCGAACTTACAGCATTCGGACAGAGGGAAACATTAACTCCTATATCACTCACGGAAACCCATTAAATAACTAACTACAACGATTTACTCTACCATAAATGCAATATGTCTGCCTTTTGCCCGAACTTACAGCATTCTCACAAAGGAAAGCATCGACTCATATATCACCCACGGAAACCCATAAATAACTAACTAAAAACTATGACTACTATTACAATACTAAACTCTATTCCGAAGAACCAGCTTGCCCCGAGCGAAAGGAGTGATCCTTCCAGCGGAACCTATTAGTCACCTAAAACAGAGCCCTACCTCCTTTAAAGTTCGAAACGCTACTAAACTTAACTCTATTCCGAAGAACCAGCTTGCCCCGAGCGAAAGGAGTGGTTCTTCCAGCGGAACTTACTAGGCACCGAAAACAGAGTACTACCCCCTTTAAAGTTCAAACTGCTACTAAACTAAACTCTACTCCGAATAACCAGCTTTCCCCGAGCGAAAGGAGTGGTCCTTCCAGCGGAACTTACTAATCACCAGAAACAGAGTCCTACCCCCTTTAATGGTCAAACTGCCACTAAACTAAACTCTACTCCAAATAACCAGCTTGCCCCGAGCGAAAGGAGTGGTCCTTCCAGCGGAACTTACTAATCACCAGAAACAGAGTCCTACCCCCTTTAAAGTTCAAAACGCTACTAAACTAAACTCTACTCCGGATAACCAGCTTGCCCCGAGCGAAAGGAGTGGTCCTTCCAGCGGAACTTACTAATCACCAGAAACAGAGTCCTACCCCCTTTAAAGTTCAAAACGCTACTAAATTAAACTCTACTCCGGATAACCAGCTTGCCCCGAGCGAAAGGAGTGGTCCTTCCAGCCGGACTTACTAATCACCAGAAACAGAGTCCTACCCCCTTTAAAGTTCAAAACGCTACTAAACTAAACTCTACTCCGGATAACCAGCTTGCCCCGAGCGAAAGGAGTGATCCTTCCAGCGGAACCTACTAGTCACCGAAACAGAGTCATACCCTGGGAATGCTTACCGCAGAATGAGATATATATCGATATCTCAGCTGAGGTCCGCAGCCCCTACCGTTTCAGGAACGTTTACCTCGAGCGAAGTAAATGATTACTCCAGCGAGATGCTCGTCCCCCTACCGTTTCAACAAAGACTGATTTAGCCGGCCTTATATACCCTATATGTGCCGCATTGCGGCAAGCACGTGCATGAACCTTGACGCGGCCTGCAAATTACCATTTTGAGACCTCGCTATCCATTGGCTGACTGTGACCGTCACTAACCAATCAGAAGCAGTGACCTTAAACAGCCCATAAGCCATTCGACAACATGGCGGGTTTTCTCTAGAATTCCGAGTTTGATGCAACAGTAAATAATATACGTCATTTCTATTCAATTGGCGAGAATAATTTAAGTCATAGCTATTTCAAATGATCTATAAAAACGAAACCCCCACACATCGGTCAAAATAACACGCTGTAAAACCAGCATATATTTCAAAAGGCCCTGACAATGATCAATCTCCACCATTAACTTTAAAATTCAACAGCCTGTACATGATCGGGAGAGTCTATCTTTAGGTAGGTTAAGGATAGAAATGAGATCCAATGTCCCATTGACATAAACTATGTCTATTCACCACTACCACGTGATTCAATCTTTTTTTAATCATTCGCTGGTGTGTAGGGGTCTTTAGCAGTGGGGTGATCCTGCTACTTGTCATAGGATATTTGGTAAGGGAATGGTCAGGCTTCTCTTCAAAGAAAATTGGATAAAAATTAATGAGTCAGTGGAGATTTGTAGCACATATCTGGACCAAAATCAATAAAAAAAACTCAAAGAATTAAGTGAATTTTTTGTACTGCTATTTGGAAGGGGGAGGGGCTATCCTCCGCACCAAATGGAATACAAAACACAATTTTGCTTATCAACGTCCACATTGTCAATCTCAATTTCCTCCAATTGTGGTAAAAATACAATTTTGACAACAAAATATTAAATCTGGTGAAATTTTGGGCAATAACTTTTTCCTGTATGGCGATCCTTATTTACCAGTGGTGCTATGGTGATAAATCTTTCATTTCACAACGCTTTGATTTCCACGCTGTGCATCTTTAAAGTCTATTCCACTTGGCTGACAGAGAGAAATGAGTTTTAAAATCTACTCAACACAAATCAGGTCCTTTCGGGAGTAAAACACAGTTCAATTTTTATTTCAATAATTCACTTGCACGTAGGGGACTTTAGTAGTGGGAGGAAACTGGGGAATCGAAACCAATGAAGTTGACGCACTTGCTGAGTAAGGTATAAATAATAAATGAAGCAAGGTTTTTCGTTTATGACTGATGACGTGTTATGATTTGATAATAACTTACTTTCGATAACCCTAAGAATATATACACTTTATAAATGTGTATATATTCTTAGGGTTATCGAAAGTTAGTTATTATCAAATCATAACACGTCATCGGTCATAAACAAAAAATTTCTTAAAACATATTTATGCTGAAAGTAAAAGTGTACTAAAGATACTGAAGAAAAATGATAAAAAAAAAGTTGTTTTTTTGACAGAAAGAATATATGGTTAAAAAATTAGAATGAAAAATAGGCAGGGTAAAAAAATGGAACCCAGAGTTATCACTGTTACTGTTGGATTTTGTGACATATCAAAAATCAGTTTGTATATTATATACACAATATACCGGTTTACATAGATAGATATTAGACAAGAGTAGGCGTAGTCTGTGTTATATATCTTCCTCACATGCACAAAGTTCACTTGTATTCGGCTGATAGAACTCTTGATTTTTGACACCATGAAGAGAGAGAGAGAGAAATGGAGTAAACATCCTTTCAACATAAACTAGGTCATTTCGGGACTAACATATAATTAAATTTTAATTTAATAACTTGCTTGCACATAGGGGTCTTTAAAGCAGAGGACCAAGAGAAAACCCATCAATACTATCAACCATATATTCTTATCTACAAATGTACACCATTTATCACCAATATAAAATATGACAGTAATAGTTGATATACATGTATAAATCAAACATTGTGTCATTAGGTCTATATTAACTCATTAATTTTGTTTATTTAACCAGTTATTATCACCCTTTTTTAATTAAGTGGATTAATTGTTATTTTAAATATGTTATAATCTGTAGTAATATTTATGACTGTCCTATGTCTGTTTGTCGGTCTGTTCTAGTTGGCAGCTACACTAGGGCTGTCCCGATGCTGAAATTTGGTGTATAGGTGTAACTTGGATTAGGGAGTAACATAGGCTTGGTGGCGATGGCCTACCAGTTTTGGTTCTGGAGTTATAGGCACAACTCAAGGAGGCACTGGGTTATCCGGTAGTATTGGTTGTATTTATAGAATTCCATGGACAGGGGATTTCACATCTTGTGAACACAATAATTTGGTCATTTTGGAACTAGCATATGGTTCAATCTTATTAAAACACAGATCCTATTTCGTTTAGTTTTACTTCTTTTTACTACACTAGGACCTGGAAGAATTGTTATATAATCTGTAGTATAGTTGATGTGGGGAATTACCCAATGAAACAGTCTGTAACAGCGATAGCGTGCGGTGCACGGAACTGTGGGCATCCCACTAGAAACATCAACACTGATTGGTTAATCAAAAGTCTTACAGGGACAAAAGCAGCTCATAAGACCCCTGATGCGAACTTCCACTACAACCTGTCAGATCTTCATGTAGTGCAGGCCATCAAAAGGATAAAAAAATGAATGAAATATAGATCTGTATTTAAATCAGATTGACATGCGGTTATATTTAATTGAGGGGGGGGGGCAGGGTAGATTATAAGGTCAGTCATTAAGTCAAGTGGTGTTGTTTTGATCTCAAGCTTGGGTCACCGGATCATCCACATGTTAGTCTCGGAATAGTTTGTGGTGGGTGGACATTAAACCCAAAATCTCTCTCTCCAACAATGCACAGTAATAGCATATATGTATTTACTACATTCAATTTCCCGGTTGTAAGTGACAAGGAATTGGATCACAATATCCAACCTCGTGGGTTTTACTCCAGGTCCTCTGGTTTACTCACACTGCTAAAAAGACCATTACCGGTACTTGCAAGTGAATTATTGTAATAAAACTGTACTATATGTTATTTCTGAAATTACCTAGTTTGTGTTAAGTAAAGGTGACATAAATGGTCATAAGTTCTTATAGCACATCTCAGACAGCCTTGTATGGGCTTGCAGTCATGATTTCAAGATCCTGAACATTACTTTTTAAACTGTCCTCACTACATTCTGATGCACTAACATTCAATTTTTACCTTTACCCCAAAAACATGATTTCAATACAGACATTATTAAAAGACACTGACAACATTATTATTTCAAGTATTATCTTTAAACAATTCCATAAATTTCTAGACATCTCCGGAAGATTCAATTAAAACTTTTATCCAGTAGCTTAAAATATAAATGTGGCAAACCAGAAATTGTAAATATGTACATAGACCTTTTTTTGCTCATTTTATTCTTATACTTTTTAGATGATTTTATCATAATATGGTTCATATATTTTCTGTTACATAAGAGATAGGTAATATAGGCCTAGCCAGTTCCTCAATCCATTTCTGTGAATAAACTATTGTTTATACAAAAAAAAGTGAATGTAAAACCCCATTTCTCTCTCTATATATTTACTACAGACAACAGAGTACTCCATCATAGTCTCTGTCTATAATATACAATATCGAATATGTTATGCAATTGATCATAGAATTAATAAATACGATTATTTCATGTTTGAGACTACAATAAATTTGACAAAGCCCAAGTGCCATTACCAGAATTTATAATCAACATTATTAGTCGATAATACGCTTTCAAATATCACGACATTTATCAAAATATTTTAGTGTCCTTCACAACATTGTTTATTACTTCAATTCCAATTTTTTCCTAGATGAAATCAAATGTGGTTTAATGTCCTATTTTTCCGCTAATGAAGACAGACATCCACAAAGAGAAAACATTACAAGTTAATTTTATCAACTTTCCAATGGAAAGTGGTTTAATGTTTCATCATCACAATTTTTGGGTTAGTGATGCAGGACGGAGGGTTGTCTAGTCGTTCGAATGGGACGCAAAAGATCCCTTGGCAGTTGGAATTTGATATAAGAGTAGGATGTAGCATTATAGCCCAATGTAAGTTGTATCCCCATCTTCATTAGCCCAGTCGGAGCAGAACAGTAAGACGTTAAACCCAATCTCATTACATTTCATTTTGGTCCTCTTAAGACTAACATATCGTTATTCATTTCTATGAGTACAGGTAGAAGAATTTTGCCCGGAGAGTGGCATTTCCAATTACTTGATTTAATATGCTTAAAGGTTCTTTTATGCGCACAAAAACATGTGCACAAGTAGACTTTGGTTTTCGAACCCTATCAAACAACTTTTTGCAGACGCCGACGTTGGCCAATGAAGGCTTCATTTCTCTTGGTAAGCTTTATTGTGTGGACAATATATAATTCTAGTAGTTCCTTATAAATCTAAACTCATGTAATTCCTTATAACTAACTATAAAGCAATAATGAATGAATGAAATGGGGTTTAACGTCCTACGCTTCTGCACCTAACCTGGGCTAATTGAAGACCGGCATACGCCATACAGTGTGCTATTCAGAAAAATTTTCCTGGGCAGCAACTGAAATCCAACTGCCAATGGATCTTTTACGACTTTTACGTGCACGCCAATGTGTGCACGGGACCTTGGTTTTTTATCCCATCTGAACGACTAGGCAGCTGTCCTTGCCAGGCACTCTGTCTGCATATAAAGCAATAAGTATTTTGGGTAAATGTGTATAAGTTAGATGGATTGAATGTAAAAAATACAGGAATAAATTAGGCTGCCATGTTGAATATAAAACAAAAATAATATGTTTCATATAATAACCAGCTAAAGTACATCTAGATTAGATATTTAGAGAGATGTTATTTTTAGAACTTAGTTATCCAAAGGCCTGTCTTTTTCCGTTCTGCAAGTCATCATTAAAAAGTCCCTTCTTTGGTAACCTTATCTGTTTCTTATATTAAAGAGTGGTGTTGGGTGGCCGAATGGTTTAATGTGTCTGCTTTAGATCATAAAGAAGTGTGCCCCCTGTCCATCTGCTAAACCCTATACACCTGGAAATTATTATTGAAATAAAACTGAACCATGTGTTAGTCCCAAAATGACCAAGTCTAAATTATTTTATTTTAAAAATGTCTAGAAAGGAATAAGCAGACGTGAAAGACTGTCATTCAATTTGGACTGTTCACGTCCGAACATAAAATCTATTTTAAGGCTCCAAAAAATACAGCTATATAAGCCCTTCAATTGAATCAACATATTTGAACAATAACTTAAATTATTCAAATACATATACTCATATAGTAAAATCAGTATTTAATGCAACTATTTACCTACTTATGAAGTTGAAAAAATATAACTTACATCTTCCATGATGGCACTGTCTGATTCACGTCTTAACGAATTCTGAGATACAACCCGCTGTATTTCATCAAGCGATGCCAAACGCATAATTCGTTTGGGTTTTCCTCGGTAGATATGACTGTCACTGTATGTAGACTCCATGTTTAATAAAGTTATTCACAATTTTTCTAAAAATCTGAAGGAGAAAAAACCCATCATAAATCATGTATATATATATTCCTGCAAAAACACCCTGATGAATCAAATAAAAGAAAAAATTGAAAATATTAATTTGATCTTCAGAGATTTTAATATTCAAAATACGTTATTTTTTCATGATGAAAAAGTCTATCTATTTTGCATGAATATCAAATTGTATACGGATTTGTTATATATTGAAACAAGTCAACAGTGAGGCTGATGTCCCCGACCGAAATCCCAAAATAAAAAGATGACACATATTAATTAATCGCACATTTTTTTTTTTCAAAAGTATCGAGCAATCAAACTATACACTAAGTTTCATCACTCTCTATCTGATAGAATTAAGGTTATCTTGTTCCAAACCATCGACCAATAAATTCTTGGTTCCGCTTAGCTTTTGTTCAAAATGTTAATCATTGACTCCGTCAAGACATTCAACTGATGAACATTTACATCAAGTTTAAACATTCTACCGCAATCAAAAGCAGAGTTATGTTCCAATGTCTAGACCAATCAAATTTCTTATTGCTCTGCTTACCTTGAGCAGAAAATGCTCAATATCGAACTTAGTCAAGGTAATGATATAATGAATCTATATTAAGAGTTTCATCGCCCTCTTAGCTGGCTCATTCGCATAATATAATCATGAAGTAAATGAAAGGAAATAATCTGATTGGATAAAAAACACAAATTACATTATTTACAGTAATGATTATTTGTGTCCCCCATCCAACAATGACTAATAAAGAATACAAAGCCCTCTTGTGTGAAAATGTCATTTATTAAAATGACGTAAACATATATTATATATAATAATTTTCTAGAAAACAAAGAACGGCATTGTATTAACAAGTATAACTCTAAATTAAATGCTTTACAATTTTATATTGTAATTTGATATTGTCAAACATATATATTTGATATTATTATTGGCATGTACATATATGTATTATTAACGCCATGACGTCATGTAATTGTATACTATCTCATTATTAATTATTATTAACTCATTATAATATGTATTATTAACAGCCTGACGATCTCTGAGTGGATGAAAGCACTAGCCAGGGGCGGATTGGGGCTGGTAACCGGCCTGGGCTTCCATGTCGGAGCGGCCCTATTTACTGACCGCAGAGCTCTATGACAGTTACAGGATGGTGGGGGCAGGGGGCAGAGTCTGATATTTCCGAACCAAAAAATTCGGGTTTACAGACACCGGAGCCGGTCTTTCTTGTATGGAGATCTCCCACCCCCCAAGAAAATTTTGGAATATATGACGAATATAAGTCCATCAGCAAATGGACTTTTTAACACTCTAAATTCTAACCATCCAATCAGCTGCATTCACAATTAATAATAATCGATGCTCTGTATAAATTCATGGTATTCAATTAAGCCAACAGTGAGGCTGATGTCCCCCGCCGAAATCCCAAAATAAATAGATGACACTTATTAATTAATCACATATTTATTTTTTTCAAAAGTATTGAGCAATCAAACTATACACTAAGTTTTATCACTCTCTATCAGATAGAATCGGACAATGTTCATTGTTGAACTCCATCAAGGCATTCACCTAATGAACGCCTACACCTAGTTCGAACATTCTACCTTAATTAGGAAGGAGAATTATTTTGTTCCAAAGTCTAGACCTAACAAATTGCTTATCGCTCTGCTTACCCTGAGCAGAAAATGTTCATTATTGAACTTAGTCAACGTATTGATGAAATGAAACTACATGTATATACCAAGTTTCATCACTCTCACTTAATTACAACTAAAGTTATTGCGTCCCAAAGCATCAACCAATCAAATTGCTTATCTTGGCTTACCCTAAGCGGTAAATGCTCATCTTCAAATTTCATCAAGATATTGACCTACTTAACACCTACACCAAGTTTAAATATCCTAGCTCAATTAGAAGGAGAGTTATTATGTTCCAAAGTCTCGGCCAATCAAATTGCTTATCACTCTGCTTACCCTGAGCAGAAAATGCTCATTATCGAACTTAGTCAAGGTACTATATACCAAGTTTCATCACTCTCACTTAATTACAACTTCAGTTATCGTGTCCCAAAGCATCAACCAATCAAATTGCTTATCTCTGCTTTTCCCTAAGCGGAAAATGCTCATCTTCATCATTTTGGTATATTTTACAGCCACAAGCGTGTATGACTGCTATTCCAGCCCGTAATATTAGTGTTTTATCAGATATCGGGTACTTTATTTTGGCATGTAGATGAAATAAAAAGATTTTTATGCTTTACCCGAAAAGTCAGCTTGCCCGTAAGTTTCGCCCAGAAAGTCTATTATTCCAGCCCATACCAGATTCCAGTGATGACTTGGCGGCCTGTTAATAAAGCCACTGGCCACATACAACATGATCATAATCGCTCCATGGCCGGTCCAATACGCCCCCCCCCCCCCATTATGTTCAACAGAAAAAGGTTATATTTAGACGAATTGGAAAAAAAAATAATCTTATTTTATCCGACTGGCCCTTTTCATTTTTGTCAGACCAGCCCCTTCACCCAAAGGGCCAAACCGCCCCCGGCGCTAGCTAAGATTGAATTTTTTTTCTTTCTAAAAACTCAATATATCTTTATGTTTTTACCTAAGAGCAGAATCTTTTTTTTATTTTATAGATATATAATATATAGAGATAAAAAAAACAATATACATGATAAATATAAACATACATGGATACAAGAATATTCCAATGATAAAAACTAACTATCTACTAATTGTTGGGCTAAACAATCCGCTCAAAATACGCCAAACAGAGACCAGTCTGAGATATACTCACAGTCTGGGATATCTGTATGTTTCTATTATCATGTATAGTTTGTTTTTTATCTATTATATGTTGACATCATTTTAATAAATGACATTTTCACACTAACAAGGGGGCTTTGTATTTTTTATTAGTCATTGCTCCGCTTAGCTTTAGTTTAACATGTCTGTCAAGACATTCACCTAATGAACATCTACATTAAGTTTAAACATTCTACCGCAATTAAAATTAGAGTTGTTGTTCCAATGTCTTGACCAATCAAATTGCTAATTCTAACAATGAAACTTAGTCAATGTCATGATATAATAATAATAATATCTTTTGTTTCAAATAGCTCTCACTTCATTATAAAGAAAAGTTATCATGCCCCAAAGAATCAACCAATCAGATTGCTCATCTCTGGGTATAGATAAAAGTGCACCTAGAACAAACTGCAACAGAAATCATTTGTTCAGGAACTGTTTAGGTATTGTCTCTAGTACTTCCATGACAAAAGCGGCCATTATCGGTCTTGGGGAAATTAACATAATTCCCATAAATCCAAGATGGTCGCCAGTGGACCAGAAAATTGCCTAAGTCTCCGAAACGGTTGACTTTAGTGCAAATAAATGTATTACAGACCTATGGGAAATCAATACTCTCAAGTTCAAAAATACTGACACTTTTTACCTACGACCTTATTATGACGTTGTAACGTCATTTTGATGGCATCACGTCGTTCTCATGGTGACGTCATTATCAAATTGTATTGCAACTGATTATTGGGTAAGACGTTGGTTCGCTTACATAGGGGTTCCCAATCTGTTTCACAGATGATTAGTTGATTACGAAAGTCTTCTAATATCTCTGTAAAAGAAGACTGCCTTCAGCATGTGACGTCACATATCATGCGATGTCAATAATTGGCTCAGTGGCGCGAGCTATTGTTTACATAAGATGGTACTGAATCTGGGAGAATGCTGTCTTTTACTCATTTACACTAAATACATAATAATTTTTTCCTACAAATACTTCAAACTCATTTCTTTATTTTTCTAATACATATAAAATATTATTTTGGCTTATTAAGTCGCATCAATGTCATCCTTATCAGTGATTATAGCTGCCTAGCGAATATTCACTGTGAGTGGTTCCGTGTTTGATCCCTGCTGCACAAAAATTATGAATTTTAGCTCCTGGTTATTCCAGTCTACATATGCTGTGTGATACAATGCAATGTGTCTAGCCTCGTCCCTTGAGTCTCTCAATACAACTAGGACTGATGCACATTATGGTACATATTTCGTGTACCAATGTTAGAAGAATTATTTTATCTTAAATATCAGATATCAGAAGCTCATCTTTTCCCGGTAAGTTTACATCATCAATGTTGATTTAAATTGACCAATAATTTGTGTTTTCGATGTCGAAGTTATTGGATGATTTTGAGTTACGGTCCTTTAACTTGAAGAAAGATATGACTTATTGGTACATTTCTTTGCAATAAATACGCCATGTTCTACAACACTCTGCAGATTGAGGGCCTGACAAGGACAGCTGCCTAGTCGTTCCGATGGGAAGAAAAACCGAGGTCCTGTGTACACATTGCAGTGCACGTAAAAGATCCCTTGGCAGTTGGAATTTGATATAAGAGTAGGCCGTAGCGCCGCTGCACAGGCAAAATTTCACTCATAGCACACTGTATGGCGTATGCCCGTCTTCCATTAGCCCAGGCTAGGTGCATAACAGTAGGACGTTAAACCCCATTTCATTCATTCCATCATGGTTAAAAAGACATTCTTTACAAAACACTAAAACTTGTCCAGTTCAATAGGAACTTAAATTCTAAGTCCTGATTCTACCTTTCAGACAAATAACCCCAAATTCACCTGTATATATTCATTCAAAGACTCCCCCCATCTTTCAGACCCAAAGTTATTCCTGGCATAGAATCAACGCTGGATTAACCATGGTGGGGGCCCTGGCCTGATCACCGACTGCGAGCGCCGAAGGCACGATGCCTGCAAGGGGGGTCTTGGGCAGGGCCTTAAGTAGGATTGTAAAAGTGAGGGTGCAGCAGAGTGTTAGGGACGCCAATATAATGCCCAAGTTACTGAGTGCGGAGCGGTACATGTGTGTACGTGGGTGGGGTGGGGGTCTGGAAGCCCCTCCCCCTGAAAATTTTGAAAATTAGACTGTCACAAACGCGTTTTCCACCCACTTGGAGCTGCAATCAACGTCGCCTCCATGTGTTAATTTCGGCAGCGCTATCTCTCATTTTGATGTTAAGCACACCAAAATGAGAAACTCCTTATTCCCTAAACTAGAATTACTCCAAAACACCATAAGGCCACGTGAATAGGGCGACCAGAACGAGAATCTCTAATCATGTCATTTGGTGGCGAAGCCCCCAAAAACCAACAAGGTCCTGTCAAATGTGAATAGGGCGACAAAAACGAATCCCTTAATGTCATGTGGTGGGTCAGGCACCGACCTAGAAAGAGGTGATAGGAGACGCCCTTCGCCTATGGAGGCAGCACCCTTGTCTTGGGGTCCTCCCTTAGAAACTTTTGAAAAATAACAATGCAGGAAACACGTTTTTCTGTCATTGGGGTGATATCTGTGTCAATATTGTATTTTATATGGCGGCAGATATTTTGGGAGAGGCATTTGCTCCTGGTGTCTGCACCTTGGGTCCGCGTCTGTGGTGGCGCCCGCGGTAGACTCAATATAAGAGATATAAGAAAGTATTGATCAGGTGTAGGAGCCATTAAAACCTACCGACTCATCAGTGCCTTAGGAGCATCACTGTGTGATCATAATCAAGTGTATTATTTTATAATTGAAAGGTTGTCAATTTTTTGAGAGGGGTCGCCTTATTTTCTGGAATTTTTCAGAAATTGCAGGTCGGAAACATGATTTCCTGGCATTTCAGGTACTTGTGTGGAGCCATTTAAAAGTACCTCCCCCAGAAAAAAAATTAAAATTCTGCCACAAAATTAGTGATTCTGGCGTTATTTCAGTGGACCAATCCATGCGAGTGCTATGAAATTATGTCATTTCTAGAGGAGGGGGCTGGATGCAACTGAGATTTTTTGTGGGGGGCCCCCTAATGTGGGGGGCCTTGGGGCCTGTGCCCCATGGTGCCCCATGGTTAATCCGGCCCTGCATAGAATACACCCCAAAGATCAAAGAGATTTACCGTTATAAGTTTATAATTATTTAGATAACATCTCAAGCCTAAAGAAAGATCTGTAGGTAGGCCTAGGCATATTTGGTTCTTGCACATTGTATATGTTTAACTTTTAAACTAGGTAACAATTACTTACAAGTATATGGGTCGTAGTATAGCCTAGAATGATTACATAGTTACACAATATTTCAGATAAAAGTGCGATTAAAACTAATGTATGTTGACGATATACGGTGACACACAGCGGAAGTAGCCCATAGATCATAAATGCAAGACTGTAATTACTCCACAATTAAACACAAATCGTTGTGACACCTTTAACGTTGAAGATCACATTAATGACTAAGTTTATTCACATCCCAAAACAAAACACAACCTCCGACCTAGAATGTGAGGTCTTCTTATAGGCTACATAAACTTTGACAAATTACGATAACTCATTAATTCTCGCGCCACCGCTTTTTCCCGCGGTTTTATGATTAAGGTGTAACACGTGACTGACCAGGAATCACGATTAACGTGTTGGAAGCTTGGTGCCACAGACAAAACATTCAATTATTCGGCTATTTCCAGTATCGAAACCAATAATTTGAAGAAAGCTGAGTGAGCTTCATTACCCTAGAAAAAACATTAGCTTTTCAGCTACTATATACTTAAGTTGTCAATCCTTATTTTCACCGTTTTCTTATAAAACCGGGTTTTAAAAAAATGCAATTATTACAACGAACCAGGAGTGTATAAGATACATCATGCTTTACTTACATACAAAGATATGAATATGAATGAAATAGGATATTGTCGAGGAAAGTTAAAGTTCAGCTATCAGTTTAATCAGACTCGCGTAGAAGCCTACATTTAACAACATGTAAATGTGTAAATTTCACGTTTATCGGTCGACAATCACTAACATATATATTAGGTACATGCGCAAATAATAAATGGAGACGCTGAATGTCACTGTCCTCTTTATGCCCCAGTTCTTCAGCTTGTCTTTTCGCAGCAGTTATATAACATTGAATTGTGATGCGTATTTCCAAGGGCCGCCACAGACAATGGCCGTGGATGGGAGAGGGGTTGGGGGGGGGGGGGTTGCATCACTTGTGCATGAAAACGATTAGGGAACACTTGTCGAAACGTCGTGTTATTATAGTACAAGTCAGTGATTGATTTCCATATAAATTGTGTTGAAACTCCATCCAATAAACCTCGATTACTATTGCGTTTCGTTTCAGTTTTCTGATTTTTCCACTACATTCTAACCCAACCAATGAAGTATATACGTCATTGAATCCAACCCCTTCTTAATTCCTCCGCTGCGTTATCATTCGGCCAAACCTCAGCAGATTCCAGTACCCTACATCTGTATTTGCCGAGGTTTGCCGACTGCAACGTTATGTCATTGATCAGTGATATTTCTACGTATTAACTATTATTAACCAGTCATATACAGTTTCATACAAAATTCTTATAATCCACCAACGTGATCTGAACACTGTCTTCAAAGAAAATTGTGGTTTCCCCTTGCCAGAAGTGCAGGATGTCACATCGGCTGTTGGAATTTGATATAAGAATAGGCCATAGTGCCACTGCCCGGGCAAAATATCCCTTATAGCACTCTGTGTGGTGTATGCCTGTCTGCATTAGCCCAGTGGGGCAGAAAAGTAGGACGTTAAACCTTATTTCATTTCATTTTCAAAGAAAGTAGGCCAGGTGTCAATATAATACAACATCAAATATAAAAGAGATCATGAGCTTGATTAGTCTTCCCTTACCTTCTCCAAAATGCTAAAAAGAAAAAAATCTCGAGCTAAATAATTCAACAAATTTTTCCAACAAATTACGATTTCCCCGTATAAGCCTATCCCAATTCAATTCGTAAAAGGATCTAGAAGTTGAAGATGAGGGGAAAACCCAGTAAACCGCGATATCCTGTTTTCTCACGTGGGTATGTTATAATATAAGTCCCTGGTTTCACACACAAAGCATTCTCCCGCCAAAGTTAAGAATTAACTCAATCTTCAGTCACTGTTTATAGGAAATATATTTGATCCAGAAAGACAAAAGTTTGCACATAGTGTCTTATTGATGTATTTGATATATTTAAACAACAAAAGTTCTATATAATATATACAATTATTTTGAGAATGTTTTGTGAAATGCAATTCGAAATATTTGAAATTTTGGCCTCAATGACAATTTTAAACTTACCGAACTGGGCTCATTTACCATTCAAAATGACCGACTTCTGTAACATTTTCTTTTAAATACTTTTAACCTTTGGAAGGGGGTGGGGGAGTCTTACCCTCTAGTCCACCCTCTTGGATTCGCCTTTGCTATAGATTTAATGAATTATATTCGACAGTAATGCCAGGGGTGAAAAGTCTGGTATCACCTAATCATTATAACTTTCATTCATGCTATAAAGTAGATAATTAACACCCTAATGACAGACATAGGTAGAAACAGCTTTGGCAATCGCTAATGTTCCGTCACCAGACAACTGGGAACCGGCTTTGAAAATTTCTAATGGTTCAAAATGAAATGAAATGGGGTTTAATGTCCTACTGTTATGCACCTAACCTGGACTAATGGAAGAAGGGCAAGATCTGAGTTTAGAATCCAAACCACAAATAGTATTTGCTACAAAATGATATAAAATAGGGTTTAACGTCCTACTTTTCTCCAGTAACCGAACGAATCAAGACGGCCCTAGCACCAACATCCGTCCTACAACACAGACAATTTAAACACATGGAACAGTTAATGGACCAGTGTCTTACTAGTTACTCACTCCCTCGGCCACCATTGCCCCACCCCTCACCCCTCCGACAAATAAAACTAAAAATGATGCCAATTTATACGTCACAATGCTAAGCTAAAAATAAATAAATTGAACTTACTTGTCAAGGAAAAGATTATTTTAGAGCACAACTTGTAAACGTTCTATCACAATAATGAAAGTCTAATTTATCAAATAAGATGCTGTGTATCCGAGATATATACCACGGATGCTTGTCACATAATATATTAGAGGTGCGTGTCTTGCACGTGTGGAATGCAAATGCCAGAGTTCCAGACAAATCATTTTACTAAAAACAACCCCTTGTTGTCTTTAGGGGAAATAACCAATTTGGGTTTTAAACAAGTTAGGCCCAAGTCTAATCAGAAATAAATTGACTTTCTATAAATAACTTCACGGTATTAAATACAGTCAACCTCGGTTCGAACCATCCTTGCAGAACATCAGTCGGTTTATTTTAGATTTGTCCTGTCAATTATGACAACTTCTGAATGTGGGACAACAAAAAACTGTAAAAAAAATAATATCCTGCTAATGTTATTAAACATTTTAAAAAGTGTTAATGGGCAAAACACGAAAAGCTATAATAGAATGAAATGAAATGTGGTTCAATGTCATGCTTTTCTGCATCGATAGTTCTGTAATATAGACGGACACATGCCTTGTCGTGTGCTATGGGGAACTTTTGTCTGGACCAGGGCCCTATGTAGGATTTTAAAAGTGGGGGTACAGCTGAGTGGTGGGGCGCCAATATAATGCCCATGTTACTGGGGATCTGGGAGGCAATTCCCCATGAAAATTAGACTGTCGCAAACGCGTTTGTTTACCACGCACATTGAACCACAATCAAAGTCGCTAGCAAATGATCCTGTGTGTCAATTTCGTTGGTGATATCTCATTTTGGTGCGTCTCTTGTCCGCTAAACTTAAGATAGTCACCATGAGGTACTTTCTGAATAGGTCAAAACTAGACATTAAATTGAACACTAATCCGAATGAGATGACATGATCCAGACCATGAGTGTCGATGTGAGACATGTATAAGACAAGTATAACACATACTTTGTAGTGTAATAGATTTCTGAATTATTCATATAGAAAACAATAAACATAAACTAAGATAAACTTTCACGATGTGGGCATAATTAGTGCAGACTGCAGAATATGCAGAGGGCATCGATCAGAAAAGTTTCTGATATCAACTCTTCAATTGGAAGAATGGGCGGTTACGAAACAAACAGTCCGAAACACCAACAAGGTCACGTGGATAGGTAGACGAGAATCACAATCTCTAATAATGTCATTTGCCACCAAAGGGCGATAAGACCCTATCAAATTTGAATAGGGCGACCAAAACGAACCCCTAATGTCATGTAGAGGCGCAGGCGCGGATCCAGAAAGGGGTGATATGAGGGGCATTTAGTCTATTGAGGCGGCATTATGGTTGTCGCTACTTTAGTGATATCTAAGAGTTGATTTTGTATTTTATATGGACGATTCTTTTTCAGGGGCGTCAAATTTTTAGAAAGGACATTTGCTCCTGGGCTCCCCACCTATGATCCGTGCATGTGGTGGCTCCCCATAGCCTCTATATAAGTGATATAAGAAAGTGTTTGGATCAAGTGTATTATTTTATAATTGAAAGGTTTTCAAACTTGTTTTTAGCCGGGGGGGGGGGGGCTTATTTATCCTTTACGTACACGCCAAGGTGGTCACAGGACCTCAGATTAAATGTACCACCTGAACCGCTAGTCTTTATTCCTTGTTTGTCCTTCTATAAATCACGATGGCTAAGAGGGTAAGACGCTGGCTCGCTAGCCTGGAGGTCGGGTGTTCGATTTCTGCATTGGCCGAGAAAGTTTATCTCGATTTTCCTGCTTAGTTTCCCCTTGTCAGTGAAGGGACGAAAATCCAAGGAGTAGGCCGTTGCGCGGCTTCCCGGGCAAAAATTTCCCTCATAGCACACTGTATGGTGTATGCCCGTCTTCAATTAGCATAGGTTAGGTGCAGAAGAGTAGGAAGTTAAACCCCGTTTCATTCTATAAATCTATGAAAGGTTTTTAATCTATCTTGGGTGTTTTAGTAGCTGTTATTCAATTTTCCACAACACGCGATCTCTTCATCAAGATTACTACACTTGTCAAGTGTGTACTTATTGCAATGGTGCAGTTAACATGTCAATTTATTTACAAATGAAATGAAAAGGGGGTTTGAAACGTCCTAACTTGCAGCCACATAGAGAGAGAGAGAGAGAGAGAGAGAGTGGGAGAGAGAGAGAGACGGAGTCTAACGTCCACTCGACACAAACTAGGTCATGTCGGGACTAACATATGGTTTAATTTTTATTTCAATAATTCGCTTGCACGTAGGGGTCTTTAGAACTGGGAGGAAACCGGGGGATGAGGAGAAAACCCACGAGGTTAGACAGGCGATGCGACCCTATTGACTGTCACGTACACCAGTTGACTCAATGACAGGCTTTATGATACACAGCGCACGTGCTAACCATTCGGCCATTCCCGCCCCCCCTTTGTAGCCACAAAAAGTAATGATGACGGGCATACGCCATACAATAACCTAGTTAAAATATTTTAACGTTAAACTGTGTTTAACGTTAAAATTGGTACAGTCTAAGACCCTTTAATTACGCAAGTTCAAATAGGCTCAAACGCAATTGTCAACACATACCATTATAGTTTGGTAATTCTATGACAAAAAGTGAAGACTTGACCACAAAAATAGTTACCGAACAGTTTTTCTTTGTGGTAATGCGTTCTACATATGCATAGCGATGAAATTTGTATGACGTAATTACACAAGCGGCCATGAGTCTCCATGACACTTCGCGAGATAAATTTCCTCGTAGCAGTTGGGTTTCATCAAATCATATAATTATGCGGTAAGGCTTCACCTTTATTTCAATTGGCATTGATTTATTATATGTTAAGCTATGTGCAGTATTGTTTTGGGTCAGTTAATGTGTAAATTAAGGGAGCTATAGGCCAGAAACTTTTTTGTAGTCTTTTGACTAAAAAACTTGCGCCAAGCAACTCTGTACGACAAACCACTACTGTCGTCTGAAGTGGGAGGAAGACACCAGGGCCCGATTCCTAGAAAATTCTTAAGCACGTTCTCATGCTTAGATTTTAGTCATAAGTAAACTTACCTTATTTTGTGTTCCCAGAAAATTCTTAAGAACGGCCTTGTGCTTCGATTTTAAGTAGACTTCATTGTAAGCACAAAAACGTTATTATGCGTTCCAAGAAAAAACTTAAGCACAACTTCGTTCTTAAACATAGCCAGTCTAAGCACAAGTCCCAAGCAAGGTAGCCTATAGGGCTTGCTTACCAACCATAAGTCTGTTTCTGCTTCAAAAAGATGGCTGACCGTAGAGTTATTCGACGGCATTTCCGACACCTTTTGATACCAAAGAGACAATTACAAGACAGGGAAAATTCTTCTCAAAAAGAAATTAAGAATTCTATAGAAAATGTTGCATCTAGGGCCTTATAGGCCTACCCTGAAACCAATTTATACATTTGCCAATTAGTAAACAATAGGCTCCAAACACACAGGCTGGTCAGGCGCTCTCACAATTATTCAGTTAATTTGTAGGCCTATGTGTCTGCGTTTTTTTAAAATATATTTTGGCACATGTTATAATTATGTAGGCCTTTACAGGGGACAGGGGTCAATCAAAATCAACCACAATGAAGCAGACGCCAAATTTATGACGTAATTCGCATACCAAAGTCATTTTATGACGTTAAAGAGCATCGTAGTCTCAGTGTATGGTAAGCTTTACCAGTCACAATGTGCTTAGACTTGTACTTGACTTGTGCTTACGTAAGAATGGTCTTGAGAATTTTCTAGGGACGGTATTTTTATAAGATACTTACGTAAGTAAAAGTGAAGTATGACTTTTTGCTTACTTTAAGAATTTTCTAGGAACCGGGCCCAGTAGTGGAACCATTTCTAACAAACACCGTGAGCGAAATTTTGCCGGGAAAGCGGCATTACAGCCAACTGTTACTCTTATTTCGAATTTCACATCTCAAGCCTTTGTTTAACGTGCGCGTCAATGTGAACACGGGAAGTCGGTTGTTAGTCCCACCCGAAAGAATAAACATTGTTCCTCATCAGGCCGTCGGGAGTGCACCAGTGACAAGGCAGAACGATACCGGAAATTCGTTTTTGACCTTTTTTATTTCATGCGCCCACAATTCAGTTTTTACCAAATGTTTCTCAAATTTGGCCGGAAGCATTGGGGTCAAGAGTGAGTGAAAACTATAGACTTTCAGTATCCAACGTCTTTTGTTCTGGAGTTATCCAACGTTCAGGAGTTATCCCATTTTGTCAAAAATCTTGTGGATACCAAAGAGGCGGATTTTTTTAAAAATTTGATGGGAAGCATTGGGGTATTGAGAGGAGCGCTATCGATATGCAACGTTCTACGACTTTCCAGTCCGGAATTATCCCGCATTGTAAAAGCCCTTTGAACGCGACATGAGACTATTTATTTAATGATTTTTTTTCAAATTGGATGGGAAGTATTGAGGTCATGAGGGGATGAACACTATCGATATTCAATGTTCTGTCACTTTCCGTTCAGGAGTTATTCCCCTTTCTAAGCGCGATTTATCTGGAAAACTGGGAAGCCTTATCAACACAATATAGATTAGATTTCTTCAAAGAGAGTAAAACAAACTAGGTCATTTTGGGATTAACATATGGTTTTAATTTTATTTCAATAATTCGTAGGGGTCTTTAGCAGTGGGAAAAAACCGGTAGATTTTTTCAAGGTCCTAGTTCCTTACCAAATATGCTTAACATCCTAGTTTTTCTTTACGATAAGCTGCAGTGAGACAAAGCTGTGAGCAAATTCCCACACTTTGCGTGGCTATCTTTAAATAGGCGGAAATGCCAATGTTTCCAAAATTACCACACGTAACTTTACAATCAAGGTTACCGTGTCGAGGCGATATTAGTACTACAACCGGATTCTTTTCTAGCATTTCGATATCATTTCCTTCCACTGAGAAGGTAAAAAAAAACCAGTGATGAATGGAAATCCTTGTATTCATGTCGTGTTGATATAATTGGATAAAAAAAAACTAGAGAAGACAAATTAAATATTGTCTACAACCTGTTCCGCATTTGTTATTTGTGTGCTGAGAATAGAGTCGTTCATTGGTCAGTTACAGACCGGAAAATAACCAATCAAATAATGTCATAAAATCAATACGACAGTGATTGAACAATCTGTAGACAACTGCTGGGTTTAGAGAGAGAGAGGGGGGGGGGGGTCCTCAAACAACCTCGTTTCCCCTTGTCGGTGGTGCAGAGAGAGAGAGATAGGGTTTAACGACCATTCAACACAACTAGGTAATTTCGGAACTAACATATGGTTTTAATTTTATTTTAATAATTCGCTTGCACGTCTTTAGCCGTGGGAGGAAACCGGAGTGCCCGGAGGAAACCCACGAGGTTGAAAAGGCGCCCCTATCTCCATGCCACATACCCTCACATCAGGGGTCGAAACCACAGCCGAAAGCCAGAGGTCGAAGCGAGACACTCTAGACCACTAGGCCATTCCACCCCACCCCACCCCACCCCCACAAAATAGAAGATATGGATGGTCGTTTGCAGTGGTGCAGGGTGGAGGCCTGACAAATAAAATTAGGTATAGTCGTTCGGATGAGACGGAAAACGGAGGTGCACTCGTTGGAAACATTTCCCACATAGCACATTCATAGGTTTTCTGGTTAGATGACAGTTGGGGGGGGGGGAGAACCCACAATTCCCGAGAAAAAAAATGGTTACAGGCGGCGGCACTATTCTTCTGTGGGGGGGGGGGCGGAGATTACCGTGTAGGGATCCTCCCAAGTAACTTTTGGAAAATTTGATGGAAACAAACGTCTATTTTGAAACGCATGTTTCTGCCATTCGAGCAACTTCAATGTGGTCCAATATAGCCTACCTTAGGTGGCTGACCTGAGTCCCACACAACCAATCAATAGTGGTGGGGTATAGGGCTTGGGGTTATCGCCCTCTCTGAAAATTTAACAGTCGCAAATGCGTTTATGTATTTGGAAATATTCATAAATTGGAGGCCGGAAACATAATTTCACGGAATTTTAGGCACTTGGGTGAAGCCATTTAGAAGTACCTCCTCCAGAAAAAAAAAGCTGCCACAAAATAAGCACATTCTGGTGTTATTTCAGTGGACCAATCTATGCGAGTGCTATGAAATGATTGCATTTCTAGAGGAGGGGGCTGGACACAACTATGATTTTTGTCGGGGGGGGGGGGTCTAAAGTTGGGGGCCATGGGGCCTGTGCCTCATGGTTAATCTGGCCATGGTGTTATTCTATAGCCCGTGAGTTAACTACAAAATTGTCCATTGGCTTTGTAAGCGAAATCCCACTCTGTGCCAACCTGTGCCGACCGACAAAATGTTTTAATTCAGTCAATTCAGTACAAATTCGTGATATTCCGTTTAAAGTAAAGCAACATTATGTTTTTTTTAATTAGATTTCGGACACTTAATATTGCCATCTAGATTATAGGAATGCCGATGGCTTCCGAAGTTTTGGTATGACATTACAAAGGTTACCGAGGTTAATAAAAACGTCATCTTATTGAGACATCAAACTATCATCAAGACCAAAGCCTTTGATCAAGATCTAGTGCCATATCCAGCAGTTACCTCAAGATTAATTTTCAAGCAGCTGAATTGTGTTTATCATATTCAGGTGAGTGCCATTAAATGTGCAATATCGAAATAATATTCTTGCAAGACTGCGATGTAGAGATGTGTGTGTATTAGTGTAATAGAATTTTTTTTTGGCATCCGCTTCCACCAAAGTGATATCGCCGGCAATTACACAGTTTTGGCCTTTAGATACGGATAAACTCCTTGAAATACCTTTTGCACTCGGAAAGATGAATGATTTAGCTTTCAAATGGTGTAAAATGTTATGAATTCTAAAAAAAAAAAACCCGAAGGTTCAGTAATAACCGATAAAACCTAGGACAACCGTAACGATATCTACTCTCTGCCTTGTCGTCAACCTTAGCAATGTCATATCAGCACTTTTAGGAGCGCGGGACGAAGACTCATGTTTTCACTTATGATATGGGAAAACCGGATGATAGCCAACCGCGATAATAAAGTCGCGGTAGTCGAGTGGTAAAGGGATTGTACTTAATTATCCTGGACTGAATGAAATTTCAAGCTCATTTCCCGGGGAGGCGCTTGCAGGACCCGAAGGACAAGTAGGCTAAGTGTGACCTAGTCGTTCGGATTGATCGAGCTTTCGACCATTATATACATTGGCGTAAAAAGAAGAGAGAGAGAGAGAAGAGAGAGAGAGAGAGAGCGATATGGGGTCTTACTCCCATTCGACACAAAAAACGGTCATTTCGGCAATATTAATGGTTCATTATTATTTCAATTATTCGCTTGCGCGTAGGAGGGAAAGAAACTGCACATGGAGGACCTGGGAAAACCCCACAAAGTACGACAGGCGACCCTACAAGCGGAGAATCGAAACCACGTTACTTGACTCTGATCCAACGCGCACGCATTAACCGATCCGTCACCCAATTCTCGGCGTAAAAATAAAGATTGACAGTTGGCATTCGGTAAAGAGTAGCCTATATATCCTAGTACGAGGCGATGTCTGCATGGAAATAAAATGAATTGAATCGGGTTTAACGTTCCACTGTTCTGCTCCGAACTGCACGTAAAAGATCCCTTGTCAATTTAAATTTGATATATTATGAGTAGGCCGCAGCGCCGCGTTCCGCGCAAAATTTCCCTTATAGCGTAGGCCCATCTTCATTAGCCCAGTCGGAGCTCAACGGTAGGACGTTAAAATCCATTTCATTTCATTTTAAAAAATTCTGATAATAGACTAGCTATTTGATATACAGAAAGCAATCGAGATTTGAAAAGCGACGGAAATTACCGGGAATCGAGAAATTCAGATTTATAGGCGTAACGTCATTTCTTTATGACGTCAAAGCATTATTCTTCGACGCCATCCAGCTCAAAGGACGTGTTTTTGGTTAAATTATAGGATCATTTTGGTAAATATCTTTTTATATCCATGGTTTAACCATTACAGATTGCATGGAATCGTTGACGGAACTTTTCATGGATCGTTATTATAGGCTTATATATTTTAGCGATTTTGAATTTGTCATTTGTCATTAGATACGAGTTTAATTTCAGTCTAGGCTTATACTGTAAACTATTATTATAAATTTTTATGGAGGATTTTATTTGCTATTTTGTAGAATATATATCTTGATCAAATCAAAGATGTTTAATGAAGCAGACGATATTATAGAAATTGGATCGCCTGAAAGACCAGGTAAATATAAAATGAAATTTGGTTTAACCCTCTACTTTTATGCACCGTGGCATCTAAATGTTAAGGCCACCTCCAGATTCCGCCAAGGTCACGAGACATAAACAGAGTCCCTGTTTTAATTAAATTGGGAATAACGATTTGCGTTTTACCTAGCATTAACAAAATGTCAGACATGATTTACAGATGGCTTATTCCAAGGTTAAATAGAGTCTATCAGTGTTTTTTTTTTATTATTTCTTTGGGAACTATTGTCCAGAAGATACCTCAGATAGCACAAAATAGTTTTAACCCCTTTGGACACCCTATGCCTCCTCCCCCCTTCTAGTGCTCCCGCCTTTGGTCGACTGCTTTTTGCCCCTGACCTCTTTTAGTCACACAACCCCCCCCCCCCGGAATAAATCCTGGATCCGCCACTGTCTGTATTTTAATCAGATTGGAAAATAAGAATTAACTAACAGTAACAAAATGTCAGCCTATGTTTAAAGTTGTACCTGACATATTCAGCCGAACCAAATGGCAGGGCTCAGATAAATTCTGCCTGGCTTTGGATCACTTAGTGAACGACATTTTGAGTGACATCATCTGGCTCATTTCAAGGTTAAATGTATCATCTAACTAAACTAAAACCGATGCAAAATTTTGAAAATTTTAAAATATCAATTAAGAGCGTTTCACCTTTCTGTTTATCATCACGCCCAGCGGCGGCGCCAGCCGCTGCTGAGTGGGGGGGGGGGTAAAAAAATTTTTTTAGCCACGCCCTTTTTACTTAGGGAAACGCCCTTCTCCAGCTATTGGACACACCCGTTTTAGGTCGAGAAAAGCCCTTTCTAACATGTGATGTTGCACTTTAATATAATATAATGCACAAAAAAAGGATCCTACCCCTCCCCCCCATAAATTTTATGTCATTTTAAGCAAAATTGGGATGGCCATGATTTTCAAAAAAGGATCCTACCCCCCCCCCATACCCCCCCCGTGGCTCCGCCACTGATCACGCCATTTTAGTGAATTTCGATAATATTTATTAAACGAAACCCTATCGCATTCATTCAGACGGCGTTGTGTCATCTTGTCGAGATGACAATATAAAAAATAAAATGGGGTTTAACGTCCCACTATTCTTTACAGTGTACAGAGGCCCTACGATCTGATATGCCACGGGCGTTTGTTTTTAGAGGGGTGTCTGTGTATTAGGTCCTGCCATTGGGACAATCATTTGTGTGTGTTGCGGTTCTCCTGCACTTGCTATTTAAATTACGATACAATATGTTGCTTTTCGAATTATTTCAGGTATTGGTTTGTTCGACAGAGAACGTAATGAAGATTACAGTAAAAATCACAGAGTTATCTCCCTTAGAGAGAAAATAACTTTCCAAACTCAGTAAGTATTGCCAATTAAAAATGAAATAGAAATAAATTTCGAAATTAGATTTCTCGGTATCCATCTTATACAATTTGACAATTTTAAACGAGAACATGTGTTGATAAATAACTATACACATAGAATTCAGTCAGAGCATTGATATCCAAACAGCTCGTCAAAGAGAGAGAGAGAGAGAGAGAGAGAGAGAGGGTCCACTCGACACAAACTAGGTCATTGCGGGAGTAAAATATAGTTCAATTTTATTTCAATAATTCACTTGCGCGTGAGGGTCTTAAGCAGTGGGAGGAAACCAGAGGACCCAGAGAAACACCGCGAGGTTGGACAGGCGACCCTACTCTTGGTCACGTACAACCGGGGATTCGAAACCACGCCAGATGTCTCAATGACAGGCTTTACGATACAGCGCGCACGTGCAAACCATTCGGCCATCGAACCCCGTAGCTGACCATAGATTTATGTAATAACTTTGCGTCCCATACGCCGGACGACTAGACGCAATTTCCTCATAATAAATGGCTACGGTAGGCTTAATGTTATATAAACATGCTTTTTCAATACAATAACCATAATCGTATTATTCGTATTTGAAGGGGGGTCGATGCCTCGCACCCTGTAAAATGGATATTTTTCGATCAAATGTCTGTGTGGGTCAAAAATAGTCTCAGGATTGCCCGGGCCCATCTCCCGCTTGTCAGCTAGTCTCGTCGTTCGGATGGACGAAAACCCGAGAACTCGCGTATACATTGGCGTGCATGTAAAAGAACCCTTGGCAGTTTAAGTTTTCTTCATAGCACACTGTGTGGCGTATGCCCGTCTTCATTAGCCCAGTATACGAGCATCACAGTTAGACGTTAAAGCCTATTTCATTTCATTCCATTTCGTATTGTTTTTTTTGGTTTTTTAGGTATTTGGATCATCTAAAAGGAACCCAAACAGAAACGGACCAACGGCTGAAAGATATCAAAGTTCAGTTTTTAAAGCACAGAACTCAATTTGGTGAACTGAAAAAATATCGGGAAACATGGACAGAAAAGTTAGCCGCTGAAGAAAACGAGGAATCGTTACGACCACCGGTTTGTAATTTGATAGCTGATTATGCTCACGCGGAAACAAGGGTTCGACGCATGCGTCAGCAGAAAATTCAGTTGGAAATAGAAACATTCGATTTGATGAAAAGAATCACAGAAACCGCAACGAGGCAACTAAAGAGCGGCGGCGTGGAACAGTCGGACCCGGATACAAGAAGTAATTGTTCCGCAGAATCGGACAAAACTATAACCGGTTCAGATTCAGTGGCAGTGCCAACAAATTTCGGTGAATCCGGTGTTTCTGGCTGGAACGATTCAACAGATGTAATTTCTGTTATTGAGCTGTCAGTTGTTGATGTTCCATCGAAGTCATCAAGTAAAAATAGAATCTCATCTTTTTTCAGAAGAATAAGAAAATTCTTCAGTAGATCTAGAAAATAGAAGGTTATATTAATACCCCCCGCATTCCTTCTGAGAATGGATTTGGGGGTCATGGGGCCGGATGGTTAGAAATGGCATCTACAGCGGGAGGCCATCCAGAATGTCACGGTCTTCGCGCCATCAGCGCACGTGAACTGTCACTAGGCAACACTTGTGGAGATCAAACAAGTGTCGTGTCCCGAATGTGAGAAAGGGAACTGTGTCGGTGTCATTCCATCAAGATTATATGCAGTCGGTGTTGGTTAATTGGATATAGTGGCCGTGTCCTGTAAAAAACGGGGCAATTGATGTTTCAAAGGGAGGCAATCCCCGTCTTCCAGAGAAGTTGTTGAAGGGGCCACCAATAGAGATATCTTCTTATATTTTAAAGATTAATTTTATATTGAGCTTTATTTTTTCTCTCTATTTTATCTGTAAATTATTTTTCTATGGGTAGTTTTCAATCTATAATATATTTCAGTGCAATATTAATTCATCTATTTTTATATAAAAAATCTACAATTTGTTCACCAATGTTATTCTTGTTTTTTTGTTATTTTTATGTTAGCCAATGTTATTCTTGTTTTTTTGTTATTTTTATGTTAGCTACATGTATATGGATTTCCCACAAGAAGTGATACGAAATGTTCTGGAACGACCGTGGAACGACTAAGCTCACCTTTCGCAGCGTGCAACATCCTTTATGGGGGAAATTTTGCCCGGACATCGGCACTACGTCCTACACTTCTATCGAAATACAACTGTTAGGGGATCTTTTACGTGCAAGTCAGGGGGTTGGGATGGCCTAGTGGTCTAGAGTGCCGCGCTTCGACCTCTGGCTTGCGGCTGTGGTTTCGAGCCCTGATGTGAGCGTATGTGGCATGGAGGGAGACAGGGGCGCCTTTTCAACCTCGTGGGTTTCCTCCGGGCACTCCGGTTTCCTCCCACTGCTAAAGACCCCTACGCGCAAGCGAATTATTGAAATAAAATTAAACCATATGTTAGTCCCAAAATAACCTAGTTGCGTTGAGTGGACGTAAATCCCATTTCTCTCTTTCTCACGTGCAAGTCAATGTGTACACGAGACCTCGGGTTTTCGTCCAATCCGAACGACCAGACAGCTGTCCTTGTCAGACCCTCTGTCCTGCATCACTGACAAAAGGAGGCCACGCCGGAAAATCCGGAACTCGAGTTAAAAGTATTTTAATTGGGTTTCCTGTTTTCGTATGGAACCTGTTTTCATAAACAACCTGTTTTATTGCAGCCGAAAATTGATCTATCATGTTGCGCATGTGGTCTAATTTCATACGTTAGTGCTATAAACGGGCTTATGAAGACGGACATAACACATACGCAGTGCTGTGTGATAATAAGTGCTATGGCCGGGAGAAATAATGCCCGCACAGCGATGCTGCGGTCTACTTCTAACTGCCGGTGGGTCTTCTATGTTCACGTCTAGTGCAATGACCGCAACTTGACGAAACTAGCTGGGAACCACGAAGGTTATGATTGAATTGTTTTAAGAATTACTAACAATATTGTCACTTAGTGGAAACGAAAAATGGGATTTAAATTTGGATCCTCAAAGGTACTTGATAAAGACGGAGTCCATGGTAAAGGGGTACCTCGGGAGGGGGGGGGGCATAGTCGCCAGGAAACACTATAATGATGTCTGTTTTGATTTTGTGTTTTATTTTCATTATTCATAGTTGTAACAGGTTTTGCATTAAATTAAATTGAGATGTTTGTGCAATGCGTCAAGAGGGGGGGGGGGATACCCTTTCTTAGGGAAATCTATTTTTGCTAAGTATATAATTCTGAAACAATGCCCAAGATGTTGTTCCTCCTGTTTAACGTCCTCTCCACTGATGGTGAAATTGAAGTCAAGTTGTCATATTTTCATATTTATCATCTTAGCGCACGTGTAGGGAGGAAACGGGATCACCCGGGATATAAATCTACGAGGTCAAGAAGGCGCCCCCATCTCAAAACCAAATACACTCAAACCAGGGGATCTGAAATGCAATGAAATGAAATGGGACCATTCGGCCATCCAACCCCCCCCCCCCCCTATTGCAGCCACAGAAGTAATGATGACGGGTATACGCCATACATGTGCCATGAGCAAAATTTTGCCCGGAAGGCGACACACTACAGCCTACTCTCATTTCGAAATCCATGGTAAAGGGGTACCTCGGGAGGGGGGGGGGGGCATAGTCGCCAGGAAACACTATAATGATGTCTGTTTTGATTTTGTGTTTTATTTTCATTATTCATAGTTGTAACAGGTTTTGCATTAAATTAAATTGAGATGTTTGTGCAATGCGTCAAGAGGGGGGGGGGGGTACCCTTTCTTAGGGAAATCTATTTTTGCTAAGTATATAATTCTGAAACAATGCCCAAGATGTTGTTCCTCCTGTTTAACGTCCTCTCCACTGATGGTGAAATTGAAGTCAAGTTGTCATATTTTCATATTTATCATCTTAGCGCACGTGTAGGGAGGAAACGGGATCACCCGGGATATAAATCTACGAGGTCAAGAAGGCGCCCCCATCTCAAAACCAAATACACTCAAACCAGGGGATCTGAAATGCAATGAAATGAAATGGGACCATTCGGCCATCCAACACCCCCCCCCCTATTGCAGCCACAGAAGTAATGATGACGGGTATACGCCATACATGTGCCATGAGCAAAATTTTGCCCGGAAAGCGACACACTACAGCCTACTCTCATTTCGAAATCCATCTTGTTTAATGTGCGCTTCAATGTGAACACGTGAAGTCGGTTGTTGGTCCCATCCGAAAGACTAATCATTGTTCCTTTTCAGACCGTCGGTATTTCACCACCAGTGACAAGGCAGAACGACACCGGAAATTCCTTTTTGGCCTTTTTTATGCGCCAAATTTCAGTTTTTAACAAATGTTTTTCAAATTTGGCGGGAAGCATTGCGGTCAAGAGTAGTGTTCGGCACGAATATTCGAATATTCTCTCGTCGAGTATAATATTCGAATATTCGAATAGCAATCACTATATTCGAATAATTTCGAATATAGAACGCAGTTTTAACAGTTTGTGTTGTTGTAAAGAGTATTTAACGTCCGCTGCCACCTGAGTGATATCGCCGACAATCACGGTTTTTGTATTTTCTTAGTTAGTAGAATGTGATGATTTGTGGCATAGTTATAAAGGGCATTGCGTTCGACGCGTTAAAATACAAAAACCGCGAAAAACCGCGAACTATTTTACAATCAACAAATAAACCAATTAATTAGAGTTCACCAGGGATCTAAAACCGTTAATCCGGGACAAGCAAACAATTAAAACTCGGGTGTCATTTTAATCATCGGAATCCATCTTTCTTTCTTTATAAATTTAAACATTGTTTTAAATTGTTTGCCTAGAAATTATAAAGTTTTTTATTTATAATTAAAAGACATTTGTGCGCTTAGCTTTTATAATATATTATGCTCTACAATTACAATTTTCATAATTAAAAATAAATTGTTTTTTAAAAAAAAACCGTCTTCCATTACCCCAAGTTAGGCGCATAACAGTAGGACGTTAAACCCCATTTCATTTCATTTCATTTTTAAAAAATATAACTATATTATCTACCCCCTCGCGGATTCCGCTTGTATATTTAATTAAACTTTTTCATAGGATATTGAAATAGCGAAATGGAGCCATTCCCCTCATGTAAAATAAGATTATTAATATTTGTGTAAGAAACTGAAAATGGCTGCGACCTTGTAATGAAATGTAATCAAGTCTTGAATAAGAAACAAATGTCGGGGTGTTCATTCGTTCTATCCTACACGCTATCCCCCTGATAAAGCTTCGCATGTCATTAGATTTTCATGGAAAATGCGTCGAAGATTCCATTTTGGCACCTCTATAATGACAAAATTAACCAGGTCGGGCACCAATTCTCGTTTTGGACCATCAAGGGACCCGACTGTGCAATGGAAATCGGAATACAAGACAGCGATGAGGGTTTATATATTCCCGAATCGCGTGCGAATTTGCTCAAGTCTCGCGCACTTGTCAACGCGGCCTGCTTCTGTCGGTCTCGTGGGTGACGCTCGAATAACTGCCTAACCCCGAGATCGGTGCAGGAGTAATTATTACTAAATAGCTATATCCACGTTTAGCACCAAAGGCACTGATAGTTTTCGCTATTTGAAAACTAATAGCAATTTCGGGAATTAATACCAAATGAAACGCCGCTTGCCGATCGGTGTCAGTATGAAATACGGGACCGTCTAGATGTTCGCGGCACGCGATATGAATAATTGGAGTTACATCCAGTGTCAATGCTGGATAAATACAAACACTTAAAACGATCTTAAGCAGACATTTCTTTGTCTGGAATCTTTCACCAAGACAGAAGATTATAACAATATGAAAGATCGTATTAATCTCCAAATATTCTCCTTTCTATAGAATTATTCATATCTTTAATTAAATAGACCAAGACAATTAATATTTATTCAAACATTAAAACTAAGCATATTTTACGTGCTGTACGAATATTCCGAAATTTTTCGATTTTAAGAAATATGACAGTTTTTGAATTTAAGCATATTTTACGTGCTGTACGAATATCCCTAAAATTTTCCATTTTAAGAAATATGACAGTTTTTGAAGATAATTCACAAGAATTATTCATATATTTTTTTTTTAAATAGACCAAGACAATTAATATATTTTAAAACATTAAAACTAAACCTATTTTACTTGTTGTACGAATATCCCGAAATTCTACCATTTAAGAAATATGACAGTTTTTGAAGATAATTCACAATAAATATTAATAAATAATAATCTCGTCTTGGCACAATAAAGAGTAGACCAAAAACGCCGCTCAGAAAAAAAAACGACGTTAAACCCCTTTTCTTGTAGTGATTATTTTAATTTTGTAAATTCGTGATTACGTCAAACACGACGTTATTCGAACGCGGGTGTCATTTTAACCCACCACCGTTGATAATTAAGGGGCATAACTCCCAGATAGCGGTTAATCATTATAGTAAACGAGGCTGAGTGACGGGTCGGCCATCCGTCCAGTCCTCAATGAAGTGATTGATAAGGAGACCACAGGATCTCTCGAGTCGTATCAATGACTAGTTATAAACGTTAGATAAACGATGCGCGTCTCTTTCTATATAACATGCACGTGCGTACTCAATTCAACTGATTAGTCGATTTGCTTCCAAACAAACAATGGACCACCCTCGGAGAAGTAAATTATCAAGAAGATTATTAGTTAGATGGGCTAATTACATTTTGTTATTTAGAGAAAGCGCATCCCGTCCCGGCTTTATTGGGCTAGTGGAATTAGCAATATTATTGTAATTAAACTATTTCTTTTAAAATAATTTCCCTTCATAACCATAAGAGATACATTTATTGAAACGTCGTGGTATAGGTGTATAGATAAGCTAGCGGTTGTTTTTCAGGCCCCGAGTTGAGAATTTACTCAAAATTGTTTGCCTTATTTTAACTAAAATGAATCCCTTTATAAAAAAATTGTTGTATTTATATATTAAATACACCAAAAAGTTACTATGTGCAAAGTTTTGTGTTTCTGGATCAAAGATATTTTTCATAACAGTGATTAAGTTGACTAAATTCTCAACTTCAGTCTGAGAATGCTTTGTGAACTTGGGGCCTATAAATAAGCCAGTTGTTGTTTTCCAGGCCTGCCCCGATTTCATAAAGCATTATCAGACTTCAGTTAAGAATTTACCCAACTTCCAATCACTGTTTATGAGAAATATCTTTAATCCAGAAACACAAAACTTTGCACATAGTTTCTTATTAATGTATTTTATACATTAAAGAAAGGGAGAGAGAGAGAAATGGGGTTTAACGTCCACTCAACACAACTAGGTCATTTCGGTACTAAATTATACATTAAAACAACAAAAGGTTTTTAAAGGGCTATATTTTTAGTTAAAATAAGGCGAACAATTTTTAGTAAATTCTTAACTGAAGTCTGAGAATGTTTTGTGAACTTGGGGCCAAGTAAATTTGGTCGTGTTGTTATTTTACTCATTCGCTAGAAAATGATAAAACTGAATGTTTTCCGAAATAAACGAACATGATTAAAGTTGACATTTAAATTTTTAAGACAGTGTATATAATAATTATAATTCTCGCTGTTTAAAATCATAGGTTTTTTATTCCTCAAGAGTATCGAGTGAAATGCTATATTATTCTTCAATGTTAAAAATGCCCACCTTTCATAAACAAAGCCATATTTCAATATCTCTATATTTATATATTTTTAAAATTAATATTTTGTATTTAAAATCTTTATCTTTCTATCTGAAGTTTTTTTTATACACGATTAAAATAGGAAATACAATTCATATTTTGTATTTAATGTTTATTTTTCTATCTAGAATTGTTTTATATAAACGCTCTATTGTTTAAAATAGGAAATACAATTAATATTTTGTTTAAATATTGTACGATATTTAATGAACATACGACCGTGTGTTTTACTATAATTGTCTAATATATAAATATATTGTCGAATTCTCAAATATATTAAAATGTCCCAATTCGTCCGGTTTGTTCAGCAAGGGTGGCCCCTTAAACCATATTTCATCTTTGAAATAATAATATTAGTGTGTATTTATAATTCGAACATTACATTTGTGTTATGTTTGTCTTTTTGTATTAATAAATAGTATTGTATACTTTCTAAACTTTAATAATTAATTACGCATTATGAATAGTTTCGACTATACATGTGTATTTAAGTAAACTAATTGTAATTATATTGTTTTGTTGAAGGGAGAGGGGTGATATAGGCCTAGCTTGTTCCCCAATCCTATTCTTATTGAATAAAATATAGTTTAAAAATAAATTGTGTATCATCTAATATTCTACAATTTTTATTTTGTTCTAGGTCTGGTTCCAGAACCGACGAGCCAAATGGAAGAAACGAAAGAAGGCCACCAATGTTTTCAGAACACCCGGCGCACTTCTACCATCGACGGGGTTCGGGCCATTCGGCACCATGAGTGAGACGTTTTGTACCTTTCCCGGAACAGATCCACGTTGGGCCAGTATGCAACAGTTCGGTTCTCCGATGAACGCCAATGTCAACCCTCTGACGTTGTCCGCCAGTTTACCACGTCAAGGCTTTGCTCAATCTCTGTCGTCACAAGTACCTGTTGGAACACTTGGTAACGGTTCAGTATCTCTCAGCAACGGTATCTCAGTATCGAACGGCGGCTCCGCCATCTACAACCCTAGTTACGGCGTGGCGTCCACCTGTTCATCTCCGTTAACAGCCAACTCGCCGTCACCAACTCTTACTACGTCACAGATGTCGTGTGGCATGCAGGAAATGGATGACGTATGGAGGGGAACCAGCATCGCCGCATTGAGAAGAAAAGCCCTCGAGCATTCAGCGTGTTTAACTGGATTCCGTTAAAAAAACATAAATAAAAACGAGAATTTCTATTTTATAGTTGAATTATCTAGAACTCTTATTGTGTAAAAGAAAAGTGCTTTTTTTTTCTCTTTCAAAGTGTCCATCCACACTTTAAAATCTAGTCAAATTTAAAATCGTTTTTATTAAAAATAAAAATAAAATGAATATTATTAATTTATGATTTTTTTTTTTGTAAATAGCTTATTATTATTATTATAATTGTTGTATATAAAATTTAATTTAAAATTGTATATAAATAAGGTAATTTCCCGATTTCCTGATTTTCTGTAGTGTCTCGTTTAGAATGTTCGTCCAATGTTTTAATTAATTAATAATACTAATTAATTATTGTTGATATTTTTAAATAGAATCCAATCTAGTCAAGATTCAGTGTTAAATTAGAAATTGAAAAATAAATTGACAATAAATTTATTACAAGGCTATTTATTTTTAATTTTATTTAGTTTTCTGTGATTGGCATTTGGTAACTGAACATACAGAGGGAGAGAAAAGAGATGGGGTTTAACGTCAACTCGACACAATTAGGTCATTTCGGGACTGACCTGTTTCTTTAAATAAAAATTATTTAGCAGTGGGAGGAAACCGGAGGACCCATAGAAAACCTACGACGTTGGACAGGCGACCCGAATTTGAACATATTAACAAAAGGTACAATTATATGGATACACAATTGATACCAAACGACGTTTCGACGAGGATACTCTCGTCTTTCTCAACCAAATGATACACATATGTTTAGTTATTGAGGGGATTAGCTGTGGGTTTTTTATTTTGTTTTTTAAATCTCGTTGAATGGGATTTTTTCGTTGCAAAGAAAATAAAACACATAATTTTAGTATTTGTATTTTATTTCTTTGAAACAAATTAATTGAAATACGACGACCGACGTTTCGTAAAATAAAAGCGAAAGATTGTTTCAATGATATTAATTTAGTAATTGAACTGGATTACACAGGTTAAATTTTTATGGAACATAATAACTGCTTTTAGCCATCACGGGGGGTTGGATTCGTTTGCGCGCTGTACTATAAAGCCTGTCATTGAGTCAACTGTCGCGCTTTCGAATTCCCGGTTGTACGTGACAAGAAGTAGGATCGCCTGTCCAATCTCGTGGTTTCCCCCCATTGCTAAAGAAGACCCCTGCGCACAAACGAATTATCCAAAAAAAAATTAAACCATTTGTTAGTTCCAAAATGACCTAATTTGCATCGAGTGGACGTTAAACCTTATTTCTCTTTCAATATAACCATCGCCAGTCGGAGCAGAACAGTTGGACGTTAAACCCAATTTCAATCCATTTTTTTTTACCACCGTCCAAGTTATTATTAATATTTTTCAAGCAATAATGATGATAATTATAAGCGAGGAAAAGAGTTACGACGATTGAAAACGAATATTGTCATCCATCGAGGACTTCTAGTGGTTCTGATGAGATTTTAAAACAAAACACATGTTGTATTTCGGAGTATGATATCGAAGAAGAGCAACATGTGTGGAGGGAGGGTTTTGTTAACCTTGATATTGGGTCAAAGAGGGTGTGTGTGGAAGGGAGGGGAGGGGGCAGTAGTGTTGTGTATTTCTTTAAATGAGATTAAGCAATTGAACAGTAACACAATAACACTATTTATTTATGGAATAACAATTACTGGTTTATTAACATGCAACGTTTCGATGATGATACTCTCGTCTTTATTAAACAAATAAATAGTGTTAGTGTGGTATCATTGTAGACTTGTCTCTTTGCTTCTATTTAACGCGCATGTCCGCTTGAAACTGCCATATTAATTTAAAAGCAAGGGCCACACTGCCTCCCTAGACATTTAGTAAAATACCACAAAAACACAATTTATGGAATAACAATTACTGGTTTATTAACATGCAACGTTTCGACGATGATACTCTCGTCTTTATCAATCAAATGATATGATAAAGATTAACGAGAGTATCGAAACGTTGTATGTTAATAAACCAGTAATTGTTATTCCATAAATAGTGTCAGCGAGAATTGTTATGTGTCGGAGCAAGAATAGTTTTGTTTGATTTCCCGTTATAAACAAACTGTAGTCCAAGCAGAGAGGTCATCCACCCTTTATATTTTGATTTCTCATTCACATACCTGATGGAGTTGACGTTAAACCCCATTTCTCCCTCCCTCCCTCCCTCTCTCTCTCTCTCTCTCTCTCTCTCTCACATACCTGATGTAAGACAGCTAAATCTGCTTGTTGTATATTTTGATTTCTCATTCACATACCTGATGTAAGAGAACTAAATCTGCTTGTTGTCTGTCATTATTTCGGCTTCAATTATTTTATAAATTATTTTAAAATTAGACATTAATTAACATGATTAAATCACAATCAATTCTCTAGACCATCGGATGTTCGCGATTTTCAATGGATAAAAACAAGATTATCGTTTAATGATTTAATTTTTATAAATGAATAATCGAGACATTGTTTAATAATATGTCCATTTATATATAGCGCTAAACCAACAAAATCTGCCCACAGCGCACGTAACCGCGACAGCATTGATAATCGAGACCCCCTTATTCCCAAACCAGCTATAATGAAGTATTTTGATTGGAATTGTCAATATATTCATTTTTATTATCTATTTTTGAATTGTTATACCGCGAACTGTCGGCTCTTTATCTAAATCTTTTACAATTTCCAAATAGTCAAAACTTCGCCCAGACTGAAATTAATTTGACTCGAACATTCTAAATGTCCACTTATTATTATCAGTTTTAAACTATTATAGTGAAAACTGTCGGCTCTTTATCTAAATCTTTTACGATTTCTAAATAGTCAAATCTTCACCCAGAATGAAGTAATTTGACTCAAACATTCAAAATGATATCTCGATTTTATTATCAGTTTTAAAGTATCATAACTAGAACTGTCAACTCTTTATCCAACTCTTACATAATGCATCTTTAAAGCCCTGTCATGAATACAACAAGCGTGCCTTAATAACATAAATAAAAAATTCTAAAAATATAAATATTCATTTTATCGCAATAAAAAAAGCCCACACACCCAGACGATTTTTAAAAAAAAATATATATTATAAAATAGATAAATACTGTTTATACGACAAATTGATATTTAAAAATATGATAACAGCTAATTTTGCTCAAAATAAATATATTTGAATAAATTTATATGCCCCACCCACCAACAACGTTATAAAAATTGGAAGCGGACGTTAAAGACCCATGGTACTACTAGTGAACCTGTGATCAATATACAACATAATTGATTGATTTAAAAATAATATTGGACAATTATTACAAATATTAACATGGTTATTAGTCTCTGGCTTGCGGCTGTGGTTTCGAGCCCTGATGCGAGCGTACGTTGTATGGAGATGAGGCGCCTTCTCAACCTCGTGGATTTTATCTGGGCACTCTGGTTTGCTTCCACTGCTAAAGACCCCTACGCGCAGGCGAATTATTGAAATAAAATTAAACCATGTGTTGGTCCCGAAATGACCTAGTTGTGTTGAGTGGACGTTAAACCCTATTTTTTTCTCTCTCTCTCTCTCTCCTCTTGAATAATGCATCTTCAATAGTTTCGCGACATATCAATCCTTCCATCCCAACTAATTACATTGTTAGCGCTACCGACTCCATTAAAATGAGACATAACCGTATCCATGTTTCAACTAATTGTTTGTTAAAATCATATTTATTTAGTTGTGTTGCTATGCAACCAGGGTCGGATTATGGTAGGCATGGGGATGGGGATGGAGATGGGGGGGGGGGTGGTTTGTGACTCTGTCAATTGTATTGTAAGGCCTCCAGGTATTCAGTGAAAAGTTATTTTCAGTCCATTTGCTGATTACACTATTTTGCCTGATTACACTATTTTGCCTATACCGTTTTTAGGACTTCGAATTTTGTCTAATGGTTTGTATTTTTTTTTATAACAATATTTTATTGATTATTAGGATTAGGAAACAGGCAAAGCCTATAAAATCCCTCTCCCTGGTTTGGATTGTTTGTACTTGGTTTGTATTTTATTATTCATATTTACTTGAATTCAAAGCTGCATTCACACTGCAGGAAATTTGAATACATAAAGAAATATCATTCCAAAATCGGTCTTATTTCTTTTCAGTAATTACAAATGATGAATGAAAAAAATAGAAATATCTCTATAAAAATGGATTTTAAACTTCAGTATTTGGATAGAAAGCCTTTTTTGGATAGATAATTGTAAAATAACACCTCGAAATTCCACTTAACGACGGATATCGCTTCTATTTTAAAAAAAAAGAAGTTATCAAAAACAATTATCACTTTTAATGGAATCTAAATTTGACTTGATTAGTTGTGAAACTCATAATAAACCAAGTTTTCCACAGTTTGCGTTTCGCTTGTTTTAATTAAGGTGTACTCAAATGGTGCGAAAAGTAATTTCACAAATTATATATATTATATTAACGGCAAAACTTGGTATCTAATTCAGAACGAAACCCCAGAAACCGACAAAAACAAAAAAAAATAAAATAATATGACTTGTACAGTTTAACATTTTACTGTTTAATTAATTAGCGAAGTTTAAACAATCTTTATTTCATTAATATTTTTTATTAAAGTATAGAATATTAAATATTCTGTATACTCGTTATATTAATCGTTCCCCGAACCAAATACAATTCTACCATTTTTAATTAAAATATTATCGTAGTTATCATAACCCCTCTAATAGAATTGAAGATATCATAGAACTTTAATAATATTTTCATGCTAATAATTTTTGTTCTTATATTTATATATTTATGATAACTTATATTTTGAATATAATGTCTATATTATTTGTCTAAAGTGGGGTTGGATGGCCGAATAGTTAGCACGTGCGTGCTGTATCATAAAGCCTGTCATTGAGTCAACTGGCGTGATTTCGAATCCCCGGTTGTACGTGACACGGAAGCAAGTTGCCTGTCCAACCTCGTGGGTTTTTCTCGCACTGCTAAAGACCCCTACGCGAAAGCGAATTATTGAAATTAAAGTAAATCATATGTTAGTCCCAAAATGGCCCAGTTTTAACCCAATCTCTCTCTCTCTCTCTCTCTCTCTCTCTCTCTCTCTCTCTCTTGTCTAAAGGGGCCCACTTGCAATTGGGCAAGCTGACAACCTGACGAGTCCTCCACTGCCTGCTCATCCGCTTGTTGTAATATATGACGCGGCTCTTCCGTGCACGTGGTGTGCACGTAAAAAATCCCTTGGCAGTTGGAATTTGATATAAGAGTAGGCCATAGCGCCGCTGCCCGGGCAAATTTCCCTCACAGCACACTGTATGGCATATCCCCGTCTTCCATTAGCCCAGGTTAGGTGCATAATAGTAGGACGTTAAACCCCAGTTCATCATCATCACCTCCCGTACTTGCTAATATTCATGACAAAAAATAAACAACTCGACGAACTAAATCTATTTGTAATATTTATGAGTACATAGATAATAGTTATTGTTTGTCGCGTGGGTTGCCATAGTTGCTATATATATGGCGCGGTTCTCCTGCATTCATGGCAAATATTACTCGAGTAAATAAATCTACTAGTATTTAATATTGATACGCTGGTCACGAGTATTGGGAATACAATTAGTGTTTAGTACTGAACAATAATTCAACCAGGTTCTTTATCAAGCGAGAGAGAGAATGAGAGAGGGGGGGGAGAGAGAGAGAGAGATGAGGTTTAACGCCCAGTCGACACAAACTAGGTCATTTTCGGGACTAACATATGGTTTAATTTTATTTCGATAATTCGCTTGCGCGTAGGGGTCTTTAGCAGTGGGAGGAAACCGGAGAACCCGGAGAAAATCCACGAAGTTGGACAGGCTCTTTATCAAGCAATTGTGAAAGGAAATGCAGTAACTGAATGTTACTGAGCAGGATTTCGAGTAGAATTCTCTTGTCCCTATTCATACTAAACTTGGGCTGTCTGGTAGCTTGTTAGCTCCGCTTGAGAACAGGCACGAAGCTAGTTGACCAACATTAAATAATTTCCAAATCGAGGATTTTAGACAAAAATACTACGTACATTTCGAAAAAAATAAATATTATATGTTCTGTTTTAATTAGTCTTTTTGTGTATAATAGATATAAATCGGGGTATTGTCGCATTACAAGCAATATACTAATTGTTGGATATGGCGACCATTTAGGGCAGAGATATATTCTTGAACTATTGAAATAAAATTTATTGAAACAGTTTTATATAAGCAGTCTTGCTTGTTACTGCATCCTATTCACTCATATTCTCTCAAATGATAAACTGTAAATACTAATGTTCTCCTGAATAAAACACTGTTTAAACCAACTAGAGTAGATCTCACCTCCTCACACAACGTACTTTGCTGATTTAAAAAAACGTGTAATTGCTGTGTGCAGAATGGTCTGAAATGAAATGGGTTTTAACGTCCTACTGCTTTGCTCCTAAACTGGGCTAATGGAGACGGACATACTCTTTATGTCGAATCCCAACTGCCAAGGGAATGTCCTGTATATTTTCAATTACTAAATACAGAAACAATTTATTAAATGGTTAATACGGGAAATGGAACATCAAAAAGATTTATTTGGACCATTGATTGTCGTCAGCGTTTGATGTTCTTACTATAAATTAACGTCAAATTAATAGTTTAGATAATATTTCAGGACCAATGAAAGACCTATAATTGACAGATTTAGTTCTGGCATAATGTATGTTTAAACATTATTTAACTTATCCAGATCATAATCAACTCTCGGTACCGAGTGAATGAATGAAATGGGATTTAACGTCCTACGCTTAAGCACCGTACCTGGCCTAATTGAAGACGGGCATACGCCACAGTGTGCAATGAGGGAAATTTTGCCCGGGCAGCGGTGCTACGGCCTACTCTTATATCGAATTCCAACTGCCAAGGGATCTTTTACGTGCACTCCAATTTGTACACAGGACCTCGGTTTTTCGTCCCATCCGAACGACTAGGCAGCTGTCCTTGTCAGGCCCTCCTTCTGCATCACTGACAAGGGGAAATCACGCCGGAAAATCGAGATGAACTTTCTCGGCCAATGCAGGGATCGAACACTCAACCTCCAGGCTAGCGAACCAGCGCCTTATCCACTTAGCCACCGTGATCCCCGGTGGTGCCGAGTGAAGCAATTGTAACCGAAATCTTCAGTATAATATTCCGTTTTCAGTATCTTATAGTTTTAGCGAGAACTGTCAGCTCTTTATCTAATCCTAATTAATACCCCTATGCGACAGATGCAATTTAGAAGCGAGAGAGATTGAAATGGGGTTTAACGTCCACTCGACACAAGCTAGGTCATTTCGGGACTAACATATGGTTCAATATTATGTCAATAATTCGAGGAAACCGGAGGGCCTAGTTTGTGTCGAATGAACGTTAACCAACCCCCTCTCTTTCTCTCCCTCTTTCTCTCTCTCTCCCTCCCTCTCTCTCTCTACCCTCTCCCTCTCTCTCCCTCGTGGGTTTCCTCCGGGCACTCCGTTTACCCCCCACTGCTAAAGACCTCTACGCGCAAGCGAATTATTGAAAATAAAATTAAACATTATGTTAGTCCCGAAATAACCTAGTTGTGTTGAGTGGACGTTAAACCCCATTTCTCTCTCACACCCCGTCTCTCTCTCTCTCTCTCTCTTTCTCTCTCTTCCTCTCTCTTTCTCCCTCCCTCCCTCCCTCTCTCTCTCTCTCTCTCCCTCTCTCTTTCTCCCTCCCTCCCTCTCTCTCTCTCTCTCTCTCTCTCTCTCTCTCCCTCTCTCTTTCTCCCTCCCTCCCTCCCTCTCTCTCTCTCTCTCTCTCTCTCTCCCTCTCTCTTTCTCTCTCCCTCCCTCCCTCTCTCTCTGTTATATATATCTATATACATGTATATATTTATAATGAAGTACACGTGTTTAATATCCGCTATTTATTATTGTTTAATATCTTTGTATTTGAATATTACCGGTTATGAATAATATGTTTTTAATTTCATTAGTTTTATATTATTTTTTATTTTAATTTTACCGGTTTTATATTATATATATATTGAGGAAGTAATCGTTTATTTATTAACAGCGAGTACTCAAGAAACTAATTAATTATTATTATAAATATTTATTATTATTAAAAAACAAATAACATTAAATGAAGGAATGAAATATTGTTAAATGGCACAACCGGGCTATAGTGCGCCAAACATATATACTCAAGTTTCTCGAGACAAACTAGAAACACAATCACATCTATAAATAAAAACAAATATCCCACTAAATATCAAATAAAAATTAAATATAAACTTTCGTATATATATTTAAAACATGAAAAAGAAAATCAGATATATTCAATTTAAAATTTTCGATAAATATTTGTCTCTTTAAAAAAAAGACGCGCGCTTTACTATTTAAACCCCTTTCGGACATTTTTTATGAGGTAAATAAGAAGATTTGGGAGTCACGTTGGCTCGTTTATCGCAGTTCCAGTGTTCCATGGGGAATCACGGTGGCTAAGTGGATAAGGCGCTGGTTCGCTAGCCTGGAGGTCGGGTGTTCGATCCCTGCATTGGCCGAGAAAGTTCATCTGGATTTTCCGGCGTGATTTCCCCTTGTCAGTGATGCAGAAGGAGGGCCGGACAAGGACAGCTGCCTAGTCGTTCGGATAAGACGAAAAACCGAGGTCCCGTGTACACATTGGAGTTCACATAAAAGATCCCTTGGCAGTTGGAATTCGATATAAGAGTGGGCCGCAAAATTTCCCTCATAGCACACTGTATGGCGTATGCCCGTCTTCAATTAGCTCAGGTTAAGTGCGTAACAGTAGGACGTTAAACCCCATTTCATTCATTCATTCATTCATTTATTCCGGTGTTCCATATCGGTGTTCATTGGAATTTTCTATCGTGGTTCCAACTTGTCAGTGGTGCAGGATGGAGGCCTGATAAGAGACAATGTATTGCCATTTGGATGGGACGAAAAACAGAGGCCACATTGGCGTGCACGTAAAGGAACCATTGACAGGTGGAATTCGATATAAGAGTAGGCCGCAGTGTCTCTGTCCGGAGAAACAATTATATTCTTCTAGAACACTGTATGCCTCGTAGACCTTGGGGGGGGGGGGATTGTTAAGGCGTGCGCATTGCATCAGAGTCTGTTTTAGAGTCAAATGATGTGGTGTCGTAACAAGAGAAGGTTCGCCTGTCTAACCTCGTGGGTTTTCCCCGGGTCCTCCGGTTTCCCTCACTGCTTAAGACCCCTACCCACATGCCAATTATAGACATAAAATTGAACCGTGTATTAGTCCCGATATGACCTAGTTTGTGTCTAGTGGAAGGTCCACGCTCTCTCTCATTCTCTCTCTTTCACTCTCTATCCGCCCTATCCCAACGACTCGATGCACGTTACTTGACACGCGTCTACGCGCTAAATCCCAAACTGATCCCGCAGTGAATATGACATCTATGGGTCTTAATTTGGCAAAATATTAACTTTTTCCTACGACAAAATAAATTCTAAAACATTTTTTTTGGAAGTATAAGAACAATAAATAAAGACGTTTGAAGTATCTGTAGTTAAAAAAAATATTTCCTATTTAGTGTAAATGGGTATTAAAATGAGTAAAAGGCATCATTTTGCCTGAAGCAGTTAGGTTTTATGTAAAAAACGCACGAACCGTTGAGCCAATGACTGACGCCACGTGAAGTAAATGCACGTGTTCAAGACAGTCATCTGTGACAGAGATAATTCGCTGTAAAACAGATTGGCTAAATCCCTGTATAAGAATGAATGAATGGAATGGGGTTTAACGTCCTACGCTTAAGCACCTAACCTGGGCTAATTGAAGACGGGCATACGCCATACAGTGTGCTAAGGGGGAAATTTTGCCCGGGCAGCGGCGCTACGGCCAACTCTTATATCGAATTCCAACTGCCAAGGGCTCTTTAACGTGCACTCCAATGTTTACACGGGACCTCGGTTTTTCGTCCCATCCGAACGACTAGGAAGCTGTCCTTATCAGGCCCTCCTTCTGCATCACTGACAAGGGGAAATCACGCCGGAAAATCGAGATGAACTTTCTCGGCCTATGCAGGGATCGAACACTCGACCTCCAGGCTAGCGAACCAGCGCCTTATCCACTTAGCCACCCCCCTGTATAAGAGAAACCAGCTTGGAAAATCATGATGAACTTCCTCGGTCAGCACTAGGATCGAAACCTGGTCCACCAGGCTAATGAGCTAGCGTCTTACTCACTCAGCCAACGTGGCTCACAATTGAGTTCATTAAACCCGATGTGTCGCCAGGACGTTGGGCACACAAACTGTGACTGTAACGTGTCAGTGACCATCGGTTGGTGAAAAACTGCGTGATTAACCTAGTTCGGGGCAGAACAGTAGGACGTTTAACTTCATTAATAATAATAATAATAATCATAATCTCGTCATTTTACAAGGGTAGCAAATTAAGTCTGAGGCTTGTTTTCAATTTGGCCCTTGGCACAGATCGTGCGAATGATTTCGATCGTTACTGCAGGAAGAAACCAAAGAACTCGGGGGAAACCTGCCTGATCGGACGGGAGACCGAATATCCGTCTCACTTACAGCCGGGATAAGTGACGAGAATTAACATTAAAATCAATGGGGCATACACTTTAGTGCCCAGAAAGACTTGGATATTGCTTCCTACATAAAGGAAATGCAAGAATTTAATGTTTCAGAGAAGAAAAAAGGTTATACTGGGTAAAATTGTGGCAAATTGAACATTTTGTACAAACCATCAGCTGTATATTATTACCTCAGTGCTGGGGGCCATCCATAAAGTACGTGCGCTCAAAATGGGTAAAATTCAGACCCTATTTAACTCTTGTTTGTTTTAAAGGGACAATAATACTCTTGCTGGCTTGACAGGTTCCGATTTTTTTTTAGCCTTATTCTAACTTCTAGATGTTTAAGTGTCCTACCTGTTATGTAAATTATCCATTATAACCTATCTTACTTGTACAGAGGGTTCGAAAATATGTTTAAATCCAAGTTGCATTTGAAAGTGCTTACGTAAAGCTTTTCAAACCATGTTACGGCATGCAGTTGAATTCTTTCAATTTTTAAAATTAGGGGTGTTAAGATGAAATTTGTATCATTTATCATTTATCAATCGGAATATTGTAAAATAGTACAATTTGGTGACCAGAATAAAGATTGGGACATATTATTCAGTTACAACAGTTTTATTGGGGCTGTAAACAATTCAAAACCAAAGGAAATTTGGGGACAAAATAGATATAAAATTCACATGACACGATATGCCATCAGTTAAGAGGCACGGAGTAACCCGAGTATCACAGAATCAGGAATGGAAAATATAATCTATCAAGAAATATGATATTCCATTTACCTAGAAAATTTATTTATATGAAGAAGAAACAGGAAGAAAGGAAGATTAATATCAAAGTTATTATTAAGAGAGAGAGAGAGAGAGAGAGAGAGGGAGAGAGAGAGAGAGAGAGAAATGGGGTTTAACGTCCACGCTAGAGGTCGAAGTACGGCACTCTAGACCTTTATCACTCAATAATACAATCTACGGTAGATATCGCTTATGTGATAAATTTCATAATCTACTGCGATATATCGCTTTATATGAATTTGATTGGTCATTGGTCAATAAAAAGGAACTACTTATTTATATTTTCAAAGAACAGTTCAGTTTTAAAAGTAACTCTTTTTTTTTTATTAAAAAGCACCTATTTTTAATTTAATTTACTTTGATTGAAACACTGGTTGAATAGCAGTCAAAAATATTGTATCACTACGCTTTAATGTATTCAGGTTCGGTAAAAGTGAAATCTATAGCAAAGAATTAAATTTATTTATTTCTGAAAAAAAGACTAGTAGGAGATTCTCTATGTCTCCCGTAAAAAGGCAAAACCTAGTAACTCACTTTTTTTTTTCTTATCAAAATTGAGTTCGGACCAAATTTGTAGTAACTAGGGTATGTGCTTCCTGTTGCTGTACTAGTAATTCCAATCTGTTGATTTTTGAAGCAGTTACACCCCTGATACAACCTAGCAACTTCCTTCATTTGTTAGTCCTGAAATGAGCTAGTTTGTGTCGAGTTGACGTTAAACCCCATTTCTCTCTCTCACGCTCATTCTTTTGTCTAGAATACACAGCAAAACCTAGTAACTCAATAGTAAAATCAATGGATAGGCTGGAATTTTATATTCATTCATTACGTTTTCCTATGTTTTCTCAAAATACGAAAAAGTGAGTTACTAGGTTTTGCCTTTGGACGGGAGATGTATTAGGCAAGAGATAAAGCTGTTAAACCTTATAAAACGTATTATTCAAATATATATTCACATGGTAAGGCCATATTTAACTCTGTTGGTCATCGGTTTGCTTAGATATTAAATGGATTAGAAAATGTGTGCCATATCTTCGCTAAGTGGGGGACAGACGAGCGTATTTTTCGTCCGATTGCGACCATTTTTAAAATCGTTCGAAAAATGCACCCGTGTGCCCCTTCAGAGCGACGACGATTCTGTACGCCGATCAATCGCTCGTATCTAGCATGTTAGATATTTACGGCCGAATATTTTACGCCGGCGATCAAATTCTCTTATAATTGGGTCATAATAGCCCTGTATAAGAGGGTGGGATTAGGTTGTGAGGAAGGGGGTGGGGGTAAGTATGGACACTCGTAGTACACCAGCATTCTATACCACGTGCATGTGAAAAAAGTATTATAATAGGGTCAAAATACCCCTGTGTTTATGTAAGCTTACATCGTATAAGAGACAAGTAGTTTACCCAAAATAAACCATTCCTTTCCGGCCCAGTGAATCAACATCTTGACAAACAATCTATTCAGGATGAACACTCTTACTTCTAAACCAAAATTTGACAAACAATCTGCGTATTACTTATTCACAAGCCTTTTCTTAGAAATTACAAGGAAGTACATGTATATTATTAATCTGAAGGACAAAATCACAGAGAGTTATGAAATCCTACCCCGCCCCTTCCGTGTTCTTACATTGTATGATAAAGGGGGCTTGTTGATGCCAAAGGCATAGATTTTTTTAATAATATAAGATATTTACATCAGCGATTTTTTTTACGGCCGATAACGAACGGGCACACGTAGCAATTTTCTCATTAGCGTACGGTATCAAACTTCTACAAGTTTTCAATATTTTCAAGCCCTTTTCCAACTCCCTCGTCTGTTTTTTACCAGTCATAGCGACTTTCCAGCTATTTCTGTCATGGCACGGTCTTTAGCCACGCGATCACAGTATTCAGGCATGGTGATTTTAAAAAGACAAGGCCTTTCACACCAAAGAGTAACAAATTCTTGTTATTTTATGAGATTCAGGAGTTGTGGTAGCCATTTTGAGATCATGTGATATCAACGATGTCGATGATTGGCTTATATGAAGGAATCGCCCGACAAAATACGCTGGACACGGACAGACAATACTTATTTCACATGCACGTGGTATAGAAAATAGAATGCTGGTGTACTACGCGTTTCTACCCCTGCCCCCTGCCCCCTGCCCCCTGCCCCGCCCCCTGCCCCCTGCCCCCTCGCCCAAAGCACACTCCCACTCTTCTTATCATACAACACAGTAAATGTATTCAGTCAAAAATCTGAATTTGGTTCTAATGTTTCTTGTATGGATTTTTTTACAAGGTTTATAACTTATTCAGTCAAAAATTTTATTTAGCTCTCATGTGATCCCCGGATACAAAAACTTCTTCAGGTCGATGAAAAAAAAGATTGAACTGAATCCGAAGTTCGTTAAATATCATTTTAATTCCGGTTGAGTTCTGGGATATGGATGACCTCAAGTTTTGCAGGAGAATCAAGTATTCCATGAAGACACCCACACATTAATATTTATATTGCTGTGGGCGTTGGGTTAGATCGCGTGATAGATGGTAAATTTTATTACAGTTATATTATCTGAGTCACGCTATATGTTTGGCGCAATACCGCCCGGTTGGAGCTGAGTCACGCTATATGTTTGGTTGTGTGGAAGGTTACTAGCACGTTATGTCACGCTATATGTTTGAAAATTATATCCCATATGAAGACTAAACTCTCAGAAAATATGTATAAAATATTTTGATTGCAGAAAAACTAAAAAAAAAATAAATTTAAAAAAAATTTATCAAATTTTGACTAAAAATTGTAATTTTACTGCACATTTCCCAATTTTAAGGGTTTTTTTAATTTCTAAAATTAAGAAAATCGTGGCTTATTTTGGCTTGTGCAGCTTCAGAAAGCACAGATAAAGTGAACAGTATTGAAATTTCACCTAATTTTGTCTAAAAAATCAAGAATATTCACAGAAAATCTCTAGATTCTCCTTTTTCGATGAAGAATTTAATGCTTTCATGACTACTCAAATGAGTCAAAATGTACGTTTTTGGCGTGACCCCCCCCCCCTTCAAGCGTACGTACTTTATGGATGCCCCCTGCCTATTTTCAATTTTCTACAGGAAAGTTGGAGCTACATATATTTCTAAATCTGACAAACTTATAGATCCTATCTAAGTTATATTAGCAATGAAAATAGGGGCATTTTTAGACATTTAGACTCATTTGAGTAGTCATGAAAGCATTAAATTCTTCATCGAAAAGCGTAACTCAGATAATATAACTGTAATAAAATTTACCATCTATCACGCGATCTAACCCACGTCCACAGCAATATAAATATTAATGTGTGTGTTTCCTCATGGAATCCTTTATTCTCCTGCAAAACTTGAGGTCATCCATATTCCACAACTCAACCGGAATTAAAATGATATTTAATGAACTTCGGATTCAGTTCAATCTTTTTTTCATCGACCTGAAGAAGTTTTTGTATCCGGGGATCACATGAGAGCTAAATAAAAGTTTTGAGTGAATAGAGAGAGAGAGAGAAATGGGGTTTAAAGTCCACTCAACACAACTAGGTCATTTCGGGACTAACATATGGTTTACTTTTTTTAATTTCACCTTGCGCGTAGGGTTCTTTAGCAATGGGAGAAAACCGGAGTGCCTGGAGGAAACCCACGAGGTTGAGAAGGCGCCCCTATCTCCATGCCACATACGCTCACACCAGGGCCCGAAACCACAGCCTCAAGCCAGAGTTGACCGGCCAGCTAGAGGTCGAAGCGCGGCACTTTAGACCACTAGGCCATTCCCCCCCAACCTTGACTGAATAAGTTAAAAACCCTGTAAACAAATCCATACAAGAAACATGAGAACCAAATTCCATTTTTTGACTGAATACATTTACTGTGTTGTAGGATAAGAAGAGTGGGAGTGCAGGCCCGGATCCAGGATTTTTTCGAGGGGGGGGGGCATACATTTTAACAAATGGTAATCATTAAAATGCCGCATTCATTAGTGGTTTAGTGTGATTAACAGAGCCTTGACGCATTGCCAATTCGAAAATCATGTTTATATCATCAATTGAAAAGCAGATACACCATTCTCGCCCAGCCCCCACCCCCTGGATCCGCGCCTGGAGTGTGCTGTGGGCGAGGGGGCAGGGGTGGAAACTCGTAGTACACCAGCATTCTATACCACGTACATGTGAAATAAGTATAATAATTGGGTCATAATAACCCTGTTTATGTAAGCTTACATCGTATAAGATACAAGTAGTTTACCCAAAATAAACCATTCCTTTCCGGCCCAGTGAATCAACATCTTGACAAACAATCTATTCAGGAAGAACACTTTTACTTCACGAGCACTCTCAACGACAAATAATCTACGTATTGTTAAGATTCCTTTTCTTAGAAATTACAAGGAAAGAGAGAGAGAGATAAATGGGGTTTAACGTCCACTCAACACAACCAGGTCATTTCGGGACTAACATATGGTTTTCTAATTTTATTCAATCTTTAGCCGTGGGAGGAAACCGGAGTGCCCGGAGAAAACCCACGTGGTTGAGAAGGCGCCCCTTTCTCCATGCCTTATACGCTCATACCAGGGCTCAAAACCACAGCTGCAAGCCAGAGGTAGCCGGCCAGCTAGAGGTCAAAGCGCGGCACTCTAGACCTTTATCACCCAATAATACATTCTACAGTAGAAATCGCTTGTGTGATAAATTTCATAATCTACTGCGATATATCGCTTTATATGAATATGATTGGTCATTGGTCACTAAAAAGGAACTACTTTTTTATATTTTCAAAGAAGAGTTCATTTGTAAAAGTAACTTCTTTTTCTTTTATTAAAAAGCACCTATTTTTATTTAATTTACTTTGATGGAAACACTGGGTCTAGAGTGTCACTACTGATTCAGTCAGCGTGTAATACTCAGCTATCGTAGCAGCAATGATCTCTGTGTTAAAATTATATTTGAACGTGTTTAACCAGTTCTATCACATAATATGTGATAAACACTGGCACCAATATTCTCCTTTAAAACAAACAAGAGTTAAATAGTTGAATAGCAAATGACAGTTTGAATACAAAAACCTCTTTTTATGTTTTTTACCATTTTGTTATTACTCCTTAAAATGTCATGCATAATGTAGTAGACGTAAGCCCCAGGCATGAAATAAATAAACATGCGTCTGCATATTGAATTTAAAAGATAGCAAGGTACCCGTCCATATACACTAGTCTGTTTTTATGATCGACACTCTTTTTTTTTTTAAAAAGGGGGCAGTGAAAGCCCCCTAGTTAAGGTTGTGAGTAGGGCACTCATATTTCAGAATTCCTAGATTCAAAATCTTTGTAAATAAATTTGTCAATTATTTAATAATCCGTGCATTAACACCAAAACACCTGGAGGCTGGGTATATGTCCGAGAAAGTTCATCTCGATTTTCCGACGTGATTTCCCTTGTCAGTGATGTAGAAGGAGGGCCTGACAAGAACAGCTGCCTAGTCGTTCAGAAGGGACGAAAAACCGAGGTCCCGTGTACACATTGGATTGCACGTAAAAGATCCCTTGGCAGTTGGAATTCGATATAAGAGTAGGCCGTAGCGCCGCTACCCGGGCAAAATTTCTCTCATAGCACACTCTATGGCGTATGCCCGTCTTCAGTGGGTTTAACGTTTAGCTGGTCGGATAGCCGTGGCGATAGAGAGGCGGCTTCTCACCAATGCAACGAGGGTTCAATCCCAGCTCAGGGCAGAACTTTATCGTTGTAAGTGAGAGGGGTATTCGGTCTCCCGTCCGATCAGGCAGGTTTCCCCCGAGTTCTTCGGTTTCTTCCTGCAGTAATGATCGAAATCATTCGCACGATCTGTGCCAAGGGCCAAATTGGAAAAAGGCCTCAGGCCTAATTTGCTACCCTTGTAAAATGACGCGATTATTATTATTATTATTTATTATTATTATTATAACGTCCCACTGTTATCCACTTAACCAGAGCTAATTGAAGACGGGCATACGCCATACAGTGTGCTATGAGGGAAATTTTGCCCGGGCAGCGGCGCTACGGCCTACTCTTATATCAAATCCAACTACAAGAGGATCTTTTACGTGCACTCCAATGTGCAACTGTCCCTGTCAGGCCCTCCTTCTGCATCACTGAAAAGGGGAAATCACGTCGGAAAATCGAGATGAACTTTCTCGGCCAATGCAGTTTGAATTCGATATAAGACTAGGCCGTAGCGCCGCTGCCCGGTTAAAATTTCCCTCATAGCACACTGTATGGCGTATGCCCATCTTCAATTAGCTCAGGTTAAGTGCATAACAGTAGGACGTTAAACCCCGTTTCATTCATTTCATTCAATAATGTCTCGTAATACGTCCAGTTTTCATGGGCCTTAAGATAAGAACTGGTAGGGAAAAACGCATTTTGTGTAAACGATTCCTGCTATATATTTAAAAAATCTGAGAAAGAGAAAACTCTGAAATGGATTTCTTCAAAATTACGACACGTTCAGCAATAACTCTTCCATACATTGACATTTCCAAAACGTCAGCTAAGCAAGTTTGTTTTTTGCATTGATGAATAATTTTGAAAGTGAAAAAATTGTAAAAGAATTGAAATTCGATTTATCAGTACTTTAAAAGTGTAAAATATTGTTATTGTGTTTTCCTTGCGCTTGAAATTTTGTATACTCCAAAACTTGGCAGTGTTGGTTTTCCATAATCACTGCATTTCACCCATTTCCGATAGATAACACTATAAAAGTTCAAAATTGACTTGCGTGGATTATTGAAGTGGTGTCTTCTTACTCATAGCGGTATCATATAGATCTTCACACGAGGTTCGTATTTCATATTAATTATAGTTTTACTAACTAATCTTTATGTCACAAAAGTTAAGAATGAATGAATGAATGAAATGGGGTTTATCGTCCTACGCTTAAGTACCTAACCTGGGCCAATTGAAGACGGGCATACGCCATACAGTGTGCTATGAGTGAAATTTTGCCCGGGCAGCGGCGCTACGGCCTACTCTTATATCGAATTCCAACTGCCAAGGGATCTTTTACGTGCACTCCAATGTGTACACGGAGCCTCGGTTTTTCGTCCCATCCGAACGACTAGGCAGCTGTCCTTGTCAGGCCCTCCTTCTGCATCACTGACAAGGGGAAACCACGCCGGAACAAAAGTTAAGACTATTTGACACAAGCAGTGGACAATCTCCATCGTTTAATCTTCTGCGTATCGTCGCAGACTGCATTTCGTACTATAATCTTGAAAAAATGTTTTGTTCATTTTGATGAAACTTGAAATGCATGGTTATAACCCAAAGATCTTGGTTCCTTTCGTTATTTATGGCCTTTGATTGTAGGAAACATCACTTTTGGTCACAATTATTATCCGATTTAAAAAAAAAAGTTTGACTTTATCACCGTTACATCCTACGGAAGGTTGAGTTCGAATTTCGAAAAAATCAAACCAGAATTGCCAGACAAAATTATCGCTGTTTGTACGCGAATACTGTCAAAAAAAGGTATATTAATAGACCGAAGTCTCAGTGCGGAAGGGGGGGGGGGGTCTACCGAATGGACACAAAACCCGACCCAACTTTTCTAGAGTAAAAGTTTGCGTAGAACCTTGTAGTCTGGTGGCTCGGTACGGGGGGGGGGGGGGGGCCACCCAATGGGCACAGAGCCAGACCCAACTTTTCAGGAGTACAATTTTGCGTAGAATACGAAGCCGAGTGGTAATCATGCAGTCCGCCGTTGGGGCGTTTCTGAGATATTCAGGGTCAAAGGTCAAATGACGTCATTTGCACTGAAAGTGAATGCGTAACCATTATGTAAAACCCTTTTCGACGTTCCAAATAAATGTATGGTGCTAAGACCACATAAAGATAAGTTTTAAATGTTCCTACTATTAACAAGAACAGGTTTCGCTTTAGTTTTTAAATTTTACGCTGACTTTTTATTGCTTTAAATCTTCCTAGTGATTAATCAGATAATTTCACCTTTGACCCCCGGCGTCACAAAGACTAAAGGCGAATTTAGCAAATTTACATTTTAATTGAAAGAGTGATAACTTTCGATCATTTTCCGCATATATTCATGATACAAGAATGGTTGCGCATTCACTTTCAGTGCAAATGACCTCATTTGACCTTTGACCCCGAATATCTCGAAAACGCCCCAACGGCGGACTGATTACCACTCGGCATCTAATTCTACGCAAAATTGTACTCCTGAAAAGTTGGGTCTGGTTCTGTGCCCATTGGTTGGACACACCCCCACCCCCCCCGTACCGAGCCACCAGACTACAAGGTTGTGGACCCTGTATAAGTCAGAATTTTAATTCAATTTCGATGAAACTTGAAATGCATATTTATAACCTAAAGATCCTGGTTCTTTTCGATATTTGTCCATATCCAATTGTAACTTAATGAATTATGGCCATTGATTGTAGGAAAAATCACCTTTGGTATTGCTTGTTCTCGATCCATCTCTCGGAAATGTGGGCGTATTCTGCCTGGCAGTGCCAGCTTACTATCTTTAAATTAAGTGTACATGTTTAAGAACTTCATTGATATAGTATTAACAAGAAGCTGAAGAAAGTGGGATAACTGTGCAGTCTGTTCACAAAACTTGATTAAAGAAAAAAAGATTGACTGTAGAATTTCCTACATAAAGAGGGGGAGAGAAATGGGGTTTAACGTCCACTCAACACAACTAGGTCATATCGGGACTAACATATGGTTTTTAATTGTATTTCAATAATTCGCTTGCGCGTAGGGGTCTTTAGCCGTGGGATAAAACCGGAGTGCTCGGAGGAAACCAACGAGGTTGAGAAGGCGCCCCTATCTCCATGCCACATACGCTCACAACCAGGGCTCGAAACCACAACCACAAGCCAGAGGTGACATGCCAGCTAGAGGTTGAAGCGCGACACTCTAGATCACTAGGCCATCCCAACCCCCCTCCTACATAAAACATTGTAAAAATTATCGTATTTTACTGTAGAAATGTTATCATAAATTATAGGATAGACACTACGTACAGAAACGGGGGGGGGGGGGGTGAGATGGCCTAGTGGTCTAGAGTGTCGCGCTTAGACCTCTAGCTGGCCGGCCACCTCTGGCTTGCGGCTGTGGTTTCGAACCCTGGTGTGAGCGTATGTGGCATGGTGATAGGGGCGCCTTCTCAACCTCGTGGGTTTCCTCCGGGCACTCCGGTTTCCTCCCACTACTAAAGACCCCTACGCGCAAGCGAATTGTTGAAATGGAATTAAACCATTTGTTAGTCCCTATTGTAATAAATGTAATAATTGAACTAAAATTTCAATCAACCCCTATTGTTATACCAATCCCTATTATAATAAATGTAATAATTGTAATACAATTTTACTTAACCCAAATTGTAATGTCACCCTCTGTTGTAATAATTGTAATTCATGTACTTACCATACAATAAATTCGACATCTGAATTTTAATCTGATTATTGCAAGTCCTAATTTAGGCTTCAGATGTTATAGAAATTATAAATTAGATCTTTATTTAAACAACAAGCCCAACAATCAACTCTGTAACCCACGGATTGCTCGGCTACAGCTTGGATTTAAATAGAATTTCACTGATTGATTTAATCAAATATGTTTACGTCATCAGTTAGACCGATGCTAAATGATAGAATAGAGTGTACTTAGCGAGGCCGCGTGACATTGAAAACTTAACGCCTGTCAGTCAAACAATCGACCAAGTTGGAGACACCTTTGGCCCCCATTTCTAGTCAAATAGTACAACGCTGATAACTTTGTACATAATAAATCGAACCTGCTGAATGTGTGCACATTTGATTTTAAACAGTTCCTTATATAGCGATCTACGACAATACTGAATGAATGAAACGGGGTTTAACGTCCTACGCTTAAGCACCTAACCTGGGCCATTTAAAGACGGGCATGCATACGCCATACAGTGTGCTATGAGGGTAATTTTTGCCCGGGCAGCGGCGCTACGGCCTACTCTTATATCGAATTCCAACTGCCAAGGGATCTTTTACGTGCACTCCAATTTGTACACGGGACCTCGGTTTGTCGTCCCATCCGAACGACTAGGCAGCTGCTGTCCTTGTCAGGCCCTCCTTCTGCATCACTGACAAGGGGAAACCACGCCGGAACAAAAGTTAAGACTATTTGACACAAGCAGTGGACAATCTCCATCGTTTAATCTTCTGCGTATCGTCGCAGACTGCATTTCGTACTATAATCTTGAAAAAATGTTTTGTTCATTTTGATGAAACTTGAAATGCATGGTTATAACCCAAAGATCTTGGTTCCTTTCGTTATTTATGGCCTTTGATTGAAGGAAAAATCACTTTTGGTCACAATTATTATCCGATTAAAAAAAACAACGTTTGACTTTATCACCGTTACATCCTACGGAAGGTTGATTTCGAATTTCGAAAAAATCAAACCAGAATTGCCAGACAAAATTATCGCCGTTTGTAGGCTACGCGAATACTGTCAAAAAAAGGTATATCAATAGACCGAAGTCTCAGTGCGGAAGGGGGGGGGGTTCACCGAATGGGCACAAAACCCGACCCAACTTTTCTAGAGTAACAGTTTGCGTAGAACCTTGTAGTCTGGTGGCTCGGTACGGGGGGGGGGGGGGTCCACCCAATGGGCACAGAACCAGACCCAACTTTTCAGGAGTACAATTTTGCGTAGAATACGATGCCGAGTGGTAATCAGTCCGCCGTTGGGGCGTTTCTGAGATATTCAGGGTCAAAGGTCAAATGACGTCATTTTCACTAAAAGTGAATGCGTAACTATTATGTAAGATCCTTTTCGACGTTCCAAATAAATGTATGGTGTTAAGACCACATAAAGATAAGTTTTAAATGTTCCTACTATTAACTAGAACCGGTTTCGCTTTAGTTTTTAAATTTTACGCTGACTTTTTATTGCTTTAAATCTTTCTAGTGATTAATCAGATAATTTCACCTTTGACCCCCGGCGTCACAAAGACTAAAGGCGAATTTAGCAAATTTACATTTTAATTGAAAGAGTGATAACTTTTGATCATTTTCCGCATATATTCATGATACAAGAATGGTTGCGCATTCACTTTCAGTGCTAATGACCTCATTTGACCTTTGACCCCGAATATCTCGAAAACGCCCCAACGGCGGGTTGGACCCACCCCCCCGTACCGAGCCACCAGACTACAAGGTTGTGGACCCTGTAGAAGTCAGAATTTTAATTCAATTTCGATGAAACTTGAAATGCATATTTATAACTTAAAGATCCTGGCTCTTTTCGATATTTGTCCATATCCAATTGTAACTTAATGAATTATGGCCATTGATTGTAGGAAAAATCACCTTTGGTATTGCTTGTTCTCGATCCATCTCTCGGAAATGTGGGCGTATTCTGCCTGGCAGTGCCAGCTTACTATCTTCAAATTAAGTGTACATGTTTAAGAACTTCATTGATATAGTATTAACAAGAAACTGAAGAAAGTGGGATAACTGTGCAGTCTGTTCACAAAACTTGATTAAAGAAAAAAAGATTGACTGTAGAATTTCCTACATAAAGAGGGGGAGAGAAATGGGGTTTAACGTCCACTCAACACAACTAGGTCATATCGGGACTAACATATGGTTTTTAATTGTATTTCAATAATTCGCTTGCGCGTAGGGGTCTTTAGCCGTGGGAGGAAATCGGAGTGTTCGGAGGAAACCCACGAGGTTGAGAAGGTGCCCTATCTCCATGCCACATACGCTCACAACCAGGGCTCGAAACCACAACCGCAAGCCAGAGGTGACATGCCAGCTAGAGGTTGAAGCGCGACACTCTAGATCACTAGGCCATCCCAACCCCCCTCCTACATAAAACATTGTAAAAATTATCGTATTTACTGTAGAAATGTTATCATAAATTATAGGATACGCACTACGTACAGAAACGGGGGGGGGGTGAGATGGCCTAGTGGTCTAGAGTGTCGCGCTTAGACCTCTAGCTGGCCGGCCACCTCTGGCTTGCGGCTGTGGTTTCGAGCCCTGGTGTGAGCGTATGTGGCATGGTGATAGGGGCGCCTTCTCAACCTCGTGGGTTACTCCGGGCACTCCGGTTTCCTCCCACTACTAAAGACCCCTACGCGAAAGCGAATTGTTGAAATGGAATTAAACCATTTGTTAGTCCCGAAATGACCTAGTTGTGTTGAGTGGACGTTAAACCCCATTTCTCTCTCGCGTACAGAAACTGTAAAATATTAAGAGCCGTTTTTTTTCCGACAGCCTTCCTCCCCTGTTACACCCATATGGTTATCACACCCCTATTGTAATAAATGTAATAATTGAACTAAAATTTCAATCAACCCTTATTGTTATACCAATCCCTATTATAATAAATGTAATAATTGTAATACAATTTTACTTAACCCAAATTGTAATGTCACCCTCTGTTGTAATAATTGTAATTCATGTACTTTACCATACAATATATTCGACATCTGAATTTTAATCTGATTATTGCAAGTCTTAATTTAGGCTTCAGATGTTATAGAAATTATAAATTAGATCTTTATTTAAACAACAAGCCCAACAATCAACTCTGTAGCCCACGGATGGCTCGGCTACAGCTTGGATTTAAATAGAATTTCACCGATTGATTTAATCAAATATGTTTACGTCATCAGTTAGACCGATGCTAAATGATAGAATAGAGTGTACTTAGCGAGGCCGCGTGACATTGAAAACTTAACGCATGTCAGTCAAACAATCGACCAAGTTGGAGACACCTTTGGCCCCCATTTCTAGTCAAATAGTACAACGCTGATAACTTTGTACATAATAAATCGAACCTGCTGAATGTGTGCACATTTGATTTTAAACAGTTCCTTATATAGCGATCTACGACAATACTGAATGAATGAAACGGGGTTTAACGTCCTACGCTTAAGCACCTAACCTGGGCCAATTAAAGACGGGCATGCATACGCCATACAGTGTGCTATGAGGGTAATTTTTGCCCGGGCAGCGGCGCTACGGCCTACTCTTATATCGAATTCCAACTGCCAAGGGATCTTTTACGTGCACTCAAATTTGTACACGGGACCTCGGTTTTTCGTCCCATCCGAACGACTAGGCAGCTGTCCTTGTCAGGCCCTCCTTCTGCATCACTGACAAGGAGAAATCACGCCGGAAAATCGAGATGAACTTTCTCGGCCAATGCAGGGATCGAACACTCAACCTCCAGGCCAGCGAACCAGCGCCTTATGCACTTAGCCACCGTGATCCCTCTACGACAATACTGATATGAATTCTTATTGCATTAGACTTAATTTGTTTATGTTAAAAGTGGCATATAGCCCCCATATAGGTCCAATGGGCCGTATGAATTCTTATTGCATTAGATTTAATTTGTTTATGTTAAAAGTGACATATAGCCCCCATATAGGTCCAATGGGCCGGGTGTTAGTATCTTATATTCATTTTCACATGACGTCTTCTTCGTATAACACATGTCACTGAAATAACAACGTTACTACTGTAATTAAAGATTTAAATCAATCCCGCATTGACTGGGGGGGGGGGGCAGTGGTCTAGAGGGCCGAGCTTCAACCTCTAGCTGACCGGCCACCTCCGGCTTGCGGCTGTGGTTTCGAGCCCTGATGTGAGCATATGTGGCATGATGGAGATAGGGGCGCCTTCTCAACCTCGTGGGTTTGCTCTGGGCACTCCGGTTTCCTCCCACTGCTAAAAAAAACATATTTGAAGTACTGAGGCCCCTCTAAGAAATTAATTTAATCTGTCAAGTTCAGTATAATTTGTATCTAAGGCGGGGGGTTGGGATGACCTAGTGGTCTAGAGTGCCGAGTTTCGACCTTTAGCTGGCCGGCCACCTCTGGCTTGCGGCTGTGGTTTCGAGCCCTGGTGTGAGCGTATGTGGCATGGAGATTGGGGCACCTTCTTAACCTCTTGGGTTTCCTCCGGGCACTCAGGTTTCCTCCCACTGCTAAAGACCCCCAAGCGCAAGCGAATTATTGAAATAAAATTAAACCATATGTTAGTCAAGAAATGACCTAGTTGTGTTGAGTGGACGTTAAACCCCATTTCTCTCTCTCTCCCGCATTGACTGACAATGTAGATATGACCTGTATACATTTATACCAGTCCGCGAAATCAAAGGACAATATTGGTGCCAGTCATTATCACATATGTCATAGAACTGGTTAAACACATTCCAAATATAATTTTAACACAGAGATCATTGCTGCTGCGATAGATGAGTAGTAATACACGTTTCAACAATCGGAAGTGACGAACGCTAAAAGAAAACACGAGTTATCCCTCTATATAACTGACGAGTGATAACAGATACACGACCGAATTACTGCTCACTAATAATTCCTTGGAATACTAAGAGGGTATCTGACAATTCAATAAAGGAATAGCATGTCATTCGAATAGAGAGAACAAGAAAAAAATAGAAATAGTCCGTACGTTCGCTTGTTTTTATTCATTCTATACCTTATAAAAACATGGTAATTCACCGACTTTTTCTGTTTTTCTTTCGTGTTCTCTTATCTAGTGTCAGTCATTTCTTTTTATGAATTGTCAGATATCCTCTCACAGTCTCACACAACATTTTTTGTCTTCGAATGAATTATTAGTGAGCAGAAATTCGCCCATGTATCTGTTACCATTCGTCACTTCAGTCAGTTATATAAAGGTATAAATTGTATTTTCCTCTAATTGAAGCGTGTTTAACCAGTACTTCAGTCATAGATATAAAGGGATAAATTGTATTTTCCTTTAATTGAAGCGTGTTTAACCAGTACTTCAGTCATAGATATAAAGGTATAAATTGTATTTTCCTCCGATTGGAACGTGTTTAACCAGTTCTATCACGAATGTGATATGGCTCGCCAGCCTGGTGGTCGAGTGTTCGATCTCTGCATTGGCCGAGAAACTTCATCTCGATTTTCCGGCGTGGTTTCCCCTTGTCAGTGATGTAGAACGGAGGGCCTAACAAGGACAGCTGTCTAGTCGTCCAGATGGGACGAAAAACCGAGATGAACTTTCTCGGCCAATGCAGAGATCGAACACTCGACCACCAGGCTGGCGAGCCATATCACATTCGTGATAGAACTGGTTAAACACGTTCCAATCCCCTGTACACATTTGCGTACACGTAAAGATCCATTAGCAGTTGGAATTCGATAAAAGAGTAGGCCGTAGCGCCGCTGCCCGGGCAAAATGTCCCTCATATCACACTGTGTGGCGTATGCCCGTCTTTCATTAGCCCAGGTTAGGTGCATAACAATGGGACATTAAACCACATTTCATTTCATTTCACGTTTCCGAAGGGCCGGTCGGATAAAAAATGAAAAGGGCCGGTCGGACAAAAAAGATTTTTTTTCGTTGTCCAATTCGTCTAAAAAAAACTTTTTCTGCTGAACATAATATGGGGGGGGGGGGGGGGGGTATTGGACCGGCCGTTGAGCGATAATGATCATGTTGTATTTGGCCAGTGGCTTTAACGGAGACAAGTCATCACTGGAATGGGCTGGTATAATAGACTTTCTGGGCGTGCTGGGTGTGGACCGGAATTCGGAATCATGAAATCGGGATTCCGAATTTCATTCGAAAATGTCATAGGATTCACCCGTCACTGTCGCTCGCAAATTCACTAATTATTAAGTTACCTGCATCGTTTTGGTTTGGATTGTTCTTACTTGGTTTTAGTTTATTTCGGTTACAAAACCATTGAATACTTTTGGAGTTGCTTACACGGGCGCTTGCGGTGGTTTAAATTTTCAAAATTTTCGGGCATTTCGGGATCTGCCACCCAGCGAAAGAACGTTATCTCAGTCACCGTCCCCATCAATCAGATATGCCACCAAATCGCATATTTGGGGTTTATTTTTCAAAATTTTCCCAGGGAAGAGCTACCGGCCCCCGTCCCGGCTCCGCGGTCAGTAAAAGGGGCCGCTCCGACATGGGAGCCCGGGCCGGTTCCCGGCCCCAATCCGCCCCTGCACGTATGTGATAATGACTGACACCAATGTTGTCCTTTAATACGATAATCTGTAGACTCCATAATGATGACCTTGTGAAGGTTGACCTGGGTTGAACCAGTTCTTAAAAAACGTCCGTATGTTCTTGGTATAGTTTAGGTACTACTTGATAAATTTTGCACAAGGGAGACATTCCTCACAATAGTTACAACACCGGCCATAGCGAATTGACGGAATCTCGCGTTCATAAACTTGATGATGGTTTATTTAGCGAGCCTGACAGGCACCGCGTGCTAGGGTAAGGGTTATGGTTAGGGGGTGGGGGTCATACATTGTAACAAATTGTAATCATTAAAATGCCGCATTCATTAGTGGTTTGGTGTAATCCGCAGAGCGTTGACGCATTGCCTGGGCATAGACAATTCGAAAATCATCAATTGAAAAGCAGATACACTCATCTCGCCCAGCCCCCACCCCCTGGATCCGCGCCTGGAGTGTGCTGTGGGCGAGGGAGCAGGGGTGGAAACTCGTAGTACACCAGCATTCTATACCACGTGCATCTGAAATAAGTATTATAATACTTGGATTTGGTCCAAAAACTCTAGCGTCATGTGCAATTCAAAGTGATTAACCCCGTGAGTAAACGTCTCCCCGATGACTAACTCCTACTTGATATTTGTTCCTGTTGTTGTGATCATTTAGCAGTTTCGTATCCTGTTCCCAATGTAAAATGGATGTATATGTACGGAAATGATAGCTGTTACCATTTGTAGTGTCATGGTATCAGTTATAGTCATACTTCCTCATCAGAATAATCTTAACTCAACCCAAGCCAAACAATGACACATTATTTTAAAGGGAGCCTATTGCGGCCATTTCAGAATCTCGAGAAGTCGAGGGAGAGAGAGCGACTTCTCACTCCCTCTGCGGCCATTTTAGAATCTCGAAAAGTCGAGGGAGAGGGAGCGAACTCTCGTGTTCTCGCCTTTGAAAAACCTCGTGTTCATGCTCCCTCGCCTTCGACTTCTCGCCCTCGACCTCGCGCTCCCTCGTGTTCTCGTCTTTCAAAAATCTCGACTTCTCGCTCCCTCGCCTTTGAGCTAATCTCATCCTCTCGTCAACTCGCTCCCTCGCTTCGTAACAATCTCGACTTCTCGCCCTCGCTCTCTCGTGTTCTCGCCTCAGAAATGCGGTTTATACGTGTCGGCATTTGTATTTGGAAATGGATTATAATAAACGGAAATGTTTGAAGTTCTAGACAATTTAACAGTCCAAAATAATTGTATTTAATCTCTTAATCATGCATAGATAGTATTGTATTCTGTAATCGATTTTAAGTCTTCAATCAAATCTTTCTTTTCTCTCCAACGTCATCAAACTTCATCTGATATTTTGATGCGTGATCTTGTCAGTGCTGTAGGATGGCGAGTCTGACAAGGGACAACGTATAGTCGTTCGAATGTGATTGAAAATAACGAGGTCCCGTGCCCGGAATCGAAATGAAGTTGGCTCTACGGCGGCCCAGTGAGTAGGACGTTTGCTCTCTAACCTATCAAAGTTCATCGTGATTCAACCCTTGTCACTGGTATCGGGCGTATCGCATGATAAGGGGCAACATATAGTCGTTCGGATCGACTATAAGTGGGAGCTACGATGGCTTAGTTAGTAGGACGTTTGCTCTCTCTCTTTTCCTCAAATTCTCGCCAACACCAACGCGTACAGGGAGTCCTAGGAAAATCACGATTAACTTTGATAATTTAGAGAGCAAACGTTCTACTCACTGGGCCACCGTATTCTCGCCCTGTTTCCTCGCTCCCTCGCTCCCTAGTCTTCTCGTCTTGTCGTCTTCTCGCCCTCGACTTCTCGCAAGTCGAGATTCTGAAATGGCCGCAATAGGCTTCCATGATATTTTAACCAGCTGGATTGTCAGGTTCAATGCATCTAATCAATCATTCGTAATTTAAAATTTGATGGAACATTTTGTAAAATGGCTATGAGAAAATTGTCAATATCACGATTATATAATAATTCAAAGTATATAAATATTAACTGAATAACTGTATAAAAATACCCCTGAAGACAAAAAGATAGCATAATTTGATTTATAAGAAAATGATCAGAGAGAGAGAGAGAGAGAGAGAGATGCGGTTTAACGTCCACTCAACACAACTAGGTCATTTCGGGACTAACATATGGTTTAATTTTATTTCAAAAATTCGCTTGCGCCTTTAGCGGTTTGGCGAAACCGGAGTACCCGGAGGAAACGCACGAGGTTAGGAAGGCGCCCCTATCTCCATGCCACATACGCTCACACCAGGGCTCGAAACCACAGCCGCAAACGATAGGTGGCCGGCCAGCTAGCGGTCAAAGCGCGGCACTCTAGACCACTAGGCCATCCCAACCCCCCGAAAATGATCAGAAAACTACATATTATGTAATACTAACAATAATAACAAAATTATTATGAATTATACTTCAGACAATGGCGGCTAAGATCATCTTTATTATTGGGACTTTTATGATTTTCACTACAGGTAAGTTTACAGCGATCGTTTATTGAGCTTAGGCTGCTACTGTTTATATGAAAGAGATTAACTGTTACAGTTATTAAAATCTAATCTTTAAATACACTGATAAACATGCTAAATACAAATATATACCATACGCTCGTCTGTTCGTCATTTGGATATTTTAAAGCCCCAATAACACTCTTGTTGTAACTGAATAATATGTCCCAATCTTTATTCTGGTCAAGAAATTGTACTATTTTACAATATTCCAATTAATTGATGATACAAATTTTTATCTTAACACACCGAATTAAAAAAAATCGATAAATTCAACTACATGGTTTGAAAAGCTTTACGTAAACACTTAGATTTAAACATATATTCGAACCCTCTGGTCAAGTAAAATAGGATACAATGGTTAATTTACACAACAGCTAGGACACTTAAACATCTTGTAGTTAGAATAAGACTAGTTTTTTTTCTTCTGGACCAGTCACGCCAGCAAGAGTGTTAATGTCCCTTTAAGATAAATATCGGAATTTCGATAGTATGTCTTAAATAGTTAATATAAAGATATAAGTTATTTTATTAGATCATCAAAGCTAGAACCATAATCATAGTTAAATAGTTAATATAAAGATATAGGGTATTTTATTGGATCATCAAAGCTAGAACCATAATCATTGATGCACAATTAGATTGAATCATTTTAGATATACTAGAACGAATTATACTGTTCTGTGTGATTCCTATAAAATAAAAAAATAGTGTCTTAAAAATATTAAAGTAATATCTAATTTGTCTCAGAAATGGCCAATCTAATTAAAGCCCCAATACCACTCTTGTTGTAACTGAATAATATGTTCCAATCTTTATTCTGATCAACAAATTGTACTATTTTACAATATTTCAATTAAAAAATGATACAAATTTCATCTTATCACACCGAATTTTAAAAATTGGAAATATTCAACTACATGCTGTACCATGGTTTGAAAAGCCTTAGGTAAGCACCTTCAAATGCAACTTGGGTTTAAACATATTTTGGAACCCTCTGGACAAGTAAGATAGGTTGTAATGGATAATTTACACAACAGGTAGGACACTTAAACATCTTGTAGCTAGAATAAGGGTAATTTCTTAGAATAAGGCTAAAAAAAATTCGGAACCTGTCAAGCCAACAAGAGTGTTATTGTCCCTTTAAAATACAGATCTATATAAAAAAAACGAAACGAAATTGGATCTGTATTTTAATCAGATTGAGAAATGGCTCTCAAAATTACAAACAATCTGTGAATATGTGTATAAAAGTAATTGTTATAATTTTATCATTTTTTTTAAAGTCGTAGACGGGGAGGTGGAATATAGGTGTTACAGACCACCGGGTTCCAGGTGCTCTAACCACACTCTAACATGTGATGAAGGATTGAGTCATATAGCTATCCATAATGTGCATTACTATAAAAAACCATCTACTATCAACTGTCCATTGCTACCAGATAAAGAGGACTGTGAAAGTGTTTGTTGTAAATATGAAAGTGGTGATGATTGGGAATCCAATGACGATCGGCAAGATAGGTTATCAGTTTATAAGCAGTGTTCTTTTCAGCAATCATGTAGCTTCAATTCGCCTTACAGTTTATCTACTGGTTATGATTATATCAGATATGAGTTTTATTGTGTACCAGGTAAGGGATGAATCAAATAAATGGGGTTTAACGTCCTACTGTTCTTCTCCGACCGGGCTGATGACATCGGGAATACGCCATACAGTGTGCTATGAGGGAAAGTTTGCCCTGACAGCGGCGCTACGGCCTACTCTTATATCGAATTCCAACTGACAAGGGATCTTTTACGTGCACTCCAATGTATACACGGGACCTCGGTCTTTCGTCCCATCCGAACGACTATAGGCAGCTGTCCTTGTCAGGCCCTCCTTCTGAATCACTGACAAGGGGAAATTACGTCGGAAAATGGATATGAACTTCCTCGGTCAATGCAGGGATCGAACACCACGACCCCCAGGCTAGCGAACCAGCGCCTTATCCACTTAGCCACCGTGATCCCCCATGTTTAAAGAAGAATGAAAGTATTATGTGACGTTAAAACCAGTATTGTCATCCAGAATCGATTCAAAGAATCTAAAAGTGTAAGATACCTTTAGTAATGATGATCGAAGCTAGGCCTAAAATTACAAAGCTAATATCTCAGTTCAGAGCGGATCAATTTGACTGAAATTTTCAGCGAATCCCCTTTACATTATCTGCCAATCCTTGATTTAATTTCCCATAATGCCCCTTTAATATGGAGCTCAATAAATTAAGGAGATACTATTTGGTTAACATTTCCAGGGGGGCAAATGGTTAGCTCGTGCGTGCTGTATCATAAAGCCTGTCATTTAGTCAACTGGCGTGGTTTCGAATCTCGGGCAAGAAGTAGGCTCGCCTGTCCAACCTCGTGGGTTTTCTCCAGGTCATCCGGTTTCCTCCCAGTGCTAAAGACCTTTACGCGCAAGCGAATTATTCAAATGAAACCATATGTTAGTCCCGAAATGATCTAGTTTGTGTCGAGTGGACGTTAAACACCATTTCTTCCTCCCCTCTCTCTCTCTCTCTTAAATTTCCAGCGGGTGATTATCTTTTTTTTATTTTACAGTCCACGATTGATTAACTTTTTTTATTTTACAGGGTCCGAGATTGATTTACTTTTTTTTTTATTTTATAGGGTCGTACATTAATTACATTATGAATACAACTACTTTCACAACAAGCAGTGGTCGATACCTGTATACATCGCATACATTATTCCCAACACGTGGTTTAACCTGTTCATGTAATGTAACCGGTCTTCACAGTTTCGTCGTGAAGTACATCTATCTGAGTGCTGAATCTTGTCACAATGTGGCAATTACAAAAGATAACCAGGCTTTATATACGTGTAACGGAGAGGATGTTTTTAGACCACGTACATGGATATACAGCAACGACAGCACTAGTAGTATCACGTTCACCAATTATACATCCAACCCGGTTGATGTAATTTGGATTGATTATTACAGTAAGTACACGTTTATATATTATTCTCTGTAATCCATTCCGTGGTTGATAACTGAACATTGACCGCCCTGCGTCATTCGGCGAACCTCGACAGATTCTACGCATCTTAATCTCGGCTGTATGATCATTTCCGCCATATTTGATCTATTTTAATGGTTCCGAATGCAAAAAATGGCTTCCCCCATGAGGATTTCTGTGGAGAATGTATTATATCAACAAACGTAACGTTTGGCATTGGGTTTGTGGAATTACTAGGGAATTTGATCAAACCAGCAGCCTTGAGACAATATCTTTGCTCGTTGAGGTATACACACTCTTACAAAAGACGCAATTTGGGACTTTTTCAGTAAAATCGACACGTTTTCCTGTTTGAAGTAAACCCGTATCCGCATCGCAAATGTATGGTCGTAGGTACATATCACTTACTGTCATACAGTCGAGTCTAGATGTAGGGTTACGGAGGGTACCGGAATCTGTCGAGATTTGCCGAGTGCGCTCTGCGTGTTCCAATACCATGATTGAGTCACTTAGTTGAAAAAATTATAGGTGGTTCGATGCAAATCGGGGAAAGAGTCAATCAATAATACATAACTGGACGTTAGTAATCTGGTTTTGGGATCACGGTGGTTAAGTGGGTAAGGCGCTGGTTCGCTAGCCTGGAGGTCGGGTGTTCGATCCCCTGCATTGGACGAAAAAGTTCATCTCGATTTTCCGGTGTGATTTCCCCTTGTCAGTGATGCAGAAGGGGGGAGCTAACAAGGACAGCTGCCTAGTCGCTCGGATGGGACAAAAAACCGAGGTCCCGTGTACACGAGTGCACGTAAAAGAACCCTTGGCAGTTGGAATTCGATAATAGAGTAGGCCGTAGCGTCGCTGTCAGGGCAAAAATTTTCCTCATAGCACACTGTATGGTGTATGCCCGCCTTCAATTAGCACAGACTAGGTGCATAATTGTAGGACGTTAAACCCCATTTCATTCATTTATTCAATTTAAAGCAGGGTTATTCTGTCCCAAACATATATACCATTTTAATTATATACCACTTATATGTTTCTTTGCAAGATGTCTACATTGTGTTATTATATAATTGTAGGTCGTGCTGAGCTGCGGGTATCGTGTGATTGTAGTAACTCAGGTATATAATTTGTTTCTGATTGTATATCCCTGATAATATAGGTCTATTGCGTTGGCAACACTGTTGATCGCGTGCATTTTGCATACCGATAGTTCATTGGCCAATCACGCTATTTTACCGAGATTTTGCCTTATAGATTGGATGCAGCTATGGAGGGTGTGGCGCCAGACAGGGTAAGCTTACTCTTTCTGACACTGTTTGTCGTGTATTTTATACACGGTGAAAAGTCCATATGCTGATTACACTATTTTGCCATATTACACTATTTTGCCTATACCGTTTTTTAGGACTTCGAATTTTGTCTAATGGTTTGGATTGTTCGTACTTACTCCTCTCTAACATTCAATATGGTCACTGATCTTGTATATCTACTCGGAATAAAAGTTTCAGACCTTTATCTTCAGCTATAACGAAACCAAAAAGTCAAAAATATCGCAGATTAAAGCAAGGTCTCTGACAATCCCCTAAAAAACCCCGATAATTATAACCTAAAAAGATCAAAATCTTTATTCTCCAAAAGTTATCTTGAGTTGATCTATTTGCATAATTTGGATTATTTTTTAACAAAATCGACCGAATCCTATTCTTTGAACACGTCATTCAGAATAACCTTCAGTGGTTAACTCCTCATCGTATATGGGGGGTTGGGATTGCCTAGTGGTCCAGCAGGCCGGTCACCTCTGGCTTGCGGCTGTGGTTTTGAGCCCTAGATTGAGCGTCTGCGAAATCGAGATAGGGGCGCCTTCTCAACCTCGTGGGTTTCCTCCGGGCACTCCGGTTTCCTCCCACTGCTAAAGACCCCTACGCGCAAGCGAATTATTGAAATAAAAATTGAAAACCATACGTTAGTCCCAAAATGACCTATTTTGTGTCGAGTGGACGTTAAACTCCATTTCTCTCTCTCTCTCCCTCATCGTATACAAAATATTCACTGGCTTACCAAAAACACTTGGCCGGTTTTATCACTCAATGTGGTGACATCGGGTCGAATTAATTAAATTAATTAGCTCCTAATATTAAGAATGTCTTTTAATTAATAGAAAATAAAATGTGTTGGCATAAAAATAATGAATATTTAGTTTAAATGACAATCTGATTAAAATACAGATCCTATTTTTTTTTATAGTTCAAATTTTCGTTTTACTTGTCTTTACTACACTAGGATCTGGAAGAGTTGTTATATTACCGGTTTTCTCGTTGAAGCGAGGGATATTCGGTCTCCCGTCCGATCAGGCAGGTTTCCCCCGAGTTCTTCGGTTTCTTCCTGCGGTGCCAAGGGCCAAATTGAAAAAAAGGCCTCGGGCCTAATTTGCTACCCTTGTAAAATGACGCGATTATTATTATTATTATTAGCCAATGAAACGGCCTGTTACTGTGAGTTCTTGGAGTTTGATGCACGGAACTGTTGGTAAACCACAATAAACGTCAACGCTGATTGATTATTCAATGTCTGACGCGACCTTCCTCTACAACCGGTTTAGATCTTCATGTAGTGTAGGCCATCAAAACTATAACAAAAATGAAACGAAATGTAGATCTGCATTTTAATCCGATTGGTCACTAAGTTAAGATGGAAACAATGTCGTTAGGCGTGTTATTGCTAATCCACCAGCCAATCTAAAAACATTTCGAATACAAATATTTTGAAATATATGTTTGATAATTGGATTGACATGGTAGTTCCATTGGTCCACTGTATAAATGTCAACTATTTAAATATACACTATGCAACAGCTAAATCTGTCTATTGTTGGTCTGTATTTAGGTTCTGAAAGTTATCTAAATAATTTTAAAATGAGACATTGATGAACTCATCCAGGCCATAATCAACTTTCGATGTCATCGCTGGCCTGTGATGTTTACTGAATTAGGATCTGATTTGCTGCTCAACTTTCATTCATTATTAAATCATGAAATAGACAATCGAGACTATGTGGGTTTTTTTTTATTGTACCGATAATTGAGGCCAGGCCGAAACTTCTATCGCTAAATTCTCGTTTCAGAGTGGATCAATTTGACTGAAAATTTAAAAAAAAACTCCCTTTACATTTTCCTGTTTTTACCTTTTATAGTGAGAACTGCCAGCTCTTTATATTATTTAATCTCACATAATGTATCTTTATGTACATAAATATTACAGTTAGAATTAACGGTGGGTGGAGTACATGGTCAGACACTAGCTGTTCAGTTACATGTGGTCAGGGGATTAGAACACGGTTCAGACATTGTAATAATCCTACTCCTGCCAATGGTGGAACTAACTGTATTGGTGAAGGTTCTGGAAAGATTGATTGTAATCTAGAAGCATGTTCTGGTAAGTTTTTAAATATCAGTAGTATTCATTATAACATCAGTAGTCCTGATATGACAAAGTCAAAAGGCTTCTGCGTGTCCATCTCCGTATCACGCGTATTGCGTATTCGGACACTCTTGTGAGCGTCCCGAGAAACACGTACTACGCGCCTCGCATCACGCTTTACGCATTACGTGTACATGGAATCAACTCCTATCATTTTAGTGCAAAGTGTTAAATACTCATTCCGTACTACGCATTCCGCATTACGCAGTACGTACACATGGAATCCCGGCTTAATACTGTGAGCAAATAGTAAAAATATCACAGAACACATAAGAGAAACAACGCTCACTATATTATCCTATTTTATAAAATAGTCGTGCAGTAGATCTTTGCAATACAATTGATGTTGATGTTAGTGGATACACGATATCAAAATTCTTTCAATTGGTTTCCGGCACAAATAAAAAGGTTGGCGTCAACTAATGAAACTTAAACTATATAGGATTGACTGATTTGAATAATGTTTTGACCAATGTAGTTTTATGTATGACATGTTGTTCATCTAAAGTGGCCTACACACGATCAAAATTTTTGACAAAAAAGTTGACGTCAAATTCTTTGACACGTCTCTGTCGCCACAGACGATGCAAACTTATTGATGCAATATTCAGTGTACGGCCAACTTTCGCCATAGACTGACCCACAGCCTTGACCCTTGCACTAGTCCTCTCTTGAAATGTATTTATTATATTTTCGGTGGAATGCATATATACTTTTTTGAATTGAAACTGATACAAGTTTGGTAGCCTTCACTGACTGAATTAAAGAGAATGGTGGGTGGGGTGAGTGTTTACTGTCCAAATACGCTACGCTTGTGATTTCGTATTTAAATATACACTATGCAAGAGTTAAATCTGTCTATTGTTGGTCTGTATTTAGTATAATCAACTCTCGATGTCATCGCTAGCCTGTGATGTTTACTGAATAATGATCTGATTTGCAGCTCAACTTTTTATTTTATTTTACTGATAATTGAGGCTGGGTCGAAAATTCTATCGCTAAATTCTCGTTTCAGAGTGGATCAATTTGACTGAAAATTTAAAAAAAAAAATCCCTTTACATTTTCGTGTTTTTACCTTTTATAGTGAGAACTGCCAGCTCTTTATATTATTTAATCTCCCATAATGTATCTTTATGTACATAAATATTACAGTTAGAATTAACGGTGGGTGGAGTACATGGTCAGACACTAGCTGTTCAGTTACATGTGGTCAGGGGATTAGAACACGGTTCAGACATTGTAATAATCCTACTCCTGCCAATGGTGGAATTAACTGTATTGGTGAAGGTTCTGGGAAGATTGATTGTAATCTAGAAGCATGTTCTGGTAAGTTTGTAAATATCAGTAGTATTCATTACAATATAAGTTATAATAAAAATAATATCAATAATAATAATAATAATTTATTTTTATATAGCGTTCTACACAATTCGTTTTAGAAACGCTTTAAGCCCAGCTTATGTCGCCCTACGACGCGATAAAACTGTCGGCGACTAGCGGGAACTGACAGCTTATGTCGCTACGACGGATTGTATCCACGACTGGAAGCAACCAAGAGAAACCAGTTGATCGCAGTCGTAAGAGCGCTTATGTCGCCCGGCATTAGTTGAAGATTTGGAGCCACAACTGACCACATGACTGACACGTGGTGACCTTCAAAATGACCTCATTACATGGTTGTTACCGCCCCCTGGGTGCCACGTGACTAAATAACCGAATCCTGTTGGCTACGTCGACTTGGCGCCAGTCGTAAGTGCGCTTATGTCGCTTGCGACTAGAGACAACTAGTTGTCTCCAGTCGTAGGAGTAGAACATGTGCGACTCGGAGAAACTGGATACAACTCGACGGCGACTGGCTTGCGTCCGATTCACACCAGTCGTAAGAGCGCTTATGTCGCCCAAGTAGTTACGACTGATTGTATCCACTAGATCGTAGACCAGTCGCCGATTTCCAGTCGCCGATAGTTTTATCGCGTCGTAAGGGCGACATAAGCTGGGCTTTACAATAGCTAAAAGTAAAGTAAAAGACATAATCACAAAATGAAATAAAATATAATGTAAAAGATATCTATACTATAAATGGTAGTCCCGATATGACCTAGTTGTGTTGGGTGGACGTTAAACCCCATTTCTTCCCCCATTTCTTTTTTTATTTTACCGATAATTGCGGCAAGGCTTGAAAATTTTATCGCTTAATTCTCGTTCAGAGTGGATCAATTTGACTGAAAATTTAAAAAAAAACTCCCTTTACATTTTCGTGTTTTTACCTTTTATAGTGAGAACTGCCAGCTCTTTATATTATTTAATCTCCCATAATGTATCTTTATGTACATAAATATTACAGTTAACGGTGGGTGGAGTACATGGTCAAACACTAGCTGTTCAGTTACATGTGGTCAGGGGATTAGAACACGGTTCAGACATTGTAATAATCCTACTCCTGCCAATGGTGGAACTAACTGTGTTGGTGAAGGTTCTGGAAAGATTGATTGTAATCTAGAAGCATGTCCCGGTAAGTTTTTAAATATCAGTAGTATTCATTATAACATCAGTAGTCCCGATATGACAAAGTCAAAAGGCTTCTGCCTGTTCTCCAATCCAGATTCTTTGAATAAATATTGTTTAAAAAAAAAAATATGACCTAGTTGTGTTGAGTGGACGTTAAACCCCATTTCTCCCCCTCTCTCTCTTACACCAGTCCTGTTTTCGATCCGTTTGAGTGAGTCTAAAATTCTGCTGAAACGAGGCAGCCGGCCAGCTAGAGGTCGAAGCGCGGCTCTCTAGACGACTAGGCCATCCTAACCTCCTATCAATATTCGTGTGTAATTACAGTGTATTTGTTTTATAATCGTGGCTAAGTGGATAAGGCGTTGGTTCGATCCCTGCATTGGCCAAGAAAGTTCATTTCGATTTTCCGACGTGATTTCCCCTTGTCAATGATGCAGAAGGAGGGCCTGACAAGGAAAGCTACCTAGTCGTTCGGATGGGACGAAAAACCGAGGTGCCGTGTACACATTGGAGTGCACGTAAAATATCTTCGATATAAGAGTAGGTCATAGCGGCGCTGCCCGGTCAAAGTTTCCTTCATAGCACACTGTATGTCGTATGCCCGTCTTTAATTAGCTCAGGTTAAGTGCATAACAGTAGGACGTTAAACCCCATTTCATTCATTCATTCGTTTATAGTATGTAATCTGTTACAGTGTATCAATGTTAGTATGTAATAAACGTTTATATTTTACAGGGACCAGTGTCAATATACTACCTTGGATTGCTTTTGGTGTCTGTTTACTGGTCGTTGTAGTATGTGCTATATGGTAAGATTCTTCAACATAGTTTCCCCTTGCCAGTGGTCAGGACTAAAAAATCGAGGTCCCACGTACACAATGATGTCCACGGAAAAGAACCATTGACAGTCTAATTCGGCAACAAGTAGGAAAAATAGGAAATCAGCCCCTACCTCGTTTCATTTCAATGTATGGTATATGCCAGTTGATATGCTTTGCTGAAACCAACATTGCAAATTACGAAAAGTTAACCGTGGCGGTGTACCTTCATATTTTTTTTAATGGAGTTCATATTATATGGAATGTGTCTCGGAAAGACCGGTATATAGGTTACACTGATTATCTTTAAAGAGAGAGAGAGAGAGAGAGAGATGGGGTTTAACGCCCACTCAACACAACTAGGTCATTTCGGGACTAACATATCGGTTTTTTAAAATTTTATTTCAATAATTCGCTTGCGCGTAGGGGTCTTTAGCAGTGGGAGGAAACCCACAATGTCGAGAAGGCGCCCCTATCTCCATACCACAAACGCTCACACCAGGGATTATCTTTTAAATGTAGATTGAATGCTATGACGTCACTTCCGTGTAAGTCATAATACAATATTTGTACGTCTCACTAAAATATTCGCCAATATCTTTTATTTTATGACATAAGTAGTTAATTACGTAACAGTTCATTGCTGTTCTTATATAGAATTAATATTATTAATTAATATGATCCAGGGGCGCCGGAACCCGGGTACCAGGATATACAAGTGGTACCCTGCCCTTTTCTTGGGTATACATGTATACGTATGCCCTAATGATGAAAGTTTTTAACCTTGCTCCTGACACTAAAATTGAATAATCAGGCTTTTGTCTGTTGGAATTCGGAATACTAGAGGTGCTGTAAAACGCATTCTCGAAATTTACAAATTTTCTAGAAACAGAGGGGGGGGGGGGTCTCCACACACTATCTTTTGGTACCCTGGCCCTCGCGTCGTTCCGGCGCCTCTGATATGATCAATATATTTTAAATAAACACATACTTCACTTAATGAAGAAAGAAACAGAAGAGGTCTTGAATTACCCCATGATAAATTAATACGTCAGTGTATTGCATCGGATGTTTGCCTTAATGACAATCGCAATTTTAAACGAAGATAAATAAATCAAGGTGGTTGGATTCGAACTTTTATGCCAGTATCCCAATTTCTTTTTTTCTAATTATAGGTGCATAATAAAACTTGAGAGGAAGAGACGACAGGGGCAGAAACCACGAAATCCTATTTCTGATCCACAAAATAACACCTCGTCAATATCGGACACTGTATACTATGATGATGCCGTTACTATTAATTCGTTGAACCAGAATAATGATGATGAGCGTGAATATGATACGATACCACCCAGGGTCGACGGTGAGGAAAATAATTACACTTCACTGACACTGAACAATCCCAAATGCACAGTGCTTTGAATTCAGTTTTAACCCGATTCGCCTAAATTGAAAACTTAAATGTACCTGTTACATGTATTTTATCTTATGATCTCTGGTAGTCTCTATCATCCAAACAAATATTCTACGAATATTAGTCTGGATGGGTCCTCAAAATTGGACGGAAAGTCGGTCATTGTCTGGATTACCCAGTCCTTTAAGTTACCACGTACTGAATCTATCAAAACATCTCGCTTGTCAACAATGACACTCTCTAAAATTTTGTTTGTAAAGGTTTTAATTGAAATGGTAGGCCTAATTTTCTCTTGTCATGAATCTGACGTACGGCTTCTCACAATCTTCTTAATTCTTCATCGCGATTCATACAAGTGAATTGTGGGATATATTTCTGTCTTGCTCTATAGAATCTAGCAAAATCGGCCTGGCTTCGTATTATCTATCACTTACCGAGGCTTTAGCCAATAGAATCTAGCAAAATCGGCCCGGCTTCGCAATATCTAGCACTTACCGAGACTTTAGCCAAAAGGTTCCATTGCCCATGCGTAACCAGGAGTTTGGTTTTTTATGGGGTAGATTATCCAGTAAATTTTCGTCAAAAATTGAGAACCGACCCAGACCCTCCGTACGTTGAAGACTAGGGGGTTCTGGGTGACCCGAGACTAGATCTATGGTTAAGACTTTAGTTCTGATTCTACAGCAGATAAGTAGACTTGTAGCCGATTCGTATTTTAAAATAAGTAGGACAGTTACGTGAGGGCCAAATTTATTCAAACAGCCCAGTAGAATCCAGAAGCTATCTTTGTTTTGTTTTTTATTCCTATATGTAAATAAATACTGCCTTTGGCAAAATAAAAATTATTACTTTATAACCATTCGATGAATTAGTCAACCACCTAATTTGGCGCAAGAGTAGGATTTGTGACCTAACGGTTGCAGGTTCGAGACCCGAATTGTGCGCTGAGTTCTTGTGTTCTTGAATAAGACACTTTATCCCCGTACTCCAGTCTACCCAGCTGTAAATGGGTACCGGTAGGATGGTGTATGCATTACACGAAAAAAAACCTGTTGCGCTCTTTGAAGCAGCATATGTTGGGACTCTTAAAAGAGTTCGGGGGTAAAGGGAGGTAATCAGGCTTTACCTGTATCCTAGGGTTATAATGGTTAGCATTTGTTTCCACCCACCGGAGCCTGGTGTTATGACGTCATATGTGGATTGTGGGTTAGGATAAGGGTTAGGGTAAGGGTTGTGGCCTGCAGATTTCGCCAGGGTCTCGAGATGTAGACACCTAAACCTGGACAGGCCTAACCTTTATCCTAACCAATAATCCACATAGAACGTCATCACACAAGGCTCCGGTGGATGGAAAAAAATGCTTACCGATAATAATTGTGTAGCGCTTTGAGCATAAACTTAGTTTGTGGATATAGCGCATTATAAAAGCTCATATTATTATTATTATTATCTATGTTACTGCTTCTACTACCTATATGCTAAGGTCAAATTTTATGCCAATATTATGTAGCCAAGGAACTGACAGGATCGTTTTGCGCGTATTATCTTAACAAAGTTTAAATTTTAAATAATTAATCCTGTTTGGTACTTTTGACAACACATTCGTACATGAACAACTCAAGTTTTAAACTTTTCATAAAAACAAATTTATCTCGCCCATAGTTTAAATAACGTAGTGGGAGTTTGAAAAAATGAATGTCAAAATTTCTTTACCGGGCTGGGAAGTCACAATCCACTAATTATCCACTCACTGCAGTTTTCATAAACAAAAATGGTCAATGTGTCTCGTACGAAACACCTTTTTAACTGAAAATTCGCGTTTCTTCTAAGCTAATGCTATAGTAGTATGTATCCTTCATTTGATTTTCTGTAAGTGGTTCCATGCGTATAAGGCATTTAGTGATAGGACTAACATTGAAAAAACACAAACACAATTTATGGATAACAATCACTAACAACTTTAATAGTGCAACGTTTCAACAAGTATCCTAATGTGGTTATCAAGCACAAGGTAAACGATAATATGATACAATAATACTTGTCTCTTAGGGTGTTTAACGTTCACTTCCTAAGGTGATATGGTAGACAAGTACAATAAATCTGTCTGTTTGGTGTTTAACGTCTGCTTCCACTTAAGTGATATCGCAGACAAGACATAGGAGAGCCGAAGCTGCTTCCTGTTTTATAGAATATGATTTTAGCAATCTTTCCATTTTTGACCTTAGGCCATGGAATAGGTTTAGTGGGAAGTTCTTCCCTTTATTTAATATAAAAGCATATCGTTTGGTGGATTATCTCTTCTGCTTCTGGATTGGTAGATGTCATCTTTGTGGGATTAGTGTTTAGGTGCCAGGCCCGTCTTATACAATAATTCTGGGGGTGAACATTTAAGTATACAAATTTAAAAGAAACCAAAAAGACAAGAAATCATGTCCTTTTAAAATATAGAAAAAGACCAATAGGGGTTGTGATTACAAACTAGACATTAAAAAACCATATACTTAGATAATTAAGAAAGGGAATTACAAGCGCTTCATTTTAATAGAATAAAATATTTTTGGTTATTTTTGACTTATCACAATTATGTTCTAATACCCTCGATATATGAGTTAATAATCAGTATATTTTTCAATGATTCAGAATTAGAACTATATACAGTGTATATTTAATTGTTTTGAATATATTAATTGAAATGATTAATAGCTATAACTATATATTGTAATTCTCCCCCCTCCCCCGTTTTCATTAGCCGGTCGATAATTCATGGTATTATTTATAGCCATATTTTTATATTTCGCAATACCACTATATTCTTGTATGATTTATATAGTCAAATATATCTATATATTTAACCCTAGTTAATGCCATTATATTTTGTTTGAATTATTAGAGTAACTGCAATTTTATGTCTGTTTGTAACTAGTATATTTTTTTAAAAATTTATGTTAATGCTTATAACCATATTGTAGTCGTTAAATTATATTATATATAATTATAACATTATGCGCATGTTTTCGTATTTTAAGATTTATGTAATTTAACCCTGGTTAATGCCATATTTTTTGGTTTGAATTATTTCAGTAACTGTTACTAGTATCTTTTTATAAAATTTATGTTAATGCTTATAACCATATTTTAATCGTTAAATTATATTATATATAATTATCACATTATGCGCATGTTTTCGTATTTTAAGTTCTCGTTACATCATACCTACGTAAGAATTGTACCAGTATATTTTTGCATGTTATTAACTATAACTATATGTTTTTGTTATATTATATTGAATATTAAAATAAAGGCGATATCTATCTTTTATATAATAAATTTATTTAGCTAATGGTCTAGTCTAGGTTTGTTATTATAGTTATTATGTGACCGGGGCTGGTTTATGGAGTCGGTATTGTTCTCTTGACTTCGCCCAAAGCGATTCCAGATCTATGGGTATACAGCCGTATCAGCTGTCATCGACCGTCTGTACATGTGTTTCAGATTTCCTTTATGACCCTATAGTTTTTATGATACTTGTTTTGAAGCTAAGGTGGTCTCCCCTGCTACAAGGCACGTGTGGAACGTCCGAGAATCCCTTCATCAGATGTGATCTCAAAAAGGCATTTCCGATATTGAATGAATGAATGAAATGGGGTTTAACGTCCTACTGTTATGCACTTAACCTGAGCTAATTGAAGACGGGCATACGCCATACAGTGTGCTATGAGGGAAATTTTGCCCGGGCAGCGGCGCTACGGCCTACTCTTATATCGAATTCCAACTGCCAAGGGATCTTTTACGTGCACTCCAATGTCTACACGGGGCCTCAATTTTTCGTCCCATCCGAAGGACTAGGCAGCTGTCCTTGTCAGGCCCTCCTTCTCCGATAACTTTAATTGGGAAAACAGGGTTTAGCTTGACATATCGCAGCACGAGCCCCGACTGGGCTAATATATTTAGTATTTGAACACCGTAACTGGGTTTAAAGCCCCAATACCACTCTTGTTGTAACTGAATAATGCACCCCAATCATTATTCTGGTCAACAAATTGTACTATCTTACAAAATTCCAATAAATTGATGATACAAATTTAATCTTAACACATCTTGGCCACTTTCTATTTTTCGACTATCGTGTTTTGAAAGAGGCGAAAAGTAGAAATTATGCATGGTAGTTAAAAGGCTTCCATATTCAGCACATGGAGTCGAGGACAAACGTCAACGAGCGAAAATAATGTAAATTTTTGAAACAAGTGGCTATATGATATCGTTATGTGGGGAGTATTTATGAAAATCAAAACGACTGGATTGAAGAAAAAACATATCCGAGTGAATCGACAGTGGTTTGATTGACTGACATTACGAATTGTTGACAAAAAACCTAGCCGAAGCGAGAACAGGTAAAACCGAGTCTTCAAAAGGCATTGCATTCCTGTTCTTTTTTTTTATTATATATTGCCTGGTACGACATGGTGTATGCATATATATATACAGATAAAAGGTCAGATTCCTGTGGAGTGTCACAAACCCAAGTCATGTTGATTTTTCTCCAGCTCGCTTCTGGTACTTGTTCCAAATTCTGGTCAAAACGCTTTCTTCATTGGATAGCAATATTCCTTTAGATTGGGGTATTTCTCTGAAAAAAAAAGACAGAACAAGCCAACAGCTGGGGCTGATAGTTAGGCTGATGTCCCCCGTCGCAATCCCAAAATTAATAGATGCCATTTATTAATTAAATTAGTCTAAGCAGGTTTATGTCGGTTTGTTACTAGCATATTTTTTAAAAATTTATGTTAATGCTTATAACCATATTTTAGTTGTCGGCTGCGAACCATGCATAAAAGGTACATTGAGGATAAATTCCGCAGCCTGTCTAACGTACTGGAGGTGTTAATGTATTATGCTTAACTTTCTTACACCTTCCCAGCAGGGAGATTTTGTGGGCGTTTTGGAAGCAGCGTCCGTATGACGGATTGACTCATTTACAACTGGGGATCGGGGCTTTTTGGAAGCAGCGTCCGTATTTACAACTGGGGATCGGGGTGAAGATTGGGATAAGGACATAGAGCAGGTGACGTTGCCATAAGTCAGTGGGAGGGTATTGTGTATATAAGTTGTATATATTTGTTTTGTTTAAAAGGGCGTGAAAGTTACGGTGTAGATAGAATACCGTCGCTTGAGCGTATGTTGCGTGTTGTGAAAAATGTATGTTTCTTTTGTAGCCCGGGAGAGGCTAGCCTCTCGAAGGAAAATGGGGAGGAGTCCGACAGACCGGATTACTTCATTGACCTGAGCCCGATAGTAGACGGGACTATTTTGTGGTACATTCCTACGCCAGTGAATATAAGCCAGAGAGAGGAACGGAAGTTTACAGAAGTTTAAAAAGGTATTGTTTGTGTGTTGCGGGCATAGTCTGAAATAAGACTTCAGGGGAATCCACATTAGTACCTTTATATTAATTCTGACAACAAAGCATTATGTTACTGTTTACATCTGTTTAACTATTTCAATCATTGTTTATCTCGGTGAATTTTCAATGAGAAAAGGAACAATCTTATGATCTACAAGCAGCCATTTGGTCAAGGTCAACTGAACAACGAAATACAACTTCAAATACAAAAGAGTTGGAGTTATTAAAACAAAGTGAAAAAACGGGAGATAGTTAACGTTAACACAGAGTGAGCACACTGTAATGTCTTTTAAGGCATGAACAGCGTACGTAATACATTATTGTTTGAGGAGGGGGCGGGGCATTGTACGTGTACAACTAGTGTGCAAGTGTTGTCATTAGGAAGCCGCGGTGACTCCGTTAACGGCTGGCTCAGTAAGCGGGCGGTCAAGGGGTTGATCCCAGTCCGGCGTGGTCCCCCCCCCCCTTGTCCTTGGCTCACCTTGGGGTTTGTTCCCTGTGTTGACCTAGACAGTTCCCCAAACATTCCAGCGTTTTGATGCAGGAAGTGGGGAGAATTTTTTTTTTAGCAAATTACATAATTATGGATATAGTTTGCGTTTAAATGTCTTTGATTCGGCCTTAAAATATCTGAACTAGGTTTACAGCTACCTGTAGTAAAAATAACATAGGGTCTAATTGGAAGTGTATGTTGGCGTGGGTTCGGTTTAAATGGTTCCAATGTGATTTATAAATCTATGGACATAACCTCCATTACTTCATAGACACATTGCTCAACCCAAGACTTATACATGTATCTCCGGGCTCATCAGACTAGGCGCTCCGCTCATTTCTGGGTAAACATCCACTCAACAACCTTTGGGGTATCCTGTGACCCCATTAACGATATAAATATTGGGCTGTGTGTTCACACATGGTCTTGTGCGTCATATAGCATCAACAGTCAACACGCACCTGAAGTACATGTACTGTTACAAAATAGAGACATTTGACAGAAAGGGAGATAACTCAATATACTGTTAATGGATTTCCAAAATTCTGTATGATCCCTTGCCCATTTCTGTTTTCTGCATTTTTGTTTAAATCAATTTAACCAATAGCATATTTTTTGCATAGGATTAGGGCGTCGTGTGTTTTCACCAATATTTAATTGTATGCCAATTTCAAAATTAGTATAAAGATAGCACTTACCCCATGTCACGATTTGACACCTGAAATTGTCACTCGTGCATACTAATCCCCATTTGCATCTTCAAAAGCATAAAGGAAACAAAAATCCCTTTAAAAATAGTATAAATTTATTACAATATATACACAACATTAATAATGTCAGAGTTGGATGGGTCATTCGGTGACCATTATAATTCACAGTAACGCGTGTTTTTCACACACAAATATCACTTATAAAAATATAAATCGGCACTACGACACTCGCGCACAGTAATACGTAAAGTCAATTTAGGCCTGTATATCCTAATCTGGAACTGACTTATTCTGTTTCCATTTTACTGCCACGACAACGGCTAAACTTAGTCCCAAATGGTGTACCATATCACAAGCGGTCCTACTAATCATGCATACAGTTAATTGTAGTTTAACAGCTGGTTCACATAGTCATGGCCCCGTTACTGCAAATGATCAAGAAACAATAAGAGTAAGAACCAATGATAAGGGGCTGCAAAGACAAAATTACAAATCATAAATTTACTTGTTTGCATAAATCAATATACATTTCATATACATTCAACTATCAATTAACGTACAGTATATTTAACTCAAAATACCAATCTGTATGCTACATTTAAACCTATAACATTAATTTAACAAAGCAACATAATCTTACCTAAAATCTGTTAAAATTAGCCCCTGATCAAGCCAATTGAACTCGACTGAACAATGTAATAATGACTGACCATGACGTCCTACTCCTAACCTCACCTACCTTTATACCCATCCTGTGCACAAGCTGCATGCCTCAGATTGCAGTTGACAATTCAGGTGAGTTTGGGGGATACAAATGAGAAATTGATCATGAGTTTGGGGGATCCACATAAGAAATAGTAATGAGTTTGGGGAATACAAATAAGACAACAAACATGATTGTGACACTTGACAATTATTACAATTTTAATCTGACCGTAAATCGAGTTAGTTCAGACTTTTTGTTGGAACTGTCTGGGTTTGTGTTCCTGGTGTTATACGCTTTCCAAAAATGTATAGTTTGTTTATTAGGGAGGACCATGTAGCGGAATTGTTTCTAAGCGAGCTAGAAATTTTGGCTGCAGGCCTACTTCCCAAATTAATTGCGTATATCTAAATATAAATCGTACTTTTTCATAAAAAATATGTCAAATTAAAACGATCTAAATGTAAAATTTCACCAAATTGTAGTTCGTCTATTTATCGCGAATCCACCCATGTCTCTCTTCTCCCGTTTTGCATGCCTATTTTTGCTGAATTGTTGGTCTAGAATGGACGAAGAAGGTTTTGGTAAATATTCATGATCTTGATGCGGAAGGATAACGGGGTTATCAGGCTGGTTATATTGGTACGGGAACAAGTTACATGTTTTTTAGTATGCTTGTATATATATCTTCAAATAAGGGTGGGTAACCTCATACAAAATTGAGTGCAAAGATATGACCATGCTCCCCTGTCTGTAGTGAAAACCATTTAGCCCAACGAAAGTTTGGGAAACGCTGGAGGTGGACAAGGAGGCCAGAATTAAAATTACTGGTGGTCTGCGTCCTTTATATCCTAAGTTATCCCCCTTTAACAAAGCATGTCTTCCTTTTTTTTACGAGACAAATTGCAGAACGTATTATTGGCCTGTTGGGGAGGCTCGGTAATTTCCAGAGTCCAACAATGGCTGCTTTATTTAAATGAGTATTTTGGGGAATACTGTAAAAGCTAAGTTCTCTGGTTATAATTCTTGAATGAAACAAAACACCGTATCAGATGTATAGCAAGTTTATATATTAAATCTATTCATAATCATATTTATACGATACTATATTTAACTTATAGTTACATAAAATAAAGTATAAATAATATATATATACTAATATTAAAGATATAATTAAAATAAAATGACCTCCACCCCAACTTATGTAAATATTAATATGTCATTGTTAAAAATGATTTTAACCAGCAGTCTTCACATGTGACAGTCAGTGTGTATACTATCTATAAAATTATCTGAATAAGAATTATACTTTTTCTCGTCATAACATGAAGCTGCCACGCGGTCATGTAATTGACCAATGAAAACCGTTAGATCATGGCATCCTGTTGGTGAACGAAATCACGATCTGGCGCACTGAATTAATCTTGTTTTACGTGTATGTATTTATGGTTTGGGGTTTGTGGAAACGCGATTTCAACAATGATTCACACAAAATTGATGCAGGGCTCATTTATATCTTTATAAATGTTGAATTCGAGCTTCAAACTTAGTGCAAATTGCATGCTAGTCATGTGCACTCTTGCTGTTTTCAATAATTATGGGGGAAGGTCTGGTGACAACTGGTCTAGAGAGAGAGAGAGAAATGGGGTTTAACGTCCACTCAACACAACTAGTTCATTTCGAGACTAAAATGGTTTGCGCGAAGGGGTCTTTAGCAGTGGGAGGAAACCGGAGTGCCCGGAGGAAACCCACGAGGTTGAGTAGTTTCCTCTATCTCCATGCCACATACTAGGCCATCCAAACCACCCTTAACTGGCCTAGAGCTACAAATCAATTTTTATTTTCCATTTCTTTTACTCAGTTGAGAATTCGCTCATATTTCGACCGCATTTTACTAGCTTGGATCTGAATATTTTGGGAAAATGCCTGATGGATAAATTCTTGACAGTCTTTCTAGTAGATATAGGGTTAGGTAGCATAGCCGTGGCTATAGAGAGGCGGCTTCTCACCAATGAAACGAGGGTTCAATCCCAGCTCAGGGCAAGAACTTTATCGTTGTAAGGGAGAGGGATATTCGGTCTCCCGTCCGATCAAGCAGGTTTCCCCGGAGTTCTTCGGTTTCTTCCTGCAGTAATGATCGAACTCATTCGCATGATCTGTACCAAGGGCCAAATTGAAAATAAGCCCCAGGCTTAATTTGCTACCCTTGTAAAATGACGAGATTATTATTATTATTATATACTGAATGATGGTTATATTTCTGTTAAGGTACACGAAATCTGACTAAATGCTTAACTAAGCAAAACATATTTTTGTGGCTCCAACCTGCGAGTCCCCAACTATCATTTCCGTCAGGCCATAATTGTCTTACTACGTTATTATCTGCCCCTATTGACAACTAGTATGAAATAAGGCTTTTCCCCATCTCGGTTCTCAGGCTATTTTGGGACCCTTACTTTCTATTTTTCACTTTGAATCTTCTTTGGTCGCCAAAAGGGATAGAGAGAGAGAGATGGGGTTTAACGTCCACTAGACACAAACTAGGTCATTTTGGGACTAACGTATGGTTTTCAATTCTATATGAATATGGTGTTGGATATTCGTACTAGTTGTCAACAGGAGCTGATAGTAACGTAGTAGAACATAGCCGATACGATTTACGTTACTTAAATAGTTAGTACAGGGGGACTGCGCCACATATTATTTACATAAAGGACAAATATAACGACAAGACATCATACTCCGAAATAGCAAACAAACAAAAAAACAATTCAAAAAAGAGTGAATGGATCCGGGGGCTAGCCGTAAGCGTCCACTGCGCTGTACAGTCCCGGGTCTGAAGTAACACAGACTTCACTCAAAATCGAAAATGATCAGGAAAAACATTATGTGATGTCTGCATGAGTCATGGTCTGCCATATGCTACAAGCAATACGAATGTAAGCATACTGTAGTTAAAAAAAATAAATAAATAAATTGTTTTAAATATAGGCCTACATAACCATCGGTGAAATGTAAAATATTCAATTAAATAGATGTATAGTGAATGTATTGAAGGAACATATTTCACTCGTACAAGAAAACGCACAAACAACCGAATACAAAGAAAATGTAGACTGCCTCAGGAGGCAGTTGTCTGCTAACTGAATGGTGTGACGTCAATAGATTATCTTAACAAAAAGGGCGATAATCAAGATTGAGTAATGCTAAAAGCTATAAGTTTAAACAACCGATCAGAATTTTTAAGTTGTATAATTGCACAAATCATAATACTAAATACCCCATACAAGCAATGCAAAACAGGAATGTAGAAGAAAGCATACAATGTAAGTGTATTTATGAAGTCATAAAATAATAACAATAAAGGCGATAATCCAAACAGGGTTACGTAACTATACAAATTAAACTAAATTAAATTGGATAATTATCCAATATGTGCTCGGTTATATACTTATAAGAAATGTTAAACTTAGTATATTGATGAAACGGATGTTTCGAAATTTCTTTAAATATGCGTAACTGTGTACCTCCCTTTGGCAGTGCATTTCAAAAACAGGGATTTTATTCGGGAAAGAAATAGTTCTTTATTGTTACATACGGTCAAAAAATCGTAATGCTTGTGAATAGAAAACATTATATAGTGTTGTATCTGGTATGTTACTATAAATGGATATTTTACTACTTCAAAACCGAATTTGTCCGTTTTGTCGAAAATACCAACATTAAATTTATTGTTAATGATATATAAACGATCTACTTTTAGTAAGGACGAAATTATATCCAATCACAAATCTGTACTCACTTCATTTGGTACTCCATGTGGAAATACCTATACAGATTTGCCCTTGTTGTATTGGATACCTAAATTACATAAACATCCTTTCAAGCAACGTTTTATAGCAGGTTCATCCCGTTGTTCCACAAAACCACTTTCAAAGGTATTGACATCTATACTAACAGCTGCTAAAGAGGGTATTCAAAAATACTGTGACAAAGTATACTCTCGAAGTGGTATAAATCAAATGTGGATATTAAAAAATTCCAAAGAATTACTTGATGGTTTGCAATCTAGACCCCTCGCTTCAGTCTCATCTATTCAAACGTTTGACTTTTCTACTTTGTACACTAAAATTCCCCATAGTAAATTAAACGCCCGGTAGAATTTAGTAGAAAGACATTATTCACAGTGTCTTTTCGTCTAAATCGGGTACTGCTTGATATCAATATTTAGTTGTAAATTATAATTCTACATATTTCGTTAAGTATCACAGTGATTCAAAAAACAAATACACGGCCATCAAGATAATTCAGATGTTGGATTATTTAATTGATAACATCTTTGTTGAATTTGGAGGGGAAATATATCAGCAAGTGGTTGGCATCCCAATGGGCACCAACTGTGCACCTTTGCTTGCTGATCTGTTTCTCTATTCGTACAAAGCCAAGTACATACAGATGCTCGTAAAAACAAACAAACGATCAGTCAGACTTTTTAACTTCACTTATCGATATATTGATGATGTTTTAGCCCTTAATAATCCTAAATTTAGTGATTATGTAGACTTCATATATCCTGATGAGCTCGAAATTAAAATTACCACTGACGGTGACAATTACGCTTCCTACTTCGATCTGCGTCTCGAATATGACAATTGCCATAAACTGAGTGTTAAATTGTACGATAAACGAGATGACTTTGACTTTCCGATTGTTAACTTTCCATTTATTAGTAGTAACATCCCAATATCACTAGCTTATGGAGTGTTTGTGTCTCAGCTAATTCGTTACACGAGAGCTTGTTCCTTTTATTGTGATTTTTTAAATAGATCGAGGCATTTGTCATCTAAGCTTCAACTACAAGGATACTTGCGCACTAAACTTATTAAAACCTTTAAAAAGTTTTATGGCCGTCATATTGATTTGATTGGTAAAAAATATAACGTGTCTCTCTCGGCTATTATTCTAGATATTTTTAATTGACCAGGCCCGTATCTAGCCCAAAAATGTTAGGGGGGCAAGGGCTTCTGGGGGCGCCGGTGTACCTACAGTTAACGGTCCACGGAGAAGGGTCTACCCCCCCCCCCCCAGGCGCCCGAAAAGTTTAGAAAATATGGTTTGCACCTGAGGAACTATGAAAATGTCAGAAATTTTAATTTGCAATATTGGCGTATTATAAACATTATAAAAATTTGAAGGAAGGAATACGACTTCAGCGAACCTATATTAATTAATGAGAAAAACGAAAAGTTTTGAATAGGGTTAGGGTGCGACTTGTTTGAATTTTGAAGATTATCACTCCTGGCGCGGGCTTGAATCAATCTCATCACCATCGGGAATTTAACCTGAACATTTCCTACAATCTCAAGTTGGCTTTTTTATAGTGGATTTATTCGGGCGTCGGTGTGTGGTCGTTTAGTCGCGTTTCCGTCATTGTAGATATCTGACGCCACACTGCCCGACTTCTTTTTCGGGGGCATGTCTTCACACTGTTTAGTATCGCACGTTATACAATATCGATGCTGTATTTATCGGGGACCGTTATATACTTGACAGTAATAAAAAGTTTAATTCCTGTAACTTTACACTTACGACAGATTCATGGCAGAAAAAAAACGCGAATTCTAAAAAAATCCCTAAAATACTGCGGAGAACGGGTAAGGACTCCTTGGGTTCTAGTCTCAAGTAAGTTTTATAATATCTGAAATACTGATACGAAAGGGACGCTTCCAATCCGGAAAAGGGGGCGCGCTGAATCTATACTTGAAACAATGCGCCCAGGTTTGCGGCAGTATCTGACATGTTTGAAAAAGATCGAGCGCAACCCTGCCAGATCTATTGTCTAATGCGCTATAAACGGCAACAAGTACGGTGTGTACCTTGAAAGAGTTCAATATCTAGAATAATTTTTGTAATGAATTCACTAATATACGACGGGTGCCAGTGAAATATTAATAACTGGTGAGATTCGCTAATAATTCTAGTGGCAGACCATAAGCAGCCCCTGCTGACCTACGATACTAGCTGAGCAATACGAAGCGACTTCGAGTCTATAAACACAAGATAAAATGAATTGTTCTACCATGAGGTGCGCTGTATAACGGGCGAATATAACACAAGCCCTTTAAGGGGCGCCCAATCATGCTGTATTGGGCGCCCCGTTGACCAAGTCGTGAGCGCCCAACAAATTCTCGCTCGACATTATTTATTATGTGCGAACCGACAAACATACATTGTCATTATAATGCGCCCCACCAATCATATCATTATTGGCGCCCCTCCGGGATGAGTAACACCACCGCTCGCAGTTTTAGACGCCCCCTCAAGTTAGGTGTTAATCGTGTGATTCATTATGAGGCGCCTCATATATAACGATATGAATAGAAGTGACATTGGTTAGGGGTCCCATCAATCTAGTAGTAGGCGCCTAAGCAAAGTCACTCGGCTTTAAAGGGCGCCCATACTGAATATGGACTCGTTAGTCGCTGGCTTCGTATTGCGTCCAATAGAAAGGGCGCCCATTACATTTTTCTCGCAATGGATAAAGGCATTATGCATTATGTGCGGCCAAACAATCATATATTGTCATAATAAGGCGCCCAACCAATCATGTCATTATGGAAGGTCCTCTGGGATAAGGTGCACACAGATCACACCGTTTTGACGCCCCATCAAGTTGTGATGTTTATCGTGTGACTCATTGTGAGGCGCCCCACCATTTGAGGGGCGCCTCATATATAACGACATGATTGATGACGCTCCAATAAAACCAAGTGACATTGGTTGGGCGCCCTGTCACTCGGCTTTATGGGGCGCCCATACTGATATGGGCATGTAAATCGATGGCCTCGTATTGTGTTCAATGGAAAAGGGCGCCCATTAGGGGCGCCCGCTTTTTCGAGGTGGCGCGCCGATTTTTCCCAGGGGGGGCAGCTGCCCCCCTTGCCCCCCGCTAAATACGGGCCTGTTGACACGTATACTGTTACTATCACCCTGATAATGTCTACTACATCGTTAAGACAGTTCATCACGTGCATTTTGCATACTATAGTTCATTGGCCAATCATGCTATTTAACTGACATTTCGCCTAATAGATTGGATGCAGCGGGTGTGGCGCCAGGCAGGGTAAGCTTACTCTTCCGGACACCTGTTACCACTGCTTGTCGTGTATTTTTGTACACGAGGAGCAGTCCATTTGCTGATTACACTATTTTGTTTGAATACACTATTTTGCCTATAACGTTTTTAGGACCTCGAATTCTGTCTTATGATTTGGATTGTTCGTACTTGGTTTTTATTTTATTGATGTCCAGGTCAAGAACAAATGCATTTTAGGTGCCGGAATTTTCTTTATTTAATATTAGTTCAGGGGGATATATTTCACTTTTCTATTTATTGAAATTTCCATTATCATTGATGGGTGTTATGTCATCAATGTAACGGAAGGTGTAGTTGAGACTTTTAGCTACTTTGTAATTTGTTTATGGTCCTGAAAGTAGAATTCATATTTATGTAAATGTGCATTTGCCATAAATGGGACGGGGTCAGTTAATAATAATAATAATAATATCTTTATTATGGTAAGAAATTAGGCCAGGCCTTTTTACAATTCTGCCCTTGAAATATAACAAAAACAATATAAGAACAACATGAACAACAATGAGATCAAATAAAGAGATACAAAATTTAAAATTACAATATTAAAATATAAAATTTGCAATAAGGTTTACTACCTTCTTTATTATGAATAAAAATTATGTACATAAGGTTTACTGAGGTTGGAATTTATGTGTAAAAGAATATTCGCTTTAAAGCCCCAATAACACTCTTGTTGTAACTGAATAATTTGTCCCAATCTTTATTCTGGTCAACAAATTGTACTATTTTACAATATTCCAATTAATAAATGATACAAATTTCATCCTAACCCACCTAATTTTAAAAATTGGAAAAATTCAACTACATGCCGGAACATGGTTTGAAAAGCCTTACGTAAGCACTTCCAAATGCAACTTGGATTTAAACATATTTTCGAACCCTCTGGACAGGCAAGACAGGTTGTAATGGATAATTTACACAACAGGTAGGACACTTAAACATCTAGTAGTTAGAATAAGGCTGATATTTTTTTTCTGGACCTGTCAAGCCAGCAAGAGTGTTATTGTCCCTTTAAAGTTTGATAATACAGGTGTGTTTTCTATTGAGGTAGGTAGATTATTCCAGAGACAAGGTCAAATGTATTTTAAGCTATTTTTATATATTGATTTATTAGGTTTAGGAATATTAAATCGAAGATTAATATTAGTATAAAGTGTATTTTTAAAAACGAGAATATTGGTAAACCGATAGTTTGCTGTATTATCTGATCCCCAACCTCAAATATGGCATTGTCAATGAGAAAATGTATTATGTTTTGAAATTTTTCTTTATCAAAAATTACAGTTTCGGCATTGTGAGGTTATTTGATCCATCTAGCATATTGAGAGTAAATGGCCATCAGCTCCATTAAAGGCTTTATCTACAAACCAATCCAAATTATTTTTAAGATCTGCATGTTGGAGCATAGTATACAAAGTAGAAAAATCGAACGTTTCTATTGTTTTTGCATTATCTTTATTATTGATTTTATCTATAGTCTCTACTATAGGTTTGTTTTTATTAATAATGAAAAACTATTAATACCAGTGTAATTTCGAAGTGTTTTGCACCAAATTGCATGTTGGGTTTGGCATAATTTAAGGCCTTTGGTGATTGTCTGCGCAAGCGGTTTTGTCTGGCAAACACTCAATCTCGAGCCAGAAAAATTTTGGAGAAAGAAATATCTCTGGTGACACTGGGTTGCCTTTTTCCCGGAAAGGACGAATCACACGACTGTCACGTGACATGTATTTATTTTACGTTTCCGGATGACCGAATCACTTAAAAATATACACACGCGTAGAAAAATAGATCTTTACGAAAACTTATTTTTTTACATTTAGGATCCACTTTTGTTATGTCAGCGATTTGTTTTTGACAACATTTCACAACAAACAAAACGACGATCCGACATCTTGTTTTCGAGAAAAAGACCCCAAAAAGATTTCCAATCAGAGGTCAGCATGGGCGGGGCTTACACGTTAAAAAATCAGAAGATAATGGACGGTCTTTGGCCACAGAGGCCTCCGACCCCGCGGCTGACTCTGGGAACGAGATTGAATTTACTGTTTATCAAATCGGTATACGGTAACATCGTAGTATTGAGGAAGAAAGCGTTCATTAAATTGATTAGAATGGATGATGTCCTGTATGAGGACACCGAGTTTTTTTAGCTGTAGATTTTTTCAAAGTGTGTACAAAGTAACTATGATTGTATTGTATTAGACCTTTATGCTAAAACACCTTTATGCTAAAACTTAATTTCTCATCATTATTGAAAATAAATGCGTCCAAATGAAGAATGTTCGACTAGCCGCAGGGTATTTGTACATGTCTGTGTTTGATATGCAAAACAATCCTACATACAGTAATTGGCATCCTCTAAAGGCAATGCACAATGAATAATTTTGTATTTAATAACAAGTCCAACTCGGAAATAATTTTAGAAAAAACAGTCATAACAATAACAATGCACAATGGTGTGTTTGAAAGATCTCTAAATTATTTGCGACAGAAATCCAATTAAGAACTTCCTTGTTCAAAAACTATTTTGTAGAATAAAATTGAATACATTATTCCCAATATAGAACCCGTCATCAATTAGTCCAGGTTAGGCGCAGAAGCGTAGGACGTTAAATCCCATTTCATTCATAATATAAAAAAGATGACAATTCATTGAGTGAGCGCTCAAAAGATTCCTCATTATTGCATGGTGTCTTATTGTATGCCAAGTGCATGTCGTCTGCCCACTAGTGTTCATGTTCAAGGAAATTGGAGAATTTCATGTTTTGACAAACGATTTGCAAAACTTGCTTTTCGAGATTTGTTTTTCGTGGTAGGTTTTTGCTGTAAATGTGTTTTTTTTATTTTCTAATAAAAATGTTATCTTTCTATTAAAATACAATTAAAGGGACAATAACACTCTTGTTTGCTTGAGAACTCCAGAAAATAAATAATATCCTTATGACTGATGCAAGTACCAGATTCCCACCTGTTGTGTAAATGATCCATTACATCCTAGTTTATTTGTCCAGAGGGTTCGAAAATATTTTTAAATTGAAGTTTCATTTGAAAAGGTTTACTTTAGAGACGTTTCAAACCATAAGTTGAATTTTTCCATTTTTTTAAATAAGGTGTGTCAAAATGAAATTTGTATCATCAATTATTTGAAATTTTGTAGAATAGTACAATTTGTTTACCAGAATAAAGATTGGGACATATTATTCAGTTCCAAAAAGAGTGGTATTGAGCCTTTAAATTAAACAAAAATACATTTTACAAACCGGATTTCACACGTACATAGTTTATATATAAAAAGCACTTTGAGCATGCTTATGGATGATTTGGCGCCCAAGCAATTGACAGTTGTTTACATTTTACAATTCTATGGAATACAATTACTGCTTATAACCGAGCGACGTTTCGACTAGGCTTCTCTAGTCATTATTCTGTTGATATTGTTTAATCAGGAAGCTTATCAATATCACACGGGGATCACGGTGGCTAAGTGGATAAGGCGCTGGTTCGCTAGCCTGGAGGTTGAGTGTTCGATTCCTGCATTGGCCGAAAAAGTTCATCTCGATTTTCCGGCGTGATTTCCCCTTGTCAGTGATGCAGAAGGAGGGCCTGACAAGGACAGCTGCCTAGTCGTTCGGATGGGACGAAAAACCGAGGTCCCGTGTACAAATTGGAGTGCACGTAAAAGATCCCTTGGCAGTTGGAATTCGATATAAGAGTAGGCCGTAGCGCCGCTGCCCGGGCAAAATGTCCCTCATAGCACACTGTTGGCGTATGCCCGTCTTCAATTGGCCCAGGTTAGGTGCTTAAGCGTAGGACGTTAAACCCCATTTCATTCATTCATTATCAATATCACAATCTGATAAATCGTTAGCATTAATTTCGGTGGTAACCATTGTATTATTAATGCAGGAGAGATTTTCAAGTTTACATGAGCATATTTCAGTCACAGTTTTAAGCAGACTAATTAATGGTGATGGAGATAATCTGTCTGATCACGCAGCCCTTCGCCTGTCTCTCAATGCGCCTGTCCAATACTCTAAACCAGAGATTGATTATTCCCACCAGCGATATCCGCGGTGGTTTAAAGCCTCTGATACTCATATTAAACAATATAAACAAGAATTAGACTCCAGATTAAAAAATATTAACATTCCTATAGATGCTATAAATTGTAATCATTTTCTTTGTAAATCACATTCACAGAGTATTAATGATTACTACAACAAACTTATTGAGATTAGTTTATCGGCTGCTGAACATACAATACCAATGTCTAAGCATAATAAGAAAAGTAAACCCCCAGTTCCGGGCTGGAAAGACCATGTCGAACATAGTAGAAACACGTCTATCTTTTGGCATAACATATGGAAAGACAATAATCGTCCTCGGTCAGGAATTCTTGCCGATATACGTAATCGAACTAGGGCCCAATATCATTATACACTGAGATCTGTTAGGGCTAAGCAAGATAATATAATAGCTGAAAAGTTGTCTGAATCTCTGCTGAACGACAGAACTAGAGATTTTTGGGTAGAAGTTGACAAAATCAAGGGTAAAGCAAAACCCATAGCCACTAATATCGATGGTAATGTCGGAGCTAATGATATAGCTAAATGTTTTACACAGAAATACAAAGAATTGTATAACTGTATTTCATACGACAATGCCGACATGGAAAAATTATGTTGTGACATTGATTCTAACATTATGCACTTTTGTCAGACAAATACATGCAATGCTATTAAACATACTATCTCTAAATATAATGTTTCTGAAGCTTTACACAAACTGAAACATAGTAAAAACGATGGTTATATGGGTCATAGTAGTGATCATCTTATAAACTCCTCAAATACTTATCATGTCCATTTATCAATGTTAGTAACTGCCATGATTAAACATGGTTATTGTCCAGAATCATTTTGTTTGTCAACTATTACATCCATACCTAAAAATCGTAGACAATCCTTGAATAGCTCTAGTAACTACAGAGGAATATCACTGAGTAGTATTATAGGTAAATTAATTGATTTGATATTATTAGATTGTTATCCTCATATATTTAACTCCTCACAATTACAATTTGGTTTTAAGAGTGAACACTCGACAACTCATTGTACCTTTGTATTGAATGAAACTATTAAGTATTATCATAACCGGAAGTCTGACGTATTTGTTGGTCTGCTTGATGCCAGCCAGGCATTTGATCGGTTGAACTACATAAAGCTGTTTCGATTATTATTACGAAAAAATATATGTTGTGTAATTGCTAGATTTCTCTTAAATTTGTATATTAATCAAAAAATCAGGACCCGATGGGGTAATTTCACAGATAAACCATTCTCTGTTTCGAATGGAGTAAAACAAGGCGGGGTTTTATCTCCCATATTATTTAGTTTGTATCTAGATGAGTTACTAGTGCGCCTGAAAAACAGTAAATTTGGTTGTCACATTGGGCATGTTTATGTAGGAGCCCTGGCATATGCAGATGACGTCACCTTAATTACACCAACAAGAAAGGCCCTACAAGAATTACTTAACATTGCAGAGTCTTACTCTAATGAATACGATGTCAAATTCAACCCTGACAAGAGTAAGCTTCTAATATTTAGACATAATAATAAACCTGATACGAATACTTGTCCAATTAAGTTTGGTGATAAAGATATTAATATCTCAACTTCAGAATTACATTTAGGTAATCCAATCTTTAGTGATCAAACCAAAAATAATATAGACAACTGTATAAATAACTTTATTGTAAGATTCAATGTAACTTCAAATGTATTTAAGTGTGCCTCGCCATGGATTAAGTATAAACTATTTAAAACCTTTTGTATGCCATTATATGGATGTCAACTGTGGAACCTAACTAACAAATCTATCGATAAATTTTACTGTGCCTGGCGCAAAAGTGTAAGACGAATATTTAATATTCCATATAGAACTCATAATGTCCTATTACACTTGATTTGTAATGATCTACCTATTGATGTCCAAATTCATAAACGTTTTGTAAAATTTATTGTATCTGTTCTAAACAGTAAAAACAAATGTACCCACATATGTGGACTACTTGCACTAAATGGTAGCCAATCAAATGCAAGTAATAATATTAATTATATTAGTGAAAAATATGAAATGTATAAAAATGTATTCTGTTCAATGACAAAAACTGAGATAATAAGTAGGATGGTAAATGTCGCCACAAACAAATATCAAGTTAATGACCTGCAAACTGCTAGCGCTATAAATGACATGTTATCTATGAAACATTCTAATGAAGTCTGTGATAAAGAAGAAATAAACGAGATTATAGAGTATTTATGTACAAAATAATTTAATTTAATTTAATTGTATTTATGAAACTGTATATAATATATTTGAAAAAGTATTGTAAATATTATTATTAGTATTACTACCACTATTATTATTAGTGCATCTGTACTTCTATATGTATACCTTTGTGTATGAAATAAATATTATTAATATCTGGCACTGTCCAACTGTCCACACTATTACTTTTCTCAACGTTTTGTCTAAAATCACAAACAAATTCTTCTCAAGTGATACGAGAGTTTCAGCAAAGATGAAACTACTTCCCAGTTTTATGTAGGCCTGAACGTCAATCTGATTAAAACACAGATTTAATTTCGTTTCGTTTTCTCTAGTTAAAAATTTCCTTTTTACTGGTCTTGACTGCTGTTGGATCTGTAAGACTCGTGTTCAGCTTGAAATGAGATGGTCTGTCGAATCGACCGTTTGACATTTTTTTGCGCGGAACTGTGGGCCATAATTGAGGAAGTTACAACCCAAGATGCGCAAATATCGACAGGAACCCAGATCTTTGGGTTATAACCATGCATTACAAATTTCATCAACATCAAATTAAAATTGGGTACAAAAGGCGGCCATTTCGTATGGCAATTTTGTTCCGATTTTTCCGAAATTTGAACTCAACCTTCCGTAGGGTAATACGGTGATATAATCAAACGATTTGGTTTTTTTTAAATCGGACGATAATTGTGACCTCCAGAGGTACCACAAGCTAAAATAGGAGATTTTTCGGACAATCAGGGGCCATAATTAAGGAAATTACGTTCCGACAGGCGAAAATATCTAAAGGAGACCAGGATCGTTGGGTTATAAACATGCATGTCCAGTTACATTAAAATCGGTTCAAAATTGTGACCTCTACTGGGTCCATAAGCTAAAATCGTGATTTATCGTATAATCAGGGGCCATAATCCATGAAGTTTTGATCCGATACATGCCAATATCGAAAGCAGCTGAGATCTTTTGGGGATAAACCTTTATTTCAAGTTTCGTTAAAATCGGGTAAGAATTGTGACCTGTAGAAGGTCCACAAACAATTGTGGACGGACGGACAGGGGCGACGACATAATAAGTCCACATGAAAATGTGGGCGTATAAAAACGAAACAAAATATAGATCTATATTTTAATTAGATTGGCCTAAAGGTATTACTGATTATTAAACATCACTTCATAAGGCTTTTTTTTGTGATAGCAACTTTTTGAATGTATGAAGTCCACTCAAGGCTAATAAAATAAAACCAAATACGAACAATCCAATCCATTAAATTAGACAAAATTTAAATTTGTATTTCATACCTAGTTGACTCAAACACCTTTAGTACAGATATTATTCGACTTTTATTTATTTTTGTCTGGGTGAAAAAAAATTCAATTTGAAACAATTTTCACAATAACAGGAAGTAAAATGATTGCTTAATAGGTATCAGGACTTTTGCTAGTTGTGTGTGTGTGTGTGTGAGAGAGAGAGAGAGAGAGAGAGAGAGAGAGAGATGGGGTTTATCGTCCACTCAACACAACTAGGTCATCTCGGGGCTAAAGCTGTATCTGTAAACATCGGAGTAGAAGCATGGTTAGCATGACGTATGAGTCTGGTGTTCGCCTCTTTGTGATCAGAATATAATCCAGGAACATTCTCTATATTTAGGACATCATTATAACTATTGCCTGGGTCCTGGTTTCACGAAATTTGAACTAAGATAAAATCTAAATTTTGGTAATTCGATTGTATAATATTAGATTGACTTTAGTGCTTAGCCAATAAAAATGGAACTATATCTACATTATTTTTTCTATTTGCATTCAAATATTATTAAAGGCGACTTTCCTTGCCCCATTTACATTCAAAGTTTATTTCGATTACCCACAGTATATATTTCTATGGATTACTTAACTAGAGATTGCATGTAAGGGGGGGGGGGGCAAATGGTTAGCGTGTGCGCGATGTATCATAAGATGTGTCGTTGTTTTGATTCGCCGGTTGCACGTGACAAGGAGTAGGATCGCCTGTCCAACCCCGTGGGTTTTCTCCGGGTCATCTGGTTTAATCCAACTGCTATAGACCCCTACGCGCAAGCCAATTTTTGAAATAAAAGGTCGGGTCAGGGGGTTTAACGTCCACTTCCACCCAAGGTGATATCGTGGACAATTGAAATTAAATTGAACCATATGTTAGTCCCGAAATGACGTTAAACCACTCTCTCTTATTAGTGTGTGACATCCTTAAAAAACTTTACATTATATCCGAACCAGTGCCGGATCTAGGGGAGGCAAAGTGGGACAAATGTCCCGGGCCCCCCACATTTAAGGGGGCCCCCACAATTCTGGGTCATACTATTATTTTATCACGGACGGTGCTAACCGGTACCTGGGCTGAGGGGCGAGGATTGGGGCCCTGGGCAGTAAGGGCTATTGGGGGCCCCGGGACTGGTAGGTACCAACAGATTTCCGGGGGGGGGGGGGGCAGAGATCGGTTAGGCCCTAAAATTAACTAAATTACATAACTTAGAGGTTCTACCAATCAATCGGTCCTAACCAGTTCCGGGGACCCCATCCCGCGATGTGATTGTTGGGGCCCAACCAGTCCCGGGAAATTAATAGACAACGGAGTTTAATGTTTTATGTCACCTAAAATAATTTCACTAAAATAAAGTAAATGAAAACATCATAACGGAGAGGGTATGTTTAAAATACTCAAATTGTCAACGAATTCAAAACTTCAATGAAATCGCTGTTTAAATTGTCTCAGGTGCACTGAAATTAATCCTTATTTAAAAAAAAATCCTGGAGGAAAACACCCCAGGCACTCAAGGGGGGCAAGTATATACTAGTACGATCCGCGGTCAGTACGAACAATTTGAACAAACAACATTGGGGGCCCCCACTGTTGGCATGTCCCGGGTCCCCCACAAGGTTAATCCGGCCCTGATCTGAACACATGTGTAGCAAAACTTACTGTACAACGGCATCTGTATGACATTGTGATGAATTTGGTTGGATTCGTCATGAAGAATGAATGAATAAAATGGGGTTTAACGTCCTTAAGCACCTAACCTGGGCTAATTGAAGACGGGCATACGCCACAGTGTGCAATGAGGGAAATTTTGCCCGGGCAGCGGCGCTACGGCCTACTCTTATATCGAATTCCAACTGCCAAGGGATCTTTTACGTGCACTCCAATTTGTACACGGGACCTCGGTTTTTCGTCCCATCTGAACGACTAGGCAGCTGTCCTTGTCAGGCCCTCCTTCTGCATCACTGACAAGGGGAAATCATGAAGAAACAGCCGGGTGAACCTACATTCATCACTAACATGAAGAGACTGTTTTCTGCGTATATAGAAAAGCGACTAGACGACAATGATTTCCGTGAACAAAATGCCCTTTATTTCGGATGCAGCGCGGAAGAATTTCTATACATTGGTGATGGAAAATCTTGGCCGAGTTCTTGTGTACAAATTGGCAGTTTACGTAAAAGATCAACTGGCAATTGCAAAAATATTTTTTTGTGCGTTGTTCGCGAGTCAACAGAGATTTCACGTATTTAATAATTGATTAGGAATTATAATAAATTGAAAATAAACCACTTTCAATATATTGAAAATATTCGAATAGAATTCGAATACTATTCGAATACCAATTTTAAGACCCGTCGAATATCCGAACTAGTCAAGAGTGAGTGAAACCTATTGACTTTCAGTTATCCCATTTTGTGGAAACTCTAGTGAATACCAAAGAGGTGGATTTTCAACGTTCTACGACTTTCCAGTCCGGAGTTATCCCGCATTCTAAAAAACCATGTGAACGCGATATGAGACTATATTTTTTTAATGTCCTTTTTTCAAATTTGATGGAAAGTATTGGGGTCATGAGGGAATGAACACTATCGATATTCAACATTCTGTTACTTTCCATTCACGAGTTATTCCCCCTTTTGTACGCCATAATTATAGCCGTCTGGAAAACTAGAAAGGCTTATCAACACAATATAGATTAGATTTCTTCAAGGATCCTAGGTCCCTATCAAATATGCTTAACATCCAAGTTTTCCTTTTTGGATAAGCTGCAGTGAGACAAAGCCCCACACTTTACGTGGCTATCTTTAAATAGGCGGAAATGCCAATGTTTCCAAAATTACCACACGTTACTTTAGAAATCACGGTTACCGTACTAACAGTGCCGAGGCGACATTAAACCCGGATTCTTTTCTAGCATTCCGATATCATTTCCTTCCACTGAGAAGGTAAAAAAAAACCAGTGATGAATAGAAATCCTTGTAGTCATGTCGTGCTGATATAATTGGATAACTCCAGAGAAGACAAATTAAATATTGTCTACAACCTGTTCCGCATTTCTCATTTGTGTGTCGTTCATTGGTCAGTTACAGACCGGAAAATAACCAATCAAATAATGTCATAAAATCAATATGACAGTGATTGAACAATCTGTAAACAACTGCTGGGTTGGGTTGACTTTTATCATAGAGAGAGAGGGGGGGGCGACAGAGAGGAGGCGGGATCTCAAACACACACCCTCGTTTCCCCTTGTTGGTGGTGCAGAACCCCACAAAATAGAGGATATGGATGGTCGTTTGTAGTACATGGTGTAGGGCAGAGGCCTGACAAAGAAATTAAGTTATAGTCGTTCAGTTGAGACGATAAACGGGGATGTACCCGATTACTCGTTGGCGACATTTCCCACATAGCACATTCATAGCCGTACGGGTTCGATGACAGTAAGGCTGGGGGCAGAAAAAAAATTCGGTTTACGGTCTCGTGGGAGCGGAGTTTGCCGTGTAGAGGGATTCCCCCACATTCATAGCCGTACGGGTTCGATGACAGTAAGGCTGGGGGCAGTATACCTGAAATCCCCGAAAAAAAATCGGTTTACGGTCTTTTGGAAAATTTGACGCCCGCAAAAGCGTTTCTCTGCAAACCAATCCACTTAAATGTGGCCCAATAAAGCTTATATTAGGTGGCTGACCCGAATCTCAAACAACCAATCAATCGTCGTGGGGTATGGGGGCCTCGCCCTCCCGGAGAAAAATTTGAAACCTATAACATCCGCATGGTGCGCTTGTCTGGTATTCTAGCCAGTGGGTTAGGGTTAGGAAAGTTGTCCAATTTGGTTTTGTAAGCGAAATCCCACTCTGTGCCGACCTGATTTCAAACAATCCAACCGGACTGTTGCAGCTGTATCCACAAAATCGATGTCCGAAAAATGTCGCATTAAGAGTGGCTCCAGACAAAATATTTAAATGTATAGTTAATTCAGTACAAATTGGCGAAATTCAATTAAAAGTAAACTAAAATTAGTGTTTTATTAGATTTCGGGCACTTTATTTTGTCATCTAGATGATATAACTTCTTTTTTTTCCCTTTGCCCGTAAAGTCAGATTGACCGAAAGTTAGGGGGTTGGGGGAAGCTACCATGTGGTCACCCATTCTCCACGCAAGTCTCGCTATCCAGCATTAGTGTGGACTGCGAGGGAAGACAACTCTGTTTGGAAGATTGGTGGTCCACTTGCAGGGCACGTCATATTTTAATTTATATTTCAAGTATTCTGGAACACATCGGCGGCTTTATCAGAATGTCGCATGTCCGACCTCGTGGGGTTTCTCTGGGTCCTCCGGTTTCCTCCCACTGCTAAAAAGACCCCTACGCGCAAGCGAATTATTGAAATAAAATAAAACCATTATGTTAGTCCCGAAATGACCCATTTCTTTCTCTGTCTTTATCAGAATGTAACCCGGTCTTCAATATTAGCCCAGTCGGTAAAGAAAAGTAGTTCGTTTAACTCCGTTTCATTTCCAGATAGGAATGCCGATTGCTTCCGAAGCGTATTACGAAGGTTACCGAGGTTAATAAATACGTCATCAAATTGTGACGTCAAACTATTATCAAGACCAAAGCCTTTGATCAAGATTGAGTGCCATATTATAATATTATCAAGCAGTTGTAGTTAGCCCAAGATTTAATTTTCAAGCAGCTGAATTGTGTTTATCATATTAAGGTGAGTGCCATTAAATGTGCAATGTCGAAATTATATTCTTAAAAGACCGCGATGTAGAGATTTGCGTGTATTTTTGTGTAATAGCTTTATTTAGCATCAGCTTCCACCAAAGTGATATCGCCGACAATCCTATGCATGCTATTTATTGGCCTGTAGTCTCTTTAGATACGGATTAAATCGTTGAAATACACTATACACCCGGAAAGATAAATGATTCAGCTTTCAAGTAAAATTCTAAAATTTGAGGAATTCTTAAAAAAAAAACCCCGAAAAACCTAAGACAACCGTAAAGATATTCACTCTCTGCTGGTCGTCAACCGTTACAATTCGGACTTTATTAGCGCGGGACGAAACTCATGTTTCCACTTATGATGTGGGAAAACCGGGTGATTGCCAACCGGGATAATAAAGTCGCGGTAGTCGAGTGGTAAGGGCTAAATTGTCCTGGACCAAGTGAAATTTCAAGCTCGTTTCCTGGGGAAGCGCTTGCGGGACTGAAAAGTAAGTGTAAACTGGTCGTTCGGATGTGACGAGCTTTCGAAAATTATATACATTGGCGTAAAAAGAAGAGAGAGAGAGTGTGTGAGAGAGAGAGAGAGAGAGAGAGAGAGAGAGAGAGAGAGATTGGGTCTAACGTCCGTCCAGTCGATACAAACTACAAACTAGGTCATTTCGGGAATATTAATGGTTCAGTCTTTTTTTTTAATAATTCGCTTGCTCGTAGGAGGGAAGGAAACTGCACATGGAGGACCTTGGAAAAACCCATAAGTGGGGAATCGAAACCACGCCACTTGACACAATTACAGACCTTCTGATTAAACGCGCACGCATTAACCGTTCGGTCACTCAACCCCCTGCCTAAAAAAAAAACTTTGACAGTAGGCATTCGAGTAAGAGTAGCCGAGATGAAAATGGGGCGATTTCTGCATGGCAGTAGTCTAACCTTGGAAAAACCCATAAGTGGGGAATCGAAACCACGCCACTTGACACAATTACAGACCTTCTGATCCAATACGCACGCATTAACCGTTCGGTCACTCAACCCCCGGCCTAGAAAAAAAACTTTGACAGTAGGCATTCGAGTAAGAGTAGCCCAAATGAAAACGGGGCGATGGCAGTAGTTTAACCGTATTATAGTCTCTGACCGAAATGAAATGAAATGTTTAACGTCCTACTGTTCTACTCCGAACTGCACGTAAAAGATCCCTCTTGACGGTTGGAATTCATTAAGAGTAGGCCTTAGCGTCGCGTTCCGCTCAAAATTTCCCTCAGAGCACACTGTATGGCGTAAGCCCGTCTTCATTAGCCCAGTCGGAGCACAACAGGAGGACGTTAAAATCCATTTCATTTCATTTTAAAATGAATCTGATAATAGACTAGCTATCTATTATACAGAAAGCGATCGGGATTAAAAAAAGCGACGGAAATTACCGGGAATCGAGAAATTCCGATATATAGGCGTAACGTCATTTCTTTATGACGTCAAAGCATTATTCTTCGACGCCATCCAGTGCAAAGGACGTGTTTTTGGTTAAATTATAGGATTATTTTGGTAAATATCTTTTTATCCGCATGGTTTAACCATACAAATTGCATGGAATCGTTGACGTTGACGGAGCTTTCCATGGATCGTTATTATAGGCTTTTATATTTCAGCGATTTTGAATTTGTCGTTGAAGGTGTTCAAGAATATTAATACTATTAGATACGAGTTTAATTTCAGTCTTCTTCTGTAATATATTAACTATTATTATACATTTCTATAGAGGATTTTATTTGCTATTTTGTAGAATATATATCTTGATCAAATCAAAGATGTTTAATGAAGCAGACGATATTATAGAAATTGGATCGCCTGAAAGACCAGGTAAATATGAAATGAAATCTGGTTTAACTTTCACTTTTCAGCACCGACTAGGCTAATGAAGATGGACGTACGCCTTGCGGATGCTGAGTCTTAGATCTAAATATTAAGGTCACCCACAGATCTCGTCAAGATCAAGAGATGTAAACAGAGTCTCTGTTTTAATTAAATTGGGAATAACGATTTGCGTTTTATCTAGCATTAACAAAATGTCAGACACGGTTAATGTTGTGTCAGATATAAAACCGAACACGTTCTTCTCAAAATGACAAGCCCCAGAGAAATTGTGCCTGGCATTGCCTGAATTTGTGAAGTACGTTTTGAATTACAGATGGCTTATTCCAAGGCTACATAGAGTCTGTGTTTTAATCAGATTGGAAAATAAGAATTAACTAACAGTGACAAAATGTCAGCCCATGTTTAAAGTTGTGAACGACATTTTGAGTGACATCTGGCTTATTCCAAGGCTTTATGTAAAATCTAACTAAACTAAACCGATGCGAAATTTCAAAATATCAATTAGAGTGTTTCGCCTTTCTGCTATCACGCCATTTTAGGGAATTTCGATAATATTTATAAATCATTCATTCTTACGTACGGCGTTGGGCTCTTCGATCTGATATGACATGGCCATGGGCGTTTGTTTTTATAGGTGTCTCAGTAGGCCCTATATTAGGTCCTGTCCGTAGCCCGTAGGACAACTGTTTGTGTGTGATACGGTTCTCCTGTATAACTAATTAACTTAAGATACAATACTTTAAACTATATTTTGCTTTATAAATTATTTCAGGTATTGGTTTGTTCGACAGAGAACGTTATGAAGATTACAGTAAAAATCACAGAGTTGTCTCCCTTAGAGAGAAAATAACTTTCCAAGCTCAGTAAGTATTGCCGATCAGGCCCGGATTATCCATAAGGCACGCGAGGCACTGTGCCTAGGGCCTACGACGAAAATGGGGGCCTACGAACAGGTTTGAGGCTAGGTTCTGTATGTTAGCAAATTTTTAGGGTCCCTCTAAAGTCCTTGCAATAGTTTGTTTATGCGGCGACCACCGACTGATTTTTAGTTACCGACGATTACTAGTATTTGAAAGAGCCCTTTTAACGTTATACATGTAATTCGTCCGCCAACGTGAAATATCGATATGACGCACGGCATTAACATATATTTTTAGTGTCACAAAATGGCTTTAAAATGCATCTCCCAGCTTCTAGAAATAAACTTTTTGGGGGGGGGGGGGGCATGCCCCCAAACCCCCCTAGCATATTCGCGCCTGCGGCGCTCAATTATTCGCGCCTGTGGCGCTCTTTTATTCACACCTGCGGCGCTCAAACATAGGTTTTAAAATGTATTAATAGGGCCTACAATTTCTTTTGTGCCTAGGGCCTACGAAAGGGTTAATCCGGGCCTGTTGCCGATGATTTGTTTATATTTCCCAAAACTGAAATTGACAAATTAAAAATGACAAAGAAATAAATTTAGAAATTAGATTTCTCGGTAGCCATCTTATACAATTTGACAATTTTTTAAAAGAGAACATGTGTTTATAAATAACTATGTAGCCTATACAAATATAATTTAGTCAGGGCATTGACATCCAATCAACTGATCAGAGAGACAGAATGAATGAATGCAAGAGAGAAAGAAAGGAATAGGGTTTTACCTTCTGTCGACAATGAATGAATGAAATAGGTTTTTAACGGCCTACGCTTCTGCACTGAAGACGGGCATACGCCATACAGTGTGCTATGAGAGAAATTTTGCCAGGGGCAGCAACTGAATTTTAGCTGCACGGGGATCTTTTACGTGAACGCCAATGTGTACACAGGACCTCGATTTTTCGTCCCATCCGAACGACTAGGCAGCTGTCCTTGTCAGGCCCTCCGTCTACATCACTGACAATGGGAAACTACGCCGAAAAACCCGAGATGGACTTTCTCGGCCAATGCAGGGATTGAACACCTTACCCACTTAGCCACGTGATCCCCCAGAGAAAGATAGAGAGAGGGAGGGGGGGGGCGAAGAGAGAGATCGGTTTAACGTCCACTCGACACAAACTATGTCATTTCGGGACCAACACATGGTTCAATTTTATTTCAATAATTCGCTTGCGCGTAGAGGTCTTTAGCAGTGGGGGAAACCCGGAGGACCCGGAGAAAACCCACGAGGTTGGACAGGCGACCCTACTCCTTGTCAGGTACAACGGGGATTCGAAACCACGCAAGTTGAGCCACCCAATGACAGGCTTTATTATACATCGCGCCCGTGCTAACCATTCGCCCCCCCCCCCCCTCCCCAGCTGATCATTGATTTCTGTAATCACTTTGCGTCACATACGCCGGACGCAATTTCCTCATAATGAATGGCTACTGTAAAATGGGCCAAAAATAATCGCAAGATTTTCCGAACCCAGCCCCCGCTTGTCAGTGGTGCTGGATAGAGGGACTGTCTTATCGTTCGGGTGGACGAAAAAACGAGGACCCGTGTATACATTGGCGTGCATGTAAAAGATCCCTTGGCAGTTGAAATTTTCCCCATATGGCATATGCCCGTCTTCATTATTAGCACAGTTTACGAGCACCACAGTTACACGTTAAACCCTATTTCATTTAATTTCGTATTGTTTCATTTTATTTTTAGATATTTGGATCATCTAAAAGAAGCCCAAACAGAAACGGACCAACGACTGAAAGGTATCAAAGTTGCGTTTTTAAAGCACAGAACTCAATTTGGTGAACTGAAAAAATATCGGGAAACTTGGACAGAAAAGTTAGCCGCAGAAGAAACCGAGGAATCGTTACGACCACCGGTTTGTAATTTGATAGCAGATTATGCTCACGCGGAAACAAGGGTTCGACGCATGCGTCAGCAGAAAATTCGGTTGGAAATAGAAACATTCGATTTGATGAAGAGAATCACAGAATCCGCAACGAGGCAACTAAAGAGCGGCGGCGTGGAACAGTCGGACCAGGATACAAAAAGTAATTGTTCAGCAGAATCGGACAAAACTATAACCGGTTCAGATTCAGTGGCAGTGCCAATAAATTTCGGTGATTCCGGTGTTTCTGGCTGGAACGATTCAACAGATGTAATTTCTGTTATTGAGCTGTCAGTTGTTGATGTTCCATCGAAATCGAATTCATCGAGTAAAAATAGAATCTCATCTTTTTTCAGAAGAATAAGAAAATTCTTCAGTAGATCTAGAAAATAGAAGATTAAAATAATACCCCCGCTTTCCTTCGGAGAATGGACTTGAGGGTCACGGGGCCGGAATAGTCAGGCCATCCAGAATGTCACGGTCTTCGCGCCATCAGCCCACGGGAACTGTCACTAGGCAACACTTCAATATGGAGATCAATCAAGTGTTGTGTCCAGAATTTAAGAAAGGGGACTGTGTCCGGGTCATTCCAACAAGAGTATGTGAAGTCAGTGTTGGTTGTGTTCGGGGCAATTGATGTTTCAAAGGGAGGCAATCCCCGTCTTCCAGAGAAGTTGTTGAAGGAGCCACCAATAGAAATATCTCCTGATATTTTAAAGATTAATTTTATATTGAGCTTTATTTTTTCTCTCTATTTTATCTATAAATTATTTTTCTATGGATATTTTTTTAGCTTTAATATATTTCAGTGCAATATTAATTTATCTATTTTTATATAAAAATCTACAATTGTTTTCACCAATGATATTCGTGTTATTTGTTATTTATTTGTAAGTATATGGATTTTTCATAAGAAGTTATACGAAATGTTCTGAAACGACCAAGGTCACCTTTCGCAGCGTGCAACAACCTTTATGACGCACAGCTAATTCAATTACTTCCGATGGGGCTCGGTTCCTTGTAACCTACAGATGTCTCGAGTTGAACGAAACGAAATGATAGAAAATGGCTATTGTTCTGCTCCGACCTAGGCTAATGGCGGACATACGCCATACAATGTGATATGAGGGACATTTTGCACGGACAGTGGCACTACGACCTACTCTTCTATCGAAATCCAACTGTCAATGGATCTTTTACGTACACCTTAACGTTTAGTCCGAATCGACTAGACAGCTGTCCTTGTAAGGAGGGTCTGCATCACTGACAAGGGGGAACCACGCCGGAAAATCTGGATCTCGAGTAAAACGAACGTATTTTAATTGGGTTTCCTGTGTTCACATGGAACCGGTTTTCACATAGAACCTGTTTTCACATGGAACATGTTTTCACATAGGGCCTGCTTGATTTATCCATACCGGCGTATACCGGCTGACCATAGTTCGGCAATAATACCGCCTTATACCGGCGAAGTCACTTGACTTAGCCGGAAGGCTTCCAAAGTTCGGCAGCGGCGTACACCGAATGCGCCGGTTTGTCGACAGCGGCGATCACCGGCGCAAAATGGTGAACATGTCAACGAGATATAATTCACGTTATTTTTTGGGGTAATACTACTAATAATAAATTTCTGCTTATTTTGCGGTCACTTACTTATAGCCATACTTTCATGAATACCGTTTTTTTTTTATTAAAACATGTCATGTGATCAATTTAATATTATAATATTATCCCAGGCCAAATTTTTTTATCAGCCGGGTCACTTGATTTGCTCTGATACCGGCGTACTCCGTTTACAAACCTGCGTACGCTGTTTGCAAACCGGCTCGCCTATCGCCGGATAAATCATTCCTAAGCACGACATTCTAGTCATCCAAACCCAATGCCCAGTAAAAATCACCAGATTTAAAGCTTTTTGAACACGTGTCAGGTGAAGTTTCGAAACCACGTGGCTTCATCGATATTAATCTCTGTGCAGCTATTGTACCAGGGGAGATAACTCGTCTAGTCAAGCGGTGCGTTTACTTCAGCATTCTATCACTAGGCTATACAAATCTTTTAAGATTGAGAATTGCAACTATAGTTTTGGGGAAAACTGTTATTTTCAGGCCCCCGATAAAGTCGGCGTTTATAAAGAAATATCCATCACGGGGCCTTTGGGGTTTGATATTTCCGAATAATTTGAAGGCAATCTTAAAATCACCACGGGACCCCGGATTTTCGTCCCTTCCAAACGATTTAATGATGTTCCTTTGCCAAGCAGGACGTCCTGCACCGGATCGTACCCGAGACATTGCTACTGGTGAGCTTTATAGCGCCATTATTATCTCTTGGCAAAAAGAAACGAAAGCCTAGTCTTATTTTAAATAGCCAGAGAGGCGAAGAAGCGGAGCTAACTTGTATGCCCCCCTCCCTCCAAAGATAATTTTGGAATATTTGACTGCTTCTAACACGTTTTCCTGCTATTACAGCCGGTGACAAAAGCAACTTCAAAGTGGTCTAATATAACCTTATTAGGATGGCTGACTCGATTTCCAATCAATCGTTTTCAGTCCTCGAAGACGGGACCGTTAGGAGAAAATTTACTTCCTTTTTCATGCTATTTCAGCCGGTGAACAAAGCAACTTCAAAGTGGTCTAATATAGCCGAATTTAGGTGACTGACTCGAATTCCAATTAATCGTATACTACAGTCCACGAAGACGGGACCGTTGGGCAAAATGTTTGAAAATTAAACTGCCGCAAACCCGTTTTCCTGCTATTCAAGCCTGTGAATACAACTACTTCAATTTGGTCCAATATATAGCCTAAACTGGCTGACCCGAATTCCAAACAACCAATCAATCGTCGCGTTGTATGGGGGCTTCACTCTCCCAAATGCGTTTTCTTCAATTCTAGCCTGTGTAAGCAACTCCGAAATCCCACTCTGAATTCGAACCATCCAATCAGACAGTTGCATCTGCATTCACAAAATAATACTCGATGCCCGAAAATGTCGCATAAAGTAGAGTGGCTCAAGACAAAATGTTTTAATCCATAGTCAACTCAGTACAAATTCGTGATATTCAATTACAAGAAAATTAAATTTAGTGTTTTATTATGGCTCGATAACAGTTAAGCAAAACTATAAAAGCCCGAAAAGGGTTTATAGACGGCGGCGCCGGTTTTCTTTGAGAGGCGAAGAAGCGAAGCTGACCTTGTATCCCCCCCCCCCGAACATTTTGAAGTATTTGACGGCCGCAAACGCATTTTACTGTGATTCCAGTCCGTAAAATTAGTGCCAAGTAGATGAACTATATAAAAAATTCCATTTTACCCGGAAAAAGCAGCTTGTCCGAAAGTTGCGGGGGGGGGGGGCTGCCACGTCAGCCTATGGCTGTAAACCTATGTAAGCCTATGGCGTGGTATTTTGAAGCGTGGTATTTAGCCGCTGCCTTGTTGAATTGATACAGCAGTAAACCTGGACGTGGAATGTCCATTTAGTTGAATTGATGTGAACCGGTGTGAGATGAAATGGGGTTTTAATTAACGCCCTACTGTTACGTCAGGGTGTACACGGGATCTTGGATTTTCGTCCTATCTGAATGACTAGATGCTGCTCCAAATTTGCCGTGCAGATTCTCCGTCCTGCATCACTGTCAAGTGAAAAACCGAGGGGAACTTTCTAGACCAGAATAAGGATCGAACCCAGGACTTAGTAGGCCAGCCCCTCACCGCCGTGCCACCCTTGTCGATATGACATATATGACACTACAATGCTAATAGCGTATCAGTCAATCGAAATTAATCTAATAAATGACTAACTTTGTTAAAGACTCCAATATTTGTATTCCACTAAACTAACTTCTCTAATTGTTATTTAAATGAGACGGGTCAGGTTATTTCCGATTGATCTTTATTGTCACCGACAGGTAAAACCTAAACAACACAAAGCCGCCGACAGCAACTGTCACGTGATTTCATGAGTAATGGCGCTGACGCTGTACGTGTTTGAAAAGCTCTCGAACTGTTTACTTCGGACATTTAGCTGCTCATAACTGGAATACTTGTTTTAATTTGGAAAATAGGATGTGAAATTCAGGTATGATTTATAGATCTTCTAAAAAATAACGATCACATTTTGATTCAAAGATTACCTGTTTTGTTTTACTACAGGCCTCGTGTAGAGATGTCGGTAGTGTAAGTTAGTTTACACAGTGTATTTGAGTAAAGTTATGGGAATGGGGTATGGTCATGGAGAGACGTGCGGGCGACGATATCAATTACATTTTAACTTGTCTAATAGTTTAAGGAGACTATTAGCGACAAAATGAAACAACACACTAAATATTTAGAACAAACTGTATATATTAAAACCTTGAAATTTATGGGATATGTATATATGTTACTGTAACATACGTTTTATTATAATGATATAAAGACAGATATTGACACTAGAATGTTGCTAAAACAAACAAGTTTGTATGTTTAAACTAAAAAAATTATCATCAACTTGAAACTTCTAATTTTTTCCCCCACTGCTAAAGACCCCTTTGCGCAAGCGAATTATTGAAATAAAAATTGAAAACCATAGGTTGGTCCCAAAATGACTTTGTTTGTGTCGAGTGGACGTTAAACCCCATTTCTCTCTCTCTCTGAAACGTGTAAGGAAAGGCTCCCACCTGGTAATAAAGTTTAATTTAGATATTAATTTTACATCTATCTGAAATCTTAATAGTAAGTGTCAAAGCAGAACTGCACAACAAATAAATAAGCAAAAGCTAGAAGACAAACCCAGGGACAAGATTTACACAACACACAAAATATTTAGATCTACATTCGTAGTTGTATCTTTATGGCGTGTAATTTGATATTTATAACATAGTTGAAATTTATAGGAGTGGAACTATTTTATTTTGACATCATATAATAAAGACTGATATTAGAATTTTGGGGACAGGTTAAGCTACTGTACAAATAAGTAAACTTAAAATTTTTTTTTTTACCAATTTGACACTAAGTGATAACCAAACCTTCCTATTCAAGTTTTATTTAAATATTATTTTAACGCTTATCTACCTTTATGAAGAGCAGAAGAATTGCACAACACATAAACTAAGAGAGACCGAGGCGGATCCAGGAAATTCAGTTAGGGGGGGCCTGTGGGGGTCCCCTGCGAAAATTTTTGGAAAAATCGGGATGTCAGTGGTGATTTGTGGCGCATATCTATTTTTTGTATACTGTTATGTAGGGATTAAGGGTGGGCCCGGGCACCTAGGGCCCCCCCCCCCCTGGATCTGCCTGAGAAGAGAGAGAAACGTAAATGAAATTTGATATTATTGTAAAATGTTGAAATTGATAGGAGTGGATCTTTTTTTTTATTTTATAACATTATGAAGACATATATATATAATAGAATGTTATTAATAGGGTTAATGTTACATGTAACATGTATGTACTAGGTATACTTAAACTAAATGTTTTCCCACCAGCTTGACGAGTGGTTTAGTGGCAGAATGGGTAACACATGCGCGTTGGATCATATACGGTCACGGTCTGTCATTAACTGAGTAAAGTGGCGTGGTTTCGCTTCCTAGCTTGTACATGACATGGAGTAGGGTCACCTGTCGCACCTCTTTGAGTTTCCCCAGGCTCCTCTGATCTACTCCTAAGGCTAATGCCCTAGAGCTGGGTATCGATAGTCATTTTTACTATCGATAATCAGCAATGAAATGTCGGTCGATAATCAATGGTATGGAAAACTAACTTATTTCCACGGTCGGTCGTCATCAAGACTGGATTGGATACAGTGCAGTAAGTTCAAAGTTTATTTACACATCCTGGTATCTCTCATTTAGCTACCGTATACTAAACAATAATTTCTTCAAAACTAAAGTAACGTTTCAATGAGAGTGAATTTATGAAAACGGTTGTTCAACAGTCACAATTTTGTTATGTGTTGCATTTATACTCGTTAGTAATTAAAATGAGCAGTGTATTATGGTTAACTGAAATAAAACATTGACATGTCAGACGCAAGAAAAATAGATGAAGAGCGATAATTGATATTAACCCACTGCTATCGATAGTGCTTTTCTGGGCCGTCCAATCGATACTATCGATTTATATCGATATTTTAGCCAGCCCCTATAATGCCCCCTATACGCAAGGTAATTATTGAAATAAAACTGATCTAGTTTGTGTCATGTGGACTTGAACCCTATTTATTCCTCTCTCTTCACACTGATAAGTTAAGGCTCCTTTGTATTCAATTGTTTGATTTAAATATTATTTTTACGCATATCTACATAGAAAAGGGGAGAGGAATCCCACAAGACATACACAACACACTAAATATTTAGATCTAGCTATATCATATCATGGCGTTATATATGATATTATTGTATACGTTGAAATTTATACCAGTCAACAGGCTATGTAAGGATACAACTAAAACTTTTTCACCACCTTGAAACTGATTCAGACTAAGCTCCTTGCCTCCTTTGTATAACACGGTTTAATTTTAAAACAAATTTTATGATTATTCTGCATGATAAAAATCCGAACAAGCAAACAGTAGGCTATATAAGAAAACAAGATGACCAAACAGGGACCCTTTTATTGGGCCCATAGAACATCCCAAGGATTAAACACCTGACACTGACATAACACATTTATTTTATATACATAGATGTGTAGATGCGCTTATATTCTCAGCCCTATTTCTAACATTTTTTATTTTTAATTCTTTAGTCAATTTCTAAGATTTCTTTGTACAGTATAACATTTTCCCTATTCCCTTGTAATGAAACAGTCTAATGACTTAAAACTTTCTGTTCTCTCTCTTGGAACTACATGTATTCATTTCTTCTCTGTTTCTCAGCTCCATTTCTAAAATTTACTTTTTTATATTCTCAGTTTATTTTCCAAGAAATCTTTGTCTAATAGTTTCCTATCTAATGAAATACGTGTATATTCTAATGAATTTTAAAACTATTTTCTTGACCCCATTTCTAAAATTTCTTCTTTATTTCCCCTAAGATTTCTTTGTCTGACATTTTCTCTTTTAATGAAATACATGCACTGTCTAATGGATTTTAAAATCTGTTTTTTTTCTTGGAATTATTTATTTATTTTCTGTTTTACTAATTAAATTAAATATAAATTAGATGATGTTGAGAGGAAGTTCTGGTTTTAATATTATTTAGCCATCTGGTAAATTAACATCACATGGTGTACTGTAAGAGGATGTCATTGTCTGATCAAGTTCATTCAGGATGTTTTTTGTGATACAAGTCAAAGCATGTGTTGTACTGCAAGTAAATGAAAAAAAATGAAATGGGGTTTAACATCCTACTTTTCTGCACCTACTTTAATGAAGATGGGTTAATGAAGTCAGGCCTACGCCATGTAATGTTCTATTATTATTAACGAAATTTGAATCAAACTACGATCTTGCGAAAGGAATACCAGTCAAAAATAGTTCTGTATACGTTCAGTATTGACAAAGATGATTTAAAAATGTCAACGTTTGGCCTCCACTGCAGATGATACATGTACATGTATGTACATGTAGGATATGATTTTCACTGAAATATTTTAATATATCCAGGCTAGATTATCTTCTTATTATTTTATTTTGTTTTCTTAATTAAATGTTAAATAATTAATTTTGTTTTGAACACATTTAAGCACAGAATAAGCAGTGAAGAATTAATTTGAAATACATGTATATGTAAGAGTGAGCCATAGTAGTACATGTACATGCTATGTATGTCTGTCTTTCATACAGTAGCTCAGATGATGGAGTAAGTTTGACATTGAATCTCATTTATGTCATTTCATTTAAGGAGTGCTTACATTCCACCCCCACCCACCCCCTGATCCTTTAGCTTGAATTGCTATCCGTGTTTATTTCTTGTAATATCTGTTTAGTTGACTTGTCCGTAGGTTTGTCTTTTCAGTTTTGTTTTGTGTAGTGTTGTTCTCCTGTACTTACTGTTAAAGGAGCTAAATCGCTAACATTTGGGATCCAGAAATTGACAAAAGTGGGTCGAAACTCATATAATACTGTAAAATGAATGTATATAAACTGATTTACATTAAATGCTTTCCGTTTTACTCCAATTTCAAATCAGTTATGTTCGGCGAAACAAGCCATTCAGTCTCAACCCACTGCATTTTTTTTAGCGCCTGGTTATTCCAGTCCACATATGCAGTGTGATACAGTGCAATGTGTCTAGCCTCGTCCCTCGAGTCTCTCGATAAAACTAGGACCGGAGCGCAATATGGTACACGATTCGTGTACCAATGTTAGAAAAATTATTTTATCTTAAATATCGGATATCAGAAGCTCATCTTTTCCTGGTAAGTTTACATCAACAATGTTGATTTAAATTGACCAATAATTCGTGTTTTCGATGTCGAAGATTTTGGAGGATTTTGAGTTACGGACTTAGGTCCTTTAAAGTAAACAACCATTTTTTGACTTCCATATTAAGTTTTAATGAGATGTTGAACATCAATATTATAGATGACATCAAATTGCCTAATTTATCCCCTGCGGTGGTCGTCCTTAATCCTTTGACCAATATTAAACATCGTAAAATGTCTACTTCAGATACAAATTAACAGTCTGGTTAAAAACAAGGCAAATTTGCTTGCTTCTCAAATCGTCCAAAAGTAAATGTGACCGGGGCCAATCACAGTTCGGACATGCAAGTAATGTTAATATTGACGTTTCTCGATACATTGTGAAATACAAATTGAAACATTTTGAAGTGTGATTAGGGTAGACTTGTAGACCATCTTTGAAGGCTACACAATTTGTAAGTCAATGTTCATGTACCTCATCTACATCTATCTACGTATTTACCGGTATATATGTATACATGTAGATTTAAAGCTGGTAATCCTCATTGGCATTACATGTAGTTTGAAAATATTCATTTTTTTACGCTTATTAAAATCGTCTATAAAATACAATGTATACTTATATGTTCATGTAAATAGATTCCCGGTAGTTAACTTTTAATTAAACACACATTATACAAGAGCTAAATATAAATTATTAATTAGACATTAATTAACTTTAACTTTTCAAGACCATAATCAACTCTCAATGCCATAGTACATGTATAGTCTATTAGCTTTTCAACTGATTTAAATGTGATCTGCAATGCAACGGCTGTAGATGATTTAAAGCAAAAATGGATAATCAAGACTTTGTTTATTATCACAATAATGATAGCAATGATAATTGAGGTTGCAATATTATTATAAGGATGATATTTCAATGGAGATATTCCCTTTTCATTATCTATTTTGAACTACATGTGCATGTATTATAGCGAGAATTGGCGACCCTGTATCAAATCGGGGGGGGGGGGGATGGCCTAGTGGTCTGGCTTGCGGCTGTGGTTTAGAGCCCTTGTGTGAGCGTATGTGACATGGAGATAGGGGCGTCTTCTCAACCTTGTGGGTTTCCTCTGGGAAATCCGGTTTCCTCCCACTGCTAAAGACCCCTACACGCAAGCGTGTTATTGAAATAAAATTGAAAACCATACGCTAGTCCCAAAATGACCTAGTTTGTGTCGAGTGGACGTTTAACTCCATTTCTCTCTCTCTCTCTTTATCAAATCTTCCATAATGTATCTAAAGTTTCTCGTCTCAGCCCAGAACCGCCACAGTTCTGCCACAGTTCTGTTTAAACAAGTATGGTACATGTAAATTAGTACTATGAACCTGGTACCAACTTAGCGCCATCACGGTCATTTTGGATTTGAGAGGTCATTTGATACTACTTGTGCCTTAGAAGCCCATAAGAAAAACAAGAAGACATGTATCAATATTTGGACTGATTTTATTAGCTAAAGAATTAAATGAATTGTATGAAGATCAATGAAACAGTGAATAATTTTCAATAAAAATTTGGACAAATTGAAACAGCGAATAATTTTCAATAAAAAAATTGGACACATTGATCCAATAAATCTCGGAAAATTATCAGATCAGATACGTGAAAGAAGAAGCAGATAACAGCATTGAATCGCTTAATAGAATATTTATCTTCGGTGCATGATTTAAATGAAAGGTTGGTTTCTAGCTGACGGGTGGAGATATCATCAAAAAAAAAACTGTCAGATCAAAACATTGAATATAGATGACTTCATTAAAATCTCATCCATTTATAGTACACATTTACACATCATATAGGTGTTTTTTGACACGTAGGCCTTCATCACATATTAACTAGTAAGATGTCGTTTGTTAAGGCTTTTAAAGGTGCATTATGTTAGAAATGAAATAGTGTTTAACGTCCCACTGTTCTGCTCTGATTGGGTCATTGGTTCTCAACCTTTTTAAATTGCAAACGGCACACCTTGGAACACATGAAAGAATAGCAGCCCACCCGGCTAAATATATGAAAAATATTGAATTTTGCAAAGTCATAGACGCCATACATGTACAACTGTAGATACCGACTAGTCATAGACACAAACTAAATAAAGATAAACACAGCTATGAACTTACCAGTTAATACTCAATTGGGATCATGTGGTTTTTCGCATTCTTAGTGTGCCATTCCAAATACAGTGTGCTATGAGGAAAATTTTACCTGGACAACAGTGCTACGGTCTACTCTTATATCAAATTCCTACTGCCAAGGGATCTTTACCATGCACACCAATGTGTACATGAGACCATGTTTTTTGTCCCATCCAAATGACTAGACAGCTTCCCTTGTCAGGCCCTGCCCCACTGACAAGGGGAAACCATGCTGGGAGTATTATGTTACAGCTTAACCAACCTATTACAAGTCTTTTGGCTTCAAATATTATATAAATTATAATTAAAAATTTATTAACATTCCAGACAAGCTCATATTTAATTCTCTAGACCATTGGATGGCAGAAATTTAAATGGATCAGAACGTTTAAAATTTAATGATAAAATAGATGATCAAAACTTAGTCTTTTTTGCCAAGTACCGTTGCTATGATACTAATCAATCTACGCTACAGCCAGGTAAATCACCCAATACGCATAACTTTATCTTAATAATGTATCTTAAAAACATTGCAAACATACATGTAAATCATTTAACTCCATATTAGGAAATCGAAAAAAAAACACACTTGAAGTAAAGACTAAGCTAAGTATTAGGATATCACCCCTCCAATACACTTCAATTAGAAAACGTCAATCTTATCTTGATGACCCTTTCTTACAAACCAAACAGCTGTAACAAGTGTATCTTTAGAATGTTTCTGTAACATTAAGGAAGTCAATGGGGATTATCCTAAGCTCCATTGACTGTTAAATGTTATAGAAAATGGAATGGGGTTTAAAGTCCCACTGTACAAATGTTACACATTACAAGTACAATTAACGCTTGTAAGGTGATTGAAAAACCCCAAACAGTTCAGTTTAAAGGTGTCACTTTCAAAATCTGGATGACCCTCTTAAAATCCTGCGGCTGGAACATAAGTATGTAGAAAGTCATTATAAACACAAATCAATTAACACCTTATTTGGATTTTAAAAAAACCTGGAACACTTCAGTTAAAAGACGTCACTTTAAAAATCTTGATGACCCTTTCTTAAAATCCTACGGCTGGAAAAACAGTACGTAGGAAATCATCACAAACACAAATCAATTACCGCTTTATTCGAATATTGACAAACAAAACACTTAAATTTAAAGACGTTGCTTTAAATCTTGATGACTCGATTACATAAAATTACATGTATCAAATTGCTGCAACATGTATAGGATTATAAAATGTAACATGTAGCAGTCAGTTGAGATCAAGTTAATCCACACATATCAGCTGCTAAATGTTACAAAGAAAATACAGCTGCTTTACATGTATTTTAGAAAAACAGAAATAATAATACTAGGGGAGAGCGGGGCACAGCTCAAATTCTGTGACTACATATAAGTGTAAGGAAGAGTAATCCCGAAGATAAACTAGCGCTAACTTTTACACATTATTTACACTTTCTTACAAAAGATGTATTAACTAAAGGGTATGTAAGGTGCCTCGAGCTGTCGATAAGATCGTTACACTTCATTGAACTCTGATTATATTTGTAAACATTAGTTCTGGTCAAATGACCAGGTGTCCAGGCTATACATGTAAGTAGACTTAACTTATTATATTATGGGCCCTAAAATAATGTTTTTTGTTGTACATGTAAGTGATTTGTGACAAAAAATGTCAGACATTATTGAAGTTGTACATGTACCTGATATACATAATTTTATTTGCACAGAGACTAACAAAACTGAAAGAAGACAAATTAGTGCCAAGACAACAACTGTGTCTGACACAGGTTAAATTTGTAGCTGCTATATTTCTTGGCTTGCATGTATAATTGTCTGTTATATACATGTAACTCACAGTGCTGTCCGAAATCACGGATTAAAGAAAATTTGGAATATAGCATTAAAAATTGCAATATTAAAACATGAACATAAAGTAATTGCAATGTTACAACTTGAACATAAAGTAATTGCAATATTAAACCTTGACCATAAAGTACATGTAAATGCAATATTAAACCTTGACCATAAAGTAAATGCAATATTTAACCATGACCATAAAGTAAATTGCAATATTTTACCATGACCATAAAGTAAATACAATATTTAACCATGACCATAAAGTAATTGTAATATTACAACTTGACCATAAAGTAATTGTAATATTACAACTTGACCATAAATTAATTGTAATATTAAAACATGACCATAATTGCAATATTAAACCTTGACCATAAAGTAAATGCAATATTAAACCTTGACCATAAAGTAAATGCAATATTTAACCATGACCATAAAGTAAATGCAATATTTAACCATGACCATAAAGTAAATGTAATATTAAACATGACCATAAAGTAATTGTAATATTACAACTTGACCATAAATTAATTGTAATATTAAAACATGACCATAATTGCAATATTGAACCATGACCATAAAGTAATTGTAATATTAAAACATGACCATAATTTCAATATTACAACTTGACCATAAAGTAATTGAAATATAAAACCATAACCATAGAGTAATTTCAAAATTACAACTTGACCATAAAGTAATTGCAATATTACAACTTGAGAATAGTAAGATATTTTGATTATATTCACAAAGTCTATGTCCATCAAATGAGTTCATGTAGTTATGTTTGTGTATGGTTCCATGTAACTGATTCAAGTTCTATTACATGAAGAATCTTTGCTACATAAAAGCATACCAATAAATTCCTCAAATCATTCAATGAGGTCAAATTAATTATGGGGTATAGGGGGATTAGATGATCTAATCTACCTATACACGGATTATGACAAAGATATGCCAAGATGTTCAGGGTCAATTTCCACTCAATGTTACGGTTTGTTGCCTGTTAAACTTTTCTTAAATAAGATAATAATGAGCTTCAAATTTCACTTGCGACATCTATACGAAGGTTTGACATTTACTTATTCTATGTTCTATTTGCAAAGATAACGGCTTTAATCCCCCTTTTTATAAATAACAGTAGCGGAAACAGCAGGATCCCCGATACAACTCACTGTAGCGAAGCATTGGACAGACCAGCTCTGTCGGGCAGAAAGAAGAAATATAAATTTCAATTTGCTCTCTCAACTAGTAAATCCCCCCATATTATATTTCTTCCTACTTAATGGTTTTCTTGGTTAAGAAACTCAATCAAATTTAAGATTTTTCAGATTCTTTATGATTATTTATGAGATGATGATAGATGAAATTGGCAGGTGGTTGGATGAAATAACAAATGTTAAATGATAACTCTTTCTACTGGAAGCACGCCGCGGTTACAGGTATATGTACAATGTCCCACGATTTGCCCTGGAGTTATGCGCTGGAGTTACGCGCTGGATTCCCGCTGTAAGTCTTCATGCTTGTCAATTACCTGAATACATTAAAGCTTTGGCGCCACCTACTAATAATAGTTCGGATCATGTTTCGTTACTGCAAATTTTGTCACTATGAATTATTGTCACATGTACAATGGTGTGTATCAACATGATTTTGCACCAGTGGTTGAGGATTTCGTAAACTCCTGTTGACCAGGTTCCCCTCCCGCCGATTTGTGTATTATGTGAAAGAATTATATGTAGTTATTAAATAGTTACATACACCTCAAGTTTAAGTCTAACCTGTGGTTAATTAAAATATTGTGGAAAACAATAGATAAACTCCAGCTCTAAAAATTCCGCTCAACATAATAATTCTGTGCCATTTAAAAGGATATGAAATCATTTTTCGTTGTGTTAGGGGCCGCGCGATTCTTGTCTGCCTCCATGTTAGCCAGAGTCTATCTCACTGAGCCCTGGTAGATAAAGGTAACGAATCAAATTATATTATTGAATCAATATGAATTGAAGTTTTTCAAAGGTTTATTATAATATATAGTAAATATAATTAGGAGGGTAAATATAGAAAGTGGTCATTGGCTACCTGGATAATAGAGTATATGATGATTATATTTGAACAGGTATGACATGATAAGAATAATCTGTATGTACAGTATATATATATTAGGCTCTTTACAGTTGATGAACAGCCAAAAATACCAGTAATTTGACACCGCTTAAAAAGTAGCTAAATCTCTAACTCAATATTATTCATATCTTCAGCATTCAAAACATGAATTAGAGTTTAATATTTGTCTGTGTTATGATGTTATTCTGAGAAAACTTCAATAATATGGACTCCTGATAATGATTATTAAAATTAGTTAGTCTGCAACATTTTCTAGGTGCTCTTGTAATGAGGTACCATGATGAACTACGAAAAACGTCAGTTTTGAAGTGAAATGTCAAGCCAAACTAACGATATACATGTAGTTAGGACTAACCAAGTTGCAAACAACTGTCCTTCAATCTAGACTGCTCAAGTAATTCATCAAACATTTAGGGTTCCAAAGAATTCGCTTTCTTAAAAAAATTGTATTGATATCTAGATCTCGTCTTTATTGTCATTTTGTTATCCGTCTGTTGACCTTACAGTGAAATGAATTGGTTTGTTTATTGCGTGGGCGTAAAAGAACTTTGTGGTTAAAAGGGGTGGGGTTTGTGTGTGTGTGATGGAGCGAACCAATTCTGTACACCACATAATGAGTTTGAGTATTGAGTTGGAGACTTAGCTACTTTAAATCAATCGTCCATTGGGGTGTACAGAATTGGTACGCTCCATCACACACACAAACCCCTCCCCTTTAAACAACAAAGTTCTTATACACCGCTGCAAAATTCTTATCTGGAGAACATACGCAATAAATACTCTGTAAACAAGAATAACCAGACGCTTGAGATATACTTTCGATTGAGACATCAGGCGTATTTTGAAATGATAGTAAAGACGGGAATGAATGAATGTACATGTAATATACATTCATATACGTTGCGACCCATTTGTGTCAATTTCTAGGTCCAAAATGTTAGCGACTTAGCTCCTAGATATACATGTACATGGATCTTGGTGTTTCTTACTAACCCTAAATGTCTGTGTTGTGTTATTTCATGAAATTAATCAATTTTGAGGTTCAAGAAAGGGAAAGAATTACGTAGAAATTGACTGAAAAATTCTACAACTCAATAACAAATTTGGTGCGTGTATGGTATTAATGTTCCAAAAAAAGCTATTGTTGATGTACAATGTAAACCCATTTAATCCAAATGTTTTTTTATATGATGAATATCCTACACTATAGGGGTATGTCTTGTCTTTTAAGTGGTTTTAACAGGTACAAACATAGATGACATGGGTAATTCGTCTCTACTTAAAAACAAGTATAAACACCTCCCTCTTCATTCACTAGGGCTTGATAACCTTAAAGGTCAAAGGTGAAGATTTTAAGGACAGGCAAGTACAGTTTATCTGGTGTCACACTAAGACGAAGTGGTTGGGTTTTATCTTATTTTCGCAATGTTTAGATGTCCGTATGCTTCGTATCAATGAAGGGATTATCGAATTAGGTTGATATGTCGTTTTAAGAAGTTCATTGCGGGCATTAATCCCAGTTTGTACCCTATATTTAGAATTTCACTATATAATGTAGAAATCTTTCATTTCAGTATCTGTGAAGATGTTTTTCGTTTGGTGAAATTTTATCGTTAGTTCTTCAAGAACACTACATGTCAATCCTGCCGTTTTGATTGTGTTTCAGAATTTCTCTCATACATGTACAAGAACATATGAACTGTCCTATACACAACTTCCAGCAGAACGGAGGGTCTGACAAGGACAGCATCTAGTGTTTTGGATGGGACAAAAGGACTGATGTCCAGTGTGCATGTAGCGCCGTTGAGGGGGCAAAATGTTCCTTATCCCACTGTACATGTTAAGGCCTGTTTCCATTAATCTAATTGGTGCTGAAAAGTAGGATGAGCCAGCGCCATAAACAAGGGGACATATGATGTGTACACAGAACCACGGTTTTACATCACATCCAATTTAATGACTGATGCGGCAAAAATCTGTTTGGAACTTTATTGACCAAAACAGGGATTAAACCCAGTACTCCAAGGGGACGTGTACATGTTTTTGGCTTTGTAACTCAAAATTATATACACAGCTATAAAAAAAATAATGGTTTTGAACTGTTCAGCGTTTTTTGTTTATTATCATTTACATGTACATGTAAGTAAGAGCATTTAATTACCCATGAAAATTGTTGAATTTTGATCCTGGGCCAGTTCCATAATCATTGTGCCATATATTCCTTTTGAACAGAAAATTACACACAGCTGTATAAAAGCTTTTTTAAGTTGTGCATTTTCTAGTGGCGCGTGTTCTTCAGTATCAATAATATAAAGTACATGTAATATTTGATTATCATGAAAACATTTAAAATTGCTGAAGTACGACTTGTAACTGTAGTTAGGGGGGGTTGGATGGCCGAATGCTTAGCATGTGCGTGCTGTATCATATAGCATGTCATTCAGTCAACTGGTGTGGTTTTGAATCCCCGGTTGTACATGGCAAGTAGTAGGGTCGCCTGTTCAACCTCGTGGGTTTTCTCAGGGTCCTCCGGTTTCCTCCCACTGCTAAGGACCCCTACATGCAAGCAAATTATTGAAATAAAATTAAAACCATGTGTTAGTCCCGAAATGACCTAGTTTGTGTCAAGTGGACATTAAACCCTATCTCTCTCTCTCTCTCTCTCTTTGTAACTGTAGTTAAAAGGATCTGTAGGTGTGCTGCACTGGTTGTGCATGTGTTAATACATGCCACATGTTTTGTTTTTATGTACAGATGTCTTAGTGAGTATTGTCAGACATGTTACACGTGAGACCAAATTCTATGTTGAAAATGTCAGCGGAATTTGAACAGATTTGTTACACATGCTGCCCATCTTTCTGCTAATTAAAGTCCTACATGTCTTTTTTGTCGGCTATTTGATTATTTATTTTTTTTAAAATGAGTCTTGCTCACTCAAATATTTGAATATTCACTTCATCATGGCTATTGAACCGATATTGGTATTTGTTGTTTGATGTCGGCTAAATCTGTCTATTGCAGGTCTTTCTTTAGGCTTCAGATGTTATAAAACTTATAATTATTAATTAGACATAAATTCATACATGTATGACAAAGCCATAATCAGCTCTCTAAACAATTGGATGGCCATGATTTTTAATGGATCATTGAAACATGATCAACATTCAATTGATATCAAAAAGGAATAATGGAGACTTTGTTTTATAATCATAGCAATGACCACAGGACATACAAAATTTCAATATAAAAATCTTTCATTTTCTATTTTTGAACTATTATAGTAATGATAACCAACTCTTTATCTAAGTCTTACATAATGTAGCTTTGAATTAGGTAAGAGACATCAGGACATACATGATTGTACATAATAACTTTCATCTCATTGTCTTTTAACTTAAATGAAAATTAAATGAAATGGGGTTTAACATCCTACTGTTCTGCTCCGACTGGGTTAATGAAGACAGACATACTGTACATGTATGCCATGCAGTGAGCCTACTCCTATATCAAATTCTAATTGCCAAGAGATCTTATACATGTACGTGCAGGACCTCAGTTTTTCATGCCAACTGAACGACAATACACTGAGCCCTGCAAGGCCTTCTGTCTTGCATCACTGACAAGGGGCAACCACGCTGGGAAATTCTGAACTTTCTCACTCTCAGCCCACACCGGATCAAACATGGACCTCCAGGTTAGCTACCAAGTACCAATGTCTTACCAACTGAACCACTGTGGCTCCCCCCCATATTTTAATGGCTCCCTGTCTATGCAGTTGTCTTTATGTTTTAACAACAACTTGAAAAAAAAAAAAATACACATGTACTATCTCAACTTCTAATTTAGCCATGATTTTATTTTAATAAGTTCATATTTGTACATTTATAATTGAATGCAGATGTTCCGACAAAAAATCGAAAATTTGTTATTAAAAATCAGCTTTTCAAATGCACTAATCATAATTTTTAAATGGGGACAAATAAACAATTTTGTTTTTGTATTAGAACTCTGTACTGTATGCTCGAAATGCATGCATTCTGAGTTGGCAACTACCGGTACCGGCTTGATTAAAAGAATTGGTGGGGAAGTCTGTTTTCAAGTTAAATGTAGCTGGGGAGATCGGAATACACACAGGTCGAGTTAAACATGTAACACAAGGGTTAGGGGTAGGTACTTTTGGTATTGTTATCTCAATTAAATGTATATGAGGTTGTGGTAAGTAAACATTGAAGCCTGTTTCTCGGTCTTTCTTGTTTGTTATGTCTGTAAAGTGTTGGACAGTTTTCATTTCCTGTCTTGTAGTTTTTTTGTCATTAATGTAGCATACACATGTAAATGTATTTTTATATGTTCTGAAATATTTCTCTCTCTCTCTTGCCAAATAGCTGTGTTGGGGCTGGCCTGTATTTTATATTAATTTATCTCTCTTCTCCCTCTCTCAGGTTTGCTATATATACATGGTATCTTCTGTGTTTTGGGTGGTATAATTTCACAACCTACTAGTCCTCATAAGTGGATATTAGCTAATTAATCTGGTTGATTGATAAGTGATAATGTTGATATAGGACCTGTCCAGTAATCATTGTAAATACTGCTATTTATCATTATAATCTGTTTACGCTATACACTCCCCACTTCAGGTAGTCAGGCCACCTCAATTTTATTTTCTGTTGTTCAGGAACACCTCTTAAAAATTTTCCATCTTATTTCTTTGGGAAAAAACTAATTTGAAAACCAAAAATACTTGTTCAACAGCTTTTAGTTCTAAATTTTTTACGTAGTGCCACTTTCCAAGAAAAAATTCCCTCGCAGCACACTGTATGGTGTATGCTTGTCTTCATTAGTTTAACTGTAGTATGTCAAACACCAATTCTTTTCATTTCTAAATTTTTAAGTTTTTAAATTTTAAACTAAACTCTTTCATGTGATTCAGGCAGCTATTTATTTTTCAAGACCTGAAATAACTAAAAATTATATTGGTTTGGCCTCACCCACTTCCGATAGTCCCCCCTCATTGATCATACACTAAACAAGCCAGGCAAATCTCATATTTTCTCAGCAAATGTTTGAGTATGAGAAATTTGTTTGTGATCTACTGTAAGAAATCATCTCTCAATCCTTTTGTTGATTTATACATCAAATTATTTATAGCAAATCATCTTGGATTTTTATTATTAAAGGGACAATAACACTCTTGCTAGTTTGACAGGCCTTATTCGAAGTCCTACCTGTTGTGTAAATTAACCATTAGATTCTACTTCACTTGGGCAGAGGGTTCGAATTTTTTTTATAATCCAAGTTACATTTGAAAAGGTTTACATTAGGCTTTTGAAACCTTTAAGTTGAATTTTTCCAATTTTTTAAATTGTTAAGATGAAATTTGTATCATCAATTAATTGGAATATTGTAAAATAGTACAATTTCTTGACCAGAATAAAGATTGGGACATATTATTCAGTTACAACAAGAGTGGTATTGAGCCTTTAAGAGGAACACTTAAAATCACTGATTGTGGTTTGATTGATTGTTAATTCCATGAAAACTACATGTAAAGTACGTGTACATTGTTAATTCTAGCACGATTTATCATTGAATCGATGTATCGCTATTCACCTTCTCACGATGCACATATTGAATCGGAGACACTGAATCAATTTATCACGGTTCTTTTTTTATTTATTTTTTTTGTTGCTTCAGTAAGTACCATTTCACTTCTAAATACACATTATTCATAGGTACATGTACGCAAACTTTCTTGGTCCTTGTTTTGGTACTTATTTTTTATCCACATCAATATTGTGATATAAAACAAGTTTATTTTTCGACATCGACTGGACTAAAAATATCAATTATTCATTTATCCTATTGTTTTCTTGGTAAAATTTGACCTGTTTATGAATCGTTGCACAAATCGTATCTTAGCACCGCAATCGCAATATGTATCTGATCATTTCGTCACTGCTGTGGAAATACCCAGCTCTAGACCTTGTTGTTACAGTTGATTTACTAAATGAAAAACAATCCTCCCCAAAATTCATGTATGTATGTATGTACATGTATGTATGTATGTACATGTATGTATGTATGTACATGTATGTATGTATGTACATGTATGTATGTATGTACATGTATGTATGTATGTACATGTATGTATGTATGTATGTACATGTATGTATGTATGTATGTATGTACAGGGATGTATGTATGTACATGTATGTATGTATGTATGTACATGTATGTATGTATGATGAATTGAAACCGTCATAAACAAGCCAGCATCACCTATAAGTATTGATAAATAATTGTTTGATAGGCCTCGGACTTTTATTCTGATTGAATCTTAGCCAATGAATGTACTGTCAGATCTATATTTTGTAATAAACTGACATTATAAAGCCCAGCCTTAACTTTAAAATATATATACTGATATTCCTCTATGACTTTCACAATAATTGTGTAGTTTGCAATGGATTCAAAAAGCCTTCTATTGACAACCAGGAATTGTAAAAAATCTGAACCTCTTCACCATTAAAAACATGGGTTTCATTCTGAAAGAAAATTTAGGAGAAACTTTATTACTTCCAGCTAACCAGTCAAACCAGTCTGTCATTCTTAAAAAAAAAAATTTTGTATTGGCTGATGTTTGACAAACAGACCAGTTAGTTAGCAAATATAAACATAACTCACAGTTGTGCTGTTTTCTAAATAAATCTTTCGACAGGTTTAACTGGAAATAATGTTGACATATCGGTGGTTCACCGCGGAAAACAACTTTGATTAGCCTACTACCAGATGATTAATTAGTTATTATCAATAAGTGACAAAATTAGAAACAGAAAATTATGTTCTTTTTCATTGTATTAGAAATAAGAAATTGCATCCAATTACATATGCTGATTTAAATTACACTATTTTGCCTGATTACACTATTTTGCCTATACCGCTTTTTAAGGACTTCAAATTTTGTCTAATGGTTTGGATTGTTTGTACTTGGTTTTATTTTATTAGAAATGAAATATTATATTATATTAGAAATTTTAAAAAATATGTTCAATTACATAAAATCTTTCATTCTGTTAAAACAAGAAATTACATATTATTATTACATTGTATTAGATACATATATAAGAAATTACATTTTATTAGATACATACATAAAAAATGACATTTTATTAGATACATGTAGATGTATAAGAAATGACATTTTATTAGATACATGCACATGTACATGTATGTAAGAGATTACAATTTATTAGATACATGTATAAGAAATTACATTTTATTAGATACATGTACAGTACATGTATAAGAGATTACAATTTATTAGATACATATATAAGAAATTACATTTTTTTAGAGATAATAAATTACATTTTATTAGAGATAATAAATTACATTTTATTAGAGATAATAAATTACATTTTATTAGAGATAATAAATTAGTAATTACGTTTTTTTAAGAATTACATTTTATTAATAATTATGTTTTATTAAGAAATACATTTTGATTAGAAATTACATTTTGATTAGAAATTACATTTTGATTAGAAATTACATTTTGATTAGAAATTACATTTTGATTAGAAATTACATTTTGATTAGAAATTACATGTTGATTAGAAATTACATTTTGATTAGAAATTACATTTTGATTAGAAATTACATTTTGATTAGAAATTACATTTTGATTAAAAAATACATTTTGATTAAAAAATACATTTTGATTAAAAAATACATTTTGATTAAAAAATACATTTTGATTAAAAAATACATTTTGATTAAAAAATACATTTTGATTAAAAAATACATTTTGATTAAAAAATACATTTTTATTAAAAAATACATTTTGATTAAAAAATACATTTTTATTAAAAAATACATTTTGATTAAAAAATACATTTTGATTAAAAAATACATTTTTATTAAAAAATACATTTTTATTAAAAAATACATTTTTATTAAAAAATACATTTTTATTAAAAAATACATTTTTATTAAAAAATACATTTTTATTAAAAAATACATTTTTATTAAAAAATACATTTTTATTAAAAAATACATTTTTATTAAAAAATACATTTTTATTAAAAAATACATTTTTATTAAAAAATACATTTTTATTAAAAAATACATTTTTATTAAAAAATACATTTTTATTAAAAAATACATTTTTATTAAAAAATACATTTTTATTAAAAAATACATTTTTATTAAAAAATACATTTTTATTAAAAAATACATTTTTATTAAAAAATACATTTTTATTAAAAAATACATTTTTATTAAAAAATACATTTTTATTAAAAAATACATTTTTATTAAAAAATACATTTTTATTAAAAAATACATTTTTATTAAAAAATACATTTTTATTAAAAAATACATTTTTATTAAAAAATACATTTTTATTAAAAAATACATTTTTATTAAAAAATACATTTTTATTAAAAAATACATTTTTATTAAAAAATACATTTTTATTAAAAAATACATTTTTATTAAAAAATACATTTTTATTAAAAAATACATTTTTATTAAAAAATACATTTTTATTAAAAAATACATTTTTATTAAAAAATACATTTTTATTAAAAAATACATTTTTATTAAAAAATACATTTTTATTAAAAAATACATTTTTATTAAAAAATACATTTTTATTAAAAAATACATTTTTATTAAAAAATACATTTTTATTAAAAAATACATTTTTATTAAAAAATACATTTTTATTAAAAAATACATTTTTATTAAAAAATACATTTTTATTAAAAAATACATTTTTATTAAAAAATACATTTTTATTAAAAAATACATTTTTATTAAAAAATACATTTTTATTAAAAAATACATTTTTATTAAAAAATACATTTTTATTAAAAAATACATTTTTATTAAAAAATACATTTTTATTAAAAAATACATTTTTATTAAAAAATACATTTTTATTAAAAGGGGAATTTTTCCCGGGCAGCGGCGCTACGGCCTACTCTTATATCAAATTCCAACTGTCAAGGGATCTTTTATGTGCACTCCAATGTCTACACTGGACCTCGGTTTTTCGTCCCATCCGAACGACTAGGCAGCTGTCCTTGTCAGGCCCTCCTTCTGCATCACTGACAAGGGGAAATCACATCGGTACGAGATGAACTTTCTCGGCCAATGCAGGGATCAAACACCCGACCTCTAGGCTAGCGAACCAGCGCCTTATCCACTTACATGTAGCCACCGTGATCCCACATTTTGTTAGAAATTACATTTTATTAGAAATTACATTTTATTAGAAATTACATTTTATTAGAAATTACATTTTATTAGAAATTACATTTAATTAGAAATTACATTTAATTAGAAATTACATTTTATTAGAAATTACATTTTATTAGAAATTACATTTTATTAGAAATTACATTTTATTAGAAATTACATTTTATTAGAAATTACATTTTATTAGAAATTACATTTTATTATACATGAAAAGTAACATTCTATTAGAAATTAAAAATCACATTCAAATATGTCTATTAGAAATAAAGAGTACATGTATGGTAATTGAAACAAAATAATCAAATTCAATTAGAAATACAAATATAACATTTTAATTGAAATAAACAATTGCATTCAATTAGAAATAAACAATTGTATGTACATGTATTCAAATTAGAAATAATTACATTTGAGCTGGGCCACCTCTGGCAGGATGTCATTTAATCCCTCATCACTGCCCCCTCCCACCAAGGGTTTGCCTACATATGTGTACATTGTAAATGTACATGTATATTCTGTGCCTGGCGAGGCAGTTTGAAACATTTATTCAAGCCAAACAAAAGCGTGTGGATTAAATACTCGTACAAATATATGTAAATCTCAGGACGCATACAATATGCATGTATGAGGTATATTGATATAATATCCATTGATAAAAAAAACACATTTATAGTTTATTATAAAGCCGTAAGAAAGGTTTAGAAGATCAATGTTAAAAGAATTTATACAGAAAAAGTTCAATCTTGTTATAGTAAAGATTTAGAGATCTATGTTGAAATGAATGAAAGGTTTGTGTTTTCAATAGACCTGGGGTTCAAACATTGAATATCAATACACAATATCACATAGGCCTACAATGTACATAATTCAATGAAATTTTCCTTCCTTACACTGATGACGACAAATTCACTTGTTTACACCTTAAAGATTTCTATTGGTTTTTTTTTTAATAACGAGGTGTTATATACATAAATATTTTATCTTATTTTTGTCGAATAAAATTAAACAACGGTGTCATATGTCGTTTATGATATATTTTTTCAGTTCGTACAATAAAGCTTATTCAAATGACAAAGATGGTAGATACATATATTGAGAAGAACTTTGACCAGACGTATTTTGGTTATTAATACTGCCCCTTTTGTGTGATTTTATAAAGGTTTTAAGTTTTATGTCCACGTTTAAACTGATATATCATGAGGTAGAAGAATGTGGTAATTGTTGTTGAAGAATGCATAAACCGTGTCTGTAGTAAAAAACAATCTTGGCTTCATATCTGATGAATTTGTTAGATTACGCATTGTTGTGACCCACGCTACAGACCTTTTTAGTACTGTATTTATTTACACACCACTTACAAGTGTTGAACAAAAAATGTTTAAAGTGAGCAGTTGATAAAAATATTGGCATGGTTTTGAATCCCTGTTGTACGTGACAAGGAGTAGGGTCGCCTGTCCAACCGCATGGGTTTCCTCCGGGTCCTCAGGTTTCCTCCCACTGCTAAAGACCCCTACGCGCAAGCAAATTATTGAAAAAAAATTAAACCATATGTTTGTCCCGAAATGACGTAGTTGGTGTCGAGTGGACGTTAAACCCCATTTCTCTCTCTCTCTCTCCACTCAATGCAAACTACATGTACAGATAGATCATTGTGTGACTAATATATGGTATACTTTTGTTTCGATAATTCACTTGCACATAGGGTCTCTAGAAATAGGGGGAATCTGGAGGACCTGCAGAACGCTAGTTGACTCAGTGACAGACCTTATGATCTAAAATGGCATCCCTGTCATCTAAAGCGCACAAGTTACGCTACTCATAACTCATGTTTAAGTAGGGAATCGAAACAACACTAGTTGACTCAGTGACAGACCTTATGATCTAAAATAACATCTGTGTGATCTAAGGCGCTCAAGTTACACTACTCATAACTTAACAACCTTTTAAAATATATTTAAAATTTTGTTTAAAATTTGAAAACAAAGAATTGGTTCCATAGTATGTAATCGATACTGGTAATCTTTTTCTTGTTCTTGGGGGGGGGGGGGGGCGTACAATTGACATAAAGCTTAGGAAAATAACCTCTATGATTTGGAATTTGATAAAAATACTGCTTTTCAAGCAAGTAGAAAGGTAAACCGCATTTCATTTCCAAATTTTGGCAACTAAAAGACAACAGTAAATTTAATAGTAAATGCAGGAGAACTGCACTACACGCAAAACAAAACAAAAAAAATCTACAAGATAAACCTGCGGACAAGACAGAAAATAGACCATGCAAAAACTAAACAAGCTTTAAAACCGAACAGTGAATTTAAGTTTTTGACACTCTCTTTAATAATAAACAGTGACTAAAGGTAAGAGACACTCTCTTTCAAGACAAAAGTGAACTGAATTTACACAGCCCCTCGGGTTGGTTTTACGACTTTATCTCAATGTGTGGAAAGCTGTAAAATTTATCTATAAGAGTATATTGAAAAGGAAAATATATTTTTTTAATCCCTTTTTTCTTGATTTTTAGATTATAGATGAAGAATGATAAAAATGAATTAATTAAAAATAGGACAAACATATTAGTAATAAAACTTGAAATGACTGAATAAAGAAAAGTTTAATGTCCTACATTTTTGAATAATGACTTGGAGTGTTTGTTTATGAATAGGTGGGGTGGTGGGGGCAGGGTGCATGTGTATCCGTAGAACTTTGTTTGCTCAGTCGCACCGTAAAGGAGGTTGAACTCCATTTCATTTCATGAATTATTTGAAAGCTGAAGGTCCTTATTTACAACTGATATAGATTATGTTTTTGAATGTGAAAAAGTCTTTAGAAATGTGAACTCCTCAAATGAAAAGTGTTATCAGATGCTCTAGAAAGATTAAGCATGAAATTGTACTGGTAGTTTCAACTTAATAACACAAGAAAAGTTTGTTTTCATCAATGTTAATTTATAAAATGAGGAGTGTTATCAAGTGTTCTTGAAAGAAGAATCACAGATCTGTCTAGTTTCATCATAAACGGTATAAGAAGAGTTTTTTTGATTTTTTTTGTTAATGTGAATTCCTCTAAATGAGAAGTGGTATCAGGTGATCTATATGTAGATGGAAGGATAGGACATAAACAATCAAGATAACATGTCTATGTTCTGTACTGGTTTTATGCATGCGCATGCCTTCTCAAGGTCAATCAGTAAGTCAAGTGACATGGTTCCGATTCCCTGCTTGTACAGGACAAGGTGTAGGGTCACCTGTCCAATCTTATGGGTTTTCTATGGGTCTTCCGGTTTCCTCCCACTTCTGTAGACTCCTACATGCAAGTGAATTATTGAAATCAAATTGAACAATATGTTAGTCCCAAAAAGACTTAGTTTGTGTCAAATGGACCGTAAACCAAATTTCTGTCTCCCTCTCTCTCTGGTTTGTAGAGGCTGAGACATTCAGGGACTCGACAGTCAAAGGGTTAATTCATCACATCAAACATCATCTTGTCACTTGGATGGTACGAAAAGCCGAATTCATAGGGTTAATACATGACATCAAACAACATGAGGATGGGACAAAAAAAGAAAGGTCAAAGGGTTATTACATCACATAAAAACACATCTACATGTAGTTATCACATCAAACAGTTAGCACATACGTACAGAGTATACATGTATAAGACAAAGGCTTCCCTTCCAAGGAAAAAAGTATCGCACATGCATGTTGAAAAATACTCCAGACCAAACATTAAAGACATATTATGTACGATTTAAATAAAAAGCAACTTTTCTTGCTATAATAGTTCAAAGATACTGTATATAAAATGGGAAATGAATATATTGAATATTACTGTCAAATTACTTTGTTCTGTGTGAAGTTATGAATTTTTGAAGATTTGACATGTTTGAAGTTTTAAATGTACAGTACATATACTTGTAAAAGTCTGCTCTTTATTAGTATATTGCATAAGTTTTGTGTTGTAACATAAGAAACAAGTCGGCCAATTTGACAGAAAGCCCAATGATTGATTAACAACATCCACAGATGATGCGTTCTTGTATTATGTCAAATAATGGATGCTTCAAACAGATGCATCTACTTATTCCTAACTCAGAATTTATTTTACAGGGATGTTATTTCACTTATGTGTAAATATTCTGGTATTATATTCTAAGTTTTCATCTTTATTTATTCCTGGCATTATTTAACTTACCTTTAGACCAAACCAACTTCATTTTTAGTTCTTTGGGATCGTGATAAAGAATTAACCACTTGTGAATTATTTTTTGTTTATAATAAGTAAGATTTGGTTAAAGAGCCAGCCATTCTTGCTCTAATAGTTTGAAAATAGACAATGCAAAATTAATGTATATTGAAAATTTCTTTTAAATTACTCTATTGCGAGCGAAGATATTAGCCTTTGAAGGTTTGGCAAGATCTGTGCTAAGCCTCGCTTCTCCATTTTTAAATAAAATCAAAATATAGCTGAATCGTTCTACTCTACTTAATATTGGAGATACATGTACATACGATCCGATGGCATCGGGAGTTGATTTTGGTCTTGTCATGTTAATAATAAGTTTATATAACATTTTAGGTCTAAAGAAAGACCTGCAATAGCCAGATTTACCTCTTTCATAATGTTTCTTTAAACTGTAAACATTTAGAACTAAAAGCTTTTGATTTGAGTAGGCCTACCTACACATGTATCAGTATTATTTTTTTATATTCTTTTTTAAAAAAGACAATTTAACTTACTCTTAAGGCCCAAGCATTTTTATTTTAAGTCCTTCAAGATCTTGTGAATAATGTGTCATTTGAATTTTAAAACTTAAACATTTAGAACAATAAAAATATGTACATGTACCTATAAGCATTCTATTTTTTGAATTTTTAAAATTTCTGCAAAGAAACAGGAAACAAAAATTCAAATAGTGTTCCCCTTACATGTACATGTATGAACAAACATTCAGATTGGCGAGGCCTAAATATATACATGTAATGCTTAGTTTCCTATTATATTTATTTATTTATTTTCAGAATTCCTGTTTTCTGTTAATTTCATTATTTTGATGGGGTTATTTTTTTTGTGATTTCAGATGTTTTATGTGAGATATTGTAGAGCATTATTTGAATGCCATGATTGATTTTATTACGAATCAGCAGGTGAGGCCATTCAGTATTTAATCAAAACTGTAATATTTTGTCTGCGTTATCACCTACTGTGGAAGCAGACTTTAAACCACCAGCTGCTGCTGCTGCTGCTACCGCTATGTTAGTCTAATCAACCATCGCACAAATTCAAAGGAATAGCCAGTGGAACTGGGTGAGTGTTGAACAACACTACGGCTAGAAAATGATAAATTTTATGTTAAATCATGAACGAAAAGATGCCGACATTTTCTTATTCTGTCAGCCACGAATGGGCTGGTTGGTGGTGCCATCGAGATCTATCCGCAGTATATTCGTTTGTAAGCTAGTGTTGAAATTTTGCACCTGTCATTAAACAATTAGCATATCGACTAAAAAATTATTAAAATGATGAATAATTCATCTTCCTATATTCAACTTAAAATCTGTTGAGAGGTGATTTATAAATATCTGTTTTTAAATTACCAGTTACACAGATCTACCTGCCTGTCCAGCTTCTCCAACTTTATAAAGGGGGTGTTTCTGTTGCCCCTCCATACTTCTTGTAATATTGAAATGTACATGTACTGTATGTTTATTGTTTATTTCACCTGGTTGTATTGCAATGCATGTATTGTAGGACTCAAGGACAATTCATCCCTGGACAAATTATCCAAGGACAAATTGGTGGTATGCGAATAGTACCAGGTGACAAATTGTCTGGTGACGAGATGTCCGGAGACGAAATGTCTTGCACCTGTATTGCAGTATGATTATGGACTGAAATACATAGCTTTGGATTCATTTCTGTGTCTATCAGGCTTTAGATTTCCTTTTGTTTGATTCACATGAAGTCATAAAGGAGGACCTCAAGTCATTAAAACTTATCACAGATATAAAAGCATCTTGCTAGGTTTACAAATATACTCATTGACCTTTTGATCTTAAAGATGGCTCTTCGTTGATAAACCACGTACTCACTTGATTACCTGGATAATAAACAATACATGTAGACACGCCTTGATTACCTGGGTAATATGGCACGGACTAGAGAATTAATTATACCACACATCAGTTACCTATAAGATTGTGTAACTTTCCTACTTTAAACAGCTGACATGATTACTGATCAAGCTTATAACCCACTTGAGACGTGCATGTGCACATGTATCATAATGTCTGTCATTGAGTCAACAGGCGTGGTTTCGATTCCCCAGTTGTACGTTACAAGAAGTAGGGCCATTTGTCCAACCTCGTGGGTTTTCTCTGCCAGGTCCTCTAGTTTCCTCCCACTGCTAAAGACCCCTACTCCCAAGTGAATTATTGAAGTTAAATTGAGCCATAAAATTGAACCATGTGTTAGCCCCAAAATAGCCGAGTTAATGTCGAGTGGAATGAATGAATGAAAGGGGGTTTAACGTCCTACGCTTAAGCACCGTACCTGGGCTAATTGAAGACGGGCATACGCCACAGTGTGCAATGAGGGAAATTTTGCCCGGGCAGCGGCGCTACGGTCTACTCTTATATCGAATTCCAACTGCCAAGGGATCTTTTACGTGCACTCCAATTTGTACACGGGACCTCGGTTTTTCGTCCCATCCGAACGACTAGGCAGCTGTCCTTGTCAGGCCCTCCTTCTGCATCACTGACAAGGGGAAATCACGCCGGAAAATCGAGATGAACTTTCTCGGCCAATGCAGGGATCGAACACTCAACCTCCAGGCTAGCGAACCAGCGCCTTATCCACTTAGCCACCGTGATCCCTAATGTCGAGTGGACATTAAACCGCTCTGTAAGTAAATTAAATGACCCTGAATGATCCCGTCTTATTTAAAATTTATTTTAAAGTCTCAATGTGTAGTTTAAGTGTAAACTATAATATTGTGGAAGATGAATCTCAGATCGAACCATGTGTTCACAGTAGAATTTACACATACACTGTACATATAAATCCCACCATTCACCAATCTGCTTTGAGCGTTGCGTCACAAAAATTTCTGCACCTTCAGATGGGAATATTATATTTTAACCCTCCGCAAAAAATCTTCAAAACATATCAAATTTTTAATTTATTCATTCACTATATGCGTCCTCTCTTTAATTTTTTTTTCACCTAAATCTTTTATAAGATTTATCTGTTCTTAAATTACCTTTTGATCTAGCAGCTACATACACAGATTTACCTGCCTGTCCGTCCAGCATCTGCATCTTTATAAAGGGGGTGTTTCTGTTGTTCCACGCTTCTCGTTATATTTAACGTTTATAATTTTGTTGTTTATTGTTTATTTTACCTAGTGATCTGCTTTGAGAGTTACATCACAAACATTTCTGCACCTTCAGATGGGAATATTATATTTTAACCCTACTCAAAAAACCTTCAAAACATATCAATTTTTTAATTTATTCATTAAACATGCATTATGCAAGAGCTACATGTAAATCTGTCTACTGCAGGTCTCTCTTTGGGCCTGAAATGTTTTCTAAAGTATTAATGAGACATTAATTAACTGATCCAGGCCTTGATTAACTCTGGATGGCATCAGATTTCTCTGATATTAAACAGATTAAAACGATTCAGCAACACTTTGATTTAATCAATATGGCAGACCAAGAAGGTTCGAGACTTAGCTTCGATCAACCAGGATCGTGGTTGAAATTATTGCACATGTCTGTCAAACCTTAAAACGCCAATATCTTCGCTTCAAATAGAGTAATTTGAATGAAATTTTCAAATTATTCAGTTTACATCATCTACTGTCGAACTATTATAACAAGAATGGCTAGTTTTTATCTATATCTTACATAATGCCCCTTTAACTATATGCATCCTCTCTTTAATTTTTCTCTCACTGAAATTATATAAGACATGCTTGTACATATGGTATACGATTACTTTACATATGTGATTAGAGACCGTACACACTACATAATAACCACCATTATTATTGTTGGTTTTATGAGAAATATTTTTTCTCGAGTCATGCTTTGACGAATTTAATGGCTGATTTTAGATGTAGAATATTTTGTATAATTATATGTGAATTTGATATGCGTAGTTGAGTGTACATGTACATGCTGTTTACCTTTTAATTTTTGTTGAATGTATTTTTCTGTGTGAATTCTGGTTTTAAAGACATCCATTCAGACGTGTGTTGTCTATTGTATTGATAAATGTCGACAGGGGCTCATTATTTACAGGGCAAACACTGCTAATGACATTATAAAAAAAAATGATTTAAATCGTATCTGAATATAATATCCTTGCCTTAAAGAACTATAAGTGATTGTCAAATCAATATCTGAATAGGGTTCTCTTTCAACTGGTGTACATGTACACATGCTGTTGGGGCAAAATTCTTTGGCTAAGTCCTAGAGAACTAAAATTAAAATCAGCTTCTGACCAGGACCCTGTTTCTCGAAATCCAAATTTTAGTACCTACTCGAATCTGATTGTCTTAGCGCTAAAATTAATGTAATATTATCCAATCAAATTACTAAAATCGTATTTTATCTTAGTTAAAATTATGTGAAACAGGCCCCTGTGTTGTAAAAATGTAACAACTACGTGGTGTATTCATAAAAAAAACTTTTGACAGGTGGAATTTGCTGAAGTATTTTAAAGTTATCCATATATTATAGTATCATCATATTCCTGATAGAATTTACAATAATACATGTATTATTTACTATATACGAAATAGGAGATGTCATTGCAACACCTACATTACTTTCAAATTTGAATGGGAACATGTCAGCAATACAATAACTAACTAGAATGAACGCATTTTCTTTATATTAGGTATGATAATGTTTATATAAATATGATAAATTATATATTCATACATGTACCTTGGGTTTATTTTTGGTAGAATGAACAAACTGATTGCTCACTATAATCATCTCCTCACAGCTGGTTTATATTTTTAGGTAGTGAAAAAAGGCTTAGAAATATTTAAATCATAGATGTACATGTAATAATGTTTACATGTACATGTATATTGTAATAATAAATTTTTGATGTTGATTTTTTATTTAACAAATTATTTGCTCGCTATTATCATTAACAAATGTTTTGTATTTTTACATAGATGAAAATAAGATGTAGAAATATTAATATCTTAGATATAAAAAAGTTGTTTTTGGGGTAATAAGGTTTACAGGTGTTATGTATTTTTACGAACATGAAATAAAATGTGGAAATATTTATTTAGTTTGATATTAAAAATGTATTTTAGTACATTTTACATACCCACGTAATAAGATTTACAAATATTTATAGTCGGTGATAATAATGCGTATTGTACGTGATTCACCGATTCGTAGCAATAAAACTAATTTAAATGTCGTTGTGTAAATTGAGAGAATTAAATAGAAACGTATAAAAGAATAGTTTGGATTTAACGGATTTCCCAGCAAGATACAGTATTCATGATTATTCATGTGTAGTGAATCAGAAATATAAATCTATGGGTCGTGCTGGGCAATTTGCCCACATTTGTATCCCGTCATCTATTGTGGACATACTTTGTATTCTGTTTTATTAATAATCTTCAGTAATTGTCCCCACGACAAGTAGTTTGTGTAAAGAGAATAAGATATGTGTGTATTCTTATGATAAATGGACATGACTTATTCAAATCTATTTTGTTTGGTTTTTGTGGTCAAGTGTGGTTTTTGTGATACTTGACCACTACCATACATATATTTGTATATTATTAAATCTTCAGAAAGCTGCTTAAAGGTCAATAACTGGCCTGAAAATTTTTTTTTTTAGTTGTACCACACAGTTGTCAGGGCACTATATAATAAACTGGTCCCTCAAGAACAATTCTATAAAATACACGCCATTGAAATGTTGTGTATGAAATAGTAATATTTAATGTTCGCAGATAAAATCAAAATATTTTAGGTCTAATTTTATATGACAATCCAAATCTTTTAGATGATAACAATTCTAATATATTTAAAATTTATGTTTTAATAATATATTTACACAATGCAATAGTTATTTGGGTTTTATTTCATAATTTAACATGAAAATGTAATATGTATTTTAAGGTTTCTCCAAGAAATGTAAATATATTTGTAACTTGATTTGTCTATATCTCCACCTTTGTTTATTGTAGATATAAGATTTATCTACAGGTAGTTTATGTTTATAGATAACTTTTAAAGGCCTTTTCCTGTTGTTTACTCTGGTTCACTTTATTGTATAAAATGTTGTTTAAACTGCGTACATACACATACCTAATATGTATAAAAAATATCATTAACAAGACATTAATAAAGAAAACAAACAATGTCAGACAAGATGACAGGCATCAATAGGATAAATTGTTCCTAATTTTTCCCATAACATAAATATTCCCATGAGATGAATTTTTCCTAACATAAATACATATTCCCATAAGACAAATATTCCCATGACATAAAAAAGGGGCTCATTTTGTTTAGACTCTTTTCTTGACAATTCCTTAACAAATAATCTGAAGAAATCAAGTTCTTTCTTTATAGTTTGAAATGCGATCTACATGTGTATAACACCTTGTATCAAACAACCCACCAATAATAAATAACATACACAAAAAATATTCTGTCTTTCAACTATCATTTAAAGTATTCATTACTGTGTTCAAAGCTTGGTAGTAACTACATACTTAGTGTGTATACACCCTTTGATGTTTGTCAATGGCGCGTGACTTACAGTTAGTCCACTGGTCAAGCTGTTGTCCAGTGGGCTGACCAGTTTAACAAGCAAATAAGAATTTGATTGAGACTCGAGTTACAGAAATCTATCACTCCATTAAGCTTTGTAGAGATCCTGTCAGCTGGTCATTAAAAGCCGACCTAAGGTTTATTTATAGTATATTATATACCTGCCTTGAAATGAGAATTTAAAAGAATTTAAGCCTAAACGCAACAAATACAGTTAAATTGATAGTTTTTATGTGTAAATACACTTAAAGATTTATGTAAAAATTGGGATAATGCTAATAAAATATCTAGCTAATTTGAAATATATCCAGGCCCTTGTTAGTTTATTTCTGGTTTGCTATAAATGTATTCATTTGTGATTCTACAATTTAAATTCCAACACAGACTCTTAAACTACATGTATCAATCTATAAATTAGATGTTTTTTTTTTATTTTAATATCAAAAACTTTATAATGTTCTGGGGCCGGTTGCACAAAGCTCCGTTATCTCTTAACGATCCGTTAACTTTAACGGACAGAAAGATTGTTGCTGAAAATAAAGGCCCAGAACATTCTGCGGTGCAAATTTTTCCTACAGATTTATGCTAATATAAAAATTAAAGAATTCTATAGTGTTTTCTGTAGTAATTTTAACGGAAAGTTTACAAACAACACGTCACCAAGATATGTCCATTAGAGTTTTAACGGATCGTTAAAATAACTTAGTTTTGAGCAACCGACTCCTGGTGGTTTCATGCCCATTGACTGATCTTCCAAACAGTATACATCAGAGTTCCTCTTTCTCTTTGAGTGGGCATTGAGTGGCCGAATTGTTTGCACATGCTCGCTGCATCATGAAATCTGTCATTGAGTCAACTGGTGTGGTTTCGATTCCCTGGTTGTACGCGACAAGAAGTAGGAACTCATCTGTCTAACCTCGTGGGTTTTCTCTGGGTCCTCTGGTTTCCTCCTACTCCTGAAGACCCCTATTCGCAAGTGAATTATTGAAATAAAATTGAACTATATGTTAGTCACAAAATGACCTAGTTTGTGTCGAGTAGATGTTAAACCCCTTCTCCCCCCCTCTCTCTCTCTCTCTCTGCGTTAGACATTCTGAATTTATATTCATATTCAACATTTAGTAGGATTAAAAGCTTGAAATGTAATGAAATGGGGATTTAACGTCCTGCTGTTCGGCTCCTAAACTGGGCATATGCCATACAGAGTGCTATGAGGGAAATTTTGCCCGGTCAGCGGCACTACTGCCAAGGGATCTTTTATGTGCACGCCAATGTGTACACGGAACCTCGGTTTTGTGTCCCATCCGAATGACTAGACAGCTGTCCTTGTCAGGCCCTCCATTGAAAGCTTAAATAAATGATTAGAAGCTAATTAATAATCGACAAAATATTCCATCTGGCATAGAAAAACAGAACTGGAAGAAACGTGACGTTCGTAAAGATTTTTGATGTTTTGTTTACTGGAGTATATTTTAGTATATTTTACTGCTGAGTTAATCATGAAAAGTCTATTTGAGAAAGTAAATCCAAGATACAAATGGTGGACAAATTTTGTCTATGTTAACACTGACCGAATGATTTTGTTTTCAAATGTCTTCATCAGACAACAACTTGTTGCCGTCAACGTGATGTTATTTTGAATTTAAGGTCTGGGTAAACATTGGCGTGGGGCCAGAACATTTCCGACGAATTTACCTAGTCTTTAAAGTGTTCTTTTGCAGCTTAAAGGCTTTTCTTCGTGTATCTAGAAAACTGAGTTAAATGTACGGTATTTCTCTTAATGAAGCGTTTTATTCTAGCTGTAGATTTAATGTTCTTGTATGAAATGTAGATCGTTTCAAACCCAATGGACTGGTCTAATAAAAATAGACAAATGTCATACAGCCAGAGCAGAAGAGTGGCATGTTAAACACCATTTTATTTCCTTTGAGAGTTGAAATTCGACAAAGAGAGAGGGCAGTGGGCAAAATTCAGCTCATAGTACAGTCTACCTGGCGCAGGCCCATCTTTATTAATCCTGTTGATGCCAAAAATTAGGACTTTAAACCCCATTTAGTTTACACTGTTATACCTAAAGCTCTTTTTTTACCCTCTATACAAATTGATCCATCTTTCAAGATGACCTTTCTTTACAATGGATATCAACGTAGATTTACCTCTGTTTGTATAGTACATTGATTATTATATAGGTCTTGTGTCATTTTAACGTAAATATTTGAACATCGTCGCAACAATGGCTGATTACAACTGATCTATAGTTCAAAGAAATGATGACTGTGGGTTGTTAATAAAATAAATACACGACCATGTGTTCGAGGGTCTTTTTAATAATTTTGTTGTATTAGGGGATTTTCTATATGGGTCATTAGGCTAAGCCTATAAACATCCAGACCATGTGCTCTTATTCAGTTCTTGTGTTTGATCGTTTTGATTGTTTGTTTACCTACCTTTGGTGTTGACAAGAGAGAAAGGAAAAGAATTGGAAAATATATGTATAAGTTATTAGATGAGAGATGTCTTTGAATAAATTACTAATAATTTCTCCCAAATATGCGAATCAAATCCTCACTTTTGAATAGAACCTATGGTTAATGCTATAAAGATTAATTCAGAAGTGTCTTAGTCTTATGTTCAATTAATGTAAACCATTTTACATGAATACCAGGTACTACTCTATTGCTAAAAATTGAGTTAGACTTAGAAATATCTTCGAGAAATTAATATTAATTCTGTTCGAAATAAGGACATACATCGTGAATCTTCACCATTGAATGCGTCTTATGATGAATGTTTCACAGACATTACTACATGTAGTATGTTATTTTATACTATCCTATTTCCGAAAATTAATGGCTTCTGGTGGGTTTGGGTGGCCGAATGGTGCTTTAAATAATAAAATATATATCATTTGTGTCAAGTGGATGTTAAACGCAATTTCTGTATCGCTCTCTTTCATGTAATTAGGGCTTGACACCATTTTCAATGATCAACAATTTGAATTTCATATCATTTGATTAAAATCTCTGTTGCTTATTGTTTTGTGGGACACAGGTGTAGAAGAAGCCACAGTGGATTTTCATTTTTCTAAACGAAATAAAGTGCCTGTAAATAATAAAACACTAATTTTGAATGAAACTTAATAATACTGAATTTACTTTGAATTAAATAGTTGTGGACTATTAAATTAGCACCTCTGGAATGCTCAGCTGGCAACTTATCTTTGCAGGTTGATTATTGTGTTGAATCTACGATGTTATCGTTATATATTTGGATTAAATTGTGTCACCGTAATCCTGTATTATCAATGAATTAGTATATTCGCGCTATCGAGTATTCGATCTATTGAAACAGATATACTATCATTAAATATAGTCACCTATATATAGCGATTAAATCTCATAGTCTCCAGGCCTCAAACATCACTTTATACTTGACATATCACTACGTCTATCTTCTTTCTGGGTTAATCCTGGCACCAACGTATCAATACGCCTCTTGTATTCGTAGATAATCTCAAATAATTATACCCTTGTTAGTATATGTGCAACTACGCATATATGTATAACTGCAGACTTTATATTTGTTGTTTATTGTTTGCAATGTCTGTGTAGATTGTGTCTTGTCCGCAGGTTTGTCTAATCGTTTTTGTTTGTGTGTAGTGCAGTCCTCCTGCGCACTTACTGTTTGGAGAAGACTTGGGATTATGTAAGGAGTAATTGATTATATTGCGCTAAAACCTGTCTGTGACTGAGGAGTAATTGATTATACATGTATAGAGAGGTAAAAGCTGTCTGTAAGCTATGAGCAGTTTTTAAAAGCACGATATTAACATTAACATACATGTATGTATATATCCACGACAGATCCTTGCTTATAATGATTTTGGAGAAAACTTTCAGATTATCTGAATAGTTATTAATCATACAGAGGTAAAAGCTATAACACCTTAGCAGAATATTCAGGATTAAAGGACAAATATAGCTTTCAATCCAAATGTGTTAATTGTTAGAAGTATTCCTGTAGATACTGTATAAATACAAATTATTCAGAAATGATTCGAATGGACCAATCCTTATGTAAGTTATGATTGTTTTAAAAGTTTCCATTACTTTCTATTAATTTATGATGACATCTTTTCTTGTCTTGAATGTTGGTCAGTCCCAGAAAAATAACTCATTTACTATTTGAAGAACACATTTCAGCGCTTCCTTTTTGTTAAATTGTAATAAAGACATCAATGAATGTTGTCCTGCTAATGCATTTAGACATTAAAGATTCAAAAGTTATTTACTCTTAATTGTTCTGTTTCTTTGTTGTTAAGATTTGAGGCTTATGTAGTTGCAATAAAATATTTTGATATTATGAGCATACTACTATTCTGCATAGGGTAAGCAGAGATACATGTAAGCAATTTGAATATTTAAGATTTTTTTTTATGAATGAGATGATTGTATTTAGGCAGAAGATAACAAATGTTGATATACAATGATAAATGGATCACAATATATAGACAATACATCAAATTCATACAATTATAGTAGATATTATCTTTGATGTTTAGTTTAGATTTATCTCTGATTAAAACATCAATTTATCATTATCTATCAAAAAAATAATCATTAAAGTTTTGATATTAAAAGCTTTTGCATAGAACATGTGTTTATGAACTGATATAAGATTGTTCATCAGGAGTGACAAAATTATAACATTCCAGTACTAATTATGACCTCAGATATGCCTTTCAACCTCAAACGATTAAATTCAGAAAAAGTGTTCAATTTAAAGGACCTAAGTCCGTAACTCAAAATCCTCTTAAATCTTTAACATCGAAAACACAAATTTTTGGCCACTTTAAATCAATATTGATGATGTAAACTTATCGGGAAAAGATAAGCTTCTGATATCCGATGTTTTAGATAAAATAATTTTTTTAACATTGGTACACGAGTCGTGTACCATAGTGTGCTTTAGCTCCAGTTTTAATAAGAGACTTACGGAGCGAGGCTAGACATATTGCAACATACCATACGGCGTATATTGACTGGACTAACCAGGCGCTATAGATATTTGCACAAGATTAAGACTACATGGCTTATTTCGCCGAACGTAACTGATTTGAAATTTGGTAAAAAAGGAAACCATTGAATGTAAATCAGTTTATATACATTCATATTACAGTATTATATGCGTTGAGACCCACTTTTGACAATTTCTAGGTCCAAAATGTTAGCGATTTAGCCCCTTTAAGGTTTACAATCAATTTATCTCACTTAGGCCATTTTGGGACTAACATATGGTATTAACATATGGTTCAGTGGGCAAGACATTGGCTTGCTAACCTGAGGTCCAGTGTTTCATTAAGGTGGTTCATGCCTGAGACACTACCAGGCAAGGAATAATGAATTGCTGTTTGGATGGGACAGAAAATTAATGGTCCTGCATATACACATTAGCATTTAGAATTCGAAATTAGAGTAGACCTTATCGCTGCTGTGCGGTCAAAATGGTGCATGCCCGTTTTCATTAGCCTAATCTGAGCAGAACCTAAGGACATTAAACCCTATTTCATTTGATTCCATTAACTTTATTCATTAACTATTTTTCAGGTAATAAAATGGTTGATTTTGTGCGGAAGTGTCCCTGTCTTAAACCCCAGATAGAGGATGACATCACCACATTAGATTACAGACATTGTAGTCTGGCAGACGTTCCGAGCGAAGTTTTTAATTTTGAAAGAACTTTAGAAGAACTTCTGACAGATTCAAATCAGATTCGAGATTTGCCCAGGGTGAGTATACTAAGATACGAACTTGTAAATATTGACGACCATGTTTCTTGAAAATAAATTAGAGAAATGTGATATACTTCATACCGGCGTATCCTTGGACAGACCAAACTGTCTGAAACTACTTCTTCTTGGATTTCCTCAAATCACCCAAGTTACGTGAATAGCAGTCTGTATTGTATTAGTAAGTGCAGGAAGAGCGAACTATGTGTAAAACAAGACAGAAAATAGACATGGCACAAAATAAACAAATATCAAATAAAGTGAATCAATCCGGGGACCAAATGTTTAAGAATGCTATCTATAGATGTAAATAAAAAGAATTTGGATTCTAACCCCCCTATAACTTTTTTTTTTGGCTTGGGTTCTAGATACACTTTGCTTTGGATAACAAACGAATCTGTGAAAAATATTTTGTATCTCATATACACGTAATCCTTTCAATGCCTAACTCACTCCTTTCTCAGCCCTCCATCCTGCACCACTTACAAGGAGAAACCGCGCCTGGAAAATCCTGAGTTATTTTTTGGGTTAACCCTTGATCTCGCTTTAACTCATACATATTATCAAGCACTAACCAGGTCTCAGGTTCGCTCCTGGTGGTGGCTGAGAAAGTTTCTCAGGATTATCTGGAGAGGTGTTTCTACTTGTCAGTGGTGTCTAGTCATTCGGATGGTATGGAAACCCAAGGTATCATGTACATCTTTACAGTTGAAATTCCAAATAAGAATAGGCCATAACACCACTGTCGAGGCAATTTTCTCTCTTAGTACACTGCACAGCATATGCCTGTCTTCATTAGTCCAGTTGATGTAGAAAAGTAGGACATCTAACTGGGCCTTTATGTTTGAGGTGCACTCTTGCTGTTGTGCTCTATTGCTCACCTAAATCTTGATCTAGACGTGTGTATTATTGTGATACTTTGTCCTCCATAATCTCCCAACTGTACATTTTATTTCCACAAAAAGCCTCAGCAGGTGTTATTCATGTTTACTTCTGATTTACGTCCTTTGTCAATCGTTATAACACAATACTTAAATCTGTAATCATATGGGTGCATCTTTAAAAATATAAAAGAAACTAAATTATAACAATAGCATCACATATGATTACTTGTCTCATCTCCTGAGGGGGGTGGATGGCTGAATGGTTGGCATGTGCGTGCTGTATCATAAAGCCTGTCATTGAGTCAACTGGCATGGTTGCGAATCCCCAGTTGTATGTGACAAGGAGTAGGGTTGCATGTCCAGCCTCGTCGGTTTTCTCCTGGTCCTCCGGTTTCCTCCCACTGCTAAAGACTCCTACGTGCAAGCGAATTATTGAAATAAAATTAAACCATATGTTAGTCACAAAATGACCTAGTTTGTGTCGAGTGGACATTAAACCCATGTCTCTCTTTCTCATATCCTGATCTGAATTCAAGAAGAGCGATTTTCAATTTTTTCCTATACCAGGAGAGCATTTTGCAGCCCCCCTTGGATTTTTAAGAGGTGAAGGTTTGTTAAACCCCATTTCATTTCTATAGGATGTTGGTAGTGTTACATCCCATTAATTTTTATTTTATGTTGTGCACACAGGTTATCATATCAATCAGACATCGTTTTAGTGTCCTTCCTCTGATTTAGACCAGACTTATCCTGTTTAACGTATTGATCGAAGTTCAAGAAAACTCCCTTGTTATTTGCACTGGTGGGTCGTCTGCCATTTACGTTAAGGATGTAAAAGATACATGCCGTAAAGTTGTAAAACACGACATCACTCAGTGGGTGGCTGATTAAAATATCTCACTTGGTGTCGAACTCAGCAATTAAAACACTGTAAACATAGTCGACATGAGAAAAGAAAGCTTTTCTCCTCAATTACCTTGTTGTGGTCTGTATCCTATCAAACCTCTTTTTTATAATTTTTTTATATTTTTGGCTTAGCTTGATTAAAAACAGCAGGACTCAAAAACTTGTTTGAATGTTTAAATTGGTTTCTTGTTAGTTCACTTTCACCTTCTGAGGTACATTGTATTTTGAATCTTATGCACGCTACACGATTGTTAAAGTGGAATCTCGTAAGTGAATAGAAGTCCAAAATTGGTTAAATTCCATTCAGAATCTGCAGGTGATACATGTATAAATGGGATATATGTACTTATATGGTCATCTTTGTTAAAATATTTTGATAGTCCTCATTTTAATCCAGTTCAATCCAAGCTACGGAATTATCCACCTTTGTTATTTTTGATTATATTTGTTTTATTTAAATGTTAAATAATCAGTGAATACGTATTAGCATTGAATAATCCTCGAAAACTTTAGATATTGTCCGAAAATAATGCAAATAACAATTAGTTACTTTATTTTTTCTTAAAGTTATTGACATATTTTCACGGAGACACTTGTCTTGGAAATCACAAAGGTGGAGATGGACGTTAAAGATGCATTTCCGGGTACAAACTTTGTGATTTGACGATATATTTGGAATAAACACATATTTTAAGTAACCAATCTATCAAAAATTTGCTTCAATTCCCTTTCAAAACTCTGTTTTCGCCGGGGATACCTGTCGCTGTAAGTAAGCTGTTGTTAAACGAAATGTCTGCCAATTTAACTTCATTGTGGGAGGGTCCATATTTCAAAATATATCCATCATTACTTACTTTACATTTACCATATTATTGAGGCCTAAAAAAATTCTTAATTATTTCTGTCAACTTCTTTTTATACCTTTTAATTGCAGAGATTTTGTACATTGACACCCCACAATGTTTCCAAAACCGCCTAACCATTTGACCAAGAAATAACAACTGCTCCCTGACCTAAGCTAGCAGACAATAAGCAAGCAAATCCTGTCGGGTTGACAGTTAGTGATTCCCTGACAATATTGCCCAGTCCTTGCCCCATGGGCGATTTTCGCGTAATCTAGTATTTTTCTATTAAGATTGGGTATCTATACTTTTCATAAATACCAAATTTGCCATACTTTTATTGGAAATAACCAGCCAATAAATACTTTGGTGGGAACCCATCTTTAACCCTGAAGCCATCATCATCTTAATTATCTGTTAGTTTTAGGATCATCTGCTCAACCTTGTGGATTTCCTCCGGGCCTTCTGGTTTTCCCCTACTACAAAAGAGCCCTATCAGAAGCAAATTATTGAAATAGAATTGTACCCTGAAGTGACCATGGTTTATGTTGAGTGGATAATAAAACCCTTTTAAATATGTGTTTAGTCCAAATATATCGTCAAATCACCAAGATTGTACCCGGGAATGCATCTTTAACGTCCATTTCTCTCCCACCTTTTTTCCAACCTCATAGGTTTTCTCCGAATCCTCCTGTTTCCTCCCACTGCTAAAGACCCCTACGCACAAACAAATTATTGAAATAAACCATATGTTAGTCCCGAAAAGACCTTGTTTGTGTCGAGTGGACGTTAAACCCCATATCTCTCTCTCTCTTTGTTTATATACACGGTTATATGTATTGATTGATAAAGATGTGGAATTAATTAATAATTGATTGAGCTGGTTGTTAAAAAAATTAATTAAGCGGCCAACTACCAGATGTTTTTATCGAACATTTACTAATGGTACCAGTAGAAACTTTTCCTTATGGTACCAGTAGAAACTTTTCCTTAAAACAAACCTTTTGTTTTCTTATATTTTATTCTAATATCTTGAAGAACAATTAAACATGTTCTCTCAATCAATTTCTTTCTATAAAATTCTAGATAAAAGAGTTTGTATTGATCTTTTTATTCAGCGATTTGTTTATTTAGCGATTTGTTGTCCTTTGTGCTATAATGTTGAGAAGTTTTTAAACAGTTTTTATTAAAAGTACTTATCCAGTCTAGGTTATAATTAGGTTTTGTCCATGATACATGTAATATCAGGTACAAATTTAGGCTTGTTATTTTTTCTGGCACCAATTTGTCTTTTTGTTGGTTTATTATAATATAATTTTAGTAGATGAAATGAAACGGGATTTAACGTCCTACTGTTATGCACCTAACCTGGGCTAATGGAAGACGGGCATACGCCATATACAGTGTGCTATGAGGAAATTTTGCCTGGACAGCGGCACTGCAGCCTACTCTTCTATCGAATTCCAACTGTCAAGGGAACTTTTATGTGCACGCTAAAGTGCAACCGGGACCTCGTTTTTGTCCCATCCAATCGTCTAGACAGCTGTCTTTGTCAGGCGCTCCGTCCTGCATCACTGACAAGTGGAAACTATGCCAGAAAATTAAGATAAAAGTCATTGTTTGATAAAATTATCTGTAAGACTATGGAAGCATTGCGTGTAATAAAGTTATCTGCAGTTGCTCAGTGAGTAAGACATTGGCTCGCTAACATGGAGGTCCTGTGTTCGATCTTGGTGTTGGCCAACAAAGTTTATTTGGATTTTTCAGTGTTGCTTCCACCTTGTCAGGGGGCCTGGCAAGGACAACGTTTAGTTGTTTGGATGGGTAAGAAAAACAAGGTCCTGTGTTCAATCTTGGTGTTGGCAAATAAATTTCATATCAATCTTGTCAGGGACCTCGGCAAGGGCAATGTATAATTGTTTGGATGGGAAAAAAACCCAAGGTCCTGTATACAAGATCCCTTTCTATAAGTGCATTTCGCATATAATAAAATAAGAAGTTGTGAATGCATAAAGTTAGGTTATTATGAGTGATTATTATTATTTGTATGTTTTTGTAATTTCAGGAGTTATTTTATTGTCATGGTATCAGAAAGTTAAGTATCAGTGATAATGAAATCATCAACATTCCACCAGCTATATCTAGTCTTATCAATCTCGAAGAATTAAATTTTAGCAAAAACGGTAAGTTAAAACAATGTCTTATAGCAAATTAAAACAATGTCTTTTAGTAAGTTAAAACAATGTCTTTTAGTAAGTTAAAATAATGTCTTTTAGTAAGTTAAAATAATGTCTTTTAGTAAGTTAAAATAATGTCTTTTAGTAAGTTAAAACAATGTCTTTTAGTAAGTTAAAACGATGTCTTTTAGTAAGTTAAAATAATGTCTTTTAGTAAGTTAAAATAATGTCTTTTAGTAAGTTAAAATAATGTCTTTCAGTAAGTTAAAACAATGTCTTTTAGTAAGTTAAAATAATGTCTTTTAGTGAGTCAAAATATTGTTTTTAGTGAGTGGAGGCATGTCAAAACAATGTTTTATAGAAAGTCAAAATAACGTTTTATATCAAGTCAAAATAGTGTCTTCTAGTAACTCAAAATAATGTTGTTCAGTATTTCAAAACATGTCATTCATTTAGCACATGCAAGTCAAAACAATGTGTTGTCTAAAAAATGCAAAGAAGAGTGAATAACAGATATATTTGCTTAGACTGGAGATTGGAGAAGAGCCATCTTGACATAAAAACATGATTATCCGTCCTTGAAGAAGTTAGTCAGGGGCTGCTAACCAAATTTTCATTACAGCTCTTAACATTTAAGTAATTTCTTTGTATGCAGATAGTTAAGAATAACTTCTCAGGTCACCATTTTACTAAACAAATAGATTTAAATTGAAATTTTTGTTTACTTTATCTTGTCACCACCCATATTTTTTTTTTTTATATATATAAAATGAAATGGGGTTTAGAGTCATACTGATCTGCACTCAATAGGCTAATGATGAGGATTTTTTTTATGATATTAAAGGGGATCATCTTAATAAAAGAGCCTTAACCACTCTTTTTTTTTTCAAAAAAAATAATATTAAAGGAAATCACCTTGAACCATTTCATGATTCTCTTTTTAATCCGATTGAATCCAAAGAAGGGGGGGGGGGGGCAATGCGCATTGCGTCATAAGGTCTGTCATTGAGTCAATTGGTGAGGTTTCGATTCTCTTCTGTGATCTTTATATCTAATCTCCCATAATGTATCTTTAAATAATGTGAAAAATTCAAATGACACACAGAGGCATTAATTGCCAACATAGCCATTCCAACATGACCTAAAAGTGTAAACATGGCTTTAGAGAATATACTGTAATATAGTTTGAAAATTGTCAAGTTAAGTCATTGAAACCAGTCTAATGAAGATGGGACAATAATATAAATGACCATCAGACAGCCTCAAGTCCCAAGTCAGAGTTTTGATGGTTACCTTATACACTGTTACTTTAAAGCACTGGGAGTTGTTTATAATATTTATTCATGAATCCAAGTACTGATTGTTGAATGTAGCAGATAAGAAGAATATATGCATTGATCCCCCAGATTACTGTAATAATCCTATTAGATTTAAAATTTAATGGATAGGTTTCAACAAGACGATTCCTAATATAGATTAGATTAAGAGTCGTAAAGACAGTAATATTTATTCATGATCCATAATCAATTATCGAACGCTGTAGATAAGAATATATGCGTTATTCCCACTTATTACAAATAATCATATTTGATAAAAATTTAATGGATAGGATTTGACAAGACAATTCTTGACACAGATTAGTCTTTCGAGTTGTAATATTTATTCATGATCAATCCACTGATTGTGAAATGTACATTGCGTACATGTAGATAAGTATAACTGATGCGCTAATCCAATTTTTATTGGGATTAAAATGTCATGGCTATCGTTGGACAAGACAATTCCTAATATAGATAAACTAAGGTTATATATACATGTACCTGTGTTAAAGGGACAATAACACTCTTGCTGGCTTGACAGGTCCAGAAAAATAAAATAGCCTTATTCTAACTACTAGATGTTTAAATGTCCTACCGGTTGTGTCAATTATCCATTACATCCTATTTTACTTGTCCAGAGGGTTTGAAAATATGTAAAGCTTTTCAAACCATGTAGTTGAATTTTTCCAATTTTTTAAATTTGGTGTGTTAAAGGACCTAAGTCTGTAAATCAAAATCCTCCAAAATAGTTATTGGCCAATTTAAATCAAACTTGATGATGTAAACTTAACAGGAAAAGATGAGCTTCTGATATATGATATTTAAGATAAAATTATTTTTTTAACATTGGTACACTAATCGTGTACCATAATGCGCTTCATCCCCAGTTGTATTGAGAAACTCGAGGGAAGAGACTAGACACATTGCACTTAATCAAACGGAGTTATGTAGACTAGAATAACTAGACGCTAGACTTTTGCACATGATTGACATTGCTGGCTTATTTCCCCAAACATAATTGATTAGAAATTGGGAGTAAAAATGGAAACCATTAAATGTAAATCAGTTTATATACATGTACATTCATGTTACAGTATTATATGCGTTGCAATCCACTTTTGTGAATTGCTAGGTCCCAAATGTTAGCGATTTAGCTCCTTTAAGATGAAATTTGTATCATCAATTAATTGGAATATTGTAAAATAGAACAATTTGTTGACCAGAATAATGATTGGGACATATTATTCAGTTATAACAAGAGTGTTATTGGGCCTTTAAAAATCATAACGTGTTAATTAGGTTAGTATTACCACCTACTGTTGACGTTTATTTGTGATTTATAGACATAGTAAATATCTGTTAATACCCTCCTGCATGTAGTGTATTAAATATAGATCAGATAAAATATAGACTTGTGATATAATGTCTTTGTTTATATCCTCACTGCGGTTATTTTTTTTCTAAAGTCATGTTCACACTCTTAGGGACCATGTACTGTTAATACATGTACCTCCGTATTAAACATACAGAGTATTAAATATCTGTTAATATTTTATTGCATGGGGAGTATTACATTAAATATAGATCAGATATAAAATAATATAGATTTATGACATAATGCCTTTTTTATATCCTTCACAGCAATTATATTAGTACATTTTCTAAAGCTGTGTTCACACTTTTAGACCATGTACATGTAAGAACAGCTACATGTATCTTAGATTAAGTTGTGTTGGCATAACTTGGCTGTGTTCATCAATCAGTTTCCGAATTATGAGAGTTTGCAAAATTCACTCTCAAATCTACACTCGTATTTCACTGATCACTGATTAATATATTTCACTGATCACTGATTAATATATTTCACTGATCACTAATTAATATATTTCACTGATCACTGATTATTATATTTTACTGATCACTGATTAATATATTTCACTGATCACTGGTTAATATATTCCACTGATTAATATATTCCACTGATTTATATATTTCACTGATTAATATATTCCACTGATTTATATATTTCACTGATTAATATATTTCACTGATCACTGGTTAATATATTCCACTGATTAATATATTTCACTGATCAAAAATATATTTCACTGATCACTGGTTAATATATTCCACTGATTAATATATTCCACTGATTTATATATTTCACTGATTAATATATTTCACTGATTAATATATTTCACTGATTAATATATTTTACTGATCACATCTTGACAACCACAAAAGGGGGATAGTTTGATATGAATGATAAAACGGTCTTTCTTTTACATGTAAATGAGGTTTACCTCAGATATATTGTTTTTCCCTGTGATTTTATTTGTACAGCTCATCTGTATTATTAAACCACCTGTTAAGAGAGGGGGGGGTCATATGTCACATTATGATTTAAATATGGATTTAAGCAGTGGGAGAAAGGTGGAGGAACTAGGGAGAAAACCTATAAAATTGGGTAGATATCCCTACTCCTTGTTAACGTACAAGTTTGGGATTGAAACCTCCCCACTTGATTTGATGACGGACTTTATGCTCTAAAACCCAAGTTTTATACCACTCATTTTCTCCGGGTCCTTCGATTTCCTTCCTCTGCTATAGACCCCTACGCACAAGCGAATTATTGAAATAAAATTAAACCATATGTTAATCCCGAAATGACCTAGTTTGTGTCCTTTATACACCATTTCTCTCTCTCTCTCTCTCAAACCATATGTTAATCCCAAAATGACCTAGTTTGTGTCCGTTATACACCATTTCTCTCTCTCTCTCTCTCTTTATTTCACTCAACCACAACCATCTGTTAAGAAAGTAAATAAATAAACGATAATGAGTCTATTTTCACCTGTGTGATGTATGGTGTATAACTTTGAAGTTTTATATCTTTTCAAATATTTTTGCGACCCATAAGATAACTCCTGATATAAAGTCACTGCTGCAGATAATTTGCTGCATTATTGTGTAGTTTGTCAGTGAAGAGAGCTCGGAGAGGTCAAGGCACTTGAACTTTTGTGAAAATCAAATTGATTTCTTATCGGACAATCTTGATGGGTTGTTTGTACAATAAAAATAATTTTTTATGACCTGTTTGTATGTATAATTAGAGGTTATCTGTGTTCAAAATTATTTTTCTTTTCACTTGTATTTAGATGTTATGTACATGGTAGCTGAATAGATAAAAAGAAAGTATACACAAATTTATGAAAGAAGCTGAATAGAAGTTGTTTAATAAAATGATTTTTTTCGTTAGCTGAGGGCGTGTGTGGCTGAGTAGTACATCAACACTTTATATCAGTGATTTATTTTCAACTGATTGGTCTTGGACGGGCTTGCAGAAATTTCCTGTCTGTCTGTTTATGAAAAATACCCATAATGACCAAATCAGTTTTCCCGTGTCAGTGTCGGAAAATGGAGGACCTGGCACACAAAACATTTCTTGTCAAAACAGAGTTTCACATTGTACACCTGTTAAAATGTATATAAAAAAATGAATGAAAAGTGGATGCGAACTTCACCACTGTCCAAGGAAAATGTTCCTCATGGTAGTCATGGTTGGTTCGTTCAGAAAAGTAGGATGTAATGTATATTATTTATATAATTTCAGGCATAATAGATGTACCTGATACAATAAAACAATGTAAATTATTATCTGTAATCGATGCCAGTGTGAATCCTCTTGGAAAGTAAGTACTACATATACATGTACATGTATTTCATATATCCTATATATTTACATATACATGTATCCTATACAGGAGTGGATACAAGGGGGGGGGGGCACCCGGCGCACTGAACGCCCCCCCACTTATTCCAGCAAGCTGTAAAAAAAATTGTACCGACAAAAAACACTGAAAATGGGGTGGGAGTTCTGTTTAATATTTGAAGATTCAGATGCCAGGAAAACGCATATATTGAGTCTTATCTTAAAAAAAATTCTGGGGGAGCAGCCCCCATACCCAGACCCTCCACAGTTACTTAAATATGAGGGCTAAATGGTACCTAACCAAATTTGACCGATCATGAGCACAGAACTTTACCTGTCATCTAGCTGCCCGTTGGTAAGCGCGAGCCCTTAGAATATATTTTATGCATTCCAAGGGCTCACTTACCAAGGGGCAGGTAAAGTTCTTTGAGCAGCATGATTTCTACATCAGCAAGACCAGACACAAAAAAGAAAACATGCTCATCTATGGAAACTAATTCTTAACCTTTTTTAATCACTACCTCCTGTGCCTTTCCTTCAGTCAGACTTTTTTTCAGAAATTTTTCAGTCAGTAGACTACTGATCTGTTCCTGATGATTTTGCTGACAAAAAATACTGAAAATAGGCTGGGGATTGTGTTTAATATTTTAAGATCAGATGCCAGGAAATCGCAAATATGGAGTCTTATTTTAAAAAAGATTATGGGGAGCACACTTACTTCGCATCTGTAGCGCTCATAATTCTGGCTTCGCCCTAAAAGTACGTCCCCCCCCCACCTTTCGTAATATCCTGGATCCGACTCTGCCATCCTATCCATGTATCCCATATTTACTTTATATCTACATATAATATACATGTATCTCATATATCCTATATATCTACATTAATGTATCTAATATACTGGTATTCACATGTATCCCATGTGTATCCCATATAACCACATGTATCCCATATAACCACATGTATCCAATATATCCCATACCTGTATATGTATGTATATATCCCATATATTATATATATCTACATATATCCCATTTTCTAAAAAAAATATACCAAGGTTTACATTCAAATGGATTTAGACTGCCTATAACAATTATGTTCAGATAAGACTATGCCCTTCACGCTGGTAAGATTAGAAATTGTGTACTGTAGACTCAGTGGATTATCTCACTGACGCTGTCATACAGACTAAGTGAATGACATTTAATTATTGTGTTACTATGCTTGATAACAACTTTTAAAATATTTTCGAAAAGTCGCAGTGTAAGAAAATATGTGTAATTTTTATCCCTAAATAGTGTTTTATTTGCTACCGGTATTTGAAGAATAAAATGGATAAGATAACGTTCTGATCAAGATTCTATTTTCTGCTGAATTAATGTGTCAGGGTTTACGTACGTTAATTTTATTGGTGTTAAAATTAATTTATTTGCTAATGTTTTCTAATAATTTCTTGTTGTTATAAAATTGATAGTAATTTATTTATTATTTAAAAATACAATTGATAATTTATGGTTTTAATGAAAAAGACAGTAATTAATTAGGATATAAAACAATGCAATAGAAATAGAATATGTCTGACAAACATAATGTTGAAATACTTGGAAATAAAATACTCGGACTAAGGCCACAATAATTGGATTTCCGTCGTTCAGGATCACCTGTTAAAATTTTAGTTTTTCTTTCTTCAAGAGTAAGACTAGTTCAAAAAATCAAAAGTAGTTGGTTGCTCTGTTTAAAAACTTTAAGTTCCAAATGAGCCAAGTCTTTGACTCAATATCATCAACAGTCTTTGACACTGTGAACCTGACTTATTGGTCAATTTAAATCAACATTAATGTTGTTGACTTACCGTGAAAGTATGGGCTACTGATAGAATTTTAAAATTGGCACACAAAGCGCGTGGCAGAATGCTTTCGAGTGCCATTTGTAATGAAGCGATTTGATGAACGAGGCTAACCTATCCCACAGGGAAGGAAACTACAGGTGTAGACTGGAATAACCAGACACCAAAGACCACCATTTAATTCAGACTCTTCACTATTTAGCTGAACATAACTAATTAGAAATTACAGTAAAATCAGAAACGATTGAATGTAAATCAGTTTATAGTTTATATACATTCATTTTACATTATTATATGTGTTTCGAGTCTTTGACCCATTTGTTTAAACATTTCATGTGATTCAAGTTGTTAATTATTTATCAAATCCCTGAAGAGCAGACAATAAACTTGGTGTGGCCTAAATAGTTGTATTTAATTAATTGGGTGGAAGCCTGTTACATTTGTCAAAACAAAACCAATTGTCTGGATGGATGGTTTCTTGACATGTCACAGGAAGTTAATCAAATTCTTTTTCTTACGATATATACATGCGTAGTACAAGTGAACTTAAAGAGGGGGTTGGGTCACGTGTAGCTGATTTGTTTAATGTGTGTGCGTTAGATTATGAGGTCTGTTACTGAGTCAAGTGGCGTGGTTGTGATTCCCCACTTGACAAGGAGTAGGGTGGGTCGCCTGTTCTACCGCTAGGTTCATACGTAAGACTGGGTCATACGGTTTCCTCCCACTGCTAAAGACTTCAGAAAATTATTAAAATAAAATTAAACCATATATTAGTCAAAAAATTACCCAGGGTCATACGGTTTCCTCCCACTGCTATAAAGACCGCAGAAAATTATTAAAATAAAATTAAACCATATATTAGTCCCAAAATTACCTGGTTTGTGTGGAGTGAATGTTAAACCCCATTTCTTTCGCACTCTCTCTCTCCCCTCTCTCTCTCTCTTTTTTTCTCTCACTCTCAGTGAACTTTAAAATGAAAACAGTGTATTTTTTAGTTGATTAATCGATTGTGTAAACTGGCCTTGTTCTGTCCAAGTTTTTATGCAAATGTGATGTAATAATGAATGAGGGCTGTTTACACTGTGTCAATTTAGACATAGATATTTTTAGACAAGGAATGTGGTTGGGCCATGAGAATTGAGAGTTTAAGAAGGAGCCTAAGAAAAAGAATCTGTTTTAATCATGATTCGAAGGTTCTTCTCAAGAGATCATGTTTAAAGGGACAAACTATTTTAACTATGGTTTAAATGCACTTGTTAATTTAAGTCTCGTTCTATCTAAACCATTGTTTGTATGCACTATTAAACAAATTAAGTTTAAAGGGAAATATGTCTTGGTTTGGATGCACTTAAAGCAATTAAAGTTTAAAGGGACAAATTATCTTGATCATGGTGCTGATACATTTCTACACGATTTAACTTAAAGGCACAATGTATCTAAATCATGTTTTAGATGCACTTCTTATCAATTATAGGTTAAAGAGACAATGTATTTAAATCATGGTGCCGATAAATCATGGGCAAGATAATTTTTCCAAAGAATGTGACCGTTTGAAATAAAAATATACTATGTGTTAGTTAGTCCCAAAATGTTTTAGCTACATGCAGTGTTAAGTCAAATTTTATGTGATCCCTAAGCTGCTGACCAGGCAGAATTTCCCTTATAGCTACACTGCATGGAATATGCTCTACTTCATTTATCTGGTTAGTGCAGAAAAGTAGGACGTTAAACCCTATTTTATTTCATTTTTTATAAAAAAATTTTTTTAATTTTATTTTGTAGATTACCCGATGGATTTACACAACTACAGAATCTGACCCATCTTTTCCTGAATGATACATTCTTAGATTACCTACCCGGTAGTTTTGGCAGGTAGGATATTATCCATACAAATTTGAAAACCAGCTGCAACGGTTAGGCTGTAGCATTTATCGCTCGCCACAAAATCTTACACCTTAGTTAGAATTCAACATTTGCCTAAGACCTTGACCTATGCCATATGCACAACTACATCATAGGTTTGACATAACACATAAGTTTGGTAAAGGTCGTTTTGCGTATGTTAGGACAAAAAAGCTAAAGCAACTGAGGTGTCATGTGCACATTGGTAGGGGTGGGCAAATGGAGGTCGAATTTTAGTGACAAGTGTTTTCTAAGGCCATTTTGGCTGCTGAATCCGAATCCGATGAGATTTTTGTTCTGTTACGTCATTTTAGGTTGGTTCAGTGGTTTTAAAAATGGCGACCAAAAAATGACTTTTTTTCTCATAAAAGCAAGATAATATTTGAACTAATTGTCCAATATGTTAAAATATATGTTTTCATGGCCGTGGATTCTAAAATTGCACTCCCATTTATGATTTGATAACATCCTATATCAATATGAGGGTAAATACTGAAAAAAAAGTCATTTTGAAAATGGCCACTGAACCAACCTAAATGACGTCACAGTACAAAAATTTCACCAGATTCAGATTCAGCAGCCAAAATCGCCTTAAAAAACACTTGTCATCAAAATTCGACCTCCATTTGCCCACCCCTAACATTGGCTTGTAAAAGCACCCTTTACAGTTGAAGTTGTCTTATATTATGTCCCCCATAGCACAGTCTTCATATCTTGATCCAGAAACACAAAAAATTGTACATAGTTTCTTATTGATGTATTTGATACATTAAAACAACAATTTTTTTTATAAAGGGCTATATATATTTGTTAAAAAAAGGCGTACAATTTTAAGTAAATTCTTAACTTAAATCTGAGAATGCTTTGTGAACTTTGTGCAGGGGAGTAGGACATTAAACCAAAACTTCTTAATTATTGTTCTTTCTAAACATTGCATGATGTATAGTTCATAATATATTTTTGTTTAAGGTTAACGAAGTTAAGAATATTTGAAATTCGAGAGAACCATTTGAAAACTTTACCTCAATCATTCGGTCGTCTGGTGGAATTAGAGAGGTTGGATATTGGTAATAATGAATTTACAGAACTGGTTAGTGAAAATGCTGTTTTATCTTAAGAACTTTTTCATTACTCTTGGTAAAATAATGGGAGGATGGCTCAGCGAGTAAGGGGCTAGCTCACTAGCTGGGTTCAATCCCGGGTTCGGGGTAGAAAGTTCCTCTAGGATCTTCTAGCATGGTTTCCCCTGGTCATTGGTGGAGGACTGTGGTGTCTAGTGGTTCAGATAGTATGAAAACCAAGGTACCATGTACATCTTAGTGTGTACGTAAAAGTTCCTCCCTTGGCAGTTGGAATTTGATATAAGAGTAGGCCGTAGCACCGCTGCCCGGGCAAAATTTCCCTCATAGCACACTGTATGGCGTATGCCCGTCTTCAATTGGCTCAGGTTAAATGCATAACAGTAGGACGTTAAACCCCATTTCATTCATTCTTTTACACAGTGTGGGGTATGCCCGTCTTCATTTGTTTAGTTTTATTCTCAACTTTCTGTTTATATTATCTGCAGAAATATACTGAATCGAATTGAAATCATTTCTGAACTGATGTTCATTTTAGATATTAAACTTTTACAATGTTATAGTTTCCAAAGTTTTCAAAATCTCTCAAATGATGATCAGAGACGTTACCTTGTTTTGAGCCTATTTGAAAACTTATGAAATTATCTGAATATATTCTTGTGTGTTTTAGCCTGAATGTATTGGTAATCTGGTGAAATTATCTGAGTTATGGTGTGATACAAACCAAATTAAGGTTATACCCTGTGTAAGTTTATTCTTTATTAAACCTCTACCATTATTGGAATTGCTAGTTATTACTTATCCTGGTCCCCTGGCGGTGTGTGTGGGGGGTGATGTGGTGGATGGCCAAATGGTTAGCATGTGCACGTTGTATCATAAGGTCTGTAATGGAGTCAACTGACATGATTTTCATTCGCCAGTAGTACTAACAAGGAGTAGGTCGCCTGTCCAATCTCATGGGTTCGGTTTCCTCCAACTGCTAAAGACCCCTATCACAAGCGAATTGTTGAAATAAAATTGAACCATATATGTTAGACCAGAAATGACCTAGTTTATGTTGAGTGGACATTAAACCCCATTTCTCTCTTTCCCTCTTTTACTTATTCATTATTAAAATAACTGATTCTCTGTTTAAAAAAGATGGAGCTGCAGTGGTTTAGTAAGGCTCTGGCTCATTAACCAGAAGGTCCCGGTTTTGATCCCAGTGTTGATTGAGAAAGTTTCCCATGATGGTGTCCCCTTAAGAATTGAAATTTGATATTACAGTACCCTGTCGCCACTGTCGAGCATAATTTCTCCTCATAGCACACTATGGCGTATGCCCGTTTTCATTAGTCCAGTGACTACAGAAAAGTAGGACGTTTAACCCCATTTAATTTAATTTTATTTTGCATAAACGAACACGTACAGTAGTTTAATTGAAAAATCTATGGCTGTTTAAACAACTATGGTAGTTGATCTAACTGTCTATAGAGGTTTAAAAATAAAGTTTGATATTTATAGGATTATGATGTGACTTGATCAAGGAATAATATTTAATTTTTTTATTTGTTTTATGTATGTAATTTTATTTATTTGATTAATAAATTTTAATGTATTTAATTAATTAATATGTGTCATTCTAGGGAATTGGTAATCTGAAAGAACTAATGTTTTTAGATGCTTCAAAAAATAAAATTCATTCCGTCCCTACTGAAATAGAAGGCTGTGTTTCATTGGCTGATATTCACCTTACAGCTAATAGAATTCAAGAACTTCCAGAATCTCTCGGTAAGATGGTTCTCTTTTATTCTTAATTTTCCAGGAGGTCCCGGCATTGATCATGGTTGGTTTTCGCTGCGAAATTCCTTGGAATTTTACGTTGTGGGTTCCTAATGTCAGTGAAGTACACGGTATGACAGATGGGCTGCCAAAGCAATAAAATGAAAAACCAATGTCCCATGAACTAGTAAGTGTGATGTAAAAGAACACGTAATAGTTATATGTAGATGATAAAAACAGTAAACCACATTGTTCACATGTATTTCAGTTGGATGGCTGAATGGTTAGCACATGCGCATTGCAACATAAGAACTATTATTGAGTCAGGTTGTATGTGACAAGGAATAGGTTAGCCTGTCCATGTTTGGGTTTTCTCTGCGTCTTACAGTTTCCTCCCACTGCTAAAGACTGTGAATTATTTTTATTTCAGGTAATCTGAATAATTTAACCACACTTAAAATAGATGATAATCACCTGACCAGTTTACCTAAGTCTATCGGAGGGTAATTATTTCATGTTTTAGATTAACAGGTTGATACCTACAATATTTAATGTATTACATTGATTACGTAATTAAAGTGAAATCTGTCACTTCGGCATCGTACATGATTGTTAAAACATGACAGATTACACCACAGAACGATAAAATACTCAGTACCAGAACATTCACAGACCAAGTGTTCGATCCCTGCATTGGCCGAAAAAGTTCATCTCGATTTGCTGGTGTGGTTCACCCTTGTCAGTGATGCAGAACGGATTGCCTGAAAAATTTCAGATTTGTTCCAATGTCCAGTGTTGTCCTTTATCTCTTTGTGTACGTCAAATATCAGGTCACTCAATTAGGGTAATAAACAGTTTCTGTAAATTTTGTTTTTCATAGTTGAAGATTTCGACATGTAATATTATTAATACTCTGTGTGTCTTGTTTTAGATTAACATCGTTATCTGAACTAAATGTCAGTACCAATGATCTCGAGTTGTTGCCTCCAAGTATTGGATTTCTCAGAAATCTGAGAACTTTTTATGCTGATGAAAATCTAATTGAAATCCTTCCACCAGAGGTGAGTTGTGACATTGAAATTGTTCAAGTAGCACTTTGCATTTTCTCTGATAGATATGCTGTGCAAGCTCTGGGGGTTCTCCATTTAAGTAAACAATGATCTGTTAGATCTGTTACTTCTCTGGCATGTTATGGACCACATCCAGAGTACACAAAGCATTCTCAGACATTCTCTGATAGATATGCTGTGCAAGCTCTGGGGGGTTCTCCATTTGAGTCCAAAATGATCTGCTAGTTCTGTTACTCTTCTGGCATGGATGTTATGGACCACCTCCCAAGTTCACAAAGTAGTAATGATCGAAATCATTCGCACGATCTGTGCCAAGGGCCAAATTGGAAAAAGGCCTCGGGCCTAATTTGCTACCGTTGTAAAATGACGCGATTATTATTATTATTATTCTCTGACAAGTCTGTTTGGTGATTCTTATTGAATGGAAGACTTTGTCAACCAATATAAACATAAAAGGACCCTTGAGATTGACTAAAGAATAGGCTGTCCTAGCCAAATTTTCCTGGATAGCATTGCACAAGTGACGATAAATAACAGTAACTGAATGTTAATCTTAAAATGACGGAAGTGTTGTGTTAATTAAATTCTTTTTTTTATTTTTTAGCTTGGAAGTTGTAATGGTTTAACAGTTCTGTCACTGCGTGGAAATAAACTAACTTATATTCCTGACGAACTTGGACGAATTCCAAAACTACGAGTGCTCAATCTCAGTGATAATTCCCTTAAATATCTTCCATTCTCTGTGGTCAAATTAAAAGAACTGCAGGCATTATGGTTAACAGAGAATCAGGTAAGACATGATGCAAATGAATGGAATAAAATGGGGTTTAACGTCCTGCTGTTCTGCCCTGAACTAGGCTAATGAAGACGGGCAAACGCCATACAGTGTGCTATGAGGGAAATTTTGCCTGGACATCTGCACTATGGCCTACTCTTATATCAAATTCCAACTGTCAAGGGATCTTTTACATACACGCCAATGTGTACACGGGGACCTATTTTTATTGTCCCACCTGAATAACTAGATAGCTGTCCTTGTTCGGCCTTCCTACCTGCATTACTGAAAAGGATGAACCACTCTGGAGAATCGGGATGAACTATCTGGGGCAATGTAGGGAATGACACGCAGGGAGAATCTGGATGAACTATCTGGGGCAATGTAGGGAATGACACCCATCCTCGAGGCTAGAGAGCCACCGTGACCCCAAAGACATGATACCTATTCAGCTCATATGAAACCATTTTCCAGTAACGCATTTTTGGTACACCCACATATGTACGGCTAGCCCCCCCCCCCCCCGGATTCATTCACTTGATCGGATATGTCCATAGGTTTGTCTTGTGTGATTGTTTGTGTGTGGTGCTGTCACCCTTCACTTACTATATATAGTACATGCAAAAAATTTATGATGGGATCCCAATTACTTGTTAACTGTCTATTTCCGATTAGGGGGGGTTGATGGCTGAATGGTTAGCACGTACGTGCTGCATTTTACAGCCTTGTTATTGGGTCAAATGGCATGGTTTCAAATCCTCGGTTGTACGTGACAAGAAGTTGGGTTGCCTGTCCAACCTCGTGAGTTTTCTCTGGGTCCTCCGGTTTCCTCCTAGTGCTTAAGACCCCGTAATGCAAGCGAATTCTGGAAATAAATTTGAACCATATGTTAGTCCAGAAATGACCTAGTTTGTATCGAGTGGACGTTTAAGCCAATTTCTCTCTCTCTCTTTGTATTTCCGAGTAGATACCTGTCAAATAAATGTTATATCATTTTGAATTCATTTTCCCAATCCATTCATCTTTTGCCAAATATTACTGATAAATTTTAATTTTAGACATAATTTTTTGTATTTGTAGACAAAGCCGTTAATACCTCTACAGTCAGAACATGAAGCAGAAACAGGACGTAAAATATTAACATGTTATCTTCTGCCACAACAACCAGGAAACTATCAGGGTAAATATCAAATGTTAATGGTTACATGGCCGCAAAAAAAAGGGTTGGTTGGTCAGAATTTTTTTTTTTGAGGGTTGTGGTGTGGGGATTTCGGTGGCTAAGTGGGTAAGATGCTGGCTTGCTAGCCAGAAATTGGGGTCTTCGATCCCTTCATTGGCCGAGAAAGTTCATCCAGATTTTCCAGCGTGGTTACCCTTTGTCAGTGATTCAGGATGGCGGGCCTGACAAGGACAGCTGTCTAGTCGTTCGTATGGCACGAAAAACCGAGGTCTCATGTAGGCATTTGGCGTGCACGTAAAAGATCCCTTGGCAGTTGGAATTCGATTTTTAGAGTAGGCTGTAGCGCTGCTGCCCAGACGAAATTCCCCTCGTAGCACACTGTATGGCGTATGTGTGTCTTCAATTAGCCCAGGTTAGGTGCATAACAGTAGGACGTAAAACTAACAAATCAATATTTTACTAAGCTACATAAATTCTTGTATTCTATGGCCTTTGTGATCACATTTAGATACATGAAAGTGTTATTATTCATTTCCTAGTTTTTCTTGTATAATTGTGGGGATTGGATGGCCGAATGGTTAGCATGTGCGTGCTGTATCACTAGGTCTGTCATTGAGTCAACTGGCGTGGTTTCGATTCCCTAGTTGTATGTGACAACCTTGTGGGTTTTCTCTGAGTCCTCTGGTTCCCTCCCTCTGCTAAAGACCCCTACGTGGTGGCGAATTATTGAAATAGAATTGAATTATGTGTTAGTCCCGAAATGAACTACCATAGTTTGCATTCTGTGTTTCGGATATTGTAATAAATACTGAAATTTTAGTGTTTGCAGAAAATCACACCAAGACTGATTTATAAGATTTGAGAATTGAGAAAAATGTGTAGGGTTGAAGATTTGGGTTAAAAAAAAATTGGGCCGGTTGGGTAACCTTAACGTAGTGCTCCCACAAACATTTGATAAGCCCAAGTGCCCCAATAGTTTCTGTACACCTTAGTTACAGAGAATTTTTGATCATAGCAGCCAAATATATTCTTGACATTGGCAATTTGATCAAAAGTAAGCGGACATGTTGCTGTCTGGACAAAATTTCTCTTCATACACAGAGGTTGGGTGTTCACTCCCTGCATTGGCCGAGACAATTCATCCAGATTTTCCAGTGTTTGTCCCCCTTGTCAGTGATGTAGGATGAAGGTCTTGTGTATACTTTGGCATGCACATAAAAGTTTCTTTTACACCTTGAATTCGATAAAAGAGTAGTCCATAGTGCGGCTGTCTGGGCCAAATTCCCCTCATAGCACACTGTATTATGTATGCCCGTCTTCATTAGCACCGTTCGGAATAGAACAGTAGAACGTTAAACCCCATTTCATACATTTCCTTCAGACACACATTTCATTTCATTTCATTTTAATTTTTATTTTGATTTTTAGATGAAAGAGATGGTGATACAGACAGTTTTCATCCTTCAATCTGGGAGGAAGAACGAAGACGACGACAAAAGATACATTTTGAATTCGGTGACGATGTACCCGAAAATGTAAGTCATGCAGCCATTATGAAAGAAAATTTTATCAAACAAAAAAATTCTACATACTTTAACAATAAAATATTTAAGATTTCAAGACACTTATTAAGTTTATTTTTTAAGTATATTTTCTTCAAAAATTCAAATTTAATGTAAATAATTGCACGATTCACTAATATTTCCACATTTTTTAAATTCAAGTTTTTTTTAACCCATACGAAAATTATTTGATAACACAAATTAAAGGCTTGATGCTTCATTAGCATTTTTGAAATTATCAAATTTCTTGAGGCCCCATCCACAATAAATATTTATTTAACATTTAATTTAGAGATAAAAATACCAACTCAAGATAGAGGGTTGGATGACCATATGGTTAGCACGTGCGTGCTGTATCATAAAGCCTGTTATTGAGTTAACTGGCATGGTTTCGAATCTCTGGTTGTACATGGCAAGGATTAGGGTCGCCTGCCAACCTTGTGGGTTTTCTCCAGGTCCACTCGTTTTCTCCCACTGCTAAAGACCCCTACGTGCAAGCGAATTATTGAAACAAAAGTATACCAAATATTAGTCACCAACTTGGTCATTTCAGGACAAACATATGTTAGTCCAAGAATTACCTAATTTGTGTCGAGTGGACGTTTAAACCCCATTTCTCTCCCTCTCTCTTTCTCTCTGGGGGGTTTGGATGGCCTAGTGGTCTAGAGTGCTGGCCGGCCACCTCTGGCTTGCGGCTGTGGTTTCGAGCCCTGGTGTGAGCGTATGTGGCATGGACATAGGGGCGCCATCTCAACCTCATGGGTTTCCTCCAGGCACTCCGGTTTCCTCCCACTACTAAAGACCCCTACGTGCAAGCAAATTATTGAAATAAAATTAAACCATATGTAAGTCCAAAAATTACCTAATTTGTGTCGAGTGGACGTTAAACCCCATTTCTCTCTCTCTCTCTCTTTTTTCTCTCTATATCTGTAAATGATGCTTCAAGCCTTTAACTGATATTTTAAATTTTAATAGGAATGATTTTAGAAGGTTTTGATTATTCTAACATTGTTTTCATTGTAGTTGATTAAGTCTAACATTATTTGAAACACGTTTTGATTTGCATGTTTTTCCGTCAAATATTTTCACTAAAAGCCTCAACTAGAACAATTTACGTAAAAAAGTTTTTTTTCTCCTTTTGTTTTTTTTTAGCTTGTTCTATCCAAATTTTAAATTTGATCTTTTAAATCAGGATTTCACAACTTGTTTATCATGGACAACATTTTGAAATTAAATTTACTCCCTACTGTGTCTTATTCAGTAAAACTTTCTCGGCTAACGCAAGAATCAAACACGGAACCTCCTGGCTAGTGAGCTTACTTCTTACTCATTGAGCTACAATTCAATTAATAAAGAACGTTAAACCCCATTTCACTCTTTTGCAATCAACTGTTCTCATTCTACATGCAAATCAGCTTTTGTTTTGAATGTTTGCACATTTTTTAATTTATTCACCTAACATTGTTGATAATTCACCAATATATAGGAGCGATTAGTTCGCTGTCCAACACCGTACCCAAAAGAGTTACGAGAAAAGGCGAGACACGCTCGTAATCTCATGCAACGTCAAACCAAGTCTGATAAGGATCATTACGAAGGCAGAGAAAATTACGGATATGAACCAGAGGTAAAGAAAAGGATTTAGATTTTTGGTGAAAGGGGCTGCTGTTTAATTTAAACATATGTGTATTTTGGTGAAAGGGATCGCTGATTAATTGAACATACATTTATTAAGGATATACTATTGTCTCTTTTCACAAGCTTTCTTTTAAAGTGGTAGGGATATTGTGGCAGATAGGGGTGCGTGGCAGAGCAAGAGGTCTGCGAGTTAGTCAGCCAGCAAAGTTTTCAATCCCAGACTAACACATGACAAGGCGGAAGGTTGTCTGACTTAATTTATGTTTATTTGACATTAAACTTACTTTGAGCCTAATTAATGGATAATTTTCCTGCAAAATTTTTTGGAACTCACATTACAGAATATATAGCTTTTTCATGGACTGCGAACCTTTCCAGTCAACAATATTTCGTAAATGGTTTAACTCTACCTCTTCTAAAAGAAAGCCAGTGAAAGAGACCTATTGAAGAGGGACTACTCTTTGTATTTAGAAAACGGTGGTGGAATCATTCATTTATCATTATTTAATAACACATCAAGCTTTGTGTGTGTGATGAATCGGGGGTCTCGATAATTTTTTGAAATTGATTAGCGATTTGCCTTTTTGATTAGCAGTGTGAATTATAAAAACTGTCAAAGGAGAAAGGAAAATGTACATATGAGAAATAAAAGAAGCAGAATCTATGATTAGCATTTTTGCAAATTGATTAGCACAGGTCAACGTTTGTTGCACAAAATGCGATGCGAATCCAGTTATTGAGACCCCTGGTGTGAATTGTTAATCCTGTGCATATTGGAGGTTTAAACATCCTTGATTTGGTTTATGGATGTTAACAGATATTACATGTAGTTTGTTTTATACTAATTTAATCCTTTTGTGAATGTCAAAGTTATTACCAGGGGAAGTCATTTTAGAGACCATAAGGGGAATAGGGAAGATCACCAGGGTTGTGGAAAAGCTCAGGGGTAGAGCGTAGAATTGCCAATTGTATGCCGTCATTAATTCCATTCCGAATGAGTGCAAGAAAAAATTAGACACACAGTGCTTTCTGTGGAGGATTCTAGTTTAACCCTAACCCAAATTTTCCGATAGATGAAATATTTGTATGGAAATGGCCTCAACCGGCCTGAAAATAGACAACACTTGTGTGTATATCAGGGCTATTTATAAATGTGGAAGGATTGAGGGGTCTGGGGTAAACAGATAGGAGGAGCGACTGGAGGAAGGATGGAGTCACTGGAGGGTGTTTTGTTTTTGTTGTGGATTTGGAACTAACATGATTGACTTGTTAATTAACTTTTATTAAGTTGTCAGCTTTTTTGTCTTCCAATAATTTATTAAAATTTAAATCTAATATGCTATGCATCGTGCATTCCTATTTATTGTTTTCCCTGATTCGTTTAAAATGGGCTATAAAAAAAACACTTCTGCCATGCATGCGATATTCATTCATTTGTTTTGCCCATTCCAGTCTGTACAAATATTTGTCTGGATGAAATATCTGCCTTTTCATATAACGTAAATGGCTGTGTGGCTATTCAAGTAAATTGTTTATGCAATGGCATGAGTGAAATATTATCTCAGGATGGTTAAATGGTCATTGCGTGGTTTCAATTTCCCAATTGTATGTGACAAGGAGTAGTATCACCTGTCCAACCTTGTGGGTTTTCTCTGGGATCTCTGGTTTCCTCCCACTGCTAAAGACCCCTACGTGCATGCAACTTTTATCAATAGATATATTTGCGTAGGAATACATAAAGCTGACAAGTTAATTGAATTGTTTTGTTTTGTTTTTTTGTTCTAACATGTTGAATTAATGTAATTTGTTGGCAGGGTTCTACTAATTCGCCGATTCTTGGCCGAGAAAATAAACCTGTTTCACCATCTCTCCGTGAAACTCATAGATTGTATCGATATGATAAGGTAGGCTGATTTAGAGAACCAGTATTGTATAAAGTAAAAATATTAATTATATTATATCTCTAATCATGAAGAGGATGAAGGTTTTCATTTTGATTCTGGTGTGGAAAAGGAAGCATGTATTAGTTTTTGGTGTTTTTTTTTTTTTGTCCTTTTCTCTTTCGAAGGCAGACACTACATATAATTTAATAGTGCATATAAACTTATGACAATGACAACAGAGAGCAACGGTGATTAAGTGAGTAAGATGCTGACGTGCATTGGTTCTTTTGGCGTGATTTCCCAATGTCAATGGTGAAGGACAGAGGGCCTGACATGGAAAACTCCATATCATTTCATTTTGATGACATTTTGATGACATTATAACTCCTTACTATAAGACTTAAAAGTACAGTTAATGAATGGAGGAATCCCGGGAACAGTGCTGGCAAGATTTGGATCTGAGTGATACAGTTATGGTATCAAGGAAGCAATATTCTAAAAATAATAGATAAAAAAGATATATGAACATTTGTATAGCACTATAATATATACCACACTTTGCTCATGGAATAATTTACAAGCAACAACCTGAAAAGGACTGTATTAAAAGTTAAAAAATTAACTCCTGTTTCGGTAGTGGTGTTTTTAAAATTGTTTTTATTTTTAGGAGAAGTTTATGAAAGACAAAGCTAGGATACATTATCATGAAAAAAATGAAGCAGAGGAAAGTGTTTTAAAATCACCGAAACCAAAACGCCATGGTTTAGAGGGTAGAATGCATAAGAAAGGTACAGTATATATTAAAGGGACAGTCCCTAATTATACAGAGGCTCAAAAATAAAAGTCTGAGAATGTATGAAAATAAAACGCCAAAATATAGGGTAATGGTGTATATACTGTAAAACACTAAATTATTGCGACATGAAATTATTGCGAGTTGGGGTGGTGAAACATAATTGCGAAATGTAATTATTGCGAATTTCTATAGTGGGGAAAAAATTATTGCGAATCAACATCGGTTGATTGGTGATCATTAGTAACAGTAAATAAACAACTATTGAGGATTATGGCTTCGAGTCTGTATTCAACAGATCAAAGAAAATGAAATACCCGTTATCAAACTTCATTTTTAAATAATTATTGTTAAATTTAATCCCTTGATTATTAACTCCAAGCTGACGAACGACTATAAAACACAGATTTTAAAATAATTATCGTTAAATTTGATCCGTTGATTATTAACTCCAAGCTGACGAACGACTATAAAACACATGGCACGCGACATTTTTTAGTACTATCAATATGGCCGACATTTTAACAAATTTTAACTTATTGAGACTCTTTCTTGTGAAGAGTAATGAAGGGGGGATAATTCAATATGGCCGACATTTTAACAAATTTTCACGAAAATATTGCGAACATGAAATTATTGCGAGAGGGCCTCGCTCGCAATTGTCGCAATAATTTCATGCTCGCAATAATTTCATGTTGTACAGTACCTTGTCTCAAAATTTCAGCTCAAAATATTGAGTCATTTGGACGTGAACGCAAAAACTGCTTATCCGGACACGTAACCCTTTTAAGATTTCGGGTCATTTTTTTCATTTGGTGACCTGATAATCGATTTACGTTTCTTGAGAGGTCTATACAGTGAATGACCCATGTACTGTACTTGATAACAAGAGGTAAATTTTACCTACATATTATTTTTATAGAAAAAAGTCTGGTTTTATCCAGATACTGTATGAAACAAAGGTCTCCATTTCCAGAGGCAGATTGTCAGGTTTAAGTTATTTACAAGCGTATCGCAAAAATCGGGTTAGTTGATCGGCCTTAGATAATGGGTTTTAAATGATTTTAACACAAAATTAAGCAGTTTATTCCCCAAAAAGTTATCGGGATTGGCCCTTTAATGATGAAATAGCTTTTAACCATTTAAACTATTTAGATGTGATCTAATGAGGGTAGAATGCACAAGAATAGTACAATATAACTTAATGTGATGAAATGGCTTTTAATTGTTGAAATTATTTGGATGTAATCTGAGGTCTTGTGTACACTTTGGCATGCATGTAAAAGAATGTAGTCCAAGTAAATAAATCACTTAGCATCTAGAAATAAAAGAGGGAAAGGAAAGGAGTTCAACATCTTCCCAAAACAGTATGTCAGTCATGTTGGGACTAAAATATGGTTATTTGTGTTTCTTTGGTCACATGAAATACTCGCAAGCATTATTTTGTCGGGACAAGAATGTCTCGAACTAGTCTTCATATAATTTCTGCTGTCATGGGTTTTTTCATGTACAACACTACTCTGTCTACATACCAATGTGTGGACACAGACTTGACAAATCCTAGGTCAGGAGTCCAGTAGCCTTTCCGTGTGACTGCAACGGACTATCTATAGCCAGAAAACACTGCTGTCTGGGCAAAATTCTCTCAGTCTTAGATTGGGTGCATATAGCAATCACTATGGGGATGCTCGATTCACAGTCCAGAATGTCCCGAATTGACATAATTGCAATCAAGTGATGCAGAACTCAGTCCTGTCACAGTTCTGCCACAACGAATAGATTTCGGCTGCATGATTGGTTGAGATATGTACTTAACCAGTTGACGCATACGTTGTAGCCCAAATACCCCTTTTCACCCAATTGTCACTATTTTTGGGATTGAGGGAATTCAATCAATCCAGTACGCCAACATGTAAGTCTCAAAGTATTTGTATTGACAAGAAAGATAACCCCTTCTTCCTTTCATTAGCCTAATAGTTGCAGAGAAATAGCATCTTTCATCCTAATGCCCAGTATTAACATGGCGTCCATTTGTTTACTTTTGATATTCTCTTACAGGTCTTGGTGAACAACCATCCAACAGAAGTAGACGTCCAGGTTCTAATCCTGAAATACCCACGTCTGTGATAGAATCGAACAATGTTGCTGGTGCTAAACCAGATTACGATTCTGCTAAATGGCAGGTTGATGCCTTGAACTATAAACAATTGGTGTACCATCATCATCATCATAAAGGTCATCACGGTCGCAGGATGCGCGAGTATGATTCTGATACCGGTTACCGTAGTGATCAGGATGTTGTGAGATTCCGTAAACAGTATTTAAACGACGATAGGGCCAATGTGTACGACATGAATACCAAGACTTTACCTCATTCTACGCATCATTCGTCCAATCAACAGAAATCTAAAAGAGACAATGGTTACGCAAGTGATTTAGATGCTTACGTCAGTCAAACTCGTAATGCAGCCTACAAACATATCTCGCTATCGCAACAGTTTGGAGCTCATAGTGTGCCGTATGATCTCCATGAACGATCGCAAGAACTTCGCAGCGATATCCAAAGTAGTGCTAGTAAAACCACACAACGAAGATCTGATTATGGTAGTGCCAAAAACTATGAGTATATTCAGAATCTTGGCAACCATGGCAACCAATATCAGGAAAATTCAAGAACCGAGAGCATTTCCGATCCTGGTCGCAATGTGTCTCTGTCAAAAGGTGATTTATCAATAAGTCGCGATGTGAACTCGATTACCGTTTTGCCTAGTCCCTCCCCAAGTTTATTTCAACGCAGTCGATTCATTGATCAGAGTACGCCCGTTTGTGCAGATCCAACACAAGATGGCCGCCTCTCTGTATCTAGCAACGAAGAAAATAATAATGCTAAAGATTGGAAGAGAGAACTTTATACTGTGATGGAGGAGAATATGGCCAGGGCAGCATCTAATCCTAAATTAAATTATGTAAGTGTATATAAGTAATTCAATCCTAAAAGTCTGAAATTAGCTGTTGTATTTCCGCGATTTACCAGACATGTGATTTTTAGGTTTGTTTCCATCACAAAATATTCAAAAATTCCCTGAGGAATACGCGATTTGGTGCAGGTTTTTGGATAAGGAGCTCAGAAGGATTGCATAGATATTGTGTATCTTTCCTAAAAAAACATACAGGCCAAATACTTACTGACGCCTAAACTTTTAGAAGGAGGACCACCCAAATCTACTACTGCCTCTAGTCAATAAATCACACAACAGGTTGGTAAAGGGAACAGTAGCTTCTTGTGATATCAACAATGACGAAATTATCGTTTATCTCATTGGTTTAATAACACTACAACGTGGGTATCATTTAGTTGTGTTTTTTTAACAGGAGTTCCTGTATTTAATGTTTAGTTTCAAACCAAACCATTGTTGGCAAATTTTTCAAATTTGTTGAGAATAATCAAACAATATTGGATTCCTAATATTGCATAGTTTAGAATGGCCTATCTACATTAGGTAATGAGTGATGAGTTTCCAACTGTTTACTTTTACTCTTTCCTGCGTGCGTGATTCCCGTGTACTCATTGGCGTGCACTTAAAAGATCCCTTGATAGTTATAATTCGATACAACAGTTGGCTGTAGTGCCGCTGTCCGGGCAAAATTTCCCTCATAGCACACTAAATGGTGAATACCCGTCTTCATTAGCCCTGTTCGGAGCAGAACGGTAGGACTTTAAACTCCCATTTCATTTCATTAATAACTCAAAACTCTTAGTAAAAGTAACATTAAATAGCAGAAATACATGATACCCATCTTTTAGTGTAATTACAACAGGGACTTTTTATTCAATGTTGTGTATATTTCAGTCTAGTCAGAGCATAGAAAGTGCTTCACATCCTCCAGCATACCAGCCAGCTCCACCTTACTATAGATCACCTACTGTTAGTGAAAGAGATCATCTGGATTCACCGAGAAGTCAAAGCTCTTCAAGAGGTGGCAGCTCTGATCGAGTTATGAATAGCAGCTCAGATCACAGTTTACAGAAAAGACTGTCGGATCCCAACATTGATCCGAGATATGGCGTCGGGGAGCTGGGCATATCAACTCTTCCACGGGCGAGGCGTAGCGAATCGAGAGAAATGATAGACCATGATTTACAGCCGTCACCTAGAGAAAGATCACGATCACAAACTCTAGAATCTAGCGATAGTCATCCGTTCTCCGGTGTTTATGATCAGAATGGGTCGGCAATCGGATCAGTGATGAGTCGTTATGACGATATAGCCATGTTTAAAAGTGATCCATCGTCCCAGGTATCAAGTTCAACTGATAGTGGTTATGGCCATCATACGTACGAAAGAGTTGGTGAATTTTTAAATAAATACTCAGGTAGGTACTTGCTTTATAAGTGTGTCATTGCATCACCTTCCTTTGGCCCCTGAGCACTAAATTTTTCCCCATAGGCCTTCGTCATTAGCGTGGTTTGTGAAGACGAAGACTTTGAACACGATTCTCTTTCACGTTTAACCCATAATCGGTCGACGTCATTTTGAGGTCATGACGTCAAGTGGTCAGGCTAAATAAAGGGGGACGTGAAATATGTTGTATGCCTATTTAAATCAACTACTGCCGAATAATTATAAGTGAAAGACTCTTAACACCAATAAGAAAGTTGAAGGGGATAATTTGATCTATAATTAGCAAATCATTCTTAATCAATTTCATCAGTAATTCCGTCTTCAGAATTGGTGTCATCGATATAATCCGATTTGGAATAATTCATTTATAAGTATTTAAACCACTTCAAGCGTCTTCAACGTTCCCGACATCGTTAAATTACGACATGGTTAATAAATTTGTGTATTACTTTTGTATTAATATATTTTAAATATTTCAGGTTTAAACAGTTCCCCATCACCCCAATCACATGCCACAGTTAGTAGAAATAGTTCCTCATCCAGAGAATATCTTCATTCAAGGGAAACAACTCCCACTGAATCAACAGGTGCTTCATATAACAAGATTATGTATGTTGATGACTCAAGTATCGATACAAAAGATGTGGTATGTTGTTTTTAGCATTTCATAAATTCAAATAAATAATCAAAGCTAAGATATAAATTGATCATTTAATTAAGTAAACAAAATCAAAATATCAAGGTAGATAATCTTCTGGCTTGTTCTCGTTATCCCCATTTCCATTTTACTCCACTAACCTTGGAGTCCATTCACAGGGTCTTCACAAATTCAAAATAGCTACCCTTGTACGAACCAATCAAAAACAGTTTTACATACCAGTCTGAGTGTAATTTTTGCGCTCACCACAATAATTTTAGTTGCAATAAAAAGCGAGTTACTTCCCTTCACCCACTTGTTGGTCAATAAAAATAGCAGAAATTTCCAGGGCGGATAAATTGATTGTCTCCCATGTGGATGGACCCAGAGATCAGTGGAGTAGAATGAAACGATACCACTGGAGATACTGCGAATGCTTTGAGGTTAGATTCACTTGGATTAAAAACGAGGCACATCAAAAGATTGTTGCGAAGATTACCGGTGGTGCTGACTTTTCATCATGTCCTGTTTATGCCTTCTGGTCTTGGCCTTTTTCTTTTTGCATGAGATTTAGGGCAGGCAGCATTAATATTATTGCCAGATTGATTAGTTTTTCAAGTTGCAATTTTGTCATAAACCCAGGTGTAAAATCTTAAAACTTACATGTCGATTTTTATTTTCCAGTTTCAGGTACAAATTAGTAAAAACCCTGGTTTAGGATTTAGTATTGCTGGTGGTAGTGATTCCCATGGTAACCCATTCCGTCCAGATGATATGGTAAGTAGCCTCTAGCACATGGTCTATTATCCTCACACTTTTACAAATGTGGATGATATATAGCAATTGTTCAGATGGAAATTAGATGTGCCAATGATATTTAGATATTAATTTATCTACATTTTATAAAAAGATACAATTTTTATTTTTTAATTCTTAAATGTATATATTTAAATAGCCATATTGCTAAATTCTAGGGCTGAAACGATATGATACAACATAATGTCCCAGCCCAACGATACGGGTGCATCACGATACACACGCCTTTAATGTGAAATTAGCCAAAGTTTGCTGTCAGATGAAAATAAAGAAAAAATATACAATGTTTAAAATTTATATTGTTTATTATTTGATAAAAGTAAATTTACATTTAACCAATATTTTTGGCGCATTTTTTTACGGGACACCTGAGTGACTCTGACATAAAATTCAGTATGCTTTCTCACACAGACAATCAAGTCAAGTCAATCAGATACACATGAAATAATATGAATACAATCAAAACACAGTTTGCACACTGAAACTGAAGTGTCTTTATTTACTTTCCGGTTACCGTTTAAGTACGAAACAGGAAAACCAAAATTCTCCCACACCTTGATCGATAACAGGCGTGTGGTTTTTCTATTTCAACTTCACCAACTTCGGCCCTACTAAATTCATATTTCATCTGATGTCATTAGGTCTTTAGTAAAAGAAGTTGTACCCAATCCATACTTTTGTGTGTCTTTTTGATGCTGGGGATATGGTTTTAGTATAGAATGGAAAACACAAATACTTTTAGAGATTCAACCTTCAAAATATTATAGTTTGCAAAAAATACTGTTATTCCTCAAAATGATGTTCAGATACTTGATAGATTAGATGTTATGTTGTTCTCTAATTAATTACTGTATTTTACAGGGTATATTTATTACTAAAGTTCAATCTAATGGTCCCGCAAAACATACGTTACGCAGAGGTGATAAAATATTAAAGGTAAGCTTTAATGATGAATAAGTTCCTCCACAGCTGACCTGGTGGGTTTTCTCAGGGTTCTCTTCAGGCCAGTAGCCAGGGGGTGGCGAGGGGGGGGGGACACCCCCTCCCCCTGAAAAAAATCTTTTGCCCCCCCCCCCCAAAATAAAATTTGCCAACCATAACTCTTAAATACCTACTGTAGACTGTGCTGGATGTGCCCCCTCTAAAAACTTCACTGCCCCTCCACAGCATGCAAGCTGGCTACGGGCCTGGTTCTCCGGTTTCCTACACAACTGCTAAAGATCCCTACTTGCATGTGAATTGTTGAAATTAAATTAGCCATGTGTTAGTCCGGAAATGGTGTAGTTTGTGTTGAGTGGGTGTATGTTAATCACCACTTCCCTCTGTCTCACCTGTATTATCACCAGTATGTTGCCTGTATTTTCACCTGGTTTTAACCTGTATTTTTACCTGGTTTTAACCTGTATTTTTACCTGTATTTTTACCTGTATTTCCAGGTGAATGGAACCGATTTTACGAGTATAGATCATAATAGAGCTGTTTCATACCTTAAAAATAATACAACTGTCTGTTTATTGGTGGAGAGAATACAGAAAGTTAATTTAGTTTAATTAATATCATGCGCTTCTACAGACCTTTGATAATTGCCGATTTCACCACCTATTCATGGAATCTGCCAAATGATTGATTGGTCAAAGAGTTAAAGTATACATCAGGCAACCATCTATGATTGTCGATCCTATAAAAACCCTTGTGCGTAACAAAAAAATTCGTAAAGGAATATATTTATTAATTCATATTTTACTGATTTTCTGTGCTGTGTCTATCACATGCCTGACTTCTACTTTCATTTTAAAATATTTTTACACACTAGGCTAGTCAGTTGGTCATTTCAAGGCTTTAACAAGGGAGATAACTTGAATGACTTCTCATCAATAGTTCGTTTAGAGATTGATATAGCATGTGCCACTAAATATAATGAAAACTGTGACAGATTGGGTGGATGTTTATCCAAACTGCATAAAGAAATATTATGGTTCTCAGATAACGCGGGATTGTTGAGGTTTCGTGCCCAAGCTTGTACGTGACATTATGGTTGTTTTTTTTTAGGTTCTCTGAATTCTTCCTGCTACTAAAGATCTTTACGCTAAAGCAAGTTATTGAATTAAAATTGATCTGTATGTCAGGGTAACCTATAATGAAATGTTATGTTTGTGTAAAGTCACCTATTCACAAAACCCAACATGTATTGTGACATTTTGGGAATCATGGCGTATTTTGGGGGCATCGGGGGCAGGATTTGTGTGAACCAGATTTTTTTTTGTATTTGGCCTTACCTATTTTAAGTTTATGCTCGAAGAACTATGAAATCTTATGATGATTATTTAGTTTTCTTTAAATTTATGAAATTTTTCAACATATATTACTTTAATTAGTTGCAGTCAGGAATAGAGTTTTCTTCACCATTTGTCAATCTATTATGTGTATTTTCAAATAAAATTGTTGTTGAGTTGAGATTGGAGAATAAATTTTGAAGTCATTCCTTATTGTTTTATTCCTCTTATACTTTAAAACCACTGTAATTATATTTGAAAATGTCAAAGTAATATCATTTAGATCCTGATTGTTCAATTTTCGAATTTAAACGAGAAATGAACAATTGGATCTAAATGATATCTAATCCATGTTAATATAATGTACTCAAATCGATAATTTAACATTTAATTAAACATGCATTATTCAAGAGCTAAATCTGCCTAGTGCAGGTCTTTATTTGGGCATGAAATGTTTTCTAAAGTATTAATTAGACATTAATTAACTGATCTATAGGCCTTAATCAGCTTTGGATGGCATCAGATTGCTCCGATACTAAACAGATTTAAACGTTTCAGCGGTTAATCAAATATGGCGCACCTTAACGCTTCGAGTCGTAGCTTTGATCAACCAGGTCCGTGGTTGAAATTATTGCACAGGTCGGTCAAATCTTTAAATGCCTATATCTTCGCTTGCAATAGAGTAATTTGAATGAAATTTTCAAATTATTCATTTTACATCATCTACTTTCGAACTAGTATAGCAAGAATGGCTAGTTCTTATCTATATCTTGAATAATGTAACTTTAAGAAAGCAAAACCAAAATATCAATGGTAAATAATTTTCTGGCTTGGATTCACTTGGATTAAAAAGAGGTCTTTGAAAAGATTTTACCTAAGGGCTAAGACTGACTTTTAGGATTTTTCAATTCATACCTTTGTAAATATTTATTGGAATTGGATCAATATTCCTTTTTGAGATTCATCATTTACCACATTGTAGTTTACAAGGAATTAAAAATTCAGCAATTTAAAATAAGCCACTTTAAATATCAGCATTTTAAAGGGTGCCTAGCTCTAAGTTAATATTATTCGTAGTATTCAATATTAAATAAACACAAATTAGAATTTAATATTGGTCCCTTTCAATCAATATTGATGCAGTTATCTTAACATGAAAATATTGGTCCCTGATATACAATATTTAAGACATAATGAACATTTTAAAATCACTTCCCAACTTCAGTTTCTCTGTGGCAAAAATTTGTAAATTTGATGAACAAAGCAAAACATATCCTTCAAGTCAATGCTGAAGTAATTAAAATGGTTGATCCACATGCGACAAAAAAAGAGATAAACTAGCACAAATGACTGCCACTTTATTTGGACTACTCGCATATTTCATCGAACATAACTGATTAGAAATTATAATAAATATAGAATGTAAATCAGTATATACACACTTCCCTTTATTAGCATCTGCTTTTAGATCCACTTTCATTTACATTAAAGATGCATTATGTAAGAGCTAAATCTGGTCTGTTTTAAATTTCATAAATTATAATTTAAAGATTAACATGACAAGCCCATAATCAACTCTCTTGATCATCGGATGGCTCTAATTTTAGGAATATTAACAATAAAACAGATAATGAAGAGTCTGTCGCGATTCTCAATTCCCGTTGCCACGACATCTACGCTAAATTGTGTCAAAACATCAAACACCCATAACCCCTTTAAATAACATCAACATGTATTATTTGTCATATTAACTTTAAGGCAGCCATGTTAAATGTATACATGTATATATTTGTATATTATGTGTAACGTATGTAAATATATTTAAAATGTTGAATTAATTCAGAATTTGATGTTTTTGTTATATGTCAGTCAGTTGATAATAAAGTATTTTCTGATAAAAAAATTTTTTATAAAAGTTTGTCAAATTGTATTTGTTGGGTAGCCGAATAGTCCACAGCATTGGCTTTAGATCATGCAATCTGTCATTTTATAGAAGTGTCATGCTTTTGTTTCCCTGTTTCTATTTGACAAGGAGTAAGGTCTCCTGTCCAACCTCCCAGTCCTCCGATTTTCTCCCACTGCTATCCACTGCTATAGACCATATGTTAGTCCCGAAATTACGAGTCTGTTTGAGTAAACAACATTCCTTTCTCTCTCATTTGTTTTATGGAGTTGTGAGAGACAGTTGCAAATTATTTGAATATGTCTCTGCACCTTGTTAAATGAGAAACTCTACACTGTGGCCTACTCTCACATTCTCTTGATCTTTCTCTCCCCCTATCTCCCTTTCTTTTTCCCTCCCTATTTCCCCTCTCTCTTTCTCCCATCCTTTATGAATCTCTGGTATAACATTTTCTAGTACGGTAGTAAACACCCAGATGTAGATGTGCTGTAGGCTACTATTTCTTACTCTTAGATCGACAAAGGTTAAAGGTCAAACTACTGTTGCATATAACATAGATAAGGACAGCTGTCTAGTCGCTTAGATGGGACAAAATACCAAGATCCTGTGTAACATTGATGTGCACAAGTAAGATCACATGGGACTATAGCGCTGCTGTCCGGGTAAAATGTTCCTCATAGCACATTTTATGGCATAGGCCCTGATATGCCTGTCTTCATTAGTCCAGTCGGAGCAGAACAGTAGGATGTTAAACCTCATTTCATTTCATATGACATAGTGGGCATCCTACCTAAATCTCTACTTTTGAGCTGAGGTGCTCTTACAAGTAGATGTGCACAATTAGGAATTCTAACAATCCGGACTGGTTTAAACAAGAATTATGGATGAACAGACAGGCTGTCATGACAACAATATAAACCTACATAAAGTGTAGGCATCAAAAAGTTATTGGAAAACAGATGCTAGTTATTGGTGTAAAAAGGTTGTTTTTTTGACAAGTTTTACAGAGATTATCACAATGACAAAACAAGAGATCAGCACACGAGTACAACACAAAAGATTAACACAATGATAATACAAAAGATTAACACAATGACAATGCAAGAGATTAACACAATGACAATGCAAGAGATTAACACAGTGACAATATGGCAAAAATCAACACAATGACAAAACAAAAGGTCAACAGAGTAATGATATAACAGATCAACACAATGACAAAACAAAAGATCAGAACATAAAATTAACACAATGACAATACAAAGGATTAACGAAATTACAAAACAAAAGATCAACACAATAACAAAACAAAAGATCAAAAAAAGATCAACACAATAACAAAACAAAAGATCAACACAATTACAAAACAAAAGGTCAAATAGAGTAATGATATAACAGATCAACACAATAAAAACAAAAGATCAGAAAATAAAATTAACACAATGACAATACAAGGATTAACAAAATTACAAAACAAAAGCTCAACACAATGACAAAACAAAAGATCAATACAAAATATTAATACAATGACAACACAAAAGATTTACACAATAAAAATACAAAAGGTCAACACAAAGCCAGAAAAAAAGTAGATAAGTACATGTGGTGATATCAATTTTCCTTATAAACAATGTGAGAGTTTAAATAATAATAACTATGGTCTGATCCCTTCAAAATTATACACAAGTTATTTCCCTTCCTTTGGACGAGCTCGAAAGCCCGATTTTGTCACAAAATTGCCATAACTTTAGCCAAAATAACACAGGAAGGTTGAAATAAGGAAACGTGATAGCAATATCTGCGAATAAAGCTATTTCACAGCAATAAATAAATGTCATGCGGGTTAAATAAATACTGGTGCAAATAGAGGCTTACGCGTTAGTGTCCCATCCGAACAACTAGACGGTAGCTACTCCTCTGTAGCCAGTCTTCGGCAGCACTGAAAGTGAACAGGCGAAACTATGATGGAAAATCCTGTGGAACTTTCGCGTCCATATCCAGGCACGTGTATAAAAACATTGAAACTGGAGTAGTGTGTTTTGATATGCACTAAAGTTACGTTTGAATAACTAGGAAAGATAACTCCTCTGAATTTAACTGCAATATACCTGTACACCAGGTGTCACTACTGGCAGCCTTCATAACCCCAGTAAACAAGGCGTCTATGGTTTCCTACATGAGCAGGTATGTTATTAGCTAATTTTAATTTTAATCAAGCAGTTGTTACTATGTAGAACAGTGCCTACTATTATTATAGGATGTTTATCCCTAGGATCTCCCCACATCAACCACCGGTTGAGCAATTATGTAATTATAGTAAATACAGGCCCCTATACGATTTTACTTGTTGTTTATCAACACTTAATAAATGTCAACAGAAGATATTTGAAATTCAAAAAGTATTTGATTTGATTTTGGCTCTAATACACTTTTATGTACTTCCAGTGGTAGGCTACTTGCAGGGCTTGTTCATGGTGACTAATTATGGCCCCACACCAAATTTCAGTATTTGGGATGAGACAAAAATCTGAGGTTCAGTGGAGGCCTGCATTAGCATACATGTTTGAGATCCCTTGACAGTTGGAATTTAGTAATAGAGTAGGCCGTAGCACTGCTGTCGGGGCAAAATTTTCCTCACAGCATACTGTATGGCATATGCCCGTCTTCATTAGCCCAGTTCAAAGCAGAACAGTAGGTCGTTAAACCTAATTTCTTTTCATTTTCTTCAATAGCTTTTTATTTTACTTTTCACAGTTTTATTTGTTGGCCTACCTGTATTTATAATTAGGTGTTGCACAAAGCATCAGTGAATGTATCAATTGTAGCGAACCAAATTACTCTCAAAACCATTATAAATATAATATGTGTCTTAAATATTGGATAGGATCCTCAATATTAATTAAAATGGACCAATATTGAATTCTGATCCATGTTTTTTTTTTATTTCAATTATTAGGGATAATATTGAGTTAGATGTTTATCTCCTTGAATTTCTGTATTCATTAGCCAATCAAGTACAAGTAAGACATTAAACCCCATATACGTATAAAATCTAAAATTACATCTGTAATATAATTGTAAAAGAAAAGTCAAATCCAAAAAAAGCATCCTATAAAAACCAAAATAAAAAGTAGTTACCTTTCATACAAGATTTTATTTGATTTTTTTTTAAATCGATTCAACTGTATGTCATTTTAGAACCTATGACTAACATCAAATAAAGGCCCAAATAATTTTTTTCGGTATACCTTTGTAAATAAAAGCCCTAATAAAAAGATTTAATCTTTCAGGTTTATTTATTAATAAAGTAGTTTTAGGCCACTCCAATTTAAAATTCTCTTCTTTGGGAACACCTGTAAAAAAAATTCATTCTATTTTCTTTAAATAGAGAATCTCCTACGAGTGTTTTTTGAAAAAGTAAAAAAAAACGAGGCTCTGTCGAGTTTTTTTTACTTTATCAACGAGTGTTGATATTTTTTGGTATCAAAAAACACGAGTTGGAGATTTTTTTTATCACCCAATTCTTTCTTACATGCACAAATAAATAAATATAATTCTTTCCTAAAGATTTCACTTTTACCGATCCTATTTACATTATAGCCTAGTGATACATCATTTTTTGACAGCCGTTTAGCTATTGTATAGCCCTGTATACTGACCCAGTTTTTTCCTTCAAGGTCAATTTAATAAAAGCAGTTTCTTATTTTTTTTAAAAAAGTCACTCTTTACTTAAACTAAGTGGTTTCTTTAAAATAAAAGAAGGTAATTCCTTTTTGATTGACCAATCAAATTTATGTAAAGTGATCTCACTACACTGTCTATATATCACTAAAGTGATATCACTACACTGTGTATATCACATTTAACACACAAGCGATATGTACTGTCAAATGTATTATTGGGTGATAAGGGACAATAACACTCTTGTTGGCTTGACAGCTCCAGAAAATAAATTATATCCTTATTAAAGTCGAGATGTTTAAGTGTCCTACCTGTTGTGTAAATTATCCATTACTTCCTATTTTATCGTCCAGAGGGTTCAAAAATATTTTTAAATCAAAGTTACATTAGAAAAGGTTTACGTTAGACATTTTAAACCATTATGTTGAATTTTTTTCAATTTTTTAAATTAGGTGTGTTAAGATGAAATTTGTATCATCAATTAATTGAAATATTGTAAAATAGTAGGCCTTCAATTTGTTAACCAGAATAAAAATTGGGACATATTATTCAATACAACAAGAGTGGTATTGAGCCTTTAAGGTAAAAAAAAAAAACGTATTTAAAATCCAAAAGTACTTGTTTCAAAGCTTTTCTTTTCAAATTTTTATGATTTGTCAGTTTTGCAATCTTAAATAAAACATCTTTCGTGTGATTCGAATGGCTATTTCTTTATCAAGACCTGGAATAACAGAAAATTAAATTAATGTGACCTTAAGGGATATTTATAAAATTCCAACTGTATGTCAATATATAACCTGGGCTCGAAACCTCATGGTCCCAGAGCACTTTTCGTAGGGTCATGACAGACAACATTTTTAAAAAAATGTTTGTTTTCATGAAAAGCATAGGAATCTCTGATCTATTCACATCTTGGTACATTAAGAATTGGCTTTCCTCTCACGGTTTGTTTCCCCGGTTTCTCATTTCAACATTTTGATCTGTAAATGATGTTTCATAGTAAAAGGTGAATTTGTTCTTTGAGGGGATGCAGTCAGAGGATGGTTTTTGGAACACTGAGAGAGAGAAATGGGGTTTAACGTCCACTAGATAATTTCGTGACTAACATATGGTTTGATTTTATTTCAATAATTTGCTAGCACGTAGGGGTCTTTAGCAGTGACAGGGACCCGGAGAAACCCCACAAGGTTGGACAGGTGACCCTACTCCTTGTCACGTACAACCGGGTTTTCGAAGCCACACCAGTTGAATCAATGACAGGTTTTATGATACAGCACACACATAACCATTTGGCCATCCAATCCCCCAGAAAACTAATATGCAACATGTGAATTTATATGTACTTGCCTATTCCCTGGTGATATTAAACAATATTATTACTAGGTGGCTTTATTTATTTCTTACCGTTTCAATAGCTGTAGACAAACATGACCGTAAATTGATAAGTACATATATATACATGTGCTTGATTCATGTGCTTCATTGTTTACCTGTAGGTCCGTCTACATTCATAGGCTAGATCTACCAGTGCTTCATTTATTAACAGGCAATTTGGCTAGTTTTTCTATTTTTAAAGTTGTTGAACTGACTACCGTAGTTAAAGACCAACGACAATATGAAGCCAATATTTTTTGATAATTTCCAATAAATTTAAACAGTTTTCCAACAATGTTTTAGGGGGGGTTGGGTGGCCGAATGATTAGCACATTCGCGCTGTATTATAAGGCCTGCAATTGTGTCAACTGGCGTGGTTTCGGATCCCTGGTTGTACGTGACAAGGAGTAGGGTCGCCTGTTCAACCTTGTGGGTTTTCTCTGGGTCCTCCGGTTTCCCCCCATTGCTAAAGACCCCTACGTGTTTGCCACAAGTTAATGCTATGAACATCAAAATATATAAGTCTTATTTATTTCAGTAATATGGGATAACCAAATCACCTGGAAGGGGAAAATTATTAAAAGCTCTAGATGGGATTATTGAAACAGTATTACGATCGTTGGTTCAAGAAAGATCAAAGTAACAAATTCATGATGACCAGTAAAAAATACTCAATGAGTGACGATGATTTCCGCGAGTTTCGTCGACCAGGTTATAATCCTGATAAAGGCATGGGATTATGGATTAAATATTTATACATTGTCTTCCTGGTTGTGAATCTGGTAAGATTTTTATTTAATGAAATAAATTATACTATATGTTAGTCCTGAAAATACTTTATGTTGGTCCCAAAAATACTTTATACTATATGTAAGTCCCAAAAATACCTCATACTACATGACATGTATGTTAGTCCCAAAAATACTATATTTTGAATAAATGAAACATGCAAACTATACAGTATGTTAAGGTGCATTATGTAAGTTTTAAAACCTATTCTCTCATGACAGGTTGGAGCAATGATTATATTAGGAATTGGAATATGGACATATTTGGCAGATTATGGCAGCAAGGTCCTCTCGAAGTTGATTGGTGTAAATTTATATCAAGTTGATTCGTACATTTTGATTGGTGGAGGTTCAGCCATCATATTGATTATTGGATTAGGTGTCTGTGGATTAATCGCGCGATACAGATGTCTTATGGGATTGGTAAGTGAATGCAGTTGAATATCAGTAGTCTTTCAATTAGTGAATAGCAAAAAATTAGTATCGGAATAAATAAAATGATATGGGGGTTTAATATTCTATTCTTTTGGAAGTTCTGCAAGGGGGTTTGGATGGCTGAATGGTTGGCGTGCGCACGCTGTATCATTAAGCCTGTCATTGAGTCAACTGGTGTGGTTTCGATTCCCCTGTTGTACATGGCAAGGAGTAGGGTCGCCTGTCCAACTTTGTGGGTTTTTGTCCAGGTCCTCCGTGCTACCCTGCTACTATCTTCTTTGATCCGCATTTAGTGATTGAACATATTAACACGAGGTACATTTTTATGGATACACAATTACTGAGTTTGATACAAAGCGACGTATTGACGAGGATACTCTCGTGTTTATGAAACATGGCTTAGTATCAAACTCAGTTATTGTGTATCCATAAAATTGTACCTTGTGTGTTACCCTGCTACTACATGTAACTGAGGTAGAATTTTCAAACTTGGTGTTGATGTTGATTAGTTAATTATATTTTCATTTTTCAGCATCTGAGTTTACTAGCGTTTATGTCTGTGATGTTATTTGTTGCCGGTATTCTGGGTTATGTGCTCATTAGTGACGTAAGTTGATTTATTAATATGATTTTAAGTCTGTTGCAGTTTTTTGTTAAGTACAAATCGTCACATACCATACATGTATATACATTACGGACATTGTTATGGTTTGATGAGACACGATATCACTGAGTTTTCTATCATGCAATTCGTTGATTTACTGAGTATTGGTATGATTTTTTTTATCCATCTATTGCAAAATGTGGGCGTATCTTGCCTGTCAACCATTGGTTATCCGATTTTGACGAAACTTGAAATATAGGTTTATCTCCCAAAGATCTCCGTTTCTTTTGATATTGGTATGTATTGGATTGTAACTTCTTGGATGGCCGAATGGTTTAGAGTATGGGTATTAGATCGTGACGTCTGTCATTGACTCATGTGACGTTATTCAATTCAACGTTTGTAAATTACAAGTAGTGGGGTCACCTGTTCGATTAGACAAGGAGTCATCAAATGTTTGTTTTAATGTATCATAGTGCATACAATATTCTTTCTCCCCAAAACAGCTGTAACTTTATTGATAAATTTGTTTTGTCTATTTTAAAGCTTGAAGCTAAAGTACGGAATAAGATGGAGGATACATTGGTCAATAGTTACGGTGTGGACATTGAAAGAGAACCAGATAATGCTGAGATTACTTACGCCTGGGATGAGATTCAGATAAATGTAAATAAAAATAACAATAAAAAAGGACTTGTTGTAGTGAAGGGAGTGGCCAAGGGGGTCTAATATGTGCTCTTTAGATCATAAGAGCTGTCATTGAATCATGTTTCATGGTTTCAATGCCATGCTTATGTCACAAGGATTAAGGTCATCTGTCCAACAACATGGGTTTTCCCCAGGAAATTATATAAGTAAAATAGTACCAAATGTTAATCCTGTAATCATGTAGCTGTTGAACCCCATGTCTCTCTCACATATAAGTCTTCTCTCCGGGTCCTTCGGTTATATCGAATTCCAACTGCCAAGGGTTTGTGCCAGTGCGTAAACACTACACAAGATCTAATTTTTACTGTCCCAGACTATGCTCTCTGTCCTGCCCAAAAGACAAGGGAGAATCACACTGGAAATTTGATGCTGTGAAATTTATATAAAGTGAATTTTTTTTCTATTTTTAGTTTGGTTGTTGTGGAGTTTATGGTGGTATTAATGATACAGATTCGTGGGCTATTTATAGGACTAAATCAAAATGGTTCTCAGAAGATTTCGCAAGTAAATTTTTAATGCTTTTTAATAATTTTTGATGCATGTTTCAGGAAATTATATTTGATATTTTCAGAGGTAGTATTTAGAGGTATTTGTTCAAATAAATCATAGTTACACCAAAATGATGTTTGAGTTTTGTGGAAATTAGACTGAAACTTCTCGTCAAAATGGTTGCTCCCCATTCTTAAATAGTGTAAGCATGAATACCAAGGTTGTAGACCCTCCAGAGGTCACAATTTTTATCTGATATTGACAAAACATGAAATATAGTTTTATATCGGACACTAACTGTATTTCCATATCTTAAAGTAATATCTTACATGTGATTGATTAGAACAATAGGTGTACGATACCTGTTAAAACCTGTTGCTAGGAGACGAACATGGGCACCATATAACAATAATGTAGTGTACCATAGTCAATCTCTAGTTCAGTAATGTAATATAGCATGGTCAATCCAGTTGAGTCAAGAATTGTAGCATGACCAATTCAACTGAGTAAAGTAATGTAGCATGACCAATTCAGCTGAGTAAAGTAATGTAGCATGACCAATTCAGTTGAGTCAAGAAATGTAGCATGACCAATTCAGTTGAGTCAAGAATTGTAGCATGACCAATTCAACTGAGTCAAGAAATGTAGCATGACCAATTCAGTTGAGTCAAGAAAAGTAGCATGACTAATTCAACTGAGTAAAGTAACGTAGCATGACCAATTCAGCTGAGTAAAGTAACGTAGCATAGTCAATTCAGTTGAGTCAAGTATTGTACCATGGTCAATTCAGTTTAGTAAATTATTGTTGCATGGTCACTCCAGTTGAGTAAAATATTGTACCATGGTCAATCCAGTTCAGTAATGTTTTATAGCATGGTCCGTCCTGTTGAGTAAAGTATTGTAATGGTCAATCCAGTCAATAAAGTATTGTAGCATGTTCAATCCAGTTGAGTAAAGTATTTTACCATGGTCAGTTGAATCGAGTCCAGTACCAATATTTATTTGGTTTTTCACGGACCAGGAAGGCGCTTTTCTTTAACATGTCTGATGCCACTCATATATTTCTAGTTTTATGCCTGCAAGTATTTTGTCTTAAACACTGACTATTATACACTATAAATATCTACAATTTTAAGTATTAAACAATTTTATAGACTGTAGTTTATTTATCAGGTTTTGGTATTAAACATTACATGGAGTGAGTGATTCATAAACATCACACTTTATATAACAAAATTATTATCTTATAATCATCTCGCCATACTGATCAGCCGTTGACAGCGTGTGGCTTAATGAGCCAATCTTCCTCACAGAGAATTACAAAAGTTCTCTAATATCTCTCCAGTTTCCACCCCCTACGCAGAAGCGAATTATTGAAATAAAATTAAAAACCATATGTTAGTCCCAAAATGACCTACTTTGTGTCAAGTGGATGTTAAACCCCATTTCTTTCTCAAATATTTCTATAAAAGATGTCTTCAACATGTGCAATCACATCACACACAGTGTCAATCATTGGCTCAGTGTCGAGTGCATTGTTTACATATTACGTAACTGGTTCGGACAGAATGTTGCCTTTTACTAATTTCAATACCCATTTATACTAAATAGGAAATAATTTTTACCTACAAATACTTCAAACGTCTTTATTTAATTTTTCAATACATAAAAAAATGTTTTAGAATTTAATTTGTCGGAGGAAAAAGTTCATATTTGGGGCTTCTTAAGTGGTATTGATGTCATCCTAATAAGTGATTGTAGCGGCCTAGTGTGTTAATGTCCCCCAATATTAACTTTTTTAATTCTGCAAATTAAATTCTAGGACATTTTTTTAAGAAAAATAAATTAATATACATGTAGGTGTTTGAAGTATATATGTAGGTAAAAATAATATATGCTATTATGTGTACATTCCCTGACTGATTAGCCCAATTATTGTACACATTGACTGATTGTTGAAGAGCGATAGAGGCTTTAGATGGATTCTTGGTACAAAAAATCACTCACATAATGTGGGTATCTTTCATGGCAAATGCTTGTTTTGTTGGCTTCGGCTGTATGTATAGGATATTAACCTGAGCGAGGGTGCTATATTATATAACCCGCGGGCGCAGCCCAAGGGTGATATAAATATAGCAACTGAGGTATGATTGGTTAATATCTGACATATACAACGCCCACCCTTAAATTTAAATGGACTTTTCCATTAATATTCAACAATGATTGGATAACGACTCGGTAGTTTCCGTCAAATAACGAAGATTACCGATTTAATCACGTGGAATTACGAGATGGTATTTTTGTAAACACAGCGCCATTTTGAAGAATTGAATTTCATACAAAAACAAAATGGAAAGTAATACGGAGTCAGACGAATAATCAACCCCTTTTAGCCAACATACTGACGATGGAATTGGCGTGAATGCAACTATCGATGAGGATCTATCCAAAGCCTAAAGAAAATTTGGATCAAAAGACATTCTTTCCCGATAATTCTGACAGTGAACTACGATTGAAGGCTTTTGCTTTGTTTTATAGACAGAAGGATTTGGCCGACTGTTTTATTTAAGTGCATGGACTGTACCCAAAAATAGTTTATAATGGAAATCTTGGGCGATAAATACTTTCAAGTCTAGGAGTGTGTGGACGGAAAGAAGATTCTGAAAGATATGGAAAACCGATTTAAATATGCTGATAAGTACGTCGTCTATTTCTGTCTTGAATGTTTCAAACTGTTCCACAATAATTTTTAATTGTCAAAATAATAAAAATTTATTTCTGTGTTTTTTGTATTATTTTGATCATCAGCGGTTGATATGAGTCGAATACATCGACTTGACATGACGTCATTAGCGGTTGATATGAAATATCAACCTGTCGTGATGTCATCAGCGGTTGATATGAAGAATATATCAACCTATTATCACGTCATGACAGGTTGTTATGAGATATAACTGCTATTCACATCAAAGAAAAAAACTACCACCAGTTGTATATTGTATTGTATTTAATTTGTATCATGGTAAATAAGTCTCTATAATAACTTCTGTAAAACAGTCCCCACCAAAATGATCCAATTGGACCACATAATTACTATGACCAATCTAACTAACCTTAGTGATAGCAGCAGGGGTTACCTGAAGTTAGTTTGACAATGAAAAAATAATTCTGTTGATAAAACATTGCTAATATTTTTTATTTTGTAGATTCTACGTATGTACCAGAAAGTTGTTGTAGTGTGGAAAATAAAGATCTGTGCATTATATTACATAATAGCACGTTTCTAACAGCCGATCCAATCGTAACTTATCCTACAAATGCCAACTTTACTCTTCATACACAGGTAAATATACACTAACAGGTGGCAGTGGCTCACTGAGTAAGATGCTGGCTCAGGATCACGATGTTCAATAAGAGCAATCCTCAGGATTTTCCAGTGTGGGAATGCGAGCACGGCAAGGTTCAGCGTCTGTGCTCTTTAAGTAACATTTTCTGGTTTAAATTCTTTCTTTTTTATTACCATAGATAATACATATCCAAAGCCACCCCAAACTTTCAGAACTCAAGTTATTCCAGGCATAGAATATACCCCAACTAGATTTACTGTTACAGGTTTATAATTATAATATATTTAGAGGGGCGGGAAATCCTACACCTAACTCAAAAACCACACCCACCATAATTTTGATTCAGCACAAGCTACAGCCCTTGCATGTCAAAGATATGATAATATGGCAGATGAATGCCTTTGATATAGTTTCAAATTTAAAACTACATTACTATTATTATTTGGGGGTGTTGGGTGGACAAATGGTTAACACATGCATCATATAAGGTCTGTTATTGATAAAATGGTGTGGTTTCGAATCCCTACTTGTATGTGACAAGGAGGAGACTCGCCTGTCCAATCTCGTGAGTTTTCTCGGGCTCTGAATTAATGAAATAAAAAATTTTACTCCCAAAATGACCTGGTTTGTTTTGAGTGGACACTAATCCCCATCTCTCTCTCTCTCTCTTTCTCTCTCTCTCTCTGGTTCTCTCTCTCTCTCTTTCTCTCTTATTATATAAGATGTTTATTTTTGATAAATTATAACTGTGTTATTTCGCATTTTTAGGGTTGTTTTGATAAATTGGATCCACTGCTACAGAAAACTGGTATTGTGATAGGAACGACAGCCATTACTGTCGGAGTTTTCCTGGTAAGAATTAAATATTTTATCGATTAATTTCTAACTGATGCAGTGGAGCTGTTAGGGCATTGTACTCTCTACTAGAAGAGATGAAAAATAAAGAACCAAAGTTATTCCACCTCTACTTCCAACCAGTAATGGTTGAGTTGAGCAGTAGGCACAGGCAATCTGACTGTAATGATCTAGGTCGTATACTGGTGAAGAGAGAGAGAAATGGGGTTTTAAATCCATTCGAAACAAACTTTGTCATTTCGGGACTACCACAAGGTTCAACTTTATTTCAGTAATTCGCTTACACATGGGGGTCTTTAGCAGTGGTAGTTAACTGGAGGTCCCATAGAAAACCCACAAGGTTCTCCTTGTCGCGTACATGATGGAAATTGAAACAAAAGGAAGGAGAAGACGGTTCATGATTTTACATGCCCAGTTCTTTGTTGACGATGGTGGTGTGTACAGTTTGGGGCCTGGCATGGGCTGAATTTAGTCTTGAGGATGAGACAAAAAACATGGTGTGTATGTTAAAGAACTCTTGGCAATTTGAATTCAATACTAGAATAGTAGGATGTTAAACCCCATTTCATTTTTATAACATAATATTTTCATTTATTTCAGTTGATTGAGTTGGTTTTATCAGTGATGATGTACAGAATGTTACCCAAATAATTGTTACCATGGTGAAACACAATCAAATGAGAATTATACTGAAATCAGGCCCTGTGTTTACAAAATTAAGAATTTAACCACTCATAGTCTGCATATTGTGATGAAATGAGAATGCTCAAAATCAACTGCTCATTACAAAACCCTTAGGGATGCTTGTAGTGTATGCTATTTAGAATTTATAGTATGATTCAAGGTTCTTGGTCAACTAAAGAACTACTGTTAGTCAATTTACATCCCTTCAAAACATTTAAACAAAATGAAAATGGTATAAAGCTAAAAACTTTCATATTTATTAGAGAAATATCTTGCTTTTCTATATGCAGTAAGCAAAATGTCAAAAATCAGCTGTCAAAACTTTGAAGTAAAGGCCTGGTATGGCCTCATGTTCCACTGCTTTTGCAAGAGAATATGTTAATCTCTCAATGCAAAGCTGAAATTAACAGACCAAATTTTATCCATAACTGTAGTCTAACCTTACAAAAATGACTACATAATTTTTTGTTGTGTAGAAATGGTATATTGAGAATATGACATGATTATACATGTATATAAGCTGAGTGCTAACTAGTTAGTATTTAATTATTTGTGTGATTTAATTACATTTTATGTTTAAATAGTATTTTGGTCTGTGATAATTATTAAGCGTTTTTTTTGTTTTTGTATCTTTTTAGTCATAAAACTTGTACACTTTATTAGTGTATTGTGTAAATATACTCTTATACTTATATTTTTTATTGTTAACAGAAATGTCTTAACAAATGGATAGGCTGGGGTTGCCCACTGGCTCCATAAGTATAGGGACCGCAGGCTAAACGATGTTGGTAGTACCAATACTATAAATACACGCAAAGATGTGTTTTTCATAATGGCTTGTGTCAGCAATGTCTTCTGTGCAATGTAAATGACATGTTTAATAATGATGTTGAATCGTGTTTCTAACTCTGCACCTTCCTAATTATAGTGACTCGGTTTTGGCTCAAATACGGCATCTTGGAATTCTTTTCATAAACTCTTTATTTTGTTATTGTCAAAGCAGCTGTATTCTTGTAAATCACATTTGTTTTTCCGAGGTTATATTATCAGGGGGTCGCGCCAAACCTCATAAGACAAGTCATTGTGAAAAATACAGAGGGCGGGTGATTACAACTAAAGTAAAATTTATTGCTCATACTGGCTTTAAACATTTATTCACATGACAAGGCCATAGTCAATTCTCGAGATATTGAATGAACTAGACAATGTCAATCATATCTTTGTTAAATATTAGTATAGATGTCATTCACAGAGATGTTTAGAATACTCTCATTGTATTACAGAGATGTTTAGAGTATATCTTTAGACAGCAATATAATACATATATATGTCTTTGTGTTCAGTAATCAAACATTCCAAACCTTTGATGCTTGTTTTCCATGTACACATTTCCGTGGATGTTTTCGGCAGTTATATGGAACTGGTCCCATTTCGGCAGTTATATGGAACTGGTTCCATTACATCTGCACGACTGACTTTTTTTACATGGAAAAAGGGTCTTATACTTTATTTAAACTGCATGTATCTTGTAAATACTGTGTGTGTGTTTATTTTATTTATCACTATGGCATATAAGATATAAATCTGTCAATATTTAGAACGTTCTTTCCAGACAAGGAGTTTGGGAGGGTCCTCGAAATATAAAATCTGTCATTTTTTTAACAAGTACTTAATTAACTTGAGACCCTGGAAGCCTCGGGAGTTGGCTACGCCTGCAGCAGATCTGGGAATTTAAAAACTTAACCAAAATTTATGTGAAAATGTGTTGTAGGCATTTTAAGTCATAACGCCTTTTAATATAGGGGGCAGTGTCCGATTTGGTTAACACATGCTTGCTAGACCATAAGATCTGTCATTCAATCAAATGGCCTGGTTTTGCATGTTCAACCTCGTGGGTTTCTTCCCACAGCTAATAAAGATCCCCCCCCCCCCCATATACAAGCAAATTATTAAAGTAAAATTGAACGATATGTTAGTTCCTAAATTTCTATCTTTATCCCCTAATATGGACAATCTGATGAAACAGTTCTAGAGTAAATATAGAGGGAAAGATGGGAGTTGAATATGTAAAATATTCCAAGGAACCTGTAAGTGTGAAAAGGTTGGGAATCCCTGATTTCGAATATCATGAAAATACTGTCTGTAATAGTATTTAAAGATTTATAATAATTGACTAATATCATGTAAATTTGATCTGAAGCTATTGTAAGATATATTTAAAAATTTTAAAACATTATTAATATTTTTTTTGTATTAAGATGAAAGGTACTCAACAAAATAGATTTTCTTACAAATCGGCTCAGTGATCTGTAAAAACTTTGAGATTTAATATTTTTTTTGTGATACTCAATTAATTTGATACTGTAAACCTAGAAATGAACGGACCTTATGATTTGAGGTGCGTGCATTAGATAACTTGACAAATGTGGCCTATGAGGGTGATGTACGTTTATTACACCATCCCACAGAAATTGAAAATTTTTTGCACAATATTGATTTGACTTCAACGGATGTGCAGCCAAAAACGAAGATGAATGTGTTTCATCATTTTTCGTTTCGGCCTTAACTTTGAAATCTAAGATCTATAACACTGGAACACAATTAGACTTTTCTCGCGGGGTTGGCTGTATGGTAAAGCCTACTCCGCAAAAAGTTTAATATATTCTAAGGCCAACGCGGTTCATTTCTCTCTTTTTTGTATAGTATTCCAATCACATTTCTGTGAACCTTTAAATTGGCAATAAACATCAAAAGAATTTGTTTTTAAGGATATATTTTGTAATATGATTTTCATTTTGAATAAATATATTTATTTCCTCGAGTCTTGAAGTTATTGCATTCGCTTTTGTAGACCCTTAAAACCCCATATTAGATGGGAAGGAAACACTGTTGTCTATGCAAACTTCCCCTCCTGGTTCACACATTGATCCACACTCGTGCCATTGTTTAACGGAACACAATAGTCCCGTACAACAGCGAGGAATTTAAACCACGGCAGTTGACTATGACAGATCATATGATACAACGCACACACGCCAACCATTCAGCCATCCCCTCCCCCCCCCCGTATCAAAATTACCCTTTCTAGCACATTGCATGGTGTATGTGTGGTTTAATCGTCGAGCGCGAGACATTAAGTAATATATTGATACTGCACGAGGCGATAGCCGAGTGTTGTTTCAATGTATTACGCAATGTCTTAAGCGCGAGAGCATTAAACTACTTAAAATTCAGACACTATCTCGCAGGTGCATTTCAATGAAATACGGCACACGAGTTCACTATATTAGATAATGTACTATTGGCAAGACGCCCGTACATTATTGGAAATAATGGTACGCCACCATCAAAGGATTACGTCACATCTGTATTTTAAGCCTGTCTGTTAGCCGAGTTGGTTCAGAAAATTGTGTTATGTTAATTTCTACTGGAAGTAAGGTCTATTTCAAAACAAATGTTCACATTACATTTACAATGCTTTTAATCAGATATAACAAAGCATCTGCAAATCACAGCCATAGAACCAATCAAGTCAACCAATGAATTTTTTCTAAAGTATTGTGATGAGGATGCCATTTTAGTGTCATTATGTATTTTTTTTTATGCCAACATGAAATGTGAATTGACCGACAGATGGGGCGACGGCAATATTTAACCACATTAAAACATGGACGTTTAAAAAGGAAAAAGAGTATATTGTTTTTTATATTAATATTTATTATGGTACAAGTATAGTAGACCAATCAGACAACCTTTCACACAGCACAGATTCATGGCGTTAATATCATATATACAATCGTTTATATCTACACAATATATTATTTCAATTATTGATATACATCCGTTTAAAATGATGAACCATTATCTATACATTAGGCCAAGATAAAAAAAATACCTGTGTTTAAAATGATGGATCTTTATCTATTTATATCCAAAATCTCAATGAAATATTAACTAAGAAGATCTATAAATTAGCAAACTATTTTAAACTTGGTTTTAATTTAATCATGAAATACGGTCAGGAAACAAAACTAACAAATATAACAGATTCAGCTTCAAATTCAAAACAATATTGTTGCAGAATTAAATAAATGAAAATTATTTGTTCTCTAATAAAAGTTGGAATGACCATCTTAAAAATTAACATGATCATCCATCTTGGGTGTGTCTGTGCTCTGCTTTAATTACCTACCCATGGTCAATAGAAATCTATATCTGGCATGAAATTCACAGATGAAACCATTCAGCAACAAATTAAAGTTCAAGCATGATCAAAATATGATCTTATTAAAAAAATGTTCCCCATGAAATTGCAGGATGGAGTGAATGTCAATCAACAAAGAAGTTTATGCATGATCTAAATACAACCTTATAATAAACCTATATTCTATATGAAATTCCTGGAGTGAGCCAAACAACGAAGTCCAAGATCATTCAGGATTTAAATATGAGCATAGACATATATTCTCCATGGGTAGCTAGCTAGCTAATAACAAATAGAGATAAGACACAAAAGTTTTGAAAATAGAAAACAGAAAGAAAGATCTCTTATATAATAAATTAGTTGGTGTGGTGATCATATCGCATTGTTGTTGATTACAAATTATCTCCTCTTACACAGCACTTTGTCATGATTACTCGTAAAACTTTCGTCTACATCTTCTCAATTTCCTGGATATCTTTCAACTATACAAGCATGTCCCTAGAAAAACAATCATAACCTCAAAATATACTGACGAGAGAAGTAGTCGATTGAACACTGAAATAATACTAAATATTTATTTGTATGATCATAGCAATATTGTTGTCCCTCAAATCATACGCGTTTTATCATGTATTAGGCTGTGAGAAATTTGGTATTTTCCGAAAAATGCAAATGAGACACATTTACTTCAAAAGCAATAGGTTTGAATATCATTATCAAATATATCTTAATATATATATCATTTACTTACAATTCCTCCAGCAGCACAAGCAGCCACTAAAGCAAACTGTCCATCTTCTGCCTTCAAACGATTGGCTGCTGTTGTAACCAATCGAACACCAGTTGCTCCGAATGGATGACCCAATGATAATGATCCACCCCAAAGGTTAAATTTATCCATTGGTGGAGCACCAAACTGAAAACAAATATCCAAGAATATGGTTATAATACCAAGACAAAGGGACCAGATGATACTCGCTTTATTCACATCAAACTTTAATATTGTGTATTAAAGGGACTTTTTCACATACAAAAACTCTTAAAAAAAAAAAAACATTTCAGGATAACAGTGTGGAAGTAGGACAGAAATGAAGTCCACTTAGACAACATGGAGGCAGACGCGAAAGCCTATGAACAAACGACGCACCAACTGAACTAATGCTAACGGGCATGTGCCACATTTAGTGTGTCATGTGTGAAAATTTTTCCCCACTACAGCTTTTCTGTCTACTCTTTGTTAAATTCAGACTGTCAATGGTTCTATTATTTTGAGAAGAAAAGTTGGTCAGATGGAAGGATGAATATTACATGAATAAGATCTAGACCTTTTTTAAACACAAGTTATCTAGCTTATAGGACAACTGTTCTAGCTTGATCTCGCTCAGTTCATTTCATGATACTAGTATTAAAATGCCATTCCTACCTTTGATGTTCTTCCCATATGTTTGGTGCAGAAACTCTCACTATCTAAGGCTTTCAAGTTGGCTAAAATTTGGCCCTGAAAATAAATACACACACAATTAATACTGAGACTTGATTGAACTCATGTATTCTGTGAATCCCAGGAATAGAAACAATCTAGGAAAAAAGTTGACATAAGGCTATAGATAGAGTATGCACAGAATTAAATACTGGGAGGAACTAAATCATTTTTAGGTCTATAAATTTTTGAAATTCAACTTTTGTAATATTGTAGTTCACAAGGGATTCAAAATCCATTACATAATGAATTTTGGCTTTAAAATAGTTAAATTCTTTTTGAAATGATACAAGAAATCAGAAAAGACAGTGTGATAACTTACGGCAAAGGCCTCATGATATTCAAACACACTTATATCACTGAGTTTTAATCCCGCTTTTTCTAGAATTCTTGGAGTGGCATAGGCAGGTCTGAAATTAAAAACAAGTCCAACCCTCATAAAACTGTTTTTGATATTCACTGTAAATAGTGAATCCTGAGGATCCAAAAGTTCAGGATCTTGGGTTTGGAAAATTATTTTTAAACCAGAGGGAGATAGGGGGGCATTGTCGCCCGAGTGGGGGCAAAATCTGAGTTAACTTTTTTAGAGGCATTTTTCGTGAGGAATCCGAATATGGTAGGTAGCAAGCCAGGTGAGGGGGCGTTTCCGAGATAATAGAGGTCAAAGGTCACGAAAAATGTCTCTAGAAAAGTCAACTCAGGTTTTGTTTCCACTCGGGTGACAATGCCCCCTCCTCCCTCTGGTCTATTTTGCGATGTAAAATATAGAGTTACCTGGCAACACAACATATGACCACAGCTGCTATGTCGCCAAACCAGTCAAAGATTCCACATATTTATTCATTTGGAGATAATATAGCATTTACAAGACAGTAAAAAAAACCTGCACAAATTAACAAAATTTGATTGGCTCCTAGGTCTAGTTCTTCATATTGCATATAAAATATGTACTGGTAGGCAAACGACAAATGGAAACAGAATCGAAAAGACCTTCCCATTGATCTCACGTCTCCTACCTAAATGAAACTAGCCTACCATTTGGCTCCATCCAAGGTGTGTAATATTTTTTATACTGTCATACGCCTTTCTTACACACACTGCAGCCTTAAAACATCCACTATCTTTCTTGATTGTACTCAATGAAGATCACTCAAAACTTACTGACATGTTATTATATAACACGAACAGGAATTACATCAACATATAATTCTTTTAGCAACTCACCCAAGTAAAAGTTGATCTTTTGGATCTTGTGAAACATACAAAAAGTCGCGGAGATATGCTTTTGGTTTGAATCCCATGGCAAGTGCTTTTTCTTCAGACATTATCAAGCAAGCAGAGGCACCATCCGTCTAGATAGAAAATTGAGTGAACAATATAAACCTTGTCAATAAAGTTATAAGGTTATTCAAAACATTTTCAATATCCTATAAGATTATGAGAGTGAGTTGTGAATGTCTGAACTGTCAACAATTTTCTTATGATTTAACTGCATTTATCTTGCTATATATCGAGGGCAGCATAGACTTGTAAACTTCACATTATTTTTTCAGGACCTCTTACAAAATAATGTTTGGGAAATGCTCCCTTATGGTGCCTAACAACTCAGCATGTGCTAATTTCCAACCTGGCTAAAAGGCCTGAAAATAAGATTTTCCCTAATCTACTGGTCTGTAAAACACTGTAATCTGGGCATCATTTAATCTTGTGTATTTAATCCTAATTTCTTTCACATTCATTCAAACCAAATATTGGTTTGAAAATTCGTAAAAATCTTCTAAAATCATCTAATGTGTACATTTGTCAAGTTTAATTTTGACAACGAGCCTCCAATTTACAAGCATTAAATGATCAGCAGGTTACAGTGCAGATCTACTTACAAGGAATGAGGCATTAGCTGCTGTAATGGTGCCATGTGGTTTGATAAAGGCTGCTTTAAGTTTAGACATTTTCTCCATTGATGATGGTCGGATTCCATTGTCTGTGGTGACTGGTTGACTAACACCTGAAAGGTGAAAATGAGCATTGCATGAAAAAAGGAACATGTGATGCGACTTCTCATTTGTTTGAGTTAACATTAAATTGGTATATTTCATTTTGTTGCAAACACATGGAAAAGGCAGTCACACGACACGCAGCAGCCATGTTAAGATGGCTTCATGATTATCCCGTGGTGCTCCTGAGAGGATAGGCACTCAAGGAGTGAGTACATGTCTTATATGAATTTGAAATGCAGGGTGTAAGGAAGGAGATTCTATATAGAATTCCAACAGCCAAGGGTTCTTCTACATGTACGCCATGAAGTAAAATCCCTATAAGATTTCTTTGCCAACACCAGGATCAATCATACAACATGCAAGTAAGCGAGCCAATGTCCTACTCACTGTGACATTGCAGCTCCCTAATGTCTTATAATACAGCTTTGTAATTAAGATTAATATTTATTGTGTGCAGAGCTTCAGACAAAATAGATTTGTCCAGTTTCCATAATATTCAGGGTTGGTAAAGGACGTTTTGTCCTTCAGATAGCAACATCTTACTTGACAGTTCACAAGGAGCTACCCATGACAAGTGGAAACCAGACTATCCAGTTGCGGTACTTCATATTTTAGAGGCTACTTGACTGTGAACTGGGAACGTTCCAAATTGATAGAATTGGAATCAAGTAAAATGGAATAGTTCTAAGAGTTATGTTTGATGTGGTCTGAACTCGGCAGAATCAAACAAACTGTCTATTGCACATACCTGGTACTATATAATCAAGTCTATCTGTTAAATAACCTTTCTTTGTAGCCTCAGCCGCCATTGTATGTGATCTCACAGCAAATTCATCCTGTCAGCAAAAACAATATTTAATATATTCCAACTGTTATATTTTTGGATTATAGGGCATCTATAGTTATGCTAGGTTTGGGATATTATATTTACGCTCATGAAGAAGTTTATTTTTAGACTATGGTCATAAGAGAAATGGGGTTTAACATCCACTTGACACAAAATAGGTCATTTCGGGCACAAAATAGGTCATTTCGGGCACAAAATAGGTCATTTCGGGCACAAAATAGGCCATTTCGGGACACAAAAAAGGCCAGTTCGGGACACAAAAAAGGACATATTATTTTTTAAAAAAAGGTTTACCTGTTCTTGTCTGCCGACTCCAAAAGCAGCACATAATCTATCAGCTGAATGGCCCATGGTTTCTCCGGTTGAAAATTCAGCTACGGCAGGCAACTAATGAAGAAAACAAATATAAAGTTAAGCCATCAGAAATATACACTAGACAGAGTTCAATCTTCATTTGACACAGAAGACAATTATTGACTAACATTTTGAGTTAAGTCTGTATCACTACAGGCATGGGACTATATAGCGTAATAGGTCCTAATGAGGCTTATGGTTTGTTTATTTCTTGAAATACCTGTGTAGTTTGTCTTGTCCGCAGGTTTGTCTCGGTTTTGTGCGTGTGTAGTGCGGTTTTCCTGTGCTTACTAATATAATAGAACTGTATTTCGGTCAGAACACTTGACAATACAAACTCCAATGTTACGAAGAACAAAAATGCGTACGGATATCTTGTTCAAACATATATTAAAGCAAAAATAAAAATGTGTCTCACCTCAGGTGTCCAGACAGAGGGACTAAACATTTTACTGACAAGTGAAAGTCTAGCTGGTAATGTTTTAGCTTTGTTCATGTTTAACATCAGTTTCCTCATCTTACGACTGTGTCTGATAGGTACGTCTGACATAAACTCAACACCGCCTGCCACTACTGATTCACATTGTCCAGATGCTATCAATCCAATACCTTAAATATACAAATAAAAAATGACAAGAATTAATTTTAATTTTTTTCATCCAAAGTTTATGTAGGCAGTCTCTAATAACATAAAAAAAAACATCGCCAGAAATAAATCTCTTTAGTAACTTGTATTCCATATAATTTGTGTAATGTGTTAAACAAAATAAAACCTTATATCTTATGATAAAAGAAATGTAAAAAAGTTATCATTTCCAGATTTTAAAATATTTTCCATGAACTCCCAAACAAAATCTTGTCTATATTGTAGTTAAAATAAGGGGAACAATTTTGAGTAAATTCTCAACTTAAGTCTGAGAATACTTTGTGATCATGTGGCCTAGCGTCACTTCACCGGTCTTACAATATTTGCAGTGTTTGTTATAGTATGTACCTGTAGTTATAGCTTGGTTAGATGATATACAGGCTTGTGTAACTGTATGAGCTGGTATTCTGTCCGAAAAACCTGCCCCAAGAGCAGCCTGAAAAACAAACATTCTAATGAGAATGACATAGTACAAATGAGGAGGATTTTTGTTATAGCATGGGCACCTATTTCTGGCTCCTTTTTTTTTTAATTGGTTATTAGAAAGTGAAGGATTTCTATGATTTCGGGAATAAAATGTTCCGTGTTAGAAGGTGTAACCGTTTACTCTTAATCAAATTTGATTGTCCAGGATACTTTTACATGCAAACCAACAAGTAGGTCGATGCACTTCCTTGCCTGGTCCTCAACCTCCCCAAATCCTGCAACAGCGAGTATACAAACATGCCATGTGTGTGTGGTTACAGATCTACGGTATTCATACATAACTTGGCATCAAAGTTTGTATCAACTCACCTCTCGAGCCACATTGCTAGTTTTAACTTCCTGTATAACTGTACCATACACTATATAGTCTACAAAATCTGAATAAACAAAATACAAAATCTGAATACACAATATAGAAAAATCTGAACATACAAAATCTGAAAAAAAACAATTATATACAAAAACTGAATATATAAAATTTGAATAAACAATATACAAAATCTGAATATACAAAATTTGAATAAACAATATACAAAATCTAATTTAACACAAGGAATGTTTGTTTATTAGCCGGAATTCTGAAAAAATCGGGAGAAATGTCACTGGTAAACTATTCTCACTAGCATTTCATAGGTTGAATTAATTACTGTTCATATGTAATAATGTATTAATTTGAATTACCTCTTGAAATTCCAGTTCTCTTGATCAAACCTCTGAAATCAAAACAGAAACAGTAAGGTAAAGATGCATTCCCGGGACAACCGGGTACAAACTTTGTGATTTGACGATATATTTGGACTAAACCCATATTTAAAGTTACCAATCAATCAAAAATTTGCTTCAATCCCCTTTCAAAACTCTGTTTACCTATAGCTGTAAGTAAGCTGTTGTTAAACGCAATATCTGCCAACTTAACTTCATTGTGGGAGGGTCCATATTTCAAAATGTATCTATCATTACTTACTTAACATTTACCATATTATTGAGGCCTAAAAAAATTCTTAATTATTTCTGTCAACTTCTTTTTACACCTTTTAATTGCAGAGTATTTTGTACATTGACAACCCGCAATGTTCCCAAAACCGCCTAACCATTTGAGCAAGAAATAACAACTGCTCCCTGACCTAAGCTAGCAGACAATAAGCCAGCAAATCCTGTCGGGTTGACAGTTAGTGATTCCCTGACAATATTGCCCAGTCCTTGCCCCATGGGCGATTTTCGCGTAATCTAGTATTTTTCTAGTAAGATTGGGTGTCTATACTTTTCATTGGAAATAACCAGTCAATAAATACTTTGCTGGGAACCCATCTTTAATTCCAACAGGAATATTAATATTTGCAAGTGATATATCTGAATGTCAAAAAGGTGATTATTACAGGAATCCAACTCAAGGGATTACTGAACAACACTTTTAAGTAGTGCTGTAACGATTCATCGATGATACCGCGAATCGCTATTAATTTTTTTCACCAAGTACAAACGATAATCACTCCTGTAAATCGCGATATACGAAGGGAACTAACTCTCATTTAGATGTGAATAACTCTTGCCAAAGTACACAGATAATTCAGCCCAAAATGAATAGCAGGCAACGACAACGTCAGTTTAGCGAGTCTGTGTTGTATCACGTAGACTTCGGTGTTAACATTTCTTCTGATATCAGTCATATTGTGCATTGACTGCATTATCTGCCATTGAAATTGCCAGCATCAATTAAATTCTATGCAAGAAATCTTTTCCGTCGAACACCCGATCGTGTAATTATTGTACTCGACCAAAATCTAGTCTGGTTGAAAGAGACTAAATTGTGCGCTACGACTTCTATTGATATAAATAAACCTGGGAGCTTTAGTTTAGTTTATTTCAGGTACCCGTACAAATACGAACTTTGATATTTAGTAAAACTTATTTTGAATTATTGTCTGTTTAATTCTCAAGAATTGTTAGTTGTTTTGTGTATTGTGTTACAACTAAATATTAATGTGTTGATATGAATGAATGACTCTTGTGGTGGACTGGTTCTGTAACTATGTATGATATGTACAATCATTCCAATATCATTGTATTGTGATATAAATAAACCTGGGAGGTTTCAGTATAAATTTGGTCTGTTTTACTTAAAATGTTCTTATTTTTAATAAATAACATGTTGAAAAGAAGTAGTTTGTCATTTTATGCTTAATATTATTGATGGTTAAATTTCATTCAATATAAATGAAGAAAACTCCCTGAATCAGGAATTAGCACGCATATCGTAATACTATCGTATCGTAAGGATTTTGCTAACACGTGTATCGTATTTGGAGTTAGCGTATCGTTACAGCATTCTTTTAAGTAACTTGAGAGATATTTATCTTAGGCAATGGCCTGAGTCTTGTAACATTGATTTGGGCTCCATACGTTTCATAGACGTAATTAATTAACAGTATTCTGGCTAACCAAAAATCCTAATTCCCCAGATTAAGGATATTAAAGGTTGACTTACTGTAATGCTGTTCGAGTAAGGTCACGAGGCGTAATTAACAGAATTCTGGCTTAACAAATATCCTAATTCCCCAGATTAAGGATATTAAAGGTTGACTTACTGTAATGCTGTTCGAGTAAGGTCACGAGGCGTAATTAACAGAATTCTGGCTTAACAAATATCCTAATTCCCTGGATTAAGGATTTAAAAGGTTGACTTACTGTAATGCTGTTCGAGCAAGGTCATGAGGCATAAGGTTTTTATAAGATGTGCCCGACATTAAAAATGGTGTTCTCACTCCTTCTACCAATACAATATTACGAACACCCTTTTTTTCGAGGGTCTTCTTCCCACCTAGAAATAATATATGACTCAGTAATAAACATAGGTTGCCAGGCAATGAGCTAATTACAACTCCTATAATTATAAAGATCAAATCATAATCCAAATAGTATGTTAATTTACCCTAATTATTCATCTCATAAAAATAAAAAATATCTATAAAGATAGACCCTTAATGGGAAATTCCATGTCAAGTGTACACAAGGTTCTGACTTGACCATCACAGATTTGGGGTGTCCTAAAAGTCAACAAAATCGAGGCAGATCGTGTTTGACCATGACATTTGAACTCGTGCCTCTGTAAAGGGGCAGATTCGATTTGGCCAATTTGTTCTGTTGAAAGTCAACAAGGAAATTTTCAAGTGAGATAAAAAGCAATTCCTGTGTACGGTACCGTGGGGAAAAATGTGGTTCTGTCCTCGAGGTGCAGTATGAGGTCTGTAGACTATTAATGGATCGTCCAGTAACAAAAACAGAAAATGCAAGTTACCATAGTGAAATAAGTGCACAGAAGTCAGCTTGCACAGAACAGCCTACAGTGAGTGAATTCTAATAAAATAGATGTCTGTTTTTGCGACCTAGATGGACTGCATGTCCATCAAATCTGTTCCCATGGAGATTCCACTTCAATTGTTTTGTGTTCTTAATTTATAGGTGGGGCAATGTTCACACAAATTGGTCAAATCGAATCTGACCGTCTGGAGCGTGGGTTCAAGGTCAAACACATGCTTCCGGTCATTAGAAAAATCTGTTTTCTGAACAATTTGATACCAATTTCATGTAAGTAGGATTACTTAGACTTAGATACTGCTACTGAAAATCATTCATCAGGAAGACTTTAATTATTTAGTACAAATAGTACAATCAATTTCTTGATCATTTTTGTCACATTTTAACACAGATTTATCAAAATTTGAGACAATGTTGACTGTTTTTTTGTAGGCCTACAGTATTTCTATAGCATCATTTAATATGGTAATCTACCTGGTTGTGGTGCGGATGCTCCTGCTGCATTCTGGACTGATGATGTGCTCAGACATCTTAAACCAACTGAAAGTGAAATAAATAACAAATAAAAGAAAAAATATGAACAACAGTATCAAATTGATTCAATGACAATACTATATAGACACTACTTACTAATACTAACTATTATTAATTATTATAGGCTACCGTACTCAAGTCAATTATAGTCTACAATAAATTATAAAAAAAACTGAGACAGAATATAACTATAACATAACAGATTATAACTAATAATAAGGCATCAAATGTACATGATGTATTTTTATATCCCGTCCGCAGGACTAGGCCTTTTGGACTTTGAATACTAAAACCTAGACTGAGAGTAAGACTTCTTCTAAATAAACAAGATCCCTGCAATCATTTCTATGCAGAATTATTTATCTAGTTTCTTTTTTAAAAAATGTTACAAGTGCATTGATTAATTCATCTATAAATTCTAACACATTATTTAATCCAAAAACAATTCATAACTTACAACTTGTTCCATAATTTTTGGTCAAGAGAGAAACCCTGTGCACCATAGACGCCATGCTGAAATATGTGGACTTTGACCGTCACGTGACTAAACTTTCCGACACCTCGTCCTGGCTTGCATCCAATATTACGTTAATTTGATGAATTAGATATCGCCTGAACTTTGTTTATGTAAAAGAATTTACATCGTGGTAACTTTGACAACACAATATAATGACGAAAAAGAACAATTAATAAACGAGCTTTCGCGAGACTATAGGTGGTTTTGCGAGAGTTCAAGGTTCGACCGGCATCTGACAAAATGGCTGGCATGAGGCTCGTGGGTGCTGCGAGGCAAATATTCCGTGCAGGAGGCAATATTATCAGAGGTTCAACATATTTTTTTTAACTCTATTTTACATATATTTTATGTTGTACTTTTGCACATTGTATGTCCCTTTGAATAGTTATTATCACTAGGAAATTCTTTGCCGGTCTCTTCATGCAGACGATATTTTTATTTTTTGTTGATTTACAACTCAACTCAACTAGGTCCAGCATGGGCATGTACTCATGTAGGCCTATCCCTGCCCCCTGGATGAATGAACTGGCAGACGTTAGATAAAATTAAAAATATTTCGATTGAATGTTACAGTTTTGACAGATTTGTATGGTTGCAATTAGTATCTACCTGAATCGGAGAAAAAAAATTAAGAGAAAGAGTTATTGTAATTGAGATTCACTGGACTTTGAACCTAAACACAGGTTTTCATCATTCTTGCATGTACTTTCAATGTCATGACCAGGTTATAGGCTTTAAGCTATTAACCTTTTTACCTTCATGTTGTCATGCCTGGCTACTCACAACCATTTATTATAATGGCCTAAATTAAGTACAGTACCGTAAAAATAAGCAAGCTGATTCATTTACAGTACAACATGAACAGTTAAAATGGACTGTTCAAAACAATTTTCATATTTCAGAAATTAATGCTTTATGTTTACAGTTTTGCAGAATATTAGGAGATCATTAATGATAAAAACTTAAAAATGTCATTGTTTACTCCTCAATTTTAACACTGTCAGCTTGCCATGCATAGAGAGCTGTAGGCCTAGTACTAGTAGTACTAATAGGGTGAACTCTCAATCTCAGAAATCTTGGGTTGTTCTGAAACTAAAATACTTAATTCAGCTTTTTCATTGCCTTAAGCCTAAAACCTGTCATAGAATTCTAACTTACCTAGAAATAGTTCCAAAACTGACGTCTTCCGCCATTATGAAAAAACAACCAGGTTGTAGTTGTAAGGAAGTTGGGTTGGGGAAATGTGATTATGAGGCCATATATATTACTCACTAAATTTTCTTTGTCATTTGCATTTGTTGAAAGACACCAAATTGTCCATGTTTTAATCTCTGTTAAAATGGGCACAAATTTAATGTTTTAATCAAAATATCAGTGGTATATATTATAATATCCTGGCTTCGATTCAATCAGATTAAAAAAAGGTACCGGTATATCAAAAGACTTTAGCAAAACTCATAATAGGTGGCACTGTGTTGGGTTTAACCAGTTTATTGAAGTAGATGCCGATAAATTTACAAATCTTTGTAATAGTGAAAGAAATTACAATTTTTCGACTGATATTCATTATAATAATTAAACTTTAACAATGTTGTCTGCAAAGATGAACAGTTCCTCGGATGACAATCGGTGATTTAAAAAGAATTAAATATTTTTCTATTTCAGCAGATGGACACCAACACAGATCAATTTCTACGTCATTATCAATGGCTGGTAAGTTTCCATATACGGACATAACTCGAAGTAGAATGAAATACGCACAACAGACAGGTTTTCAAATATGATGCACAATACTAAGACTGTAGGCCTATCGAAAACCATAATGGCAGTGCAGTAAGCTTATATTTATTGCTAATACGGCCAACTGTTTTGTGATATAATCTTATATTTTGATATATTGCAAAATTCAATTCCTGGAGAAAATCCCTGTTTTTAAGAGATGACCTTTAGAGGACAATTTGCACAATAGTAAGTCAATAGGGGAGCTACAGTAGCTCTGAGCTCTGATTCATTTACCAGGATGTCCAAGCTTTCATCCCATTACTGGGAGGGGCTTTAAGAAATACAGAGGGGCGTTTAGAAATACGGGGCACCCCTCCAGAATAGTCTAGCTGGAACACTGAAATCCCATTTCATTTAGTCCATTAGTAATTTCCTGATGTAATATGATTTCTACTGGAAAAGTTTTTTGTGAAACCAAGAGCTGTTACTAAACATATATAAAATTTCATAAGTATTATTTTTATAAGATTATAACATATCCATAACCTAGCTGTCTTTCCTTCCTTTTTTAGCCCGGTCGCTTCTTAAGTTGGAGCAAAAAGGTGATATAGCTGTTGTTAGGTTTGATGATCCTAACTCTAAGGTAATAACTAAAGTAGGCCTAATCCTTAAGTGGTAGTTGGCAATTGAGCACAATGAAATCGGGAAAAGCCATTTGTATAGAATTCCATCATTTGTGCTTTTAAGAGTCTTCGAAACATTGTTGCCATATTATGTGTAACAAACCAGTGATTGTATTTCCTATGAATGGGATACCATCAGATAATACAATGGTAATAGCAACAATAAATTCAACATTTTGGAAATGGAACCCACTGACTGTTTTAGCATGAAAGTCCACGGAGCACAGGAGGGTAGGGTGGCCAAATGGTTTAACATGTGCACATTAGATCATCATAAGGTATTGATCATTGAGTCAAGAGGCCTGACAAGTAGGGTCACTTGTCCAACCTCATGGATTTTCTCCATGTTCTTAAGTGTTCTGTCAGCCTACAGACCCCTATGCACAAGTGGAATTGTACAATATGATAGTTGTTACTCCCCAAATTACCTGTTCTTTGTCGAGTGGATGTTAATCTCATCATGATGTGACTGCATGAAAATTGTAACGCCACACACAAATAGAAACCAGTTTATTTCAAGGACTCTAGTATTTGTATGGGGTCAAGTGTTTAAACAATCCCATTAACCTATGTTCCGATCCTGTTGTTGGCAGAGTAAGTTCCTGGACACTATCCAGTCTGGTACCTCCATGTCAGTATTGCAGGACTGAGAGCCTGGCATGGAAAAGTGTCTAGTCATTTGGATGGGATGAAATAGATCTGCCCATGTACTTATTGAAGTGCATAGTATTGCAGGACTGAGGGCCTGGCATAGAAAAAGCATCTAGTCAATTGGATGGGATGGAAAACAGGTCTACCCATTTAGGCCTACTTATTGAAGTGCACAGAATTGCTGACCTGGGGGCCTGTCATAGAAAAGTGTCTTGTCAATTAGATGGGATGGAAAACAGGTCTGCCCATTTACTTATTGAAATGCACATAAGAGAACCCTCAACATTGGAATTTGATAATTATTGAAGTGCACATAAGAGAACCCTCAACATTGGAATTTGATAATTGATAGAGGAAAACACTGATGTTTGGACAAAATTGACCTTGTAGCACACAGTCTGGCATAAACCTGTCTTCATTAGCTCAGTTGATGCTAAAAAGTTTAGTGAAAAACCCTATTATAATTAATTTATTTTATTTTCAGCAAAATGCACTTTCCCAACAAATGCAGACAGAGTTTGTAGAAGTTATTAAAGAAATACAAACAAATGATGGTATTAAAGCTGTTGTTTTAATCTCCGGTAAACCAGGATCTTTTATTGCTGGTGCCGATATTGGGTACGTATAATAAGGCATGAAAACTGATTCGCTCTTATATGCCGTTCATGTTCTACACGAGTCAGCAAGTGTCCAACTGGGAATATGCCCAATCTGACATCAGGATATCAAAAATCAAAATCCATCTATCGATCTATGCACCATTTTCCAAGAAACAAGTCTAGCAAGATTTATGTCGATAGTGCTTGAATTGGCCGGGCCTTGCTGTTTTTCCTTTGAGTACCTTTCCCTCCAACACAAGATGAATAGTGCTTGCGTCCCAGTGCATGATCCAGGTATCTGAAAGTGACACATCCGATTTCTAATTTACATTTTAAAACTTATTTTTAGAATGATTGAGACTTTACAAACATATGATGAAGTGTTGGCACTTTCTTTGGGTGGTCAGCAAGGATTTCAGCAACTTGAAGATAGCCAGAAACCTGTTGTAGCAGCCATTATGGGAGCTTGTCTTGGAGGTGGTCTTGAGGTATACTAGAGTTTTACATTTAGTGGTGTTGTTTTGATTCTCGGCTTTACAAAATGTGACAAGGTGTAGGGTCTCAGGTCTAACCTTGTGGGTTTTCTCTGGGTCACCCGGTTTCCCACCAGAGCTAAAGACCCCTATGCTCAAAAAAAAAAAAAAAAATTTCAAAACATAATACATTTTCTCATTGACAATGCCATATTTGAGGTTGGGGATCAGATAATACAGCAAACTATTGGTTTACCAATGGGAACTGACCCCGCCCCATTTATGGCAAATGCACATTTACATAAATATGAATTCTATTTTCAGGACCATAAAAGAAAAACAGATTACAAAGTAGCTAAAAGTCTCAACTACACCTTCCGTTACATTGATGACATAACACCCATCAATGATAATGGAAATTTCAATAAATATAAAAGTGAAATATATCCCCCGGAACTAATATTAAATAAAGAAAATTCCGGCACCCAAATTGCATCTGTTCTTGACCTGGACATCAATATCATTAACAAAAGATTTAATGTTGGTATTTTCGACAAAACGGACAAATTCGGTTTTGAAGTAGTAAAATATCCGTCAATTTATAGCAACATACCAGATACAACACTATATAATGTTTTCTATTCACAGGCATTACGATTTTTGACCGTATGTAACAACAAAGAACTGTTTCTTTCCCGAATAAAATCCCTGTTTTTTAAATGCACTGCCAAAGGTGGTACACAGTTACGCATATTTAAAGAAATTTTGAAACTTCCGTTTCATCAATACCAAGTTTAACCGAGTACATATTGGATAATTATCCAATTTAATTTAGTTTAATTTGTATAGTTACGTAGCCATGTTTGGATTATCGCCCTTATTGTTATTATTTTATTACTTCATAAATACACTTACATTGTATGCTTTCTTCTACATTCCTGTTTTGCATTGCTTGTATAGGGTATTTAGTATTATGTTTTGTGCAATTATACAACTTAAAAATTCTAATTGGTTGTTTAAACTCATAGCTTTTAGCATTATTAAATCTTGATTATCGCCCTTTTTGTTAAGAAATTCTATTGACGTCATTGATAACATTACGACGTATTTACGTCACACCATTCAGTTAGCAGACGACTGCCTCCCGAGGCGGTCTACATTTTCTTTGCTTCATTGTGTTGGGCTGTTTGTGCGTTTTCTTGTACGAGTCAATATGTTCAATCTTGAGTGAAGTCTGAGTTGCTTCAGACCCGGGACTGTACAGCGCAGTGGACACTTACGGCTAGCCCCCGGATCCATTCACTCTTTTTTGAATTGTTGTTTTATTGTTTGTTTCGTTTGCTGTTTCGGAGTATGATGTATTGTCGTTATATTTATCCTTTATGTAAATCATATGTGGCGCAGTCCCCCTGCACTAACTATTAGAGTCGAGTCTTAACCCTTCGTACTGTAGAATGTTCTCGTTGTCGGGTTTTGCTCCTGTTCGCTCACCACATTTATCATCCTCATTTCATCATCATTTTTCATTTTACTTATATCCGATTTATTAAATTTTACTATAGTATAGTTATTACAAAAATGAATGTAAGCACCAGTGGGCAGTCCCCACATGGAGTAGCCTGCCATGGGGCTAACACCCCTATGAGAAATTTTATCCCTCTACACGGACCACCTCACGTGACTCCGCATGTTAATCTCACCAATAAGAATCTAGCAGGTAGTTCTGGTGAATTGGCTGCGGGGGGAGGAATTTCGACTAACGTGACAAAACAAATTACCCATAAGGGTAACCTATTAAATTCTGATAATTCTAATAATTTATATGTAAACTGTGAATTTTGTCAACTGTCTATCGGTGCTTGTCACTATAGACAATGTAAATTGTGTACTGATTACAATGAAGCCCACACTTTTAGTAGCTCTGTTACTGGTAGATGCTACCATGTTTCTACAGATATCAATATTAATTGCAATACGCAAAATATAATATATTTATTAACCTGCAATTACTGCAGATTACAGTATGTTGGGGAGACAAGTAAGTCTTGTAAAACTAGGTTTAATGGTCATAGATCTGCCGGAAAATCTGAAAATGCACATAAATTATTATATCAACATTTTAAAAATAGTCCCTGTAAGGATTTGGGGTACAATGTACAGGTAATTGAAAAACTTCCCGGTTCAGGGCACCTCGCCAATGGTAAAATTGACCCTGCTGTCACTAAAAAAAGAACTTATGCAGAGGAAACCTGGATTACCAAATTACAGACCATTTTTCCTTACGGTCTCAATGATCGATTCAAAAACACCGATCGCGATGAAAACACTTTGATTACCAGAAATTGTTACAAAAAACTTGACCATAATTTTCATAATAAAAAACGTTCCATAAAAAAGTCGAAATTTCAAAAAGACCCGGAAAGTATTTTGAATGAATTGTATTCTGTATGCCAATGCCATACTTCTGAAAAATTGTCCTGTGCTGCCTGTGTAATGAACTTAGCCCAACAAATTGTACACACTTTGAAAAAATCTACAGCTAAAAAACTCGGTGTCCTCATACAGGACATCATCCATTCTAATCAACTTAATGAACGCTTTCTTCCTCAATACTACGATGTTATTACCGATTTGATAAACAGTAAATTTTCACCCAATTATTCGATACAGCCTCATAAAGTGCATAAGAAAAAACCTGATGTGCTATGTAAAATCCTTTTCACGGATAAACATATACAAGACATTGGACTGAATAGAATCTTCAGAGACCGTTCAGTTATAAAATCTATACCAGGTACTATTCCTAAAATTTCACCTACAGTCGTATACAAATTTTTACCTCCTATCCGTAATAAAATATTTAACTACCATGAAACTATCGAAAACCTAAACGTACAAGAATTTATTGAAAATTACGATAATACTACATGTCAATGCACCAACTCTCCCTTTAAAGATACATTTCATGACCATATACTGACAGGAAACTTTGACATTATCGAAGATAAAAATCTTAGAAATCTCTTCAGATTGGGACCACAATTTCGGGAACAGCCAAATAGGACTAATTTTAAAAAATTACATAATGATCTCAAATCCCAAATTAGGAAATGCATTGTAGCCTGGTCTGATAAATTTCGTGCACCTCTTGAGTCTTTTGGAGAGTGGAAAAATGCTGTGTTTGATCTCTTGTCAAAAAGAATCAAATATATCAAACTTAAACCAAGACACCCGCCACCAGAGGTTCTAAAAAATGCATCTGCAGTTGAGTGTCTTACCACTCTCCAAGAGAGATTTGTTCTAACACCTGTCGATAAGGCCAGTAATAACATTGCCTTTATCTGTAAAAAGTACTATATTAAAAATATTCTGACTGAAGTTGGACTCTGGCCCAACACAAATAATGACACTTATAAATGCATTACGGATTTAACTAAACAAGATATCTTGCACAACCAATACTCTTTTAACAGGAGTAATAATATTAAAGACAATGTGAAAATAGATGCACTACCGAACATTTTTTCGATACCCAAATTTCATAAAAACCCAGTAAAATTTAGATATATAATATCCTCCAGTGTTTGCCAGACAAAACCTCTAGCGCAGACCATCACCAAAGTCCTTAAATTATGCCAAACCCAACATGCAATTTGGTGCAAAACACTTCGAAATTACACTGGTATTAATAGTTTTTTCATTATTGATAAAAATAAACCTATAGTAGAGACTATAGATAAAATCAATAATAAAGATAATGCAAAAACAATAGAAACGTTCGATTTTTCTACTTTGTATACTATGCTCCAACATGCAGATCTTAAAAATAATTTGGATTGGTTTGTAGATAAAGCCTTTAATGGAGCTTTCGGAAAAGGCAGAAACTTGATGGCCATTTACTCTCAAGATGCTAGATGGATTATAAAACCTCGCAATGCCGAAACTGTAATTTTTGATAAAGAAAAATTTCAAAACATAATACATTTTCTCATTGACAATGCCATATTTGAAGTTGGGGATCAGATAATACAGCAAACTATTGGTTTACCAATGGGAACTGACCCCGCCCCATTTATGGCAAATGCACATTTACATAAATATGAATTCTATTTTCAGGACCATAAAAGAAAAACAGATTACAAAGTAGCTAAAAGTCTCAACTACACCTTCCGTTACATTGATGACATAACACCCATCAATGATAATGGAAATTTCAATAAATATAAAAGTGAAATATATCCCCCGGAACTAATATTAAATAAAGAAAATTCCGGCACCCAAATTGCATCTGTTCTTGACCTGGACATCAATATCATTAACAAAAGATTTAATGTTGGTATTTTCGACAAAACGGACAAATTCGGTTTTGAAGTAGTAAAATATCCGTCAATTTATAGCAACATACCAGATACAACACTATATAATGTTTTCTATTCACAGGCATTACGATTTTTGACCGTATGTAACAACAAAGAACTGTTTCTTTCCCGAATAAAATCCCTGTTTTTTAAATGCACTGCCAAAGGTGGTACACAGTTACGCATATTTAAAGAAATTTTGAAACTTCCGTTTCATCAATATACCAAGTTTAACATTTCTTATAAGTATATAACCGAGTACATATTGGATAATTATCCAATTTAATTTAGTTTAATTTGTATAGTTACGTAGCCATGTTTGGATTATCGCCCTTATTGTTATTATTTTATTACTTCATAAATACACTTACATTGTATGCTTTCTTCTACATTCCTGTTTTGCATTGCTTGTATAGGGTATTTAGTATTATGTTTTGTGCAATTATACAACTTAAAAATTCTAATTGGTTGTTTAAACTCATAGCTTTTAGCATTATTAAATCTTGATTATCGCCCTTTTTGTTAAGAAATTCTATTGACGTCATTGATAACATTACGACGTATTTACGTCACACCATTCAGTTAGCAGACGACTGCCTCCCGAGGCGGTCTACATTTTCTTTGCTTCATTGTGTTGGGCTGTTTGTGCGTTTTCTTGTACGAGTCAATATGTTCAATCTTGAGTGAAGTCTGAGTTGCTTCAGACCCGGGACTGTACAGCGCAGTGGACGCTTACGGCTAGCCCCCGGATCCATTCACTCTTTTTTGAATTGTTGTTTTATTGTTTGTTTCGTTTGCTGTTTCGGAGTATGATGTATTGTCGTTATATTTATCCTTTATGTAAATCATATGTGGCGCAGTCCCCCTGCACTAACTATTAAATAAAATTTGACCATATCTTAGTCTCGAAATGACCTAATCTCTCTACATTTAGAGCTGTTAATGAATATTCAATTTTACATAAAGAATATCAATATATACAATACAGTTCTTCCTTAATACACATTTCACTTTATTTTTCAACGGATTTTTAACATCTATAGACTGCATTGAAATTTAATTTGGTATTTTACGACACTAATAAAGCATTCTAATAAGAGTGATGCCAGTATTATTACAATCCCTGGACTGGACAGTACAGTGGACACATTATGGCTGGGCCTTGGATTCATTCACTTAATTTGATATTTGTTGTTTATATCTTGCAATTTCTTTGTAATTTGTATTGTTTGTCTTATCAGTTTTGTTTTGTGTGTAGTGTTGTTCTCCTGACTTACAATTAAGGTAGACCATTTAAAGAAAATTGTAAGACATATTTTTTTGTTATTTGACTATATATGAAAATGATTTGTATTGCAGCTTGCTTTAGCCTGTCATTATAGAATGGCTGTAAAAAGTAAGAAGACAATGTTAGGAGTACCTGAAGTTATGTTAGGTTTATTACCTGGTGCTGGAGGTACCTATCGTCTTCCTAAAACAGTACGTATATTATTCTCATCACCATCATAATCAACCTCATCATTATCATTATCATCTAATTCCAGCAGATGGAAGGCACATCGCCCTAAACGCATACTGGATTAATTCTTTAATCTTCACACAGTCTTGTCGAGTTTGTTATCCGGGGACTTTAATCAAGAATTATTTACAAGGATGGGTTCCTGTTAGATCGACACTTCCGCCCTTCCTTTCTTTTTGTGAAAGGTTTTTTCGTTACCTTTTTCGGATTCAATCTATTACAGTGCATAATTTTGCTCCGAGCAGCTTATAAAGATGCATATATAACCGCAACAAACTTGAGGTCCTGTGTACACGTCGACATGCACAATTTGAATTCAATATATTAGTAGGCTGTACCGGTCGGTGTCTGGTCAAAATTTCCCCGAGAGCACATTGTGCAGTGTATGTTGGTCTTCATTAGTGCAGATGGTGAAGAACAGTATGACTTTTAAAAAAAAACATTTCATTGCACTTTTCCTTTTAATCAGATAATTTACAGATTGTATGTAGTTTTGTTTGTATTTTTAGGTATCGGTGACAAACGCTCTGGATATGATGTTAACGGGTAAAATGATTAAAGCCGATAAAGCGAAGAAAATGGGTCTGGTAGATGCTGTTATAGATCCACTTGGTCCCGGTCTCCTGGAGTCGGAAGCCAATACATTGGCCTATCTAGAAGACGTTGCCATACAAACAGCAAGGTGAATGACACGTTTATCTGAGCAAGGATTAAAACTGAAGCTGTCTAGTTCTTCGGGTGGGACAAAAAAAACAAACAAGGTCTCCTGTATCCCTTTAGCAGCACATCAAAGGTCCCATAAACAATTAGATCACAATAAGAATTGTGTGAAATAGCTTTATTTAATGTCCGCTTCCACCGAAATGATATCTCAGACAAGAAGAATGGGCCAAAGTGTTTTTTAAAAGCACTTGATTGATCTTAAGCTTTATTACCTTGGTTAGTCATCCTCGATTGAAACCCTTATTGTAATAAGCTAATCAAGCTAATTAAGTATTTTCATTGTTTCTTTAGAATTGAAATGGGGGGAAAATGACTCTTAGTCATTGATCATTAATAAAAAACTTAATATTTTCTAGGGGATTGGCTAATGGAACAGTAAAGAAAACACCAAGAAAGCTGGGATTACAAGACAGTAAGTTTCAAATTTAGATAAACCTTAGACCCGGCATCGTACTCTACGCCTCTCTTCTATTTATTTTTTGAAGTGGCGGTTCATCCATGGAACTTAATGTCCGCTTTGAGTAAAGACCCCTATGTGCAAGCGAATTATTGAAATTAAATTGAACCAAACTGTTAATTCTCATAATGACATAGTTTATCTCTCTATTTTCAGAAATCATGAACACAATGATGCAGTATGAAATGGGTAGAAATTTTGTATTTAATAAAGCCAAGGGACAGGTGATGAAGCTAAGTGGTGGTCTTTATCCTGCTCCACTAAAAATCTTAGAGGTATGATCATATTTTAATCATGTAAGCTGTTACGTAGTGTACAACCTACATTAATTATTGTCCCCAAACTTCTGAGAAACTGTATCCACTCATACAGATGTGACGAGAAACCAATATTCTATCCATTGGTAGCATGTGAAAGATCCCATGGCTAAATTAGGCTGTAGTGCCGACATGTGTTAACTTTATTTACCTAGTATTTTCAGGAAAGTAAAGCGGTAAATCTTGTTTCATTTCTTTTCTGTACTTCTTGTTTTTAAATGTTACTCAGACGAAAAATGTTTCGAAATGATTTTGATACTATGTACATATATTTTATTGACAGGTTGCTAAAACAGGAATAGAGAAAGGCAAGGAGGAAGGTTTGGCAGCTGAGGCTAAGGTTTGTGATTTATCTTTCACCTGATTAAATGTTAAAATATAACATTATGTGCAATTGAATTGAAAGAATTGCAAATAAGGTATCCATGCATCATTTGCATTTTTTGTAAAATATGAAAACTTCCATGGTATAATCTATGTTGCCAGTTTCAATTTATTGGGTCTTTTTTCATTTCTGAACTTTTAAAATACTTTGGTTCACAACGGATTCGATAATCTGTTAAACGATATTCAATGACTTAAATGTATTGGAATCCAGTTTTAAGACCCATGTAAATAAATGTTGACCTTTTATATAATGTTGGGATCGGCTGAAAATACTCTTTATAATACTGAATTTGTTGTCAAAATTAAATTTTTTAGTACAGTGGACTCTGTCACATCCGATGTCTGATCACTCCGGATTTCTGTGACATCCGACATAATTTTCATGTCCCGATTTATTTCCCTATTACTTCAGCAAAAAAAAAATCTGATAAGTCCGGATTCTGTCAGTTCCGGATTTCGACAACAATCAGCCGTCCCGTCACCCAATTACCAGGGAGATTAAAATTCAATGGGTGTTAAGCCACTAAGAAAACAAGCAATCACCAATCAATTATCTATGAGATTAAAACTCGCTGTATACAGCGCCGGTCTGTGTTGTTTACTTTGATAATTTTAATCTCTTGAACGACACTTGTGACAAATACTCAAGAATATCCACGAATTTTCATTTATAACTTGTGTCAGATATCTCGTGCTGACCATATGTGTCGAAAAGTGGTGCTATTTATAGTAACTTCGATATATGACTGTTTCTTCCGTCTTCAAGATCGCTGCTCAATGTTTGCATGAGCTTCACAAAATGGCTCCAAAAAAGGCAGACGAATCTTTCGTCTTTTAACGGGGGTGGTGATACATGCATCAAACACAAAAGAAATATCGTTAAATCTTTCGTAGTTCCCGTGAATAGTGTACCAGCAGAGGAAAGGCCGGTTTACATCTGCTGCGCAATAGTTTTTATTCATTCAACAATGATAGACAGACGGCACAAACTAAAGCTAACATCGCTGATGGGTTTACGTCTGCCGCGCAATAGTTTTTATTCATTCAACAATGATAGACAGACAGCACAAACTAAAGCTAACATCGCTGATTCATTGACCTATTCCCAACGATGTCAAGTGCCATCGGCATTCAGCATTGAAGATTCTTTCGGAAAAATATATTATTACATTAATGACTGTTTCTCGGAGTACATGTATGAGTACATGTATTCGGTGTTATATCAGTGGAATATATTCAATGAAGATTAAAATTTATATGACAATGAAGATTAAGATTCTGGACTGGTAAAATTATGAGTGGACCGGTATTTTTAACCTCTATCGGTACGTACACGGTGTACCGGTATATTTTGAAGCTAGCGGAAACAATGATAGCATTCTGGTGATTCAAAGCTACAATATAAAAATACTTCAAGTTTACGAAGTTACAGTATTTCCTGTTTGGAAAAAACTTGGTACTCCGACACGCTGTACAATCAGACATATTTTAACGATCCCGTCAATGTGGGATGTGACAGTCCACTGTACTTATTTTGTGGTCAGCATTCATTAGATTCTTTTGTTCTGATTTTGTTGTCAGAATTAGATTTCCTTTACTGATCTTCTTGCATGTAAACGCTTAAATATTCTTTCTTTTTATTTAGGGATTTGCTGAATTAGGTACAACTCTTCATTCTAAGGCCTTGATCGGTTTATTTCATGGTCAGAACGCCTGTAAGAAAAATCCTTTCGGTGTACCCAAGAAGAAGGTGGAGTAAGTACTCTAAACTTATAGTTTTAAAATGAAAGATTTGAATATCACTGGGTATGAGGGAGCCGTGGTGCAGAAAAGTAGAACAGTAAACCCCATTTCATTTTAGTGAAGCAAAAATTTGTATTTCATTGGGTTAGATATAATCAGATGGGACGGCTTTAAAATTGGTATGATGTAAAAGACTAAGCAGGTGTAATGACCGTGGGTCGATTTGAACTGTTCTTAACACAATTGATTAGAAATTACAATAAAAAAAATCAAAAATTGAATATAAATCACTTTACATACATGTGCTTTTAGACCCATATTCTTCTATTATAAGGTTCCAAAGTATAGAATTTAAGACCCCCCCCCCCCCATCTGTAATAAATTTTAGCTGTCCAAAACTGTCTGTTCAGCCTAATTTACTGTGGGTTGCAACTATTGTTGGGTTTATATTAGATTTGTCTATATTTAGGGCTGACTAATTGGTAACAGGATGTATTAGGGGCTGTTATTGTAATGTGTGTTTATAATTTCAGTACTCTAGCTATATTAGGGGCTGGTTTAATGGGTGCTGGTATAGGTCAAGTATCAATAGATAAAGGAATGCAAGTTGTATTAAAAGATATGTCTTTACAAGGATTAGCCAGAGGTCAAGATCAAATACAGAAAGGCTTTGATAAAAAAGCAAAACGTCGAAATATAACAACGTAAGTTTTCTTTATACTTTTTGAGTGTTCAGGCCAGGAACCGAGTCCAAAACCCCACTCATTATGTTCTTCTTTGAAGGCCACATTCTTGGAAAAAACGCGGGGGGGGCTGAATGGTTAGCGTGCGGCGCTGTATCATAGTCTGTCATTGAGTCAACTGGCCTGGTTTCAATTCCCCAGTTGTACATGGCAAGGAGTAGGGTCGCCTGTCCAACCTTGTGTGTTTTCTCCGGGTCCTCTCTCTTCGAAAAAGGGCATTTTGCTACTCCAATTCATATATGATAGACGTGAACTTTGGCGTCCTTGCTCTTTGAACAACAGCGCAGCAATTGACAGGACTTCACGTTTTGATACGTTACAATAATGTCATTCTTGGTTTCCCTGTTCACTTGTTTAGTGAATAATTTTAAACGAAGGAGCTTGCAAACGTCATCCATGTCCTATATAACTATCTAAAGCGACTGAAACTAAAGCCATAGATTGTACAGTCTGTATTGTTTGTATCTTTATTTTCTTCTGCAGTTATCCTCCACTGCCTTATAATATTTTAATAGACTTACTATTAATTTGTGTTTTAGTTTTGAAAGAGATCAGATAATGTCGAATCTGGACTCAACATTAAGCTATGATAATTTTAAGAATTGTGATATGGTTATAGAGGCAGTATTTGAAGATATTAATATAAAACATAAAGTTATTAAAGAAGTAGAACAGGTAGGTTTCTTTTTAATGGGTCTAGTGTAACTTTGTCATTGGATTGATGTGATTTGTCACTCTAGATCTACTTTCAGTTACTCGCATGTCAAAACTATGTGGTTGGTCATATTACCACAATAGTTTTACATATTTTTTCTCGGTCACGTACATCGAGTCACGTACATCAGGTTACTTTTTCCCCTTAAGATTTGCATTTTCGCAGGGGGGGGGGGGGGGTATAAGATTAACTTCACAAATGGCCATTTTCATGAATGTTATGTGTTGAACAGATGAAATAATTGTTATATTATTTTTATGTTTCAGCATATACCAGAACATTGTGTGTTTGCATCAAATACATCAGCTTTACCTATAACACAGATAGCTCAAGCCAGTAAACGTCCAGAAAAAGTAAGTTTTAAGGTCATTGACTGAGTTGTCCTTAGGAATCTCACTTCAGAGTTTTGGCACCTTGTCAGTTTTTTGCATACCATCTTTAGCTCAGATTAACAATTTTTTTTAAGAAACAGAATACGGCATATGTATTAAACGTTATGTCCAAATGACCAGACTCGCTTTCTTTGTCAAGCCCATTGGGCTAACCTTATAGAAGTGTAAACCAGACTTTTCAAAAGTTATTGTGCAGATTCAACCAGGTGTATTTTGGTCAACAAGTGACCAGTTTTCAACTTCCAAGTAATAGACCGAGTTAAAGCACACATGACTTTTTATAAAATGAAATTGGTTAGTTCAGTGAATAATGTCAATTGATCATAATAAATTATGCTGTATTTTTTCAGATTGTTGGAATGCACTATTTTTCACCTGTTGATAAAATGCAATTGTTAGAAATTATTACCACACCTCAAACATCAAAAGATACCACAGGTAAGTAACTCTAGCTGCGAAATTCCAAACTAGATCTTAGGACTAACATATATGGTGCAATTTAATTTTATTTCAATAATTTGCTTGCGTGTAGGCATCATTAGCATTGAGAATAAACCAGAGGACCTAGAGAAAAACCATGATATTGGACAGGCAATATAAGAGAAATAAAATGATAGAGGGGGGGAGGGCTGAAGTGTTAAATCATATGAACTTTATATCATTTTAAATCTTTTTTGTCTTTAGATTAGAGTTTAGGGTGGTAGGGGTGATGATTTTCCGTTTCAGAAAATTGCAAATTCCGTTTTAAATATTTTAAATTCCGTTATTTTTCGTTTCAGAGCTAACCCTATTCCGTTTTTTCTCGATAAAATGCTATTTCATGAATAAATGAAAAAAAAAAACATCTCAAAATATAAAACTGGCCATTTTAAACTAATGATAACAAATTATAAATTGTGAATGACTTTGTAGCTTGATGCTTTTTTGAATTAATATGGTCCTTAATCGTATCAACTCGTCGGAAATCAACGCTGTGACTACAAAAACGGCAAAACATGATTTCGCCGTCTTCATAAAAGTCTGCAGGGAACTGCCGCGCCCTATTTACGGCAGATAGGCCTACAACCTTGTGGGCTCGATTCATTTTTTTAGCAGACGACGCCATTATGAGTTCCCTCGTCTGCTTGTTGTAGTCGCGATATATCCAGACAGGCTTCATAGTTTCTACGGGAATAAAGGCTGGATTCACTTGACTACGATATTTGTGATATCACGTGGAACTTACAGCGGCAAAACAAGAACCACGAGTCCGGCAGTAAAAAAGAAGTAAATGAAGTAATTTCTACCTTTATAAATAGACTATGTAAATTAAAACATAAGATATAGATTACATTATTAAATTCAACTACAGAGTAATTATACTATTAGGGATAAATGGAAGACAGGTTTTTATTTCGGTAGATTTATGATTCCAAAATGATAAAATGAAAGTAGCCTTACCAAATATTAAAATAGTATTAGTAATATAAAACCACGCGATATCGTTCAATATTTTCAATTTTTTCGTGAAAAGAAAGATGAAATACCTCGAGAAATATAAAGTTTTGTTAAGATTTTGTTTTAATCAGAAAAAATCGGCTTTTCCGTATTTTTCCGTGTGAGATTTCAAATTCCGTTTCGAGTGCTGAATTCCGTGATTTCCGCGTAAAATCATCAACCCTAGGGTGGTTGGGTGGCCAAGTGGTCCAACACATGCACTTTAGTCTATAAAGTCTGTCCTTGAGTTGATCTTGATCTTGATCTTAGGCTTGGATTGTCTTTTGCCAGCTCACCTTTTGAAAAGTTCTTGACTCCTGCCACTGCCAAGGAAAGACCTAGATTGTGTTCAGTGGAAGTAAAACCCCAATTCTATCTTTTAAGTCTGAAATGTTAATGGATTTAAGCCGAAGAATAGTCTTGTTAAAATTTTAAAAAGGTTAATGTTACTATTTTTAGCATCGGCAGTAGAAGTTGGTTTACGTCAAGGTAAAGTTGTTATAACTGTTGGTGATGGACCAGGTTTCTATACAACAAGAATATTAGCACCTATGTTAGCAGAAGCCATTAGATTGTTACAAGTAAGCCATTGTGTATATTATTATTATTAACCTATTAGCAGGGGATCACATGGGTAAGGCGCTGGCTTGCTAGCCTGGAGGTCGGGTGTTCGATCCCTGCATTGGCCAAAAAAGTTCATTTCGATTTTCCGGCGTGGTTTCCCCTGGTCAGTGATGCCCAGGCAAAAATTTCCTTCATAGCATACTGTATGGCGTATGCCTGTCTTCAATTAACCCAGGTTAGGTGCAGAAGCTTAGGACATTAAACCCCATTTCATTTCATTTCCTTTGTTGCAGACAATATTTGTCATATTTACATGCCTTGAAATTAGAATTAACCTTAAAAAGTACAATTTAACGCATTGTTTTTTGTATACATTTAAAAATGTATTAAAACTTGGATAACTCTAAAAATTGACACTCTTTGTAAAAAAAATCTTGTTAATGAGGGTAACAAAATGTCACTAATCTACCAGCTGTCAGCATTTTAACCTGAAAGCCCTGTTTTAAAGTAAAACTATTAGTTTTTGATATAGTTTGTTTATCACAGATTAGAAAGATATTTTCCAAAGGAAAATCTCCATTATTATTTTTTTCAAATCTTGTTTTCTGTAAATCCAGGAAGGAGTTAGTCCGACTAAATTAGACAAATTAACAAAGAAGTTTGGTTTCCCAGTGGGTGCGGCAACACTAGCTGATGAAGTTGGAATTGATGTAGCAGCACATGTTGCAGAAGATTTAGGAAAAGCTTTTGGAGAAAGATTTGGTGGTGGTAATGTGGAAGTATTAAAAGAAATGGTAGCTAATGGTTATTTAGGTCAGAATTGTTTTATTAATTAAGATCTTCAATCAAATTTCCTTTTTATGAGAGAAGTAAAACTATTGTTGCATTCTCTAAGTTTATCCACTCTATCTCCAACCATTACAAGATTAGACTATCATCCAGGAAATAACATCCAAGAATATAGAACCAAATCCAGCTGTGTGGGGCTGCAAGGAAGCCATATTAAACCTCATTTCATTTCTTGCCGTTACCATTTTAGGTCGTAAATCAGGCAAAGGATGTTATGTTTATGAAAAAGGATCTAAAGCTAAACCTGAAAATGATGAAGCACTGAAAATTGTAGAAAAATATCACCTTCCGCCAGGAGCAGCGTAAGTTTATAAAATTATTTATTGTTGGGAAATTATTATATTTTATTGTGAAGAAGAGAAAATGATTGCCCATCAATATAATATCTGAAGGAATAAACTAAAGTTCTGTTTTGGTGTGCACTTGAATTATCTCCCCTTAATGTGTCAAGGGAGGTAATTTGGTACATGGAATCGGACTAGTAATTCTCTCCCCATTGACTTCATGTTAACTCATTGTTAGATTTCTTACTCTATACAAAGAAATAATTGCTATGATAAGTGGAAAAAATTTATAGTCTTATTCAATCTATTTGGTAATGACAAACTTCTTGTATATTTCGTTGAACAGTAGGACGTTAAACCTCATTTCAGTTTGTATATTTTGTTTCTAAAAATGTATTAAGAATATACCTTGTTGAGGAACCTATAAATAATTTTTTTACAGAAATTCTGATGAAGATATTCAATATCGATTAGTATCCAGATTTGTAAATGAAGCCATCATGTGTCTTCAAGATGGAATTCTTTTTAATCCTGTAAGTTTCTTGTCATATCAAAACTATTGTTGACAGATTTTGATGTAGTTGATATTTAACGATTGATGTACCTAATTTATTATTAGCCCAGGAACCAGAGTGGTTAACTTACTAGAATGTCTTAGGTTCTATACCCGTAATAGCCAAGAACGCTTCTAAGGATTTTCCTTGACAGTTGCAAATGACTAGGGGCCTGGCAAGCAACTATGTCTAGAAGTAAACCATTGGAATGTGTTAAAGATACCCCGACAACTGTTGTCTTTAGCCTGGTTGGTACACAACAACAGCAAGACATTAAGCAAATAAAAAATTAAATATAATTGCCAGCTTCTACTTGATTCTTTTTCCATATGTATTTGTGGGGAAGTGTGGTAGCTCAGTGAGTAAGACGTTAACTTTCTAACCTGGAGGTCCCATATATTCTAACGGTGTTGGCCGAGAAAGTTCCCCCTTGTCAGTTGTGTACTACAAACAGCCTGGCAAGGAACAGCATAGTCACTAGGATGGATGGCATGCACATTGTTGGAATTCGATATAAGAGTTGGCCATAGTGCTGCTGTAGGAGGCAAAATTTCCTCAAAACACACTGTATTGCATACAATCATATTTATCAGAACAGTTGGACGTTGAACTTAATTTGAATGAATTTTGTTTTTTTGGGGGGGGGGGGGTTGCCCTGTGGTGCTTGCACCATAAAGGGTAAAACTCAATTATTGCGTTCTCTTTTCTTCATGTGGACTGTTTGTTTGTGACTGGAATGTACCGGCCGCGTCAGAAGCTTGACAAAACTTGCTCGAAATCACTGTGGTGTTTTCTTTTTACGTATTAGAACACGTTTAAATACATAAAACTAATTTACATTGTTTACTGAATATATTTTAAAATTTTGACATTATGGATATTTTGTTTTAGCTTGATGGTGATATTGGAGCTGTATTTGGTCTTGGTTTCCCACCTTTCTTGGGAGGTAAGTCATAAAATTCTTTAGCTATTGTTGTATTTCATGTTGGTGTTCCCTTTTGGAAGTTCATCAAGTCTTCATTATAATTCATCACAACGATTACAGCTGATAGAGCTCTAACATTTCATGGTTCATAATAGTTAACAGAAAAACCAACACTCCATGTGCATTTCATCTACCCGATTATTGTACTTTTCATAAAGTGAGTAACTAAAGGGAAATAACTGTGTCCACTACATGTGGAATAAGCACAGTATAAACGAGAGAGGTAGGAGTGAGGTCTACAATAGGACACAATGTTTAATGTTACCTGTGCATGATCCTGAGTGTCAAGGAATAGGGACATGCTCATGTGATATGATTTTAATTATTCACGGGACTGATATTTTTGATTTTATATTTTTAAATATACATATATCTTTTGCTTACATTTAATCTGTCTGAAAGAATTCATGATATGTCTGGCGCAATATAGCCTGGTTGGCTCAGACGTGCCATAAAACATTTTTTCATCTAGATCAATATTTTGTTTTTATTTTGTAGGTCCCTTTAGATATATTGATTTACACGGAGCGAAGAATTTAGTGGACAGAATGATGAGATATCAAGATATCTACGGTGTACAGTTTAAACCTTGTCAATTATTATTAGATCACGCTAATGATTCCTCAAAGAAATTCCATGTTAAAAAATAAAACTGCACAGGCCTTATTAATTATTTAATGAATCTTTGTAGAAATATATCACTCATTTGTTGCATCTGTGAATACAATTGAAGGTGAAATTGAACATGCATTATTAATAATTAAAAAATGATAGATTTCAAAATCGAGAGATACAATAGAACTTAAATATAGATTTCGTATCCCATCTGTTAAAACTATAGTAGAGATGGAAAATAATACTGGTGTGTGTGTGTTTATAGGGGCCTAACTCATAAACAATATATTTGAAGGATGCAACCATTTCTCTGGTCAAGAGTTAAAATCATAGTAAAAAAATTTAGCTCTTGTATTCTAAAAATATTTTGGTTTTAAGTTCTTTGTGAATAAAAGCCCCCCCCCCCCCCTCCCCCAGTACCTCATAGCATAAATAAGCTCAACTATATTTTATGATAATTGCATTATTGTCAATTCATTCACATTCTATGCATTTGTTTACTACTTGACATAATTGTAATTTACACATTTCTTTAAGTACAAATTGTGGGCCTTCAAGATTTTTTAGATTTATATGTTGATCAAGAAGCATACATACTTTAATATTTCTTCGAAAATATATTATTAACTATTATTCCTGATCAAAGTGAACAATTGCCAAAATGATCTAAATATTAGATTCCGGTAGAGAGTTTTAAAACTCAGAAAATGGATAACAATCAAGTCAAAGTTTAAGACTGATTCTAGCCTGCCTAACCTCATGGGTTTTCTCCGGTTTCTTCCCACTGCTAAAGATCAATACATACAAAAAAATTAATGGAATATATTTAACCATTTCTCTTAAATTCATTCTTAAAAACATATAATCTTTTAAAATACAGTTGTGAAAACAAAATAAAGAACCACCTAATTGACTGAAATATTGAATTGTAAATAATAATAATATACTAATAATATATAGTGCTGAATATTTAATAGAAGATGTAAAAAGGTGATCTTTTATCTGAGAAGTGCTGAGAATTGTAGCTGGACATTTTAGCCTTTTTTTGTGAGTGAGAGTGTAAGAACATTTATATGTTAAAGCCATCCATTGTTGGTTGTATATTTTGTATAATTATCAAATGACAAGATTTTTCAAATTTTGTCTTTATATCATTAATATTAAATTTGATAAATTACAAATTTTTGACTTGAGTGTTTTGTTAGATATCCTTTGTCTGAAACACATGGGACAGTGAGTAAGATGCTCCTGGTATTGATTGAGAAAGTTTTTCAGTGCTGCAAGATGGCATTCTGATGGGACAAAAGCAAGTCCCATGCATAAATTGGCATGTACTTAAAATACAGCCACAGTGCCACTGTCCAGGCAAAATTTCCCTGATAGAAACTATATGGCACACTGTAAGGTTGTTGAACCCCTGTTTCATTTCAAGGGAATTGTTTGGTTCAAGTGGTCTTATTTATGTGCTTTAGATCATTAGGTTTGTTGTTTCATGTGACAAGGAGTAGAGTAGGGGTCCTGTGGTTTCCTCCCACTGCTGAAAACCCTTACACACAAGTAAATTATTGAAAATATATTAAACCATATGTTAATCCAAAAATGACCTTGTTGAGGGGAAGTTGAATCCCATTTCTCTCTAATGAGAGTGGTGCAAGTTTGTGTATAGTTTCATTACATCAAAACCTTGACTAACTAAGCGATAAAACAGTTCTCGTTTCATATTTAGGGGGGTGTTATTTCGAACAGAGGTTGCGTCTTGGGTCCTAATGATTTCAGGACATGTCTATTGGACAACAACACCCCTTTAAATGAGAAACAGGAAGTGTATATTAACCTTGTAACATGCTATTTTGGCATTTTAAAAGAAATTACTATAACAGAGGGGTGGTATTGTCCAATAGACAGTGTATAATTGACAATCAAAACGCAAGATCCACACTTCAGCATAAAAGTTGGATAATGAGCATTTACTACTCCTAGCTGTTATACATTTACTTTAAAAAGATTAAATGTGCAAGTAAATAATAAGTGGTTCTCTCTTGATTGGGGTAATGGTCCTACCAATTCATTAGGTTCAAATTAATAAAAGATTCACTGATATTTGGATTTCAAAGGAGAGTGGTCTGATTCTGCTTCACCTTAAGGGCCAACAATACAATTGTGTTGAATTGGAATTTGAAGAAGAGCTGACGAAAAATTACATTGTCTAAGCAAATATTTAGTTGCACATAAAACCCCATAGATATTGCTGTTTTAGTCTGAAAATGAACTACATATATATGGGCTCGACATTAAAATACTATTTCAGGAGTGACACTAATAGTTCATTATACACATTGTCGTGAAAGTTGACAAAACCAAATTTTCCATCTTTGAGTTGAGTGACCAAGTAATCTTACTACATGATCTACATAAGTATGTCACTGAAACCAAATACCTCTCCTCTCCTCTTTTCTTTCTCATATTGTGCTGCATAGGTTACAACCTTTTACCTGTACTTTTAAATTCCAGAATTTTTGAAGAAGGCATCCAGTAGACGTTGTACAAGGGTTAATCAGCGAACTGGATGACATCGCGCCTGGTACCTTTCGTGCATTTTGTATGCGCGAACTCTTAGTTTTTCTATTACTGGCACGCGTACGGGCACTATTTTTTTTTTTACATGTACAAAATCTAGGATTTCGCGCGTAGGTACTTTTGAGTTATTATTCTGTGAAGCATAACACTTGCCACCGTACCTGTGTATCGCTAATTATAAACCGAATGTTTGAAGACCGTTCATATTTATTACGCACATAATTTTCAGTACAGAGTTGATGCGCGCTCCATTTGTTGCAAAGCAAACCAACGGTATTATTTTCTCAACAGTGTATGAACTTATTCATAGCGATAATATCCTTACACCGAGAGAAATTATCTAGTCTCAGTGAATAGATCCATGGTTGTCTGGTAGAAAATTACTTTTTTTTTTTTTTTGGAACGGAGAACAGCGATTTTAGAAGCAAACTAACCTGCCGCACATGATACTCATAATAAAAGGCGAGAACTCTTTTTGCAGCGGAAGCTTATCACTGAGTAATAGGTCAATGTTTTATACGTTTGCCGTATAAAAATCTAGCAAACAAGGTAAATACCTACGAATCTCGATAAAAAAAAACAACATTCGGATTATAACTCTAGACAAGGTGTGTTAATTAAAAAGGGTGTAAATTGAATATTATAATATGTATAGGAAGCCTAGTGACGAGTGTAGTAAGTGCGGTTCGTCCGTCCGTCGAATGGTTAGAGTGGCTGTGGTGTTACGGGGAAATACTATGCCGCCACCGTAACCCACAGCTTTATGATTTGTTAGACAGGAGTGATGTGTAACGGGTGTCAACAACTGGGTATGCTGGTACCGTCGCAACGTAGCCGTGAAATATAAATTGTGTGGGGGGGGGGGAACGGCGGAAACGGAAAAATATACAGACATGAGGCTGCACAGACATGAGGCTGCACAGACCGAGCACTAGCTCGATAGGGAGAGGGTGGGAGGGTCACCCTCATAAAACCTTTTTTTAAATTTCAGTTTTCTGCAAGCAGTCAAAACACTATTTTGGCATTGTTTGCGTGGTTAAACCTAAAAAATCACATTAATACAGCTATTGCACCATATTGTGATTGGACGTGTGAAAGGTTATTCGGGGTTACGACGTATTCAATAACCAATGAAGTTTGGAATCAACCGTGTTTTGATTTATAGACGCTTCGATTGGTGTTTTTATCATCTTTCCCCGATTAACCTTTGACATGCCATAAACGTGCAATAGGTCTATACAATGTGTATCATGTTTAAGTCAGGGGGTGCCGTATTCAGACGTTTTTTAATGACTGTTACATATGTTAACATAAAAATTGTACACAACACTCGTCCATATTATTGTTTGTAGACGGTTTACTACTCAGTGATAAGCCTTTTATTATTAGTATAATGACTTCCTCGTGTGCGGCAGGTTAGTTTGCTTCTAAAAAACACTGTTTTCCGTTACAAATAATACAAAAGTAATTTTCTACCAGATGACCATGGTTCTTTTCATCGAGACTAGATAATTTCTCTCGGTGTAAGGATATAGCTATGGATAAGTTCATACAAGATCAATAAATCCGCCGCACACTGTTGAGAAAATAAACCCATTGGTTTGTTTACTAGCAAATCGAGCGTAAATCAACTCAGTTTGTACTGAACAATTTTTCAGTGATATGTATTAACTGTCTTCACACATTCGGTTTATAATTAGCGATACATAGGTACAGTGGAAAATGTTCTACTTCACAGACTGTTACCTCCGAACTACCTCCGCACGAAATCCCCGATTATGGTACTTGTAAAAGAAAAAGAAATAGTACCTGTGCGCATGCCAGTAAAAGAAAACTAAGAGTTCGGGCATAAAAATGCCCGAACGTACCAGGCGCCAGGTCATCCAGAAATTGGGAAGATAGCCCTGCAATTAGGTTCCCCTTCAAATATCAACAAGGAAGACATTCTTGTACCAATAATACAAAAGGTTACTTGATGTTTTTAATTTTTAGCTTAAAATCCTGCTATGTACCAAAATTCAGATAACTAAGTCCTATATAGATTCTTCACTCTTCGTTGATTGCTTTTGAAGCGATATCACATAACAGAACAGCATTGCATAGCTTGGTTATTTTATCTATAAAGAAGGAAATCAAATTGTTCACATGGTATTTTTAAAAAACTTTTGGATTTCTCTTTTCCAAAAATTAAGTGTTATTAATTATGAATTTATTTCTAAAATATGATTAAATATGAATTTATTTCTAAAATGTGATTAATTATGAATTTATTCTAAATATATTTTGAATTTATTCTAGAAATATTTTGAATTATTCTAGAAATATTTTGAATTTATTCTAGAAATATTTTGAATTTATTCTAGAAATATTTTGAATTTATTCTAGAAATATTTTGAATTTGTTCTAAAAATATTTTGAATATTTAGACTTACAATGCAATCTGGCTGGCAGTCCATTCCGCCACCATTGAGTTCGAGCTAGGTAGTAGAGAGGAATACCCAGTAGAGCTATGATCAATCCAGGTAGAAAGCTTCTGGGATTAGATCCGATGGCAACACAGGCTAGTGCTATTGAAGCTACTGAATAAATGATAGGTATAACGGTTGGTGTCTTTAAAAAGAAAATGATGTCCGATATCAGTTGTAGAAATTAAAGGCAATTTCAGACATTGGTTCAGAGTTACTAATAAAATAAAATTGAGATTAACGTCCTACTTTTCTGCACCTACCGGAAAAATGAAGACGGATGTATGCCAAATAGTGGCTTCCGTCTATTCTTCAATCTGAATAAAATATAGATCTATATTTCGTTTCGTTTATTTATACATTCCAAGAAGATCTGACAAATTATAGTGGGAGTTTAAGTCAGAGGCCATACAAGCGGATTTTGACCCTATGACGTCAGACATTTGAATAACTAATCAGCATTGATGTTACTAGTGCATTACCCACAGTTACATGAAAAACACGCCTAAAGCTCACTGTAACAGACCATTTAACTGGCCAATGCCTCACATTCTTTAGAACACCTTAATGATAACAACTCCTCCAGATCCTACTGTAGTAAAGGCAAGTGAAACGAAATTTTGAACTATAAAAACGAAACGAAATAGGATATGTGTTTATATCAGATTTGTCTATTCTTAATTTGACTTCCAACTGTTAGATGTTCTTTCACCTGTACGTCAACATGTAACCAGGAATTTTTCGTAACAACCGAACGACTACACCATGTTCCTCGCCAAGACTTCTGACCAGAGAAAATACGCTGGAAAACCCGGGTAACTTCTTCTTCCGATCCGGGGATCGAATACACGACCTCTTAGTCGAGACGCCAGTGCCTTACTCAACTGAGCCACCAAAATTGATTTATGAACTGGTTTGCCCTCGAACATTAGTGAATAAATCTCCAGTGCTGCAACAATGGGGTGCTTTTATGGATGAGGTGGAAATCACTAAGCATACTAATTGAGAGACCAGTATGCTGCATACGCGATTGTTCTTCTAACGACCCTTGTCATTGATTCTACAAATCTCTGTTGCTGTGGATTATTTCGGGAGAAGCTATCAACGTTATTGTTGTCGACCGTCTCACCATTTCCATATAAGTCAGAAGTAAAAAGGAATTACCACAAATGTTTTCTCTGTAGCTGGATGCTTTCGTCTGATTCTGCGGAACCCAAATATAGCAACAGCTTCACCACCGGCTCTCAAAAATGAATAAGCTCCTAGAATTGTGACAAAGTCCGCAATGCACATATATATCATTGCTAAAATACCCTGGAAAACAAAAGTAGATAACTAAATTATGAATAATTCTATGTGAATAATTATAGATAGCTGAAAGCTTTGTGACCTCATCCTCCTCACAGTGTTCCGTTTGATTAGAGCTAATCCTACTACTCCCTGCTGGACTGAGTGGGTATTATTGTCACTAATTATGACTGGTCAGTGGTCCTATTACTGGCTAATCACTGACTTCGTTACAAAGGTATTACCTTTAAAACAGAGCGTTTAATTAGGGCAACTGTGTTTACATACCGTTACGTCATGGCTGCACGTTTTTTGATGCTATATTAACCAGCGCATAGCAGGATATTGTAGCAAAACTAATTGCGTGACAAACGAGGCTATCGGTATTGACGTAAAGTAAACACTACTGTATGGTAACGAACAGACTTTCAACGTTTTTAATACCTTTAATCTTTGTCCAAAATATCAAGGAATACCCAAGATTAAACGACGGACTGTCATGTTGCTGTACTTAAGTGATAGCTTTTGTGATAGCTTTCATTGAATGGAAAGAATAGACACATTCCCGCGTAAGTTCAAGAAACAGACGCCATTCCAGCAATGCCAATGGCCAGAGATGAATTTCTCCGGTCGTTGCTTCAGGAATATGTTGTGACCTATGACTGGCGAGACAGAGAGCGCGTGCTTCCTGTAAACAATTTCTTCTCCGGATATTAAAAATGCATGAGAATTAAAATTACATGTATGTCTCGAGTATGGCCCAGTAGAAAAAATTATGGAAATTAACACTTTGTAATGTAATTTACACAATTTCAAAATATTATACAATATGTTATACAATACATCAAGGTCAAATTTTACCAGAGTGATGATGGACGGCATTGGAGTTCTTCTGTTAATATTAACCATACTGAACAGCTCGGGGAACAGTCCATCCCTTCCTCCAACAAAATTTATTCTGAAGTAAATTTTACAAATTTTATTATATACATGTACTGCACTTAGTGCACGAATCCAGTGAAGTCTGGTGAAATTTTGAAAAGATGACATGACAAATATAATGATGCTACTGGAGCTCGTATTGTCAAGTATACTGATGAAACTACTACTGCAGCTCCTGCTCTTCAAATAGACGCTTTCGAAACAGATGATTAATAGTGACAAAGACACTGTTGGGGGCCCGAATTATTCCATGGTGACAAAGGTGATGATAGTGAACAAGATACATCAATATCTAAAATACTAGCTTGCAGGGGCGGATCCTTGCAGGGGGGGGGGTAGGCTGGATAACTGATTAACTAATTGCCGAAGGCGCCAAACGTTGTAATGGGGGGTTTGGGGGTCTGCCACAGAAAAATTTAGTAAATTAGATTCAATTTGGTGCATTCTGACGTATTTCCGGAAGCTAAATAAAATCACATAAAATGTCCTTAAAATGTTGGTGGGGAATGCTTCCTTCACAGGTGAGGAACAAAATATCTTTAGATAACATATTATGGTTGTTCTAAAAAGTACTCCACATATCTCTTATGACTTCCCAGCACCCTTGTAAATTTTTGTCTCGTTCCTTTATTTTGTAAATTTTTCTTCTAAATGTAAAACGCATTGCACATTTTTCCTGAAGGTAACGCATCCCTTGGTTAAGTTTTACTTCATCTTAACTTATTGTTATACACATATTGATGATTTGTCACATTATTATCGGTGTCGATGCCAGGCCTACATTACTCATTGTAAATCTAGTTTATCTGCAGGAAATACAACCATATCGATAACTTGCTATTCCAATTCAATCACTATCACATAATATTTAAATATGTCACGCTAAACGATATAGTTTGTATTTCCTACAGATGTTTAATTATTTTCAACTGCATTAACATTCTTACAGCGTATCTCAATATTTAAAACTTTTAACATTGTGCGGCGATATCCACCACACCCGGGACCTGGTAAATTTTCTATTCTACACTTAAATGTGCGAAGCATTAAAAACAAAATTGATGAAATAACAGTAGAATTAAATGATTTTGATATACTTACTTTTTCTGAGACATGGCTAAATAATAACACAACTTTAGATAGTTTGAGCATTCACGGATATCACCGACACGTATTATTAAATCGCGAAGACGGTAGGGGTGGAAGGGTTGCGATCTATATTAAATCTAATCTATATTTTAAACCACGTTATGATCTTATCATTAAACAACTCGAGGCGATTTGGATTGAATTGCATTTTAAAAACAAAAAGTTCTTAATAGGTTTATTTTATCGTCAACCGTCAGCTTCCACTGATTATTGGGATCTTATAGAAGTAAGTTTTAATACAACTCGTGATTTTGTTGACTATAATATTATTATTTTAGGAGATTTTAACATTGATTTTCTTACTATTAAAAATAGCAAACTACATAATCTGATAAACAGTTTAAACTTCTTTCAAGTTGTAAAACAACCAACACGTGTTCAGCCGACCTCAAAAACATTGATCGACCTTGCTATCGTGGGTTGTCCTGATTACCTGAGTAGTGTTGAGGTGAGGGATTCTGGCTTAAGTAACCATAGCCCGATAGTTTTACATTTTAATTTTAACAGGCTAAAACCTCATTGTTTAATAGGACCATTTGGAATTATAATAATATGAACGTTATAGGGCTAAACGAATTTATAAACAATTTTGGATGGGATAATGCTTTTAACTCTATTGTTAGTCCACACGAATTGACTTTAAAACTTTCAGAAGAGTGGTATTAAATCCCTTGTTCTAAATAAAGTTATAATATGTCGACACAAACATATTTTTAATTTTACTTTACGCCACAACCTTATAACACCTTTACAGGTGGGCTTTCAACCAAATAATTCTTCCGTTTACCAATTAATTGAGATGTATGATTATATATGTAGAGCCATTGACAACGGACATGAAGTCAAATCCATCTTCTTTGATATAAGTAAAGCATTTGATCGTGTTTGGCACGAGGGTCTATTGCATAAACTAAACTCGGTGGGTATTAGAAATAAAACTTTAAAATTAATTGAAAATTATTTATCGAATCGAAAACAAAAGGTGCTAATTACTGGTCAGAGTTCCTCGTTTTAAAATATTACTTCTGGGGTACCCGAGGGTTCCATTTTAGGTCCGTTACTATTTCTTATTTACATAAATGATATTGTAAATGACATTGACTCTAATATGCTCTTGTTCGCTGACGACACTTCTCTTATTTTTAATAATAAATAACCCTAAAGACAAATTATTTATCGAATCGAAAACAAAAGGTGCTAATTAGTGGTCAGAGTTCCTCTTTTCAAAATATTACTTCTGAGGTACCCCAGGGTTCCATTTTAGGTCCGTTACTATTTCTTATTTACATAAATGATATTATAAATGACAATGACTCTAATATACGCTTGTTCGCTGACGACACTTCTCTTATTTTAATAATAAATAAACCTAAAGACACGCAAGACATTTTAAATAGAGATATTGAAAAAATATTTCAATGGTCGATTAAATGGAAAGTGGATTTTAACCCATCAAAAACTGTAAGTTTGACTTTTTCAAGAAAATTATCGCCCTCAATCTTTAAATTATCACTAAACAACTCAGATATCAACGATGAATTAAGTCATAAACATTTGGGCCTTATTTTCAGTAAGTCATGTACCTGGGATGTACATGTAGATTACCTTACGTCCAAAATAAGCAAACTGATAAATTATCTGCGAAGTTTTAAATACCGTCTAAAACGAAAAACGCTGAAAACTATATATAAGTCATTCATTCTTCCAGTTTTTGATTATGCAGATTGTGTATGGAATAATTGTTCTAAAGATAAATCAACTCAACTTGAAAAACTTCAACTATAACCGGTCTTCCACGTGGTACCTCTCATAATATACTTTATACTGAAACCGGAATCTGCCAGCTTCAATTAAGACTCTACCAACATAAAATGATACTTTTCTACAAAATTTTAAATGGACTAGTTCCTAAATATCTAACCGATATTTTCCCACCTCTTGTCTCCGCTGACCAACCCTACCGTCTTCGAAACTCAAACTAAATTAAGCAAATAAACTGTAGAACATTACTTTACCAGAATTCTTTCTTTCCATCTTCTGTTAAACAGTGGAATAATCTAAGTCTTCCAATAAAAGATTCCAAAACTATTTCCGAATTCAAAACTAAATTAAAATCAAGCATGCACGTAATCAAAACTAATGCCCACTACTATATAGGTGAAAGACATCTACAGATAATACATTGCAAACTTCGAAACTCAAAGAGCGATTTAAATCTTCACAGGTGTATGATGCATATATCGGAAATCTCTCATGTCTATGTGGCCAAGATGTCGAAGACTGTGAACATCCATATTCCTGAAGCAACGGCCCGAGAAATCCCTCTCTGGCCATTGCTGGATTCGCTTCGGATTCTTGACATTTAAGTAAATGTGTCTATTCTTCTCGTTCAATCAAATCTACTACTTACGTACAGTAACATGACATTCCGTCGTTTAATCTTGGGTCTTCCTTAATATTTTGGACAAAGATTTAAGTTATTAAAAACGTTAAAAGTCTGTTCGTTACCATACCGTAGTGTTTACTTTACGTCAATACCGATAGCCTCGTTTGTCACGCAATTAGTTTTGCTGCAATATCCTGCTATGCGCTGGTTAATATAGCATAAAAAAAACGTGCAGCCATGACGTAACGTTACGTAAACACAGTTGTCCTAATTAAACGTCTTGTTTTAAAGGTAATACCTTTGTAACGAATTCAGTGATTGGTCAGTAATAGGACCACTGGCCAGTCATAATTAGTGACAATAATACCCACTCAGTCCAGCAGGGAGTAGTCAGATTAGCTCTAATCAAACGGAACACTGCGAGGAGGATGGTGAACATCATTTCTTAAACTGTCCACTAGGCAACTCTCAACGAAAAATAACAATAAATAAATTAGATTTTAAACATAAACACATACAAACAATACTATCTGGTAACACAGCTATTTCTTTTGGGGACAACTCATTCATTGTTAAAATCGTGCATGACTTCATAAAACTAACCAAACGCTTTACAACTACCTAGATCATCCCCCCCTCCCTTCCCCGTAAGCAGGCGCATCATAAAACTTGGCGAACTAATGTTGGGCCTTAGCATCGACTTCATCTTATTGTATATATGCCGCTATAATATACTTGTATGCACTATTGAACGTTCTTTCTAAGGGATCGTTACCTTCACCTTCTGCACCCTGTAAAAAATGTAAATCCAGTCGTCTTACTTCTCAATGATGATCATTCATGGAAGCGATTTTACATAAGCAGCAATGCTTGTTATTGTATCCATATATAGTATGTTGTATATATCTGACTCACTGGCCAGATCACGTAAAGCATCTACTGGTGCATGTGATTGAGATTACTGTTGTTTACACTACCAGGGTTTAACAAACTTAAAGTTTTATGAATAAGATCCGTTGATAGTACTCACCCAGGACCAGTAAATATGGTTATCTTTCATGCAATTTCATACATGCCCATACACAATAAAATACCACATTTACCTGGTACTAATAGTCTCTTCCCAACACTATTCGGGTTGTCTTACCTTGAAGATGTGAAAATTATTGCATTAGATATCCCAGCAGCAGAAATTCCAATACACGGAATGATAATCCATCGTACTGGGCCCAACACCCTTTCTCCAAACATCTGAATGGGAATAACATGCAAACAGTTACCGAAATACATTATAGTGAAGATTAACTGTAATGTGCAGTTAGTTAAGTTAATCAAGCTTAACATCCGCTTCCTCCTAGGGGGATATCGCAGACAAACTATGTGTGGAAGATGATTAATAGAGCTGACCCACAAAAGACCACCTTGTTCAGAGGGAGGAGATTGAGTCAATGGCATAGTTTCGATTTCACAAGGGTATGTAACAAAGAGAGGCATCGCTTGTCTAGTTTGCGTTAAGTGGCTGTTATAACCCATTTTTCTGTCTATAAATTATAGAATAGAGGATAATTATCTAGTTTTAATTATATTAAGGAAGATATTTTTACATCCTACTGTTCTGCTACGACTGGGCTAATGGCAATGATGACGGGTTTACTCGGGGCTATACATTGTTCTTTGCCATGCCCTTAGACCTGCATCCAGTGGCGGCGCCAGGGGGGGGGGGGCGCATTAATCTGGTCTGCCCTCTGTTTGCATTAGGTTTACAGCAGGATAGGCTTGTAAGAAATCGCTCTCTGACTGAGTAGGGGTGGGAGATTTAATCACCGTAGAAGGTATTGATTACTGAAACGTACCACAAACTCTAAACAATAACATGCGAATCACTTGAAAAATTGCTTTTTACGATCCTCAAAGTTTTTGGGTATAGGCTCAACGGGGCCTGAATATGCATTCACTTGATACATTTAATCTGTTCGTTTGACACCTCCCTCTTTTTTTCGGATAAGCTGGTGATTTGGCGACGAACAGTACCTGGTCGGTTCTATTTATCTCGACGACCAGTATCTGAAATACTGCCAGACTGTATTTCCGGCAGTTTATTTTGTAAAATATTGTGACGAAAATATTCATTCAATTTGATTTACTCACTCCGTCGGTTTGTCACTTGCCTGTCTGGTCGGATAAACTAGTGATTTGGCGACAGTCGGTATCTGGTAAGCTTGTTTTACTTCGACGATCAGTGCCTGAAATACTGCTCGATACTGCATTTCGGGCAGTCTACTTTTCAAATTTTGGGGGGCTTTGTTGAGGTTTGTAAGTCCGTTCATTTGACACTTTCCTCTCTGGGATCGGATACACTAGTGATCAGGCGACAGACGGTATCTGATCAGCTCTATATATCTCTACAATCGGTGCCTGAATACCGTCAGACAGCATTCAGACAGTCTATTTTTCAAAAATTTCTTGGGGAGTATCAATACCCCCCACAAGGACTCCCTACTTTGACACTCGTGGGTGGATTTCGTCGAGGTTCGCAAGTCCGTTCGTTATACACTTTATCTCAACGATTAGTGCCTGAAATACTGCCAGGCTGCATTTACGGCAGCCTGTTTTTCAAAAATTTCTGGGGGAGACCCCCCTACCCCTAGTTGAAACTCGTGCCTTTACCCCCTTAACCTTGGACTTTGCCTCAGCCTTGCCCCTCCAACCAGCGGCGGATGGTGCCGCCACTGTCTGCACCACGTGGATGCTGAAAATTTTTAATGAACTATCTCATCCAATACTGTGATCGAACATGGGACCTCGAGGTTATCGGGCCAACGTCTTACCCATTCCGCCACTTTGGCTGTCTACTGAAGAAAGAACATACTTACCACTGCCACAGCTACACCAGACATGATTTCATTATTAGTTAAGGCGGCATGATAAGCCACATTAGCTGATAAATAAATAACTGTAGATATTGCTAATCCAAATAAAATAGCCAAAGGAATATTTCTAAAATAAAATAAAAAGTGCGAAAGTCAGTCTGTCGTTTAAAAAACAAAAGCAAGGGCAATTAACAAATCATTTATGGATTTCCTTTAAAAGTTATCTATATACTAGATATGGACACACTTAGTAGATCTTACTTAAACGGCTTAAATAGCATTTAGTAACTGAACTGGATACAGAGGCTAAGCGGTAGGGACGCAATGATGAGCTATGTGTCAAAGTTTAAAGTATTTGCGCCCCATGAGTTTTTGAGCCCCCCTTGCAAACGGCAAAGAATCTTGCGGTGTCAATGCAGTTTTCAAAATTATAATAATAATCATCATGTTCAATCAGAATCAAACAGATGCCATCGGTCAGATATGCTACAAATCGACTCTAGTGTGTTCTACACACTAGCCTAATATTATCCGGTGGCACTGCAAGGGACTGCCACCCCTAGCCCCGCACATACATATAAATATTGTTTTTGGGGCCCGGACGGGATCTTGTTATTCATGCAAATTTATGGGCCACACGGGGCACAATTTTATTGAATACAATTACTATTTATCAGTGAGCGACGTTTCACCTAGGATTTTTTAATACAATTACTATTTATTACTGAGTATCGTTTCACAATTGTAAGATTCCAAGAATCCAAAGAGTCATTCAACAAGAATCCAAAGAGTCTTCACAAGAACAGGTAATATGGTTTAACATCGGCTTCCAGCAAGGATAACATCGTAGAGAGATGTTTCCCGAGACATTTGCCAGAAAAGCAAGTACACAGTCGTTGCTCCTGGGAAAAAAATTATGGAACCCTAGTAATACCCTAAACATGATCACCTGGATGATGACAAGAGGGTGCTGACGTTTCTGCGTTATCACCCGCACCGATCTGGAGGGGGTCGATAAGGTTATACGCCGACTAGCAATAGAACGCCAGGCCCAACTGTCAATGGCACTTCTGATCTTTGGTTTAAACCATTACGTATAGGTAAGAGTGGGATACACAAAAAATAAATCTTATAAATGCCACTGACGGCCTACCTTTTAGGGTTAGTAACCTCTTCTGTTGCCACTGTTACATTATCCCTAAAATCAAAGACAAAATTTTTCAAATAAGATATAGTAGGACAAGGGGGCAATCTGATTAAAAGACAGTTCCTATTTCATTCATTTTTACAGTTCAAAATTTCGTTTTACTTGTCTTTACTACACTAGGATCTGAAAGAGTTGTTATCATTGACGTGATCTACTTCTAAATGGTGAGATCTGCATGTAGTGTAGGCCATCGAAAGTACATGTATAAAAAACGAAACGAAATCTATATTTTAATCAGATTGGACAAAGGATTTTTTTTAAAGACTAAGCGTGTACACTTAATCCCATTCAGATATTCTAAGTAACTTTTTATAAAATTAAATATAAGTTCTGCTATAGAAACTCGAAAGGGTTGTATCTTTTTCAAAGTATTTAGGTGTAACTTTATACACACGTCCAGTGATTTAAGATCAAATTAAGGGTGAGTGTGGGGTGGGGAGAGTTGTAATAACCTCAGTTGAACGCCTCGCTGCTCTGCTGCATAGAAATGAAATGATATATTATATATTTACCATCCCATGTAAGCATAGAAACAAACATATATTGTTAAACTGACGCTCGTAGGAGATATATCCGAGTTGGTTTTAAAAGGTTCATCGAAATGGTCTGTATTACCTGCAATTATCAAAATAAAGTTATCCCGAATAAAAATATACTTTCATTTGTACTAGTGACTCCATCTACTGATTAATAGCCTTTCGTTTTGAAAATGGAAAGGTATTGGAGCATTGCATACACCGAAAGGCAGTAATGAATCAAATTTTTGTCTTATGGACGAAATCGTGCAGTCACAACTAGTTCAATGGAATGGGTTGGCTTTCAGAATACTTGATATAATTCTAACTCTCTCGAAGGCTGCTGGTTTTATAGACGAAATCGTGCAGTCACAACTAGTTCAATGGAATGGGTTGGCTTTCAGAATCCGGGGCTACTTGATATAGTTCTAACTCTCTCGCAGGCTGCTGGTTTTATGTAGAAGGAAGGTATAATTCTAACCTTTAGCTAAATGTACGAACCCGCCGATAATAATGACGACTAATGCTGCTACTTTACAGAAAGTTGCTAATGTCTGATAATAGGCACCGTAGTTGACACTGTAACAATTAACAGCTACAGTTAGAACTGAAATAAAGGGTGATATAGATATAAAATGGGGTTTATCAACATAAACTAGCTACTGTTACAAACGAAATAAGAAGTAATATCGATTGCTACTAGCCGAAAAAAAGAATGATAAGGTATAAAAATGGGGCTTTACGTCCGTTCTATACAATCTACAAGTTATTTCGGGACTAAAACGTGGTCCAGTTTTTTTTCAATAATTCCTTGGAAACTCGCGAAGTGATGCAAGCCATCCTAATCACTATAACGTACAAGCTTGATATAGAAACAATTGCACTTCAGCTAATGACAGTCGTCCTCCTTGAAACAATGGGGAGCAGAAAGTGCAAATAAGCTTTACTGGTAAATGATTTGTAAACTAATCACCTAAAATAGATATTCCTAGAAGTATCTTGGCATCTGCTGGTGCCATATCAGGACAAGTGAGAAAAACGGGTCTGATGATATACTCAGCAGCAGCCAAACAGCTTAACAATACGGCTAGGGGACGTACTAAAACCAACTGAGTCCACAAAAACACAAATCCAGCCAATTCACCAAAGGCTTCCCTTATGTAAGTGTAGGTTCCTCCAGATTTCGGTACCCTTGATCCTGTAATTAAACATAATATATCCATATTGATTCTGTCTGAAGCTTTTTAATAGGGATTTAGAGTAGTGGGTCTTGGATGAACAGTGGAACTACTAGGGGAATCTCGCACCTTTCCGTCCTAAAAGAATAGAGAGCCAACTCTTTATGAAATGTTTTCGGTTTCATTTCTAAGAATCGCTCGGGTAATCTCGATTTGTGGCGATTTCGTTCAAGGTTTCGCTGAAGTCGGTTATGTTTCTGATTATTACGTACATTTTGTTAAATTGTTATCTTAGTGTAACAGAGAATAGTCCAACAATTTCGGCTCACCAGCGTTGGATGATTAAGGTGGACTGGTGGACGAAGTGGTCTACCAGTCAATTTGCTAAAAAAAAAGGCCCGATTTCGTCATCGAATAAGAGCAACCGGAAAATACTTTAATGGGATTATGATGTGAATAAATCAAAATGACGATCTTCTCAGCCAAAAAGCTAATTGTGTATAAATGCAAAAGAAATACATACCGTATTCAGCATAGCACATAGCACCGCAAAACATAAGAAAACCAGATACAACCCATATTGATAGTGACACGCCTACTGATGACCCAGCTCCCTTTAAAACAGTTGCTGGCCCTATAAATATCCCTACGCCTATGATACCACCAGTTATATAACAGGTCGCTTGTACTAATCCTAACTGTCTTTTTAAAGATGGATGGTGATGATTATCATCTGTTGCTGCCATGGTTTGTCCTAAAACAATACAATAAACCAAAAACTTTTCAGATGTCACACACGCAAGCTACGGGTATATTCAGAGTATAGCTTATAAGATGGTCAGATCGAACCTCAAAATAGAAACTGTGGGAATGTTGGATTATACATTCCTTACGCCACCCCGGTTCGGGCATGAACATCAAGAGAGAGATTTAACCCCCACTGGACTAATACACGGTTCAGTTTGAATTCAATAATTCGCTTGTGCGTTGTGTCTTTAGCGGTTTATGTGTCGGGTGGGGCGACAGGCCTTCTGATCTTGGAAACATAGGCAGAATTGTTTCCATCTTCAGATATTATATGTAAACGAATATTTAAAAGGTTCAGTGAATAAGGTACTGGCTCACTAACCAGGAGGGATCCGGGGTTCAATCTCTATGTTACCCGGAATTTTCCACATTGGTTTCAGCGGGCACAGGACGGATGAGGCGAAAACCTGTGTCCCGTGTACACGTTGGCGGGCACGTAAAAGAACCTTAAAAGTTGGATATGGATATACGAAAAGGCCGTAGCGCCGCTGCCCGAAAAACAATTCGCTCATAGCACACTGTATGGCGTACGCCCGTCTTCATTACTTAGCACATGAGTCGGTGCAGAAAAATAGGACGTTAAACCCCCATTTCATTTTCCTTTTATTTCACGAATATTAATTAAAATAAGTATACGGTATACAGATATTACTTTTATATGTTAATGATTGCTGTGTATCAGATAAAGCACGACTCAGAGGTAAAATCCAGGGGTTTTTAATTGGGTGGGCTGGCCTGTGGTCAAGAAGACGCGTGTTTGACCTCAAGCTAGCCGGTCGCCTCTGGTTTGCGGTCGTGTGTTCGATCCATGCAGTGAGCATATGTGACTTATATATTGTATATATGGGACGCCTTGGTGAAACTAAGGTCGAGTGAACATGTTGGCGCGCACGTAAAAAAACCCTTGACAGTTGGAATTCAATGAAGTGTGGGTGAAAACGCCACTGTCCGGGCAAAATTCGGTCCATGATAGTATAGTTTGTTTCAGTTCATCTCTGAACAAGTTATTTTCAAGTCAACTGGTGGACTTGAAGTAGCTTCTATTTTCCGAGGAGAATGGAGGGGGGGGGGGGTCGTTTCCAGATTCAATAAACTTCATATAAATCTGATAATTGGCATAATCGTAGTAGTTTTAGACACCATACTACTCTATAATTAACACGGTCGTTTTCTTTACATCCACTTGTGTGTTTCTTCCAAATTAAAAGCAAAAATGATGTTGGAAATACCTAGGGGCGCCGGAACCTGGGTACCAGAGTATACTAATGGTACCCTGCCCTTTTCTTGGGTATACATGTATTGTATACCCATGCCCTAATGATGAAAGTTTTCAACCTTTTTTTCAGTCTATTCATTTTAAATGATAGATATGTATTATCATGTATTTTAAAGGGTTTTATGTTGGAATTTGGAATGAAAGAGGCGCTCTAAAAGGCGTTCTCGGAATTGACAAATTTTAAAATTTTCTAGAATGACTAACGCCCCCTTATCTTTTGGTACCCTGGCCCCCGCGCCGTTCCGGCGCCCCTGGTCAAATACCACAAAAGTTGACAATAAAAATGAACATACCTTTTGCCTTTCTATTGTTGTTCTGTCCTAATGGCCTCCTTTTTAATTTGTATATTTTGACGGGGAAGTCCAGTTATTTTTATACCATTCAGTTTGGTCGAGTTCGTGTCCATGAAAAGATATTCTATAATTTCTTTATTTCTGTACCAAAGTAATCTGGTGGTGTCTAGTTAAGAGGTGGAACTCTTGTAGGCCTAAACATATGAAGAAGTATCGGGCCGGAAGGAGCCCTCTTTTATGTTTTGTTTTACAGTTGAACTTCTTGGTTTTTTTTTTGTAATTTGTGTTTGTATCTTTATTGGGTGTCATGGGTGGCTCAATTATGGGGTAAAGTAAAAAAAAAATAACACCCTGACTTACCTTTGCCTTTGCCACCATCAAAGATTATCAAATCATCGTGTATAACTTAGTTTCATAATAATATACATACATGTATTTAGCTGTACAAAGGTTACGTGCCTTCTATATATTTACCCTCTGGAATCCAGCATTTACATAATTTTCGTACGTAACTAACGTGACGAAATTTATGGTAGCTGGCTTTTCACTTCTCTGCAGGTAGGGTGAGTCTGTCGTTCAGATTGCATAATTTTGTGATAGTGATGACGTCTCTGAGTTCTGGGGGTTATGTATAGGCTGGGCAAGATAGTCTCAAAAGTGGAGTGACCTCAAACAAATAAATTGAAACAGAAACCAATGTAGTTTGGTTCAATCATAATTATAGTAGACATCATACTCAAATTCGACCGATGTCTACTAATGACGGAATTAACATAATTCAATATGGCGGTTCCAAAGAAATTTCTGAGAGTAATAAAAATAAATTAAAACCAAGTACGAACAAGCCAAACCATTAGACAAAATTCGAAGTCCTAAAAAACGGTATAGGCAAAATAGTGTAATCAGCAAATGGACTGTCCGCCGTGTACAAAATACACGGCAAACAGTCGTAACTGGTGTCCGGAAGAGTAAGCTTATCCTGCCTGGCGCCGTACATACCATAGCTGCATCCAAACCATTAGACGAAATATCGGTAAAATAGCGCTGCCTGGGTCAAATTTCCCTCATCGCACACTGTATGGCGTATGACCGTCTTTATTAGCCCAGTTTAGGTGCAGAACAGTAGGACGTTATTTCAAAATTGGATAAAAAAAATTCCAACCTCTGGATGGTCAACAACCTGGGTATTGTGGTCAGATTTAAATATTTAAGCCACCGGCAGATTTCTTCAAGGTGATGTGGTATCAATTCCAGCTTGATATTTAGATCTTACCTGGGTATTACATGCGTTTAGAGAGCAGACTATTTGTCGGGCAGCTCGGTCCAATTTTCAGGAAATGTCAACTCAACCTTAATTATGGTATAACGGTTATATAATTATTCGAACGCCTTTTAAATCGTATAAAATTGTAGTAACCTGCACAAACTAAAAATGCGATATGCGTGAATAAGGAAAGCTAAAAACGAGAGTTTTAGTACAAGCAGAGGTTATAATTCATGAAGTTATGATCCGATTTATGCTAGTATCGAAAGCAATAAAACCGAGATCTTTGGGAGAAAGGCCTTTATTTCAAGTTTCGTCAATATCGGATAAAATTTGTAAACTAAACCTGATATAGTTGAACGGTTTTTAAATTCAAATAAATGTTGTTACTTCTACAGGGTACACAAACTAAAATGTGATTGTTCGTAAAACAGAAACCATAATCCAGGAAGTGCGCCAATATCGAAAGGAATCGAGATCTGTCGGTAATAAATATACATTGTAAGTTACATCAAAATCGGATAAAACGTGTGGCGTCTAAAGTGTCCGCAACCTTGGTATTGTTGTGCATTCAGCATCGACTGTGTTTTTATGGTAAGGGAGTTAAAAGAAATGAAATTTCACTTCATTTCTGGATAGCTTTATTCGCCAGAAATCGCCAAGAAACTCCGACCTTCGTGGCGGCCCCTGGACCCTCGCCTAAATACCTAGGGTGGTAGTTACTATACTTGTAACGTTAAACTGTATGTTTAACGTTACAATTGATAGGCTACAGTCTAAGACTCTGTATATAAGCATGTTTAGATAGGTTCAAACGCACAATTGTCAACACAAATCATTACAGTTTATATTGGAATAAGTTATTCTATGACAAATAGTGAAGACTGGACCACTAAAATAGTTACCGAACAGTTTTTCTTTGTAATGCGTTCTACGTTTGCATAGCGATGTTTCTTCTAATGACGTATTACGCAAGCCGCCATGACACCGACCAGTTGAAATTTCGCGTAGCAGTTGGGTTTTAACAAATCATATAATTATGCGGTAAGGCTTCACCTTTATTTCAATGGGAATTGATTTATTATATGTTAAGCTATGTGCAGTACTGTTTTGGGTCAGGTTATGTGTAAATTAAAGGAGCTGTAGGCCAGTAACCTTTTTGTATTCATTTGACTAAAAAAATCTTGTGCGTAAATTAAAGGAGCTATAGGCCAGTAACCTTTTTGTATTCATTTGACTATAAAAAAAACTTGCGCAAAGGAACTCTGTAGGATGAGTCACTACTGCGGTTGGAGTAATGCGGTAGAATTCGGTAGTGGAACCATTTCTACTAGGGGGGTAGCCCCCCAATCAAGAATTGCATCCGCCGGCCCTGTGTTGCTGTGTGAAGATCATTCACCTAGCATCGGTTATGTGGGCTATAAAAATGTTCACTCGTGTCTACACTATTACCTTCCTCTTTAATCCATGTTTTTTTATGTTAATAATCAACGTAATACATATTTACACCTTACATGACAGGTCAAGTTTAAGACCCAGAAATCTTTCTGTGTATGCCTCGGTTTTCGTAGATAAGAAACGTGTTTAAAGTACAGTGGTTGCAGTGGCGGATCCAGGAATTTTTGCTGGAGGGGGGTTTCCATGTTCCTGTTAAGGAAAAAAAGTGTCAGTTGACAATGCTGATGTCATCTATTTTTTCCAAATTACGTAGGAATACCTTCATCACTGAGATTTCAAAAGAGAAAAATCCAACCTTCCGTTTGATGTCAATTTTAATAATGATATAGGATCACATGAGCGTGTTGTGTAATTTTTAGCAAATGCACACCCACGCTCGCTTCGTGTTTTGCCTTTACTATGGTGAGTTCAACCTACTAAAAGGATTCTTACTTTTTGAATATTAATCCGTAACAAATGTATTTGTTGTTACCTGGGCACACTTTAATTCTTTAAAGAGGCACACACACACGCAGTAGTGTCAGTGGGTTTTTTTTCATTCGCCGAACCCATGGTTTCACCAGGGATCCTGGCGAAATTTCAACAATGTGACCGCTGATGTGACCAAACGAATTCACTCGCGGAACTAGGTGAGTGGGTTGAAAGACACAGCGAATAGAAAATGATAAATCAATGTCTTAACTCGCATCGAAATCCATCTCTGCAAGCCATTTTATATAAGCCGATAAAGCTTGTTATCGTATCCTATATTTATTATGTAAATTATGTAAATTTAAATGAATAAAATATTGTTTAAATAAAATTTCGTTACTCCGTCGGCGGAGAGTGGGCGGTTTTCGAGGTGTTGAAATGTTGCGATTGGGTTAAAAGACCGGGAGCCCAAGAGCCAAAATCCCGCTAAAAAGTGTACCAATTTTCTCCTATGTATATTTGGTATCATCAAAACGTAAGTCTGCCGGGTTTCTGGTGGTGGGTGTGGTATTCCACACTCAAAATGCCATGCCCCCCAACTAAATTAGATTAGCCAAAAAGTATACCACGTGAAATTCGCACAGCAGTGTACAATACATTTCCAGGTATCACAAAAACACTCTGACAGACACTTTTAGTGGTGGGGTACCCTGACAAAGCTATGTAATTACCAGACATTTGTGGTGGTTGGGTATCTCTGACAAGAGTTACCTAATTTCCAGTCAACAGCTAGGCTAGATTACCTGAAATCTGTATCACCTAAATCCTGAATAACCACTGCCAGACAGGGTGTTTTGTGATACCTAAATAGAAGTACGGTACACAGCTGTGCGAATTTCATGTGGTACACACAGGGTCGGATTAATCATTGGGCATCATGGGGCACAGGCCCCAGGGCCCCCCACATTAGGGGGCCCCCCACAAAAAATCTCAGTTGCGTCCAGCCCCCTCCTCTAGAAATGCCATCATTTCATTGCACTCGCATTGATTGGTCCACTAAAAACGCCAGAATGCGCTAATTTTGTGGCATAATTTTTTTTTCTTGGGGAGGTACTTCTTAAAGGCTCCACACAAGTGCCTGAAATGCAAGGAAATCATGTTTCCGGCCTCCAATTTCTCAATTTCCAGAAAAATAAGGCGCCCCCTCAATTATAAATTAATAATACACTTGATTATGATCACACAGTGATGCTCCTAATTCACTGGTGAGTCGGTCGGTTTTAATGACGCCTACCTACCCCTGATCCAAAGTTTCTTATATCTCTTATGTGAAGGCTATCGGGCGCCACCACAGGCGCGGACCCAAGGTGCGGACACCAGGAGCAAATGCCTCTCCCAAAAAATCTGCCGCCGTATAAAATACAAAATTGCCGATCATTTATCACCCCAATGGCAGAAAGACGTGATTCCTGCATCGCTATTTTTCAAACAATTTCTGAGACAAGGGTGCCCCCCCCCCACAGGCGATGGGCCTCTCCTATGACCACTTTCTGGGTCGGCGCCTGACACACCACATGACAATACAGGGTTCCATTTGGTCGCCCTTATTCACATTTGACAGGATATTGTTGGTTTTTGGGGGCGCCGCCACCAAATGACATAATTAGAGATTCTCGTTCTGGTCGCCCTTTCTACGTGGCCTTATGGTGTTTCGGACTAAGTCTAGTTTAGAGGATAAGGAGTCTCTCATGTTGGTGTGCTTAACATCAAAATGAGAAATAGCGCTGCCGAAATTGACACACGGGAGCGACGTTGATTGCAGCTCCAAGTGGTGGAAAACGCGTTTGTGACAGTCTTATTTTCAAATTTTTCGGGGGAAGGGGCTTCCAGACCCCCACCCCACCCTACGTACACACACGCACCGCTCCGCTCTCAGTAACTCGGGCATTATATTGGTGTCTCCAACACTCTGCTACACCCCCACTTTTACAATCCTGCATACGGCCCTGCCCCAGACCCCCCTTGCGGGGCTTCGCGCCTCCGTCGCTCGCGGTCGGTGATCAGGGGCCCCCACATGTTCCAGACCCCAGCGCCTACACCCTTGTTAATCCGGCGTTGGGTACACTATTGAGTTAATCTAGATTAGTTAGGGGGCATGGCATTTGTGGCGTGGAATACCACACCATACAGAACCCCGGCAGACTTGCATTCTGATGACACGAGTTATACATGCTTTGGTGCCATATAGGAGAATATTGGTAAACTTTTCAGCTAGGTTAACCCCCTGGGCTCCCGCTCTATGATGTGCTGTTTCGTTTTTTAGCGCCCGAAACAAGCTTGTGTGATTTATTGATTAATCGGAAGTCAACTATTTTTAGTCTAATTTATGGCCTGTGTCGACAGTGGCTATATCTCAACACCGGCGTTGTATGGAGATGTTACATTATCCTCCCACCAAGCAATATTGGGCTGAAATCGCCGTGCACTATTAAGAGAATAACATCTATAGCAAATAGTCCATGATTATCATGCCAATATTGGTATCTTTTAATTGTCTTGTCTCGTTTCGCCTAGGGTACAGTCAACTATCAAACCCATAGCCGTTTAAAGGTTTTCTTTTTTTATCATCTTCAATCATTTATGAAAAACATACGTGCATGGCACAGACATAATACATATAGACATGGGTCTATTAAATTGGTATAATTTTATTAACCCGGGCAATTCTGATCCATCCGCAAATTGATTGTATGTATGTTACTTTCTCCAAGACGAAATCAAGGGATTTAAACCACGGGTTTGGCTCTTCTTAAAGGATTGGCCTTCGAAAACTTGTTAGTTTTAACGATTTAGAAAAATTAATTATTTCCGTTGGGTTTAAACCATCTTCTATATACGTTTTTGTTTTTTGTAATTTAGTTATTTCACTTTGTCCACACCATTACTCATAAGGAAATTACACATTAGTTTTTTTCAATAGCATTTTCTGGATTTGGTAACGCAATTAGTTGATTAATTGTTGGTATAATAAGGCTTTTAATTACCGTCACCTTGCCAATTAGCGTTAATTTACGAGCATTCCACTATATTCGGCATAAATTTTCAATTTCTTATAAATTTCGGACTAAAATTAATTTCAGTAATTTCGTCTAGCTTCTTACTAAAATTACTTCCAAAGGATGTCAATTGATTTCTACATCTAACAAATTCAAAGTTATTACCTAGTCCTGGCATTGCAAAGGGCAGTTTAAAGGACCCAAGTCCGTAACTCAAAATCCTCCAAAATCGTCGACATCGAAAACAAGAATTATCTGTCAATTTAAATCAACATTGATGATGTAAACTTACCGGGAAAAGATGAGCTTCTGATATCCGAGCCCCAGTTGTGATAAGAGACCCGAAGGACGAGGCTAGACACATTACACCAAACCAGGCGGCACATGTAGACTGGAATAACCAGACGCTAAAAATGGGCACTAGATTGAGACAGCATGGCTTATTTCGTCGAACGTAACTGATTTGAAATTGGAGTAAAAACTAAAACCATTGAATGTAAATCAGTTTATATACATTCATATTACAGTATTATATGCGTTGCGACCCACTTTTGTCAATTTCTAGGTACCAAATGTTAGCGATTTAGCTCCTTAAGTGTATTCGTGTTTTGTATTAAAGATTCTTCGCTATCACCTGGAAACAATGTATTATTTTATTTTTTGTTTAAAGGTTGTTATTATCCCCGAGGATTTCCGCACATGATAGAAAATGTACAGCGCTTAAGTTTATTGCGACCAGAGAAGGTAGGCTGTGGTGTGTCACATATATTTCGGAATGGAATATTGAGATATGGCAAACCGTGGTTCCAACGAAAGGCAGCTAAATTCGTTTGGGTAATGAAGACCCATTTCCCAAATATTGTGGAACGAAGTAGAAATTTTCCGATGAGCTTTAGATTCTTAAATGTGTGGACCTGTGCATCTGTCAAAAAACGAAAATATTCTGAATATGTTTCCTCGAGAATACACTAGAAATATAAATAAAATTTCTAATGAGCTTTCTGCGGGAAGAAGCCGAATACACTGTCCCCGCCGCGCGTTAGCGAGGGTCGTTTTCTATAGAAAGTACCCAAGAGCCCGATCACACCCGATGACCCGTCACTTGTTTCTAATTTAACACTGTTCCGTCCAAAATATCATCTTCTAGAAAACCACCCTTCACCGCCCTCGCACACAAATCTACCATTTCCCTGTTAGCTATCCATAAATGCATGCTCACTAGGCTCAGTGATAAGAGGACAGGGGCGGATCCAGAGGGGGGGGGTGACCCCCCCCCCCCCTGATCAGCCACAAATTTTTTAAAAAAAATTCAACACTTTTTATGAGAAAAAATTCACGGACGCTCAGACTTGAAAAAAAAAGGGTCCGAGAAATTTAAATATAAAATCCTGAATCTGACCCAAAAATTGCGAGTTTGTACATACATTGAGTTGAGTCATGACTTCCATTCCATTGTGGACAAAAACAAATAGTCACGTAGAGTTCGGGCAATTATCCAAAATCGTCGACAGCATAAATTGCCGTCGGGACCAATTGACCCCACAGCAAATCGTCTATTGATGACGGGCAATTTTTTTAATACCGTACAGTATGAAAATTTAAGTTTATTGAAATTTAAAGAGTTTTATTATCGCTGTTCGACTGTTGACGTTCAATATAGATTGTTGTGTTTGCTTTTTAATTTTATCGACAGCGTTGATAACTAGCCTAATTGTCGAATTCCCCTCCTTTCGTTTCTCCCTTTTCTCGCACACCAAGTAACGCACCAAGTTGGAATAAAACACATAATGTCGTCAGGAGGGTAAATCCGATCATTGATTTTTGCTCTTCATATTGTTAAATGTTAAGAACAACCGTAATATGGTATCTAAAGATATTTTGTTCCTCACCTATGAAGGGAGCATTCCCCATCAACATTTTAAGGACATTTTATGCGATTTTATTGGCGATTTTTAGGCCTGTAGTCTTGGTATTTAGCTTCCGGAAATTCGACAGAACACACCAAATTGAATCTAATTTACCTAATTTTTCTGGGGGAGGCCCACCTAACCCCCCGTTACAACGTTTAGCGCCTTCGGCAATTCGTTAAGCAGTTATCCAACCTCCCCCCCCCCCACCCTGCACAAAATCCTGGATCTGCCCCTTGAGGATCATTTCCACAAAAATATGACCCGTCAGCCGTCACTTCGAGCTCCACAAAAAAAAATAGATATACGGCATTTAATCTAGTTTCTTATCAAGTGAAAATATACTATACTTCCATTCTGGAATATAAATTGTGGAGTGACTGCAATAGCGGATTATCAGTGAGACTGGTGGTGAGGCTGCTGCTTAAGGCCCACAGATTTTGTTAAAAAAAAAATAGGCCCTCCAGCAACTGCCGCCTCGGGCCTTTGGTGGAGCTTAATCCGTCACTGGGTAACTGTGTTATTGCACTTGCCTATCCTGTCTGGGTTTTTTACTTTTTCTATACCAGAAAATCGAATGCATATATTGGTCTGTATCCTAACGATATTACTTGTAGTTACCTCCCCTGTAATTTTGCATGTAGTCTTGATTGTCATTAAAAGCATTCTAGAGATTAATAAAGGCTGATCAACCGAGGCGAAAAATATATTTCGTACTTCCGGAACATGTGTTGTTTTCTAAAGAAATTCTTGAAAAAAGATGTTTTAATTATTTGATGATCTGATGGTTTAGTATTTATTTATTTGATCAGAACTCTGTCAATATGGGGAAGCTTAACGCCACGATGCTTCGATACTTATCGAAAGAAGATTTTAGAGTTTTGATAGCCGTAAGTAACGATAACAGCGCCAGAGCAACATGATTTTTTGTACCATCCGATTGACTATTGGTTATTCGTTGTCGGTCCCCCCCCCCCCCCCGGTCTTGCACAATCCAGAGGAACTTTCACGGCAAATACTGATTGCTTTTAAAGTCAAAAGTCCCTGAGTGAATGTTAATTTATTTATTATATTTATAACCCTATATTGTATAAAATATTTATAAGCCTCGATTAGTTGATTTGCCAAGTCAGTGGTACATCAGATCAGTATCAGTTAATCTGTTTATATTTAATACTAGGGTAATAAATAATAGTAATAATCGTCATTTATAGAAAGATCTTAATTAATACTGAAGTGCCGTTTCTACGAACCTTGGATCACTACTAAATATAAGTTGTATATAAGGTCCATGCTTTCAATTATTTTCATTCTAATTAATGATTATTGCATTAATTATATTATATCATTTTTTTGTACCCATCAGGTTGAAATGGGAATGAAGAATCATGAGATAGTACCGATTCCATTGATAGCAGCCATTGCTCATCTTCACAGTGGAGGTTGTCATAAAATATTAAATGAAATTTCTAAACACAGACTTGTTGCTTATGAGAAAAATGGTAGAAAATGTAAGTACGGTACCGAGTATTGAAAAAAATATTATATTGAAAATGTACATGTTCGTATAAGGCTGTTTAAGCTTACCTGTTGAATAGAGAATAATTATTAATCCATTTAAAAGGGTATTATGAATTACAGATTTCTTTCCGAAAAACCAAATTAAATCCACAACAATTTGATTTTTTAACACCTGTAAAAACCTTCCATTTTTTTTCTGCAGAAAAAGACACTTTTAAAAACCAAAAGTACATGGTTGTGCTGTTCAAAATCTTTTAGTTTCGAACATATATGTTTTGAAATTTATAAAAAAATCCATCTGTCACATAATTTAGGTAGCTATTTATTTAGCAAAACCCAGAAGAACAGAAAACCAAATGATGTGAATTCTTTATTAATGTTTATTTTCCTTTTTCGGCAGGAAAAAAATGAATATTCATTGGTTTATTGTATTTTAGTTACAATTTTTTTTTTTAAGATGTAAGTAATGAGACCTACATGTATGAGAGTTTCAGGTAAAGTTATTTTAAAACTTATGTGTATATAATTTCAGTCGCCGGATACAGATTAACCAATTCTGGTTATGATTATTTAGCATTGAAAGCTCTGGCTAACAGAGATGCTGTATTTTCTATTGGAAATCAGATTGGTGTTGGCAAGGAATCAGGTAAGGTAATAGTTATTTGGATCAATATATAATCGCATGGGCAGCAGTTGTCACTAGATTGTGTCATTTTATCAGTTTCCAACTTCAACGGGTCTTTTACATATAGGGGAGTTTGATGGCCGAATGAGACTACCAGATATTTTCTTAAGTCTCAAAATGTGTCTTAGATCTGAAATTTGACAACAAATAGAAAAGTTGTAACTATTTTATTTCAGATATTTATATTATTGCTGATGCTGAAGAAAAACAGATGGCACTGAAATTACACAGGTAAAAGTTTTACGTGTAGTTCATAAATTACTTTGGCTTGTTTTGGATTGACAATTTGTTTTGGATTGACAATTTGTTTTGGATCGACAATTTGTTTTGGATCGACAATTTGTTTTGGATCGACAATCTTTAACAGCTTGAGTAAAAAAGGTCTTGAGAGCACAATCTGTAATTCTCATTTTTTTGTGTCTTGGTGAGTAAGGGGGGGGGGGGGGGCCCCCAAAGGTTTTATCCTGGTGTTGGCTGAGAAAAAAATCCCACATTACTGCTTATGAAATGAAATAATGTTTTAAATGTCCTACTTTTCTGCACCGACTGGGGTAATGATGACGGGTATTTGCCAAAACAGTGTGTTATGGATGGGGCCCTTTTGTCCTGCACAAGATGCCTAGGTATGCTAGCCAATGTGAATGAACCACCCATGTTTACTGCATTTAGAGTAATTTGAGACCGACGGTGGCGACAGTAGAACGCAAAGTCAGTTATATCTCAAAACTGGCTGTATCTTTAGATAGCAAATTATCACCGAAATTTATAAATATTCAATTTATTTGATTATGTTTTGTAGACTTGGCAGAACTTCATTTCGGCAGTTAAAAAATAAACGTGATTATCATCAACATAGAAAAAATATCTCCTGGCTGTATCTGTCCAGAATAGCGGCCATGAAGGAATTTGCTTACATGAAGGTAAATGGATTACAATTAAAGTCTCTAATCATCCATTAACAAATGCTATCTTTTGTACATGAAGCCATGGCTGGAGGCCGCAAATAGAAGATTACACAATCATATTCTAACACATTGTACAGGAGAAAGCTTAGGCTCTGCTAGGTCCTGTCTGCAATATCACTTGTGTTACAGAACGAAGGTACTATTACACAAACAATTAAATTTAGTCGTAATATTATGGAATCTCAAATCCTAATTGGTTCCTTTTAGTACTTACAAAACATTTGACTTTCTCTGTGGGCATTATGATCAAGAAAGGCACCATCACCCATAAGTGTGAGGTACATTTTTTGATGAGCCTCCTTTTTACCTGATTCAAACATGATTTTTAGCTTCATTTGATGATGGCGCTGCTCTATAATCATGATAATTTTGGCTACATATAAAGTTCAATTTTTTTTTTCAATAACTTTCAGGCTCTGTATGAAAGGAAATTCCCAGTTCCTAAACCCATAGATTATTGTCGGCATGCTGTTGCTATGGAACTTATAAGTGGTTATCCAATGTAAGAAAAAAAAACAACATCTTTTTGCATTTAGTTAAATTATTCAGATAATTGAACTCGATGTTCATTGACAGAAATGATTTATCCTTCGGTAAATGACTGACGTGTCAAAAATGGTGAAAGACGGCTTTTTGTCCTCGATTCCCTCCATTCAGAGAAATGAAGGGTCTGTTCATAACACCTTTGGTACACAATAACTCTCCTTCTTATTGAGGTGGAATGTTAAGACTTGGTGCAGGTGTTTATTAGGTGAATTCCTCGATGGAGTTCGAAGATGAGAATTTTCTGTTCAAGCTAAACCGAACAAGATAACTTTATTTATAATTGAGTGGGGTTGATTAGACTTGATGTATCGATTTATTACATCAATACCCTGACTAAGTTCGATGATGAGAATTGTTTATTTTAATAAAAACTTTGTGTCGATGATTATCATTTTCCACTCTGCTTAGCTATTTCATTGGTCAGTAGTTTGGGACACAATAATTTTGCTTTTAATTTAAGGTATTTATATGGTGAATACGAGTATTTTCTGCTCATTTTAAACAGAATGATAGGTTATTTGATTGCTCAATACTGTTGGTATTGGTATGAAAGTCAATACAATATGTGTGTTTTCAACTGTCAAAATTCCTCACCTTTTTCTGGCACCATTTCTCCTTGTCAGTGATGGAGGATGGAGCCATTGACAAGGACAATGTCTGGTTGTTTGAATGGCATGAAAAAAAAACAGAGGTCCTTTATAGACTTCCCATTAGCGTGAATGTATAAACACCCTGTATGACATTTGTGAGCCGCTCCCGCGAAGCCAGGTGCTTGTTGCACAACTTCATTTTGTACAACGATCATAAAAGCATAAACTCTATGCCTTCTTGTTGCTGTGTATGAGCTGAACTCAACTCGAGATGATAGAACAAATTTAAAAAGATTTGCATTTTTGTGAAGCTTGGGCGGTGGACTATTCAACTATGCTGCCAGCTCCTTTATATAAAAATGGCCAAGAGTCTGGTTTTGTGGGAGAAGCTCATGTATGCCCCCCTCTTCATTTGCCGAGCCTGTTCAGAAAAATCAGATGTTATAAATTTCATTTCCAGGTGTCAAGTTCGTCATTTAGAAGATCCCGGAACTGTATATAATGAATGTATGGAATTGATAGTAAGACTTGGTAACTGTGGACTAATACATGGAGATTTTAACGAGTTTAATTTAATGGTAGACGATGACGATAAAGTTACTATGATTGATTTTCCACAGATGATATCTACATCACATTTAAATGCTGAATGGTGAGATGTTTAAAATATTCTTAGGATTTTGTAGGAGGGAGGGGGAGGGCAGTGGCATGGCTAGAGTGTGGGTTGACCAGAGCAATCTTTAAATTTGCCACTTCCTTCCGTCCTCACTTCCATATTAGATACAACACACATAAAACATAAATGTTTTTCATGGTACAATAAAATATGTGTATGAAACTTTTTTATGTTGACTAGAATATCCCAGATTTGTGTCCTGTCGGGGAAAGGGTCTACATGTGGGGTCGGCACGGAAAGTGTGCTTAGTCATACAAAAAAAAAAACCCTTGGCAGTTAGAAATCAAAGACGAGTACCGGTAGTCGGAAAGCAGCTGTCTGTGCAAAAGTTTCCAGCTCGCATTGCACAAATAACTATAGAAATGAAACTTACTGTATGTTGATCTCAAAAAGATCCTACTTTGATCTCAAAAAGATCAGGATGGTTGAATGGTTAGGGTGCGCACGCTGTATCATAAAGCCTGTCATTGAGTCAATTGGTGTGGTTTCGGATACCCGGTTGTATGTGGCAAGGAATAGGGTCGCCTGTTCAACCTCATGGGTTTTCTCCAGGTCCTCCGGTTTCCCTGAAAAGATTCCTTGTTCTCATACAGAAAATCAGTAGTATAATAATAATAATCTCAAGAGGACTCTTGTAGTTGACTATGTCGTAATTTATTTGTGTATTACAGGTACTTTGATCGAGATGTTCAGTGTGTGAGAAATTTTTTCTCTAAAAGATATCATTATGAAAGTGAACTATATCCTAAATTCTCTGATATCAGGTATGTTTAATTGTGAAAGGCAGGAGCTGTGGGGACAGGGCTCGACACTGCCGTGGCAGATTTTTAAATATCCACGGCCATGTATGTCTACCAATTAGGGCTGGGTGTCGATAGTTTTTTTTACTATCGATAATCGGCATTGAAATCAGACGTGTCTGGATTTTTCTGTAGGACTGGCGGATTCCCGCACGGGAGGAAAATTCTCATGTAAAAAATGCCCACATGCTAAATAACAGATGATCGATTGGAAGTTATTTTAAGAAAATTATGATCACATTTTGTTTTATAGTCGGGAAGATAATATAGATGTAGCTGTGTATGCTAGTGGATTTACTAAAGAATTAGCAGATGAATTTGATCAGGTACATATTAATATTCACGAAACTTACTTAAAGATGCATTATGAAAGTGCTGAATCCGTGAAACAATAATTTCTAATTTTTATTTCATTGTGGTTGTAAATTTTGTTGGTCTCAAAAACAAAATGAAAGTAAGGCATGATTTCAATTAGGGTGATGATTACCTGTATGGTCCAGGACAAAAGAGCTTTTTGTGTCTAATGCTTACACTTAAAAATCATAAAGTCTGTCATTAAGTAAAGTAGTGGGGTTTTGATCTAAGGCTTTTACATGACTGGGAATAAAGTGGCCGGCCTAACTGCATGGGTTTTCTTCAGGTCCACCAGTTTTATCCCTCTGCTATGGACCCCGACTCAACAAAAGAAATGTTGAATAAGAAATGTATTCTGTTAGTTCTGAAATGACCTAGTTTTTGTTGAGTGGAAATTAAACTTCATTTATTTTTATTTCGTGTTTGTATTTTTAGGCAGCAGATGCTTTAGGGATATTGGGAGGTCCTGGTAACCCTAGAAAGGACGATGATGATGATGAAGATGATGACAATGATGATGATGACGATGATGAATTTGAAGATGCAAGAGATTTTGGTCCAGATACAGACTATAAATTAATGGCTAAGAAACTAGAAGAAGATCACAATAAAATAGAGAAATATTTGGATGTGTGTGCAGAACAGTCGAAGACAATTGACGAAAAACTTCCTGAAGATATTTCTAAATGTAATTTACATAGTGAATCCGTTGAATCAGATCAGGTGGCAGCAAGTGATACTAAATATTTTGCTGATGCAATTCCAGAAAACAATAATGATGATACAGAATCAGTTGTCTCGACCACAGATGCTAATTGTGGTTCCGATGACGACAACTTGTACGATATCGCAGAGTCAAATCGTGGCTACAGACCTTTCCGTACCGAAGAGAGTATGGATCATCGTAACACACATTTAAATCGGTTTCCACGTAGTTCTGATAGCATCAGTACAACATCGACGATTATTGACCCTGAAGTTATAAAACACAAACTCAAACATCAATTAAAGAAGAAGCATGAAAAGTCAGAAGCGCATCGCTACAGAAAGAGTGGTGAATCAGCTTTAAAAACAAAAGATCGGAGAGAAAATATGGACGAAATATCAAGCAGCTTATCTGCTTTCTGGTATTAACTTTTGTTGAACACTTCCAGAAACTTTCCATTATGAGAATGGTAATAAATATCCCCTAAGACTGGCTCATCTATATCCTGTGTCCTTGTTAAAGTGAAATTAGTTTTAGATTGTAAGGTCTGTCATTGAGTCAGGAGGGTAGGGTTGGTTTTCTCCAGTTTCCCTCCCAGTGCAAAAGACCCCTATAAAACCAAAATGACCTAGTTAGTGTCGAATGGACGTTAAACAGTTAAAACCCATCTCTTTACTATTCATATTTGTGTGTGTCATCCAGTTGGGCAGCTGATTCATAAATTTTTAAAATGTTCTTATCACAAACCTCAATATAATGAAAATACATGTAAGATATTTATTTCGTAATGGACGGTTGCAAAACTTCAACACTCAACAAATAACTCACTATACTGTATGGGAGGGTTGAACAGCCCTGCGTATAGAAAATGATAATTAATGTTGACAATTAATAAATCATGAATGGAACTTTGATTATTGTTTTCAAAGTTATACAGGATCTGTTTGTTAAGAATAAACTATTTATGATTTATGTGATTTGTTTTATTGAATGTGTTGTGCCACTGAAGTTTAATTATCTTGTGAAGTTGTCATAGTGGACTGTTCTTGTCGGGCCTTCTGTTCTATGCCACTGACAAGGGGAATTGTTAATTCCAAGAAGTGTTCCTATAAAATGGTTAATCCCCAGAGGTATTCCTATAGTAGCACCCTAGAGAAGAGGAGTTCCTAGAATATATGGTAGACCCTTGGTAGTGTTCCTGTAAGGTAGATTCCAAGAGGTGCTGCTATAATATATGGCTAATCTAAAGACAGTACAAACTTCTAATAATTCATATGCTCCTAGGGGTCTTTAGCAATTGGAGGAAGCACAACAAGAGATTGGACAGTCACATACACACTTGGGATTGAAACCAAGCTGTTTGACTCACTGACAGACCTCATGATCTAAAGTACATGCCTAAGCCCCCCCACCTACACTAGCAACAGTTAATTTGAATGATATTAACTGGAGAAACAGGACTTAGTTTTTGGACAAGAATCTGGGACCCAAGCGCTAATTGTCTTCTTGCAAAGTGCTAGCGGAATGTCCATCGGCTTTGATTGGGTAAAGGACAGTCAACACAAAAATTCAATCTCACATCTACCTTTATACCCACCCATTTCCCTAATAAATAAAAGAACATGTGTAATAATTATCATTTATTTATTTATAAATTCATAAAATATAACAATAACAAGATATATCCCAACAACCAATAAGGCACTATTTTTGTAATTTATTTACAACTTCATCCCTATATACAATCTCCATTAGGCTAATCATATTAGGATACTGGTCAGCCAATCCTAATGTTGTCAATTGGTTGAGTATGTTCAACATATACACCAATAGGTAAAAGGTAATAAAAAAAATACTTATATCAATTATTAACTATATAAGTACATAAGGGAATATAGTAATAATATAAATAAGATTTCTGGTTTATCTGTTTCAAACTGTAAATTAGACCACATCAATTTGAGTTTTAATTCGTCTGGAACAACTGTTAAATTTTTGCATTATATTTCTTGAAAATTGAACAATATTTTAAAACATAAAATGATTGGTTTTACTCTTTTTTTAAACAAAGAATCGAACCAAAAGATTCAAGAGGCTGTGCACAAGACCTGGAATGAAGTGTTATAATGTTTTCTTGTCTTCTCCACCAGCTGTGACAGCATGACCATTTGCTACACCGTTTGCTACTCCATTATTTTCTGGTTTAGTATGCACCTTAAAAATATGAAAAGATTTTGTGTTATTATAAAGTCTCATGTCTTACTATATTGTCAGTTAATTAAATACCAGGTACTTCATTATACAGGCACAGACTGGATGACATCGCGCCTGGTACGTTCGTGCATTTTTTATGCGCGGACTCTTAGTTTTCTGTAACTGGCACGCGCACGGGCACTATGTTTTTTGTTTTACATGTACCAAAATCTGGGATTTCGCGCGTAGGTACTTTTGAGGTATTAGGTCTGTTAAGCATAACACTTGCCACTGTACCTGTGTATCGCTAATTATAAACCGAATGTTTGAAGACCGTTTATATTTATTACGCACAGAATTTTCAGTGCAGTGTTGATTCATGCTCAAATTGTTGTTAAGCAAACCAACGGGATTATTTTCTCAACAGTGTATGAACTTATTCATAGCGATAATATCCTTACACCGAGAGAACTTTTCTATCTAGTCTCGGTGAATAGAACCATGGTTGTCTGGTAGAAAATTACTTTTGTATTTTTGGGAACGATAAACAGTGTTTTTAGAAGCAAACTAACCTGCCGCACATGACGAAGTCATTATACTAATAATAAAAAGGCGAGAACTCTTTTTGCAGCGGAGGCTTATCACTGAGTAATAGGTCAAGGTTAAAACATACAGTATGCGCATCGCGGAGGTTTGATGAAACACGATATTACCGGGTTTTTTTATCGGGGAATTCCGCGAATTACCAAGTGAATATCGAGTGACATGATACGACTGACAGAGCAGCCCGGAGTCGAACAATTGCCGCCCGAGCTGTCTTCGTCAGCTAGTTTCAAAATGGCATACAACCAGTGCAAGTGGGAAAAGACGACAATAAAATCAGAAATATGTTATTTATTATTGTCAGACTTATTACATCACTCCTGTCTAACAAATCATAAAGCTGTGGTGTTACGATGGCGGCATAGTATTTCACCGTAACACGACAGCCACTCTAACCATTCATAATACATCTAACTATCACTCCCTACACATTTCCCCTCGTCTACTTTCCCAAACGTCAACAACACATCTCATACATCCATTTCGCTGATTAACCCTTGTACCATGTCTACTGGATATCAAAATATGCAATATAGTTTGTTTTAGGATGGGGGATCACGGTGGCTAAGTGGATAAGGCTCTGGTTCGCTAGCCTGGAGGTTGAGTGTTCGATCCCTGCATTGGCCGAGAAAGTTCATCTCGATTTTCCGGCGTGATTTCCCCTTGTCAGTGATGCAGAAGGAGGGCCTGACAAGGACAGCTGCCTAGTCGTTCGGATGGGACGAAAAACCGAGGTCCCGTGTACAAATTGGAGTGCACGTAAAAGATCCCTTGGCAGTTGGAATTCGATATAAGAGTAGGCCGTAGCGCCTCTGCCCGGGCAAAATTTCCCTCATTGCACACTGTGGCGTATGCCCGTCTTCAATTAGCCCAGGTTAGGTGCTTAAGCGTAGGACGTTAAACCCCATTTCATTCATTCATTCATTGTTTTAGGATAGGTGTATCTCTTTTGAATTGAAATAAAATGGGTTGAACGAAGAAGGTCAGTGTGCTATATAAGGGAATTCCAACTGTCAAGCAATCTTTTATGAACATCAACATGTATGGAACCCACGTTTCTTGGTCATTTCCGAATGATCAAATGTTCTTCCTTGACAATTTCAGCCCTTAAATTTGTCCTTGACAAATACAAGGGAATGCCACTCATAAAAGGCTGCAAACTTGGAAGAAACTGTTGGGTGAGAGAGAGAATTTGGATTTAATATCGTTTCAGGACTAACATATGGTTAATTTTATTTCAATAATTCGCTTGCCGGTAGGAGTCTTTAGCAGAGGGAGGAAACAGGAGAAAACCCATGAGGTTGGGCAGGCGACCCTACTCCTTGTAGAATGAATGACTGCATGAAATGGGGTTTAACATCCTACAATTCTGCACCTATCCTGGGCTAATTGAAGACGGGAACATACGCCATACAGTGTGCTATGAGGGAAATTTTGCCCGGGCAGCAACTGAATTGCAACTGCCAAGGGATCTTTTACGTGAACGCCAATGTGTACATGAGACCTTGGTTTTCATCCCATCCGAATGACTAAGCAGCTGTTCTTGTCAGGCCCTCAGTCTGCATCACTGAATAGGGGAAACCAAGCCGGAAAATCAAGATGAACTTTCTCGGCCAATGCAGGGATCAAACATGACCTCCAGGCTAGCGCTTGTAGAAACTGTAGGAGAGAATGCACTAAAAGTAAGGGTTGATCTATCAGATGAGATGAGGTTTTCTTCGATGAAAACAGCAAAAAGGTAGAGTTGTTATTTCTAGGCCGACTAATTAAATTTATATGTGTATTTAATTTTTCTCTATTCATAGTTGGCAACCCATTACCGATAACATATTAAATAGGCCTACATGTACATTTATATTTATAAATATTTGGAAATACACAAGTATTTTACAAATCCAAGTTAACCATAGAAATGGTTCCACTACTGACATACCGCCTTACTCCATCGCAGTAGTGGTTCGTCCTACAGAGTTCCTTTGCGCGAGTGTTTTAGTCAAATGACTACAAAAAAGTTACTGGCCTATAGCTCCCTTAAAGGACCTAAGTCCTTAACTCAAAATCCTCCAAAATCGTCGACATCGAAAACAAGAATTATTGGTCAATTTAAATCAACATTGATGATGTAAACTTACCGGGAAAAGATGAGCTTCTGATATTTAAGATAAAATAATTTTTTTAACATTGGTACACGAATCGTGTACTATAATGCGCTTCAGCCCCAGTTGTAATAAGAGACTTGGGGGACGAGGCTAGACAAATTACCCCAAACCAGATGGCACATGTAGACTGCAATAACAAGACGCTAAAAATGTGCACTAGATTGAGACTGCATGGCTTATTTCGTCGAACATAACTGATTTGAAATTGGGGTAAAAACGGAAACCATTGAATGTAAATCAGTGTATATACATTTATATTACATTATTATATGCGTTGCGACCCACTTTTGTCAATTTCTAGGTCCCAAATGTTAGCGATTTAGCTCCTTTAATTTACACATAAACTGACCCAAAACAGTACTGCACATAGCTTAACATATAATAAATCAATTCCTATTGAAATAAAGGTGAAGCCTTACCGCATAATTATATGCTTTGACGGAACCAAACTGCTACGCATAATTTTAAATTTGCGTAATACGTTATTACAAGAAACGTTGCTATTAAATTTTGAACGCATTACCACAAAGAAAAACTGTTCGGTAACTTTTTTAGAGGTCCAGTCTTCACTATTTGTCATAATGTCATAGAATTACCAAACTGTAATGGTATGTGTTGACAGTCTTAGACTGTATCAATTTTAACATTAAACTGTGTTTAACGTTAAAAGTATTTTAACTAAGGGGGGCTACTGACAATAACTCACGCAATGTGGCCACCCCTACTAAGCACCACACCAATGACCCCCCCCCTTAACCTTTTTTCGCTGTACATGAGACCTTGGTTTTTCATCCCATCCGAATGACTAAGCAGCTGTTCTTGTCAGGCCCTCAGTCTGCATCACTGAATAGGGGAAACCAAGCCGGAAAATCAAGATGAACTTTCTCGGCCAATGCAGGGATCAAACATGACCTCCAGGCTAGCGCTTGTAGAAACTGTAGGAGAGAATGCACTAAAAGTAAGGGTTGATCTATCAGATGAGATGAGGTTTTCTTCGATGAAAACAGCAAAAAGGTAGAGTTGTTATTTCTAGGCCGACTAATTAAATTTATATGTGTATTTAATTTTTCTCTATTCATAGTTGGCAACCCATTACCGATCACATATTAAATAGGCCTACATGTACATTTAGATTTATAAATATTTGGAAATACACAAGTATTTTACAAATCCAAGTTAACCATAGAAATGGTTCCACCACTGACATACCGCCTTACTCCATCGCAGTAGTGGTTCGTCCTACAGAGTTCCTTTGCGCGAGTGTTTTAGTCAAATGACTAAAAAAAAGTTACTGGCCTATAGCTCCCTTAAAGGACCTAAGTCCGTAACTCAAAATCCTCCAAAATCGTCGACATCGAAAACAAGAATTATTGGTCAATTTAAATCAACATTGATGATGTAAACTTACCGGGAAAAGATGAGCTTCTGATATTTAAGATAAAATAATTTTTTTAACATTGGTACACGAATCGTGTACCATAATGCGCTTCAGCCCCAGTTGTAATAAGAGACTTGGGGGACGAGGCTAGACAAATTACCCCAAACAAGATGGCACATGTAGACTGCAATAACAAGACGCTAAAAATGTGCACTAGATTGAGACTGCATGGCTTATTTCGTCGAACATAACTGATTTGAAATTGGGGTAAAAACGGAAACCATTGAATGTAAATCAGTGTATATACATTTATATTACAGTATTATATGCGTTGCGACCCACTTTTGTCAATTTCTAGGTCCCAAATGTTAGCGATTTAGCTCCTTTAATTTACACATAAACTGACCCAAAACAGTACTGCACATAGCTTAACATATAATAAATCAATTCCTATTGAAATAAAGGTGAAGCCTTACCGCATAATTATATGCTTTGACGGAACCAAACTGCTACGCATAATTTTAAATTTGCGTAATACGTTATTACAAGAAACGTCGCTATTAAATTTTGAACGCATTACCACAAAGAAAAACTGTTCGGTAACTTTTTTAGAGGTCCAGTCTTCACTATTTGTCATAATGTCATAGAATTACCAAACTGTAATGGTATGTGTTGACAGTCTTAGACTGTATCAATTTTAACGTTAAACTGTGTTTAACGTTAAAAGTAATTTAACTAAGGGGGGCTACTGACAATAACTCACGCAATGTGGCCGCCCCTACTAAGCACCACACCAATGACCCCCCCCCCCCCCTTAACCTTTTTTCGCTTTTGGCAACATTTTATTTTTCACTATTAAAAATTATTGCCGGGGCTAAAGCCCCCTTAGCCCCCCCCCCCCGGCTCCTGACTAAGACTAAGTAAGCCACTGCTGTGTAACAATAGGTCTCTATATTTCTATATATTTTACAACCAATCTGTACCTATTCGTCAATTATCAAACACGGTAAATATATCCCACATTCATGATTTTTTTTTTATCACACATAACACAGTCAAAACAATATTTTTTTTTACCTGATCGTTCCCCACGGTGCCACCTGAATCTTGAGAATTCCCTTTAAATGGACAACATTCTAATTTTTCTGTAGACGGCTTCCAGAATTTTCCTATAATTGGTCTCACGTATCGGTTGAAAAACCATAGGATGATTGGAATAAGGAAGCAAGGACAACAAACCATTTTAATATTCGTAATAAAAGTTTGGAATGACGTTAAATATTGCACCAGATGTAGCTCTTTCCACTTACCCTTTGAGGTGCTCTAGGGCGGATAACTCTGTTAACCGAAGTTGGATTAAGACTAGTAATTATTTGCCGAGTTTTCATGTTTGTTAAGAATAAAATATTTATGATTTGTTTTATTGAATATTTAGTACCACTGAAGTTTAATAATCTTGTGAAGTTGTCATGTGAACTGTTCTTATAATATATGGCTGATCCCAAGAGGTGTTCATATAATACCTGTACATGCTTAATCCCAGTGTGCTATGACTATGAGGGAATTTTTCATTGGTAGCTGGGCTATGGCCTACTCTTTATCAAATTCCTATTGATGTCGCTTATAAGCACTCAACTTATTCATCCCATCTGAACAACTCAACAGCTGTCCTTGTCAGACCTTCCGTTCTGCACCACAAGGGGAATTTTTAATCCCAAGAAGTGTTCCTATATAATGGTTAATCCCCAGAGGTGTTCCTATGGTAGACCCCTAGAGTAGAGGAGTTCCTAGAATATAGGGTAGATCCTTGGTAGTGTTCCTGTAAGGTTGATTCCAAGAGGTGCTGCTATACTATATGGCTAATCTCAAGACAGTACAAACTTCTTCTAATAATTCATATGCTCCCAGGGGGGTCTTCAGCAATGGGAGGAAGCTCACAAGATTGGACAGTCGACCTCAGTCCTTGTCACATACACACTTGGGTTAGAAACCAAGCTGTTTGCCGTAGACCACTTGATCATCCAACCCCCCTTCACTAGATAATTTGAATGATGTAAATTGGAAAAACAGGACTTAGTTGTTGGACAAGAATCTGGGACCCAAGTGCTAATCATCTTCTTCTTGCACCACCAATTCAAGTACAATCAACATGAAACTTGTCACAGGTTGTTCCTTGGACAAGTGCAAGTTGATTGATAAGACTTTGGTTGTGGATTTAACCTCACAATTCCAAGATGGCTGTGATGACATCAATGCATGGTTCCTGGTAGTTGTTTATCCAATCTGATTAAAACATAGATCCAACTTCGTTTCGTTTTTTATAGTTCAAAATTTCGTTTTTACTTGTCTTTACTACTCTTGGATCTAGAAGACTTGTTATTTGACTTGTGTTCAGTTTGAAATGAGGCGTCAGCCAATCAAATAGTCTGTCAAATCGACCGTTTGTACTTTTCATGTGCGGAGCTGTGGGTAGACATTACCAGCCAATGTCGTCTATACTAACACCAGCTGATAGAAATCAAAAATAGATTTTAAAAAGCATGGCAGTGGCTAAGAATTTGAGCTCCCACTATAACTTGTTAGATCAACTATGCTGTGTAGGCCATCGAAAGTATAAAAAACAAAATATAGATCTATATTTTAATTAGATTGTTGTTTATCCAGGTATATTATAATATATCACAAACAATCGGTTTTAGATAAAAATTTTATATTACCAACATATATTTAAAATTTTCACATATTTGTAATATTGATAGGTAATTTTGATCCGTTAAAACTGATGATTCAATCACAATATAATTTAACACCAGTATGGTGGTAAGCATGAAAAAATTACAATATCCTAAACATTAGGGTCGGGCCCTGTTTCGACTAACAGATTTTATATGAATACATATCATTCAAATGTCTTTAAAAATTAACAATTTACACTATAGTCAGATCCATGTTAATTGTGTGTATACAACCATATTTACATCTTAACCTTCTATAGAATACAGTTACTGTTTACTACAGAGTGATGAAGACTAAATAAAAAACCAGCTTAGTGGGTAAGACGCTGGCTTGCTAACCAGGTGGTCTTGTGGGGATGGGGTGGGTGATTGTACTCTGTGTTGGCCGAGAAACTTCCTAGTGGAAACATTGCTCAGTAATAAACAGTCCTTTTATTCCATGTAAGTGTGATCTGTGAATTTTCATTTGAATTATTAAATACATGTACCATTGAAAAAACATATTTACATTGTGATATTCTAAAGTTATATAACTTTATTCCTATATTATATAACAGACACACAGTTTTCATAATTTACAAAATGAAAAAAACAAGTTTTATGTGTATATTTAAAACAATGATATACTGTATATATAAAACATAACATACAAATAATTAGTAAATCATTATGTTGTTAATAGACTTGTTTCCTTTAGTGAACATATATATACATGTACATACACCACAAGGTAAAAGGTAAAAAAAAATACTTATATAAATACATAAGGGAATATAATAATAATATTATAAATAAGATTTCTGATTCATTTGTTTAAAACTGTAAATTAGGCCACATCAATTTGAGTTTTAATTCATCAGGAATTACTGTTCAAATTTTGCGTGGCATTTCATGAAAATAAACAATATTTTAAAACATAAAATTATTGGTTTCACTTTTTTTTTTTAGAAAATAATTGATCTGAAAGACTCAAGAGGCTATGCACATGCTTATCAAGAACCTGAAGAACTAAAAATTAAATTAGTTTGGAATTAATAAAAAATGTCTGTTCTCATTTACTCTACTTTCATTTTGAATAAAATAACTTTTTTATGCTAAAAAAAAACAACAACTGAATTTGTACAATATCAGCTAATTGATTCCAACTAATTTGACAATTTTTTCAGTGAATTTTTGTGAATTTCTAAGTCCCAAATGTTAGTGATTTAGCTCTTTGACTTTCAGGTATGAATGAAATTTAGAAAGCATTATAATGTTATAACTAAAAATTAAATTAGTTTGGAATTAATAAAAAATGTCTGTTTTCATTTACTCTACTTTCATTTTGAATAAAATAACTTTTCTATGCTAAAAAAAAAAAACAACTGAATTTGTACAATATCAGCTAATTGATTCCAACTAATTTGACAATTTTTTCAGTGAATTTTTGTGAATTTCTAAGTCCCAAATGTTAGTGATTTAGCTCTTTGACTTTCAGGTATGAATGAAATTTAGAAAGCGTTATAATGTTTTCTTGTCTTCTCCACCAGCTGCGACAGCATGACCATTTGATACACCGTTTGCTACTCCATTATTTTCTGGTTTAGTTTGCACCTTAAAAATATGAAAAGATTGTGTGTTATTATAAAGTCTAATGTCTTACTATATTGTCAGTTAATTAAATACCAGGTACTTCATTATACAGGCACAGACTGGATACCAAAATAGATATTAGGCCTGTATTACACAGGCAGTGCAATACAGTTAGTTTTGGGGTAGGTGTAGCTCTTTTGAATTGAAATATGGGTTGAATGAAGAAGGCCAGTGTGCTATATGAGGGAATTCCAACTTTCAGGCGTTCTTTTATGTACGTCAGCATGTATGGAACCTAAGTTTTTGGGTCATTACTGAATGATCTAACATTCTTTCTTGTCAGTCGTTAAATTAGTCCTTTACAAATACAAGGGGATACCAGGCTGCAAACTTCAAAGGAACTGTAGGAGAGAATGAACTAAAACTAAAAGGGATGATCTATCAGATAATCAGATGAGACGAGGTTTTCTATGAAACAGCAATAGGTAGAAGTTTTTATTTCTAGGCAAACTAATTAAATTTATATGTGCATTTAATTTCTCTCTATTCAATTCATAGTTGGCAACCCATTACTGGTTACACATATTATGTACATTTATATTTATAAATAATGTTTGGAATTACACAAGTAAGTAACACAAGTTAAGTATGAAGTATTTACAAGTAAACCACTGTCGTCAAACATGACATGTACTGTAGTTGATGTCTAGGCCCCTATATTTACAACCAATCTGTGTATTCCTCAATTATAAAACACGGTCAATACAATACCACATTCTTTATTTTTTATTACTAAGCACAATATTTTTTGGTTTACCACATTCATTATTTTTTTATCACTACGCAAGCACAATCAATATATTTTTTTGTTTACCTGATCATCCCCCACGGTGCCACCTGAATCTTGAGATTTCCCTTTAAATGGACATTCTAATTTTTCTGTAGATGGCTTCCAGAATTTTCCTATAATTGGTCGAATGTATCGGTTGAAAAACCATAGGAGGAATGGAATAACTATGCAAGGAACACAAACCATTTTAATGATGATGAAAATACTAGCCTAACGTAAATGTTAAGAATGACGTTAATAATGCACCGGATGTAAGCTTTTTGTTGACTGATTAAGGTCACCTGCCGTAGTTTCGTACTTGACTAGTTTTTAAACGTTTGGGTTCTTTGGATTATTTTCGGATTTTTGAGGTTATAGAACTTAAGAACTTGCAGTTGGAACCACATCTTGTTATTATGCATTGATCCAAAGACAAGATAAAGTTGAGTTTTCAGATTTAGTTGAGGTTAATGAGAGTTACCCCCCTTAGTGCGCATGTGTAACTTTCAGCCGATTTTGTCTTGGGTTTGACGTGGATTGTTATTGGAAGTTTTAATAAGTTATTTCGGTTACAATATGTGACAGAAGAATGGAACATATTGTTCAGTCTGTCAGCCGTGCAAACTCTATCCATCCATATAATCAATGCCAGTCGCTCTGAGTATGAGCAATTATTTACGAGGGACCACGGTGGAAACATCCCTGTCATCGCCGATGAAGGATAAGAAATCAAAAAATCGTGACAGGACTGTCAGTTACAACAAAGGGCAAATCCAGAATGTCAAATCTGCAAGAGTTTATGTCTTTGGTGAGAGTAATGTCCATGAAGATGAACTTGAAAATGGCGATGTAGAAATGACTTCAATCAGAAGCAGAACTAAAGACAAATCATCCAATTCTTCCCAACAAAATGATGAACCAATTTATTTTGACAGAGAAATCACCGAAGGAGACAGTCTTCAAAGTCTGTCTGTTCAGTTCTCGTGTCCGGTGTGTATACTCACATATTTTATAAGGCTTTTAGTATCTGGCTGTGCTTTTAGTATCTGGCTGTTTACAGCACCTTTTGAAGATGGACAATAAAGCTAAGGGGAGCCAGTTGGGACTGACCTGCTGCTCAACTCGTTCAGTCGGTGCAGACTGCAGTGATAATCCTGATTTTGGCTTTCCAGGTTGCTGTAACTCGTAAATTACTCCAATTCAAATATATTAAACATAACCCCAACTTAACAAGGATCATTGCAGACTAGTTCTCTTCAGAACTCTAAAACCGTTGGCTTTTATATATTTTTTTTTTACGCCGAACAACAGAGTTCTCCACGCATTGGCTCTAGAACTAGTATGAAAATAAGCTTTTTCCCATCTCGGTTCTAAGGCTATTTTAGAATCCTTACCGTCTATTTTGCACCGTGATTCTTCCGTGATCACCAAAAGAAATCAGTTCCTGCCCCAACCGACACATATTTATAATAATCCAACACTATTTTCATGTAGAATTCGACGTGAGAAAAACATCAACATCTTGCATTTAAATCTGGCGGCCATGTTTACTGACGCCTGCGTAGACCGGTTCATATCTGCCCTCAGCCAATATTCCAAATTTAGGAATGGAATTTTTACCGGAAACGAAAATTACATCAATTAACGGACTAAACTTGATATCTGATATAACCAAAACATTTATTCAACATACATGAACAATAATTACATAAAATCTGTAAAATTGAACAACATATTATATTGACCATGATAAGATTTTTAAAATCTCTTCAGAATAAATACTAAATAAAGTAAAACAAGATAATTAAATCACATCAAGTTAAATAAAAATGTACCTCAGCCATTCAACACACATGAAAAATTATTACATAAAATACATATCAAACAGGAAAACACATATTATCAAATGATATCATGTAAAATAAACATGTCTCTCAAATATTCAATAAATGGATAAAAATGATGTAATAAAAATATATACACTTTTAAAAATACTGTAAATAAATAAGAGAGGAATGTAAAAGTATTGGAAATAGTGTGTGTGTGTGGGGGGGGGGGTCTATTAAAATACCAAAAACAAGTGTACATGTATACATTTAATTTGACAACTCAATAATCAAAAAATAATTATAATAAGTACAGTTTAATACAAATGAAAAGTTTGCAATCATTAGTCCTAATCATTAAAATAAAAATGTTTTATGGCAGCAAGAAACCTTGGTTATTCATATTCAGAGTTTTTCTTAACTTTTTTCTGACATTTCCAGGAGACCAAGACATTTTTTAAAATATTCTCTCAAAACGTCTATCTTTTTATCCCAGGGACACAGGTTGTAACATAATGAACAACACATACAAAATGAACATTTACAAACTGTGATACAATTTTTGTCACATTTTTTTTTATGTTTTAAATAATCCAGCGAAGTCAAGTGCATACTTTCTAGGCGTTAATTGATGTAATTTTCGTTTCCGGTAAAAATTCCATTCCTAAATTTGGAATATTGGCTGAGGGTAGATATGAACCGGTCTACGCAGGCGTCAGTAAACATGGCCGCCAGATTTAAATGCAAGATGTTGATGTTTTTCTCACGTCGAATTCTACATGAAAATAGTGTTGGATTATTATAAATATGTGTCGGTTGGGGCAGGAAATGATTTCTTTTGGTGATCAAGGAAGAATCACGGTGCAAAATAGACGGTAAGGATTCTAAAATAGCCTTAGAACCGAGATGGGAAAAAGCTTATTTTCATACTAGTTCTAGAGCCAATGCGTGGAGAACTCTGTCGTTCGGCGTAAAAAAAAATATATAAAAGCCAACGGTTTTAGAGTTCTGAAGAGAACTAATTGCAGACCAACAAGTCACTCATAAGTCATACTTACTAATATTATTGCTTAAAGATACATTATGTAATTAAGTTTTAGATAAAGAGCTGTCAGTTCTCACTATAATAGTTAAAACCTAGATAATGTAAAGGTACTTAGTTGAAAATTTCAGTCAAATTGATCCTCTATGAACCGAGATATCAGCTTTGGTCATTTCCGTCTAGCCGAATGTCAGCTGTTTCGTAACCTGGCTGTTTCGTACTTAGTTCATTCGTACCTCACGTAAGCTGTTTCGTACCTTTGGAAATTTCAACTTTTACATGCACATGTACTTAAACTTAAGCCTTCTCACATGAGCTGTTTCGTACCTTCGTATCAATAAAGAAAAGAAATGCTGAATGCTTGCTGTATCACTGAAGTATACTAAAAGTATGCTAAATCATGTCTGTGTGAAGATTTTTATCAACATTTTTGAGTATGGTAGCTTGGGAATTAGGGTTGTCACGATTAATCGGTTGAGTCGTAGTCGATACACCGCCTTCCATATTATGCATGGCTATACTACGAAATGTGTAAAATGGTGTTTTTGGTGCGAAATAGCTGTCAACAGCCACGTATTTATAGCATACATGATAATATCACGGACCTAATAAATAATACATGAACTGAATGCGGGAAGTTGGCGATGCCTTTTTACGAGCGATACAATTCCTCAGAACGCGAGAATGTCCTACTCAGCCCAAACGCTTAACAAAATATCAAAACTATACTATAGACTTTAGTACATATTGCCAACCGTTTGTGCTGCCGAACACATACAACCGTTTGTGCCGCCTGACCCTTTGAAGTTAATAATCGCCGATCAATAAAATTATTGACAATAATCTTCATAGTCAATAATAACAGCCCATCCAGCAGAATATGTACTCAATAATCAACACCAGATTAAATATATTTCAATCCCTATTTAACTTCAACTTCTTTATTCTTCAAAACTATATACATGTATACATAGTTGTTGAGATAATGCAAATTTATATACAAAGGTTCAAACTTAAATGCTTTAACAATCGCCAATCCATTATCGTCAAGAATCACAACTCATTCGCCTGATGGGTTCAGTAATCAACACCAGATTATAAACAACAAAGGCAGATCGCAGTGGTTTTTTTTGCCAACTATGTTTTTAAATATTGCAGACATTTGTATAAAATTACCGCAGTGGTTGGATATTATTAAGTCGTCGTGTTTCAACATGTAGGAAAAGGTACGAATCATGTTTCAACTTAGTTCAACATGTAGGAAAAGGTAGCCTACATATCGTGTTTCAACTTTATTTGAACAACCCTAGAAAAAGGTACTAATCATGTTTCGACATTATCTCAACAACACATAGGAAAAGGTACGAATCAATCTTAGGTACGAAAGAACTAAGTACGAAACAGCCAGGTTACGAAACAGCCTGCACCCGTCTAGCCTCGTTCATCATTACTAAAATTAGTACATTAAAAAGCATAGTCTCGATTATCCACTGTTTTGATTTAATTATCAATGAGCGTTAGCAGCATATAGGATCCCAATCCTGTCGATATCGAAGGCAAACCTTGACATAGAGAGTTGATTATAGTCTGGATAAGTTAACTTAGGTGTCTAATGACTAATTTAGATAAGATTTCAGGCCCAAGGAAAGACACGCAAAGGGCAGATTTAACTCTTGCATAATGCATGGTTAACTTTGATAATCATATCAAATCTGGAACCCAAATTTTGATACATTCAGTACCTTTTGAAAAATAATTTATTTTTTAATACCAGTATTGAATTTTGGGGACTACGGCATGTTGAGTATGGTAATTTCTCACTAACTACCTGGAGGTTGCTGTTTGATCCTGGTGTTGAAAAACTGGCTGGCAAGAAAAAAAGCTGTTTGTTATTTTGATTATATCCAAGGTCTACATGTGTGTTCTTCAGTATTGCACGCATACTCTCTATCATGACCCACTTCTGCCCAGTTGGTGCTGAAAAGTAGCATCATTGATAATTCCATTTACTGATACTTCATTCATAAAAATTTGGAATCAGTGCATGTAGGTCAATTCAGACGAATTTAATGAACAGTGCATGTAGGTCAATTCAGACGACCAGACAATAAAAGCACTCTGAAATCCAACTGTATGCCATGTCTGTCAATCGTTATGCCATAAAAGCTGAAAATGTATGTGCATCATAATAAATTTTTGATTGATTATTTAGCAGTGTGCTAGATATACACATGTATTACCTTAGACCTACCTTTTCACAATAGAATTTGTAGTTTCAATTGAGTAGGTCTATCGCACTTAAATTATTCTATAACTGGGTGCAAATTTAAAAGATATTTCAAAAACTTAATCTACGAATTAACTCAGAGACGAAACCAAAATCAAAGTAGGTGTTTACTTATATGATTTATATTAAAACACAAGTAGAATACAAATACATGTAGATATTGATGACTCTCACTTGCTTTGTTTGCCAGCTGTCACTAGTATTAGATTTTAAAAGAATTTCTATTTCTTTTAAAGAGATTACTACTTTCTTATTTACATAAATATTCATGACCAGTAAGAATATTGTGAACTTTATTTCATTTACATTTTTTTAATAAGTTGGCAGGTCTGGAAATATACATGTAATTGTCAGGCACTAATTAGCATTTTGAACTTTGTGCCAGACAAAGACATGTACTGTTTAAAATTATACATGTATGCCGGACAAACTGACAGGAACATGAGGGTTGCGGACAAGTTTCCAGGCTTGTAAATAAGTGATTGATTGATCTTTATGTAAGAAGGAGAATAGGTAGTTTGACTAGTTTCTATGTATATTGATCAGTGGCCTATGACCTATTTAATACATTGAGCTTGTTTCTCTTTATCTAGAAATCAAAACTGATCTAAATGTTTAAAGATACAGGTGTATGCTCCACTGGTTCACTTTGTAATGTATGGTTGACATTTAGTATTTCTATATGTCTTATACGGTATACGTATTATTTAGTAATGTTTTCTTACATGTATATTTCTTAGTAATGTTTTCTAATTTTATGACCCTGCTGTTTAGTTAAACATACATTATGCAAGAGCTAAATCTGCCTATTGCAAGTCTTTCTTTAGGCCTGAAATGTTATCTTAGTTATCAATTAGACATTAACCAACTTATCCAGACCATAATCAGCTCTTGATGCCATTGCCTAGGTTGCAATATTTAGCCGACAAGAATACATTTTTTGAAAAAAATCAAACTTAAGAAATAAGAATGGATAATTAAGACTTTGTTTTTTAACATACCGTCTAAAATAATGATGATCGAGACTAGTTTAAAATTCAAAAGCTAATACATTGTATCTCAGTTAAGAATGGAGCAATTTGATTGAAATTTTCTGCATATTCTATTTACATTTTCATTTTTTATACGCCCACATTGAAATGTGGTTGTATATTGCTTGTGGACGTTCTAGAAGCTAAAGTTAATATCCACTTGACTTTAAATTTATACACAGTGTTTAAGGTCATGAGACGAAGAAGCCTATTGATTTTCAGCGATTTCTGATAATTGGTGTCAGAGTTATGGCCCTTGATCACTTCAAAAAATCTTGTGGACGCTCTAGAGGCTAAAGTTAATAACCCATTGACTTTAAATTATACACAGTGTTTAAGGTCATAAAATGAAGAAGCCTATTGATTTTCAGCAATTTCCGACAATTACTTTCAGAGTTATTGCCCTTGATCACTTAAAAAATCTTGTGGAAGCTCTAGAGGCTAAAGTAAATATCCAATTGACTTTAAATTTATACACAGTGTTTAAGGTCATGAGACGAAGAAGCCTATTGATTTTCAGCGATATCCGATAATTACTGTCAGAGTTATGGCCCTTGATCACTTCATAAAATCCTTGTGGATGCTCTAGAGGCTAAAGTTCATATCAGATTGACTTAATATTTATACACAGTATTGTAGGTCAGGGGACAAACAAGTATATTGAGTTTCAATGAATTTTGATAACTTGAATGCCAAACAAATAAGAATGGTTTTCTGATAATTACATAATGAGTTGTTACTTTTAATCAGATTTTAATGTATTATAAATGTTTCATTACCGAAAAAAGTAAAATATGCAACAACTCTTGTTGACTGCCCAGATGATTTAGCTGCTGTTTGCGTATGTTTCATTGCCTGGCAACCTATCTTTTATCATATTATAATAACTGTCAACTCTATGTAGTCTCCCATAATTCCTCTTTAAGATAAGTTTTTAGGTTGAAATAGGTGACCTTATTATATTAATCCGAAGGGAACATATTTTTTTCCTGGGTATCGTTAGTATCTATAACCTACATGTAGTAAATATTGTAGGAAAACAATACAGTGGATACTTCTGTGTTGTTCTTTCCTTATACTCATGTACCAGGACATATAAAGCACTTATCACAGATATTGTCAATTACAAATTCAGGATAATTTGTACCTGACTCTATTGGTGACAGGTGACTTATATCCCTGCTTAATTTATATACATTGTGTGATAGTTTGTGCCTGACAATGTCTACAACAGGTACCCTATGTTCCATCTTGGCTCTTGGGTGGGGTGTGGGATGGCTGAATGATTAGAAATTGTCAGACACCAATTCAGGCTTTGTCAGACATAATCTCTCTAGTCCATCCCAAATCCCCTCCCCTGTGTTCTTATGAATATTTTGAGTAAGTGTCAGTTTGTGTGTGTGCACCTAAAAGCATTATTTTCAGTCCTATTTGTTTGATGTTCATGTGATGATTGATTATAAATGCATCTTGTTAGATGCTGGTCTTTACTTTTACTAAAGTATGATTGAGTGGCTTGGACTCCATTTATCAAATAATTACCTAATGGTTTCGGCTATTGTTGTAAGGAGGGGGTGTAGGTGTAGCCAGATAATATCGCTCTTTTATGAGTAAACAACTTTATTATCTCACACCTTAAATGTCTGCAATATCACCATAGGTTGAAGTCGATGCAAAATGAACGAACTTATCACACACCATACAACTTCTGTGGTTCTTGCCGTTATGTTAGGACTTGGGTACAACAAAAATTGTTAATTTGACTGCATATCATTACAAATACATGTAGGCCTATGATTGAGGAAATCATTTGTAAAGAGTGTCATCTTTCGTTTCATTGGGGGGGGGGGGTCTCTAGTGGTTTATCATGTGTGCATGAAATCATATGGTCGTGTCATTAGGTCAAGTTGTGTGGTTCTTATGATGTCCCATCTCTCTCTCTTTCTCCCTTTCTCACCCACACATTCTGATGGATTTTCTAGGTGTTTATCATATTGTCAAAAGTACCATGCCCTGTAATTCAATAAATTGAAAGGTTTGAATATTAAGAGCTATTAGTTTTAATGACAGCTGTTTATCCTATACATTGTTTAATGGATATTATTGAAAGTCAAGTAGGTTGTAAAAGGTAGAATATCTCTATTCTAACTATTGTAACTACGGTAGATGTGGGTGTACAAGGCTTCATCATAGCTTATTTCATTACTGTAATAAAATTGACTTCATTTACATCTAGCTAGGTCACCTGTATCACTATTTATTTAAATGCATATTAATGGCCATTATCCATATATTATACATCTAGCACCATATTTGTCTATTCTACACAGACTGTATTTAAAGACCTATTTCGACGATTAGGGGAAACTAAATTTGTTGCAATAGATATGAGATTTTATTTAAATATCTTCAAAAATGTACAAATTTTAATGGAGTTGCTTCTTTTAAAATCTACAAATTTTTTAACATAGTCACTCCTTTTTTAAAATCTTTATAACTTAACAGTTGTTCCTTTTAAAATTTACAAATCAGCCCAATTCTTTCTTCAACTTACGAGAGCTACCGGGTCTTAATTTTCGAAAATTTTAATATACATTTCTGATGACCCCTTGTCACATTAATTTTCATGAGATGTATTTTCTTCCTTTCACTATATCTGGGTGGCCAAATGGTCTAACACCTATTTTTACCTCACGTTTTTTCTGGGCCCTCTAGGTTTCTACCAATGTGCAGGCCCTACTCGCAAGTAAATTATTGAAACCATATATTAATCCCAAAATAACTCTAGGAACAACAAATCAGATGTCATCTACCAGTAAATATTTTGAAAATAAGAAAATAAACTTTTTAATTTGTGTCTTTTTTCACTTTCTGTCTTGATTTATTTTTGATCTTTGGATGATAGTGACTGTACCTTTTGGGTTGTTCTCTTCGCAAGTCATTGCTAAGGAAAATTGTTACTGACAAAAGGGAGGTTGAGTGGACAAATGGTTTAATGTGTGTTTCCCTGCTGTTACATGATGAGGAATAGGGTCACCTGTCCAACCTTGTGGGACAGCAAGCAAATTATTGAAAAGAAAAATCAAACTATTTTAATCCTAAATGACCTAGTTTGTGTTGATTGGGTGTTAATTGACATTTCTCTCTCAAATACTCAAATAATTATTTTAACTCTTGTCTTATTTCAGATCTCCGAACTGAAGCGGATCAACCATCTAATACAGGATCAAGATTTCTTTGGTTTAAAGTATGTCAAGGTTCCTGTTTTACGCTATGGTATTTTATCAGAACAAATAGACCAACTAAAAGCGCAAACTCCTGCCAGCAGCGGAGCTTCGTACAACGGAGATCTTGAACCCTTGATAGAGATACCAAATTCATATAATTATAATTACGATGACACAGATTCCGCTCAGGACTTTAGTGATCCGGAGATGCAGATGAAAATAATGCGAACTTTGAGCATCAAGGAAAACTTGTCAAACAACAATGAAGAAGCCGAGGCATTTTTGAAAAGTATGGACAAAGATTTAGAACGTGTGCGGAACTACGCTCGTAAAGAACGAGGGTCTCTGAGTGAAGTCATATCTGTGTTAACCAATAAAAGTGTTTTTCCATTACGGGCCAAAAAGCCTGAACATTTAAATGGTGCTGACTGTGGTATACGGTGGTGGAGTGTATTGTTAGTTATTTTGTTCTTCGTTGTTATTTTACCACTTGGTTATGTAATATATCATTATTTTGGAAAGTCTTGATGAACTTGTCTTTTACCGCTAGCTTAAGTAATATATCATTGTTATGGAAAGTCTTGATGAACTTGTCTTTTACCGCGTTATGGAAAGTCTTGATGAACTTGTCTTTTACCGCGTTATGGAAAGTCTTGATGAACTTGTCTTCTACCCTTCGGTTATGTAATGTACATGTATCATTATTATGGAAAGCCTTGATGAACTTGTCTTTCATCCCACGGTTATATATATGTAATGTACATGTATCATTATTATGGAAAGTCTTGATGAACTTGTCTTTCATCCCACGGTTATGTAATATATCATTATTATCGAATGTCTTGATTATATCTGGAGCTTGTTAAATATCATGGCAAAATTGACAATAAATAACTTGTTGCAAGCGTTGATAAAATCTAGAACTGGTGAAATGTCATGGCAAAAATTGAAATTTTAATAATAGTGTGACAATAAATTTGTTAAAAAACATGTATAAATAGCGTGATATACAACCTCTATATTTCTATTGACAGTCTACATATACATGATAAAATCTATATGATATATTTATAACGACCTTCTAAGTTCTGAATGATAAAAGAAAATATTCTGTCTTGTCATTCTAATATGAAAAAAAGAGGATAGGCCTCAACGATTTGATTTTCTGTAAACACCTGTAAAAATTTTCATTCTTATTTCTTCAGGGAAAAAGAATTACCTAAAAACCAAATGTACTCGGTTGTGCTATAACTGTTCAAAAGCAATTTAGTTCTAAATTGGTATAACCTTACTGCTATGTGTAAATGGTTCAACGTTTAAATGGGGGCTTATGTCGACCTTGCAACTGAAAGCAACTGGCGTTTGGCAACTGGAGCTACTGAAAGCAACTGGCGTTCAGTAACTGAAAAAGATCAACCTTACAACTCATTGCAGTTGTCATGAGCATTCTTGAAATAGCATCCCTTTAGGGTGCTTTTTGTAAGTTGTTCGCCATTTTGTTGATCACGTGATAAATAATTAACCGTCTCATGTTAAGTGTAAGCGTTATCAGTTCCAACCAAGTCGACATAGTGCTTCGAATTCTGTTGCTCTTAGTTGCTGAAATGATCAACATAAGCACATTTGCAACTGTTTGCGGCTAGTTGATTTGGGTTGCCAACATTCTGATGGGGGGACTCAGAGGTTGGGTGGCTAAATGGTTTAACGTGTGAATGACAAGAAGTAAGGTCGCCAGTTTCTCCTTTTTCCTCCCATAGCTTAATATCCCTACACTAATGAGATTTATTGTAATCAATTGAACCAGGTGTTGGTCCCGAAATGACCTAGTTTGTGTTGAGTGGACATTAACCATTCGGCCATCAACCCCCCCAAATGACATTTAGAGAGTAATGGGGTTTAACGTCAATATTTCAATAATTCACGTGCCAGTAGGGGTCTTTTGCAGTGGGAGGAAAGCGGAGGACCCCCAAAAAAACAACGAGATTTGACATGCGACCCTACTCCTTGTCACATACAACCAGGGAATCAACATTGAGAGACTTTAATAAAATTATATATTGGATGTAACAAAACTTGTAATGTATATTGTATTATAACTGGTGTATATATTTGTAAAATAAAAACTACATGTATATAAAAATAAAATTATATTTTTGAGTGCCAAAATCAAGTAAAAAATATTATTAATAAAGAAAAAATTAATTATACATGTGCATTTAAGTGTAGATTTAAATTAATTTTGAGAATATGGAATTTCTCTGGGAATCTGGGAACCAAAGCCTTCCATTTTTACACAGCTCAATGATTTTTGTTGTCAGGTTCATAGACTTACATGAGTGCTGATTGACAATGGTTTTGCATAAATGATGTTAACAGAAATATTATAATATACTTTATGTTATAAGATTGGTTTTGTAAACTAAGATACATTTGTATTATTCTTTACAAGATTTATTATGTCTTTACCATAACTTATTGGTACATCTTAGTACCACCCTAGGAACTTTACAAACACAAATATCAATTGCTTGGAATAAATTTTAAGTTCTAATTCGAATTCAAAATATAAGGAATGAACATGTATCTCAAAATGTCAGCAAGATGTATCTAAACTAACACTTCCATTTATCTAGAGTCAGTCACATTTACTATCTAAAAAACAGTTTACATACTATCTAAGAAACAGTTTACCATACTATCTAAAAAACAGTTTCCATTTACCTCAGTCACATTTACTATCTAATAAACAAAATAAGATGGGGTTTATAAGGTCCTACAGTTATGCACCAACTGGGCTAATGAAGACAGCTAGCTATGAAATATCTTTTAGCTGATATATTTGTTATATTGAAATATATTTCCTGTATCACCTCGACTTTATATTCATTTCTTTGATGTTCAGATTGAGATTGCAGCTCTTTTTTGTGTTTTTACAACACACATTTGACGTGACCATATTGGTTATTGTATACAATGTGTGTTTAGTAAGTAAGTGAGAATTATGTATGTGTATTGTATTGAGGATAAAATTTGAATTGTCTGTTTGATATTTATAAAACTCACATTTGACGTGAGTCATGTGACCATATTAGATATTGTGTAAATGAGATTTATGTATGTGAATTGAGATTCAAGTCATAATTTTTGCATCATAAGGATTAATGAAAACGGACATACACCATGCAGAGTGTGTTATGAGGCAAATTTTGAAGCGTTCTAGAACTTTGTTTTGTACCATCCGAACGACTAGATGCTGTTCCTTGCTGCACCAAAAAAAGAAATTCAATTGGTCGTCTTAGTTTAATTATTTATCTTGATTTTGTTACAAAAAGTTAAATATTAATCTTTTATTATTCTAGGAAAATACACATGTAAATTTTTACATTTTGAGTAAATATTCATGGTAGAAATGTGTTGATTAGGAAAAGCTAGAGCTACATATATACTTGGTTTTGTCTGAGAGTTATGTTTGAATGAAATTATGATGTATTACATTTCCATTTAATTTTCATTTGCCATTAATAATGATTATTATAGCTAGTGGCATGCTGGGAGAGGTATATAGTGGTGTGGCGCTGGCATCCATTCCAAGGACCGTTCAATCAAAGAGTGGAATTAAAATGAAATTTTCTGCCATCTCATTTGGGGTAGGCCTACCAAATTTAATTAAGGTGACTGATATTTAATTTGTATAAAAATAAAAAGGTTAGTTCATCTGTTCTCACTTTTTCCATATCGGTACTGGAACCTATGACGCAAACAATCAGGGGGTTAAACCCAGGCATTAACGAATCTTCCTAACACTTGATTGTTGTGTAGATACATCACTGGCTATTGCTCTTTTATAATCTTAAGATGCAAAAATTCAAATATGATTACAGAGTTATCTGTCCACATGTTGGTTTTTAAAAATTGATAGTCAGTACTAGATAATAATAATAAAAAGCCTGCTCTGTGGGATCTGTTGACAACGATTTCAGAAATAACACGGAAGACTCTGCTGGTGGAGGGCGTTTTACATGGCATGAGCACATGTGCATCTACATGTATGTTTAGATTACATGTACTTGTCATGTCACACACTTATAATGTTATCACATGGCTAGTAGATTACATGAACCCTGGAAATAAAAACACCTGTCACAGACATTGTCGGAATTCAAGTTATGTCAGACACAGTTCCTCTGCTGAACGATTAAGTTGTCTTGACAGATTTGTCTTTTTTTCTGTGTTTTTTGTTTGATATTATCTGTACACGTAGAAAATGTCAGGTACTAGTTCGGTAATGTCTGACAATTAGTCAAATACAACTTAAACTGTTAAAAGGAATTGTGCACATATTGACTTAACAGTTTTAAGGGTGTTAATGAGAAAAATTGAAATCTTTGATTATAAAAGATTTAATTATTTATTGCATAAACCTTTGATTTGTAGCACACATTGGGCAAGCAGAATATAGATTTATTTGTTTATATGTATTTGTATATATTTGTAATCGCACCCTGCCAATCACTCACAAACATTGTTATGAATCAATTATTGTATGAAATGTAATATATATAGATATATATATAAATATTTATATCAAATCATAATATATGTAAATTAATAAATGAAAGAATTATAAAATAAAAATAACTATTTTTCTTCACATTGATGTTTTAACAATTTTTTTATACACCCACATTATCATGTGGATGTCAATCCATCCGGTCCTCAGTTCGTCCACAATTTGTTTGTGGACACTATCCGTTCGTCCACAATTCTTATCCAATTTTGACGAAACTTAAAATATAGGTTAATCTCCAAAAGACCTCAGTTCCTTTCGATATTTGCATTATCGGATCGAAACTTCATCGATTTTGGCCCCTGACTACCATATTTTTCAGTGTATTAGGTGCACTTTTTTACCAAATATTTTATTTTCTGGAAGGGGTGCACCTAATACATAAGCAAATCTAGGCTTTTCCCGAAGTTGGGAATTTAAGAAATAACTGCCCTAGAATCAACACATCACGTTTTTAGCTTTTGGACACTCTAAGGGTCACAATTTTCCTCTGATTTCAATGAAACTTGGCATGAACTGCATGTTTATAACCCAAAGATCTTGGTTCCTTTCAATTTGCGCATATAGGATCGTAAATTTTAAAAACTGTTAAATGACACCATTAAATGATGAGGATGTTCTAATCCATTCAACATCTCGGACATTGGATGGTCTAGTCGAGTGTTGACTATGGCCTGGCCATGTGAATGTGAATAAATGTCTAATAAACATTTTAAGCCAGCAAAAAACTTTGCAATTTGCAGATTTAGCTCTTGCATAATGCATCTTTAAGTTTAATAGCTCAAGGTATAATCAAATATGAGATAATGAGTGTCAACCAAAGAAATAACTACCCCTATGTCCAAAGCCCCCTATCATGGTTCAACCCAGCCCAAAATTCTCTTCTGACAAAGTAGTAGCTGGTTGTTTTAACATCAAAGATGTTTGAATGGTAAATGACCTCTCGTGTTTCTGTGTTTGTTCAAAGTCACTAAAGCTTAACCAATTAACCACCATAAAAGACCCGTTCATAATAGATAGCGCTGTGGTCAGACGGCCTGGATAATGTTTCTATGTTTACAATCGGCGTCGATCACCCGAGACGAACTGGGTCATACGGATGACATTAGGTCACGTGACGTCAGTGTCCCACTGGTCAATGGCGGCACTAAAAACTTGACAAGTGTGGTGTAATAGATACGGAAGTTGTGTATGGCTAATGTGTTGATAGGCAATTTAAACATGGTGAGTCTACTTATTATACTACAAGGCTATAAATTCAACTCGAGGTTATTGTTTATCCCAATGCAATAAGCTAAATAAAGGCGGGAAAAAACAGTAAGTTTCCGTTGTGTCTCCTCGGTAAGATCGCTGCATGGTTCCCAATGCAATGTGACACACGCGCGGATGCTGCAGAAAGAATGGAGTTGTGTGTACCACAGCAGGTTTTTCCATTGTGTTCCCTGTCGTTTAAACAAGCTATAAATATTTGCAAACCGTGTCAATATGCAGGTCACCCTGAACCTGATAATATTAACTCGTAGAGACTCAGACAGTGTCATTGCAGTTTACATGTAAACATGTTGAAATATTGTGCTATATTTCCTAAAATACACACATCACATGTTCTCATGTAGGCCTACTGATCATCTGATTTAGCTGCAGTGTGAGCGCAGTGTCCTGTAAATCAGTGTTGACTGGCAAATTTTACTACTGTCTGTTCCAGATGATACTCCGACTCGAAAAATGCTTGCCATGCCTTCAATTTTTAATTAAAATGCCTAAAACTAAAACTTTGTGACATACCTGGAACTGTTATCCCTTTGATTTCTTCCCTTACAATAAATGACTAGAAGTCCAATAAAATATAGTATTCTTTTGTAAATTTCATATATTTCCACATCGTCACTTTCTCAGAACATAAACATTCGACTACGCATGCGTTAAATGAGGCAGTTGCATTTTGCGTTAGAATAGACAGGTACTTCACAAATTTGTTGCATTCCGTAAGTGGGACAAACAAACGTGGTCTGGAACTCAGTAAATAATTATTTTATGAAAAGAGTTATATTCTATTTCTACTGGACCGATACGACCACCAATACATCGAAGTACTCAAGTAGGGTGAAACGAAATTCAGATATAATTTTAACACGGAGATCATTGCTACAATACCCAAGTAATACAGGTTTCCAGAATCGAAAGTGTTGAACACAAAGGAAAACACAAGTTATCACTCTATATAACTGACTGAAGCAACAAGTGATAACAGATACTCTGCCAAATTTCTGCTCACTTATAATTCTTTCAAAGACCAAAAGTTATTATATGGGACTGTAAGAGGATATCTGAAAATAGAAATAGTTGTTACATTACCTTGTTTATATTCATTCTATACCTTATAAAAACATGATATTAAATATTAATGCACATACTTTATCTGTTTTTCATTCATGTTCTATTATCTAGTGGCAGTCAAATCTTTTTATAAATTGTCAGATATCCTCTCGTGTTTTCCTTGAAATGTGTATTACTCCGCTAACGTAGCAATGATCTCTGTGTTTAAATTATATTTGGAAATTAGTTCTATCGCATATGTGATAATGACTGACACCAATATTGTCTTTTAATACATAAATCACAATATTAAAACAACTATTACGTTTGCCAGTAGGCCTACTTATAGATTATGAATCATATTATTACAACAAGGGTGTCGCTGTGGTTAACTGGGTAACACACGAGATCGCTAACCCGGTCTTGATTTTGCTCCCGTGTTGGCATAAAAAATTACCTCTGTATTTTCTGGCATAGTTTTCCCTTGTCAGCAAGGCATGACAGAGGCTGGCAAGGACAATGGCGAGTCTTTTGGATGGAACGAAACCTGTGGTACACATTGGTGAGGTAGCAATTAAAAGGACCCTTGACAATTGAAGAGTCCAGGGGAAGAATGATCTAAGTCACTTTTTCCACGAACTCCAGTCATTGGCACCAGCTGGTAGCAAATTGTATAAGCTCTTTGTGGAACAATCAATTTCAGGTTAAAACGATCCAAGTCCCATTGAACCAAGGCCCTTCTGTAATGGCGTCCATCATACTCTTGATTTATCCTTAATTTGCCTGAAAAGCTGAAGTCAGATGTAATTATGGTTTGTGTTAAACATCATTTTGAAGTTGGGTCGTCAAACATTCATGTCCATAATTCTGTTTTGCGTTTTATGCAAAAAGAGAAAAATGTGACTTAGATCGTAATTCCCTGGACTCTTCAATTAGAATTTATAATTAAAGTATTGTAGCCAAGACAAAATTAAACTGATGTTCAGTGTCATTATATTACAAAAATACCACTTGTTACAAAACTCAAAATTAAAATGGTTCCTAGATGTGAGTGTGACTGAATTATTTGAATGAAAAAAAACCCAACAAACTATATACATGTATGTATGTAATTCCAAAATTCAGAATGGTTTCTTTAGATAAGATTTTAAGGGACTTTTTTAATTATACCCCTTTGTATTGCTATGTATGAAAAGAAATGGGGTTTAACGTCCTACTGTTCTGCTCTGACTGGACTTATGAAGACCGGTCTATGCCATACAGTGTGCTATGAAGTAAATTTTCCTAGACAGCAGCGCCATAGCCAACTCTTATATTGAATTCCAACTGCTAAAGGTCTTATACATGCATGCCAATGCTCACACAGGACCTTGGTTTTTTTCATTTCGTCTGGATGACAAGACAGTTGTACTTGTCAGGCCTTTCATGCTATGTATGAATAAATGATAGTTAATTATTATTTTTTTGGACAAAATTTTGGTCAATATCAACATTTATTCCAATAAAGGAGCTTAATGTCTTCATTAGTCCAGATGGAGCAGAAAAGCATGTCATTAATGATTAAACTAGATTTCATAAAGAATGTGCAAGGAATTAAAGACATGTATTAAAGATATTGAAAAAACCCATTGAAATATTATAAATCTTTGCCGAGTCGACCAAACTGACAGGCAACAGAGGTATTGTGCCTATCAAAGCCTTAGTGTGTCACACAATGTCTCCCACATTTGTATTCTGTGTCTGATATTATTAAAGGGACTGTCCCGAATAGAACAGAGCCTCAAAAAAAAAGTCTGAGTATGTATGAAATTTAAACGCCAAAATATAGAAGACTGGTGTATATACTCTGACTCAAAATTTCAGCTCAAAATATTGAGTCGTTTGGACGTGAGGGTTAAAACAGCTTATCCGGACACGTAACCCTTTTAAGATTTCAGGTCAATTCTTTCGTTCGGTGACCCGATAATCAATTCCCGTTCCTTGAGAGGTCTACACGATGAATTGTCCATGTGTTGTACTTGATAACAAAAGGTAAATTTCACCGACACATTATTTTTATAAAATAAAACTCTGGTTTTATCAAATCACCGCATAATACAGTTTGGGACACCGGACTCCATTTCAAGATTAAGAATGTGGGTTTAAGTTGTTTGAAAACGTATCACATATATTGAGTTAGTTGCTCGCCCTAAGGTAGGGGATCTTAATGGATTTCAACACAAAATTAAAGAGTTTTATTCTCAAAAACATTATCGGGATTGACCCTTTAAACATACATTATGCAAGAGCTAAACCTGTCTATCGCTGGTCTGTCTTTAGACCTGAAATGTTAAATAAACTATTAATTAATAAGACATTAATTAACTTATTAAAACCATATCAACTCTTGGTGTCATCTTATGTGTCTGATTTTCACTGTATTGGAATCTAATCTGCTGCTCAATGCTCATTGATTAAATGCAAAAATGGATAATCAACACTTTTTTTTTTACTGTACCGACTTCAGTAATGATGATCGAGACTAGACTTCTATTTCTAAAGCTAATATCTTGGTTCATTGTGGAGCAATTTGAGTGAAATTTTCAACATCTTCTATGTACCTTACCTATTTTTTTAAAACTATTAACAATCAACTCTTTATCTAATCTCCCATAATATATCTTTAGATTAAAATCTTATATTTTGTTGATAATGGAATTTTTAAATTGAGTATTTAGCCTTATTGTTCATAAAAATGTAAGAAAGCAAAAAGATATACAATGTACAAGTTTCTAAGGTTCTTGAATTGACCTAACGCAAACATTCTCTACAGTATCAGTTGGGATCATTATTACCGTAATATCTGCAAGGTATGTGAGCTGTCAGTCAAGATAGTTTTTATAATAAATTACATTCCATTGACCAGTCAATCATAATAGTGACAGGTAATTGACTATGCTTTTTTTTTCTCTCTTAACTCATTTAAAAATGTAACATGGTAAAAATTTATCATCAATAATATCTTTATACATTAATTAATGTTGTGCACACATGTAATTGGCAATAGTTAAAAAAAAGCCATTAAGTATAATGTCATTGACATTGGAGTTGCTTCCCTTGAGGCATAAATTTTATGCATTTTTCTCACATATAATCAGATAAAAATAAGATAGCCTGAATGGATCATTTTATAGATTTAAGCCAACAAAAAAATGAATAAATTGAAATGACATTTTCAATTTTATATTAAAATCAATAAAAATGATGCAATATTTTTTTTATTGTTGCCAAACAAAAAGAATGAACGATAAAATCAATTGGGAATTCAATCAACCTATGTTATATGTCTGTTGTGATATAATGAAAGGAAAGAAATATATATTAATTTGTTTTCAAGGTCTGTAGAAGTTACTTTATCACCCAATAATGGATTCTACAGTAGTTATCGCTTGTGTGATGAATTGCGTAATCTATTGCGATTTTGCGATATCTCCTTAGGAGCTTTTCATAAGTTTGATTGATCAGTTGAAATGAACTACTTTTTTATTTTCAAAGAACGGGTTCATTTTTTATTAAAAATAACTTCTTTTTTTTTTATCAAAAATGAACTATTTTTTATTTAATTGACCTTGATTGAAACACTGGGTCAATATAAAAGACTCTGCAATGGTTGAACAGCTGTCAAAAAATTGATGTATCACTACACTGTAATGTAATTAGGTTCGGTAAAAGTGAAATCTGTAGGAAAGAATTATATTTCTTTATTTTTGCATGTAAGAAAGGAATGGGTGATACTTTATCAACTTGTGTTGATATTTTTTGATATCAAAACGTAGGAGATTCTCTATATTAAACCTATACAAATATGAAAGGAAAGGAAATGGGGTTAAACATCCTACTTTTCTTCACTGACTGTGCTTATATATGAGTGATTATGTCGACTTTGCAATTCAAGGGAACTAATTCCAGTCAGTTGCAAGTGTGCTTAAGTCACGTCAAATCAGCAACTAAATTCAGAGCTCTCATGTCAACTTGGAACTGATATCGATTACACTTAAGGTGTGACTTAATTTATTCATCACATGATCAACAAAATGTGGAATACCTTAAAACAAGCACCCCAAAGACATTGTTGGTTTTGCGACAATTCTACCTAACATTTTTTATTGACATGGGAGAAACACCATGATCAATGTTTAGTGTGCACTCTATCACAGGTCTGTCATTGAGGTAACTGGAGTGGTTTCGATTCCCTGGTTATACGTGACCGGGAGTAGGGTCGTCTGTCTATCCTCATGGGTTTTCTCAGGCCCTCCGGTTTCTTCCCAATGATAAAAACCCTTATCTTCGAGCAAATTATTGAAATAAAGTTGAATCATGTGTAAGTCCCAAAATGATCTAGTTTGTGTTGAACGGACATTAAAAATTTTTTTTCTCTTTCTCTCTCCTCTCTTAGTTGCTAATTGGTGCAGAAATGTAGGATGTTAAGCTTCATTCATTCGTTCATCATTCCTCAATGTACATGTACATGTAACAAGGAAATCCCATAAATAAAGAGTTATATATATATACTGGTCTACAGATTCAGTGATATTTATGATGGCTATAATAATCATGATTATTACACAGATATTGTAACAAGTAAAATAAAACCTTGATGCGTGGGCCCTGAGGAACACTATCTCCACTAGATACTAGTTTATTAAGTAATAAATGTCCATTATTAACAGTAGAAGGCAATAAAAGCTTGATAATTTGTGGAGGAAATGTGTGATGACCATTAATTAATTATAAGATTACGTGTGTATACATTGGTGTAATCTTCAGATGATCTTATATCTTGCAATAGGGCGTTAACTCTAGCTGTCATTTTAAAGACATATTGAAAATAATAATAATGACTTTCTTGACATAAAAAACCAGAATGTTATTACAATGAACTACATATACATGTAATACATAATACATTGAAAAGAGCATTGGAAGTATATATATATATATTTTTTAATATAGAGGCAGTCGTTTATTTTGTTGTTGTCACTTAAATTATGTTTCATTGTATTTGTATACCTTTTTCTGGGGGTTGGATGGTCAAATGGTTAGCATGTGCGCGCTGTATCATAAGGTCTGTCATTGAGTCAACTGGCATGGTTTTGATTCCCCTGTTGTATGTGATAAGGTGTAGGGCCTCCTGTCCAACCTTGTGTGTTTTCTCCTGGTCCTCAGGTTTCCTGCCACTGCTAAAGACCCCTACAGGCAAGCAAATTATTGGGGAAAAAATGAGTCATATGTTTGTCTCGAAATGACCTAGTTTGTGTCAAGCAGAGGTTATACCCCATTTCTTTACTCTCTATACCATGTTCTTAGTCTTTAACATCCAATTCCACCGATGGTAATATGATGGACATGTTCACCTGGATTGGCAAACGTCAAATGACAGATGCCCAATCAAACCTGAAGATATGTTGAATCATGCTCAACATTTAAAAAAATATTTACAATATATAACTAATACTAATCTAGATTATCGTTAATAATAAAATGAAATGGGGTTTAATGTCCTACTGTTCTGCTCCTACTGAGCAAATGAAGACAGCCATACGCCATACAGTGTGCAGTGAGAGAAATTTTGCGTGGACAGAGGCGCGACGGCCTACTCTTACATCAAATTCCAACTGTCCTGCATCACTGACGAGGGGAAATTACGCCAGAAAATCCTGATGAACATTCCAGCTCAATGCAGGTTTCAAACACGGGACCGCCTGGTTAACGAGCCATTGTCCTACTCTATGAACCACAACGGCTCTTTTGCTAATGATAATAGGCTTGTATTATCTTCTAATCTACTTGTGTGTGCAGTTCACTGGAATCAAGCTTTCATGACTGTAACTTAAAGAAGTTTAATTTCTTACTCAATATTTTCCATAAAATTAAAAATGAGAATTAGAATTCAATATTGGTTTATTTCAACTTCTTCAAGTAATATTGATGTTGTTTTCTTGCTGTGAAAATATGGGATCCTAATATCTGTGGTTCCGGGTGCCATTTGTATTCGACAAAGAAAAAACAACCTACAAGACAAAGCAGATGTAATTACAATTTGCAATAGAATGGACTACGTTGACATAAACAACTTTGGTTCAAATTGGACTGTTCCTGTATTTCACTGAACCTAATTGATTGGAAATTTCAATAAATATTTAATAAATTGAATATAAATCACTGTATATATATATTCATATTATATTAGTATGTGATTTTACACCCACCAATTTAAATGTAGAGCCATACACACTTTAACAAAGCTAGCAGGAACCTTTGGGGGGGAGGGGAGTCTAGACATTATTTTCTTTGTGAGGATGATACATGTAGACTGTACATTGTACTTGTAACCAAATCTACACTTTTCATTTTAAAAATATCAAATCAGCATATTAATTTGTCTCAACATGTTCATCAATCAAAACTCGTATTGAGCTTCTATAAATCTGTGTGGAGTATTAATTTTAGTTATTATTAGTTTCTTCACCTATGAGTTGACTGAGCTGTTAGTACCCTGCTGGTTCGATATAAACGACTCTATAATATTATGGTATGGTGATAGCTTAACCTTTCCTTGGCTTCAGGCAGTAAAACTAAATACCTGTTATTGACAAACCTGGCAGGTTGTTGGTTAGTTCAACATGTTAGTATATCTATACACTACTGTCTACAAATTATAGGGAAAAAAACTACTGCTACACTTGTTCAAATTGATTTTCCATTCAAGAAGGATAACAGACAAAGATAGTAGCCGGTAGGTAGATTGCAAAATTTAATAGCTGTTTTTTTTTTCGAAATTTACATCTCATTTAAGCCTTTGGCCATTGCCGAGATAATAAATTTTTTGCCAATGTTGAAATATTGATGTATCAAATTCCGAAAAAATATTGACGTATTTGTCTTGGTATCAAATTCTAAGCCTATTTCTGTTTGTACTAAATCAAAATTTTGACAAGAAAATAGACGGAATTGATTTTTAATATCTTGTCTATACAGTACTCTAGTCATTTATTTCACTTGTCAGGCAGTGATGGTGTCCAAACTGTTTTAATCTAAGATACCGTTCCACAGTTATTTTTCAACTAACAGTTATTTGAATCTATTTTTTCTATATATATATATATATTTATTAAAGTAGATAAAGTACAAGTGCTTCTTTGTTTACAGTAGATAAATGCATATAAAAATTAAAAAAATACGTCCAGGTAAAAAATTTTCCACTTTACTTCATATATACATTGTTCAATCATTGGATAAACAAAATTATAACAATTAACTGACACATGGTACAATTTTTATGGATTCACAATTATTGAGTTTATTACTGTGCAATGCTTCATCGAAGTTTGTCAATAGTCATTCTCAAGCAAATGATACAAATAATGTGGATGTTACAATGTTAATATAAATGGAACTCATTCATTATTAATTTCCATAATTTTCATTAATTTTAGAATTTCACTAATATAATATAACGTTATATCATTCTATTTGTGGAAGTTGAACAAATATGACCTCAATTAGTTTCCATAATATTCTGCATATTTTTCATTAATTTTAGAATTTGACTTATAACGTCAAATCATTCTTAATTTATTATGAAATAAATGGCCATCATTTTATCAAATGACATTATCACACAACATCAGTGTTTTCTCGCTTATCTGATTTGGATGAAAAGACACAAATATATACAGAATATGCAACAGAAAAATTTAATATGTTTAAAATTTAACGCTGTATGCCTCTCAAAGAAAATGATTAACAATAGTGTGTCTGATAAAGAAATATTTTTATAGAGTATGTACATGTAACAGCAATAACCATGTAATACAATTAAAATTTTACACAGTTTGCCTCTCATAGACAATGATTTCGTTAACAATGAGTATTGTAAAAAAACATGTATAGAATATTCAGCAACATCAACAATAAAATACAATTAAAATTTTACAGACCATTAACTCAGTGCTATTTGAAATTTTTTTAATATGATGAATAAAGTCACGTTAAGCATACTCTGCGTCATGTACAACAGTTATTTTGTGTATTGTCGATGGTTGTAATTGTGGTAATTTGGCTACAGGCACATTCATGACCCAAAAAAGAATTTTAATTATAATGACAAAATACAAAATAAGGCTTTACTAGTCCTTATCAAGCAAAACTTGTTTAATTCCAATGGGGATGTTATCTGCTTTGTTAAAGATGTACTTTGTAAGAGGTACATGTAAATCTGCTGAATGAGCAGTCTTTTTCCTAGCTTCAAATATTATATAAATTATTAATTAGACATTGATCTATTCACATGACAATTGAAACTTTGTTATCTTATCATAGCTATGGTATCATACATATAGCAACCAGCTATTCCTTTCTAAATCTTCATTTATCCATTTTTTGGCTCATAATAAAGTAATTTGACTGATATTTTCTATATATTCTTCTGTCATTAATTTTCTCTTTTTTAAGCTATTATAGCAGGAATGGACAGTTCTTTATAATCTAAATTTTACATAATGTATGGTAGCCATAGTGATTTAAGTGGGTAAGACGTTGGCTCGCTAGTCTGGAGGCTGCATGTTTGATCCCTACATTGGCCCTTATCAGTGCTGCAGGGTGGAGGGCTTGATGATGACAGCTGTCTAGTTGTTTAAATTGTATGAAAAACTGTGGTGCCGCAAAACTGCATGCACGTAAAAGATCCCTTGGCAGTTTGAATACGATATATAAGAGTAGGCAATAGTGCCAATGCCTGGACAAAATTTCCCTCATAGCACACTGTATGGCCAGTCGGAGCAGAATATAGTTGATTAGGACATTAAACCCCATTTCATTTCATTTTTACATAATGCATCTTTAATGATTTATTTGAATTGCATATTCAGGTGACTAAACAGTAAACATATACTTGTTGTTATCAGATACCCCAAAATATATTTGGTGATAAAAATATTTGAGTAAACATGAGAAATTATTTTGCCTGAAGTCAGTTGAAGAAATAAGGGGATTACTGAAATGGGGAGGATTATGTGTGAATCACAACTTGTCGTACAATGTGCTTATTGTAGTGTAGGTGCCTACATGGATGATTGTGTGTTTTTGTCAAGTTTCTTTTTCTATCAGAATTAAGCATGGATGTTTCATACATAAACTTATTTACTTAGTTTCTTTACAGGTCGATGGTGAGACTAAGTATGTGTAATCGGCGAGTGGAAGTATCTTATTTACTAGTTCAACAGAGTGTGGCCGTTTTGTGTAGTAGTAGCTGACCCTTTTCGAGTATCAAGACTGTTTGAATGTTGATGAAAAACAAACCTAGGGTCTTAGTTTAGCTCGGTATGTCGTCGATTGGATGAATCAATTGTATTGTGCTATCAAATCTAACTGAGAAAAACAGAAGTCTTCAATAGCAGCCAGCGATGGCTGATCAAGGTAAAAGCTATTTTATTTTTTTTCTGGTTTTGAATGTTTTAATTAGTCTGTTACATGTGTCTTGAAAATAGAAAGTGTTAGGGTTTTATCTAAAATCAGAAATCAATAATTAGTTTTGTTGATAACAATAAAGACCTAGCCATGTTAACTGTTGTGTAATTGTACAGATTGAAATATGCAGACACCCGTTTCAATCCAAAGAATCAAATAGAAAGTCGATGAACATTAACCATTGGCTTGTTTCGATATCCAGTGAATAAAGTATCGTTTAAATGAAATGCAAAAAAGAACCAAAATGATACAGGGATTAACTATATTTATTTACCTACTTTATGCATTGATATGGCAAACATGTATGAAGACAGCCAAAACAAACAAAAGAAACAAGTTTTGTGAATCTCTTGAATGTTTTGATTTAAAGATTTAATTTTGCAAATGCATCAGTTTGAATTATTAATGTATTATTGTTGAAAAGAGATTCTGACTACTGATAGTACATGTAAGTGCAAACCCAACCAATAAGACAAACCTGTTGACTAGTCAAACTAAACAGACATTGCAAAAAAAAAATTCAATAAATATCAATTCAAGTGAATGGATCCAAGTATCACTAGTAGATAAGTCTTTGACATCTGTTATATTTTAAATGGATGTTGTTAGGTATTACAGGTGTGTATAATCCATGCAGTTTGGTAATAATGGGGGATTGAATTACAGAATTTTTAGCATGTGCATGCTGTATCATAACTTCTGTCATTAAGTCAGCTGACATAGTTTTGATTCTCTAGTTTTACATGTATGTGACAAGGGGTAGGGTCGTTTGTCAAACCAAATGGGTTTTCTCCAGGCCCTCCGGTTTCCTCCCAGTGCCCTGAGGTTATCTTGTACTCAATCTCCTGAATTCCAAGTCCAAAACATTACTAATGTTAGCTACAAACAGTAAATGATGTCATGCATGAGGTAGGATATGCATACCCATGTTAACGACCTGATTCCACTTCTCATTTGATCAGTAGTCCAGACAGTCAAGACAGTTTTGATTTGTATTGAACAATAAAAACAATTTGAAGAACAAAAACAATTTGTACTATCTGATGTGTCTAAATATTATGTGCCTTTATTTTGGGAAAACCAAGCAATAAGTTGTATTTTGTAATGTTACAATTTTATGTACCTATTTTTAATGCGTAAAAAAAATATTTTAAGTACGTTTTGTGTTGTACATGTAAAAATTTTATGTAGCCATTTCTATGTAACAAGGCCATTTGTGGAGATTTTAAAGATAAACAAAGATGTTTAATGTGAAATGTTATAGGTCAGGTATTATAACATGTATGTATGTTACATCATAAGCCAGGGGATCAGAGCTGAAGGTATATTAGGAAAGTAAAATCTCAGCTTATAATTACATATATATATTATATTAAACTACAATAACAGAGGTCGTTACAGGTGGATTCTTATATAACTTACTATTATACAGTTAATACACTGAAATCCTTAGGGGGATTGGATGGCTGAATGGTTAGCATGTGCTCTCTGTATCATAAGGTCTGTGGGGAAGGGATATAGATGAATGGTTAGCACGTACGCTCTGTATCATAAGGTCTGTGGGGAGGGGATATAGATGAATGGTTAGCACATACGCTCTGTATCATAAGGTCTATCATTGATTCAACTTGTACGTGACAAAAAGTAGGGTCACCTGTCCAACCTTGTGGGTTTTCTCCAGGTCCTTTGGTTTCCTCCCACTGCTAAAGATCCCTATGCAACAAATCAGTAAATTATATCCAATCTGCTTTATGAATTAAAGGGACATTATGTAAGATTTAGATAAAGAGCTAGCCGTTCTCGCTGTTATAGTTCAAGAATAGATAACGGAGAAATATTGAAAATTGTGTGCATTGATTGTAACCACCATACTAGTCATTTAAGTCTTAGTCTCGCTTCTCCATTTTTAAATTAAATCATTAAATGACAGAACTGTTCTACTCTATTTTAAATCAGAGCCATCAGATGGCATTAAGGTCTTATGTTAAAATTTGTCTTGACAAAATTCACCCTTTCACACTTGTTCATTATGACTATTATTTTATGCTCTCTGGGTATTTTCTGATATTAACTAGGGTTTCCTTTTGTGTTTGTTTCACTAGTGTATAAGAGAAAAGACAGAAATGCCACCATCTTGGCCAAATTCTCCCCTCTGCATTGCTCACTTGTATTCTTTATTTCTATTATATTATGTACTTTGTTTGAACGAGGTATTTTCCCAGATGTTTCACCAAAGATATTTTCTTTTGAAATTAAAGACATATTCATGTTAAATAGAGCATCAAGATATTTCATTTCACATCCATAGAAATAAATAGTTTTTATTCTACATACAGTTACATCTGAATAATTTTATTTATGATATTTGATCACTGTTAGAAAATGTATATTAGAAATGTAACCTATTGGGTCAGGGAGAGCATTACGTACATTATGTTACATAATTATCTGAGAAAAAAAACTTTGTGTCTTTTCCCGCAACGCATTCGTTTTATTGTTTCAAGAGAGAGAGAGAAATGGGTTTAGTCCAATTGACACAAATTAAGTCATTTCACAACTAGCATTATGGTTGAATTCTCTTGGGTTTTTAGTTTAGCTGTGGGAGGACCACAGAGAAAACCCCAAGGTTGGATTATTGTTTCAATGCTACACGTAATTTAGTTATTGAACTAGGAATAAACAGATGACAATTCTATGGAATAGCTTGCTACTAAGCTTGATAGAGAGTATACACTTATACCCCGTTCAGACGCTTTTAACTTATCCGGCGATATTTATCCGGCAATTTTTGCGTTCATACGTGTTTTAAAATACTGGCACTATACTGGATTAACATTCCTAACCATGTTCCTGACCTCGTCGGTCAAGCGTCAGAGGTAAACGCGCATGAGCACTGATAGCCGCCATTTGTCTAAGATTGTTATTTACTACGCACTGCGCATTTCCAGAGGGAAAATATCCGGATATTTTAATCCTTCCCGCTCAGGCGCCGAAAGTTAAACCAGATAAAAAAAAAAGCTGAATTCAATTCACCTACGGAGGTGGATATTTTAAACTAGTTAAAAATCTCCACATATGCGTTCAGACGACGAAAATTGCTGAATTAACTATCGCCGGATAAAGTTACACTAGTTTAACTTGCGCGTCTGAACGGGCTATTAGAGAGGCTTAGCTCAGTAAAATAAAATAATTGTATTCCATAGAATTGTGACCTGTGTATCAGACCTACACTCAAACCAGGTTTAGGTAAGATCCATCCAGATACATGTACATTGTAAGGAATATTGAACATTAAATGTCACCTGTCATTAATTGTCATTTAGTGTCAGGAATAATTAGTATAAGCTGCCATTTAACTATGATATCTGATACCATTTCTCCTCCTTTTCTTACAAGAATTTCAACTTTGTGACCTTATCAAAGAAAGTTTTTGACCATGTATTATATAGTAATGACTACAGTAGCAAGGGGGCGTTGACAACTTTATGATCTGAATATGTTGACAGCAGTAAAGAAATGAAATGAAGTAGGGTCTAATGTCCTATTGTTCTACTCAGTCTGGGATAATGAAGACGAGCATACGACATACAGTGTGCTATGAGGGAAATATTGCCCTGACAGCGGCATTATGGCCTACTCTTTTACATGCGTGCCAATGTGTACACATGACCTTGGTTTTTCATCCCATCCAAACAACTATACATTGTCCCTTACTAGACCCTCCGCCCTGACAAAATGAAATGGAATTTAACATCCTACTATGTCCTGACGGGGGAACCAATGTCGGAATATCACATTGAAAATGCAACCCCCCAGTTTAGCGAGCCAACATCTTTCCTGCTAAACCACAATGGTTCCCAGCAACAGTAAAGAAAAGTCTGAAAGTCAACATGAGTAATGTCTAGCCACCATAATACTTTGAGTATTTTGAACCTTACACCAGTATGACATAAACCCTATTCCAATTTGTACACAGAATCATGGTTTTTATACGCCCACATTTTCATGTGGACGTATTATGTCGTCGCCCCTGTCCGTCTGTCCGTCCGTCCGGACGTCCGTCCACAATTGTTTGTGGACTCTCTACAGGTCACAATTCTTGTCGGATTTTGACGAAACTTGAAATATAGGTTTATCCCCAAAAGATCTCGGCTGCTTTCGATATTGGCATGTATCGGATCAAAACTTCATGGATTATGGCCCCTGATTGTACGAAAAATCACGTTTTTAGCTTGTGGACCCTATAGAGGTCACAATTTTGAACCGATTTTGATGAAACTTGACATGCATGTTTATAACCCAAAGATCTTGGTTCCTTTCGATATTTGCGCCTATCGGAACGTAATTTTCTGAATTATGGCCCCTGATTGTCAGAAAAATCCCCTATTTTAGCTCGTGGTATCTCTGGAGGTCACAATTATTATCCGATTTGAAAAACCGTTCGATTATATCACCGTTACACCCTAAGGAAGGTTGAGTTCAAATTTCAGAAAAATCGGACCAAAATTACCATACAAAATGGCCGCCGTTCATACGCGAATACTGTTAAAAAATGGTATATCAAGGTTGTGGACCCTGTAGAGATCACAATTTTAATTCGATTTAAGATGAAACATGAAATGCATGGTTATAACCCAAAGATCTTGGTTCCTTTCGATATTTGCGCATATCGGATCGTAACTTTCTGAATTATGGCCCCTGAGTATACGCAAAATCGCCTTTGTTTAGCTTGTGGTCCCTCTGGAGGTCACAATTATTATCTGATTAAAAAAATCGTTTGATTATATCACCGTTACGCCCTAAGGAAGGTTGAGTTCGAATTTCGGAAAAATTGGACCAAAATTGCCATACAAAATGGCCGCCATTCGTATGCGAATACTGTTTAAAAAATGGTATATCAAGGTTGTGGACCCAGTAGAGGTCACGATTTTGATGAAACTTGAAATGCATGGTTAATAACCCAAAGATCTTGGTTCCTTTCGATATTTGCGCATATCGGATTGTAACTTCCTGAATTATGGCCCCTGATTATATGCAAAATCGTCTTTGTTTAGCTTGTGGTCCCTCTGGAGGTCACAATTATTATCCGATTTAAAAAATCGTTTGATTATATCACCGTTACACCCTAAGGAAGGTTGATTTTGAATTAAGGTAAAATTCGGAACAAAATTGCCATACAAAATGGCCGCCGCGTGTACGCGAATACTGTTATAAAATGGTATATCAAGGTTGTGGACCCAGTATAGGTCACAATTTTGATTCAATTTTGATGAAACTTGAAATGCATGGTTATAACCCAAAGATCTTGGTTCCTTTCGTTATTTGCACATATCAGATCATAACTTCATGAATTATAGCCCCTGATTGTCCGAAAAATCACCTATGGTCCCTCTGGAGGTCACGATTATTATCCGATTTAAAAAAACGCTTGACTCTATCACCGTTACACCATACAGAAGGTTGAGTTTGAATTTCAAGGAAATCGGACCATAATTGCCAGACAAAATGGCCGCCGTTTGTACGCGAATACTGTTATAAAATGGTATATCAAGGTTGTGGACCCAGTATAGGTCACAATTTTAATTCGATTTTGTTGAAAGTTGAAATGCATGTTTATAACCTAAAGTTCTTGATTCTTTTCGATATTTGCGCATATCAAATTGTAATTTAATGAATTATAGCCTTTGATTGTAGGAAATATCACTTTCGGTTTTGCTTCTTCTCTATCCATGTCTCGAAAATGTGGGCGTATCCTGCCTGGCAGTGCCAGCTTACTATCTTTTGTTTCATCCAAATGACTAGACACAATTTTTTGTCAGTATTTTCATGTCTGGTTTCCCTCCTTTTGAAAGGTGCAGGGCTGAGGGTATAGCATGTTTAGATGGGACAAAAAAAACAAGATCCAATGTACATGTTGTAAAGGTTTTTTTTTTAAGTGCACGTCAATAAGTACATGTACATTGGATCATGGTTTTTTTAGTCCCATTCAAACAAAACATTTATATGTAGCACACTGCCCCTTGTATTTCCCATCTTCATTAGCCCAGTTTGTGCAGAAGAGTAGGACCTTAAACCCCATTTCATTTAACCTTTATTCTAGATAACATGTTGGTACTTTATTATTACTTTGATGATGATGATGATGATAGAATGACAAAATAATTTTGTCCAGTATTTGATTTACAATGATTAAGTCTGTCAAATGTCATTTATGTAGTTATGTTTATAATATTAGTTATTAACAATAGACCTCTGACATTTACACTTTCTCTATCATTACAGTCAACAAACAGTCTTTTAACTTCATTAACTCTTGACCAACAAAAATGCGGGGTTCATACCAGCTTCGTTTGTTTTCCCCAGCTTTATGTTGGAGGTGGATGCTGCAGGGTCTTATAGTTATTCGGATGGGACAAAAATTGAGATGCAATGTACACTTTGACGTGCACATAAAAGAGCCAAATTATCATAAACAAAGTCTAAGGGAGGTAATAACTAGTCCTAAAACAAGATTTTGATGTCCATGAAATTAATTTAAGGGTGCCATTTCAGAAAACACATTTGATTGCATTGCTAGTTAAATATCACACATTATTGTAAAATTTCTCTCTTCATGACCACGGGCCATAACTATTGTTGTTTTTTTTAATAATCTCAATTCATTGTTTATATTAATGCCCGCAGAGCCAATCAAGGTGGCCATAAGTGCGGTAAAATCGTGGTGGAAACGGCAGATATTGTGCTGTGGTCTCCATGATCGTGAATGATCCCCTAGCCACCGTGAGATCGGGTGGCGTCCTTACTGCGCTGCAGCGACCGTACGGCGATCAGAAAATGCACAACATACGAAAATGTCCCAAAATATCACAAACTTGAAAAAATATAATTGTGTTTTCACATAGTCTTTTCAGTGCAGATCGCAGAACCTTTTGCGTTTGTTTTGAACATGCTCAAAACAAACGCTGTGACTCAGTGATCATTTGCGAGACCACAGCGCGATATCTGGCGTTTCCATCACGCTTTACCACGTTTATGGCGATCTTGACGGGCTCTGGCCAAATTCCGTCGCTGTAGCAGTGCAGTAAAGTCGCCAACCCGGTCTGACAGGGTAAAAAACGCGACTTCCTTCAAGTTTGTAAATTTTTGGGACATTTTCTCGCATTTTTTTTACGTTTACCGGCGACCTTGTAAATTTTCTAGTCGCAGCAGCGCAGTAAAGATGCCACTCGGTCATAACTGATGGTATTGTATATATGCCTACTATCATAATGAATAGGAATTTTTTAAAAAGGTAGGAAAAATATCACACGCTTTACCCATAATTTTGATAAAGAATGAAAGGGGGGGATATCCCTTTGATGTCACGTGATTACCATCAGGCAATCCAGCTTGTAGATGCTGATAAATATTTAGAAATAATTTAGTGATTTGTATTGTTATGCTAGGCTACATACTTATCAACAAATAATAACTCATATTATAGATCATACTTTATTTATTAATAATATTACCAATAAATAAGTTCCAATTAGATGGCTTTATTTTTTAACTATATACATGTAGCTCTAGAAATGGCGGGAGAATGTCACATGATTGCCATTGTTGACAGACAAGTCATGAACCTTTTCGCTTTGATGTGTCATTCATTACTGAATGATTTATTTTAGACATACAGGCCCCAATCACTTTAGAGAATTATATCTAATCAACACTTAAATGGGATTATCTTGACTTTATTATACAGCAAAAAATTAAGTTCGTAATAGATAGCCTAGTGAGTATTGTGTTTGTGCAGGAAGCGCTACCCGATTATTTCTTCATTTCGTGTTTGATTTTTGAGGTAAAATAGTACCGAATAACTAAGACATATATCTACATAGATTATCATGCCATTCAAGATATTTCAACGCGTAATACTTTTATATCCACCACAATCGGTAATTATCTGTATCAGCCAATATGTTTGGCTGTCAATATCTGATATCGCTAAAACCAATAGGTGCCATATCGGCCAATCACTAATTCGATTTATTGTGGAAGGGGTGCAACCCCTCCTTGACTTGGCCAAAGAGAAAGATAATGGGTAATCAACCACATAGAAAAACAAACACCCAGTTACGCATAGGCAATTGAACTTTTGTCAAATATTGACACTGGTCCCAGACCATCCATACTTTGAAGACTAGGAGTGTATGGGTAACCAAGACTAATCTTCATTAGCTCAGTCAGTTTAAAACAGTAGGATGTTAAATTTTATTTTATTTCATAGCATTTTTGAATTGGATAAAACTTAAAATTCCTGTTCAACAATATAATATTAAAGAAGAAACGTTAGGGAGGAATGGAAAGTCTGTCTGTTATTTTATTTATAAGATTGTGACTTTCATTAGGTGATATTCTTGATTACAATATTTACAATTTGCTTATGTATAGAGCCACACTAATTTTCTCTATTTCCGGGTCTTGATAAATAAATAGCCATTTGAATCACAAGACTGCCAGAGAGAGAGAGAAGAAATGGTGTTTAACGTCCACTTGACTTTAACTAGGTCATTTTGGGACTGACATATGTTTTAATTTGATTTCAATAATTCACTGGCACATAAAGGTCTTTAGCAGTAGGAGGAAACTGGAGAACCCAGAGAAAATCCACAAGGTTGAGCAGACGACCCTACTCCTTGTCACGTACAACCAGGGATTCAAAACCACGTCAGTTGACTGAATGACAGGCTTTTTGATACAGAGCGCATGTGCTAACCATTCAGCTATCTACCCCTCCTACTCATGACATGTACCTTGTTATCAAACGTGCACGCGTTAACCATTCGACCACCCAACCCCCCTTACTTGAGTTTGTATTTGTAATATACATGTAATGACCATGAATACTAAGATGGTAAGATGTTTTAATCTGTTGTCACCTTCTTTAGTTTTGGAGCTATGGTGGCTCAGTGGGTAAGGTGCTGGCTCACTAACCATGAAGACACTGGTTCAACCCTGGTGTTAGTCGAGAAATTTCCTCAGGTGGAATTTTTGAGTGTGATTCCCCCAAGTCGGTGATAAAAACGAGATACCTTATACACGTTGGGGTGCATGTAAAAGAGCCATGGCAATTGGATGAGAAATGCTGCCATCTGGGCAAAATTTCCCTCATAACAGTAACACATTGCATGGCATATGCCCATCTTCACCTGGTAGTGGTTGGTGAAAAAAAGGATGATGTTAAACTCCATTTTCCATTTTATTTCTTCTTCGCATTGAATTTGTATCGTTATGGTGATATCAATGTTATTTCAAGCCATTTTAATACTGTATTTATATGCCCAATTTTAATGACAAATAGTTCTCATAAAATTTGAACTAATAACTTAGCTATTATATCCTTTGCCAACTATATAAGACAATGGTATTAGCATCCACCGAACACTTTGGGACTAACATATTGTTCAATTATATTTCAATAATTCACTTGACCCTAGAGGACTTTAGCAGTGGGAGAAAACAGGAGGACCCAGAGAAAACCCATGAGGTTGTTTCAGGCCGTGAATCCACACCATGCCACTTGACTCATTGACAGACATTCAACAGAAGGTTATATTTCACTCCATTGTAATTTTACACGTATTTATCAAACAATATCTTTAATTTTTACCATTAAATCACAGGAATCTGACCTTCTATCCGTATATATATGCATACACCATGTCGTACCAGACAATAATATAATAAAAAAGAACAGGAATCTGACCTTCTATCCGTATATATATATGCATACACGTACCAGACAATAATATAATAAAAAAGAACAGGAATGCAATGCCTTTTCAAGACTCGACTTTACCTGCTCTCGCTTCAACTCGTTTTTTTCCCACAATTCGTAATGTCAGGCAATCAAACCTCTGCAGATCCACTCAGATATGTTTCTTCTTCAATCCAGTCGTTTTGATTTGCATAAATACTCCCACAAAACAATATCATAGCCAATTGTTTCCAATATTTACATTATTTTCGACAATATCCATTATGTCCCTGACACCATGACGGTCTGAGGTCAACGGTCACACAAATAGACGCATTCGGCAGACCTCGTTAGTTTTTTGTTAAGGGGTTGCCGAATATGTCAATAGTAGGCCTATACAGAATTGAAATATTTATACATATTCGGTCTACTATTTAAGAAAAAAACCCAATTATAATAAATAAATAGTCCATTTAATTTTTAAAAAAAAACAAAAAAAACTTTATATAGGCCTACATTAACTATTATAAAATAATCCTGCACATATTCGAGTATTGACACATTGTAGTTTGTTGGATTTACCCAACAGCATTTTAAAAAAAAAGAAAACAACTTTAAATATAGGCCTATATTAACTATATCAAAAAAATCCTGCACATAAATTTATTGAGTATTGACATTATTCAGCAAACCCCTTAACAAAAAACTAACGAGGTCTGCCGAATGCGTCTATTTGTGTGACCGTTAACATTTTTAAGTGAATGTGCTTTTTTTTATAAGCAATATTTTATTCAGATGTGTATCTGAATAGGGATTGGGGAACAGGCATGGCATAGCCTATATTCAACCCCTCGGGCTTCTGTGAATTTTTGTGCTTAATTGTTTATTTTCAGACAAAGCAAGTCACTTTTGATAATTGAGGTAAAATGTTACAAATTATGGGTAGATGTTCATTTGACGAATCTCTTGCCTTGCCCACTTTAGGCTAAGCTGAGATAAGAAATTTGATTTTTCCATGACTTGTGATTCTCTTGAGTGAGGGTGATAAAACTTGCTGTGTAATTTCATTACATCCATACCTTGACTACATGTGATAATAATCTTGATGTGTTATAAAAAGATAAATAGTAACTACAAGTATCATTTATTTATTGTGGGATTGAGACTAGGGACATTATCACCATCTGTTGGTTTGTTCTACTAATTTGTTTAGAAATGAAGACAGCTAGTGAAGACAGTGTGAGGGAAATTTTGCCAGGGTATCGGGACTATGGCCTACTCTTATATCCAATTCCAACTGCCAAGGGATCTGTTACATTCATGCCAATGTATACACAGGACCTTGATTTTTGTCCCATCCGAACAACTAGAGGACTTACTGTCCTTGTCAGGCCCTCCGTCCTGCACCACTGACAAGGGGGAAACCACGGATGAAAATACTGATGAACTTGGTTCAGAAAATATAACATAAATAAATATTTTCAACATAAATTGGTTATTTATCAATAGAGAAAAAGTTTATTGCAAGAGATAATTTTCTGTTAGACTTTGCTTAATCACAAAAATCCAGGCCCCAAGTTAACAAAGTATTCTCAGACTTAAGTAAAGAAGTAAAATTAAAAATCCCCAGACAACAGCATGACAAATAGACTGGAGGTAGTTGAGATGATTTATTAACACAGATATTTTCGTATCCATCACCAACTTCAACTACATACATGTACGTCTACCGGAAAACTCTACTCCTTATCTTAAAAACCTACAGAAAAATTCGCACCGGCTCATTTAATTGCCAACAACATATATATCTTCCAGAAAACGCTATTCCCAATCCCAAAACTTTGTGTTAATAAATCATCTCAACTACCTCCAGTCTATTTGTCATGCTGTTGTACGGGATTTTTAATTTTACTTATTTACTCCTACGGCCCTGCCAGTATCAGTACTTGATCCAGTATCCAGATAGATGCCAAAGCCTGTCCAGCTTTAATACAGTTTCAAGAGAGTGTTTGTCGTCCACTTTGTCTTTTCCTATTTAAAGGAGCTAAATCGCTAATATTTGGGACCTGGAAATTAACTCTTATGGGTCGCAACGCATATAATAATATAATCTTATTGTATATGCACTGATTTACATTAAATTGTTTCCGTTTTGACTCTAATTTCAAATCAGTTATGTACAGCGAAATACGGCATGAGTCCCAACCGTATTAAGTATCTATAGTGTCTGGTTATTCTAGTCTACTGCGCATGCCCACCAGATAAAATAAGGCCTCATCGTTTGACAGGAGTTGTGGAATGAGTTTAGCCACGTTCTTTCTGGTCACTTGTTACAAGTGACGCTGAAACGCTCTATGGTACACGATTCGTGTACCAATGGTAAAATGTTTATTTTGTTTGAAATATTGGATATCAGAGGCCTACCGTTTCCAGGTAAGATCACAACATTAATGTTGATTTGAATTGACCAATAATTCGTGTTTTCGATGTCGAAGATTTTGGAGGATTTTGAGTTACGGACTTAGGTCCTTTAAGTAAAGAGTTTACACAATCTTGTCTGTCTTATGTTAACTAGAACATATCCCTTAATATAACACTTTTGTTGTTTTAATATATCATATACATGAATACGAAACTATGTTCTAGTTAACATAAGATGGACAAGTTTGTTTACACTCTTTACTTAAGTTTTATGTTTGTGGATCAAAAATATTTCTCATTAACATTGATTGGTAGTTGAGTAAATTCCTAAATTAAGTCTGAGAATGCTTTTAGAAAATGGTTGGATAAAATGGATAAATTTGTCTGAAAAAAGTAACAATCGCACTAAAGATAGGCAACTCCGAGAACCCAAAAAAATGGGTTTAAAAGCTTTTAAAATCGTTACAAAATATCATTAATAAACAGTAAGACAAGTTTAGTCTAAAAACAAGCTCTGGATCTATGAAATCAATACACAGACAGTAATGATAATACAAGGTTTATAGCTAAGAACTATCATAAAATACTTAGTCAGCATATTCTAAATTAAGAATAATTCTATTCGTCCACGGTCCACCCCAATCTATTAATCACCGTAATTATTTTCTATTTTGACTGTGATGGCAAATTATTCTATTCCTGCTAATATGTTTAATATAAAGTAGTTCATCATAAATATGTGATTTTAGCTAGGAAATTTTCTTCGTGAATACATTTTGATTTTCTCAAGGCTTTGTTTATTGATTTAAGATTGTTAAGTTTTGTATTCAGTGAATTTATACCTATTTTATTTACATGTATATGTAGGTTCCCTCATTATTTGGTTTTTGGTAGAGAGAAATGACCTAGTTTGTCTGAGTGGACATTAAACACTCTCTCTCTTTCTCTCTCTCTCTCTCTCCATCCCCACCCAACCTCTTACAATTGGAAACCAAGTTGGAAAATCCTGATGCAGTATCTGGATCAAACCTGGGACCTCCTTGTTATAGGGAGGTGGTGTGTAGATCGAATTGTTAGCATGTGGGTGCTGTATCATAAAGCATGTCATTTAGTCAACTGGCGTGGTTCCGAAGCCCCGGTTGTACGTGGCAATGAGTAGGGTCGTCTGTCAAACCTTGTGGGTTTATTTAGGGTCCTCCAGTTTCCTCCCACTGCTATAGACCCCTACATTCAAGCAAATTAAACCATTGAAATAAAATTAAACCATATTATGTTAGTCCTGAAATGACATATATTGTGTCTAGTGGAGGTTAAACCCCATTTCTCTCTCTCTCTCTCTCTCTCTCTCTATCTCTTTCTCTCTCTTTGTTATAGTACCAGCCCTATACTCGCCTAGCTACTGTAAACTTAAGATCCAGGAACTCTCCAGATAAAGGAGAAGTATAATCTGATCAAACCGCAGACTTTCTGGTTAGTGAGCCACTTCCATACTCACCGAGCCAGATGAAGGAGAAGTGTCATCAGGTTTTTTGAAAGCATACCATGCCTTGTGTACAACATTAGTCTCGTGTTATATCGAAATGTAGCAATAGTTTGGATTTGCATAGCTCAAAAGTTATAGCTCATGTTCTATAAGATTTAGACTGGTTTTTTTATTATTTCAGAAGAAGACTTGATGACCCTGTCTACTAAAATATCGCCAGTCTATGTAAGTAGAAACTTGATAGATTACAGAAAGCTGGGTTAGAGATTTTGTTTCAGATTTATAATGAGACATCGAGGCGTTGACTATCAGCAAGCAAATTATTTAAATAAAATTGAACCACATTAGTCCCAAAATGATCTAGTTTGTACTGTGTGGATGTTAAACTCCATTTCTCCGTCTTGTTATAGGGCTATTCTCTATTATATTTTGGAGAATAAAACAGCTTAATTTTGTGTCAAAAGCCCTTAAAATACGCACCCTAGGGTAAAGCAACTTACTCGGTATACATGATGCATTATCAAACAAATTTAAATTGTCAGTCTTCATCTGGAAATTGAGACTGGTGTCCCAATCTGTATTATATGGGATGGTCCCTGAGAATTGGACATTTAAATAAGAGAAGATCCGCACAGCACAATATTGGCCCTGCTGGTAGTGGTATAAGATGTTAAACCCCATTTCCGTGGTCTTATGACAGTGACCTCTCTCTCTATCTCTCTCTCTTTCTCTCCATATATAATAAAACATGTCTTTATTAATAATCAATATTATCTTACAGGGCGGAAATCTCTACATCGTATTCTCAGATGATGTGTCATTCCCATTAGATGCAGAATTGTATCTCGTATTCGAGGGATCACGTCAGCGTCATGTGACATCATGTGATCTTGTCAACGAGCATACCTTGCATTCCAGGATTCCAGGTAATGACCTATCACTATTCTAATGCCACTTTTATCCTGGAAAGCCCGGATAAGTTTCAATATTAACTTGTCAATATGTCGCCTTTTTATCTTTTTTTGATGGTGTTGAGCTATTTTAAGTTAAACAAGTACCCACCCGCATAAGATCTTCACCCAGTTAACAAGTGGTGTAATTGTGTCCATTGAATGTCAGATAACTGTCACTTGGAACGAAAACAATTAATGTAAAAGTAAAATGATTCTATATTTGTGATCACCCACACATAATACTGTTTTATAGATTAATCCTTGTACTCAACCGAAATAATCCGTTTAAATGGTGTTTCTGATTTTTGAGAATAGGTGTTGCCCTTTAAAGAATAGATCAGTTTACACTATTTAAATAGTTTTCCATAAGAGCATAAATTAGTTTTACACCATTTGAATGGTGTTCCATAAGAGCATAGATTAGTTGTACACCATTTTAATGGTGTTCCATAAGAGCATAGATTAGTTTTTACACCATTTAAATGATGTGTTCCATACTAGAGAATAGATCACTTTTATACCATTTTAATGGTGTTCCATAAGTGCATAGATTAGTTTTACACCATTTTAATGGTGTCCCATAAGAGCATAGATTAGTTTTTACACCATTTAAATGATGTGTTCCATACTAGAGAATAGATCAGTTATTTTTATACCATTTTAATGGTGTTCCATACCAGAGAATAGATAAGTTTTACACCATTTAAATTGTATTCCATACCAGAGAATAGATTAGTTTTACACCATTTTAAGGGTGTTCCATACTAGAGAATATATTAGTTTTACACATGGTGCTTTGTACTAAAGAATCTAAAAGTTTTACACACTTCTGTGTTCTATTGTACAAGTTATTGTAATAACCAAGGCTTGTACAAGTTATTGTAATAACCAAGGCTGTTGTTTCAGTTCTATTTACCAATCTGACTGACACTGACCTGTATGCAATGTTTGATTTTAAGCTTGTGGGGGCTCTGGATCAATACTGCATTGAGGATCTTTTTGTCATTTTTAGTCAAAACATGAATCTATTTATAAATTTTGCAATCTAGATTTGAAGGGTATTAAGATAGGAACATGTCTTCAAGGCCATGTAGACCTTTATTTTCTAAATTGATGTGATAATACCAGAGATTATTGTCCCCCGCCTTTCGAAGAAAGCAGGGGACTATTAAAATGGGTTCATCCGTCCGTCCGTCTGTTCGTCCGTCCACCCGTCTGTCTGTCACACTTTTTGGGACACAATAACTCTCGTTCTAATTGAGCTAGAATGTTCAAACTTGGTGTAGGTGTTTATTATGTCAATACCTTGATGGAGTTCAAAGATGAGCATTTTCTGCGTAGGGTAAGCAGAGATAAGCAATTTGATTGGTCGAGACTTTGGAACACAGTAACTCTCCTTTTAATTTAGGTATAATGTTCACACTTGATGAAGGCATTCATTATGTGAATGACTTTGATGGAGTTTGATGATCAACATTGTCTGCTTAGGGTAAGCAGAGATAAGCAATCTGATTGGTTGATACTTTGGGGAACGACAACTTTGGAACCGGTTCTGGAGTAGGAACCCAGGGGATTCTTTGTTCTGAAGTTGTGTTTTATTTACTTTGGGACCATACTCTATCAGCTGAAACAGAAATATTTGAAATAAACCCACGTACCCGGATCACTAAGGGGGCCTTCTGAAACCAGAAGCCAGGGGATTTTTTGTTCTGAAGGGCACTTTTCAAGTTTGGTTTAGCACTGTGAACATATGTAGTGAAGATTAACCTTGTCCGCAAAGATATGAATTAAGAATTCCCATTCTGATCATCAGCCATCATGGTGCGTCCATTAAGCTAAGTTCTAAACTTGTCCGCGAGTTTAGAAACAATGGCCAGCTAGCTCCCCCACTAATTAGGCGAATGTCTTGACTAAGTTCAATTATTAATATTTTGAGCTACAGCTATATTTTGAAAAAAATAAATGTTCGATTAATTAATATGTGTCATCTTATTATTTTGGGATTTCGGTGGGGGACATCAGCCTCACTGTTGGCTTGTTTAAGTTCTAATTTCCGATCCCTTCCCAAAGCCAAAAATAGGTCTCATTCTGTTGCGTGGTATAAAAATAGTTGTAAAATATGTTATATGTTATAAATCAATATTTTCTGGCTATGGAAATATGGGGGTGTCAGTTGACAGTCTCTTATTTCATGACAAAGCGTGAACTACCAACAAATGTAGCATAAAGTGTTAGCAAATGACTGATAAGAAAACATTGTTCTGAGCTAATCCAGACACAAGAAAGTATAAGTTTTGTCACTGAACCTATTATTCATTTCCACTAGGATCCTAAGGGAAGTTAAACATCACCATGCGCCCTCTGTAAATATTAAAACCGAAAAAGACATTAAATTTTCACAAATTGGCCAAACACTAGGCCCATCCCAAAATATTTTCGATAATCCCTGTTTATTATTACTCATAAATAATTTTAATCTCAGTCAAATTAACTACATGTAGAAATATGGTATTATCAACAAAAAAACCAAGACAATATCTCAATCATTTTTACACTCTGTGTTTTAACGGCCCATTCAGATGGCATAAACAATGAAAGTGGTTGTGGGAGTACTTCAAGGATGTTATACCAGTTTATTCCGGCTTGTTTATAATGAATAACAATTGAGTGCCGCCCTCCGTTACTACCACATACCATCATTCTAATTTCCTCCTGATACTTCACATTTATACACAGTCAATGCCAGTACCGGTACTTCAATTACAGGTTAAAGTGTAGTTGTTAGAATTTGAATTATGTTACAATTTTATACACAAATACTGCTAGTACTTCATCTACCCGGCAGGGTACTAGGGTACTTTTTATTAAAGTTACATTATTCAAGATAATGATAAGAACTATCCATTCTTGCTATAATAGTTCGAAAGTAGATGATGTAAAATGGATATGTTGAACATTTCATTCAAATTACTCTATTGCAAGCAAAGATATTGGCATTTGAAGATTTGGCAGACGTGTGCAATAATTTCCACCATGGTCCTGGTTGATCGAAGCTAAGCCTCGAACCGCTTGGGTCCCCCATATTTGATTGAATCGAAGTATCACTGAAACGTTTTAATCTGTTTGATATCGGAGCAATCAGATGCCATCCAAAGTTGATTAAGGCCTGGATCAGTTAATTAATGTCTAATTAATACTTTAGAAAACATTTCAGGCCCAAAGAAAGACCTGCTATAGGCAGATTTAGCTCTTAACTAATGTAACTTTAAAATATTTTAAAATGTTGAATGCAGTAAAATTTGAATTAAGTTACAGCTTTATACACAGTTGAAGTCAGTACATCATTTACCTGTGCAGGGTACTAAGGTAGTTGTTATAATTGGAATTAGGTTACACAATTAAACAATTCTGAAATGTTGAATGAAGTAAAAAATACATGTTGTAACTTAATTATTAGTACAGCATCACAAATAATGCCATTTAAGAAAGGGTATAATATTATTCTCACCTTTGGTGTCAATAATTAAGAAAAATATTTCAAATGAAGTGAACCTCGACCTTGAGGTCAATCACAACATATGACAGCCTGTGTCGGCTAATCCATCAGGATTGTCAGCTATTGAGAAAGTCTGGGGGTAATTTCCTTCATTGTTGTTAATGGTACGGAATCAAGTTGAAGGTTTTAACTCAGTCTCAGTGGTAATCCATTTAGTGTAATTGATGTCCATGTGCCGCCCGCTATCAACATGCTTTTCACCCATAACTAGCTATGTGACCTATTAGAACATGTATGAAAACTGACAGAGATGTTTTCTCAAGATTGATATTTGTAATGAAATTGGTTAGAAAGCTGTTTAAGCTGTTAGATTAACCTTATTAATAAACCTTCATTCATCCCTTGATAATTTCATTTCTTGTTTTCTTTAGGCCACCACAGTGAGTTTTCTTTTGAATAATCCCAATTCAGATCTTCAAGGTCATTATAAATAAATAGACACTTGAAGCACAAGAAGGATGTTTTATTTTAATTTTCAAAACTTGGAACTAAAAGCTTTTTTTTTTTAAATAAGTCTATTTCGTGAGGAAATAAGAAGTAGTATTAATTATAAGAAAGGAATTGAAATTAGTATGGCCTTACTGCTTCTCATCATTGTTAAACTCAGGGATGGAATTTTATGAAGAAAAAAAAGAATTGTACATCATGAATTAAATAATCTGATTTAACTCAAATTTTCAAGTCAGATATATAGCTTGAGCTGTGGTGGCTCAGTAAGTAAGATGTTGGCTTGTTAACCATGAGGTCCCTTTTTCGAAAATTTATCTTGATTGTCGTCAGTGATGCAGGAAAAGAGGGCCGTTGGAATTCAATATAAAAGTAGGCCATAGCACTGTGATCTGGACAAAGTTTACCTCAGCACTTTGGCCTCTGCCCGTCTTCTTCATTAGTCCAGTTGGACATTAAACTCGAATTTCATTTCATTTCATGTGGTCTAGCTATTTTTAACCTAAATCTGTGAAACTACCAAATCTTTTTAATTTAGTTCCATTATTTTAGACCTGGTTTATCAATTTGTAAAGCTATTTAGATAATTATCGTTAATCAAGTGGCCTATATCCCTACTTCCTGATCATAGTCAATACTAGACTTGATCGATTAGTGCAGTAATTTAGTCATTTTTAACTTGGAAGAGATTTATGGCTATATTTTATACTCTGACAATCAGGACACAGGTGGGCTATTTAGACAGAAATTTCAGTCAAAATCATTGCAGAATAAACATTTCTTTCCTTTAGCAATTAGGCATTGACATAATACTGTATTTTACCCTTTGTTGAACACAAGTGGCGAGATATGCAACCGCTGCCTTCGCTTGTTTGTGTTTAGATGTCAAACATCTTGTTCCCAGGAACCCAATTTAGAGGCCCCGAAACATTCAGGGAATCAACAGACAATTGGTTGAAATGGTCAAAAGTTTAAAAGCGGTCAAATTTTTAAGCCACTTGAGCGAAATTTTCAGACGATTTGTACTAACAGGAAGGAATGTCAGAGATTATAGTTAATTTTCTAGCCTAATGTGTAAAGACCAATCTAAGTCTGTCAATTTGTTAATTTGATTTCATTGTCAATAAAATCATACACAATCGATTCTAAAACTGTGAATCAAATTTTTCTTTTGGAAGAGAAATAGTTTATCTTGCGAAGAGCTACAATTGACACAATTTGTGACAAAGATATCCCTGTTGCAAATATAGATTTTTAGTTTGTTTTATTGGAAATCGATAAGCCGTTGACAAAATTACCTTCTTCATTGCCGACACACCTAACAATCTGAATAAAATTAGTAGCCAATTTCACCAAATTTGGAAGAGTTGACATCCTATAAACTTAGTGAGAGTATAAAATATAACAGGATGATCGAGGAATTATTATAAAAAAAAGTTGTCTCCGAGTTATGATCGATATCGATATGATAAGACATGAGAATCATCTGCATGATTGATTGATTTATAAAATCTTTTGTGAAGAATTCTGAATATCCTTGGCTATTTCTAGTTTCGATCTAAATTTAAACATCAGCTATATAGTTAGAACCCGATATTCATGCTATTTATGTTTAAAGCACCATTTAATGTCTTTTTAAAGAATCGCAGCACGATGGTAAAAAATATATTTCTTGGAGGCTTACGTTTAATTTTAGAATAGTGTTGCTGTATGAAGACAATATAAAGAGTCAAGATCTTATGAAATTTCTGTTGTTTTCGGAATCTTGGTTTAGAATTCTCATTGTGGTCTAAATATACACTAGTCATCGCTAAGTCACTCATCCTGAGTCTGTCTATTTTAGACAATATCTAATTTTTTACAGCTTAATCCATTTAATAGAGAAAACAAAATGTAATCTCGCATTTTTTATCTCCTGGTATTTTTCAGACAATATTAAATTTACCATGCCTTACTCCATGTTAACATATACAGTGGACTCTGTCACATCCGATGTCTGATCACTCCGGATTTCTGTGACATCAGACATGATTTTCATGTCCCGATTTATTTCCCTATTACTTCAGCCAAAAAAGATCTGATAAGTCAGGATTCTGTCAGTTCCGGATTTCGACAACAATCAGCCGTCCCCTCACTATAATTTCCATTGAATCGACACCGCATAATCCGTCCATCAAACGGTGGGTGTGAAGCACCCAATTATCGGTGAGATTAAAATTCAATGGGTGTGAAGCCACAAAAGATTAACAAGTAAACAAGCAATCACCAATCAATTATCTATGAGATTAAAACTCGCTATATACAGCGCCGGTCTGTGTTGATTACTTTGATAATTTTAATCTCTTGGACAACAGTTGTGACAAATACTCAAGAATATCCACAAATTTTCCATTCATTACTTGTGTCAGAAATCTCGGCAGAGGAAAGACGGGTAAAATTAAGAGTGGACCGGTATTTTTAACCTCTATCGGTACGTACGGTGTACCGGTAAAATTTTCAGCTAGTGGAAACACTGATAGCATTCTGGTGATTCGAAGCTACAATATAAAAATACTTCCAGTATTTCCCTTTTTCGAGAAAACTCAGTATTCCGACACGCTGTGCAATCCGACATATTGTAACGATCCCAAACGATGTCGGATGTGACAGAGTCCACTGTACACAAATTCGTTATTGGACTATTAAAATGGGTATGTCTGTCCATCTGTCCGTCCGTCTGTCTGTACAAAAAAAAACCTTCTTATTGAGCTAGAATGTTCAAACCTAGTGTAGGTGTTTATTAGGTCAATGCATTTGAAGATGAACATTTTCTGCTTAGGGTAAGCAGAGATTAGCAATTTGATTGGTTTGATGCTTTGGGACATAACTTTAGTTCTAATTAAGTGAGAGTGATGAAATTTGGTATATAGTTTTATTACATCAATACCTTGACTAAGTTTGATAATGAACATTTTTAGCTCAGGGTAAGCAGAGCGATAAGCACTTTGATTGGTTGAGACTTTGGAACACAATAACTCTCCTTCTAATTGAGCTAGAATGTTCAAACTTGATGTAGACATTCATTAGGAGATTGCCTTGATGAATTCGGTAATAAACATTGTCTGCTCACAGTAAGCAGATATAAGCAATCTGATCAAGTTCGATAATGAGCCTTTTCTGCTCAAAGTTAGCAGAGCGATAAGCAATTTGAGAGTGATGAAATTTGGTCTATAGTTTTATTTCATCAATACCTTGACTAAGTTCGAAAATGATAATTTTCTGCTCAGGGTAAGCAAAGCGATAAGTAATTTGATTGGTTGAGACTTTAGTCTTTAGAACACAATAACTCTCCTTCTAATTCAGGTAGAATGTTCAAACTTGGTGTAGGCATTCATTAGGTGAAGTGATAAACTTTGTAAACAGATATAAGCAATCTGAGAATTTTCTGCTTAGGCTAAGTAGTGAGAGAGACAGACAGAGAGAGAGAGAAATAGGGTTCAATGGCCACTCATTTCGGGACTTAACATGTGGTTCAATTTTATTTCAATAATTTGCTTGCACGTAGGGGTCTTTAGCAGTGGGAGGAAACCGGAGGACCTGGAGAAAACCCACAAGGTTGGACCGGCGACCCTACTCCTTGTCACATACAATTCCACTAAATATCACAGACATGGGATGGCATCGAGTTGATTATGGTCTGGGTAAGTTAATTAACGTTTGGATGCAGGGCGGGCAAGGTCCTGTGTACACATTGGCATGCACGTAAAAGATCTCTTGACAGTTAGAATTTGATATAAGAGTAGGCCTTAGCGCCGCTGTCTGGGCAAATTTCCCTCATAGCACACTGCATGACGTATGCCCGTCTTCATTAGCCCAGTTGGGAGCAGAACGGTAGGACCTTAAACATCATTTCATTTTTTAGTTTAATGGAAACTTTACATAACATTTAAGGCCTAAAAAAGACCTGCATTAGGAATATTTTTTTAGGTCTTGCATAATGCAGGTCTCGCCAATATTTTCAAAGTAGTGATTGTTAAAACTGATAATTAACTTTATTTTCTGGTTGTCATCTAACTAAACAAAGTTAAATATGAAACATAACATTTATACAGATTAATATCACACTATTCTCCATCAATAAGACATCTTCACAACTATATAAATCTAATGTCCATCGGATTACACTAGCTAAACCGCTTTCTTAACAGATATTATATCAATGACCCTAGGCCCCAATACAATACTTATTATTTCACAACTCTACAATCAGTATCCAGTAGACCTGAATTTATATAAATAAAAACCTATGGTCACCATAATGCAGTTACCAAGAATTGATAGCCATACGACCACCAATGAATAAAAATTGCTTCGCATATCACTTTTGTTATTTTCGCAACTTCTGCACTCAGTATCCACTTCCTATAAATCTTATAAAAAAAAAATGGTCACCATGGAACAGCAACTGAGAATTAATGGCCACAGGACCACCAATAAATGAAATATTTAGGATTATGTAGAAGAAATGTTGACGTGCCTTACCAGGTGATTGGTGAAAATCATTAGTTGTTTGTTGGAAGTCTAATGGATCTGAGGTTGAATGATTTATTGTTTAAATAAATAGTAACCCAGATAGAGTGTCTATACCTAATCGTGGGGCTTACTTTTAATTAATGACTGCTTTTGTTAGATTTAGAGAGATCATTAAATCACTGGAACAATATATCGTGGTTAATTGATTGCTGAATGAATAAATCTTATAGCTGTGGAATGAAGAAATTGGGTTTTAACATCCTACTTTCCTGCTCTAACTGGGCTTATAAAAACAGACTTGCATTTTGCTATGAGGAAAATTCCAACTGTCGAAGGATCTTTTATGTGCATGCCAATGTGTAAACAGGAGCTTGCCAGGCCCTCTGTCTTGCACCACTGGCAAATGGGTAACCATGTTGGAAAATCAAGATGAACTTTCTTGTCCAACACTGGGATATAACACTGGACCTCCTTGCTGGCGAGCCAGCCTCTTACTCACTGAACCACCATGGCTCCAACAAATCTTGTACGAAAAAATCATATATGTTCAGCCAACATTTCTTATAGCTGTTGTTCCCAATCTGTCTAAGGACGATAGGTCTGATTAAAAGCCCATCAAAGATTTTAGCAAAGCTAATGCAGGCTTATGTTGACTTTATTTTTTCTGTTGTCTGCAGAGAATACTGAATATTGATGTACTGGTAATTCATCATATCTTTGTAAGTACACCATGAACCATTTGTGTATCCCTTTCAGACACTATACAGGTCAGGGAATTGAAATGGGGTTTAACATCCTACTTTTCTTCTCCTGCCATGCTAAGGGTTGGGAATAAAACTTCACTCAACAGATTGTAATGACAAAAAAGTTTTACAAAATGTCTAATTAGTTTCAACAAACAATTAACAATACATACAGAACCAGAACGTAAGAAAGATGTTGTGGAAACAATTTAATTAGACAAATATGAACGAACTAAAGTCAGCATTTTGACACAATTTGATACAATTGTGTTCTGTTCGTTAAACAATCCAACGATTTAATGAAAGTAAATTCTGTTTAAATGTCTTTTTACATTCTTGTAGCGTTATTACATAGCATCAAACATTCACCGCCTTTATAGAACTAGAACTAATATTTGTCAGGGTATCACACGTGACCGCTATGTTTGCATTGGTCTTCCCGAGGAAAAGCACTAGAGAGACAACACACTTATGTTAAGTATACAGATCATAGTACCTTTTACACAGGGTCATAAATAGATTTCTTCATTTGTGTTTAAATGTTGCTTTCAACTTTTGATGTCTCGAGATATTGCTACAACTTAATGAATGTGTGAAGTATTTGTCAATAGTATGTACAGAATAAAGATAAGATTTGAAAGATTTGAATTTTGGTGGCGTATTCATCAAGCGAGCGATTATTCATAGTATAAATATGAACAAGACATATTCCTAATAGAATAGAGACTTGTCACATTTGGAGATTACAATATTATTATTTAAACGAGTGTTGAGCAATTCAAGTCACATTTTATTTTTATTTGCTGACATGACTCGAAATTCAGTAAAGAATTTGAATAGGAAATATTCCAAAACCCAACTTTAAACAAATAGTTTTATTGGCTGTGTGTATTGATGGGTTATAATATGCATGACAGGGTGAGCTTTCTCTTTATAGAACACCTAGTACATCTTCTCATTAATGTGCCATGGTTCGATCTTCAGGTTAATATGGAGTTGCCAACCTATTTCCCTCTTTTCAGTGCCAGGGGGTTGAAGGGCCTGGAAGGAAGAATCATTTTTTTTAAGATCCCATGACAGTTGCAAAGCGAAATAAAGAGTAGGTTGTGGGCATAATTGCAATCATAACCATCTTTATTTGCCTGGTTTGTTTAGAAAAGTAGGAAATTAACAGCACTTGATTTACTAAGCTTACATTTTTTGTTCTTCTTTTTTTATATCATCTTTCAAATTCTATTTCAAGATCTATAAATAAGTTTTAAACCATTTATTTTATCGAGAAAAACTATAAAAGAATGTTAAGATAAGTATGTGTAGAAATTTGAAAAAATTGAAAATAGCTTTCATTTTGATAGTTTTTTTTTAAATATTTAATATTTAGATATATACGTTCATTGCTTTAACAGCACAGGGAGAATTTTAAAAATAATTTCTGTTTACACACACTTGAATTAAAATGAAATTTTCTGTTAAAATGTACAAATTTAATCGCCAGAAAAAGACTTTTAATTATACATTGTGGGAGATTAGATAATGAGCTGGGAGGTCTCACTATCATAGTTAAGAACTAGATAATGTAAAGGGAATTTGCTGAAATTTTCAGTCAAATTGATCCACTTTGAACCAAAAATTTAGCGATTGAATATTTTCGAACTAGCCTTGATATTCATTATTAAAGTCTGTTCGATACAAAAACATAGTCACAATTATCCATTTCATGATTTAATCATTAATGAAAGTTGAGCAGCAAATCGGATCCTAATCCAGTAAATATCTTAGGCTAGTGATGACATCGAGAGATGATTATGGTCTTGATAAGTTTATTAATGTGTCATTAATAATTTAGATAACATTTCAGGCCGAAAGAAAGACCTGCAATTGGCAGATTTAGCTCTTGCATAATGCATGTTTAAGTAATGTGTACTACCCCATATAATTGTTTTTCTCATTCAGTTACTAAATGCTGCTTAAACAATAAATTAAATCTTTTTCATAATTGCAAATATTATTTTACATCAGGTGCTTAAACTATGACACTTGAACTGAATAGACAGATAAAACAGTGAAAAGTTATTTGCAGAAATGATTTTATACTTGAGTTGGAAAAATGTTACATAACAAACAAATTCTTCTTCTAAACACTGACTGACTGGATTGATATTTGACAAATCATAGCTATGATATTTTCAGTATCCGGTTGACATGATATGGAAGCTATTAAATGTTAAATTCTTAAATTCATTTTTGTGAAATTATCAAATTGGACTACCAGTATTATTATTCATGCAAAGGAATGTTACTGGATTGATATTTGACAAATTATATGGCTATGTGAATTTCATGATACTTTCAGTATTTGACTTACATTATTTTGACGACAATAGTGCTTAAGTTTTAATTCTAAAATTTCATTTTTGTGAAATTATTGAATTGGGTTGCCGGTAATATTCTTCATGCAATGGAGGGGGTTTGGATTGATATTTGAATTTAATTAAAGGTGAATTGCATTATATTTTCAGTATTTGACCGCTATTAGATCTTGACTTAAAATTCTAACTTTCATGTTGGTGAAAATTTCAAATTTGACCAATTTTGTTCCTGCAGTGAAATATATGAAAAGAAGATGATTTTAGATAATTCAGCATTTCAAGTTCATGCCCTAGTACTAGTAGGGGGGGGGGTATTTAAAAAAAAAAGAACCTTTACTAGGAATAGGAAGCTATTCTGTAACACCTTAAAGACTCTGAAAAACCGGGCGTGGTAAATCGTGATGTTTCGTCTCAGCCAGCACCTATGACTAAGGACTTTCATGTCTAGCGGCAAGGGACCATACTGTTCAACTACCGCGGCAACCCTAAATACCCAAAATAGTCAAGTCATTGTGATAAAAAATTTCGAAATAGGAGAAGTAGATACTGGATATTTAGTCCTATTGATTGATTGTTTGAACAAAAAATGATGGTTCCAATCTCCACCTCAAGTATTTCTTGGCCCACACTGGCAAGTGCCTTTACTGCTCGACCACCCTGGCGTATCCTAAATACTAAAATAGTCAAGTCATTGTGATAGAGAATTTAGAAATTAAAGATGTGTGTAGTTGTTCCTATTGATTGATGGTTTATGCAAACAATGGTGGTTCCAATCTCAGCGACACATATTGATCTAAAGGTACATTAGTTGGCCAGCTTTAGATATATTGGTTGTCAATAAAGTTTTATTTGTAAGCCTTGTATCACATGAAAATAAGCCAACTGGACATTCCTTACTATTCTTCTTTTGTTTACAATTTGGCAATTAAAATCAATTTCCAAGCCAATTGGAAGAATGTTTTCTCCGTTGTTCCCATAGGAAAAGCTTCACATGGTTTTGTATTTTATTGCAAGATAAAAAGTTATAATGTTGGATTTATCAAATTTACACAGGTATATAAAGTATTTTAATGCTCTAGATTTATGAAATGAAATAAAATTGGGTTTAGCGTCCGATCAGACAAAGAAGTAAGATCACATTGGTTCGTATGTAAAAGACTGCTTGACCAGCTGTAGTGCAACTGTGCAGATGAAATTTCCATAATGGCACACTGTATCGCGGCATATGCCAGTCTTGTAGCCTGGTTGATGAAGAACAGTAAGATGTTAAATCATTTTATTTCCAATGGATATTTGATTATTTATTAATTTATTAATAACAAGTTTAATGTTAACTTGATATCTGGCATTGTTGAGACCAAGAGAGTGGTTGGTACAGAACAGTAGCATGTTAAATCCCATTTTTCACCCTTAATTGTCAGTGGTGCAGGTCAAGGGGCCTGGCAAGAAACAATAATCTAATTGTCCAGATAGGACAAAAAAAACAACTAAGGGTCCCGTTAGCATGCAAGGAACAGTATCTAGCCATTCTTAGGGGAGGAAAAACAAGGTTCTGTGTCCCGTTGACAATTGGTTGGAATTCAAAATAAGAGTAGACCTCTGCACAGCTGCTTGGGCAAAATGTTCCCTTACCTTGTCGTCGTATCTGGGTTTAACGTCCACTTCCACCTAAAGTGATATCGTAGACAATCTCTTACCTCACTGTATTCCCGTCTTTATTATACAGGTTGGGGTAGATTTAACTGCTTAGTCAAATCAGACATTTTTTAATCAACCAAAATAGATCTACAGACCTTTAAAATCTATGAACTGTCAAATAGTAGTTTTATGTAATCGTCCGTCTACATGTACCGTCTTCGTTAGACCACTCAGTACAGAAAAGTCTGCGTACGTAGGCATGTACGTAACGTTTTATTAATAAAAAATATTAATTGTTGTAATAGAAACCTGTCATTATATGAGTCGCTGAAGAAAGCTTATACGAAAGTAAATTGTGAATGTCTAGCTATTTGTCTGATAAGGTAATGAGATTGGAAAAGATTTGTTATAAGAAACTACCTACTGTAATCCACAGGGAAATCAGCAGAAAGAACTTGGATATGTATGTGTAGTTAGTACTGTGTTAATGAAGAACGATGGAAATACATTATCACAATCTTAAATTGGTCTGTACTGTTAGTTCTGGTTGTTTTTAACTTCTTCAGGTACATGTAGAAATGTGATAGACATCTCATGTTGTTAATTTTATGTAGATTTCATGTCTTATTCACACACAACATAATTCTATGAAATACAATTTATTACTGAATGACATTTCTACTAGGATTCTGTAGTCTTTATCAAATGAGACCCAATTATGTGGAATACAATTACTGTTTATTAAGTGACATTTCGTCCATGATCTTATTTTTATCAAGCATAGAGAATGAATATGGAATCATAATCGAAACATCATCTCAGTAGTAAACAGTATTGTTTGTTGTGTCTGTCTATAACTGTGTAGTTTTCCTGTATTTTTTAGTTGCTGATCCTGTTCATGCATTTTTCAGCAAATATCTTATTTTTCACAAGTTAAAATGTATACCCAAGTTGACATTTTAACATTTAATTAAAGATACATTATTCAAGAGCAAAATTTGTTTATTAATTGCAGGTCTTTATTTAAGTCTTCAGTGTTTTATGAATTATTAATTAGACATTTATTAACACGACAAGACCATTATTAACTTTGATACCATCTGATGGGTCCAGTTTTTAACAGATTAGAATTCGATCTGTGGTTCAACGGCTGTTGATGAATAACTGTAAAAATGGATAATCAAGACTTTGTTTATTATCATACATGTACATTTCTTGACGGAAGTAATTAGTCTGAAATTTTCCACATATTTAGCATTTAACTATAATAGCAAGAACTGTCCGATCTTTATCTAATCTTCCATAATGCCACTTAAAGAAATTTTGAAGTGATATTTCTGTTAAAGATTCGACTTACAAAGGATTTAAAATCACTAAAATAGCCATCAGCAGCTTTATTAAATTTCAGTTTTTAGACAGTTTGAACTTTGAAGTTGTATGAAGAGAGTATATTTTATCCCAAGAGAAGTATTTAGGAGACTTTTTCATCATCACATAAAATATTCATATCCTTTCTTTTTTAAGCTGTCTACTGTAACTTTAAAGTTTCAGATTTCACAGGATAACTGTTGGTAAAAGTGGGTTTCAATGCCATACTATATTGATTTCCATTCCAACTACCAAGGCTTCTTTTTCGTGCATGCCAATGTGTACATGTACATGGGACCTTGGTTTTTCGTGTCATCCAAATGTGTAGGTTCAATCAGGACTATTATGTATTACTATACAGATTTCATAGTCTCGCCATTCACAAACTGTTCTCCGAAGCGTTATACATGTACAATACAATCATTCCATTTTTTAAAAAAATTTAAAATAGATAAATAATAATGTAAAATATGATAATTATATGGTGTTTAACGTCCACAGACTAGGTAATTTTAGACACAATTTATTCAATAATTACCTTAATCTAAAATTTTCAAATTCAATTATTGAGCCATTCGGAGGTGCAACTTATGTATTTTTATGATGATATTTAAAATATTGAGCCTTCGTACATGCAAAAGATTTGCACAATGGGAGTTAGGTGTATGTGTTTTGTAAATATTTAGTCATTCGGAAGAGATCACTACACATGAAGATTTGCTCATTGGAATTTTGTACAGGCGTTATATGATGTTATTCAAAATATTGAACCATTCGAAAATCGTCAGTAGATTTGCTCAGTGGGAGTTACATGTTTTGTACATATTCAAAGTACTGAGCCTTCAGAAATGATCACTAGATCTTCTCAACGGGATCTACATATTTTATATTCAAAATTAATTACATCTATTTTCTGGGTTGTGAATAAATCACCAGATATCTGACTTTAATTAGAAGAGAGGGAGTACACCCTCATTTCATTCATTCATTCTAATTGTAAGATTGATAGCCATAGACTCTCGATAATGGATTAAACCAAATAATGGAAATCATTTATTGCTTCTGAATCAAGTCGATCGAGATCTGTTCAAAAGATTTCCAGGGCTTAACGTAAATGGACAAAATATGTGTGACGTCAATAATTGCCTTGAATCTTAAGAGTCAATTTGATCAGAGTAAACATGAATCAGCTTGTTGGGATAACAAGTTCCGTATTCCACAAGTACTTGCAAAAGTTTTATGGATAAATAATAACTGGACGCTGTGTTTTTAAAGGTAGGACTAGATTTTTTAAATATCTTTTTTTTGTAAGGATTAAAGAGTGACCTGTCTGATATTTTGTGTGAAGTGTATCAGATTTTTTTTACAATGTTCTTTTATTCTGGGGTTAAGTTTAAATTATAAAAATTGGAGATGTGACTCAATACACATTATGTCACGATTGCCAAATCTAAAAATAATTTCATCTGAATAAGTTAAATCAAATAAAAAGGAGTTTAGCGCCCTACTGTTCTGCTCTGACTGGACAAGTTAATGGATGGATAATAACTTGAGCTTAGTCTGTGTGTCTGGGTATTGTTCTTGGAGCATAAATTGTTCATGATATTTACAGGATATTTTGTACACACATGACTATTAAAGCCCCAATAACACTCTTGTTGGAAGTAAATAATTTGTCCCAATCTTTATTCTGGTCAACAAATTGTACTATTTTACAATACTACAATTAATAAATGACACAAATTTCATCCTAACCCACCTAATTTTGAAAATTAGAAAAAATCAACTACATGCCGTAACATGGTTTGAAAAGCCTTACGTAAGCACTTTCAAATACAACTTGGATTTAAACATATTTTAGAGCCCTCTGGACAGGTAAGATAGGTTGTAATGGATAATTTACACAACAGGTAGGACACTTAAACATCTAGTAGTTAGAATAAGACTAATTTTTTTTTCTGGACCTGTCAAGCCAGCAAGAGTGTTATTGTCCCTTTAAAGTATTGTAGTTGTGCCTCCCTTTGCTAATTAAATATATTTTTCGGATTTAATTACTTTCCATAGAAATAGAATTTACTTAAATTTGAACTCAAAACATCATTTAAATGGGCATTATAGGAGATTAGATAAAGAGTTCATGGTTCTCACTATAATAGTAAAAAATAGATAACTTAAACAGAATATGCTGAAAATTACAGTCAAATTGATCCACTCTGAACCAAGATATTTTAGGCTAGCCACGATCATCATTACTAAAGTCGGTATGATAAAAAAAATCTTGATTATCAATTTTCATGTTTAATTATTTTTCCAAAAATGTAATCCAATCCTCTAAATATCGCACGCTAGCGATGGCATCGAGAGTTGATTATGGTCTGGATAAGTTATTAAATGTCTAATTAATAATTTAGATAGCATTTCAGGTCAAAAGAAAGATCTGCAATAGGCAGATTTACCTCTAGCAATAATGTATTTCTAAGGAAGGGTAGTTAAATGGTCCCTTTCATTTCCTTCCATCAGTTTGTTTTTCCAGAAAATTTCTCTCAAACTATTCCAAAAGAAATTTTGTATACACATTAATCTATATCTGTGCCTCAATCAAAGAATCAACAAACATATCTGATTATAGAGTAAAATGTCATTTATTATATATAAACATAAAAATGACTGTAACAAAAAAAAAGAAAGCATTAATCAACTGAGAATTATACATAAGTAATAATTAAAATGTAAGCCACCATGAATCCTGTTGGGCTAAATTAGAGCCCCCATTTATGCCAAAAGCATCCACAGCGTAGGATGTCTACTCCAACTAAGGACAAATTTCTCTTGAACTGTTCCCAAAGAAAGTTTTTATACACATTAATCTATATCTGTGCCTTTTGTTAATCAGAAATTTCTCCAATTTAATCATTTCTTGGTTTCCATGGGAACAAATTTGACTTAGTTTTTAATATATAAGGACGCAGGATGATTATGACTAAGCCTTTCTGTTCTAATCAGTATAGCAATTAGGACAGAATCTGCCATGTTTATTGGTGTTTTGACTGATAAAGTTTGAAATAATAGTCAACCAACAAGACCAGTTCTGTTATGTATTTATTCAATGTCTGACTTCTTATCAAATTGCATCCCGAAATACCCATTCATGTTTCAAGAATAGACCTACTAAGTTTACATAAGACAGAGAATATGATTTTGTTTGAATTAATGGCGTAGTTTACTATGTGATGTTTGCGTAAACTGGAATAGTTCTTTGTGGTCATTAATGGATGTTTAAGAAAGGGTAATTGTTATTTAGAATAAGCTTATTCAAAATGGTAAAAAGAATGAAAACATTGTTTAACATGTAGTGAAGCTTATGGAGACTTGGTTGGTGCAAGCATCTTCCGAGGGTCCATAGGGTTTCAGCGGTCTTTCGACCCTGATTGAAAACAAAATGGTCTTTTGCATCCAATGAGAAAAATGTTCCGGTGAATGACGCTATTTTTTTCCCCCATCATGTCACATATTCTTCAGTGATGAGGCGGGGGGGGGGGGGGGGGTGCAAGGAAACCAGTTGATCTGAGGGCCCAGAGCTACCTAGTCAGCCACAGAACATAACCGTCAATAGCAAAACATATCCAAACTATTATTATTAATTATTATAAAAAAAATTGCTGATAACAAAGTGACTGCATTCATAGGTACATACATGTACATGTATTATTAAGACTCTATTTTGTATTATTTTGTTTCATTTTAATTTCTCACAAAAGTGAACCACGCTAACTAAGGACTGTACCATTTGATCACTGATGAATTTTACTGTGGAGATGTGGTCTAAATCATTCCCTTAGTTGATTTGTATGTCATTACATTAGGCCAGCCTCCATTGTGGTTGTCGTCATGTAGTTGCCAAGACAAACATCTGATATGGGAGCAAGAAAGAGAAATGGGATTTGATGTCCACCTGACACAAACTAGGTCATTTTGGCTCTTACATATAGTTCACTTGCTTGTAGGGTTCTTTAGTTGTTGGAGGGAAACTGGAGGACCCAGAGAAAACCCATTAGGATAGACAGGCAATCCCTACTTCTTGTAACATACAAATGGGGAATCGAAACCACGCCACTTGACTCAATAGAGACTACATGATCTACTATTACACTCATGTTAAACCAATCAGCCACCCAACCCACAAGATCATTTACATATTGTTGAAAAATAATTAGCCAGATTCATGAATATTAATTAGTAACAAGTGACATTGGGTTGCATGATCTGACATGATTGAGTAAGTATGCAGTTGTACAATGTCTTTGAACTGGTACCATCGACATGGTGAATAGTTGAGGGCTATTAAATATTTAAATCAGCGATTTTTAGTCATATTCACCGCGATATGCAGTTGTTTTTGGATAAATGGCTAGATAACCCTAGTTGAGAAATATCATCCAGTAATAAAAGTTGTATTCAGTATAATTGTCTTCGATATCCATTTTAATTACTAAATGCCATTGAAACAGGTTACATAGGATTTTATTAGCTAATACAGATGTAGATGTTAAAATGTATTCAAAAGAAAATTTAATTTTTATTTACACTAAACATTGCCAGCTTCATTAATCAAGACTGTAAATTATCATTGAGCGCTAACTCACTAATCAGGGGAGTGGACAAAGAGTCTGAAAAGGATCGCTGTCTCGTGTCTGAATGGGATAAAAAAAAAACAACACATAAGATTCTGTGCACTTAAAGAACCCTTGAGGTTTTGAATTTGAAGAAACCCTACTGTCCAGACAGAATTTACCTCATACATGTAGCACACTGCATGTCGCACACTGCATGTCGTTTGCCTGTCTTTATTAGCCCAGTCAGTGTAGAAAAGTAGGATGTTAATACCCATTTCATTTGAGTTGTGTCAAAAGTAAATTAGTTTCATCTTTTAATCATTCCAGGATCACTTAGTCAAGAATGGTTTAATGAAAACGGACATATTTTTTTTAGATTAACTCAATTACAAAATAGCTATTTTTAACACTCATTGATTAATAAATCTGTGTTCGGTGTACATTCGAGTAGACTATGACGTGGAGCGATGAATTAATTAATGGAAATGTTACATGGTATATTATATTATATTGGTTATATTGATCAACTAAAGTTATTACATGTATAGTTAAATAAACGGTTTTTATTCTCTTAGGTTAGACTCCATTTAAAGCACTAATTAAATAATTAGGTCACTTGCTTAGCTACAGTTTGTTTTTGTTTGCTTTTCTCTGCTTTGAAACGCAATGGCCAAATGTTTAGCTTGTGTTATCATAGTCTGTCATTGAGTCAACTAGCATGGTTTTTATTCCCTGGTGCGTAATACAGAGTAGGGTCACCTGTCCAATCTCGTGGGTTTTCTCCAGGTCCTCTGGTTTCCTCTGACTGCTATAGACTTCTACACGCAAGTGAAATTTTGAAATAAAATTGAGCCATATGTTAGTCCCAAATGACCTAGTTTGTGTTGAGTGGACGTTAAACCCCATTTCTGTCTCTCTCTCTTTCTCTCTAAAATCAAATCAGTGCAGCAAAGTCAGACATTTAATTAATAGCAGTATGTAGTAATTCATATTTGATGAATTATAAGATTGAAAAACTGTAACAAAAAATAAGTGAAGTGTGCTGTAAATTGTTTGTCAGTCAGATAAATGAGCAGCGGCAAGTTCTGTTTGGAAATAGAATAATCGATATATTGCCTTCTAATCTGGGGCCTGTTTCACAAAATTTTAACTAAGATAAAATTCAAATTTTAGTGATTTGATTGGACAATATTAGATTGATTTTTGTTCTTAGCTAATCAAAATTGAAGTATCTAATATAATTTGGATTTTAAAATTTCGTGAAGCAGGGCCCTGATTAAATGGTCAAGAAATTGAGATGTATTAGATTTAATAATTTACTTGCTTTAGGAGGGGGAGGAGGAGAAATGGATTTAACTAGACACAAACCAGGTCATTTAGGGACTAGAATTGTGTTTCAATAATTGGCTTGCTCATAGGGGTCTTAGTCTTAGCAGTGAAGAAATAATGACTGTGATCTATCCAAATAAAAACAACTGTATGTTAGTATCAAAATGATAGGTAAAATGTTGAAACTTACAACTAGATCTGGGTTGGATGGCTGAATAGTTGGGATGTAATGTATGCACTGTATCGTAAAGGGCTTTAGCAGTGGGCGAAAACCGGAGAACGCAAAGAAAACTCACTTGGTTGGACAGGCGACCCTACTCTTTGTCACATACAATTGGGGAATTGAAACCGCACCAGTTGACTCAATGACAAATCTAATGATACAACACGCATGCGCTAACCATTCGGCCATTCAACCGATAGAATAGAGTTTTACCTGTATGATCATTCTCCAGATACATGTAGTCTCCTTTTCACACCCACTGTCCAAAACAAAAAAAACGTGTTGATTATTACTTAGTGCTTTTTTCTTTGTGCAAAATAATCTTTTACAAAGAATTGTTGACATTATCCCAATGTTTATTTAAATTTTTAAGTGTTTTAACAGATAATAGCTGTAAATTTGATTGTTTAAAGGTTAAATTCTAAAATGTTTATTATTACGTAATCTTATTCCTTTGTGTAATTCTTTCTATATCACTTTTACCCTCTTTCTTGTAACACCTTTGATCTGAAGAACCAATTAACCTGGTCCATGTGACAATAGGTTCTGTCGGGTTAAAATCAGGTACAGGTAACTTAGTCAACCAGGGGTGGGTGGTCTGTAAGTGGCAAAGAGTAGGGTCGCCTATCAAACCCTGTGGGTTTTCTCTTGGTATCTGCCACTGGTAAATAATCCCAAACACAAGCAAATTATTGAAATAAAATTAGTCCCTAAATGACCTGGTTTGTGTTGAGTGGACATTAAACCCCATTTCACATTAGGCAATTGAGTTACCTTTATTATCGGGAGGTGGGAACTCGTTCGTTGTAAAGGGCTGAAATACTTGACCAGTGATCTATCATTTTATAACACCTTATCACTACTACCCTAATATCATTCCATTCTAACCTTCAATTGATTTTAACCTCTTTTCATTTTCAGCTCACGCAAAGCCAGAGAGTGTGGAATTGACGATATATCGAGTCGTACAGAGGTCCTGTCATTTTATAGCTAGTGTGCCTTTCTATTATCAGTATGACACGGCCTATTTTATGGTCCAATTTCTACTGGATAGTGTTTACAATACCCAATCATTAGATAATTTAGAACTTGTACGATCGGACAGATTTGATTTAGCAAATGAAGAACGAACAACGTTAGATGAGAGATTAGTGTTAGCATTTCGTTACATACCTTTTCCTGTCGGTTGGAATATTCTTGGCTATGAACCAGGTATGTTCAATATATATATATATTTTTGTCCCCTTTTCGAAGCAAGCAGGTGACTATCAAAATGAGTATGTCTGTCTATCTGTCACTTTTTGGGACAAAATAACTCTGCTCCTAATTAAGTTTTCCAACTTGGTGAAGGTGTTTTTTTAGAAAATGCTTTGACTGAGTTTGATGATGAATTTTTTCTGCACAAGTTAACCAGAGATACGCAATTTGATTGGCCAACCCTTGGGAACACAATAACTTTGCTTCTAATTAATTCAGATTAAAGAAACTTGGTTTATAGTTTCATTACATCAGTACCTTGACTAAGTATAATGTTTGGGGACAACTTAACTTTGATTCAAATTCAGTGAAAGTGGTGAAACTTGGTGTATAATTTCATTACATCAAACCCCATTTCAATGTTATTAAAATTTTAATATTAACTTTAAACTCTGAAATAAAGACCTTCTAGATCATTACCGAATCAAAAGTAAGACTTGTAGGTAAAAAACTTGTTAAAAAATATTTCTATTTTTGGTGTACAACTTAACTTTGATTCAAATTCAGTGAAAGTGGTGAAACTTGGTGTATAATTTCATTTCATCAAACCCCATTTCAATGCTAATAAAATTTTAATATTAACTTTAAACTTTGAAATAAAGACCTTCTAGATCATTACCGAATCAAAAGTAAAACTTGTAGGTAAAAAACTTGTTAAAAAATATTTCTATTTTTGGTGTACATTATAAATCCATTATAGAAATAACCAATTGTAACCCCAAAAAATTCAATTTTTATCCAATTCTATATTTGGCTTCTGATGGTTTTGCTTGAAATGTCAGCGTGAGAAATAGCTTTCTACAAGTAATTGATTTATAATTGGTCACTTATAATAATAATAATAATATAAAAATACAAATAAAATATTCCAAAAATAAACACCTGTTAAACAAGATGTGAAAGCCTACCACCAGGTACATTGATTTGTGTTTTTGTTCTCTATACGAATGTTTCAAATATTTATATTCTTTCTTTTGCATCCACCCACATTCTGGCTGAGTGAATGGCTATATAACGCAAAGTGAAACATTCTAACCCTGTGTATATAAATAAAATCGAAGATGTATGTACATGTATGTGCTATCCACCCCCACATATGTGGTATTAAATTAGCCTGTATGGTCCCTTGAATGTTTCAGGACATAGTTTGTGGGCCAGGCAAATTGCGCTTTGTCCCCGCTCTCTCCCCCAGTAGCGGATTAAGCTCCACTAAGGCCTGAGGCGGCAGTTGCTGGGGGGCCTATTGGGTCTATTTAAAATGGCTTTGGCCTAATTAATTTCGGGTCAGGGCCTATGTTGATTCCCGTTGGGCTTAAACCCTGCCCCCTAACATTCATTGTCTATGCGTTTTTAATCGTATCAGACAAGTCCAATTTTTTTATTTTTTACAAAATCTTTGGGCCTGAGGCTGCAGCCTCATCAGCCTCAATGATAATCCGCTACTGCTCTCCCCGCTCTCTACCCCATATGGGGTATCAAATTAATTAGCATGACCACATAAATGTTTTAGGCCATGAGATTTGGACCCCAGGCCAATGGGCCCCTGACGAAGCTGGGTATCTTGATAGTTATTAATATAAGGCATAGTGACACTGACCCGGCATATTGTCAATACAAGGCATAGTAAAACACATACTGACCCTGTATATTATTAAGGGGTTTGGGTTGGTGGTTGTCATTGAGTCAACTGACGTGGTTTCCATTTTCTGGTTGTATGTGACAAGGAGTAGGGTTGCCTGTCCAACTACCATTCTCCAGGTCCTTCGGTTTCCTCCCACTGCTAAAGATCCCCACATGTACTTGCAAGCAAATTGTTTTGAAATAAAGTTGAACCATGTTAGTCCCTAGTTTGTGTTCAGTGGACGTTACCCCCACCCCCCTCTCTCTGATATTATTAATATAAGGCATGGTAAAACACATACTGACCCTGTGTATCTTTAATATAAGGCATGGTATAGCAAATATACTGATCCTGTGTATTATTAATATAAGGTAAATGAGTGTAATAGATAGTGATATTACTATAAACTACTTTCAGATATAAAACAAGTGGAGAGGGAAACATTATTACATTTTACTGCTAGATTAGGTCTATTTCAAGTAGCCTTATTTCTATTGGCTAAACCTGGAAGTCATATATGTGTGCAATTATTGAATAAAGAAGGATATACACCAGCCGATGTTGCGGCTAAGAATGGTTTTCAGGAATTAGTGGAACTACTTTCAAGGTAAGAACCTTTCAATTGACCAATGAATTTCATTGTCTTCTTGTTGAAACAGATTAGAATCCAATTCCATATTTCTTTTAATAACTATCTTATTGTAAACTTTTCAGAATATCATTACATTATAGGAAAGGATCATTTTCATCCTATCCTCTTAGTATTTAAGAATCTGATTCTACATTTGTTATCTTATTGTTCACTATAAACCTTGAATTATTTGATTAAAAACCAGAATCTTTTTTTTTGTAAGACGTTAGAAATGTTGTTCAATTTACACGTGAAAAGTTATTTTAATGAAATTGAAATAATGCCCTAGAAATTTGATTATTTCAACATTTATGAGCCCATGTAAAACTTCATTCTGACCGCTTACTGAATTTTATCCCGAACATTTTCTGTTTTGACTAAGTTTCTTTCAAAAAGATAAATGTGCAATTAATTAATATGTGTCATTTATTTATTTTGGGATTGTGACATGAGATATCGTTCTCACTGTTGACTTGTTGTATTTACATAGAATTGTGACCTGTGTACCGGTATTTCCAAGTTAATTAGTAAATACCATGGAAACAGTTTTGTATTATGGATAAATATGTAATCCTAGAAATATATACAGTCCAATGTCGTGGGTTTACCCCGGGTCCTCCAGTTTCCTCCCACTGCTAAAGACCCCTACGTGCAAGCAAATTATTAAAATAAAATTAAAACCATATGTTAGTCCCAAAATGACCTAGTTTGTGTCGAGTGGACGATAAACCCCATTTCTCTCTTACTCTCTCTCTCTCTAGACTACATTTAAAAATTAAGTTTATGAACTTCTTGAACCAAATTATATATGGCAATTCTAAGCAGTTTAATAAAATAAAACCAAGTTCGAACAATCCAAACCATCAGACAAAATTCGAAGTCCTAAAAACGGTATAGGCAAAAATTTGTTATATGGCAAAATAGTGTAATCTATAATGATAAAGTTTTTTGAAGCCCGATTGAGACGTAGTATATTCACGATCGTAAATGTTCTCTATGAAAATCATTAATCTTCAATTTACTGGCTACGACCACCTCATTAAATCACAACTAACCACTAATCTCCAGCGGAAATTGAGCTGCAGTCCTTATTTTCTCCTTCATTCATCCTTGATAGGGAGTAGCGACAGTATATTTTTTATGAGCATTTCAACTTCATCAATTGAGAATTTGCCTGTCCATTAATTCTGCAGACTCTTAATCAGTTAGAGGGTGATTAGAAGATCAAGTATTCTTAAATGCAAGCTTTGGATCATAAGATCTGTCATTGAGTCAAGCAGGATTAATTTTAAACTTCTTTGTATAGCTTATAAATGCTTTAATGGAACAGCATATATTTATCTAAGTCGCCTGCTAACAAACTACAAACTACATAGAACTCTCAGATCTCAGAATGAATACCTTTTAACTGTACCGACCTATAAACTTAAATCATTTGGACACGGAGCTTTCTCCTACATTGTATTAACCCTGTGGAACTCTCTTCCTTTTAATTAAGAATTGCAAGAGCTTGGAATCTTTCAAGTTACAATTAAAGACACACTTATTTACTCTATAATACAAACTTATAATTATATATGAAGAGCTGACAATTGCACCATGAGCATACACGGATGGAATGTACGCATTATAAATACACACTATTATTATTATTATTATCCCAACCTTGTACATGACATGGATTAGGGTCACATGTCTAACCTCGTGAGTTTTCTCCAGGTTTCATCCCACTGTTAAAGACCTGTTTAAACAAACAAATTATTGAATAAAAATTGAATCATGTGTTAGTCCCAAGGAAGTGAGTGATAAGAGGGACTTGTCTTATCGTCTTATCAGATGGAATTGTTTTATTGTCCCATCTGAAGGATTTATTTTACTGTCCTGATAAGGAACAGTGTCTACTCATTCGAATGGAACGGATAAACAGAGGTCCCATCCACACATTGGCGTGCACTTAAAGAACCTTCTACAGTTGGAATTTTAAATGAGAGTAGGCTGTAGTTCCATTGTTCAAACAAATTTCCCTCATTGCACGATGTATGCCATATCCCCTCTTCATTGGTCAATTCGGTGCAGAAAAGTAGGACATCAAACCCCATTTCATTTCATGAAATACTTATAAATATACCTCATAAAAAATAACTGTTCAAGATAAAAGATTATTTCACTTAAACATTTCCTGAATTTTTTTTAATGTGTGAATTTATGGCAAGTCTGATGTGAAATTAATAGTTAAATAATGTTCAGGTTTTAATACTGAAGCTGATCTTTCTCTTTGATGATCGTTTTCCTTTTTAAATCAAAAGAATATAAATAATACATATAATATAGTTCATATATATGTGAACTAGTTGAGGATAAACTGGTTTTGTCGTTAATATTTTAGTATTTTGATTAACAGGTGAAATACTGGTATTTATATACATTAAAGGTAGATCTATATCTTATAAAGGTTTCGTGATATTTTAAATAACTTTGACTATTAGAAACGGTTGTGTTTTCAACATGCAGTTTCAATATTGATTCCCAATTTCCCCCTATTTCATTATTCATTCAACTGATAGGATCTGTAAGTGCTGATTGATCATGTGATCTATTTGGAAGGAATTGTCTTATTGCGTGATCAGAAGGTCATATTGTCCCATCTGAAGGATTATTTCTGATTTTCCTATCTTATTGTATCATATGAAGGACTTGTCTTATTGTAATGTCAGAATGACTTGTCTTATTTTATCATCTGAAGGATTCGTGTTTTTGTCACAAAAGAAGGATTTTTCTCATTGTGCCATTAGAACAATCTGATTGCGATACAGATATTTGTTTCGTTTCGTTTTTATATTTTTGATGGCCTCTAATACATGAAGATCTGACCAGTTGTAGTGGGTGGGGGGGGGGGCATCATGCAGTGAATATATGATAAAAGTTTATCTTAACATTGTTTGACATGATGTGCAGGTAACATAGATAAGATAGAAAATTATTATATATGAAACGGAGCTAAAGGTATTGTTTGTAATTTGATCATTCTGATTTGATGACAGGCTATTGATTTTTACCTACAGTACTGGCTAATGTAGCTAGATATTATTAATATACATGATTACTTATTATGTAGGTTGTAATTGTAATATACTCTAGATGTATATTAATATGGGCAGGGTCTATATTATTAATAAGTACATATACTAGAAGTAAAAGGTAGGTTATAGAGAGAGAGATAGAGAAAGAGATTCAACCTCCACTCGGCACAAACTAGGTGTTCTTTTGTTTCAATAATTTGATTTTGTGCCCAGGATTTTAGCAGTGTAAGGTAACTAGAGCACCCAAAGAAAACCCGCGAGGTTGGATAGGTTACCCTACTAATATTGAACTTTAAAATTTATATAGAGAAAGGTAAGTGTTTACAAACAACAAACAAGTCTAAGACATTTTCAGTCTTGTGTACAGACTTTGGTGCTTGTCTTCAGACACAGATTTAAAGAAGGGGAGGGGGGCTCAGTGCTATCGCCAGTATTTTGGTTGACATTCTTTGTGGGATGAGAATGTGGACGGTGCTCTAGATTGAGATTCCCATCCTGTAGGTTTTGTTTATTTTGTGTATTTTTGTCAGAATTTGTATTGAGAAAGCAAATATATACAGGTTATGTTAGGAGCTTTTCCTTTGATTTTGTTAGTTTTGTTGGATATGTTTATTTTCTAAATTTTTATTGATATTTCTGATATGTAATTTAGAACAATGTTCAAAACCTCAAGTTTGGTGCCTAATACAAAAACAAATAGAACATCGAACCCCATTTCATTTTCCCCTAACTGGTGAGGTCCCAGTGTTTAATTAGCTATGTGAACTTTCCAAATAAGCAGAAAGTGATCATGCAATGCCATGGTTCATGTATATGTCTGAGCAAAACGATTACCCAATGTTTTAAAAAAATCAGTTTGAACGGACATAAAATACTATTTATAATTGATTATTGGAATATATGTGTGCATCTGTTCTATTAAACTCAAGATCTTTCCTGTCTATCCGAGATTTAAAATACGACACATTGTATAAGCTTTTGTTTGATGACCAACGTTTACATAGTGTACAAGTTTCTCTACAGGTCTTTACGACTTGATTAGACATTGTTTGTCTTATTGTGGCTGGGTTGTTAGTTTTTCTCAAGAATTCTGTTCTTCATGTTGTCGTTTGTGACAAGTCAACAACATTCCATATTATATATTAATATTGGCAGGCGTGATCAAAATATTAGAATTATCCTCTCAGAAGTTTGGAATGCCGCAAAGATTTGGATTTACACTGTATGATGGCGTCGTTTTGGTTGGGATTTCCTTAAAAGACATTGTTGAGAGTTTTGACATACTTTAGCTGAAAAAAATACATGTACAACATAGCCACAAAGATCTAAATACCATAAAATATTTGTATTCAACATATATAGGCCTACATACATGTACATCTGGTTGGACAGGAGTCAATATAGGCCTAGCTTGTTCCCCAATCAATTTTAGAGGGGTTGTATGGCCGAATGGTTAGCACATGCACTCTGTATCATAAGCTTATAAGGTATGTTATTGGGTCAACTGGTGTGGCTTCGATTCCCAGGTTGTATGTGACGAAGGGTTGGGTCGCCTGTCCAACCACATAGGTTTTCTCCGGGTCATCCGGTTGTCTCTCACTGCTAAAGACCCATAATGCAAAAATGAATTACTGAAATAAAATTGAACCATATGTTAGTCCCAAAAATGAACTAGTTTGTGTCGAGTGGATGTTAAAGAGCCAATCCTGATAACTTTTTGGTGAATAAAACTGCTTAATTTTGTGTTAAAATCATTTAAAACCCATTATCTAAGGCCGATCAACTAACCCGATTTTTGTGATACGCTTGTAAACAACTTAAACCTGACAGTCTGCATCTGGAAATGGAGACCTTTGTATCATACAGTATCTCGATAAAACCAGACTTTTTTCTATAAAAATAATATGTAGGTAAAATTTACCTTTTGTTATCAAGTACAGTACATGGGCCATTCGCTGTATAGACCTCTCAAGAAACGTAAATCGATTATCAAATGAAAAAAATGACCATCAATCTTAAAAGGGTTACGTGTCCGGATAAGCAATTTTGTCGTTCACGTCCAAATGACTCAATATTTTGAGTTGAAATTTTGAGACAAGGTATATACACCATTCCCCTATATTTTGGCGTTTTATTTTCATACATTCTCAGACTTTTATTTTTGAGCCTCTGTATAATACGGGACTGTCCCTTTAAATCCCACTTTTCACTCTCCAACAATCAATTTACAAAAATGAAATATTGTTTATAAAAAAGATACATACATGTATCAGGGCTGGCAGAAAATATCAATATTGCCAATAATTGTCGGTCAAGGCTTTTGAAGTTTTGTAATTAATACAGATTTAAAATATCGATAATCGTGCAATTATATAAGTAGCCACTTGTAAGAAGAAAAAGATAATCTGTATCATAGTATTCTTTGCAAAGCTGTGCTTGCATCTAGCTTGGTGTAATTATATAAAAAGTGATTCAACACATCACTTAGAACGACCACTTATGATGAGAGCAAATAGTTTCATGTAACATTCAAACTTGTGTCCCTTCTTTTACTCTTTTTTCTTTCGTGAGCTCTTTTTTCTAAATCTCAATTATATAGATCTAATAGTGACCAAGAATGAAAAATATGAATTAAGCCACTATGTAATGCATATTGTGCACACAAGAAATCAGAATAACTACGAGAGATAAACTGTTACTGTTATTATTTTTATGGTCCTAAACAACAATGGTATGTTGAATCTGATGGTTCTGTTTTCCAAATAGTTTCGACAGCTTTGAAATAAATGGAACAAATTTTTCTTGTTCACGTAATGATATTACAATATAAACCTCGCATATAATTCATAATTCATAAACAATTGTAAAAATAGTTCGCAGATATTTTCCATTATTGATTGGTGGATGGTCAACGATTATTAATACTTGAAACGACTATCGATTGCCATCCCTATATGTACATGTATATCGTCGCTGGGCGTCAAAAATCTCGTAAATCGATTTTATCAAGTTTTCAGGATGAAGAAAAAACTTTCTAAATCTATGCCTAATACATTTTCTAATCGCTAAAGCGTACATGGCAGAACCAAATGAAACGACTTATCATGTATTGGAGTACAGATATTAAAATCATGTAGGTTTTGTTGTATTACGACTTATTGGAAATTTGATCCAAATTTTTTTCCCAAATTTTGAGATACGAGTTGTACGAGACTTCCGTGTCTAACATTTCGGTTGAAACTGTCAAACTTATGAAGATACAAGGATTTCGTTTATAAAACGAACGTATATTTACTAATATTTTGATGACTGGAACGGCTAATATGTCTGTTCTGTAGTCTGGGGTTTGAGACTATAGCTAATGTCCATCATCAGCTTGTAAACTCTTTAGTTATGACGATTAAGACTCGAAGATTGGAATGGATGGGGTTTAATGTCTCATCAACACAATACTTTGGTGATTTTGAGACAACCATTATTATTTTGTATATTACGATTACGTGAGAAATGCTATAGGCGAATGTTGCCTGGACTACCATCTTTCGACTTCAACTGTCAAAGGGTTCTTTTCAAAGGTATCGTGCTCCATCCGAATAACTAGATACAATTTCCTCAGCCCCAAAGGCACCACACCGTCAAAGTTTTTTTATATCGGTTTTGTGACCATCCGAACAACTAGATACCATTTCCACAGTCTCAAATGCACCACACCTGTCAGGCGAAGTCAGGGTTTTCGAAAATCCCTAAGATACTTCGCTTCTTATTTCAGGATTCCAACCTGTAACATTGTAGTAGAGAATCATGCGCCCTGGCAGCTCGTCGGAACGTTATTGATATTGGGGGGGGGGGGGGCTGCGAGCAAAGGTAGCGAAATCCAGGGGATTGCATGTGAACGGGGTAGTTCCCGTAAATGGGATATATACGAAGAGAACCCCCCAGCCACCCCACCCCCCTCTTCCGTCGGGCCCGAGATAATACACTGGGGAATTAACAACTATTGGTATTTTGTGTCATATCATTTAATTAAATTTCTACATTTTACATGCGAACATATGGAAACAATAATCAACACTAACGATCTAAGAGAGTTTATGTATGGTTTAATGGTCGAGCGCGAGACATCAAGTAATATATTGATACTGCACAAGGCGTTAGCCGTGTGTTGTTTCAATATATTACGCAATGTATTTAGCTCTAGACCATTAAACAACTTAAAATAAGACACTATCCCGCACTCGTTTTTCAATGAAACAATACGTCACGCGAGTCCAATATTTCACGTTATTGGAAATAATGGTATGCCAACATCAAAGGATGACGTAACATCTGTATTTTAACTGTTTTTAATCATGAGAAAGTTGATCATAAAACGCATGGTAGTCAACTGGAATCACAGATTTAAGTTGTTGTAGATGATCATACTTAGATTTCTTTATTGGTAATTGTACGTGGTATGCCGGGGATACCGTATCCGAATTTGCTGGTGCATTAGAATTTCGACGTCTTGGTAATGGCTGATACTGATCATCAAAATTTAATTTGAATTCAATAACACCTGATGGTAAATATTTCAAAACCCTTAAATCGTGGACGCAAGGGTCCCCAACTTTATTTCCTGGTCTGATTGTATCAAAATACTTCAATGAGCTGAAATCCTTAAAGAAGCCATGGTTAACGTAGTTCACTAGATATGGTTGATTTGGTCTAGCATGTTTCATCAATTCTACGTAGTTTGATGGAGAATAGATGGGTACTTTACGGAATTTCCTCTCTAAAGTGCTGTGGACTGAATCCACCTCCATTTGGGTGTGACCTTTCTCAAGGTACTTTTGGATAATGACAACATTCCTTTGGACGGCAATGTGCAATAAAGCATTCGATAAAGATGCGTTTCGATTTTGGTATCCACAGCCGTCACTAAAGAGAATAATTTCCTTAACCCCAGGCTCTATTAAGGTATGAACATAGTTTTGAATACATGATGCAAAATTGTGTGAGGAAAGACTACCCTCCCCCTCATGCCAGAAATAACAGTGAACGTCCTTAGTTGCCAAGTTATGTGTAGTAAAGTTATGGCAGGCGAGTTTAGTTTTATAATAAACAGCACTGGCCTGAATAGATGGACATATGAGTACCGACTGCAGATCCATGGTTGAGACTTTTATTTTGTTGTCAACTAAAGCTCGCTCCTTATCAAGAAACTTCTCATTTCTTGCACTATCTTTACGTTTAACATGAACTGCATAATCGTCATCTGTCACATTCCCTGTTTCATGACCAACACAAATGTCGCATTGGTCCTTCTTCGGTTGATATAAGGACAAGTTCATTTCAACAAATATTTTGCGAAGGACTTTTGAGCTGACAGCTAATTTATCATTGGTTTGGCAATCATCATTATACACCCTATAAAGTTCAGAAAATGAAGTGAATAATGGCTCAAGGTATTCCCTTATTGTCGAAGCTCTGCAATAATGCGATGGTATTTTAACCAAATTTGTTAGGAACTGGCGAGCGTAGAAATTCTGGAGAGTAGTTTTTTTCGGCCTTACTGGAGTTTCTTTAACTGTTTCGGGTAGACCATGATCATTTAATGCTTTCATCCATTCATAAACTGTGTATTCGCCGATTCCTAGCGTCGATAAAAACATATTTTTACAGACTTGAATTTTCTGTTGGCCGATTTTTAAGAAATACTTGAACGTAAATTTTCGTCTACTATTTTCACCAATAGATGCAGTTGTATAACATTTTTCAACCAAATTTCCGACATATATTTTCTTCGCGTTCCAATCCATGTTGTTCCAAAAAGATCTAAATATTTCTTCCCTGTTGTTATCATTTATCTTTTGACATTTCCTACTGTTATCACATCTATTGCTGCAGCCTCTATCTCCTAAAATTCTTCCATCTCTCTCTAAACAGTATTTTTTCTTTCCGTCTATCTTTCCTACACCTTTGTAAGCTTTTCCGTTCATGCGTAGTCTCTTATTTTCGTTTCTTTGCCAATTTTTAGGATCCGCCATCCCCTTCTTTGACCGTTTTGATTTATTATCGTCAACAATTTCTTCGTGATCGACTTGAATCATTCCAGCCTGACCATGGTATTCAAGAATTGCATCTTCTGTACCTTCATCTAGCTCCACGAATCCAATTTCAGCATTACTAAACTCCCCATCACTAGTCCCAACCTGTTCATCTACTCCAGGCCCTTCCGCAACCAGTTCACACACTGTAGGCCCTGTCTCTAACTGCCCAACTACACTTGGCCCTGTCCTATCACTTCCTAATACTCTAGACTCTGTCCCCTGCTCACCTATACTAGGCCCTGTCCCAACCTGTTCACCCTTAGCCGACTCTATCCCGACTAGTCCACCCACTCTAGGCCCTGTCCCAAACTGGTCATATGCATATGCCCCCGTCCCAACCTTTCCAGATATTCTAGACCCTGTCCCAACCTGCCCACCTATATTAGGTCCTGTCCTAACTTGTCCACCTGTAGTCGGCCCTACCCATACCAGTCTACCCACTCTTGATCCTGTCCCAAACTGGTCACCTGTACTTGGCCCTTTCCCAACCTGCCCACCTACATTAGGCAATGTCCCAACCTGTCCACCCATAGTCGGCCCTATGTCATCCTGTCCACTTACATTAGGCCCTGTTCTAACCTGTCCACGCTTAGTCGGCCCTGTTCTGACCGGTCCACCCATAGTCGGCCCTGCTCCAATATTTCCACTTACAATAGGCCATGTCCCAACCAGTTTAACAACACTAGGCCCTGTCCCAATCAGTTTACCTAATGTATGACCTGTCCCAACCTGTTCGCCTAGTCTAGGCCGTGTCCTAACCTGCCCTCCTACTCTAGACCCTGGGCCGAACTCCTCGCCTACTATAGGCCCATCGCTATCAGTATCACTATTGTTGTAGTCGTATTTTAATTTCTTCTTTTCAGGTTTCCAGTCTGGATCATTACTATCTAAATCAGATTCACTATCACTATCAGTGAAATTGTCACGCTCCTCACACCCTATCCGATTGTCAACACACTCTTTTTTCCTTTCGGAATTTTTAATCTTTTCGAGCGCCAATTGTAGTAATTGTTTCCCTCTGGACGACATAATAACTGTATTAATTGTAAGATTGTAATATCATATAATTCTGCAACTGTAAAAGAGATAAAAAGACACAAAATTATAACCAAAACATAAAATATGGGATAGATTTTAATCAAACAGTTATTCAAAAATCACGTATCTCAAAGAATTTGTTGACAAAATCAAGATCAAAATTCTTGTATAATATTTTACTTTGTTAATAACCAAGGAAAAGTTTACATTTTTGCATAAAAATTTAATAAAACTGATAGCTATTGTAATAAGCTTATTAGTTACCCAAACTTTGAATTATAAATTTGGATAAATTCAATCCAATGAGCTTAAAAAGTGAAATTATGATATTAGATAATATTTTGTGCTAAAACTATGACCATTACGTAGAGTTATTATGCTGCTAATGCTTATAATGTAATTTATTATAATTAAACTATTTAAACTTACAATTTGTAGACGTTATTCGTTAGTTATAGTCTCGACGTCGACATCTAGGCACGTGTTCTTGAGTTACGAGATTTTCGAGGACATAACTACGGTCCAATGAAAATACGAGATTTTTTCACATGATCATAACTATGATTTCATGAATGGTTATCAGGTTCGGTATTTTCGCAGAAGATGTATCACTGAATTCTTTGCCAAGTCGTCAAATAAAAGAAAAACCGGGAAAATTGAGTTACGAGATTTTTGACGCCAAACGACGATATACACAAGAACAGTTGAATTTAAAGTGGCTTGAACATCTTGATTTTTTGATACATCCTGCCAAAGACTGACAGAATTTTTGTATGTTATTTCCCTAATTCATGCACCTGTAAGACATTAAAACTCTGACAGACAATGTAAATTCAAACACTATTGTTAAATTATAGACCCCCCAAACATAAAATGCCATACAAAAGGGAGGCGATTGCTACCATTTGTCATCATGAACCAACAAATTGTAAAGTAGATTCTGTGAATCCCTAACACTCTCCGTTACCAAAATATTCACTGTTAAAAGATGTTTTTGAGCTTTTTCCAGTATATTTAAAAAAATAACTGTAATTTCATTCTTAAAAGTAATGACCAAAATACTAAACTATGTACGGTTGTCTTGTCAAACACATTTCTACAAATTCTGCCCTCCTTGTAAAATTAGGTTATCCAATTTCTACCAATTTCAACAGCCAGGGCTAGACAAGGGACAACATGTTGTTAAGATAAGACAGAAAACCAAGATCCTGTGTACACAGTAGCGTGCACGTACAAGAACCATTGACAGTTGGAATTAAAAAAAAGAGTAGGCTGTTGTGCAAAGTTTGTCTGGGCAATATTTCCCTCATACATGTAGCACACTGTATGACATTTGCCCTTCTTCATTATCCCAGTTTGTGTAGAACATGAGACCTTAAACACTATGGTCTCTCTCAGTCTCATTGTTTCCGAGCCAGATCTCCCTTGTTGTCTTCAGAAGTAGGTTATCAAGATTTGATGTTTTTGTTGACTTGTTTACCTTGTAAGAATAGTAAAGATATAGCAGCAAGTGCTGTTTGATTAATCTGTTGTTGCGTGTCCTTAACAAATAAACACAAACCCCTGGAACCAGAACGCTCTGGTTGATCTGTTTGTTTTAAAGTTCGCTCCAATTGAAATCGGCACCTTTGTATCATAAGCTTGGCTTTTTGAAACAGATGATACAAATAGTTTTCCATTCAGCGATTGGTTCTGATAAATTTCCTTCTTTGTTGGCACGGACGTTTAAATCTTTTAACCAATCGCTGCATGTTGACTCGTTGTTGGCTTCTGTTGACATTCGCCTTGAAACAATACAAGGGCACCTTTTGAATGTTCCTGCATTTGCATTGTGGGACTGATACATTGCATCAACAAGAAAACAAGGGGGTGCTAAATTTTGGATTTTGGATTTTGTGTGTACGAGTTAATAGAAACAATTTTTTTTTTCTGCTGGATTTACTTTTGTATTATTATTTTGGGAGTTATGTTATCCTGATTTGTGAAAGAAAGAAGATGCGGGTGTTTTGCGTAGTTTTATCCAGGTAAGGTAACTCTCAATAAATAGAACATGAATCTAAATACACATTGTTTCCATTGACCAATCGAATAACTGATAATGTCAGCATTGATTTTGGAAGAAAATGTTTGTGTGATGTGGGTTGTTTTACATTGATCGGTTCCAAAATAAATATTTTAAACATCTACTGCTATACTTCACTCAATGTTTTATCTGTTTTTATATATTACCTAGTAATAGATCGTGATTTTTTTTAGTGTATTGCCCAATAAATATTAAAAAATAATGAAATCAGGTTTAACATCATACTGTTATGCTTTGACTGTGCCAATGAAGACGAGCATACACCTTACAGTGTCCTGTGAGGAAAATTTTTCCCGGACAGCAACTCTACTCTTGTATAAAATTACAACTGCCAGGGGATCTTTTACGTGCACACCAATGTCTACACAGGACCTGGTGGCTATATATTGTCCTTTGACAGGCCCTCCAACCTGCACCACTGACAAGGGGGAACCACATCGGAAAATTCTGATGAACTTTCTCAGCCAACACAGGGATCAAACACAGGACCTCTAGATAAGCAAGCCATTGTCCGATATTTTGAGCTGAAATTTTGAAACAATGTAAATACATCATTCTTTTATTTTGGGGCGCTTAAATTTCATACATACTGATACACAGACTTTTATTTCAGAGACTGTTAAAAACAGGATGGTCCCTTGAAGAATTTTATTGAATTCATGTGATAGTTTGGGGTTAATTTGATAGTTTTATTTTACCTTTGCATCAATTCCTTACATTTGAAGCAATTTTAATTCATCTCATTAATGAATATTTTATAATGATTTGGTTTGGGGTTTTGCATTTATATTTAAATGAGTAAATCTTTTGGATTCAGTTGATATTGGTAAACCCTTTTCATTATAGATACATTATGTAAGATTTAGATAAAGAGCTAACCATTCTTTCTACATGTATAATAGCTCAGAAATAGATAATGCAAAATAAAAATTTAATTCAAATTTATTCCTTCTGAACCAAGTTATCACTGTAGTTTTGAAAAGCTGTGTTTATTGTGGAAACCAGGGCACTGGTGTGTTCGAGACTTAGCCTCGCTTTCCAATTTTTAAATTAAAGTTTGAAATGGCGATCGGCCGTTCTAATCTAGTTAAATCTAGTTCAAATCTCAAGTATCCTATGCCATAGAGAATCGATTATGGTCTTTTTTGTTAATAAATGTCTAATTAATAGTTTATATAACATTTTAGGCCTAACGAAAGACCTGCAATAGGCAGATTTAGCTCTTGCACAATGTATTGTTTAATCTTGAATCAAATTTAAGTCTTGCAAGTTCAACTATTGATGCATTATTAGTGGTTGGGCTTGTGTTGAGTTATTTTTGGTGTACATTTTTAAATTTAATTGATTCCCATATATTTAACTATTTATTTATTAATAAAATTAATCATGAGCTAAATTTCTATATTGGATATAAAGATGTCTTTTGACATTAACGATGTTATTACGTAAGATATTAATCAATAGTGATGAAACTACATGCTTTGATTCTCGGCTCCAGTATGTATTAATATCTGATGTTCAATTAGTCCTCACCTGTGACATTTGTTATGTTGCCATTTGACGCAAATTATTGTATAGCCGCAAAAATTATCAATTAATATGGACTTGATTTGGAAATATTGATAATATATGTTGTATACAGTTAGATTGAATGACGGAACAAAGGAACACCATTAACACATCGAAGATCAATGTGGATAACTTGTGATACTAATTACTCCATTTTTGTTTATAAATAGCGTCTTTCCTTAGCTAATGTAAAATCAGATATTATAACAATCTTGTTTTTGTACCTTTGTTCACATAAGATAACTTAAATTGTATCCAGTTTGCTGTCAAGGCAAGATCCTTCAATGCTTTAGAATCAGAGTCGAAAGTCTTCTGGATTTTCCCGAAATTCTGTAATTTAAAATTCTTATTTTTTAAAAAAAAAATTGATTTGATTTTTTTGGATTTGATTTTTTCAAAATTAAGAAAAAAAACTCAGATATGTCTTAAATTTAGTTTCAGATATCGCTAGAATGCACCACAGCCTTCTGTTTTTTCCCAAAAAAAATCCAGGGGGGCGTGCCCCCGGACCCCCCTAGCTTAGATCGCACCTTTGGCGCACGTTTCTCACGATTTCGGCATTCGGTCCTTGTGTCTCTGGCGCTTGTTAATCGCACTTTTGGTGCTCATCAAGGTTAAAAAAATATTTTCAGGAATTTTGGCCATCAGTTAGTTCTTAGAAAAAAAATCTTTAGCTCATGCTATGTCATTTGTTGTTTTTTTTCTGGAATATCAAATTTGTCATGCCTTAACGGTAAATAGGTACTCAGAGTGATTATTTAACATTTAATTAAGAAATCAGAATACCAATATAACCTTCTGGCTCGGATTTAATCCATCTATCAATTCTGTTCTTCCACAACAAAATGGCAGCATATCTCTGTAAATACTGTACTGAATTGAACCATATTTAGACCGATATTCCTATTAGAGATTTATCTTTACAATATTGTATTTTGCAAGGGATTTCTACTGCGCTAAAATGAGGCAATGAGACATTAAGGCAGCTGACTTGATTGTTGTCATCAAAGTCCAAATTGTGACTGTCACTAACGATTTCCCAGTTTTATTAGGAATTAAGAATGACAACTGTAAATGCCATATGAATACATGAAACATGCCTTGACATGTCATTTCCTGTAACAATTTGCTATATTTGCACTGATTAAAAGGGAAACACTAAAGCTGCATAACATATTTCTTCAAAAAAAAGGTATTTTATGTGGCAGACCAAGAATGTTGTTAAATGTGTTTGAAGGGGTTCAGTGATCATATTTATCCAGTTTGTTCGGTTGTTTACTTTAAAAAAATGAAAACGAAGATACAATTTAATTGAAGAAAGGTAATTTTTGTCAAATATGCTTCATCTGACGAAAAAGGAGTCACTAGTAAATATTGTGTAGTCTATCTATAGCAAGATTTCTGTATGTAAATAAGTTTTTTTACTTCTTACTTGAATTAATTATTGTTTGATTTCTCAACATGTCAAAAAAGTGTCAATATTTTAACTTCGGTTTGTTTGATATTTGGTTGACTTCTGAATCATCTCTGGTTGTAACGAAAGAAGGCTGAAACAGTACGTATTCACTGACACTATCAATGATACATGAATTTGAAAATATGTAGTTTAAATCGTTTGGCGGTACAATTTGAAATGGTTTGGCTGTACAATTTGCCAGACTCAAAATTAATTAGTAGTGTACAAGCACATGTAATTATTAGTAGTCGAAACGTCGCTTAGTATCAAACTCAGTAATTGTGTATCCATAAAATTCTACCTTGTGTATTTGAATTATTGAATTATTGCCACTGACATTCATTCCAAGTGATCATGTCATGTCATTGTAGTTCATTCATTCTTCTTTGCCAAAACTGCATTTTAAAATGTGTCTCTTTCGTGAATATTTTTATCTCTTTTCTCCAGTCTCTAAAATCCTTTTTCAGATTTGAAACCAGAAGAAAAAGACTAGCAATAAGCAGATTTTGTTCTTACGCAATATACCATGATTGAACACTGATTATTGTAAATTGCTTTGGTCAATATTTTATGTGGTTTACGTCATTGAGTTTAATTTAACTAGCAGGAACTTCATTCATTTACTACGAACATCATTCGTGTTGATAATCAGCTTAGTTTTAATCCAGCAATTGATCAAGTCATTGCTCCCAATTCAATTAGATTCACAGTTTACCTTGATTAAAGAGACAAAAATAGTCTTATAAATGGGGGGGGGGGCAGAAAGACAAATGGGTTAAAATCTACTCAAAACAACCTCTAGAGGTCATATCTCAAATAACATGGACCCATGAAAAAAAACATGATTTAAGGCAGGTGACCTGTATCCATGCGCCACCATTTGACTCGATACTTTAGTCTTTATCTAGAAAAGTTTAGATGACAGCATTGTATCATTCAGATTGGACATATGGTTCGTTTTCCATATCAATAATTTGCTTGCACGTAGGGGTCTTTAGCAGTTGGACCCTACTCCGTGTCACATACAACCCGAGAATCAAAACCACAGCAGTTGACTCAATGACAAACCTCATGATATAATGTGCACGCGCTAACCATTCAGTGAGTTTAAGTCGTTATTAGAAGGTTAATGCTGTTAGAGATTTATCTTTCACAATATTATTGTAGTATGTGAGTGATTCCCTTTTCAAAGTGTGGTTGACTGTTGAGTTTAAGACAAGATTGACAAGTTTATATGCTGGTGTATCTATTTGTCGAGCGTTGTATATTGACTAATGATTAGATTAATGATGTAAAAACTGGGTGTAACGTGTTTCATCTCGTAATATTATCTCACCAGGAAATTAAATCACAGGATTATATCCCTATACACATATTTAGTCAGTTACACAATTGTGGTACAGAGGATGCAAGTTGATTGACTTAACAACGGAAATATGGATGTACATAAGGAAACAGATAATAGGTAAAAAAAAAAAGGAGTTATTTACCTCTACTTGGACTATTAGATCAGTAGGTCAAGAAATATATGTACAATAGTCCAAGTCTTGATATTATATAACACCAATTCTGGTTTTGTTAGACACTATTCCTTTGGTGTCAAGCATTAATTTTGTCTTTAGTCAAATTTTCAATTAAATTTGATTCAAAAAGTTACAAATGTCATGTACAAAGTTGGACGATACATGTCATTTCGTCAGATACAACAAAATAACTAGTTATCCAGTGTTTTCCATTTAAAAATAATTTCTACTCTTCATCACTAAGATGATTTTGACTTGACGAGATATGGTAAATTCTTTTTGCAGTGTCTGTCAAAATTTTCGGCATTTTTTAACCATGTCAATTGGGAAGGATAGTAGTGTCTAGTTGTTTGGAGGGGATGAAAAGTTCGGAGGGACAGTTCAAATTCCAAATAAGAGTAGGCCCCAGTGCCACTGTCCGGGCAAAATGTCGCTTATATCAGACTGTATGGCATATGCCGTCTTCACTAGCCCAGTCAGTGCTGAACAGTAGGATGTTATAGACTCCATATCATTTCATTTTTTTTTTTGGCAGGGGTTATCAACATGTATGTAATATAATCTAAATGTGACTTATCAGCGTATCTCATATTGTACATGTAATTAAAAGTTCAATATTCAATTTGCATTAAAGTTACTGATTGTAATTTTCACAGCTTAAACCATTGAAGTACATGTATTTAACATTTAACTTTAGATAACAAAATCATAATATCTGGCTTTAATTCAGGCAGATAAATAAATAAATGGATCTGTTCAAAGATTTTTGCAAAAGACCTAGTTGCCACTGACTCATATTTACTATCCTGTCATATCGTCTGTAGAGGATGTAGAATGTCAACTTATTTTCAAATTGTCCCATCTTTGTAAATACTTTGGTCTTCATTAGCCCAGTTAGAGGAGAACAGTAGGAGGTTAAACCCCATTTGTAAATAATAAATGATTTTAACCATATTTGGATTGATAATCCTTTTAGAGATTCAACTTTTACAATATTGTAGTTTTCATGAAATTCAAAATAACTTGAATGACTATCAGGGACTTTAACTAAATTATTGTTAGTCTGGTAATGATCTAGGTACAGTTTTCTTGGACAAGCTCGTCCTCTATCTATTCACTAAATTCTTATTTCTGTTGTCAATGGAAACAAATTTTTAAGATTTTTTAACAATTTTGAATATGACTTCAGTAAAGTCTAAAAATACTTCAGAAGTATAATACAAGCTGAAAATATCTTATAGAGTGTTTTTTCTTTCACAGTTCCGAACTTGATTGAAGATGTAAATACCTATGAAAAGAAATTCTTCGCTTGTATGCTTTGCCAAGACACTCTGTTTCTTTGGCTAATTCAATGATTGATTTTATTGCCCAGCAATCTATCACATAGACCCTGACTGTTTTAGACCTAATGACCTAAACTTCTCGCGTAATGACCTTAAACTTAGCCGTTATTGTGTGAAGAAGTTTAATTAGGTGAAGACACTAGTGTAAAGGTGGTAGGGTGTACAGGACAGAAATGGTTAGTCATTAACCCGATTCCTAGAATAGTCTATTTACGACATCACGTTCTAGTGTCTCAAATTGTTTAATAATTCAACTGCTTCATCAACCTTATGTGATGTGATTAGTTTGTTGATCGATAATTTTTTTTGGAGGAGAATAGAAATGGTCGGCTACCTAAGAATACCCAAGCTTGATTTTTTTGTTGTGTTTTTTTTTTATTTTTACCAATTTCTCTAATTGATTTTGATTTTAAAGTCCCGATGTTCCATGTTAAGCATTTATAGGAATAGCTTGCATATTACAAACAATATTCTTAAAACTGATTCCTTTATATCAGTCTAACAATCGTCCAATTCCGTTGAGTAATTAAAGACATCTGTGGAATTGATATTTCATTGATCTATGCAATAAGCCTGCCACCATTTTGTTGAATCCAAGTCTGGACATTGGCTAGCTTAGTATTCTGATTTTGTTTCCTTAATTAAATGTTAAATAATCAATCTGAGTACATATAAGGCATGGATTAAGCTGTGAGAAACTTAATATTTTAGCCACAAATGCCGATGGCGAATCAGTATTTTAATTATGGACTCCAAATTTATCATAGACGTCCATAGTTTGTTTCGTTAGAAGAATATTTCCAGCAGGCCCAGGGGTGTATTTTCTTCCTTTTGCATTGAATAAAGGCAGAATATGACTAAATTTCTAAAAACTGTTGGAATGAAAATGAATAGGTACATTGTTTGACTGTTCACCCATAAGACCAATGATCTAGATTTTCTTCCTACCTACACCTACATATTCTTTGAAATGGGGTTTAAAGCCCAGCTTATGTTGCCCTATGTCGCGATAAAACGGACGGCGATTAGCGGAAACTGATCGCTTATGTCGCTATTACTGAATTTATCCATGACTGACAGCAACCACGAGAAACCAGTTGATCGCAGTCGTAAGAGCGCTTATGTCGCCCCGCATTCATTGAAGATTTGGAGCCACAACTGACCTTATGACTGACACGTGATGACCTTCAAAATGGCCTCATTACATGGTTGTTACCGCCCCCTGGGTACCACGTGACTAATAACCGAATCCTGTTGGCTACGTTGGCTTGGCGCCAGTCGTAAGAGCGCTTATGTCGCTTGCGACTAGAGACAACTAGTTGTATTCAGTCATAGGAGTAGAACATGTGCGACTCAGAGAAACTGGAGACAACTTCCAGTCGCCCAAGTAGTTACGACTGATTGTATCCACTTGATCATAAACCAGTCGATAATTTCCATCGCCGATAGTTTTTATCGCTTCGTAAGGGTGACATAAGCTGGGCTTAACGTTCTACTCTTCTGCACCTAACCTGGGCTAATTGAAGACGGGCATACGCCATACATTGTGCTATGAGGGAAATTTGTGCCTGGGCAGTGGTGCTATGGCCTACTCTTATATCGAATTCCAACTGCCAAAGGATCTTTTACATGCACGCCAATGAGGTCCCATGATCTCTTTGTACATTTGATCTTAAACCTTATTTCGAAAATTTTTATGGTGCCTTTTTCTCTCCAATACCTTATACATTATACATGCACCAATTCGGAAGTTAGCTTATGAGAAAGCAAAGGTACAGCTAAGAAAAACATCTAGGACAAAAGTGATTATTTTGGATAAAATACATTCCCAGAAGACTCGAAGCAATGATATGACAACAGAAGGGAATTGTTCAGCTTTCAATAGTTAATACTCACTGGATCGGAGATTATTGACATTAATTAGGTGTTATAAATACCCAATAATTGACTTTAACGCCTAATTAAGTTGAAATGATTTGTTTGGAGGCTATAGATATTGATCAGGTCGATAGTGGGATAAATGGTCAGTTTATTTATTGAGAGTAGTCTGTACTGAAGACGATGTATAGTACATGTACCTGTGTTGTTTATCTGCTTAGAAAGATTTGAATTGAAAAAGGTTGTATTCTTTGAATGGCATTTTGTAGTTAGAACATAATAAAATAAAACACTATTGATGGATAACAATTACTATGATTTATTACACTGCAATGTTTCAACAACTATCTGTGTATTTTGTGAAAAATAATATCACAAAACCCAAGTTTTGCATGTTTATACACTGAAGTGCATGTAAACGAACCCTTGGCAGTGTGAATTAGAAGAAGAGTAGGGGTATGATGAATGTGCTTTAGATTATAAGGTCTATCATTTTGTCAAGTGGTCTGGTTTCAAATTATTGTTAATCTAGTAAGATAAGATGTGTTTTATTTACAGCATGTTTTATTTACAGCATGTTTTGCAAAGATTCGTTTGCATTTGCTCTAGATTGTTCTGACAAAATATCAGTTGAAAAGACAAAGTCTAAGCATATTTTAGAAAGGATGCTAAAAGGTTTAGATCTATAAGTAAGTTCTGTTTGAAAAAATGTATACCAACGCTTTGACAATGTTGAATGCATTACGCCAAGACATGGTGTATCAAAGACAACTGTATTTCGTTGGCTTACACAAGTGTGTAAGCTTTATGCACTTTGCAAATTGAAAGCCGTATCAGTATTGAAATACTATATGTACATTATGTCCTCATAGTGACATAGGACATCGTACACATTCACATAACCTTGTAAATCCCTGGGAAAAAAACTATTCTGTTTTTTTACCATGTGATTGTGTGAGCTGGAACTTTTGATTGACTTAACACTAGATGTTTAAAGGAGCTAAATCGCTAATATTTGGGACCTAGAAATTGACATTATGGGTAAATGGCTTGCAACGCATATAACTATAACTAAGTGAGAACGATGAAACTCTGAATATAGATTCATTATATCATTACATTGACTAAGTTCAATGATGCGAATTTTCTGCTTAGGCTAAGGAGTGATAAGCAATTCATTGGTCAAGACTTTGAAATATAGCAAATCTGATTTTAATTGAGGTAGAATGTTTAAACTTGATGTAGATGTTCATTAGGTGAATGTCTTGACTGAGTTCAATGATTAACATTTCGAGCGAAAGCTAAGTAGAACTAATCAATTTCATTGGTCCATGCTTTGGGACAAGATCTATCTGATAGAAAGTGATGAAACTTAGTGTATAGTTTGATGCCTCGAATCTTTTGAAAAATATAAATGTGTGATTTATTAATATGTGTCATCTATTTATTTGGGGATTTCGGCGGGGGACATCAGCCTCACTGTTGGCTTGTTTTCTTCACATGATAAACTTCTTTGTAGTCCTCTTATATAAAAAGAGAATATTTTAACTCCAAACAATTCATTAGCAGTTTCCAGTGGAGTTTGTAAAAACTACAAATTAGTTTCAAACCCATGTCTTTGCTCTATCACTTTGTTTGTGAAATGTACAATTTAATTTCTATGGTGATTATTGATAATGCTTAGGGACCAGAGTAGCAACTTTAGCCAATTAATTAGCTCTTTGTATAATTTAAAGTGTAATGTCATATTCATAAAACTTGATATTCCAACCATTGTTTTTTTGATATCCTATCTTCTTATCCCTCATTTCTTCGGTAGGTAGACGAAGTGACGTATCGTCAACAGGTTCTCTATTGACGATACGTCACTTTGTCTACCTACCGACAATTTAAGTACATTTAAGGTGATTTTCAGAATACAAGTTGCATTATTTGAGGCTAATATTGGATCTCCTGAAATTATAGTACATGTACCAATATTGGGTCTTCTGAGGGTTTTCAGAAATGAAGGCACTACTGTTAAATATTGGATCTTTTGAGATGAATGTAGTGCTGTGGTTGAAGGTAGTACTGTCTTAAGATGAAAGTAGTCCTGTGGTATATATATTAATATTATGTCTTTTTATGACATAAAATCACAGCTGTTAAATTGGGTCTTCCAAAATAAAATTATATGTAGTATTCTTGAATATTGGGTCTTCTGAAATTAAAGTAGTACTGTTGAATACTGGGTCTTCTGAAATTAAAGTAGTACTGTGGAATATTGGGTCTTCTGAGATAAAAGTAGTACTGTTGAATATTGGATCTTTTGAGACGAAAGTACATGTAGTACTGTGGAATATTGAGTCTCTTGAGATAAATTGTCTTCTGAGATAAAAGTAGTACCAGTTTTGTATTATATTATAAACATATTGCTGTTTTGCCAAGTGCAGGTCATTAATGTTTTTAATAATATTTATATTTTACTTATAGTTTGAAACATGTGAGATCAGCTTTATTTTTTGTTGTCATTGTAGTTCAGGTTGAAATTAAAACATGAATTTCATTTTGAAATTTTTCTGCAGGTTAAATTTTTTCTGCAGAGAAAACCTTGTTGTTAACTTCTTTAATAGCTTCACACTAAATTTATATGGATAATAAGCACTAGTTTATAAATGTTTTGCTTGATAAAGACACGAGTACCATCATTGAAACAATGGATGTTTATAAACCAGTAATGGTTATTCCAGGTTACCATCTTCAAAATGTTGTATGTAGGCTATATCAAGCAATAATTGTTACTCCAAAAATAGTTTTAGTGTGTTACTGTTCAATTACTGAATGCCACTCAAAGAAATAATGTCAGGTTATGCATCATAACAATTGTGTGATGTTTTTCCATTAAAATGCCTCCTATATATTACCATGTTCTCCCAGCGATATTTAGTCCGATATTAATTCAGACTGGCATGGTTAAAATTTAATATTAATTAAATTGAATGACCAACATGCGCTTTTTACTTTAAAAATTTAAAGAGGCCCTATGGAAGATTAGATGAAGAGTTGACTGTTCTCGTTACAAAAGTTAAAAAGGAGATAACGTAAATAGAATATGTTGAAAATTTCAGTTAACTTGATCCCACTAAGAACCGAGAAAGCCAGCTTTTGAATTTTAAGCCTAGCGTTGTTCGTCAATACATAAGTCGTTGTGATAAAAAACATAGTCTTAATTATCCATTTTTGGATTATATCATTAGTGACTGTTGAGCAGCAGAACAGATTCAAATCCAGTGAAAATCTGACACATAATATGGCATCGGCAGTTGCTTATGGTTTGAAAAAGTTAATTAATAGTTTAGATAACATTTCAGGCTTCAACTTTAAAGAAAGACTTGCAATAGGCAGATTTAGCTCTTGCATAATGTATGTTAAAGTGCGGAACACCTCCTTATGACTTTAGTTTAAAAAATGGATTATCTGTCATTCACTTTCAAGAACACCTGATACCACATATTTGAGGAGTCCCCATAGGTAACAAAGGTGTGACAAACTTTTGCATATAAAAAATATCGTGGTGGCATATGTGTTTTCTTTGATGCAGAATAGCCTGGTTGGTGCGGATGTGCTTTCATTCATATGCTACACCACTATGTATTTGAGGGGTTCCCATACATGTAGGTAACTAAGTTGTTGCATACTATTGTATATGACCTGGTGTAGAAATATTATTGTGATGAATCATTAAAGGTGTCATTATATATTAACTAGATAACATATATTGAATAATAGTGATGTGAACATATGGCACCTGTTGATCCGTTTTATGATAGCTGTGAGAGAATGCAATCACCTGTGTAATAGACAGTATAAATAGGCTGTTATATTAAATGTGTCTATTACTAAACATTATTTTGACTACAATAAAATAGGGTTTAACATCCTACATTTCTGGCAGCCACGGTGGATAAGTGGGTAAGATGAAGAAGCTGGCTTGCTAGCTTGGAGGGTGCATGTTCAATCTCTGTGTTGTCCGTGAAATTTTATGGTTTCCCCTTGTCACTGGTGCAGGATGGAGGTCCTGACAAGGACCGCTTTCTAGTCATTCGGATGAGACAAAAAACCAAGAACCCATGATACATTGACATGCACTTAAAAGATCCCTTGCCCGTACAAAATTTCTCTTGTGTCACACTGTATGGCATATTTCTGTCTTCATTAAACCCCATTTCTTTTCATTTCCTACATTTCTGCTCAAAATAGACTAATGATGACAAAATTTTGACAACAAACCTTTAAGAGGGAGATCAGATGAAATGAAATGGAGTCTATAACATTCTACTATTTTGTACCAACTGGATAGTGCCAAACCCCCTATCTTGCAAGAGGATGAGGGATGCTGTACATGTGTGATTTGGGAATTGGAATAAAAACTAGAATGTCCTTGGAGGTCCCTCTGGGTCTAACCCCCAAAAGGTTGCGACCATGGCAGAATCAATGCAACAAAAAAGGAAAGCATCTAAGAAGTGATTTGTCAATGAAACTCTTTATTAAGGATGCTTTATGTAGAAAAGTTATATAAAGAGCCAGCATTTCTTGTGGTAATAGTTGAAAACTGAACTAACTGCCTTTGATTTTTATTGATCACGATCTTCTGCATTTATATTGCAATATTCGATGGCGGTATTAATAGTACAGACATTGATTTTTGATTGGTTCACGATATTGGCCATGGAATGTTCAACTTCAAGGATTAGGAGATGAAAAATGATTAAATGATTGGGTTGAGGAAGTTTGGGTAAATGAAAAAAGAACCGAAAGAGATCCAAATGCTTTAAGTGCCAATTTATCGATTGGATGACTGATAGTTAGCGTGCACACTGTATCATAAAGCCTGTCGGCTTCGTTTTGAATCCCCGGTTGTTTGTGGCAAGGAGTAGGGTCACCTCTCCATTCCTGTGGGTTTTATCAACCATATGTTAGTCCTGAAGTGACCTAGTTTGTGTCGAGGGGAGGTTAAATCCCATTTATCTCTCTCTCTCTCTCGCTCTCTCTCTGTATCGAATTTAATGTCCGACTGTCTTCCGAATTCTGGATTGTTTTGATATGTACAATTAGATTACAAATCTTTATAGTACTCTTCGTACACACCTTTATAAATTTGATAAAAAATGCATATTAATGACAGATGGGTTTGGATGGCTTAGTGGTCTAAAGGTGTTGCGCTTCAGTTTTTTCCAATTTATCTATAATTTGATTGATTCCCGCAGAACAATTCCTACTACTCAGATAATGTCATTGTTTAAGGTTGGGTTGAATACAAATAGGTCAAATATATATCCAGTCATGTGGTATACATGTGTATTCTACATCTGAACTTACTTTTAAGTAGACATGCCTTCACTGCTATTCTCTACTCTTCGACCAGCGTTGGTGAGTTTTGTGTTTGATAGTTGAGATCAGTTGTTTATTTCAGATACCGCTGAGAATATTACTAAACTAAATATTTCACATACTAAACTAAATGTATTTCAGATGCTAAACTAAATATATCATGTATTGATATTACTAAATAAAATATATCAGGCATTAATATTATTATTACTAAATTAAAAAATCTGATATTAATATTACCAAATGTTTCAAGTATTGATATTACTAAAATAGATATTTCAGATTTTGATATTACTAAACTAAATATATCAAATATTGATATTTTTACTTCTAATATTTCAAATTTTACTAGATGTTTCAGATATTATTATTACTAGACTAGATGTTTCAGATGTTATTTATTTCAGGTATTAGTATTACTGATCTAGATGTTTCAGATATTGATATTACTAAACTTATTGTTTCAGCTTTTTTATTTTGTATATTCTAGTTTATCTAAATTCTTGCTTATTTAAAGTCTATGAAATTCATTTGAGGGGATTGGAAATTCCTATGTAAACTACATTATTGTGAAAGTTTAATCTTTAAAAGGAATATCACTCCAAAGATGGTTCAGTTCCGCTTTGTATTTACAAAGATGTGATGATTTGAAAATATGTCAACATTTGTCTTCCACTGCAGAAGATAAAAGCCAGTCAGTGTCCTCAATGACTTTTACTGAATCTTTTAATGGACTACTCTTTCATTCAATTATCCAAGCCACTAGATTATTTGGATTTTGTGTTATTAGTCCCGAAATGACCGAGTTGTGTTGAGTGAATGTTAAACCCATTTCTCTTTCTCTTATTTAATGGTCAATAATCAGTTATGACCACGAAATAAGCAATGAAAAGATTGATATTTTCCGAAATATGCAACATAAATAATCAACGTTGATTGAATATTTTTACCTGTCGTAAGAGCTGTTAATGTCTGAAAAATGGGGTTTAATTTCCACTTAACACAAACTTGGTCATTTCAGGGATTTAATCTTAACAATCAATTTCATTTATTAAGTGTATATGGGTTGTGTGATTCTTCTCCGAAAATAATTTTGATATCAGTATGAGAGATACTGGCAGTTATTCATAAATATCTTCCTAATAATCTTAAAATCAATATCTCTGATATTATTGCAATGTACAGTCAGCCATGTAATGCAGTGTCATTAGAAATATGATATATGATAATTATAATCTTTCAAGGTTGATATGTGAGGCAATTATTAATTTGATATTCTAATAACACTGAACAACTGGTTATATCAACCATATTAAAATAATAATACCTGTTGATCCCGAATTTGAATTATTTTTTTTTGAATAATTAGCATCAGGTGGCTTCTGAATTGTTAAACAAAAACAGTCAGTGTAGACCATAAAAAAGTCTAAATTGCCCCTTAAGTCACCATATTAAGAAAATAAATGCTGGGTTGAATTAAAATAAAACAAAAGAAACCAACTGACACCAAACAATTGCCAATTAAGAAGAAAGCCACTTTTGTTAATAATAATAATAATAATAATGAGTTTTATAATGCGCTAAAATTCACATCACAATATGCTCTAAGTGGGCAAGACACTGGCACACTAGCCTGGAGGTAGTGTGTTCGATCTCTGTATTGCCGTATTATATTGGCCAAGAAAGTTCATTGGGATTTTCTGACGTGGTTCCCTTGTCAGTGGTGCAGGATGAAGGGTCTGACAAGGACAGCTGCCTTGTCATTCTGATAGGTCGGAAAACCAAGGTTCCATGTACACTTTGATGTGAGAGTAGGCCTTAGTGCCGATGCCTGGGCAAAATTTCCCTCATAGCATACTGTATGACGTATGCCCGTCTTCATTAGCCCAATCGAAGCAAAATAGTAGGATGTTAAACCACATTTTATTTCATTTTTTTGCTAATTTAGAAACTAAAACAACAAAACCTGGAAAAGTAAGTCTAAATTGAAATAATTTAATAATATAAGCAACTCCTCCATTTATAATAAGTAATAAAAAGTAATGGTATGGTTTATTAAGCTTTAGGCAGTATTCATGTTATACTGTCGTGGCCTTCATTTTTATAGGAAAAGGAAGCTGACCACATCTGTTTGTATTTTATGCTTCCAAACACTGTCAACTCCTGTCATTAAGGACATTCTCAATCTAACTTTCTTAAATTCAAGTTTAAACAGGCTCTTAGTAAAGTCTGTCCATATTAAGCAATATATTGAAAAGATACACCATTGCACAGTGTAAGCTGAATGTCATGGTAAGATTTCATTCATAGCCCACTATATGGCGACTGTCCATCCTTGTTATCCCAGTAGGGATAGAAAGATAGGATGCTAATTTCTACATTTCATTTGAAACTTAGATTAAGGGTGTTGAGTGGCCATATGGTCTAACATGTACGGTTTGGGTCATAAACTCTGTCATTGATTCAAGTGGCATGGTTTCGATTTTACACTTACAGGTAACAAAGAGAAGGGTCATCTGTCTATCCTCGTTGGTTTCCTCCATGTTCTCTGGTGGGTTTTATCCAGGTCCTCCAATTTCCTCCCACTGTGAAAAAAAACATACATGCAATGGATTTATTAGATAATAGCATGTTAGTCACGAAATGACCTAGTTTGTGTCAATTGGATGGTAAACCCCATTTAAATATATGTATTTCTCTCTCTCTCTCTCTCCCTCTCTTTCTCTCTCTCTCTCTCTGTAATGTTGATTCAAATTAAGACCTTGACTTGAATCTCACACTCACACACCTTGTATTTATCCAGTGGGTTTAAGAGATACTCAACATGTAGAATTAGTAATGATTTATTTGTACTGTGATACATGTATTTCATTGTATAAATATTTGAACTAGAGAAACTTGTAAATATATGAATATCATGGAGGTATTTATAATCCCAGATAATAGGATTTCATCTTGGTATTAGGCTTTACATCCTTTAACACACCTGTGTATTATTGGAAATGGCCCTGTCGATAAAACAGGGAACTATTAATTAATATGGGTTCATAAGTCTGTTGATTTCTTTGGAAATTAATTATTTTGCTTCCAATTGAAGTGGAGCCACAGTAGCTGAGTAGGTAAGATGCTTGCTCGCTAGCCTGGAGATCGGGTTTTCGATCCCTACATTGGCTGAAAAAGTTCATTTGGATGGGACAAAATAACGAGATCCTGTGTATACATTGGCATGCACTTAAAAGATTCCTTGGCAGTTGGAATTCGATATAGCAAAATTTCTCTCATTAGGTCCGTCAGAACAGAACAGTAGGATTTTAAACTCCATTTCATTTCATTTCTTTTTAAAGTAGAATGTTTCAACATGGTATAGTTTTTCATTATAGTTAAATACCTTGACTGAGTTCTATGATGAAAATTTTCTGCTCAGGTTAAGCAGAGTGATAAGTAAATTCATTGGTTGATGATTTATAGAAAGATAAACAAGTTGAGGGTTTGATCTAAAGGATTGCCTTATTTCTGAAATGATCTCTCTCTCTCTCTTTATCTCTTTCTTTATCTCTCTCTTTAATTTTTCTCATTTTGTGTGACCCAGTCTCCAGTTTCTAATGACCTAGAAATGGCCACAGAAAACTGTTGACCAGAACCACCAGTAACAAAAGACTTAAAAACGAAGTAATTGTATAAGAAATTGCATTGCGAAAAGAATGATTTGAGTATTGGATGGAAAAGAACAAAAAAGAAAATAAGATAACATGAATAGATAGTGAACTCTGATCTTTATATCAAATTGTGTTTTGTTGATTTCTTAGAAAAGATATCCGATAATTATGTTTATCTCTTAAATATAAATGGTTTATCACTTAGGTCTTGATATGAAATGGTTTCAGAAATCCAAGTCCATTTAGCTGTTATGAGCTCGAGTTTCCCTTTCCCAGTACCAGATCCTATACTTGAGTCTTGGGAGCATACGGTCAAGGGTATGATCATCACATTCTGTGCATGACTGATGATTTGGCTGATAATGTTTCGATTTTAGTTACATAAATTGTTTCAAGCACCAAAAACTATTTATGGAATAACAATTACTGTTTTATTAACATGAAATGTTTTGATAATGATGCTCTTGGTCCCGGTCATCTGTTTCAAGAGTTGCAACAAATCAAAGAGTGCAATGAAATGAATTTCTTGAAATTGTAAATAGCGCTGTCAACTTTTGGCTTTTCTCAAGCAAATGAATTTTGTTTTCCAGGTATAATGCCAATGGCATGGTAACAAATACAGACCAACAAATATCTACACAACATGGATTGATAGAAAGTCATGAAAACAGTTCCACTACTTTATCTACGTACATAGATTCTCCTTCACTACGTCCTGTAGGTCAGTATATAACTACACAAATATAAAACTCAGGGATTGAAGTGGGCTCTACCATATTTGGTTTATTCAGAATCAACTATGGATTAAGAACAGCAATCAAGAACTTGCCTGGGGAACCACAACCAAGCACTGACTGACAAAAAAACAATTGAGCACTGGCCATGGGAATTGCAAAAGAGACCTATCTTAGGAACCACAATCAAGCACTGACTAGGGTGAAAAATAAAACAAGCTCTGGCTTGGGAATAGCAATCACTGATTCAGGCACCACAATCAAGCACTGCGAATGTGTATGTTAATCTATTCACAAGCATCTCGACTTCCCACTAGAATATTCTGGGTTTAAATCCTCACTGTGGACGTATGTAATTTGACAAAACAAGGCACTGTTGAGAGGTAAAATTCACCTCCCTAGCATTGCACATGTGACCATAGAAAAATATTTAAACTGTATGTTAATCCTTAAGCACTTGGTACATATAAATATCGACTGCCTGTTCCTTAAAGAAATTTTGAGAAAAGTTAATTATTATTCACTGTACATCCCTGGACAGACCGCAACAGTCCAAAACTGCTGTTCCTTTAACTGCCTCAACCACTCGAGATAAGTGAATGGGCGGTTTGGGGCCAGGTTAGGGGTTTTTGGGGACAATCAAAGTGATGGAGGATTAATCTCAAAATGAGCAAATTATTATGTAAAAACCATTTTGTATTTTGTAGAGGAGGATATTGATATGTTACAATCTGTACATAACAGTATGAAGAGAAGTGACAGTGATAATACACAACAATATAGGAGTAGTTGGCCTGATACACCTAATAAATCACAACAACCAGGTTAGTATACAACTGCACTTACTAATACTTTTATCTCCAGATTGTCATTAAAATGATTGTTAAAGGGGTCCAACGTGCGCTTTGAATCAATGTCAAGTGACTTGGTAATTGGTGTTGCTTGTATTTGACAATGAGTAGTGTTGCCTGCCCAGTCTGTAAGATTGTTGCACACATTGGAATAATTGTCAGATATTATTTCTAACCTATGCTCATTTTTTGTCAATCTTGAGATTTATTTCTCAGCGCCATGTTAATTCTATTCATTTTTTTGCACCTTTTCTTATCTTAAATGATTTTGTGTACTTATGAAGGGAATAATGTTTTTGTATGTTTATCTAACTTTTGTCCAATCAATCTTATACGCCCACATTGAAATGTGGTCGTATATTGCCGTCGCTCCCGTCCGTCGGTCCGCTCTAGAGGCCAAAGTTAATATCTGATTGACTTTAAATTTATACACAGTGTTTAAGGTCATGAGACGAAGAAGCCTATTGATTTTGAGCGATTTCCGATGTTAATTGTCAAGAAATATGACCCTTGATCACTTCAAAAAATCTTGTGGACGCTCTAGAGGCTAAAATTAATAACCGATTGACCTTTGATTTATACACAGTGTTTAAGGTCATAGAATGAAGAAGCCTTTTGATTTTCAGCAATTTCCAATAATTACTGTCAGAGTTATGGCTCTTGATCACTTAAAAAATACTTGTGGACACTCTAGAGGCTAAAGTTAATAACCGGTTGACTTTAAATTTATACACAGTGTTTAAGGTCATGAAACAAAGAAGCCTATTGATTTTCAGCAATTTCCGATAATTACTGTCAGAGTTATGGCCCCTGATCACTTAAAAAAAAATTGTGGACGCTCTAAATAATAACCGATTGACTTTGAATTTATACATGGTGTTTAAGGTCATGACACGAAGAATCCTATTGATTTTCAGCAATTTCAGATAATTACTGTCAGAGTTATGGCCCTTGATCACTTCAAAAATGCTTGTGGATGCTCTAGAGGCCAAAGTTAATATCAGATTGACTTTAAATTTATACAGTGTTTAAGGTCATGAGACAAAGAATCGTATTGATTTTCAGCCATTTCTGATAATTACTGACTGAGTTATGGCATTTGATCACTTTCAAAATTTTGCGGACGCTCTAGAGGCTAAAGTTAATATCCGATTGACTTTAAATTTATACACAGTGTTGAAGGTCATGAGACGAACAAGTATATTGAGTTTCAATGAATTTAGATAACTTGAACAGCATGGAGGAGAACTTTATCAAAGCCAAACAAATTCGAATGATTTTCTGATAATTACATAATGAGTTGTTACTTTTAATTAGATTTTAGTATATTTTAAATGTTTCATTACTGAAAAAAGTAAAATATGCGACAACTCTTGTTGACTGCCTGGACAATTTAGCAGCTGTGGGCGTATGTTTCGTTGCCTGGCAACCTATCTTAATTTAAAGTAATAAAGGGGTATTGGGTGGCTGAATGGTTAGCACATGCTTGCTGTATCATTGGTTTCGATTCCCCGGTTGTATGTGAAAAGGAGTAGGGGTCGCCTGTCCATTGTTGAACCTCGTGGGCTTTCTCAGGGTCCCCCGGTTTCACACAAGCAAAATTATTGAAATAAAATTGAACAATATGTTAGTCCCGTAAATGACCTAGTTTGTGTCGAGTGGACTTTAAACCCCATTTCTTTCTCTCTCTCTGTCTCTCTCTTTATAGTAATAAAATATGTTTAAACCAAACCCCATTTCATTTCAATTGATTGTATTGATGACCTAGTCTCCATGTTTTATTTTCAGATTGTAACATGGTTTGTAATAACAACAACATGGAGGAAGCCATTGATAGATTATTTAAAGAAAGACAATCACATCAACAACTATTGGAGTCTGTCTGTGGTCCGCAGTTGTTTACCGTTAATAAAACATTAAGTGCTAAAAACGTGCGATCAAACGGAGACAGTTATAACCATATAAACTCTAATAACTTACAGTCAGACGATAATAGAGGGGAGATAACTGGTGATGGTGGACAGTGGGGAATATTAGGTAAGTAATGATATGTATATAATATAGATAACTCATGAATATCTGCACAGAAAAAGGAAAAAGAGTTCAATCATATGTTAACTACATCAGTCTTATATGACACTAATCATGTGTGGACAGAAGAAAACAAAAATAACAATTAATAACATGTCAGCACCAATTGTGCTATATGGCACCAATATGTCAACAGAATGAAATGAATGGAAGATGGGCATACGCCATACAGTGTGCTATGAGGGAAATTTTTGCCTGGGCAGCGGCGCTACGGCCTACTCTTATATCGAATTTTGCCAAGGGATCTTTTACGTGCACTCCAATGTGTACATGGGACCTTGTTTTTTTGTCCCATCTGAACAACTAAGCAGCTGTCCTTGTCAGGCCCTCCTTCTGCATCACTGACAAGGGAAATCACGCTGGAAAATCGAAATGTACTTTCTCGGCCAATGCAGGGATCGAACACCTGACCTCCAGGCTAGCGAACCAGAACCTTATCCACTTAGCCTCCGTCAAATGACTATAGGACATATACTAATATATTAAATCACAAGGATCTTTTTGACTTGAGTATCTTAACAAAAAAAGTCCAATCATATTCCCCCTTCCTCCAAATATTTTGGACATAAGCGGTCAAAATAAAACTGATAAATAACTCGAAGATTAATATTCCCATTTATAAAAATGTGTACGTCACTGATTGGAAATGACTGGGTTAATGAAGAGAGGCATACTCCATATATTGTTCTCTAAGGAAAATTTTGTCCAGACAGAAGTGTTACGACCTACTTTCATCGCAAATTCAAACTGTCTTACATGCACACTAGTGCAAACTTTAGTTTTTTTTATCCCATCTAAAGGATCCGATGGTTTTCACTGTGCAAGCCTCTCTATTTGGCACCACTGACATGGGAAAGCAGGCTGAAAAAATCCATAAGAACTTTCTTTCCCTGCAATGGGAATGCACCAAAGACCTCCTGGTTAGTGAGACAGTACCATACTCTCTTTCTACAAGAAGTGACTTAGCTATAAAACAAAGTATCATCTGTTGTGAATGTGGTGTGAAATGTGTATATGAAAAATATTAAAAGTATCAACAATCCTAATCTGAAATAATTGGGGGTATGTTTTTGTATGTGTCCTCCATATTCCTAATTCAGTCAAACATTTTCCATAGAGCATGTCAGTTACCTTAGAGATTTCCTCCAATTCCTTTCATACATTGTTCAGTTCTGCAGATTTTATTGAAAAAATACCGTTAAAATGTTGACATGCTGACAGACTTGAATCTAAACAACATGTGTGTTCTATATAAAAAGATTTCTCTTTGAACACAAAAACAATGGTTTGATTTAAAAAAATTAAAGTCTGCTTCAATCTTTAAGGCAGCTGATTTTTCAGGCCAAACATAATCCACGCTAAATTTGCTAAAATAGATTATTTAACATTAAATAAAATCAAAATATCAATGGTAGATGATGTCCTTGCATGGATTGATTGTGATTAAATTATTCCCAATTTCATTAAAACAAAGATCCTATTTCGTTTCATTTTTTATAGTTAAAAATTTTGTTTTACTTGTCTTTACTACACTAGAATCTGGAAGAGTTGTTGTATAACCCGCATTCTGGTTCATATGAGGGATTACCCAATGAAACGGTCTGTTGTAGCGAGTTCTTGGCGTGCGATACACGAAACTGTGGGTGTCCTACTAGAAACATCAACACTGAGTGGTTAATCAAATGTCTGATGTCATAGGGTCAAACACCACTAATATGACCCCTGACACAATCTCCCACTTTAACCAGTAAGATCTTCATGTAGTATAACAAATTTTTTTTAAAAAACGAAACGAATTATAGATCTGTATTTTAATCAGATTGAAATATTTCCATCACAATATTTTATTCAACATGTATTGGTGACGCAGGCTTGTTTATATTGTCTACAGAGATAGCTGTATCTTTGTAAATAAGGATCTGAATTAAACCATTTTTAGACTGATCTTCCTTTACAAGATTCAACGGACCCCCACAAAAATGTACTCCTAAAATCAAAAATTTATGCTAGATTATGATGTCAATTCAATAGACATTAAAGTAAACAGAAACTACGAAAATGATATGCTTCGTCGGCCATATTCATTACGTGAACCAGTAAGAGCTTTTGCAAGGGACACCATCCATGCACAGAGTTTAATATGTCTGTGTTTCCAGTTTTAAAGAGCGACACTACATAGATTTTCACATATGTATATATGTAGACTACGTAAAAAAAACTGTGCAACAACACTTTATGAGAAAAGTGTAATGGTCGTGTGCTTTATCCTTTATTATCAGATGGTGGGATGGTATTGACATTAAAAGCGCGAAATAATGATATAGACATATGTGATATCACACTGTCAACTGTCAACTTTCCTTAACAGGAGCCTGACAAACCCCCTCCTGCAATAATTCCTGCATCCACCCCTGATTATGATCTTGACTAGATGTTAAAGTGGCATTAGGTAAGATAAGATGAAGAGCTGATTGTTCTGGCTATAATAGTTAAATCAATGATAAAGAAAAAATATGTTGAATATTTCAGTCATATTGCCTCACTCTGAACAAGATATTACCCATTTCTTTTCAATTTTAGGTAAACAAAGTCTTGATTATTTCTAATTGATAATTTAGATAACATTTAGAGCCTGAATAATCATGTTTGAATATTCAATTAGAATATTTTTTAGAGGGAATTTTTAGGATAATATCATCAGAAAAATGCATGATTATAACAGTGAATTTGAAAAAAATATATAATAAATAAAAGCAAAAGAAAAAAAAAACTTTTGGCAACAAAAATGTTTGTGTATCAAACAACTAAACCAATATTCAAATACTACATGAATTAGGAATCTAGGTTTTTGGAACAAGATGGTGTGTTTAAAAAGAAAAAAAACAAAAACAAAAAAGAAACAAAAACAAAAACAAAAAAAAAGAAACAAAAATAACACATGTAAGAAAATGTGGTGAGGCAACAAAATGATTATATTAAGAGAAAATGTCAGATTCTTTTGGTCTTAATATTTATATTACTAATGTGAGTCTGTAGTTTGGTTTGGCATAAACAGAATTACCTACGCTTCCTATCTGTATGAATGGTGTTTGGTATTTTTTTTTCAAATTTGTACATTTTCTCATGGTCCTGTGCATTGTAAAAATTTAATTAAATTTAAAAAAAAAATTGAAAATGATGAAAATAGGATTCATAGGCTGTCTCATGAGCCAGTTGATACAAGCTATAAATTCCATTTACACTTTTCCAAAATACATCTTTGACCAAAAGTTAGTAAAACACATCAGTTCTTAATAATAATAATAATAATAATAATAATAATAATAATAATAATAATAATAATAATAATAATAATAATAATAATAATAATAATAATAATAATAATAATATAATAATAATAATAATCGCGTCATTTTACAAGGGTAGCAAATTAGGCCTGAGGCCTTTTCCCAATTTGGCCCTTGGCACAGATCGTGCGAATGATTTCGATCATTACTGCAGGAAGAAACCGAAGAACTCGGGGGGAAACCTGCCTGATCGGACGTGAGACCGAATATCCCTCTCACTTACAACGATAAAGTTCATGCCCTGAGCTGGGATTGAACCCTTGTTGCATTGGTGAGAAGCCGCCTCTCTATCGCCACGGCTATCCGACCAGCATTGTTTGTTTTTTATCCACACTGCCATCTGTATCTCTTTTACACAAATAAAGTAATCAGAATCCCATTATCTCTTTTAGTACGACAACGAGCCAACACATTTCTCAAACTGATTAAAATAAGATCTAGATTTTGTTGCAGTTTTTTTAAACATGAAGATCTGACAAGTTACAGTGGGAGTTCAAGTCAGGCCTCAAACAAACGACTTTTTATCCTATGATGTCAGACATTGATTAATTAATCAGCGTTTACAATTCTAGTGGTCTACTCATAGTTCTGTGCATAAAAAGTCCAAGAACTTGCTGTAACAGACCTTTTTTTGCTAATCCCCCACTTCAAACCAAACACCGTCATTAAAGGACAATATTGGCACCAGTCATCACATATATAGAGCGTGTTAAACATATTCAAAATATACTTTTAACGCAGAGGTCATTGCTACGATAGCTGAGTATTACACGCTACCCGAATCAGCAGTGACGTAACAAAAAGGAAAACACGGGTGACTGCTGTATTTAACTGACTGAAGCGACGAGTGATAACAGACACACGGTTAAATTTCTGCTCACTAATAATTCCTTTGAAGACCAACAGTTGTTATATGGGACCGTAAGAGGATATCTGACAATTCAATAAAGTAATTGAATGTCATTAGATAAGACAACACATGAAAAATAGAAATAGTCTGTACATTCCCTCGTTTATATTCACTTTTTACCTTATAAAACATGTTAATGCACAGACTTTTTCTGTTTTTCTTTCGTGTTCTCTTATTTCTTAAATATTGCAGTTCGTTGGAATTTATATCTGATTCTATCTCCATTATTACTTTCAATTCGCAAATAATATTTAATTACACTCTAGTTTATATTATAAGGACTTTTTTATTGATTCAATTATGTTTACTGTGCTAATGAAATGGGCTAATAAAGACGGGTTTGCTAGTGAAACTGACTGTCTGGAGAACTTACCTAGAACTCGATTAAATGTCATAGAATTATAATTTCAAAGATTTTAGCCGTAACACATAATAAATACAGTAAAATTTATAGATTTTTGATTAAAGATTACATAATAAAATAGGATAATGCTAAAATATGTTCATCCCATAGTTTAGGAAAAAAATCTCTTTAAGTGGAGATCAACCCTTTAGACTCAAATGTTCTTTATTACACAACAGTCTTTACATTTATTAGTACATATTTTTATTTTTGACATTTGAAATATATGTGAATGGTCTAGCTTGTTGGGTGTCTGAATCTGAATAAGAAAATAGTCCACCAGATTTTGGCTTCAGCTATACATGTTCAGTGTTCAGTGCAGGGCTTCTGTCTCATTCAATTTCTCTCCTGCTAAAAGGATTTATGTTAAATTAGTGCATATTTTATTTTTGACATTTGAAACATATATGAATCGTCTATAGTTTGTTTAGTGTCTGAATTTTAATAAGAAATAAAATTCAACAGAATTTGTCTTCAGCTATAGCAACAGTGTTTAATGCAGAGCTAATGTCCCAATCAATTTTTCTATTGCTAAAAGGTTTTAGTAAAACATTTGAGCGATAAGTCATTTCTGTTTTCAACTGGGGACAGATCAAGGTCTTTAGACACATGTTACTGGTAATTGGTCTGGTTCGATATTGAGAATATGTCAACCCAGTCATTAAACATCTGAATAATTATTTAAAATAACTTGTAATGAGTTGTTGAAGAGACAACAGGGGTTGGATTAGTCCAGACACTTTTGTGTTAATTTAGGTTAATTTCTACAATTTTATTTCTTTGTGAAGAGTGATCTAAAGTTGCCTTGAAATTTAAATTCATTCAACATAGCATCCTTGCTTTGTTGCGTTTGATTTATCCCAGTCACTTGGGAAGCCACCAGTGGCTAAATGAGGTGAGAGAGAGGTCATTTTGGGACTAACATATGGTACCATCCTATTAATTTTCTTGCAAGAGTGGGAAGAAACCGTAGATTGGACAGGCGACTTCCCTCCTTTTTTACAAGCTTGGGATCAAATAATGCCACTAGACTCATTAGCAGACCTTATGACATATAGCACACAGACTACAACCGCAGATAATATTAGTTCGAAAATGATTCAGTTCTGTTCAGCATTCCTTCTTTAAATGTTAACTAATAAATTTTAGTTGTAAAATTGTGATTGTTCTTATATATGGGGGGGGGGGTATCATGTACGCGTTGTATCATAAGGTCTGTCATTGAATCAACTGGTATAGTTGCGATTTCCTGTTACGTGACAAGGAGTAGGGTCCTTGTGGATTTCTCCTGGTCGTCTGGTTTCTTCCCACTGCTAAAGACCCCTATGTTAGTCCTGAAATGACCTAGTTTGTGTTAAGTGGACATTAAACGCATGCACTCTCTCTCTCTCTCTCTCTCTCTCTCTCTCTCTCTCTCTCTCTCTCTGTTCATACATGTATTTAAGAATGAAATTTAAAAAAGATTTGGTAATGACCTTCTGGGTAAATGTTGTTGATGACCCATATGGATTTGTCTTCAGGTGTAAATGAGTTTGGGTAAAAAGTGTAAGATTGTATGTCAAGAATCTGTGTAAATAAAGATGCTTTGTAATATGGGAACACCAGTTAATTAATGTTGGACACTTGAAGAGTAGAATCTTATCAGATAACAGACAGTGTTATCATGTGATTAACATCTACTGGGAACCTCATCTCTCTTAATCAACACCGTAACTACTAAATTGACAAGAGTAAGAAAAAAGAGAAATCACAGTCATTTACATAAAATTAATTAGTATTCACTAATTGTGGGTGCCCACCACGACAAACATTTGATTATAAATAAGGTCATTCATTGACTGAGAAATAAAATATGTTCGATAGTTCTGAAAATAAAAGATCTGACCAATCAAGGTCTTTGTATTTAATAAATTATGTTATTGTCATAATGATTGCAAGATGCGACAATCTTTGAATTTGCATACAATTAATTGCTATTTATTAATTTTCATGGTGTTGTATGGTAGATCATTAACTGAGAAATTTATAAAATTTTCTTTGCTCCGATTATGTAAAAAAAAAAAGCCCATTTCGTTGATGGTAATACTTGTTAGTGAGTGCTGTACTAAGTGGGTTTGGGTGATCTAGTGGTTGTATGTGTGCGTGTGAAATCATGAGGTCTGTCATTGAGTCAAGCGGCATGGTTTAGATATTCGACTTGTACATGACCAGAAGTAGGGTCGTCTGTCTGACCCCGTATTTTTTGGGGGGGTCCCCGGGGTTCCACCCACTGGTAAAAACCTCTATGCGTATGTGAATAATGAAATAAAATTGGACCAGATGTCAGTCCTAACATACGAAATGTATTTTAAATCCCATTTCTCTGTTTCTCAGTACCATATTCAATGAGTGGGGTAGGTGGGGAGTCACGTGGTTCAGTGAGGATGCCAATACTCCTGGTTTCAATCCCAGGGATGGCTGAGAAATTTCCTTAGGATTTGTCGGCTTGGGTTTCCTCCTGTCAAGAGTGAAGGACAGAGGTCCTGGCAAAGAATACCATTTAGTTGTTTGAATTTGGTCAAAAAACGTCCCCTGTAGATGTTGACTGCATGTAAAAGAATTATCAATCCTGCAGGAATGGAAGACCTAGTAATTGTTTGAATGTGATGCTTGTACGAGAACCCTTTACAGTTAGAATTTCAATGAGGGGTATGTGGAAATGCAGCTGTCTGGACAAAATCCCCCTCATAACACAGAGCACACACTGCATAGCATAGGCTTGTCTTTGTTAAACCCAGTTTTTGCTGAAAAATAGGATGTTAAACCCCATTTTATTTCATTTGGTGTTCTCCCATTAATATCAGAATGTTTTGAAGCAGATCCATATTTTTGAATTATCTACATGTACTGAAGAAGCCTCCTAGAATTTATCAGCCATGCTTATATTGATGTGTCTATGAACATCAGAGGGCTTTTATCTTCGGTTAATAACAACGAGAGACTGGTTATGACTAGTACTCGTAGAGCACCTCTTCAATTTAGATTTTGATTAATATCACTCAATGAAAGCCATTTGTAGGATTTCGCTTCAAGTATAATGACATTTTCTTGAAGTCGGACTCAGAGCCCTTGGAAATTGCTCATTGACAAATTTTAGAATTTATGGCAAATACATGTATATTGATTGGAAATTGGAATGAATCGTTTTGATCGTGAAGTAAGACATCTTGCTTTTTTTCCTCCAATGCTCTGATTTTGAAGAAGGTGATATGCTGTTAATGAGAAATAAAGCTTTATATAGTCTTCAAAAAAAGAAACGCACAGCACATTTTAATCATTTTTATTATTATTAGGCTTCTTCAGTACATGTAGATAATTCAAAAATATGGATCTGCTTCAAAACATTCTGATATTAATGGGAGAACACCAAATGAAATAAAATGGGGTTTAACATCCTATTTTTCTGCAAAGAGCAGCTTCGGTTGGATTTTAGGACATTATTATTATTATTATTAATGAGGTCGATGTTTCCATAAATCTTACTTGTTTTTTTAATATCATTATGTAAGGATAAAAGAAATTCATCATTGGATTTAAATGTAGGGTTACTAATTGTGACTGGTCATCCTTTTTGCCGAAATTTGTTTTTGCTTGATTGCATCAAGACACATGAATTTAACAACTTCACAATCGTTTTCGCATGGAACCCAAATCTAAGGCCTTTAAAATCCTGTGGTTCTTGCTTTCTAAATTAATTGCACATTTAAACACTCAACGAATCAAGTGATGCCACATTTGAACGAAGACAAATGCAACAACAATATTGGTAGTTAACAAGCAGTTGAATCCCAGACAGATGTAGCCTTTGGGATGGGTACCGACAGCGAAGTTAAACATGTGACCTCCCAAGCGTGACAAACAAGAGTGACCCCACCTATCCTGGATCGTCACTTCTGGTTACGTCATTGGCGGTGACGGCTCTCAACAGCCACCTCTACTGCAGCAGCAATTCCCGGACGGCGTAGAATCGTGCCAGTTAGAGCTGCTGTTTTGAAATACACCGACGCCGTGGAATTCAACACTGGAGAGCAGTCTGGTTCAGCGACACTGTCACGGTTCCTGTTGCAACAAGGCGATGATAGAGCAAGGGTATACCGACGACGAAATATTGCATTGCGTTTCTTTTTTATGGAAAGTATATATATTTATTGATGTTATAGTTATTAATAAAATATATTCTGTTTTAATTTTTTGCATGTTTGAAATTAGAGAAAGGCAAATGATGTAAGTGGTGTGATTTTACATCATCATGCCTGTTATTCAGTTTTGTGATTTTGAACCTATGTTTGTTTGTGACAAGAAGTAGGAACACTTACATGTACACTTACCTGATCATTTTATTTCTCTCTCTCTCTCTCTCTCTCTCTCTCTCTCTCTCTCTCTCTCACACACATTATATTTATAGTATTATCAAATGACTGGTATATGGTGATTAATAGTTAATTAATTACCTTAAGGGCTTTGGGCAGTATAAAATGCACATTTTAAAGCTAGCACTATAATTTTTGTTGATAAAATATGACATTTTTTGTTTTTTGGGGTGGTAAACTACATATTCATCACCAAATAAATACAAATTTTATTTACCAACTATGTTCCAAACTTGGCCCAAAAGCATGATAAAAAGGGGTATTTATGACAACAGAAGTATACTTTTCTCAGTTATGCCTGCATATATTTTCATCAAATTTGGCATGAACAATGCTTATGGCAAGTCCCAAAAAAACACTGATCAATTTTTGGCTATAGGTTGTGGTTTGTCTGGTATCAATGGAAACGCAAAAAAACGATGAGTTTTCTTGAAAGTTCTATAAGTACAAGCTTAATAGATTCAACGATAATCTCACCAGTAGATCAAAAGTAGAGGGTATAACTTATAAGCTACATTTTGACATAAAAAACGTTAACAAATACCAACTCAAAGTATTTTAACATGTTGTTCATTATTTACCTGCAAACAAGATTTTGTGATTTTGGGTTAATTCCTTGAATACGTCCACAACAAGTTTTAAAATACATCGATTTAAACGCATAAAGTAAATATCTACTTTAGACACTATTCGGACTCTCTAAAAAGTCATTTTATATATTAAAAAATGGCAGTCTTTCACTATCAAAAAATTAAATTCAGCCCCATTCCAATCTCGATAGATGGTAGAGGGAAATCCTTCTGACGTCATATCTAGACGGGCGTTAATGATCCAGTGTCAAACTGCTACTGGACACAGCCATGATTGTTTAAAGCGGATGACGTGAGCGGTGTATACGACGTCAGAATTTATTCAAGAACTGATCTAGGTCGGGGAAACCTTCTCGTTTGCTATAAATAGTTTTTCTCTCTCCGCTTGTACCTCGATTATTACACATCAAACGGTCAGACTATTACGTGTCCTCTGGGTTATTTTACATATGGAACACGTGTGCAAAGTCTTAATAAGATTGGTTTTGAAAAGTTAGTGCGTATCTTAGACTACTCAACGCCCTTAAATAAGAGAAATGTTCACCTAAACCCTAATCTTATAAAAATAATCCAGCTAATTATAGGTATATGGTACTTAACATAGTGACAGATGTTTTAATTACTAAAATGTCTTATCATTCTCGTATTTGTGAGAACTGTAGACTAATATGTTGATAAGAGATAGATGTTCATACTATTAACTCTGATTACCTGGTTGGCTCTGATTGAACACTCCGGTCAACAGGTATACATGACCTTTAATTAATAACTCATCAAAGTTTATGACTTGAGTATAGTGAGGTTTTACCTCATGGTGCAGGAACCATATTATAGGGTCTAATATCCACTTTCATGTCCTCTCTTTTTTCTTCATTGCCTTGTCTCCCCCCCCCTCTCCTTTCCTTCCTCTGGCCTTTTCTTTTCAATCTTTTTGTGGACAGTTTGTGTGTGACCATAATCAGCCATTGATGACTGCATCTTGGTGAAGATAAGAACACAACTATTTTCAAGTTTGTGATTTTGGGGGATATTATCTTGTTCATGTTTGCCGACGACCTTGCGAATTTTCTGGTCACTGTACTGTCGCAGCAGCACAGTAAGAACGCCACCCGGTCTGACAGGGTCTTTAATGCCTTTTAAAGATATTTAGATAAAGAGCTGGTCGTTCTTGCTATAATAATTCAAAAATAGATAATGCAACATGACCCCCCCCCCCCCAAAAAAAAAAAAACATGAATATCTTGAACTTTTTATCAAATTACTTTATTCTGTTTGTAGTTTTAACAAGATTTGTGCATTGTGTATTATCGTAACCACAAATAAATATATTATTTAATCTGTTTTTCTATAGTGCCATCCTACAACTTTCTATTAATAGTTGTAGTCTTTATAGAACACATGATACCACTTTATGTTTGAGGAGTTCAAATATACCTAGTTCTATAAAAATAAAATAAAACCAAGTAAGAACAAGCCAAACCAGTAGACAATATTCAAATTCCTAAAAAAAAGGTATAGGCAAAATAGTATTATCAGGCGAAATAGTGTAATCAGCAAAGTAGTGTAATCAGGCAAAATAGTGTAATCAGGCAAAATAGTGTAATCAGCATATGGACTGTTCACCGTGTACAAAAATACATGACAAAAGTGGTAATAGGTGTCCGGAAGAGTAAGCTTACCCTGCCTGGCGCCATACCAGCCATAGGCGGAATCTCGGTAAAATAGCGTGATTGGCCAATTGACTATCGGAATGCGAAATGCATGTGATTAACAGTGTAAACGATGTAGTAGACAGACAACTGTTTTAATAAGTCTAGTTAGCAAGTATCCCTGTAGTTGAAGCTAAGATGACGAATGGCTCGATCTACTTAAAGAATAAGAATAAAATGGAAAAGCTCTCGCGTAAAGAATTAGCTAAGACACAAACACTCCATAGGCTGGTGATATTGGAATGTTACTACTAATAAATGGAAAGTTACTACTAATAAATGGAAAGTTAACAATCGGAAAGTCATCACGTTTATCGTACAATTTAACACTGAGTTTACTGTAATTTTCAAAATCGAGACGCAGATCCAAGTAGGAAGCGTAATTGTCACTGTCAGTGGTGTTTTTAATTTCGACCTCATCAGGATATATGAATTCTACATAAACACTAAATTTTGGATTATTCAGTAATAGATCATCATCGATATATCGATAAGTGAAATTAAAATGTCTGACTAATCGTTTATTTGATTTTCAAGTGCCTGTATGTAATTGGCTTCGTAGGAATAGAGAAACTATATTATTTATATATACCCAGTATTTTGCTATGGTGCTATCATACCGTTTTCTATTAATAGTTGTTGCCTTGTGGAGGAGTGTCTGTTATTCTCTGTAGAATAAAGTTATTCAGTGAAGATGGTATATTAAGACGATAACTTTCATTGAACCTAATCGTATATTATCTACAGTTATACACAGATATTATTCTACCTTGTAATTACCCGTATTAATGTTCCGTTTTCAGCTTCACTACATCATAATGATGTTTACACCACCTGTTCTATTTCCCTGCAGACATTCTTCCACCCAATTCCTTCATCATTCAAAGCTAGAGACTTCCATGGCTTTTACTTTTATTTGGCTAATATATTTTGAATTTAATATCAAGGCTTCTAAACTAGATGACTCTAATTCTTTAACATTTCTAAACTTGAAAACGTTTTCTTATGATTTCCTATCCCTTTGGCTATCATATTTTAAATTAAAGGTACAATTTCAAATTTTTAAGTTATATTTTTAAAGTTTATTAAAATAAAGCTTTAAAATAGATGGTATCCATAAATAATCCTATTGACCCAATAATTCACTATTGCCAGCTGAGAAATTCACAAAGATATCAATTTGAACTTCAAATTCCAACGTTGTAAGATGGCTATTCCATGTAGTCAATAGGAAAACAAGGGAGATAATTGTGTTATTATTTCCTGTGTCAATGATTTTTAAGGGTGGGAAATAATGCCCATGATCGTATAATAGTATGTTGATAACCTACAGAGCAAAAGATATAGAAATAATTATGTTTTGACTTTCTTCACTTGATTTGATGGTTGTTTAGTTTTTGCAATGTCTATTTTCTGTCTTGTCCGCAGGTTTGTCTTGTGGATTTTTTGTTTTGCGTGTGGTGCAGTCCTCCTGCATTTACTATTAGAAAATTTGAAATTCTTGCTTTTATATGAAAAATCTGATTCCTTCAAGGTTTCTAAACAGAACTTTTGATTCCTTCAACTCGATTCCTCAAAGATTTAATTCTAAACTATAGAGAACCTTTTTTTAATGATTTCCATTTCGGTTCACATATCCAGGTTTCTAAACTTTTGTAGCGTGATTTCCATGACTTTTACCACGGCTAACATATTTTCAGTTTTATAGGCTTGTATTTGAATGGTTTCTTTTTTTTCTATTAGTATTAGTGATTCTAAACAAGAGATCTTTTGATATTCCATGTTGGGTTTTCATAGGATTCAGATTAATACACATTGTAAAGTTTTTTAAAGTCGCTTGAGTGATTGCTAAACCCTTTCAAACTACATTATCAGGAAGTCATATCAGCTTAAAGTCGGCTAACTAACGAGACATTTGCGTGAGAAGATTATTTTAATGCCTACTTTTAAATTGCAGATTGTTATTCAAGTTTCATTAATCCCGATGATATCTTCAATATTGTGAAAGTTAAATCTTTATAAAGAATATCAAATATTTGTTACATTTCTTTAAAGGGGCATTATGGGATATTCAATTAAAGAGTTGGCAGTTCTTTCTACAATAGATAGAAGATAGATTACGTACATATGATATGATAAAATCTTCCATTTTGACGTTAAATCGTCCATCACAAAATATATTAAAATCCAGTAAATATCGCAGGCTAGCGATGGCATCGAGAGTTGATTATGGTCTGGATAAGTTAATTAATGTTTAACTTATGTTTAATTATTTTAAAAGATATTTATTATGCAATGAAAGGGAGGTCAGCACAAGCCAGCACCAACTACATCGATGATTGCACTAAAATCTCTTGGTGGGCCTCAGTTTAATCTGATGGAATCTGGGCCAACATTACTAATTGCTGATATTTTGATTGTTCTGGAAGTGTTTATGGCACCAGTGATTTTCCCCACTTCTATATGCATCATCATCTGACTCAATAATAGTTCTAGAAGTTTTTATCAGCTTTATATTTTTATATTAAAAGTCATCATTGGTTTAAAAGTAACAGAAATTCAACACAAATTTATTTGTATTTACAGTACTTCACTCAGAATAAATTAATTTGACTGTAATGTTCGGTGTATTCATTTTTCATGATCTAATTTGGAACTGTTATAGCTCTTTATCTAAATTTTGCATCTTTTACTGTGTAGCTTTATGCCTCTTGGCTTTTACAAGCTTTTAAAATTTTCACTGATGTGTGTGCTATCATGTTTTACACATGTGTTTGGTAACCTTGATGCATGTAAAAACGTGGAAAACTCGTAATATATTAAAGTAGAAAACAGGTACTATTCAGTACAGTAGGTTAAGATTTCAAAATAACATTACCATTTAAGTTTTTTTTTTACCTTTGAGATAAATTTGATAGATTTAAAGGCTTTAAGGCAGACAGATATATGAAGTAAAGCTTAATATTATTAAGAACCAGATCCGGGTTTGATCCTTGTTATGGCCGGTAAAGTTCCTTTTCAATTTCCAGACTGCTTTCCCCATTGTCACTGGTGCATGACAAAGGATATGATTCGAGTCATTTGGATAACTTTAACAGCATGTTAACGAGAACCTGATAACTGGAGATTGAAATAAAAAGTAGGCTGTAGAACTGCTGCCATTGAAATGTATTCCTCATGGCGTATATTCGGTTGCTGAAAAAAAGTAATTCGTTAAATTACAAGCCATTCGATAACGTCACATGCCTTAATATTTATGGGAGGTTGGATGACCGAATGGTTAGCACGTGGGCGCTGTATCATGAAGCCTGTCATTGAGTCAACTGGTGTGGTTTTGAATCCCCGGTTGTACGTGGCAAGGAGTAGGATCACCTGTCCAACAGCGTGTTTTTTTTCCGGTTTCCTCTCACTGCTAAAGACCCTTACGCACAAGTGAATTATTGAAGTGTTGAGGACATTAAATCCCATTTCTCTCTCTCTCTCTCTCTCTCTCTCTCTCTCTCTCAATATTTATGGCATGGTTTCAATACATGACTTTTAGAACATGACAAGGAGAAGGGTTGCCTCTACTCAACCTCCTCTGGTTTCCTACCAGGGCTGAAGGCCTTTTTTTTAAGTTATTTATTTTTCCAAGAGGCATATCAAGCATGACAATAGAGATGATAATATAAAGTTACATGATAATAAGAAGAGAAAGTTTTGATAGAAAAAGTAATAATGTCATGAACGACCAGCCTCTTTAGGATAACCCATAAAAACCTGCTTAAATTAAAACTAGGTTTATTTCCAATGAGGTCCTTGTTTGCGAAAGTGGATTATTGGTCCTCGTCAGTTGCAGATAGCCCAGTTAAAACCAGTTTATATATTCTTGTTGTTAGGATGACATAATTCCGGTTTTATTAAAATGGATTCCAGACTGTGGTTAACAGGATCATATGTTTTATCCTGAAGCTGTTTCCATGTAAATGTGTGATTACTGATCTAATATGACCAAACATGTATCGAGCTTCAGTGATCTGTTAAATTTATAGAACATTGAAGCCCTAGGTGTGTGTGGATTGTTTATGTCTGTCAATGACCTAGTAGTGTCTGAAATATTCTCGGTAAGATTACTGGACAAACTAGGCTATTTCCTCTTGATGTAATAAAAACACACGTACTGTAAGCCTCTCAATGACATGTCGGCACGATGCTAGATCCTTGCATGTAATTAGAAGATACCCATTTCCTAAGTTCATGATAATAATAATTGAATACATGGGGAAGTGTAGAGTGGTGCACATTAGATTGTAAAGTCGGTTACTGACTTCAAAGGTTTCGATCTATTGAGGTTTAAAAAAGCTACATGTCGCAAGTGATAGGTAGCTTAACTTCATACCTGTCGTTTCAGTAACTAACCTGTGTCTCTCAAATGTCAAAGATCAACTCGGCGATTCAGAGATTTGGGCAATTTTATAATCCTTATCCACATGAATTCCGCCAAGAATTATGGTACCAACTTGCGTACTAGAGTAAATACTTTGCCGTTGGGGTGTAGAAAGTAACACCCTTAGAATTCCTCCAACATAACCTGTCTATATTTACGTGGGTAAGAGCTAGCTCGCTAACCTGCAGGCCGGGTGTTCTATCCCTGCATTGATCAAGAAAGTTCATCCAGATTTTCCAGCGTGGTTTCCCCTTGTCAGTGATGCAGGGCGGAGGGCCTGATAAAGACAGCTATCGATTAAGGTCCTGTGTACACATTAGCGTGCATGTAAAAGATCCCTGTTATAGGCCGTAGTGCCACTGCCTGGGCCAAATTTCACTCATATCACACTCTATGGCGTATGCCCATCTTCATTAGCCCAGTTTCCTTTCTTTTCTAATTCTGTCATTTAGAAACGAATAATTAAATGGACGTGAGTATTGTGGTCTAAAGTCAATTTACTGCACAGCAATTAAAATTTAGACCATCTGTCGCCAGCAACATATATTTTAACTTGTTACCTGTCAGACGTACACATCACCCATCAGCGACAAGTAGACAGATGAACATTTCGAGCCATGTAAAGACCCCTACGTTGAACGATTTCTTGAGATAAAGATGTAAATTTTGTTAGTTTCAAAATGACCTGGGTCCTAGCCCTGAGTGTACAAAGCATTCTCAGACTTAAGTTGAGAATTTGCTCAACTACACAAAACTTTTCACATAGTTTCATATTGATGTATTTATTACATTAAAACAAAAAAAAGTTTTATAAAGGGCTATCTATATTTTAGTTAAAATAAGGTGAACAAGTTTGAGTAAATTCTAAACTTAAGTCTTGTGTATGTTGCGTTGGCGTTAAACCTTTTTCTCTCTTAAATATCACAATAAGTCGTACATTCAGGATTTTATAAATTTTATTGATACATATTCAGGTCAGAGGTTAGTTTTACCTGTAAATGTATCTAGTGTCAGTCAGACTTGTATAAAAATTATCATTAAAAACAATCAAAAAAGACAAATGTTTAAGTAGATAGGTTGTTACTATATGAAATGAATGTTATTAAGTTCTGTCAATATTAATTAAAGATACAAAATGGGAAATCAGATAAAGAGCTGACAGTTCTCGCTATAATAGTTAAAAACTAGATAAAGCAAAGGGAATTTACGCCTAGCCTCGTTTATCATTACTAAAGTTAGTACGTTAAAAAGCATAGTCTCAAGTATCCATTGTTTTGATTTAATTATCAATGAGCGTTAGCAGCTAGCCTTGACAACGAGAGTTGATTATGGTCTTGATAAGTTAATTAATGTCTAATTAATGATTTAAAAAAGATTTCATGCCAAAAGCAAGACATGCAATAGACAGATTTAGCTCATGCATAATGCATGTTTAATTCTCTATAAACCAGGGAAAAAAAAGAACTTCCATAAATAAAACCCTACGAGGAATGATATTGGGTATTCTTGAAAGATAAAACATGACCTGCCTCTTGCATGACACCTACTCTAGCACTACTGACAGCTAAATTGCTATTCTGTGAATGAACTCTGTTCATGAAGATTTATTGGAGATATATTTCAGTGACTAGCATAGGAATTACCTCTTTAACACTATTGTTGTATAAAGCTTGCTGTAGACCAGAGAAGAGTTAGGATTGGTTGACTATATTTAGAGTGTTGTCAGTGAATCACGGTCCAACTTGATTCCAACTTATCTTTCATTCATACACCCAGACTACCAAAAACTGGTGAAGTCTCACACTCTCTCTGAGTGACTTTTGTTAACTGCTTTGGTTTTAACCAAAAATCTGGCATATTGTGTTGGTGAACAAATAGAGTTTGAAGTCTCCTTCAAAACCCAGGAATATACTTTTATAACCGATAAACTCTGCCGTTTATTATATTTTTTATAGTTCCTGATATTTTTTGTGTGTGTGTTTTATTTCCAGAGGGAAGTTTAAACAGCTTACGCGGAATAAGTAACGAATTATTAAAACTCCGTGACACCCGATCACTGGATTCCACTCTTGGGCAGGTAAGTTGGATTTTAAATTTAGAAACTTACTTACATGGTTTATGTCAAGCATTTAAAAACTTTGTGCTGAAATAGGTTCCTGATGTCACTGGGATTAGATAAGATATATATTTCATGAAAACATCCATTAAGGACAGCATCATGCACACTCCTACAGAACCGCCCTCCCTTAATTCATTATGAAATACACATGTACATATAATAGTAAATGAAGGAGGACTGCACTACACCCAAAACAAAACTGATCAGATAAATCTCCTGACAAGACAAAATACACAGACATTGCCATTTCATCTGTCTCAAACAATCCACCATACGTCTGTTGCAATATAGCCTGGTTGATGCAGACATGCCATAAAACAACATTTCATTTTACAGACAACAAATATCAATATCAAATCAAAAAGAGGGGGTGGGAATGAAAAATATATACTGGTCACTGGTGATCAAAACTTGAAAATAAACTTATTGCAAATATATTAAGTCTACCATATTGTTGTAAACACACAAGAAATTGAGAATTTATACTTTAAAACTTGAAACGAAATTGATTGAAAACTAAATTACCAAACTATAGTAACTAGCACCCGGAATTTTTTTTTTAAAGGCACTGAAACAAAAAAACAAAAAAAATATTAACAATGGCAAGCTTGTTTTGTTTTTTTACACAAGGAAATTGCCATTTATACTTTTGTTTGAGTTGTATTCCCAAATGAAAGAAAAATTTGTTTTCACAAAACAAAGTTTCCTGTTAAATTTCATTATTTTTTGGGTGGAACTATTTTTCAAACCATTTATTTTCAAATAATTGGGTCTATTTGAAAACAGTTTTTATGGGGTTCAGTATAGGAAACATAACTATAGTATTACACTTGTCAACATTTCCAACAGTTTATTTTCTAATAAAGAGATTTAGTTTAAGGCAGTTTACTGGAGTTTAAGTAGCATGCAAGAAGAAACATAACCGAGGAATTGCACTTGTCTATTTGGGTTATTTTTTTCTCCTTGCAAGGTTAAGTAGTTAGCCAAAAATATTACAAAAATACATCTCGATACAAGTACTCTGAGTGTTTCTATGTCAACAGGTAGTAGTACATAATCATTTACTTTAAAGGCACAGATCGTCATTGCCATTTTTTTCAGCTTCATCCACATTCAAATGTACTCAAAAAATAATTATTTAAAGTAGCTAAGTCTTTAGCTCAATATCATCCACAGTGTCGATATTGAAAACATGAATCATTTGTCAATTTAAATCAACATTCATGTTGTGATGTTACCAAGAAAAGATGGGCTTCTGATATCCAATATTTAAGACAAAATAAACGTTCTACCACTGGTACATTAATCGTGTACTAGAATGCGTTCCATTGCCATTTGTAACATGGGACTTGAAGAACTAGGCTAGACATATTTAACCAGTCATGTCAAACGGTGACATATATTTTTATCTGGAGAGCATGCACAATAAATACTACTGGTGTAGACTTAAATAATTTTAACCAGACTCTAAAGATTGCCATTCGTTTTAGACTTCTAGTCTATTTCGCCAAATATAACTGATTCGAAATAAGAGTAAAAACAGAAAGGAATGAATGTAAATCAGTTTATATATTCATTTTACATTATTATATGCATTGTGACCCATTGGTGTCCATTTCTAGGACCCAAATATTGGTGATTTAGCTCCTTTAATATTTAGATAACAAAACAAAACCAAAATATCAGTGGTACATTTTACATAATTATATCCTGGTTTGGATTCAGTTGGATTTAAAGGAGGCCAATCCAAACATTTTATATGTGGCACTGGCTTGTTTATAATTTCTGCGAAGTATTGTGAATGTTGGGACATTTTTAAATCATTATTTGTAAATACTGAATAGCATTGAATTATATTTGAAATAATATTCCTTCTAAAGATTCGACTTTTACAATCCCTCAAATGATTGTAAGTGACTACTATGTTTCTTAATAGACAAGAGAGACATGATAATCATAGACCAGTGAAATTATTGAGGTAAAATTATCAGGTCTTCTTTGAACAGAAAGGTAACGCTTCTATGAGACATATTTACAATAAATTGTATATTCAACTGCAGTCTGAATAAGCCTAGAAATATGGCATCTTTCTCAGGCTCTAATTCAGGCCTTTTCAGGCACAATCCCTGTCAAGTCTGTCATTTCGTATTGCACAGATTTGTGTTTGTGTTTTCAGCCTCGACAACATCCCCTGGCCTAGACAAAACAAACTCAAGATGGTGGTGTAAAATGTCCGTATATTATATTAAATGACTGATACATGATTATTCCATTGGCAACAATTAATAGTTAGTCTGACTGCATATTCCTTACTCTGCCACAGTTGGGCTTAAGTTCCGACTAAAAGAGTCCAGACAGATCAAAAGTGATGCTGTGTCGAACTGCAGAGACACTAACACCACCAATACGCTATGTGGTCATAATTACAAGAATACAATTTTAAAAAATCCCTGGATTCACCGGAAGTTTAGATTCCCACTCTCGTTATGTTGATCAAATGCATGTATGTATCTAAACCACATTGCATCAACACAAATTTGATTACGGTATGATGGTGTGTAATCTCTATTTTATTGCTATAATTACACATCTTGCATAAAGCTTAAAATGTCAGATACTAGATCAGCAGTTCATAACATTTTGTCAGGGACAACTAAAAAAAATATTATTTCTAGGCCTGAGATTCTGGTTTTTCAATCTGATCCAAAATACTGTCTTAGTTTTCCTAAGATCAGATTCATTTCAGAATTTTAATTGCATAAAATGCAATTTTATACAAAGAATCGTCATCGTAAAAATCATCAAAACCAGGACAAATTAGAACTTATGTTACAACACTTCTTAATATTTTTTGCATCCCAGCAATTGAACCTACTGAGCAGTCAGACAGATACTTTTATAAAAGAGCAAAACTTTTTCTTTCCTCTTTCTGTGTGGAGGGGGAGGGGCTACTTGTATGTGACAATGAATAGGCTCAACTGTCCAACCTCATGGGTTTTCTCTGGATCCCCTGGTTTCCTTTGACTGTTATAGACCCCTACGCCTAAGCGAATTATTGAAATAGAATTAAATCATATGTTGTTCCCAAAATAACTTAGTTTGTGTTACATCGACATTAAACTAACTCTCTCTGTCTCACTCTCTCTGTCTGTGGCATATCAGTCTTTGAAGTTACTGAGCAAATCCACACTTTCATAAAGTGAGGGGTTTTTTTTCTTTCCCCTTCTCTGTTTTGTTGATTTCTCTGATGATATTTATTTAGTACTGATTATGATGATGTTGGAACTATGTAATTTTATGATTAATGACATATTGATCAAAAGGAAAGAGACTTGTTGATAGAGTTCTTGGAAGTAGTTCCCTCAATTTCCATTAACATAAATATTCGAGTCCATTTAGACATTGGAATAGTAACAAAATGGTTTCCATACGTATAAATAAATATTGATAGCAATTTAATGTTCTTGTGTAATACATCTTTTCACCTACATTGTTTTAACCTGCTTTTTATCATCTGGAATAAACAAAAAGTCTTTAAAAGCTTTTTTCTATTCGTCTTCACTTCGTCTTGGCATAAACATCAATAACATACCATCACGATTTTATATTGGTCAAGTATTGGTTAGTGTTGATTTAAACAGTATTTATTTGGAAGACATTGTACAATGTAAAGGCATACAGAATAAGATACAAATACAAAAAAGAGAGAGAGAAATGGGGTTTTGCATCCACTTGATACAAACTGGGTAATTTTGTGACTTACATGTGACTCAAATTAATTTCAATAATTAGTTTGAGAGGAAATCCGAGGATCTTGGTGTGGGAAAAATGTCTGGAGTCTGAATCCTGATATGGGAAGGAGAACTTTCAGAATTTGTTCAAGTCTGGTGACTGGTGGTTCCTGCAGGTCTGACAAATGAAATGCTGTTCGGATCGTACAGAAAACTGAGAACCGCCCAACTCTAGAGGGTTCATTTTAGGCTTGTTATGTGAATAAATGTCTAAATAATTTCCTTCATAACATTTGAATCCAAAAACAAGACCTTCCTTACGTTATACATCTTTACTATTTTAACTTTTTATCTTTAAAAATTTAACAAAATATATGTTATATTGCGTGATCTCTATTGTTAAAAGAAATCTTGAATTTAACCGAACTAAAGAAAATGATTCATTAGTCAGTCTGGTTGATATTATTGAGCAAGGATTGAAAAGAGCTTTTATGCACTTAGATTGCTATCACTATAGGATGCCAGTCATTCGTTTACTGTTCAATATAAAATGGACGTTTTTATCAGCGTTTTATTCTTCAGTAAAGACAAGCTGAATCGTGTTTTTTCTCTGTTATCTGATATTCCGTAATAGAAAGTAAACAACATAGTTTATCTTGATATTATTTTTTGGCATCACGTTATTGTAAGCATGGAGATGATTGGTCGAATAAATTGTATAATCAAGCTAACAGGAACCCTTGTTATATTTACATAATGGTGAAGTTACACCATATATCACATATTCTCAATCACAGACACAAATAATTTGATTTGCAGAAAATAACCTGAATATAATCCTCACCGGAATTAACTGTATTTCAGTTAATCTGTTTTTAGAAGAAGAAAAAAATTCTTGTATTTTTATTTTTCATTCAAAATCAAATGTATGATAAGTCTGTGACCAATGGATTGAATTTTATCGAAATCCGGTTCCGATTAATTGAGTTATTGTGCTATAATCTTTGATTTCAGTCCTGCTCCCACTCAAAGTTCACAATTTATGACAAAGATAAATATACGTGCTATTTTATTAACTCGTTGTTGAAAATTGTAACGTGGACGCTAAATCTTTCTTTGTTCTTTTTGTTGAATAAGCGAATTGTTTCCCTCAAGTAGATTTGGTTGAGCCTAACCGTGCAATAACTAGATATGTTCAATGTTATTGCACTCTTTACCTGGTTTACACTAGTTTTAGTTGAATTCATATATAGAAGTAGGGTGGGTTTTCTGTGCAATAACAAGCATGTTGAGTTGGCGTCAATGTTACATTTCATTTATAGCATGCATCATTCAGTTACAGGTTTAACATCTCGACCTGCAGGCTCAATGTTTAAACCTGTTAACTCACGAAAGCCGTGCAATGAATATAACTTGTACAATGATGTCAAGGACATATTGTAATTATGAAAATTATGATATTGATTTTTAATCAAAAGGAGATTGTATGTTGAATTTGGAAATATTCTAAAAGAGTTTCATGGTGGATTTTCTTTTTATTGTTAATTTAAATAAAACAATCATTTTCAAGAAAATAAGTGTAGTAATATATTTTTAAAATATCATCAAATTTATTCTTGCAAGTCATGCGGGATGGAGAACCTGGCAAGGGATAGTGTCTAGTCATTTGGATGGGACAAAAAACAAGGTCCAGTGTACAATGGCATGCATGTAAAAAAAACTGTTTGAATACACTGCAGTGCAGCATTTAAGGCAAAATGTCACTCATAGCACACTGCATGGCCTATGATCACCTTTATCAGTCAAGTTGGAGCAGACAAGTTGAATCTCCATTTCATTTAAAATTTATTATGGAAAAGTAAATTTTATTTATTATCAAAAATTCAATTTAACTGTAATACTAAAAGTTCCATTTAACTGTAATACTAAAAGTTCCATTTAACTAATACTAAAAGTTCCATTTAACTGTAATACTAAAAGTTCCATTTAACTGTAATACTAAAAGTTCCATTAAACTGTAATACTAAAAATTCCATTTAACTGTAATACTAAAAATTCCATTTAACTGTAATACTAAAAATTCCATTTAACTGTAATACTAAAAATTCCATTTAACTGTAATACTAATAATTCCATTTAACTGTAATACTAATAATTCCATTTAACTGTAATACTAATAATTCCATTTAACTGTAATACCAAAAATTTAAAACCTTCTTATTTTTAGCCAGTACTGCCAAAACTTGGTCTGTAAAGCATACAATATGATTGGAAATGAATGCCTTTGTTAAAACCTACATACATATGTCATAATTTGTGTGATGCCAACTTTCTTTTAGCACATGGTGATAATATGGCATAACAATCGATGTTAATACAGATAGAACAAACCTTTTGGGCAAATTAGAAAAAAATTACAACATTGACTGGCAGATCTGGAGGGACAGGTTATTGAGAATATCTTTACAAAGTGTACAAGTTTGAAAGGTGCAGTCTTCAGTCCTGACATGGTTTATCAGTAGGTCGGACATTAGGGTGACTGGATGATTAGCAACTAAGAGCCATGGTCGTCTTCCTAGGTCTGGTTAGGTTCGCTTGGTGATATTGTACCATCCCTATTAATTAAATTTATGTGTACTACAGGTCATGGTAGAGAACAGTAAGCTTTACATCCCTGCTACAAATCTCTGTTGGCTACATCCTACTATTAAGTTGTTACAATTCATGAACATTATCAGACCTAAAGGATGCTCTGAAAAGCTTATCAGGCAATTAAGATTTATGAAGCTTTATGCCCTTGAGTTATTGGCTGTAGAAAGACACCGCGCTGTAGATATTGTTATTCAATAAGTTGATCAAGATCCACAGAAGACGCGCATTCTATTATGTGGCTTATTATCCTTTTATTAACTAATGTCCAGACTTTTTCTCATTTCCTACATAATAAGGAACTTAAATACAATTTAGTGTTGGTATGATGGCTGGGGGCCATATGATGTTTTACATGTAGAGTTAGAAGCTCTGTCTTGCTTTTAGATGGATATTCCCAATATAGACACAACTTTACTAGAAATGCTCTCATTTACTGACTTTGAACTTGAGAAATTAAATAGAATGAGTTCTTTTCCAGAATGATGGAGAATTATTATCAAGTCTTTTACTTCAAATTTTTTTCATTCTGTCAATTTTTGATGTATTTTGTTTTTTGAGAATAGGCAGAATATTGATCAGTATTCCAATTTGTTTTTTATATATTTTTATGCGTTTTATACATAAATACCTAAATTTAACTAATTTTATTGGTTTTTTAAGGTTAAAATCTATAAGGATTCTAATTTTATGACATATAATGAGTTGACTAACGTCTAAGTTCTTCAGAAATGTAATCATTCAGGATTTGTACATGCCACTGATACATAGTATCCGTTACAGAATTTTAAAAAAAAATCCATTAACCTCATTGGTATAGAAAAATAAGACTTTAAATTACATGTCATTTCATTTTTGTTTTTAATTAATTTCCTTTTTTGTCTGTTTAAAAAGCAATTATTATAGATTTTGTCTTTGGTATTATACTTTAAGATATCTAATATTTTATCTCAAGAAAATGATTCTGCTTTTTCTCTGTAGGGTATTAAATAGCCATTATTATTATTTTTTGCAACACGTTCAAGAACTAGAATTTTCTAGAAGTAAATTGATAAATGTTTCGCGTGGGACCAGTGTTCTATTTTTATATTAAGCATGCTTCTTTTTAAATTGATCACGATTTAAACACATGGTGGATGCGGTGATATTTGATATTGGCAGATTTTGTGACTTTTTGTTTGTTTTAAAATGAATCATTATAATGATAAATGCATTAAAGGAATCGGTATTTTTTTTACATGAAACACCATTATTGATATTTAGCTAGAACATTAAAACATCAGCAACCATTTGTGTAATAATATAGATGTTTAAATTGGATTGTAAACTACATTAATTGAAGTATGTTAAACATCCATTATGTTAAATTTGGATAAAGAGCTAACAGTTTTCACTATAATAGTTAAAGATAATGAAAAAGGAATATATTGAAATTTTTAGTGAAATTGATTCAACTATGTTAAGTAGGACATCCCTCTCTTTCCCTTTTGTGACAGTCTTCATCAGTCCAGTCGGTGCAGAAAAGTAGGACATCCCTATCCCTCCCTTTATTATGTTTTTGTAACAGTCTTCATTCATCAGTCCAGTCTGTGTAGAAAATTAAGATATCCCTCTCTCTCCTCCCCATTAGTATTTTGTGACAGTCTTTATAAGTCTAGTCAGTGCATAGAAGTAGGACATCCTTCTCTTTTCCCTTAGGTTTTTGTGGTTAATGAATAATTTATAAACAGTGATGAATTGTACAAGGAAATAACAAGGAGAAATCTACCTGTAGGCTACTTGTCATCTCTCTACCTAATGTAATACATTGCCACGGAAATAAGTTCTGTGTATTATTATAAGAAAGGTACCTCACATAATAAAATCTGTGCCTGTAGAGATGATTATCAAATAAAATTCGACCACCCGAATGAATTTATCAACTGATGTATCTGATGTGTCAGTTGGCCAGGTGAACATTGATGCTGAAGTATTTCGTTCTGTGTGTGAAATTAAGACTGGTCGTTTGAACACCATACCGCAAAACGATATCCGGTCAAGATTGTCTTAATTACTGGCTTTATAACAATAATAAAACTAACAGACAGATTTTACCATGAGTCGAAGATAGTAAGATGGTGGTGCTAAAAATAACTTGGCCGTTTTTAGCACATCTCAGTTTAAGGGAATCATGTTAAAAATAAAAATAAAAGTGTAACTTGAACTCTGGGATAGTGATAAGCGAGAAATAATGTTTCTATTTCTGTGTTAAGGTTTGTGTATGAAGCTGTCTTATCTACCACTATGTTTTGATTCATGACTGTTTTCGTTGATAGATTTTATAATAACCATACACAGACTCAAAGATATCCAAATCATACCCTTTTTTTTTTCAAAGAAAATTTATGTTTGTAGAACAGAAGAAGGGTGTGTCATGATTTCCTGCCAGATGGAATTATATTAAAACAAGATTGAATTACTGATGTATGATAGATATTTTTTACTATTTTCACAGAATATTTTTTTTTTATTAAAAAGATTTTTATGAGATGTCTTGATAAATAAAAGTTCATAGCAGTTCTTCTTCTTGTGGGTGTTTCTGTCGCGTTTCGACGTCTAGCTGGCCGGCCACCTCTGGCTTGCTGCTGTGGTTTCGAGCCCTGGTGTGAGCGTTTGTGGCAAAGCAACTAAAAATAATGTTTTAAGGTGAGGTATATTAAAATGTATAAGGATCTCTCTATCTCCATGTATAGCATGATCAAGTATATTTGATATTAAGGAGTTTAGGTATTTAAATACATGCACTTCAGTTCATAAGATCTGCCAAAGATTAAAGTGGCGTGGTTTTGACCCCACACTTGTAGGTGGCAAGGAGTAGGGTTGTCTCTGGATTCTCCGCTTACATCTTTCTGCTAAAGACTGCTACGCGCATGTAACCTGTTAGTCCGGAAATAACTTAATTTGTGCCAAGTTGATGTGAAACCCCATTTTTCTCTGTGTGTATAATTTGTTAAGGTTTTGCAATAGTATTACAGTGAAGCATCTGTATTACATGTATAATGGTTTCGCTTTATCTTTGTTTCAGTTCATTCTACCACTACAATGGCTTCATAGAGAAACATATAATATGTAATAGCTTGTTGCATCTTCATAAACTGCTGAATCTATGTATGAATCTGTTTTATAAAAATTTAACAAAAATGACCTAATTTGTAGTCCCCATATTGCATATATCTGAGGATCCATTCACTTTTTTTTAAGTGTTTGTGGTTTCTGATTATGATGTATTGTCCATGTATTTGTCTTTTTGTAACTTATGTGTGGTGAAGTCCTCCTGCACTTACTATTAGTGTCCAATGTGTTTATAAAGTGTGAATAAAAGTACAACCATCGATCTGAGAACTAAAGTACCTAATGAGAAAGATGCCGAAATGATTTATGATTTAATAATTGTTGTCATATTTTTACATTGGACCTCCATCTGTTCTACACAACTAATGAGATGTGTAGTTGATCTCGACTCAATAATGAGATAAATAGTACCATATTTTTCCCAGCTTGTGACACATAAATCTGTTTTGATATTAGTACAGCCATTGCAATTTAAAAGGGGTTTAATATGTGTTACCTTTTTGTACCAGGCAAATAAAGATGGGGATGAAGAGAGAAATGGTGTTACATCCACTTGGCACAAACTCTGTGATTTCGGGACTCCCATATGGTTTAATAATTTGCTTGCTCTTTAAATGAGCATATATCTTGCATTGTGCTATATGAGGGACATGTTGCCTTATATGCTTGATCTGCATCGATTTGAGCTACACTGTGGCAAAGGAGACACTGTTTTCTGTGGTTTCCCGTCAAGACCATTGGCTTCTGGGAATGGAATACCACGTTATTTGTAGAAGACTTTCAAATTTCCTATTTTCTAAATTTTCAAAGAATACCTTGAACATTTATTATGACTTAAACATAAACTCACAATTAATAGTACCAAATACTTTTGCTTGTTATCTGTGGACGATTTTTCAGAAATGTTATTTTCTAGTATTAAAGGACTATAGTAAACCATTATTAAGACTCTAATTTAACCAAACATTTAGTACAGAATACTTTGAACATTATTTGTAGCTTAAGATAATCTCCGTGTGTTAACATAATACACTTGTTTTAGAGTCGTGTAATATTGACTCTACTACAACCAATCATTCTACTAGACTTAAAGTGTGCTAACAACCCGCTAAATTACATCCATCAAGCATCTTTGTTTTTCTGCCAAAAAAAGTCCTTAATTATTATCATTAGCAATTCGTAGTTATGTTCATTACCACTCTGTCAGGCATTTTAACAAGATAGATTACGACATATCTAACTTTCTACGAGTAAGTTTACATCGATTTGAAAAAATTCCAATAATCCTGGAATTTTAAGATTATGTGCGAAACGGCAAGTAGCCTACTACAGGTTTGATCCAAGGCATTTTCTCGGTGATGATTGAGACTTGAATGAGATTTGTTTTTTCTTCTTTTTTGGCAAGAAACGTAAGAACTGGAACGTGTCTGTTTATTTTACTTTTTTCTTTTACGGACAGAAATCTTGGTTTTAAATGGTTTTCGTTACTTTCTTGCTTTCTGATTGAAAACACCTTTATTGAAATTGAATAACATTATTTTTAGCATACACATAAAATGAAATTGGTCCCACTTTTCTGCACCGATTGAGCTAATGAAGACTAGGTATATCATACAGTGTGCTATGAGAGAAATTTAGCACAAACAGTGGTATACAGCCTACTCTCATATCAAATTCCAACTGTCAAGGAACTATTCTTGCCAGGCTGTCCGAGTGTCGTTGGAAATCATTAAATTCTGGTGGACTTTTACTACCAACACCAGGTTAAACACCATTTCTCTCACTCTCTCTCTATAGATTTAGTGCCTTGCTCACTCAACCACTACAACACCTTTTTAATACACAATATTAACAATTTTAATGGTCTCTTTGGATATTATTTAACAAAAACAAAATATTAACTTTAGATAATCTTTAAGCTGGGATCAATCAGATTAAAAAGAGGCCCACCAAAAGATTTGAGTGAAAATCATGGATGGCTCGTCTTATGTTCACTTCATCCCATATCATCTGCAGTGGATGCCAAAGGTTGACAAATGTTCAATTCCACATATCTTTGAAATTACTGAAAGGCATTGAATCATTTTGGATCCTTTAGAGATCAAACTTTCACAATAACTACAATCAGAGATTTTTAATGTCTGCTACCACAGAGGTGATATCGCAGGTTGTGATGGATGGCGGTTTTGTTCTAAAAGTCTTTAACAATCGCTTTTACAGAGACTGATATCACAGACAAAAAGATTGTGTCTGCTGTTGTCTTTTTCTACCTAGACAGCCAGTTTAAGCCACCTTTTGAAAAATGGAATTTGTAAAGGTTACAGAACCAATGAATCGTGTTTATGCATCGACTGTAGAATGATTGATCTGATCGGTGGTTTGACTTCTTCACCTCCACAACAACACATTTCTTTAATCTCCTCGGAACCAATAGAATCATACCCTCTGATGGCGTTAATATGTTGTATGGCTGTGGTCATCTGGTCAGTGGGCTGTTGTGTGTTTACAAGAAAGGAAAAGCCAATAACTGACTGTGGAGTTCGACAGATGTAATGGAATCCTCCCTTTGTGTTTAGACTTGAGAAGTGGAATAACATTGTAAAAGGTCATCTACAGGAGCGTCAATGATAGGTATATATTTTACACAGAAGCCATTAAAAGGTGAATGATGTGTTCGGTAGGGGTTTACTACCCAGATGACCATCCCAGACAGAATAATCCTCTTATCAGGTTAGACAAGGTCATCTGAATTTTTTGATTCTTCCTATCCACTCACCCACCCACCGCTATGCCAAAATAGTTTTAGACCTTGCATTCAAATTCAAAGGTTCTTTTATCATAAAAATATTTCGTTTTAAAAAATTATTTACATTAATCAATTGTAACTATAACTTGGACCTGTTGAAGTTTACATTGTTTGTATGTCATATTGATTTGCTATCTTAATACTACACATTCTCCATGAATTTTTTCCCTTTATCTCTCTATCTCCCTCTTTCTCTCTCACATACACACAGCAATCTGTTTTCTTTTACTCAATCACTGATATTCGCTGGTTTCTTTACAGTTGGTGTGAATTTGTGGATTTTCTTTAATGAAAATTTTGGGATATTGGACCCATTTCGGATCTTACAAACTATGCCACTATGTCATCTTTTGGAAGTAAAATGGGCCAGAATTGGGTGTAAATCCGAAATAACTTGGAACTAAAAGGTGTGATGAAGTTCTTAAAAGAAAAAAAAAGATCTTTAAAGATCATCTGGAGCCAGCCACATGAGCGTTAAAAAGAAGAACGCAGAAAAAAGAAATTACATTGTAGAGAGTTATTTCAATTGTTTCAACATTCCCAAGTTTTTTGGCACAGGGTGGGAAGAGAGACAAAACCGAAAAAAAAAACAAGAATTATTTATTGTTATTTGTGGGTATGTGAAATGTTTCGTGGTGGAGCCTGTGGAGAGGACCTGCCAATACCTTTAATCCAATGCACACACATGATTGTTTATTTTTTACCACTTAAAATAACTGAGAAGAGTTTGACCAAGATTTGGTTTTTAAGTTGTGTAAGCTATATGTACTTGTAGTTTTTTTAGTACCAGTTTATGTTTGAGCTGCGCAAAAAACTGAAGTAGTTTTGGCGAATAATTCAGAAATAAAAGATTGATTTGTTTCACCTTGAATAGCATACTAAAATGGTTTTTTTGGGGATATCAAACTTTTCACAGCTTATCCATTTACTTATGTAATATAAACAATATATCAATGGTAGTCGTAGACAATCTTCTGACTTTAGGGGGGTTGGATGGCCGAATGGTTAGCATGTGCATGCTGTATCATAGAGCCTGTCATTGAGTCAACTGGCGGGGTTTCGAATCCCCGGTTGTACGTGACAAGGAGTAGGGTCAACTGTTCTCCTTGGTTTTCTCCGGGTCCTCTGGTCGGCAGTGGATGCATAATGTTTCAAAAAATTTCAGTTCATTGTATCTTTGTAAATAGAGAATAAACCGATGTTTCACATAGAGATCAAACTTCTACAGGGATGTGGTGGACGAATAGTTTAATACATTGGTTTTATATCATAAGGGCTGTCATTTAGTCAAGTAGCGTGGTTTCAATTCCCCACTTGTACGTGACATGGAGAAGAATGGATTTTCTCTTGGTCCTCGAGTTTCCCCACTGCTAAAGACCCCTACACGCAAGCTGATTTTTGAAATAAAAGTGAACCATATGTTAGTCCATATGACCTCAATTGTGATTACTGGACATCAAGCTCTCTCTCTCCAAATATTACAATATTGTAGTTTCCAAGGGATTCAAAATCGCTCACAGGAGGACCGGAGACTTTTCGATATATTGTCTTGATTTATCAGAGCTTGTCTAATACATTGTTTTCAAAAATCTTAACACATGGTTTGATTCCTCCATCCGTGAAATTGAATCTAGTGTGAAGAAAAAGAAACGTTGCTGTGTAATGATACTGTTGATTGTAGAGCAAGCAATCTGCAGTAGGGGATGACCTCAGGCTATGGTTTGGATTAACCACGATGATTTGCTTGTTACAGGAAACAAACTATCACAAATTGACCTGAAAAGTAGAGTTGTTGAGGTCTTTTTCAACATTTTCATTTTATGAAGAATAGTTGAAATGTTCTTGAATAAAAACTTTATAAGACTTAGAATTTAATATAGCAGTTATTGATATCTAACCAATGATTTTCGTGGAGATATGAGCACATGTGCAACTATATTCTAAAATTGAGGTCCAACCAATTGAATTTTTAGTTATTTATTCAGCAGGGTCTTGATAAATTGAGAGCCTCTCAAAACACATAAATGATCTTTTGTTTAAATTATATATAACGATTGAAAAGAGCAGCCAAATATTTAATTAAGAAACATAAAATGGAATGTTTGATTGAGCTGACACAACCCTATCAAAAGCTAGTTCAAGGGTTAACAAAGCATTCTCAGACTTCAGTTAAGAATTTACTTAAAACTGTTTGCCTTATTTTAACTAAAATATAGCCCTTTATAAAACTTTATAATTTTTCAAATACATACATAAGAAACTGTGAAAATATAATAAGTTTGTCATAAACAGTGATTGAAAGTTTGATAAATGCTTTGTGAATACGAGGCCTGAAATGAATATTCATGTGTAATCCCCATCCTTATTACAGAATCTTCTCTAAAGTTGCAGACACAGAATAATTGGATAAGACAGTCCTCAGAGAAAAATGATGATTTATGTCTAATATCTGGACCCAAATATAACACTTGCCAATCACGCTATTTTACTAAGCTATGGCGGGTGTGGCGTCTGGCAGGGTAAGCTTACTCTTCTAGACACCGGTTACCACTGTTTGTCGTGTATTTTGTACACGGTGAACAGTCCATATGCTGATTACGCTATTTTGCCTGATCACACTATTTTGCCTGCACCATTTTGTTAGGACTTCGAATTTTGTCTAATGGTTTGGATTGTTCGTACCTGGTTTTTGTTTTATTAACTCAATTTCATCAGCTCTTTCACCCCAACCAACCAAAAGTTAAACTTTACAAGTTTAATGGAAACAATAATATATTTACCTTGTTATTGAGGGAGATGGGGGGGCACCTGAATCTGCCTCTGCTTGTCTATCATTTACTGGATTCTGAAGACTGTTAATCTATCGGTCTGTATGTATATAATTCATAACAAATTTTATTACCCTTGAGGTTTATTGTAAGATATTTAACGACTTACAATGTACGAAAAACTCATTGAAAAACACATCATTCCATTAATAATCATGAACTTGGACAGACTGAAAAATCACATCATTTACCAAACTCCGATTAGATTCATTTCTATCAAGCCAATATTTCTGGCTTGTTGAATTTACTTATTGAAGAAGTCGACTGAAAAATTACACAATTTACCAAACAGAGAGTAGATTCATTTCTGTCAACCTAGTACAGTATTTTTAGCTGGCCAAATTTGTTCATTGAACTTGTCTAAAATAGGATGGAATCGAGTAAAAATGCAATAATTATTTGAGACAAACAAACAGGTTTTTTTTGTTCGACTCGTGTGTGCAATTTTTAGAGAGGAACAGTTCACCACCATTTCTTTCCTTTTCTAATTGGTGCAGGACAGAGGGCCTGACAAGGACAGGTTCTAGTTGTTCATTTGTTATAATAAACCACGATCCTGTGTAAACATTGGCGTGCACATAAAATGCACCTCCTTGACAGTTGGAATTCTAAATAAATGGGATAAATTTTCCTCATTGTACACTCATGGTGTGCGCCCGTCTTGATTAACCCAGTCATTGCAGAAATTAATTGTTACATATATATAAATGTATTTAGGATCTCAGAAAAAATATATTTAAGTGGAAGTATTATACATAGTCTTTCAATCCTAAGCTTGTATGTGACCAGGAGTAGGTTCTCCTGCCCAACCTGCTAAGAACCCTACCGGCTAATATAATTGATAAATTTTTCTATCATATGTTAGTCCCAAAATGACCCAGTTTGTTTTGTGTGGACATTAAACCCCCCTCTCTCTTGATCAATTATTACCTGTCATGTGAGATTTCATGTAAGCATCATTTTTCAATTCTTAATTTTAAAAAATTAAACTAAGAAACAAACCCAACTAAAACATGCATAACTGGGTCACTTAACTGTTTACGAAAAATATATTGAAGTCTGTAAAATTCTAGACATAGACCTTATTACCTGTCAAGGATTTCAGGTAATCATCATTTTTCAATCCTTTGTTTTCTGAAAATTGAACAATAAATCAAAAAGAAAGACGTACATAACTGGGTCACTGAATGTATATTTGTAACTGTTGGTAGGTAAGTAGTACCTTTAGATGTACCTGATTACTGGTTCAGAGTTGACAGATTATAATAGATCAAATCTCAAAACCATCCTGACCGACTTGTGCTTGGGGAGTAGGTTATTAGTAACAGACCTAACACTGCGTCTTTCCTTCTTAGGTCAGACCAATTTAATTTTCAGTTCTTCGGGGCCTTAATAAATAAATAGCCACCTCAATCATGTAAAAGATGTTTTGTTTAACATTCCAAAACTTAAGAGAAATTGGAATTAAAACCTTTTGAACAGCATAACGAAGTATTTTTAATTCCTTCAGGGTCTTGAAAAAAAATATAGCCATTTGATTGATATTATCCAAAAATTTGGAAGTAAAGTTCAAACAGGTACTTTTGGTTTTTAATTGATATTTTCCCTAAAGAAATAATGTAAAATTTTCATAGGTGTTCCTAATGAACAGAAAGTCAAATTGGTTTGGCCTAACTCCGCTTCTTTCTTTCTTTCTCAGTTACAATTGATGCATTTGTTTTTCTGGTTTGTTTGAAGTTGTTAATTTATTATCATCTAAACACCTATATTTATATCCACCTGACGGAATTAGAAAGGGTTTACCCTCATCTCACATATCTAATATATCACTGCAAACTAGTTTTATAATCATACTGGCACCAGTATTCTTTTCAACACCTTTAAACTTTAACAGCCCAGATTGATCAAAGGTGCTAATAATCGACCTGACATTTTGATAATCTGTCGATAAAATCAGTAGTTACGACAAACTCTATCTTTTTGTTACTATTTCCCCGCTTTTACCCAAATATTAATCTTGTGAAAATAGCCTCATATTCACAGATCTGTTGATTGATATTGGCAGCCATCGCCTCCTACTGACAGATATGACCTTTCGCTTTGACCTTTTGTAACTGGTTTGATTTCTTTTACATGATGAAGGATGCCTGGTTTCTTTTTGAAGTATTGCCCAATTTTTGTAAGGGAAACCTGATTTTTTTCTTCTTTCAACAAAGATTTATTAACAACTGAAAGATATCGTTCAAGTTTAAATTTAAAACACCATTCATCTTTTCTCTTGTAACTTTTTATTTTTTAATGAAGTTTCTTTTCTGGAAATGGATAACAGAAAGTATGTGTTTGTTCTTACAATTGTTTACAATAGAGATCAACCGTGAACAATAAAAAGAACAAAAATGGTTGTTTTAGGGCTTCATTGAGATTGGGGAATTAGTATTAAGGGTGGCTCAGTGTGTAAGGAAATGGCTGACTGGGGTTCTCTATTGACAATGATTCAGGACAGAGGCCCAGGTACGGAACATTGTCTACTTCTTTGATTGGGATTGAAAAATTAAGCCCTGGGTACACATTGCACGTAAAAGAACCTTTGACAGTTGGCGTTCGATGAAGAGTAAGTTGAAACAACACTGTCAGGGCCAATATTTCTCTCATAGCCGATGCATGGCATATGCTCGAATCTCAATTAGCCTGGTTGGTGCAGAAAAGTAGGGCATTAAACCCCATTATGTTTTCATTTCACTAAATCCGTGGCAGTCAAGCTTGACTCCAGCATGAAACAGAAAGATAATTGAAAGAATTTTAAAAAGGCAAGTGTTGATTGACAAGTTGACTCTACATAGGGCAGCTGAGGTCAAATTAGTTTCTCAAGTGGTTCGAAATATCTTGTGGAGTATTTACAATTGTACAAAATGGTCTTTTTTACTGGGGAAATCTTGTAAATAAAGGCAATTAGCATGTGGTGACACCTGTTTACTGACTTGTTCAAAGATTTTCACGAGTGAGAATGAGGGCCAGTGAGGAGCTGTCACTGAAGAGATTCTTGATTTATTCCTTGAACTATTTCTCTGATATTAGATTAGCTGTGGATTAATTTATTCAGCAAACGTCGAGATTGATATTCAATGTGTTCTGATTATTGGATTTATCACTTGTTTTGCTGATGAGGAATAATTTATCGCAATCAGTCGTCACGACCCAGGTTTGTGTTTGTTTTCTTCCATTCTGTATAGTTTGACATGTGAAATCTTGGAATTTGAAATGAATAGATATCTTTTTGATTTCAGTAAAATATAAAAGTGTTGATTTAAGTATTACAGTAACGATGCATGATTTGCTTTTTTTGCTATAAATTTTTCACAGCTTGTCCAACCTTGCGGGGTTTTTTTACCAGGACTTCTACTTTTCTTCTACTGCTATAGACCCCCACATGCAAGCAAATTATTGAAATAGAATTAAACCAACCATATGTTAGTCCCGAAATGAGCTAGTTTGTGTCAAGGGGATGTTAAACCCTGTTTCTCTCTCGGACCACAATTAAATCATCCTTGGATTGATATTTATTTTAGAGACTCAACTTTCACAATCTTGTAATTTACAAGGGGTTCAAAATCTCTCAACTGACGATCATCGTCTTTAAATGATTTTTATTATTTTTAGATAGATTTGTTATGTAATTGACAGATTGCATGCATTTTTATTTGAAAAAAATGGGATATTTAATTGTAACGAGAAAAAACGTGTTGGAAAATGAGCCATTTTATTTTGAATCATAACAAAAAGAAAGATGTTCAGACTTAGAAATCTGTTTAAGAACATCTAAAAACTCTGATTCACTTTAGATTCTGTACTTGCCATGTGGGAACCAGCTGCAACTTAGGCGACATGAGATTTGTTCAATTTCTGGACAATACTGAAAAACGGAAATCGACTTGTTTAAAAGTTGGCACTTGACGTAGATACAGTGTCTGAAGGACATGTGAAGTGAGTTATTCACCAGCAAAGGATATTTCTTTAAGGTGTAAAAAAAATTAGGTTTGTAAATTTTAGTGTGCTTGGAAGAATATGTTCTATCTGATAACAAATTTATTTTTAGCAAGAGTTTTTTCAGTTAAGGAAACTTTCTGACATGATTTTATTGATATATGGATTATAATCTTCAGGTATATTAATGGATATTACTTCTTTGCTTTACAAAACATTGTGATTAAAAAAACAGAGAGCCATCGATATATCCATATATACTAAGTGTTATTTGGTAACAGGGAAGTAGTTATATCCGAATATACCATTTGTTATTAGATGCCAGAGAAATATGTCATGTGTTATTAGATGACAGAAGTAGTTATATCCATATATATACCATGGTTCATTAGATGAAAGAGAAGTAGTTATATCCATATATCGTCGGCCTTCTGGCGAACCGACGAATCGGATATATATTTAAGTATTGAGAATTACGTATTGAGAAATTTATACTTTGTTGTTATCCTTGTGGCCATCAAATACAATATTTATTTATGATGTATTATTTCAGACATATACATGAGGACACTAGAAGTCATTTAAATAAATATTATTAATTTATGGCCACAGAGATAACAACAAAGTATAAATTTCTCAATACGTAATTCTCAATACTTAAATATATATCAGATTCGTCGGTTCGCCAGAAGGCCGACGATATATACCATGTTTCATTAGATGAAAGAGAAGTAGTTATATCCATATATATACCATGTTTCATTAGATGAAAGAGAAGAAGTTATATCCATATATATACCATGTTTCATTAGATGAAAGAGAAATAGTTATATCCATATATATACCATGTGTTATTAGATGACAGAGAAGTATATATATATATGTGTTATTAGTTGACAGAGAAGTAGTTATATCCATATATAACTTGTGTTATAATTACATGACACAGAAATATATGTATGTATTCAATGTATTGGGATATTAAATAATAGAGAAGTAGTTATATCCATATATAACTTGTGTTATTAGTAACAGAGAAATAGTTATATCCATATATGTCATGTGTTATTAGATGACAGAGAAGTAGTTGTGTATATTGTATTATTGGACCAAAAACTGGTCCCCAATTGCTACTATTTTTGTATTTAACAACAATGGGGACCTTTGATAATAAGCAGACAAGAATGTTATTGGTTAACCACAAGTAGGTTGTTTCTATAAATGACGAGTAGTTTAATTCTGATTCTGAACCTTGATATTTATTTAGATAAACCAGAGGAACGTTTGATTATTTGGACACGACCAGGAATCTTTAAATAGGGTACTGGTTGATATTTATAGTCTCTTCTTGCACAATACTGCAGATGATAATTACAATGCTTTATTTGTCTTTAAATCTATGACATCACAGGTTCTAATAACGATAGCGTCATTATTAGCCCAGATGTTTCTGAAAAGTAGGAAGTTATACTTCATAAGTGTTTAGTTCATAATTTTATTTCTTCATTTGTCTAAAATATTATATAATTTTTATGTTTGGTTTCTCAAAACAAGACTGGGGGTTTGGTTGGGGGAATAGTGACATGATTTCAGTTCCTCGCTTGTACGGGACAAGAAGTTGGATCACCTGTGTTATCCCAATGGGTTTTCACTCGGTTCTCCAGTTTCCTTTCCACTTTTAACAATCCCTACCCATGAGCACATCATTGAAATAAAACTGAGCCATGTGTTAGTCCCAAAAGGACCTAATTTGTGTTGAGTGGAAGTTAAACCACATGTCTATGTAGGCCAATTCAAGCCACTGTGTTTCTTTGAGTAATCAGGAGTCACGCCCTGTTACATCCTAGTGTGGAAAGGATTGAATGATAGTAGTGTCTAGAAATAGATTAGTCTCTATCATCCAGAAAAATATTCTACGAATATTAGTCTTGATGCGTTGTCAACATTTGACAAAAATTAACTTATCATAAACAACGTCTAAGGGAGTTAACTCCTCAAAAAAAGACGTTTACACCATGACTTGGCTATCGAGACTGGATAATAAGACACATTAAAAACCAAACTCCCGGTTACGCATGAACAATGGGTTTATAGAAAGGAGGATCTGGCGTGTTAAAGTTGGAAATGATGCTGTCATACCAAGCAAAATTGCCTTCTTAGCACACTGCATGACATATACCCATCTTTTTGGTTGGTGCCAAAAAGTAGGAAGTTAATCCATATATAACAAAGTTGGCCATGTAATTGTTACATCTGTCTTCCTATGATATTTCCTGTTTCTAATTTTGGTTTTTGATATTTGACGAAAAGTGTATCAAGATAGATTAGGGATGTTCTTATAATTTGTAGGAAATGTGACCATGTTGTCTAGAGGACAATTCGTGTTTTTGTAGCGATAATTATTTCCTCCCTAATTATTTTGTTTCTTCTGGGAAGACATTATCATAAATAATGATATTGTTAGACTGTATATTTGCTATTGTACTACCATCCTGTTGTAGTACGGTTCAACTGGTTCTACAAAACTGTTGTATAGTACGGTTCAGTTGGTTCTACAAAACTGTTACAGGAAGGTTCAGTTGGTACTATCAAGTCTAGAAGTTTTTAGAGAATATCCCAATTTCATGGACATAATTATATAATTCCTTGAAAATTCTCTTCAAATATTTACAGAATTTGTTAAAAATGTCAGTTATGTAATCGGGTGCAGATGATTCTAAAATATTTCCCTGATAAATAAATGAGAATGTTTGCAAGAATTGTCAAATTTGAAAAATCGTACCACTCAATTTTATATATTCTAAATCATACTACTAGGCATTATATGCATGAGCATGGATTGAGGGGGTAGGGTTCCCCCCCTTAAAATCGGAAGGGGGGGGGGGGGACGAATAGGTCTATGCCCCCCCCCCCCATGATTTTGATCGCCAGGACAGATTTTCAGGTTTATAAGTGGAATGTTCCATTCTGAAGGCTATCTAACCACTGTGTTTGGTCTCACCACAGTAATTAATCTTCACAATATCTTCCTCCTTAATTGTACATAGTCAATTTCCCATATCGTCATCATATTTGGGTTACCATACTAGTGGCCATTGTATATTCTAAAACTACCTGTTAGTGGTTTTACTTCTAGAGATATATCAGCTCTTGTCCAGTCATAATAACTTGATTAATATGTACAACAACAAACTACAGCTGTAGCCACTTAATTCTCTGGTACCCGCTATCGGCACACTCGTCCTACAAAACTATGTGTGATCCGTTACAAAAATATGGAATGTATTTATGATCCGAGACAGATAAAGGTCGAAAGAAAGATAACATGCAAGGTGGCTGGGAGAGAACATGGAACTAAAACCTGCAGTGAAGACGCCAAGGGCCGTGAAAGAAAAACAAATAGGGATCTTGTCTGAATTATTGCTTGAAGTTATTGGCCTGTTTTACATGTCTCAGATGAGGTTCCTGGAATATGTTAAATACGATTGATGTTGTTCTAGAGAGCGCTACAGGAAGACGTCAGGCATATGGCTTTAAGTGTTTTCTGTGATTCTTGTGCTTCTACCACTCAGATTCCATACTATAGATTTTACAGATGGCCTTTATGGCTTAACCTAGATAGTTATTAATGTTCTGTAGGTGTTTTTTTTCTGTGGTTGACATATATAATACTGAATCTTGTAAGCTAATCATCATAAATATATATAGTAAGGGAAATCTGGTATAGTCATGTAGACTAATTTTTCACCTGTTCTGAGAGATAGTTAACATCATCAGGTGACTTCTCAATGACACTAATATATATTTTGATGAACTTGTCTGGTTTTCTAATTAAATTTTTGCTAGGGTGTATGTAGGTGTGTTTTGTTAGTTTATCTTGAGAGCTTCCCCCAAATTTTGATGTGCTTTCTTTTGTATTTATCAGTTTATTTGATCACATCTGTACAAAAACATGTATATATCTATAACACAACACAGTTTTATGGATAACAATCCCATATTATATACACACATTCCAACAAAAGTGATCAATCGCTTAATGTCATTCAAAGATTTTAAAAAACATGAATGTTTTAAATTGTGTCAATGGCATTTAGTAATTGAACTGGAATTACATAAGACACAATTCTATTGAATTAAGTTACTTAATAAAAAAACAATTTTTCGACTAGACTTCTGTATACAGTCTGACAATGCTTTGCCAGGACTCCTTCTTTGAGAACCATCCTACCAGTTGGCATTGACAATAACTGCATTGTATACATATCTAAAAATTAAACCATAAACTATGTATGCTATGAATGTGTTGTACCCATTAAATTTCAGTAATTCATTAAAGCGAAATTTGTGGTTGCACTAGACTTCTTTAGGTTTTAATTTTAGTAAATGATGATATAAATTTAATGTGTAAGACACTTTTTATAACGGTCTGATAACGCTCAGTTGGAGATGGCGATATTATCGTATTCATCAGTTTATTTATAAAAGGAAATATCAAGAGATGATGGTGTATGAAAGTTTGCTGTTTTAGCGAGAGAGAGTTTATACAGGTATCATAAAGATAAGACAAAAAACTCACTTCCTTTTACTTCTCTTCTTCTCAAACTCTTTAAGAGAGCATTCATTTGATTTGGGTTGTAGAAATAAAATAGAATGGGGATTCAACGACCTGCATTTCTACCCCACCAGGAATAATGAAGAAGGCATACACCATGGGGTGTTCTACAAGGGAAAGTTTTTGAACGGACCATGACGCTAAGGCATGATCTTATTTCATATTCGAACTTTTCTTTTAAATGCACCACTTGCAAGGAGAAACCAATTTGGAAAATCTTGGGGGAACTTTCTTGACCAACATGTTCTATCAGGATCGCCTTTCTCACTGAACCACTGTGGCTCGGCTTGAATTGGATTATAATACCTGCGCAATGTGCGCATACACATAGAATGATTTAATTTTGACAGATGTAACAAGGCTTTAAAACCCATTTTATAATATAGATTAGGTTTGGTCGATTGTAATTGTTATTGGACAAATTTGCTCATCTGATATTTTGTCCAAAATTCTATATTTGTCTTTGTCTGAAATGTTGTGACTTCATTCAAATTAAATAGTTCTTGATTTTTTTTTTCAAATATCCAGCTAAACTAGTATTTTAATTTCCACTGTAGCATTGTTAACAGTTAATGTTAAGACATTTGAAGGCGTGGGTCTACTGTTAAAACAACTTAGTGTTTGCGAATACGTGCATAAGTCAAATCCAATCGTATGATAGAGTGTATTCCGTTACGCCGCAGCACGGAAATAAACGATGTTTTCCGACTGCGATATAGTTCGTATTTCAGGGACGCGTTTAGCTAGGGGCTTTATATTTGGCACAGCCAAGGGACATAACTCCTATTCTCACTAAGAGGTAACTCCATTGATTATAGAGGCCGGGTAGATTTTGAGCCATTCATAACAAAATTCCAAATAGTTATATATCCTCAAAAACCAGATGTTGCCAGACTTTCATTGTTGATGAATGAAGTTTTTATGGTAAGCCTTATCATATTATGTTAAAATAAACCCCAAATATTGTCTGTAGGATGAAATCTCTTGTGAAACTGGATCCCCCTACCATAAGTTGTGCAAGTTGGTAAATTTAATATAGTGTATCACATTTAATAATTTACCATTTTATAATACGCTTGCTTTGTATAATATTTTGAAGTTGTAAGATGCATTAGAAGTTCTTTCACACGCTCGGCATATGGAGGTGGAAAAAAAATATTTGTAACTGTTGAGAAGATAAACGTTATACCGTTACACTGTACTTTTGTTTTGGTAAATTGTGGTATATGTATTAATATATCATCTCTCTATTACTCATCTTTAGCCTCGCCCACTTCACACATAACAATCTACGCAGTTTACAGCTCAATAGATTGAAATGTATAGACAGTTACTTAGTTTGATCTGATCATATTGACGGAGATATCTAGGCGTTTGTTTATCCGTGAAATAATCTTCCTTGTTCAATTCATGTTCAGCATGATAGAGAAAATCATGAGTACAGACAAGTTAATCTGGACAGGAGTAGATGAAACGACCCAGCGCAACCAACGCAACAACGTAAAAAGCCAGTAATAATACAGAAGATAAAGAGAAAGTCTTTAAAGACAAGGTGATAACACACTCCTCGCACCCACCTACAACTTATATAAATAACATGAAACTATTAATAGAACAAACAAGTTAAAAACAGAATATGTCTGCAAGTGATTGCCTCACTTTTACCATATTTGGTGCCACTGGCAGTAATATTCATAAAGAGGTTAGTCTCAGGTGATATTGAGAAAAATGTTCTGGGATGAATATAGAAATGGTTCTACTTCTAATGTCTTTCTTCTTGCCTCCAGCCATAGTATAGTGGATGAACAGACTTCCTTTGAGCACGTTTTGTAATCATTTGATTAAATAAAAAATTACTAGCCTATAGTATAACTTCGTAATTTCAATTAAACAAATCCTGAACTATACTGTACATAGGTTGACATAAACTAATTCTCATTGAAATAAAGGCACAACACTACCACACAAATTACGTGATTTGGAAAAAAGCCATATCCTGGGCCTCTTTCTAATCCTATTGAATCCAATAGTTCGAGACTCAATGAGTGATTTTTCAGCGTGGATGGGGGGCCTGGAAAGTATTTGTATCTTATCAAATGCTGTGTACTGGCGTGAATTTTAAAGATCCCTTGACAGTTGGAATTCCAATCAAGAGTAAGGCCCGTAGTCCCTTAATCTGCACAATTCCCTTCATCTTGCGCTGCATAGCGAATTTATGTCTTCGTTATCCCAGTCAGTGCAGAATGGAGACCTGATGAAGCCATCGTTAAACATAGTAATACTATCACAGACATTAATGCATGAAACAGTCTTGAGGCGAGACATAATTAGAAACTACATTAATACATTTATGTTCATTTACAACAGCAGTGAATGAAAAAGATAAATTTGTTATTTTGAAGAAAGTAGCTGTAGTATTCACAAACAAGTTACTCTGGTATTAGAATTATCAGCTTACTTACAGCATAACTTACAAGTTCTAATTACAACCTGGTGTATCAATATAGGTTCATCGATTCTAGTCACCTAGCTTGTCATTCTACTTATCTCCACAAGCCAGACTAGTAGCCCAGTCAGATGCTTATTTTTAAACCAGTTCATAATCGTTGAGGTTTTTAAGACAGCATTGTGTTGCGTTCACACGTACTATAAGCCAAACCAGTTTAACTATGCTGATCTCTTCAGTCGGAGGAAAGATTTAACTACGCATGGGTAGCTTCATATTCTTTATTTGGTTCTCGCACGCTTTCGATAACATTGGCACTGTCTGACCCGAATATTTTCACAGGAATGTAACTAAAAGCGTACTGCGCATGGTCAAAGCAAGCTGGAGTCAGGGTTTTTAAGCCAATCTGTTCAGATGACTAAGATGAACCAGTTTAAAATAAAAAGCCTTCTGAAAGACAGGTCGCGAGCAGGGCTTTTTAAACTAGTTAATTTGCCCCAAATTTGCGTTCAAGACGCTTAAGCTAAACTTGTTTAACGATCCCCATGGTTTTTAAACCAGTTCAACTTAAGCGTCTGAACGGGCTATAATAAGGATGGGCATACGCCCTGCAGGGGATTAAGGGGAAGATTTTGACCAGACAGCAGCTTTTGAGTCTCCTTTTCATCAAATTGCCAAGAATTCTGTTACGTGTACACAGGACCTCATTTTAACACACCGTCCAAACAACTAGACACTGTTCCTTGCCAGGTCTTACCTCATTAGCTAGCACCTTACTCATAGATATATTAGAAAAAGGGGCCATCCATAAAGTACGTACGCTTAAAGGGGGGAGGGGGGTCACGCTAAAAATGTACAGGTACTTAAATTCAATGGCAAAACTTACGTACAGTTTCGTACAAGGGGGGAGGGGGGGTCTGAATTTTACCCATTTTGAGCGTACGTACTTTATGGATTGCCCCTAAACTCATCCAATGACTTCCATGAATACAAGTTGTTGGACAGACAAAAGGTTTAACATCTGTCATTGGGTCAAATGTTGTTTCAATTTCCCGCGTGTACATAAGAAGGACTAGTGTTGCCTGTAAAACTTTCGAAGGTTTTCTCCAGATCATCCGGTTTCCTTCCGCTGCTAAAGAACCCTAGCTACAAGCGAATTATTAAATTAAAATTGAACCATATGTAAGTCATGCAAAAAATCTAATTTGTTATATCTTTCTCACCCTTCCTCTCTCTCCATGAATACAATATTTAGTTGACACAGCACATTAATAACAATATGTAATTGGAGCAAGAATAATAATAAACAATAGATTAAGCTATTATATGAAATAATGATGGAGAATAATTACATGTACAGACACCTGTTAGATAATTCCATATTAATATTATAATGCTATATTTACCATACTACAGTGGGTCTGGGACGGATGGGTGGCCAAGTGTTTCAACGCATGCGCTTTGGATCGTAAGGAATGACATTAAGTCAAGTGGCCAGGTTTCGATTCCCTGCTTGTACATGACAAGGAATATGGTTGTCTGTCCATCCTCCTGGTTTTTTTTTTTACATGCAATCAAATTATTGAAATAAAATTGAACCATATGCTAGCCCCAAAATGACCTAGTTTGTGTTAAATGGATGTTTTTCTCTCTCACAACAGTGAGTAAAGCAGTGGTGCATTAACCATGAGGTCCTGGGTTCTATCCTGGTGCTGGCTATACAATGTCCTGTGTCCTGCACCACTGACTTTAAGGGAAAACCACACCAGAAATTCTGATGATCTTACTCGGCCAACGCAGGGATTGAACACGGGGGGGCTCTACATTTTAGCAACCAACATCTTACTCACTGAGCCACCGTGTCTCCTTGAAGTTCAGGATAACTACACAACACATAATCCAAAAGAAAAAAAACCCACAGATACATCATACACGCACATTGAACGAGATAAACAACAAAATCAAGCGCTATCAGTTCAAGTAAAATTATCTTGTACCAGGATGTAGGACACATAGGTAATATTGAAAACAAGAGTTCAATGATGATTCTATTATCTATTATCTATTATTATATTTATCAATATCGCTATTTATATAATTTATTATCTTGTCATTTTCTGTCCAGTTTTTGGCTTGTTATGAAACAATTTGAGACGGTTATCCACCCCCTTAACAACCACTGTCACACCTGCGTTCCAGACACGAAAGCCCTTTAATATTTCTAGGGTGATTATGAATATGATAAAACTAGGATGTTTACTTTCATTGTCTGATACACCTAGCTTCGAACAATTCAAAAGACTATACATTGACCTTTACAATGCCAGAAAGAAGGAAATCAGTCCAGGAAATCAGACACACCTCTCAGTCATTCTCAATTATAATTCCACTGGTGCCTTTAACATTTTGTCTGATTTATGTTTTAATGATAGTCATAATATGTCATACACATAGTTCAAAACATCTTGAACAATGATGCCTCACTATTTAGATCATAATATCCATGTTTCATGTAAACACTTACCACAGGAGATTGCCACCTTAGATACGTAGCATCTGTTTAGAAATTGTCAGCATCCCCCCCCTCTCTTTACCCTGCATACACACACATCCAAGAACACCTACCTACTTGCTGGAAACCCTTCAGATCTAGTCCACTGGTTATTGATTTGTGATTCATTTCTCCACTTCATTTTATTTACATTTCAAGTCTGTGAAGTTGTCTGTCAATATGATTATAAGTGTTTGATTATCTCATTTCAGGATTTACGAAAGGACAGCCTTGCCCGTTTCAGTACGTCTTGTCCAGCCCTTGATGTAGAGGGTCGAGAGTCACCTTCAGCTTCAATAGATGAAGCAGGTAGGATCTTTTTACCTTTAAAACTTTTTTTTAACAAAAATATCTTAAGATAAGATAACAATTTATTCTGTATATATTCTATAGAGAACACCATGGAAACAATGTAAAATAAGTACAGAGAAATTACAAATATAACGATCAAACCATGCGGTTTCATAGAATAAACGAAGTAAAGTTATGAGTTTCATTTTAAACATTTTCATCCATCAGTGTAGACTTACAGTGGCTGGACCCTGTATTAGAATATTGATTTGATTTATTGATTTAGACTTAAAGTTGCCGTACCCTGTATTAGAATTTATTGATTTTGATTATTGTATGACGAAAATATTATGAATTAAGTGCTTAGAGTTCATATGTAAGTTAGATCATAAGGTATGTCATTTAATCAAGTGGCATGGTTTTGATTCCCCACTCCTGGATTTTCTCCAAATCCCCTGGTTTCTCCACACCGCTATATACCTATAGAAGCTAGCGATTATTGAAATAAAATTGAACCATATGCTAGTCTTGAAATGATTTGGTTTGCGTCGAGGGAACGTTACCCCTCATTTTTCTCTTTCTCTCTAAATTGCAAGAAGTGGTTTATTTAAAACTTAAATTCAATGATCAAAAGAAACATGAATGTGAAAAAGATGTAGTGAACAACAGTATTGTCTGTCATAATAAACTATTAGTAAGGCTAGTCTTATATTTGACATTTCAAATTTGGTTATTTAGTTACCATTAAAAGGGGGAGATGTCAGCTTTAATTGGTATTTGATTATTCTACTGGAATATAAATAGTTTATTTACATTATAAAGCGACATCAGCGATACCGATGTTGGGCGAGAAAGTTTATAAGGATTTTTCGTCATGGTTCTTCCTTGGCAGTGGCAATGTATAGTTGTTCAAATGTAACAAAAAAAAAGTTCCTATGTAAACATTGGCATGCATGATAAAAAAAAACCCTTTGCAGTTGAAATTCAATATAAGAATAGGCCATATCGCTGAAGTCCAGGTAAAGTGTCACTCATAGCACACTGTATAGCCCAGTCGGAGGAGAGGATGTTAGACCCCATTTCACTTCACATTATAAAGGGCCGGTTTTATTATTCTACTGTATACTGAAATTGATTCTGGTACCGGTATTGACCAACAAAGTTCATCTAGATTTGCTGGCGAGTTTCCCTTGTTTGTTGTGCAGGATGGACGTCCTCTCAAGGAAAGCATCTGGTCATTCTGATGATCCTGTGTGCACATTGGCGTACATCTATAAGAATCCATGACAGTTGGAATTCAAACACTCTGTTTAGACAGAATTTCTTTCATAACCCTCATGACATAGTTGATATGTTAAATTCAATTTCTCCCTTGATAAGACCGTCGCTTTAAGGTTAGCGGTAAGTTTGTTATATAATTGTACTGTACCCGGTCTATCAGCTGTTTTCTGTACAAGAGGCAAGAGAGTAAATATAGATGACTCATGTCTGCCGTAGGACTATAAGTATAATATGTATAATGTTTCTGGTGAATATATAGGTATTATCAGTCTAAAAGGATATCCATTTCAGGATATAAATTTTCGATTTTCAAATTCAAAGAAAATTGATAGCTTATGAGATTAAACAGAAAGGGTTTTCTGAAAGGAAGGATGCTTTGAGTATTATTGACAAGTGATAAATGTGACTTTGATAATATTTTATTAGGATCAATATTTATAGTGAATGGTATGAGGTGTTCTAGAAAGAGTAACCTACATGTATGAAATAAGCTTAAGATTTTTTTGTCATTTTGAGTATTACTGGTATTCTATATGATATTCTGTGATAATATGTGACTCTAACAATATTTTATTGTAATGGATACTAATTAGAAGTGTTATAGGATGTTCTGTTATATGCAACACTACTTTTGGCAAAAGTTCTTTCTGTCATGCAATCCCATTTTTGTGGAATAAGCTTCATCTTACATGTAAGTGATATTTCATAATTTAGAAGGCAAATTAAAACTGTATTACCGTATTCAAAATATGATTTAATTTCTAACATTATTTTTAATCTTGAACATTTACAATGCTTTTATGTTATTCCTTTTATCTTTTTTTGTGATTTTGTGTATGATATTTTATCTTGTATATGTATGTCATTGTTTACCTTGTAAAACGCCATCGATCAGCTCGTGGCTGGAGTTTAACAGTTTAGGCACGTATAAGTTAATTATATTCATTATATTCTCGAAAGAGTATGATTCATGTATGAAATAAAATCCTTGAAATATTGTGAAAGTTGCATCTCTAGTAGGAATATCTTTCCAATAATAATGGTTTAATTTCGTTCGTTTGATATTTTTACAACAATATGATGAATTTTGAGATTCAGGCATTAAAGGAATTGATTGTCATTTAATTGATTAAAGAAATCTCTTTCAAGCTACACTATTGTAGAAATGGAATCTCTTAAATGATCATAAGTCTGAAAAGGGCTCTGTTGCGTTGCGTTCATACATAGAAAGATATGATGGAAGTGTTGGGTAAAAACTTTTGAATTCAAATATTTTATTTTTTTATGTCATGTAAGATTTAGATAAAGAGTTGAGTGTTCCAATATTATTCTGGGCCAAGTTATGAGTGTTTGAAGTTTTGACAAGATATAGCATGGATTGGTTATTATCTTGGCAACAATGCTTGATAGTTGAAACTAGGTTTTGATTATTGATTGATCATGAATTTGTAAATTTCAAGTTTCTAATTTATTTAATAGCCTAGTTGATTATGGGCTTAAACCTGTTATGTGAATAAAGGTCTAAATAAATACTAAATAAAATCCTACAATATGCAGATTTAGTTGTTACATAATACATTTTTAATTAAATGTTAAATAATCAATTTGAGTACATGTTGGCATGGGTTAAAACCATTGAAAAATTGTCTGAAAAATACATATGAAGATCTGGCATCAATGACTTCAATGACTGAATGAAATGGGGTTTAGTGTGCTACTGTTATACACCTAATCTGGGCTAATGAAAGACAGGCTGACGCAGTACAGTCTGCTATGAGGGACTTCGGTGTTTCATTCAATTTGGATGACTAGAATGTTGTCCTTGTCAGGCCCTCCATTCTGCATCACTGACTAGGGGAAACCACGCCGGAAAATCGAGATTAACTAGGCTAGCGAGCCAGGGCCTCAACCACTTAGCCACGTAACCCCCCAGTGACTTCAAAGTTTGTTTGATTCTTTATTATTATTACGGTAAGTTAAATAAGTTAGTTAAACACTTCTTATATCTATTTTCAGATCATCATAAGTCTATGCTTGACTTGGCTGAAGATTCTCAACAAAATGAAGGTCTGGACGTGGAAACCACCCAGTGTCATAACAGGAACTTTCTGTCTCCCAATTCATCTGCAGACACTGTAGATCCAAATATCCGAATCTGTATTAACGGAGTAACTGTCGACAGTTCTACGGATTACGCTGATCAGTTACAAGGTGATAATTATTCAGACGGATATTTAAATTCAACTTATAGCAGTAATGAGGCTAACGGTAATTGTCCAAGAAGACGGAGCTGGTGTCCTAATAATAACGTAGAAGATTCGGATCAGACCAATCGGCAAACGTCCAGAGCTAGAATGTTGGCTCTTACTGGCAAAAGGTACGAGTAAATTATATAATATGTTTGAACTGACCAGCAGCTTGATTAATTCAGGGTATGATTATTTCGTAAATAACAGGTGATAATAACATACAAGGTTATAATTTAATATCATTAGGTCTATCTGTATTGACCAGCGTTAAAGGCAAAACGTTCAAATCATTCCAGGTGGTCTGGTTCTTAACTGTTGCTACAAACCTGTAATCACAAGCTGATTATTGAAATAAGATTTACAATATGTTAGTCCCAAAATGACCTAGCAAAAGTGGGGGTTGGATGGCTGAATGTTAAGTGTGCGTGTGCTGTATCATAAAGCCTGTCATTGAGTCAACTGGCGTGGTTTCAAATCCCCAGTTGTATGTGGCAAGGATAGCGTTGCCTTGTCCAACCTCATGGTTTCCTCCAACTGCTAAAGACCGCTACAGGGGCTACATGCAAGCAAATTATTGAAATAAAATTAAACCATGTGTTAGTCACGAAATGACCTATTTTGTGTCGAGTGGACTTAAACCCCATCTCTCTCTCTCTCTCTCTCTTGATAAAAAGATTAAAGAAGAAATGCGTTTTACTCTATTTTATAAAAAAAATTAAAAGAGGAAACTAACACATTAATGAATTAATCCTACAACATGTAATCAAATGGATTTGTAATGTTTATTCATACAGACAACAACCTATTGAGCATTCTGTCTCTACCTTATGGAATCTAGTTGTCTATAAGGACCCATTTATATCTCAGTAATTATAGTTTACGCGGTATCCCTACTATCATTTATAAAGCAGAAAATCATTGGATTGGAATACCTGCTTGGAGGTCTTTAAATCTTGAAAACGAAAATTACAGGGTTTGGGCTGAATTTTAAATTTGTATTAACAATAATTTAGAGACATATTGACTCTAGAAATTGTAATTAGTTCAATAAAAAAAATAGGATTATACGCCCAAGCGATTTGAAATTCAGGAAAATAATACAGTATCCCATATTTTGCTGTCATGATATATTTTACATCTGTTCTTACTCCTGTCCTCCAAAACCCACCCCTCCCCTCCCCCAATTCAAACTGAAATGATTATGTTTAACGATATTTTCTTTTGTGTATGTTGTAGTTTATGTATTTTGTACACAGTACACATAGGATAAATTGAAATTTGAGTAATTGTCGATCATAGAAATTGCTATGATGTTTGCGGTTACAACTAATCTTGAAAGTCATGTTGAGTTTTAGTTTTTGTAGTCTAAGCCACTTGTTTGCTTTCAGAAATCAGGTTGCACTAATTGGCAATTATGGTTGTTGAGGATGTGCTTGGATTGTTTAAATATCCCCACCTAGCTTAGATTGATCGAGTTTCTTTAAGGCTTCAATCGTTAGACACATTTTTTATACCATTATTTGTCACATACAAATGTCAGGAAACTCGGGTTTAACGTCACAATATTCTGCACTCACTTGGCTAATGGAGACGGGCATATGCTATACAGTGTGCTGTGAGGGAAATTTTGCTCAGACATCGGCACTATTGCCCACTCTAATCTTGAATTACAGCAGTCAAGGGCTCTTTTACGTGTGTGCAAATTTTTGTTAAAAAATCTATGACTTTGTCTTGCGAAATCCAATGCAATCTAGGGTTACAATCAACCCTCTCAAGACAGACTGGGTAATTCAACTCTGTCATGACATTCAGTTCAGGTTGAATTGAACCCTACCATGTCATTGAAACCCCTCTTTTAAAAAGCCAGTTAAATTGAACCATCTCCTGACAATTTAAATTCATCTGTGAAATTTCAGTTAAATTGACGCCTGTCGTGACATTGTGGTTAACAATAACCCTGTCATGGCATTGTGGTTAAATTTAACCCTGTTTCAACATTATGGTTAAATAGAACCTTGTCACAACAATGTGGTTAAATAGAACCCTGTCACAACCTACTGGATGGAAGAACCCTGTCACGACCTACTGGATGGAAGAACCCTGTCACGACCTACTGGTTAGATAGAACCCTGTCACGACCTACTGGTTAGATAGAATCCTGTCACGACCTACTGGATAGATAGAACCCTGTCACGACCTATTGGATAGATAGAACCCTATCACGACCTATTGGTTAGATAGAACCCTGTCACAACCTACTGGATAGATAGAACCCTATCACGACCTACTGGATAGAAAGAACCCTATCACGACCTACTGGATAGATAGAACCCTGTCGCGACCTTATGGTTAGATAGAACCCTGTCACGACCTTATGGTTAGATAGAACCCTATCTCGACCTACTGGATAAATAGAACCCTGTCACGACCTTATGGTTAGATAGAACCCTGTCACGACCTACTGGATAGATAGAACCCTATCACGACCTACTGGATAGATAGAACCCTGTCACGACCTATTGGTTAGATAGAACCCTATCACGACCTACTGGATAGATAGAACCCTGTCACGACCTTATGGTTAGATAGAACCCTATCACGACCTACTGGATAGATAGAACCCTGTCACGACCTTATGGTTAGATAGAACCCTGTCACGACCTTATGGATAGATAGAACCCTATCACGACCTATTGGTTAGATAGAACCCTGTCACGACCTACTGGATAGATAGAACCCTGTCACGACCTTATGGATAGATAGAACCCTGTCACGACCTATTGGTTAGATAGAACCCTGTCACGACCTACTGGATAGATAGAACCCTGTCACGACCTATTGGTTAGATAGAACCCTGTCACAACCTACTGGATAGAAAGAACCCTGCCACGACCTAATGGTTAGATAGAACCCTGTCACGACCTACTGGATAGATAGAACCCTGTCACGACCTACTGGATAGATAGAACCCTGTCACGACCTATTGGTTAGATAGAACCCTGTCAAGACAATGTGGTTAAATAGAACCCTGTCACAACATTGTACTCAAATTGTAGTCTGTTGTGACACATTTATATTAAATAATCTTATATATGCAACTTGTCATTGAAAAAATTTTTCATAGACAAATTCTATTAAAATGATGGATATTTCATGTGTCCTAACAACACTCTTATGACAAATTATTTCCCTGTTTATGCTGAAAAGGTATTTCATTTTTAAGAGTACATGTAGTCTTAGTTATATCTGATTAATTTATTAATCTGCTCACATTGTTGTGTAAATGAGATGTTGAAGAGGTCACATGATGTCTGTGAGTCCGAGCCACTCTTGTTTGAATGCATTATTGGAGATCCATCAAACTTGTCTAGTCGTCAAATTTCCTCTAGCCTACCTTCAGTTTGTATTTACAAAATGGATTTATTGACAAACTTAAAAGTACAATGTTTTTACGCAGAAAGTAGTTGTTCGTTTGTCTGCGCTTGTCTGTTGTCCATAGACAAACTCTTAAAAGTGATTAACAGATTGATTGATTTCCTTATTACTTCAACCACAAAAAAAGCTTTGAATAATCTGGATTCTAAATAGTCTGAATTACGACATCAATATGCGGTCCTGTCACACTATTTGTATACAACTATGTGTTTTAGGGAGCTGCAGATTGTGTGTGTGGGGGGGTGTATTTTTGGGATGGTCAAATGGTTCAGCGTGCTGTGCCAGATACCTTTCCTGGTACGCTTAAAATTTGTAATGTATACAGGGTTATTAGAGTCAACTGTTGTGGTTTTGATACTTACTGGTTGTACGCGACAAGGAGTAGGGTCACTTGTCTGACCTCATGGGGTTTCTCTGAGTCCTCCTGTTTATTCCCACTGCTAAAACCCCCTACGTGTAAGCTAATTATTGAACTAAAATGGAACCATATTTTAGTCTTGAAATGACCTAGTTTTAAGTGGAAGTTAAGCCCCACATGTCTCTCTCTCTCTCTCTCTCAGAAAGCTGCAGTGGTTTCAGTGAGTAAGATGTTTGTTTGATCCCAGTGTTGGCCAATAAAAGTTCATCAGGATTTCCTGCAAGGTTCCCTATGTCAGTGGTGTGGGGAGGCAATGTCCCATGGTGTGCATGTAAAAGAACCCTTGGCAGTTGGAAATTGAAAAAAGAGTAGACCATATATTTGTTTTTGATGTATATTATGTGTGGTGCAGTCCCCCTGCACTTACTATTAGAGACCAGTGGGGGAGGCTTTGTGGCTCTGTCTTATATGCCATTCAGGTGCTGATACAGTAGTGCTAAAAATAAAGAACATTTCATTCCATTTCAACTAAGGAACTAGTGACTAACATATTCAATTTAGTAAAAATTGTCACCGACTTAATGTGTAGCTTTCTATGATAAATTTTTTAATAAGTACTTGAGAGCAATGGTTGATCTGTAAGTACCAATTAGTCAGCACATAAATATAAGATCGATACCAACCCTAATTGACTGTATTCCATGCTAGTTAGTAGAAAAAGAAAGGACAAACTTGACTCGTATACTTAATGTGAGTGTACAAAATGTCAGACATATGCCGTCCGGGTGATTAGAGTGTGTCAGTATTAATATAGTCTGTCATTCATCATAGTGAGAACTTCTTAATACAGGTACAGTGGACTCTTGTCATTTCCGAGTTAAGACATTTAATTACTAAAGCATTCTGTGAAATCCCTCATCATTTGTTTCATTATTACTTCCACTAAAAAAGCTTGGAGTAGCTCGGATTCTGAATAATCCAAAATTCAACATAATCAGTGGTCCCGTCACACGATTTGCATAGTCTACAATTTATCATTCGATAATCCGTTCTTCAATCAGTGGGTGTTAACCTCGAAGCAACTGTCAACCAATTATCTGTGAGCATAAAACATGTGTCATGATAATTTGATAATCTCTCAGTATATGATTTGAGGTTCTAACGTCAAATACAGCGACATTATATATAAATTACCATGAAGAATCACTATCATTAAAATAATATTGTGTTCATATTGTGTGATTGTACTGCATATGGTGTCCCGTACGGATTTGACAAAACATTCTCAGACTTAAGAACTTACACAAAATTGTTCGCCTTGTATTAACTAAACTATATCCCTTTATGAAACTTTCGATGTTTTAATGTATTAAATACATCAATAAGAAACTATGTGCAAAGTTTTGTGTTTCTTGATCAAAGATATTTCTCATAAACAGTGATTGAAAGTTGAGTAAATTCTGAGAATGCTTTGTGAACCCCGTCCGGTCCAAGTCCTATACTTCACCTAAAAATGTAGCAAAAAAAAAACAATATTTGTGCAAGATAATCTAGTTTCCGTTAAGTGTATTTATATTCCTGTATGTTTTTCCCTTCCATATTCCTTATCAACAATCTAGAGAAGACAATTTTTATTTTCCCCTCGCCTTTGAAAAAAGCAGGGTACTATTAAAGGTTGAATTGTTCGATGTTTTATTAAAAGATAAATGTTTAATCGTTAATGTGTCATCTATTTATTTTGGGGCAAAAAAGCTTCACTGGTGGCTTGTTATAATTCAGTGTATTGAATTTCAACAATTTTATATTTTTCTTTTAGAGTTATTGCCCTTGTTCGAATTTACATTACATTTTTCTAATTGCAGTATGAGTCTGAATAGTTTGGACGGAGCTGATGATGATTCGGAAGAAGATTATCAGGATGCCAGGGAACAAGCCACACCAAGTCTTTCTCGGATAAAACTTGGCGCTAGTGTTGATAAACAGCGCAAAAGTGATAATACCGCTACAACTTATTATGATAAAAGTTTTTCGCCAGCTATTGTGACAGGGTCCAGTCCACCAGGTAAATATTTAGTTTAAAGGGAAATGAAGCCAAGGTGGCTCAGAGGGTATGAAACTGGTTCACCAACCAAGAGGTCCAGAGTTCAATCTCAGAAACTCCATGGTCAGTGGTGCATGGTGTATCCCCATTCAGAATCTTCAATAGAAAATAACGATAATTGATTGGCTGGCAAAATTTTGAAAATGAAATGGGTGTTTAATGGTCTACTTTTCTATATAAGCCATATAGTGTGCTATGAGAAATTCCAACTACCAAGGGAACTTTTACGTACACACCAATGTTTACATTGTACCTTGGTTTCACACACCTTGCAATGCCCTCTGTCCTGCACCACTGACAAGTAGGAACCAAGCCGCAAAATCTTTAACTTTCTAAGCCAATGAACACGCAACCTCCAGAATAGCCTGCAAATTTTGAAATAAAAGACCCCATTGTCCTGATTATCAAATGCACTGAATGTCTAGAAATAAATTCTTAGATGTTGACAGGACCACTAGAAAAAGGCGACAGGTCGATCGATTTGACATCATCTGTGGTCCATCTTGTTATTCATGTGAAAATATTTACAGTTAATTTCATCTTCATTCAAACTCAGCGGAAACTTTGACATTGATTATTCTCCTCACTGCCTCAACAACAACTCGTGTTTATACAACAAAGAACGCAAAACTTTAACATTTATAACCTGATTAGTCGACAGATTATCTAAATAAATGTTTTACAAAGATGTCGAACATCTTTTCTTTATGACAAGAAACCTAGATCGTAATCTGAATGGAGACATCATCTGCTGACCCTAGAATTAATTAATAAATTACAACTATTTTACCTATTTAGTTTTTGTGGAGTTTTACATTAATCCGGACTTGTGTAAATTTACTTTATTCGTGGAAGACGTCTGTGCATTGTTGGCCAAATGTTTGTTTTGATGGCAACAATGTGACTGTAAATTTGATGATCGACCGTCCTGTCAATTTTTTTATTTCTTTTCCAATGAAATAATCCATGTGTTTACTATACCGTGGGGTACAAGGCCTAGGTTTTTTGGTTTTTTCTTACTATATTTAAATCTGATGGAGACAAGAAAACTGTCTATGAATGTAGTTTGAGGGAATGAATGTAGTTTGAAATTCTGATTTCTATAATAAGATTATTATTGTTTGCGAGAAAAAACAATATTGCCATGTGAACATCCATACTAAACAAATAAAGAGATAAACAACCTATAAAATACAAAGGTACAACAAATCTTCTTGATTGTTATGTACCTAAAATATTCAACAGGCATTATGCAAGAGCTTAATCTGCCTATTGTAGATTTTTCTTTAGGCCTTAAATGTTATATAAACTATTAATTAACCATTAATTAACATGACAAATTGTAATCAATTCTTGATGAATCAGATTTTAAGCAGATTAGAACGGTTTGGCAATTTAATTATTTAATTTAATGTTTATTGATAAAAGACAAATTGGTGCATGACAAAGCTTGAATTTGTACCTGAACTTGTGTTAAATTGTCACTAGTGGGTGGCTTATATAAAACATTGTTACTATTGACAGCTTACCCTATAGACAAATTGTTTCTAGCATTGCAAAAGTCTACCTTCCTTGTGTATGAAACTCATAAAGATAATCCTTAATTATTTTTTTTTTAATAAAACCCTTTTAAAATAATCTGAATTTTTTCAGCCAAAGATATGCCAGATGCCAGTTCTTACTATAACCCGATTGTGAGCGAAGGAGCAGTTTCGGGGCCCTCAGTCCGGTCTTACCCAGACCCACCAGTTCGTGCTGATTCTATGAAAGAGGTGAGATAAGTGTAGCCATATTTTGTTGGACGATTTGGGAGGTAGATCAGTTAGGAAGATGGGGTTTCCACACAGAAACTTCATTTATCAAGATTTCAGGAGTAAGGATACCTACTCCTAATCCATAACCTAACCCTGGTGCCTCACAAAAATATAGCAACGCAGGAAAAGTATGCAAGACCATAAAAGTTTGGCACAATTTTAGAATTGTTGTCTTCAAAGCAGGATTCATACATAGAATCAAACATAGAATGAAACAAAGAATGAAATGAAATAAGGTCAAGTGTCATTTACTGACTTCTTTCAAATTCGATGTGACCCATTGGGACACGTTCCACATACAGTCGCCCATCCAACCTCATGGGTCTTCTCTGGGTTGTCCTTTTTCTCCCGCTGTAAAAGACCTCTATGCTCAAGTCAAAATTTCCCTCATAGCACCCTGTATGGTGTATGCCCGTCTTCCATTAGCCCAGGTTATGTGCATAATAGTAGGACGTTAAACCCCATTTCATTTAAGGAATTAATAAAATATAATTAAACTGTGGGTTAGTCCTAAAATGACCTAGTTTGTGTTGAGTGGATGTTAAACACCATTTCTCTTTCTTCTCTCTCTCTGTGCATAGCAATGTGTACATGGGAAGACATTGTTGTTTTTTTGTTCTGTTAAAAAATTAGGCAAAATAAGTAACTGATGTGTCTGTTTGTGTTCATTGTCTAAATATGATTGTAACCTTTTTTTCTTTTCATATTTTATGATATCTTAAAAGAAAATTCTTTATTTTCAGGAGACGCATAAGGATATAGCATTTAGAACGTATTCTGTTGAAGCAACTAAAACCGCACGATCTTACGATGAAGAAGACAGTAGCTTGAGCGTACCACATTCCAATATGACAAAATCTTTATCAACGCCGTCTATACCGGCTGCTGCTGCTAACGATAATGTTACTTCTTCTGGTAACTGCATTTTAACAAATAGTATTTAATTTGTTCTTTTGAGATACTCAGCCTTGATAGGCAGGCCTGGAAATAACAGTTTTAGATGTACCTGACAAATCAGTGCTGGACAAAATGACAGGCACCAATGGTTTAGTGCCTGACAAAGCCTGAATCTGTGCCTGACATTGTCAGTGACAGGTGCTTTATTTATAGCCTTGTTGATATGGTTATTATAAGTAGCGCCAGAAAGAAACAAATGTCGTATAGAGGAATTGTGCCTAATTGTGCCTGAATTTATGTCTATCATAAGGAATATAGAAAGTTCTGTCGTCTTTCCAAGCTTCGTGGTTTTGGAATTTGAAAACGAAGACTTCCATACATCATTCACGCTTGCTGCTGGAGGGGCCCCCAGAAACAACCGGAACATTAATAATAAACAGAATCAGGAGACCAAACATCAAGATCAAACCTGAGACTTGTAAGCCAGGATTATTGAATCTCTTGATTAATGATGTTGGCAGTGGATAAATTAAAGTTGTCAAAACTTCCCTGGGTTCAGATTTTTAAGCCTAGTTAGATTTTTTAAATTAACAGAAAACCCTTTTTATTTTTCAGATGATCGTAAAAGAAGTTTAAGAAGGGAACCTAATCGAGAAGGGAAACAGTATGTTAACTTTGTTAAATTTATTTTTTGTAAGGAGACTCAAAACGTTAAATAGATAATATGCATTAAAAAAAAAAATTAAATGTTTTCTCTAGTTTCAATGATACATGATTTGAAATCGCAAGGGACTGCAAATTGTGTTTTCCTCAGAATTTAAGGAACATGACTTCAGAGAATTTGAGAAACAAGACTTCAGAGACATGAAGAATTTAAGAGACTTGACTGAAACAGTGGAACACTTAGAATATTCTCTAGCATATTGTCTTTTTAAATTTGGGAAAGCATGCTGTGAATTTAGTTGAATCAATGTCGGTATAAAACCATTGAATGTCCTTTCACATGTCTAGACATGTTTATTTAATTTGTGGGGAGGTTTAGAAAGCCTTTGTTATCATTTGTAAAATACAATCAAGAAAAAGCACATAACGAAAGTAAGACATGCATGTGAAAAAGTTTTGTATATATCGTCATGGTATATTTGGGTATTTTTATTTCTTTTTTTTTGTTTAATTGTTGTTTTTGACATTCTTCCATAATTTCTTTGTTTATTTTACCAATAAAATTTGGTACATTGATTTGATTTCTGATTTGGCCATCTGTCTATACCTTGGCATGCACGTAATAGATCCCTCGGTAGTTGTAATTTGATAAAGGTGTAGGCCATAGTACAGCTGCCTGGGCAAAATTTCCATTGTAGCTCACTGTATGGGGAATGTCCGTCTTCATTAGCCCGATCGGGACAGTAGGATTTTAAACCAAATTTCATTTCATTTCCCTGCACACTGTTACAATATGAAGTTCTGTCTTAATCACTTCTGCGATGTCTTCTATAGAACTGTCCTGATTATTCAAGATGGTAGATGTTATGGTAGAATGTCAAGTATTTATGTTTTCATGTGGTTGTTGGGTTTGACCTAATGTACCTACTGGTCAATTTCAGACCTGGTGACCAGTCTTATCTTGCTATACAAAAACTTGTTGAAGAACATGAGTGAGTTTGTCGGCCATTGTGTATAATCTATATCTACACACTTTCATTAATATCTATATATATATATATATAATATATCTTTCTGCATGTATTAATTACATACTATTAGACCTGGAAATAAACATTTTTGTCATACCAGTCAAAATGTCTAGTAACTGACAATTTAAATAATGGATTTAGTCATACGGACAAATTGCCAGGAACTACTGAATTTAAACTTTATATATAAATATTAAACCAAACACTGGGCCTTACATATAGACAGGCATCAGAGGGGTTGTTCCTGGAAAGGCCTCAATTTGTGCCAGACAGTGTTTGTGACAGTTACTTTGTTTCCAGATTTTCCAACTTTTCTATACATGTCTATGTTTTTAATTGTATTATAGTTAATTGTAGATTCAACTTTACAATTCATTAAAATACATATGCATAATTTTATATCTGATTTAAACTGCTAGACTATCTTAGCCTGTTACTATTATAAACAGCATGCTTGATATCACTGGATAATCTTATCGATGTTTAGTAGGCCTATAGTATATATAGTGCAGGATGGAGGGCCTGACAAAGACATTTTCTAGTATTTTGGATGGGACTTAAAATTGAGGTCCTGTGTACACACTTCACAGTTGGATATCAAAATAAGAGTTGGCTGTATTTTAGTGGCCTTGGCTTATTTACAGATGGTGACAAGAAAAAGGGTCACCTGTCCAACCTCGTGGGTTTTCTCCGTGTCCTCCGGTTTCCTCCCACTGTTAAAGACCCCAATGCGCAAGCAAATTATTGAAATAAAATAAACCATATGTTAGTCTAGAAATAACATACTTTGTGTCGAGTGGACTTTAAACCCCATTTTTCTCTCTCTTTAAGCAGGTATTAAGCTGTGAGAAAATTGATATTTTAACATCAAGCTTTTAGAGCAGATGAATTGTTATCTTATGGTTATATACTATAGGCCTACTATACATATCTATATGAGTCTTAAGATCAGTGCTTTATATAACACATACAGTAATTATTATACCTTAATCTCTGTATTCTTTAATAATGAGTATATTAGATAATCTTTCTATTAACATATATCGCAATAAGACTATATACTAACATTGTAGACTTCATTTATAATTAAAACCAAGCTGTTTTTAGATTATGTGAAATGTCCATTTTGAAGAAAGTCTAGTTATAATTATTATAGTTTTAGGTAAACGATTTTGAATCTTCTGTTGAACTAAAAACGAAATGAAATGGGGTTTAATATCCTACTTCTCTGTACCAGCTAGACAAATGAAGACCTACATACATCAAGCTGTGTGCTATGAGGGAAATTTTGTCTGGACATCAGCATTTCAGCCTTCTCTTCTATAATTCTATCTTTCAATGTCTGCAGGACCTTGTTTTTTCGGACCATTGGAACGACTTGGGCACAGTTCCTGTGGATTTTCTTACCTGATTCCACCCCTTGTCGGTTATAGCATGACATAAAGTTTGTCATTGTAAAGGGTTTAGTCTTTTGGGTGTGACAAAATTACAAGGTCCTGTGTATGCTATATGCAGCTGTCCACACAAATTTCCCTCATAACGCATTGCCTGGCATTTGTTCATCTTCATTAGCGCGATCTATGCAGAAAAATAGGTCGTTAAGCCGCAATTCATTTCATTTGCATAGTGTTATTATTAAACATGCATTATAATCAAAAATGCCATAACTGCTTCTTTTGTTTGTGTCTATCAATACATGCATTATATAAAGGATGCTGTAAAACATTTAGAGCAGCATCCTTGTTTTTCCTCCCTTAAACTAACTCAATATCTGCATATCTCCTAGTTATGTTATTTCAATATTGTTTTTTAAGAATGTATACCTATGTCCGAACAACGAAAAAATCACATTAGTATATTTTAAGGACGCTTCTCTATCCCTTACTGATGAAATTTGAGCCACCTTAAACATACATTATGCAAGAGCTAAATCTGCCAATTGCAGGTCTTTCGTTAGGCCTGAAATATTGTCTAAATTATCAATAAGGCATTAATTAACTGATCCAGGCCTTAATCAACTTGTGATGGCATCGGATTTCTCCGATATTAAATAGATTAGAACAGTTTAGCCATAAATTTAAAAATGGGGGGGGGGGGGGGGGCGAGACTTAGCTTCACACAAGCAGTACGGTGGTTGAAATTATTGCACACGTCTAGTCAAACCTGTAAAGGCTATTATTATATTCGCTTGCAATTTGAAATTTTACATTATCTATTTAGGAACTATTATAGCATAAATGGCTTGTTCTTTATCTAAATCTTACATAATGTATCTTTAAATGATGATAATCCTTTCATAGCCACCAATATTGCAGTATGCTTAAGCTATATTTAATGCACTGAGAAAAATAGCTAATTTAACTAATGCTTCTGGGGGGTTTTCCACATGGATTTATTTTATAGAATCCTGTCTATTTATGGTCATGGAAAGCTTCAAGGGAAGGGAAATAACTCCAGCCTACAGGTCATGATTAGACTTTGCTTCAAGTTCTATGCAATATTTAACAAAAGAAAGTGTCATATGATAGTCTGAATAAATGATATCATTGGACAGTATTCATTTAAATTTAATTAAATCAAAATCACAGGCCTTGGAGTAACGATTTTAGTTTCACCTGATGAATTGTCACGCACAACAGAACTAGTGTACTAGACATGGGTAACTTTGTGCCAGACAATGCTTTCATTTGTGCCATACATTATCCCTTATTTCATCATTCTTTTTAAAACTTCTTATCATTGTTAGCTTTGTCACATTTGTTCATGTCATTTGTTACTTTCTGTCTTCTTTTTTTTATACCATCTGTTATTTTCTAGATTTGAATTTTATTGATTATTTATTCTGATATTTGGATTCTGTTTGTCCAGAAAAGTAGGATGTTAAACCCAAAATTATTTAATTTGGGTACAGGGAAGGGTAGGTTTCCCACTGGAACTTTAGATCATGAGGTCTGTCATTGAGTCAAATGGCAGGGTTTCGAACCCACACTTGTATGTGACAAGTGGTTCCCTCCCACAGCTAAAGACCCCTACTCGCTAGTAGTGAATTACTGAATTTAAATTGAACCGTATGTTAGTCCCAAAATGACCTAGTTTGTGTCAAGTGTACTTTTAATTAAAACCCCATTTCTCTCTCTCATTTCATTTACATTCTGTTTCAATTGAAAATACATTCTGTAGAATAGTTTTGTAATTCTTATTTCATTATCATAATGTCCGTACAAGATACATAACTGTTTGTTACGACTGTATATAATTTATGCTGATGAAAATATTCATCTTCTAACTGCAATGATAATGATCTAACTGAATCACAACCTGCACAACTTGAAGACTATATTTGTAAATGAATCAGGACTGAATTTAAAATTCAAATGTACTAACGTCGGTTTAAAGCTGCTGATTATCAATATTGTCAAAATTGAATCTCTCGATAGGGATATCTGTCTGAAAATAGTTCAATTCCGTTCCATATTTTTTACACAATCTGATTAAAATACAGATCTATAGTTCGTTTCCTTTTTTTAAATTTTCGATGGCCTCTGCTAAATGTAGATCTGACCTGTCATGGTGGGAGGTCGCGTCAGTGGTCATACGAGTGGCTTATGATCCTATGAAGTCAGATATTTGATTAACAAATTATTGCTGATGTTTCTACGTAGGATACCCACAGTTCCGTGCATCAATAGCCAAGAACAATCTGCAAAAGAACCGTTTCATTGCCTAATCCCAACCAGTGTTTATAGAACAACTTTCAGATCCTAGTGTAGTAAAGACAAGCGAAATGAAATTTGTAACTATAAAAGATGAAACGAAATAGGATGCATGTTTTAATTAGATTGATATTTACAAATATTGGTTCAATTGAAAATTTGAGTATATTTTAGTGTGTATTAAATTAAGCTGTGAAGAAATAGATATTGTCAGAAAAATTCAAATAATGATTATCAGCTATAATTCTGTTCCCAACCCAATAGATCAACACAGTTTATCACTTTATATTGGGGGGAGCCATGGAAACTCAGTGAGTAAGACTTTGGCTCGCTGACCATGAGGTATCCGTTTCCGTCCCCATGTTGGTAGAAAACGTTCCTCTGGATTTTCCCACGCAGGACGGAGGCCTGATAGGTACAGTCTAGTAATTTCGATACAACAATAAACCAAGGTCCTGTGTTTATATTGGTGTGTGTTTGAAGTTTATATAGCATTAGAACCAAAAAAACCTGCAATGGGAAGATTTAGCTCTTACATAATGCATCTTTAATTAGCTTGTTAATAATATTTATAATTATTTCTTTGGCATGGTGTGGTTATTACTACAACAAGCTTGTGCTAGATGAATTCAATTTATTTCATGATTTATTACAACTTTTATTAATTAATGCTGTTTTAAAATGAATTAAGGTAGACATTGTCAATCTTGCAACTCAACTCATTCAAACTACTCTGAAGCAATCCATTTAAACAAGGCAACTAGCAACTGTTGGATTAGAATGAAGTTTCATCTTCTGAATGAATAAATATAGAATGTTGTTAAAATAAAAGTTGTTCTCGTTCTGGGACACCTGTTATAAGCATTTATCAGAGTTGCATGGTTGACAGACGAACGCATTTATTAACAGCCTTATTAAAACTTATGCTGTCCATATTATGAACGAATTATTCAAAATTCTGTAAACACAAAATTATTTTATTTTTGTTTCTATGGATCATCCTAAAAGAAAAGAAATTGATATTTAGAAAAATGTTCATTAATTGTATAAAGTAGAAATTAAAAAACAAAATTTACAGAGGAATAATCCTATGTTGATGTTAAGAGAGCTTTTAAAGAAAGTAAAAAAGCAGTTAATTAAGAAAAAAAAGCAGTTAATTAAGAAAATAAAGCAGTTTACTTGTAGTAACAGTAAAACAGTTTAACACTGCAAATAAAATGTTGTTTGCTTTCTGATGTTTTTTTGGTTGTAGAAAAATAATTGATTTGGAGCTGATACAGAATGCTGTGATTTCTAATTTTCGATGAAAACATTTTATATAATTTTTGACAGAATTTTAAAGATATTTTTTTGCGTATTTTCAGTGCTTTGTTTCGAAGACAACAAGAAGTTGAAGAATACGATGATGAACCAGCTGTTCCTCAAACTTCAAAAAAATCTTCCATGTCTTTACGAGATTTCCTCAATGAGTAAGTACTTTATTATTTTAAGGCAGACGTACGTTGGCTGGCTAACCTGGAGGTTGCATGTTCGATCCCTGCATTGGCCGAGAATCTTTATCTGGATTTTCAGGCGTGGTTCCCCCTTGTCAGCAGTACAGGAAAGAGGACCTGACAAAAGACAACATATAAACATTCGGATGGGACGGAAAAAACCAGCGTCCCATGGACATATTGACATGCACGTAAAAGATCCCTTGGCAGTTGGAATTCGTTATAAGAGTAGGTTGCTGTAAAGCACAGCAGATAAATAAGAAATTAAACCCCATTTCATTTGATTTACAATCTTTTCTTACAGGGATGTTAAGTCGAGGACGCATAGATCTCCATCACCCGATAGTGATGACAAAAGTAAACCAAAGAAAGAAGAGGATAGAAAGAAAAGAAAAACCAGCGTCTTCTCTCGGATTAGTTACAGAAATAAAAAGGTAAGAACACATTGATTTCCTCTAGGAGTTGTGTGATTTCTGTAGGGTCAGATTTTTCTGAGGGGCAAAAAGAGTAGACTGTTGCACTGACATACACCATACAATGTGCTACAAGGGAAATTTTGCTATGGCTATCTTTATAAGCCCAGTTGATACAGTAAATTAGGACGTTAAACCCCAATTCAGAAGTTGAGCTTGGTTAAAAATGAATATCTTATCAAATGGGAATTGTGTGTGACCAAAATTTGTAGATTCTCCATTTTGTGAATCATGTGGACTCTATGACAGCAAAAGGCCACCTATAAAATTTTAATCTTTGTTTCTAATTAATTATTGCAACCTTTTAAAGATATATTCATTGGATGTAGTAAAGTCATCAACTATAATCATTAAAGCTATATTCCTTTGCGTGTAATAAGGTCATCTATTGCAGCAAGGTCATCCATTTTAATCTTTAAAGATATATGCCTTGAGGTAAATAAAGTCATATAACAACCTATATAGAGGTTATTTTATCAATCATAAGGGTCAGTACGATTTGAAATGAGGGTTTGGGTAGGCACGAGGTCTAATTTTTTATGTGCTGTTTTTATCTGTTATGTATTGGAAGTCAGGGATTCAATGCAATGCTTGTAAGAAAGATTAGAAGTAAATTTCAGGGATTCTGTGGTTTCATTTGCCTTAAACCTTGAACACCATTTCATTTTACATTGGACATCCGACATCGTACGGGATCGTTACAATATGTCGGATTACGCAGAGTGTCGGAATACCCAAAACCAGAAATATTGTAACTTCGAAGTATCATTATAATGTAGTTTCAAATCACCAGAATTGATCATTGCAGAATTGAATTCTCTCAATCCCCAAAATAGTGACAATCGGGTACTCCGGGTTACAACGCATGCGTCAACTGGATATATAAATATCTCATCCAACCATGCAGTCGAAACCTGTACGTCGTGTTTAATTAAGTCGCAATTCTACTCACACCACCTTCATCGTTAGGACTGACAGAACTGTGACAGGACTGAATTCCACATTACTCAATTGCAATTCTGTTGATTCAGGACGTTCCGAACTGTGAATTGAGCATCACCAGGTCTTCGTCACACGGTTCGAAGAGACCTATAGGGTGACCAAACTTAAAGGTTATTCAGGTTCAATCGGCACACAAGTTGATTATTGAATAGAAACTATTTCATGTTTGTTACAAAATGAAGTAGTTAATGTTAATCAGACATTTAACCTCTCTCTATATATGCCCCACCCCATCCCATACCAGATCACTAAAAATTGGACATATTATCCAGTGCATGATTTATGCATTTTAAAATATGGATGTTTGAATGTTTGATTAAAATCTATTTATAACTCAGTGTGTTGTGTCAGAAATTTGTAATTTTACTGTATAATTTTATCTGGACCTCCTACCTACCCCTCTTCTCTCGGGGGACTTATTTTAGTTGTAATTAATTGGTATTTGTTAGGGGGGAGTGAAGAGAATAGCCAGCTGTTATGTACTGTCTATATGTCAGCTTATACTAATCAGTTAGTTTAATTATATGGGCGAGCTGTCAATCAATATCTCTATAGGCTGTTCACTTGTAAACCTACATAGCCACAGTTAATGATAGTCTAGCTTGTGATAGGATCTGTATCTGTGGACACTTTCTCTCTAAAGGATTTATTTATTAGCAATAACATGGCTGAATTCTGATCTAAATGCAGGTAGTTGCTCCATAAAAATCTTCTCTTTTTACTGTTGGTGTATTTCGTAGACATGACAGTAATTGTGTATTTTTATAATGAATGGATATCATTCGTAAACCTGTTTATCTGCTCTGTGCGTGTTATTCATAAGACTCTATTTGAAGATGTATTAATTTTAAAACTAATACGTTTGAGGGTATTATTTTTGTAAGAAAACTCCAGCAATTCAAATATTCTCGACAACATTGTTTCTTGCTGGGCTAAAATATCAATAAATATATCTAGCAAATGGAGGCTTTAACGTAGACAAGTCAGATTGATACTTTGACATTAAAGATGGTTTCAAAATGGCAGGCAAGTACATTTGTAGGTTCGAGTTATGTGTATGACAAAAATAGGATAATATATGGCATAATAAAACAACTTACACGGTTACGTGCATACAGTGAATATATACTAAAGTAATTTATGATTTTATAAGTATTAATACCGAGCAGCTAAGAAAATAGATATTATGAAGACATTCACATACATCTCAAGCTATTTGATCAATGTATAAAACACCAAGTACAGGTGAAAAATGGCTGCATATATACATATATACCATATTCAGTCCTTCATGTTTAAGGTTAGCTTTCGCTCCTGCTCCTCTCAACGCATGTCGATTTTCCTTCACGGGAGTCTTTAAAGACTCCTGCAAATTAACTAAGTCGCTCTCCTGAATGTTGAGATAAATAAACTACTTTCAGTTTTTGTTTACTTTTAAACTGCATACATTCGAGGTATCGGGAGCTTTTTATGGCTCCTGCACAATTTTATCAAGACAATGTTATTGAATTTTCTTATGCCGATGCCATGCCATCAGAATTTATTTTAAAGAATAATCCTTTCTGTATGTTAAAGATATGTTATGTTAGATTCAGGTAAAGAGCTGGTCGTTGTTGCTATGCTAATTAAAAAATGGGTAATGAAAAATGAATGGATTGTGGAAATTTCAGTCAAATTACTTGTTTCTGAGACAAGACATCAAAGCCGGTTGCACAAATCATTCATTGACTTTTAAGAATTTATTCATTGTGTCCTTTATAAACATTTTGTTTTGCTTCAATATATAAAATTCCTCAACTAGAAACTATGTGTAAAGTTTTGTGTTTCTGAATTAAAGATATTTCTCACAAACAGTGATTGAAAGTTCAGTAAATTCTTAACTTAATTCAGAGAATGCTTTTGAAACTGGGGCCAGGTTTTGAAGTGTTCACAATATATCTTCTTGACTAATTCTTAGAATGCTTTGTGAAACCAAGCCAGGTTTTGAAATTTTCTGATAGTTTAGAATTGATTACGTGCTCGTAATATAAATAAATTTATAATTTATGTAACATTTAAGACCAAAAGAATCACAATGGATAGATTTAGCTCTGACATTAATATATCTTCAATTAACTCTCTGCTCCAATATGCACATAACTTGTGAGAATTTTACACTTTATCTAATTCTAGTTTGATGTTTCACTCTGTACATAACTTTCTGCTCTCTCCTCCTGCAACTTAAGATTATGAAATAGCCAGCTTTCTGTAGGTTCAGATTGGTGTGCGCTTTAGATCATTAGTTGAAGTGGAGAAGTTTCGATCCCACTCTTTTACGTTAAGGAGTAGGGTCACATGCCCAACCTCAAATTTGTTGTTTCCTATTTATCCTAATACTAAAGACCATGGGTTCCATGTCGGCCGTATATGCCGGTCGGGACCTACGGCTCTGGGAGATGACCGGATCTGGGTCAGACCCGTAGGTCATTTTGCACCCCGGAAAAATAGCATATTTTGTGCTCAATCATAAAATCCCGGACATAACGAAACTCTGTGCGTGTCGTGATGTAAACTGTCGGGTGTAATAAAATTAACAGTGTTCAGTAGCCCACGAATGGAAACCACTGCCTCGTGTATATTGTTCAATCCCAATTAACGGAGGAGCAACATCAAACAGATTAAAAGCTCAACATTTAATCCATTTACTTAGGTGTGTTTTGTTTTATAATTAGTAATACTGTGATCATTCTTTAAAATTGAGTTGTTACAGCATATTTGCCGACTTTCTTCAGCCGCGCGTCCATATTTACTGTACCAACATCAAACAAATTAAAACCTTTTTCTTTTATTGTCTTCCCTTGATTAGGCCTACAAGAGTTAATCATGTCAACATCGCGAATATAAGAAATGTTAGCATTCTCTATATCATTTAAAAATGTTGAAATTTCTATCTTCCCAGAATAACAAACGAAAGCGAGATGATGAAATTGCTGTCAATGAATCCCACGAGGATGACGGTTCCGCTTCAAAAAAACAAAGTTAGCCGTAAATTCTCTACTAAATGGTCACAAATATTCCCCGTGGTTAAGAAATGATATTCCCACACAAACGATGTATTGTCGGGTGTGTTTTATCCATATTATCTTTTATATAACAATTGATATACGTCATTTTGCTTGAAACAATGAGTTTTCATGGTCGCAGTCATGTTGAAATACGTGCGAATGTTTTTACATGTTATAAGAGTTAAAATACTAGCTCGATATTTTTTTCGCTCACAAAATACCAATACGAGTTAATATATTAACAAGTTTAAGAATTATGTTAATTATTGTACGTTTTTATGACTTTCAATTATTTACATGAGCTAATCACTCGGAACTACTTTTTCCCCGTGTATGGAGAAATAGTCAACAGTCTTATTTGTCATGTACGCCAAAATGTGATAAAATCCAAGTTACGATGTTCTTTGAGCATGGAAACCCTTGACTAACTAATGAGGATTTCTACTAAGAGACTCCCACGTGCCGAATTTCAACCGAGCACTTGCTTTACAGAAATGGAAATCGTGTTAAAACGCCCAGTACATATGTAAATAAATTACGAAAATAGTGTCCTATCGATGAATAAATGTACATTGTTATATATTATGAATGTATAAATAAATGATAATAATTGATTACATACTTCTTTTATTTGTTATGGAGATGGGTGGGTGGATATAAATGTCGATTGTGAGTTTGAATTTTTGTGTGACTGTCCTTGACCCAATTAAAGCTGATCGACATTCTGATGGCATGAAATTTTTGGGTTCTTATTATGTGCTAAAAAAGCACTACTTTCTACGTGAGAAAAATGGCCGGTTGGGAAAATTCTGAAGTGGAAGCCCTGCTAAAGACCCAATGCACAATAAATTTAACTTATGTTAGTCCCAAAGTGACATAATGTGTGTCAAGTGGCCATTATCACTCTCACTGAAAAATAGTTTGTCTGCCAAGACAATTAATGGAAGATATATATTGATTGATGTTTTGTCATTAGAGAGGAAAAAAATATGTCAATAGATGAAAAACATGCATTGTCTGTAATAAAAAATTCTAGAATTTTCACTTTGATTACTGCACTCAATAACTGATTAATTAGTCCTGCTATACGTTACAGCTCAGTAATTGGTTTCCTTGCCCACCATTAAATTTCTTTTTGAAATTTTATCTTTCCCCATTGCCAGGCAACTGTTAACATGCACTCAAGGATAAATTTTGTACGATTTCAAATTACATAATAGTAGCTAATATTGTTATTCTACACACTTGTTGAACCGAATAGAGCTATTCAAACAGACCTCCAATATTATACTATAGAACCTGTTTCAACATTATAATAATAGTGAATGCCTTGTGGTTACAATGATTGGTTATTTTTGGAGGGAAATTTTACAAGAACGTCTACTAAATAGAAAATCAATACAGTAATTCTGAATAATTGATTTAAATTTTGAATTGAGAGAAAAATTGTGTTTATGGAGAGTGTTTATTATTGAACTTGATAAGTTATTTCAATTCTCTAGTCTAATATTTTATTATTTTGTAATTTCATTATTTAATTTTGTTTATCGTCATTTGTTTTTTACAGACAATGTCTAAATTTTCATGGCATAATCCACACTCAAAATTACTCACACTGATGATTTAACATTTAATTAAGTAAACAAAACCAAAATATCAACGGTAGATAATCTTCTGGCTTTGATTCATTCGGATTTAAAAGAGAGCCATCAAAAGATTTTCTCTAAATAGGTGACGCTGGCTTGTTTTGGTCAAATCTTGTTTATATCTTCGGCAGAGGATGTCATATAGTGACATATTTTTTTAATTCATCAGGGAAATGAGGCATTTTTAGACTGACAATCCTTTTAGAGATTCAACTCTAACAATATTATAATAGGGATTAAAAATCCCTCAAAAGATGATTATAGACTTTAATCAGGGCAAAATATTGACTTTACAGCTCAGAGCAATTGGCGTTCCAGCAACTGGGAGCAACTGGCATCAACTGAATGCAACTGAAAAAGGTCAATCTGAGTGAGCTCCTAGTTCCAGCTAGTTGAAGCCAGTTGCTCATGTTTAACTTTCTGCAACTGGTTTCAACTCGTTTCCATGGATATAATAATGTCACATGATAAGGGGCCTGTGTCAACTGACTTAATGGATAGAAAAAATTGGTAGCAAAAGAAGGCATCCACTCTTCAAAATGTCAATGAAGTCAACAATAATATAGAAATACAATTGTGGCAAGCTATTTGTCATTTTGTTGATCACATTATAAATAAATCAACAGCCACGTGTTAATTGTAATTGCTATCAATTCCGAGTAGACATGAGCGCTCCAAATTCAGTTGCTCTCAGTTGCTGGTTAATAGCAGTTGCTCCCAGTTGCAAAGTCAACATAAGCAACTTTTTAAAATCCCCAAACTTGTGTTTTCTCTGATTTTCTCCCACTGCTAAAGACCCATACAATCATGCAAATTATTGAAATAAGATTAAACCACATATTTTTTCCCAAATTGACTTAGTTTGTGTTGTGATTTCCTCCCACTGCTAAAGACCCATACAATCATGCAAATTATTGAAATAAGATTAAACCACATATTTTTCCCCAAATTGACTTAGTTTGTGTTGTGGTTTTGTTAAACTCTCTCTCTCTCTCTCTCTCTCTCTTCTCTCTCTCTCTCTCTCTCTCTCTCTCTCTCTCTCTCTCTATCTTCTTTTTTCTTTTATGCATTGTTTAAATAGTGAATGAATATCCAATGCTTAAAGAACAAACATGGATTGGATACATTAAACTATTTCAAGATTTCACTTGATATTTGACAAATATAAACAATTATTATTTCTCCTAGAGGTTTGCATTGTTTTCCCAGATCACTTCAAACATGGACATTCTGTTTAAGGACTTGTTAGATTTATTTCTTGTTTTAAGTTTCTGCTTACTGAAAATGAAATACAGTTTAACATCCGACTGTTCTGTTCCTACTGGGCTAATGAAGACGAGCATACGCCATACAGTGTGCTATGAGGGAATTTTGCCCGGACAGTGACCGGCTTGGACTAGAAAAGGAGGATGTTAAACTCCTGCTTAAAGATAAACGGGTAAGGCCAAATGGTGTGTTATTCTATCCAGATAAAACAAATTGTCCAGAGTTGTCTGGCAACCATAACGGTTGTATGTGTAATGGAGGCTCTATTGTTTTAGAAACTGTAAAACTTAATGACATGTGAAAACTATTTATTAGCAGTTAATGGCTTCTTACCCATGGTGTTGAACGGAGAATACATTTGCCTAACTTGGGCTTGAAAGGATTATCTTTTATATAGCGGTTGTAGGGATTAAACTGTGTTATTATTTGACTAGGTGTACTTAATTGATCGATATTCAAAATTATCTGAAAACAAATTTTGAAACACATGATGATTCAATCCTATTTTAATAATTGACTAGTGTGTAGGGGTCTTTAGAAGGGTGGGGGGGAATCGGAGAATCTAGAGAAATCCACAAGGTTGGAAAGGCAATCCTATTCAAAACTATGCCACTTGAGTCAATGACAGACCTTATGATCTAAAGCACACTCATAACAACCATTTGACCACTCAACCTGTAGATTGTATTTGGTTCTTAAGGTCCCAGGTCTAATCTGGTTGTTTTTTTCTTGGTTGCCTGGTTATCTGGTTTCTTCCCACCTTAAAAATCCTATGCAAACGAGGGGGGTTGGATGGCTGAATTGTTAGTGTGCGCGCCCTGTATCATAAAGCCTGTCATTGAGTCAACTGGCATGGTTTCGAATCCCCGGCTGTACGTGGCAAGGAGTAGGGTCGCCTGTCCAACCTCATGTGTTTTCTCTAGCCGAGTCTAGGTACTCCAGTTTTCTCCCACTGCTAAAGACCCCTATGTCCAAGAGAATTATTGAAATAAAATTAAACCATATATTAGTCCTCTCTCTATGCAAATGATAGAATGACAAATCATGTGTTAGTCTCGAAATGATCTAGGTTGAGTTGACATTGAACCCTGTCTTTATTGTGTTCATTATGGGTATGTTTAATGTAATGTTTAGGCGTGGTACATTTTTACAAGGTAGAATATCAATCACTTCCTTATTAAATTATAAACATATTTTAATTGACCAATCAAAAACAGGCTACTGTCTTTATTGGAGAAGTTGTGATTTTAAATTTAAACCACTCATTTTGCACACTTCTGCCGAATCAATGAATCACTGAACAGAACACATCCATCTTTGTCTTGCCCTGGGCTAGGTACAAAGTATAGGAATGTTATTATATGTATTGATGACTTTGAGTTTTAAATTAATTTGAGTATTATTATTGGTTGAAATGTAGTATCACGATCATATCAAATATTAAAATTGATAATTCGTTAAAAATGCGGGGATCATTTTGGTTGCCAATGCATTTAGTAAGTAAATTTTCATTTTGTTTAAATGACTTTAAATTGAGCTCTTAATCTGATGTTATATTATTTATATTGTTTTTACCTTTAAGTTTTAAGAAAATTTTAAATACATTGGCTTGGTATATTATTTGTATTTTGAGAGATATTGACAAAAAAAATATGTAATTGTCCTATTAGAAATTTGACCATATTAAATTGGCTAGCAATAGATTTGAATAATTATTATGCTGAGCCAAACAAAGGGTTGGATATTGAAATGGATCCTGTCCAGGAATTTGTCCTGGTTTTGTTTCCATAGATATTGTCCAAAATCAAGTATGAGCGTACCATATGGGAATTGTGATGCCATATTAAAAATCAAAATCCGTTAATTGATGTGAAATTGTTCAAGGAACATTCCAGCCCCGTTTTGTGTGTTTGTGAAATATTGAACAATATGAGAACTGAATCATGTACAGTGAAATCTCTCTATTAGGACCACCTGTGGAACTGTCAAGATTTGGTCTTAATAATAGTGGGGTGGTCTCAATACTGAGTGGGCATGCTTAAGGCAATTTAGAAGAAAACAGACACAGTGTTATGTAATTTGTATAGACACGTAGGCCTACTTTATTACTCTAAGATGAGATAATAATAATGTAATGAAAGTTGTTTTAATAAATAATCACATTTTATCAAGTGATCCTTACCTTCATTAGCCAAGTTGGTGTAGAAAAGAAGGACATTCAATAGGGAAACATAATTATGGAATAAAACGTATATGTCGGGTCACAGTGATTTGAATGATGATCGCTAAAAGTTTAATTGTATTGTTTTCAACAATAAACATGTGGCAGGCGTTTAAAAAACAGCATTGCAGGATTCTGCGTATTTCATTTCTTTTCATTACCTATGACTATGGAATTTACCTCAACATGCCCAAAGTTATTTATTTAATAAGATATGTTGGGATTATCCTATAGTAGGTCAGTTATTGAAACGTTTTGTTAAATTGATTCACACAGTACTTTGTAGCAAGAATCAGGTTACTTTTATATGTGGTCAGTTAGCTTTAAATGGTAGTTTGTCGTCTGCGTGTAATAACTTGAATTTAATTTCATATAGATATAATATCAATAAGTATGACATAGGTAAACTGATTGTCCAAACTGTACTACAGAAATTAACATCAATGGATAATGTTGATGATGGTACTATGCAAACTGTAAGTGCAAAAAATGATATGATTTTATTAAGGGATTAAACATTTTGTAAAACGGATAAAAACAATTTAAATGAAATTATTCATCACTTGTCCACATATTAGACATTTAACTATGAGAATGTATATTTTTTGTATATTTATTACTTTTTTCATAGTCTTGTAAGTATTTGTGTATTGTGTACTCAATTTAGTACGAAATAAATATATTATTATTATTATTATTATTATTATACTAGTTGTTACAATGTTTAAGTTGTTCCTAACAAAATGTCAATCAATGAAAAACTGGTCGCTCATGTTTTTATTAGTCTGGTTGGTGCAGAAGAGTAGGATGTTAAACCCAATTCATTTAACACCTGCGATTTGTTCCTGACAGCATTTGCCTACATAAGTCAAAAGTTCTCTATAGAAACAAGTAGCCAATGAAGAAATCTTTTGATAATTACTCCCATGGAGCAGAATGTGCTTTCAAATTGCCATTGTAGACATAAGAAAAGAAAATGTAAATTTATTATAAGTAAATAAAATTAAAATATTCAATTCAATAGCACAAGGTTGAAATCTATATACAGATAGAATTATGAAATGTGTTGGTTAGGACCGATTCTAGGATTACTCAGGTTTAAAGTTGTTGATTTTGGATTTTTTGGAGGCAATACTAAAGCTTTTCGATCTAAACAACAAGTTATGGTTTGTAGTGTTTGTGTGTTGTTTGACATTCAGCCCTGGAAATAAGGCTAATAGTATGGCACGACTAAACTTTGTTGTTGTTTAGTACAAATTTAATGCCAATATATTATATGATGTTATTGATCAGTTAAGCCTATACAGTTACATGTACGTTTATGTTGCCGGGCACATATTAATAATATCAGTAAAGAAAAAAAAGAGACAAATCTGAGCGGGATAAATTTGCAGGTACCAGAGGAATTGTGCCTGACAATGTCTGTGACAGATGCCTTATTTCCAGGCTTTTAAAGTAGAATTATTTGTGTGGTTTCTGTCATAGAACTATTTTCTGTATCAAGATGATGAAATGGATATCAGTGAAGGTATTCATACACCTCATACACATTGTCTAATCAGTTCATCATTTTAAATGGGGTTTGACGTCTTTCTTTTCTGCAACAAAAGAGCAAATGAAGACAGTGCAGTATGAGGGAAGGTTTCCATTTTTATCTTTTAGGCGTTGTTGAACATATGGTATAAATAGAACTATAGTTTTGTGTACCAAACCCAGGGTCACCTGGTTAGGTAACCTGCGTTTTATTTTAATAGTAAATGCAGGAGGACTGCACCACACGCACATATTCTAAAAAAAAAACAGACAGAAAACAGAAGGATTATTGGCAGTGGCATAGCTAGAGTTAATCCTATGCGGGAAGATCTTTGTGTTTGCCACTATCCCCTACCCTCTGTAAAAAAAGAAAAACTTATTTTCTAATGCAGTAGGCAAAGAATTATTGAAATTTTTATAAATCTAATTTTATTGTTTTTTTTCAGAAAGAGAAGGAGAATAAGATAAAGACAACTCACCAGTTTGTTTCTGTGTGTTTCGGTAATAATACAGCATGTGACGTTTGCCATAAAACCATGGCCAACAAACCAGCTATAAGATGCGAAAGTAAGTCCACAAATTTTTTTTTATCACACATCAAACAGTGGCTTGTGAGTGTAAGGTGCTGGCTCACTGTGATTGTTGACCGAGAAAGTACTTCAGTATTTTCCCGTGTGGTTTTTCCCATGTCAGTGGTGTTGGAAGGCAGGCCTGGCAAGAAATAACGTCTAGTCATAATGGTCTGTCATTGAGTCAATTGGCGTAGTTTCGATTCCACGGTTATACGTGACAAGGAGTAGGGTCGCTTATCCAACTTGGTGGGTTTTCTCCGGGTCTTCTGGTTTCTTCCCACTGCTAAAGACCTATGCGCAAGCAAATTATTGAAATAAAATTGAACCATATGTTAGTCCCGATATGACCTAGTTTTTGTTGAGTGGACAACTGGACGTTAAACCCCATTTCTCTCTGTCTCTTCCTCATTTGGATAAGATGAAAATCTAACATCCATGTACACGTTGGCGTGCATGGAAGATAAATATAGCAGTTTAAATTCAATAGAGTTTGGGCAGAAACACAGATGTCTAGGCAAAAATTCCCTCATAGCACACTGTAAGGCAGATACCCTTCTCCATTAATTAAAGACGGTATTCAAATACAAACAACACTATTATATAACACTCTTGTTTTTACTGAATAATATGCCCCAATCATTATTTCGGTCAACAAATAGTACTATTTTACAATATTCCAATTAATGGATGATACAAATTTCATCTTAAAACACCGAAATTTAAAAAATTGGAAAAATTCAACTACATGGTAACAACATGGTTTGAAAAGCTTTACGTAAACACTTTCAAATGCAACTTGGATTTAAACATATTTTCGAACCCTCTGGACAAGTAATATAGGACGTAATGGATAATTTACACAACAGGAAGGACACTTAAAAATTTAGTAGTTAGAATAAGGCTAATTTTTTTTCTGGACCTGTCAAGCCAGCAAGAGTGATATTGTCCCTTTAAATCATTTCGTCCCAATTCTGTTTTAATTACAATTCTTAAAGAATTACAATTCTCAAAGATTGAAATTTATTTGAAAGATTTATTTGAATTGAGAATTAAAAAGAGGATAGTAACCCAGATTCATTGAAGCAGTGGCATGGTATTATGTCACAAGTTATTCGAAGGTGACGTAAGGTCATATGTATTTGTATTACATATGTGTTGATATATATCCGTGTTGGGTATATTAAAAACATATTTATTTCTTAAATGACATAGGACTTATTAATATTAATGATATTTTGAAATCTATTGTGTATGTGTGTGTTTTTAGACTGTTATTTTTATAGCATGAATTGGACATTAAATGAGACAGTTATTTTTATAGCATGAATTTGAACATTAAATGAGTCATTGTCATAAACTTGTTTTCAAAATTAGTTTAAGTGTAGAATTTATTTCGATTCCAAATGTATTATAATAATTTAAAGTTAATGGAAAGATTGTGTTTTGAGGAAAATATTGGAAGATATAATAAGGTATATTGAAGTAGTTCTTATTCTGGGTTACATATTTTTCCCATATTTTTATAATCATTTCTCTTTTCATGTTTGTTAGCATAGGTAAAAATAGATTCTCCCCGCTCTTGAAAAAGTTATTGCCTCACTTGAAAAAGTTATTGCCTCAGTTGAAAAAATTATAGCCTAAGACATCGCCAGAACGAATATTTGATTACTAGGTTAAAGATTTTATTGCCAAAATGATATTTTGATTGCAACGAGAGCTTTGGGTGAACTTAATGATAGGAGGGATGGGGGGCCAGGCAAACCAAATAATCGGTTGGTATTCTCCATTCTATATTAATACCCTTTCCCTGAGCACCAAAAAGAATGTATGGTGTATATTAAATAATGTCTATCATGACTAGGAGTTTAGTAATATATCAAAGAATTTAACATAATAACTAAGAACAAAATATACTCATAATTCCATATTAAAACTTCGGTTGGGCTTAACAAAATAAGGAATGAATGAATGAAAAAATAACATAATATCTAATACTAAAAGAAAACCTCATAATTATATGTTAATACTTTGGTTGGGCTTAGCAAAAAAAGGAATGGGTGAATGGTCATATTATTACTAAAAATAGAATATTTATAAATACAGGTGAGAATATGTAGACTAGTATATATATTTGATAAAATAATTGGGAAATTCCAGGTGTGTTTATTTTGGGGTTGACCCAATGATTGGAGGGAAGGGACTGACAAACTGAGTAATAGAGATTAGTGCAAAAAATAATAGTTTTTATAAATAGAATATTTATGAATACAGGTCAGAATATTATGTATTGATAAACTAATTGGGAAATTCCAAGAGTGCTTATTTTTAGGGTTTGACCTAATGAAATTATTTTATCCTACCTATATCATATACTTTTCTAATTATTTCTGATTTATTTATTGTGTGTCATATATCGTGTTTCGAGTTTATCACTGACTTTATCCGCCACATCTGGAAGCCATTGCCAAAATAACATGCATCTAGTTGGGAATATATTACTATAAATAACATGTGACTAACTATAGCCGTACCACACTACCTATACCCTACAGCTCCGGGGAGTATCGCCATCACCTGATTTAACTCACAACTTGTTTTCTTAGCACCAGTGACTTTTTGAAAAACAGATTTGATTAAATTTTCGTGGTCGTAAGGTTGGTTGTTATTTTCTGTTTAATTAACAGACTCTATAGCTATTTTGAGGTAAGCAGAATTGGCATGTTCTTCTGTTGTATTTATAACCTCACTGAGAGAAAAGTATTTTAAGAGAGATTGGTTCAATTTTGTTTTAGTAGTTTGCTTGTGCGTTGGGTTTTTAAGCAGTGGGAGGAAACCAAAGGACCCACTCCTTGTGTTTAAAGATAAAGAATTTTTCAATACATATTATCTCCAAAAAGGTTTTATAGTCTGTTTCAAAAATGAAATACCCATTGAAATGTAACAAATGTGTAGTTTTTTTTAAATTACTTTATCTGTTGAATTATTGTTTGTTTTCCTTTAGAGTGAGGCCTGTATTATTACAGGCCCGGGTCTGCACAGTTGGCAGCCAGATCCATTTACTTGATCTGATATATATATATTTGTTTATTGTTTGCAATATCTGATATATATATATTTGTGTCTTGTCTGCTGATTTGTCTTGTGCATTTTGTATGTGTGTTATGCAGTCCTCCTGCACTTAATTACTATCAGGCTCCTGAAGTTAAGTTTTGAAACCAGAACTTCATGTCTGACTTATAAATTTAACTGATATTTCTAGATTTCTTCAGAAAAGTTTCATGGGTACCAGAAGGTACACGGTTTAACAGTTTAAGAGCAGCGGTGGAACTCGTCATAGTTACATCGCGGATCTTGTTGTTTAATATTTTTGTTTTTTATTTTTAGATTGTTTGATTAACGTACATGAGAATAATTGTAAAGATCAGATGCTGCCCTGTGATAAATACAGAATGGTCAAGGTAAGCACTTAATATTCCTCTTTGTGCATTAACAAGTTTCATATTTGGTGACAGAGTGGCTTATCACTCTGAAATTGTACATCAGTGGCTATGCATGTAACAGCAAACAATCTCTGGTTAATAAATTTTATGTGTTTAACCAATCCTTGCAAACCAAAATATTACTTTTTCTTTTCAAAGACTATTTTGTTTTACGCAAATGCTACATGTACAAGTCTTATAGATAGATCTTTAGTAATGTACAAGTTTTAAAGATAGATCTCCACTAATGTAAAAGATTTATAGACAGATCTACTTAAATGTAAAAGATTTATAGATAGATCTCCAGTAATGTACAAGTCTTATAGATAGATCTCCAGTAATGTACAAGTCTTATAGATAGATCTCCAGTAATGTACAAGTTTTATAGATAAATATCCAGTAATGTACAAGTTTTATAGATAGATCTACTTAAATGTAGAAGATTTATAGATAGATTTACAGTAATGTACAAGTTTTATAGATAGATCTCCAGTAATGTACAAGTCTTATAGATAGATCTACAGTAATGTACAAGATTTATAGATATATCTACAGTAATGTACAAGTTTTAAAGATAGATCTACAGTAATGTACAAGTCTTATAGATAGATCTACAGTAATGTACAAGTTTTATATATAGATCTACAATAATGTACAAGTTTTATAGATAGATCTCAAGTAATGTACAAGTCTTATAGATAGATCTCAAGTAATGTACACGTCTTATAGATAGATCTAGAGTTTTGTACAAGATTTATAGATAGATCTCAAGTGTACATCATGGATTAATTACAACTATCAATAAATTGGGTTTATTTTGAACACACAACAAATATAATGTAATCTTCTGTTTGAATTTATTTGTCTTGATTGAAATAGGATGACCTTTATCAAAGATAACTTGGTTTACTAGTCTACACATTGTTATGTAAATAATGAATTTAAGTCATTTTAAGTAGGTCTTTAATGTAGAGTAGTCGAAACACAGCTGTCAGAACATAATTCCTGCCACTGACTTTATACACATAACAAATGTAAATAAAGAGACCTATTTGTTGGCCTTAACAAATAAATAGCCTGTCCAACCTTGTGGGTTTCTTCCCACTGTTAAAAAGACCCGCACGAGTGAATGATTGAAATAAAATTGAACCATGTGTTAGTCTTGAAATGACCTAGTTTGCTGGACAGTCCTTGTCTGTAATTAATAGGACTCAAATAAAGGTTTGCACCAGGAAGAGCAAGAAACCAATTAAATTTTAGTTATTTCTGATAATGACTTCCTCCATTATTAATTTTGATCAGTTTTTAGTTTGCTGTAAAAAGATCAAATTACCTACAAAAGAAAAAATATTCGATAACCTTTGTAGATGGCTCGTTCTGTTCCCTTGCAAACTATCTTTTAAAGATGACTGATTAATTCTTTGATCTGGTTTAGGTCTAGAGATTAATTCAGCAAATCTTTACAAAAGTCGTATTGTGACCTTCGATTAAACATACATTATCCAAGAGCAAAGTTTGCCAACCTTTCTTTAGGCCTGAAATGTTTTCTTAATTATTAATTAGACATTAATGAACTGGCCCAGGCCATAATGAACTCTTGATGGAATCAAATTTCTCCAATATTAAATAGATTAGAACGGTTCAACCATATTTTTATTTACCGGTAATTTAAAAACTTGAGGAGGGAGACATAGCTTCGAACAACCAGTATGGTGGTCGAAATTATTGCACAGGTCTTGTCAAACCTTCAAATAATATATCTTCGCTCACTATAGTGTAATTTGAATGAAATTTTCAAATTATTCATTTTACATTATCTTTTTTCCAACCATTACAGTTACAGCAACCATGACTAGCACTTTATCTAAATCTCACATAATAAATTATTTAATAATATATTTTTACATTGTTTGTTAAAGTACAAGTTTTGAGTTTGTGTGAACAATATAATATTTCAGAAATTAATGAAAAGGGATCAGGTGTACAGACATGGCCTATATCACCCCGTCTATGAAATATAATTTGAGTGCTATGTCAAGTAGTTCTGGTTACCCATCTGTGAAGAGTGTTAAAAATGTTGTTTTTATTTTGATATTTACATCGCATATTACCAGGTTATAATAATATACCTGTACTTGATCACCTGTAAAAGCAAAATATATTTAACCTGTAACTTATATAAATGCACTCAGGTATTTCTTCCAGTTTAACTTCCATTAAACAACAAATGAACTAAAATCTTCATGAGAATAATTTATTATTTCAAGTGAAACCCAACATAAACCATATCTAAAGGCCCTTACGAGCAAGCGAATTATTGAAATAAAATTGAACCATATGTAAGTCCCAAAAAGACCTAGTTTGTGTCGAATGGATGTTAAATCCCATTTCTCTCTCTCTCTATCTCTCATACTTTTGGTGAGGTAGGTTTAGTGGTCAAGTGGTCTAATGTGTACGTTTTAAATCATAAGGTCTGTCTTTGAGTCAAGTGGCATGGTTTCGATCCCTAGCTTGTAAGTAATTAAGGTCAGCTGCCCAACTTTGCAGGTTTTCTCTAGGTGCTCGCCAGGTTCCTACCACTGCTTTGGACCACTACGAACAAGCTAGATGTTGAAGTACAAGTCTGTCAATCATATGTTAGTCCCGATATTACTTAATTTGTGTCAAATACTCTCTCTCTCTCTCTCTATTATTGTTTTATATTATAGTATATTGTGGACATATTGGAAATCCTCTTATAATGTAGTATTTTGAACAAAGATATTTGTGGACATAACATTTATCTTTAATTCATTTTGTTACCGTTTACCTCATGGAGTGCTTCCCTGGGTCACTTTGATATTTCTAGCTAAGTCATGATCATGGCTATTAATCGTGCTAGAGAAATGTTTACAATAATTTTCTTGTAATAAAAATATTTAGACATAGGATGAGGATAGGATAATACATCCTGAAGATAACAATGTAGAAATATTTAGATGGGATGATGCACCTTATGCTCGTAGTATAGGATCAATTTATCTTCCTACATTCATTGTAAATATATACTATATGTCCCCAAATGACCTGAAATTTTATGCTAAACTCTCTCTTTCTCTCTCTCTCTCTCTCTCTCACTCATAATTCTTAAAAAGCTGATTAATGATGACAAACTATTTAGCTAAATTTATAAACTTGTAAGAGATAGTGTTTGAATGTCAGATAATATTATGATGTATTTATAAAAGTTTGGAATAATCACAATCATTGTGTTCCAATTAAAAAATCATGATCCATGTCACAAGTGATCTGGTGAAACTAGGATCATTTTGAATTATTTAGCCAGACATTCAGTTATTGAAAGAATTTTAAACATGTTAAAGAATTTAAAATGTACATACTTAGATAGAATATTTGACAGACACATGTTTGACAAGTTTAAAAGAAATATGATTGCATCGTGAGAGTATAGGGTGGCAAGGTCGCTCAGTCTATAAGACATTGGTTTATTAACCCTGATACCAGGTTCAATCCGGGAGTTGGCCGAGAAAGTTCCTCAGAGATTATCCTTTGTCCGTGTCAGGAAAAGTGTCTAGTTATTGGGACGGGATAACAAACTAAGGCCCTGTGTTGTTTGCACTTAAAAGAGTAAGTAGAAATGCATAATTCCCCTCATTACATACTTGTTAATTATGTCTCGTGTCTTTATTATCCCAGTTGGTGCTGAATAGTAGGATGTTAAACCCCATTTGATTTCATATTGTATTATTTGCATTGCACACATAAAAAAAAAAATGGAGATTACCATGTTTTGGTCTCAAATGAACCTTTTCAATCTATTTGTTTGCTAACTTTATATTTGACTGGTAAACTAAATAATTTCAATAATTTTCAAGTATTGCCCTGAATATTTGAAGGTGTATCAAGAAAGAACGAAATAATAGACAGAATTTTCGAGTATGGTCCCCGATGTTGATATGGTTATATTATAAGTGGACAGTATAGATTTATTACAGTTATAGTAGATAATGTATATAATATACAACACCTGAGTAATTATCAGGTCATTGAGTATAAGTGTGGTGGTATACAGTCCATACTGTTAAATAGGTCATCTGTATCATAAGATGTAACTTATACTTGTAGAAGTCAGGCTTTAATAAATTCAATATGTCTGATCATAAAATTAAATGGGGTTTAACATCTTACTTTTTACACCATTGGGACATAAACATTACAAATGACATTTAAATGAAATTTTGTTTAATGTCCTACTGTTCTGCTCCCACTGGGCTAATGAGTTACTCTTTCACATGCACACCAATGTGTGTGCCGATTTTTCAGCCTTTTATCCCATCCAAACAACTAGACAGCTGTCCTTGTCTCTTGCCCTCTGTCCACACTGATTTACGCTCTCGGTCAACACCGGGAGCGAACCGCAACCTCCCAGATAGCGAGCCAGCGTCTTACTTAGTCACCGGGAACAATTAAAATATTAAAAAAATAACTTAAAAATGTACTTAACTCTATGTGCGCCCCCCTCTACTCAGATGTTATAATAAAACAAGGTATGTACATGATTAGATAGGGAATCGCCTAAAAGGTGGGTCGGATGGCAGAAAGGTTAAAATGTGCACTTTAGATCATAAGGAGTGTCATGGCTTCGATTCCCCACTTTTCTGTGACAAGGAGTAGGGCTGCCTGTCCATCCTAATGGGTTTTCTCCAGGTCCTCAGGTTTTCTCCCACTGATAAAGACCCCTTGAAATAAAATTGAACCATATGTTAGTCATGAAATAACATGGTTTCTGTCCAGTGAATGTTAATCCCAGCCTCTCTCTCTCTCTCTCTCTCTCTCTCTCTCTCTCTGCACTATTGAAATATTTGTGACAGCCATGCATGTTTTTTCTTTATGTTTAAGAAGAAAGAAGGCATGAAGTGAACTAATGTTTACCTATTACTGAAAGATAATGTTTGCTCATTTGCACATAAGATATGAGATTAAGATTGTTTCCTTTGACTAAAATTCACAGTGTACATCTACAATGAGTTTATTTAAATCTACAGTAAATATACTTTGAAGTTTTTATTTTTGCTGATTTAATTAAGTGTAGATTTGTGTACACTCATGATCCATTTTCAAGAAAAAAACCTTCTTACATTCATTTATTTATTTTAACTAATTTAATTTGAATTAAAAATGAAGGTATGCGCCTGCCTTAGAGTCGGGCAAATGTTTATTGTAACTCGCTATGCTACCAATTTGTTTTATTGTTGGAACTAATTAATTACATTTTTACGTCATACAGGGCCTTATCATCGCCACTGGCATTCTGCTCTTCTTCCTTTTCCATTCATGACTCGTTGATAGCCAAGTCGTTGCAGAAAAAATAGGATATTAAACCCCATTTCAATTTATTTCTGTTAGTGCGAATTTATAGTATTGCCATTAATAATACAATTGTATGGATTCAGTATTTATATAGGTCAGTTTACCTGCATAAATTTGCAGCATATTTACTCAATTACCTGGTTGCCATAGTGACATAATGATCAACAGGTTGCAATTGATAAGGCAACAGAGAGGACAATTCAAGTGAGAGTGACACCTTTTGGTTTTGGTTTTCATGATGTTGCAATCTAAACTGAGATTAACCAAGAGAGGAACATGTTTAATGTAAATATATAAATATACAGACTTGAAATACGCCCCAATAAAATAATGGTAAAATAAACACTTGGTTAGTTTTATCAAATAAAATAGATAAGCCTTCACATGCCTACAAACACCCCACTGTATAATTTTATCTATAGATAGATGTATATATATACTGAGTAGGTGCATACAGTATAAAAAGGTCTTTATCCTATAGTTCATAATTTAAAGATCCAGTAAATCTGGAAAATGGTTATATTTTTTGTATATATTTGCTGTTTAAGTAATGAAAATACATTTGTAATGACTGCAGAAAAAAAGTTCAAATTATCGAATTCCTAAACTTGACTCTTTGTCAATACAAACATTAGAGAACGGGGGGGGGGGGGAGAAATAGGGTTTAACATCCACTCAACACAAGCAAGTTATAGAAAAAAAATTGAAGCATATTATGTTAGTTAAGCCACATTTCTACTGTATAGTCATAGTATATTCTCTAAATACTCACTCTGCTTATTAATGTGAACCATGCTTTATAATACACAATGTTCCAACATACACAGTTCCACTGTATATTCATAGTATATTCCCTAATACCTATATATATAACCCATGGTTTATGATACACAGTGTGTAGATATACACATTCCAACTGTATAGTTATATCCTTAAATGATATTCAGAAGTAGAGGTATAGCATTCACAATAACACAACTTTATGGATTTACTACTTATTGAAACTTGCATATAATAAACTAAGAAGTAGTAAATCGATAAAGTTATGAATGTATAGTTATGATATATTCTCTAATATAACCTAGGCCTTATAATACACAGAATACACAGTTCTATGATACACAATATTCCAATATACACAGTTCTACTGTATATTCATAGTATATTCCCTAATAACTCACTCTGAATACACATATATATACCTGTATATAACCAATGGTTTATTATACACAATATTTAAGTATGTGTATTCCTCCACAAATATTCTGATATCTAATACATCATATCTTACATAACATAATGTGGAGCTGTCCTTTCCTAACTTTAGGGATGTTGAATCCGCTGTGGCTCAGTAAGTAAGACACTGGCTCGCTAATCAGAAGGTATTGGGTTTGCTCTCGGTGTTGGCCCAGATATAAGGATTACACTTTATGATTGGTTAGTAAGTATCTTGGACCTTTCATTGGTACATTTCATTTGTAATGGTCCGTGAAGACTTGAAAATACAATTATTAACAGAAAACCGCAATAATAAGTTAAATGATGTCAAAACCAAGAAAACAAAGGTGTATTCAAATTCAAATGAATTTAGACAGTTTAAAACTACTTATGGAGATAGACAACCATTTGGAATATGGAAAAAATGTCTGTAATGTATACTGAATAATTGTATTATAATAGGTGGCTTTGTTTACGTTGTAATCACACTGTTTCTTTGAGATATAAACAATGACAGTTGAGTCAGATTTGTCTGTTCATGCTTTGTTATATAATGTGTGTGTGGTAACATTCTTCAAGGTGCATCATAATAAGTACAGGTTTCCTGACAAACATATCTCCCACTTAGTCCAGACTTCATTCGTTGACAATTTGCTGTATCAGCAGATTTAAAGAGAGAACCTGGTTAATCGTCAATCAATAAATTCTTTCATTATTTAATGTTCTGTAATTATATCACACATGGTCAAAGCAGACCTTAAATAACCTCATTTACAACAACAATGGTGTCAGCTCTTGCGTTTTAGGGTTAACATTCTTTTTATAAAAAAATCTAAAAAAAATATTAAACAAAGGAGATTTTTTTTGCCAAATTGTAGCCCCATGCAGAGACTATTATTCCCTAAATACCAGTAACCTTATTCGACTGACTTGTATGCAGTCTGATCATACGAGTGATATTTTACACATTTTACACATACAGTGGCGTTATGTCCAGATTACATTGAATTTTAACTTGCAGAGGTTCTTATACATGCACGGCAACATGCACACAGGACACCTCAGACCAGGAGTTGTTCCTTGTAGGTCCTCCTACCTACACCACTGACAAGGGGAAACATTGGTGATAAAAAATATCTTTATAAACCACCACTGAGATTGAGCCCAGGACCTCATGGAGTAGTAAGCCAAAAACACTTTACTTTCTGATGGCCGTATTGTCTTAAGTATGGGCTTTAGGTTATACGGTCTGTCATTAATTCATGTGGCGTAGTTACGATTCCCTGTCTGTACCATGAAACCCTTGTGGGTTTTCTCCAGGTCATCCAGTTTCCTCCCACTGCTAATAAAGACCCCTTTTATGAAATAAAATTGAACCATATGTGAGTCCCAAAATGTCCTAGTTTGAGTCAAGTGGGCATTAAACCCCATTTATCTCAATCTCTCTCTCTGATTTATTAATATGAAACGAAATAAAATTACAACTTGAATTAGATTGATAATTTGCTACCTCAGCATGTACCGGTACATTGAATAAATCATTGGCTTGATGGAAGTTTAAATTCAATACATTATAATTAACACCTACACAAATTTTTCAATTAAAAATTAAATAATTTGAATCTTTTAGTTGTGAAAATACATTTTAATATATAGATCAACCAAGAACTTCTATAATACTTTTAATATTGTATTCTAAATGAATATGGAATATATGTTTTAAGTGTGAATAAACGTTTAATTTATCTCTTAAATAAACTAAAATGTGCATAAGCTTTAGATTTTAATTGTATCATTTCTTTAAAATTGTCATGTTTTATTTGATATTTTATGAATAATCCAATTTTACCCAAGACTCAAATTAGAAACTGAACACAAATTGCACAGAATTAAGATATGTGAAAGTTTGTCGTTTAATTTTAAGAATACACATGACACTTTTGTATCAAATACAATAACTGGGTCACGTTCTGAACTAGTTGTTGTTCTTGGTGTTTAATGTCTGCTTCCCCAAGGGTGAAATCGCAAACAAGTTGTCATATTTTCATTTTTATTATACGTCCACATGTTAATTGTGGACACCCCTGTCCATCCGTCTGTCCTGTATTTCCATGTGTCCTATGTATTTCCATGTGTCCAGTGTATTACCATGTGTCCAGTGTGTTTCCATGTGTCCAGTGTATTTCCATGTGTCCAGTGTGTTTCCATGTGTCCAGTGTATTTCCATGTGTCCTGTGTATTTCCATGTGTCCAGTGAATTTCTATATGTCCTGTGTATTTCCATGTGTCCAGTGTATTTCCATGTGTTCTGTGTATTTCCATGTGCCCTGTGCATATCTATGAGTCCAGTGTATTTCTATATGTCCTGTGTATTTCCAGTTTAATTAGGTCTACTAAATGCTATTGAAATGATTTGCTTTATTAAGAAGTGTTAACTCCATTTACAATAACCCCTACTAAAACCTTAAAGCATTTTGGGATTAAAACAAAAGTGATTCAAACCGAGTGATTATGAAGGTGTGATAATGACCCCATAACACCTTTAACCTCCCACACAAATTAAACCTAAAATGTTCTAGAATAAAGGTGCGAGAAATAGCTGTATACAGTCTCTACTTTCAATGAATAGAAGTGATATCGCGGACAGATTAATATAGGTGTGATGGGTAATAATATTACGGTAGTAAACTAACATACCGAGCGAGACAAACCCAAATGTAAAGATATAAGTTATCACTAACCACGAAATGATAAGACCTACTAATAACGACATTATGAGGTTTTAACAAACCAGCTACCTCATTGACTCACACTCCCCAGTCTCTGTAATGATATACCATAAGTTATCAAAACCACAGAATGATAAGACCTACTAATGACATTATACCGGCTTACAAACAACAGGGCTACCCCATTGACTCACTCCCTAGCTATTTTTAGACAAGGGTAGATTTTTAAACATGATATGTGCCCCGAGGCGTCAACAGTTAGTGTCAGGCTATAGATATGTTGGTTAATAGTTTGGTTTTAAACAGGAAGATATCACCAACTCATAGTTAGCCTTCTTAACAGTATATATTGACATTTCTAGTTCATGAATGTTACAGACATGTGTTTTATACGCTGTTTTCTCTTCAAACGTTTGTTTCATTGTTGGGAACATTCTGGTATCTGTGCTATTGTGTATACTGTATAGCCAGGCTATATTATTGTTTGAGAATTTGTAGTTTAATTGTGTACCATGGATTGTTATTATTCACATGGTCTGTCCGATTCATTATTTTTTTCTGTCTAGATATTTGGACTCAATTATTTTCGAGGTTGAGAAATTCACAGGCCTATTGTGAACGTGGGAGAATTATTGTAATTTTATAAGGAGCAAGACGTATACCAGTGTCTGTAGGCAATAGATATTTCTGTGTAGTATATAAAATGACTGAGTAGCCATACTTGCATTTATCTTTTGCGATATCAGCATCATCTTATTAGAAGTTAAACACCACAAACAAACTGTATTTGCTACTGTGATATATCACCCGCGGAGGAAAGGGCTGTTAACCCCAGGAATCAGCTATACCTGCTATATCAACCTAGTTGGAAGCAGGCAATAACTCCCAGAAACCTGCAGTATCTGCTTCTGTCTGTGATATCACCTTGGGCTGAAACGGACTTTAACTCCTGTGTTTTTTTTGCCAAACGGAAAAAACATAATATATAAAAACTGATCCAGTGAATTTGTAACTGTTTTTATCTTTAATATTACTTCAGCTGTTAAAATATGACAGACATTTGTTAATTAATATGGAGTGAAGTGTACATAGGAATATATACAGTTTGTAATAAACCTCTGTTGATTGATGACTTCAAGGCCCTGTAGACATACACTCTGTATCTATTGATCTATAGTCCTTTAATTTATGCTTACATATGTGTTGGATGAAATTGCTCACTGAGGCAAATCAATTATTATATGGGATGTTTTTATAGCATTAATGCTGCAATCGTGTTCTATATTTTTCCACTTCTCTCGCTAGAATCAATAAGTTTATAACAGGGAAAAATATGTAAGCTTATAAATAGATTAGTGTGTGTGTATGGCAGTAGTGGTTTGAGTGAGGGAGATTCAAGTCAACTTATAATCAACTGCTTGTTAAATAGACCACATCAATTGTGTCAAGCTACACAGGTTATTACAATACAGGCAAGCAGGCCTTTCTCTTTGACCTAATAACCAATCTCTGATGGTCAGTTGTACTCTCCACCCTAAAGGACCTGGTGGGTTTATAACACTCTAACACACGCACAGCCAACTGTAAGATGTGTACATTTTACACCCGACAGCTGCAAACCACCATTTTATTCTATATCAACAGTCAACAGCAGTTCAAAATGGATTCCCTCGTGTTCTACTGTGTGCTTGTGTAGATAAAAACTTTATCTTTGAGACTCAAGTAAAAAAAAAAGAGCTTTTGAAACAAGGATCAAGTTACCAATTTAACTCAAGAACGAGGTTGCATATTTTGGTGTAACTTATTGCCAAAACTAACGTTGGATTTGTTCTCCATGTTGCAGCAAGAGTAAACAAAGCAATTGGCACATGTCGAGTAATATATGGTATACGAGAAATAAGTAGATATTTGCTCAAGGATAAAAAAAAATGGTGTGAAATATATGAGGATTATTTTTCAAAAAATAAAATCTTCTTGTGTCTGTTACCGATTGGGACCTTGACGTGTGAAGCTTCTTATATATATGTCTTATGATCAACGTAAGCAGATTTGTTTGGGTGTCTCAAGGAATTTAATTGTGTTGTATATCAAGTGAAAAAACTTGACTTATTTAATAGACAGGATTAATATTGATACTGGAGATCTATAAAGACATGTACGAGTTTTTAAAACGTAGAATTTATGACAAATTTTAAGCATGTTTAGTTAGGAATTGCATGTTTTTAATTTGGTGAATTGATTTTTATGAATGTGTATTGGATATTATTATGAGCGCACTCACCATGGTTCCTTTTGATCATCTTTCAAAGGTTATACCCAGAGATGGCCAGACGGGTGGACAAGCCTTGATAGAGAGACAGACAGTTTCAGTTCAAGGTAAGTTGGTTACATTACATAATTATGTCCATAAGGAATTAAAATGTCTGCTCTCGAGAGTTACAACATGGCCATTTTCAGACACATGCATATGTTTCAAATTTCAATATGGCTGCACCATGCGGTTTTATTTTCACATTTTAGACATAAACTTTTATTGGTGCCAATTAGTGTTTGGGGTTTTACTTTTGTTACAGCCACTAACAAGATCTCAAAAATATTTTATATTTTGATCCAACGGATCCCGATAAAGTTAAAATGTAATTTCATAAGTCAAAATGACTGTAAGAATTACATATATTTTCCAATACTATCAAACTCATGCTTATTTCAATATAGCTACACCATGCTGTTATATTATAGCTAAGATATTTTAACAGAACCCCTTCTCAGGAACAGCAAAGTTAGGAGTGAAAAGTTCATGAGTCAAAATTAAGGGTGAAAGTTTCATTACACAAAATGGCCACAATATTCAGTGCAGCATGTATAGTTCCATATACTTTGAGACTGAAGTATGCTGAAGTATGTTTGGGTATTGTTACACCATGCTGTGTCATGTCTACACATTTTAAGACCTAGACTGTGGGAATCTTTATGATAATTAGTGTTAGTGTAATATATGTAAACATAAGCTGTGATGTCAAGTAGAGAGAGTCAGACAATCAGCGTAAATTACATAATGTAAGACAAACCATATCTAGTTACAATAGTAGACCCTCTTTCATTTAAAGGGGGATTCCATGGCTGAATTGGGCAAAGTGTTAGCTTTAAATAATGAGGTCTGACATTGAGTCAAGTGGCGTGATTTCGATTCCCTGGGTGAACATGACAAGGAGAGGTTTGTCTGTCCAACTCAGTTGGTTCTCTCTGGGTCATCCGGTTTCCTCCCTACGCACCAGTGAATTACAGAAATAGAATTAAACCATTTGTCTGGGTTTAGTTTGCATTTCGGGGGGTTTGGTGAACGAATAGTTAATACTGCATTGGATCAGAAGGTCTGCCATTGAGTCAGGTAGCGTGAATTCGACTCCCTGCTTATACGTGACAATGAGGGGGGTCGCCTGCCCAGCCTCTTGGCTTTTCTCTGTCCTCCAGTTTTCTCCCACTGTTAAAGACTCGTACACACAAACAAATTATGGAAATAAAAATTTAACCAATATGTTAGTCCTGGAATGATCTAGATTATGTCGAGTGGCCGTTGAACCCCATCTCTCTCTCTCTTTTGTTTACATTTAGTGCGGTTCTATTGCATACTCATGAACCTGTGTATGAAAATGTTGACCTAAAATATTGGATCTATACATGGTTCTGATATAGGGGGTTGGGATTGCCTAGTGGTCTAGAGTGTCGCACTTGGACCTCTAGCTGTCCGGCCACCTCTGGCTTGCAGCTGTGGTTTCGAGCCCTGGTGTGAGTGTATGTGGCATTGAGATAGGGGCACCTTCTCAACCTTGTGGGTTTCCTCCGGGCACTCTGGTTTTCTCCCACTGCTAAAGACCCAACGCGCAAGCGAATTATTGAAATAAAATTTAAAAAACATGTAGTCCCGAAATGACCTAGTTGTGTTAGGTGGACGTTAAACCCCTTTTTTCTCTCTCTATATCTGGTTCTAATATCTATATTGGACACGGTGAAAATTAATTACAACGTTTGACCTGACCGTGCAAGGGCATGCAATGTTACAATTGCACATTTCCCATAAACTCAGGCCTACTCGAAGAACTGTGCCAATTATTCTGCACTGATGTCAGTGTCTTTTTACGATTAATTTTAGCAGGCTTTTGAATATATCAAATTTCTGTTTTTGTTTTTGTCACAAAATCATTCTAGACGTACCCAATGGTAGTTAATTCCACTTTTAACTGGCATCTCTCTACACTCTAATTGGCCAACCCCCTACAGCCTACACACTAATGGGGCAACCCTCTACATTCAGGTGAGGCAATCAGATATGCTCTGGTAAGACAACCCCCCCCCAAAAAAAAAATGTAACTCCCTAAACTCTTATGGAACATATCCTTGATATTGGTCATTAGTGTGCATTAATTCCTCATTGAACAATTTTTGGATTGATATTTCTGTTAAAGATTAAACTTCATAATATGGTACTTTGCAAACTCTTTTAACAATCGTACAGTTTTAATTGTTTTAAGTGGTTTTGATGTGATATCTGAGCAGTTCAGAAACAGTGGGTCAACATGAAGGTCAAGTGCAATGTAGTAATCCTATTTCATTTGGTCTTCTTACAACTTTTGAGCCAAAACTCAGTTAATTTACCAAGGGTTCTCGCTGTATGTCAGTTTAGCGGGTGTTGGCAAGGAGCCACATGTTACAGTAAAGTATATCTTTGTAAATAATAGATTGAATACAATTATTTTTGGTTTTATTTTCCTTTTAAAGATTAAAAATGTTAATTAATAGTTATCAATTGGCTTTGCCTTCCGTAGACTAATTTCAAAATATTGGTATTTACAACAATCCGACTGTCAAATTTTTTCCTCAAGTAATACTCAACAATTAAACAAGAAATGTTTTAAAATGTGTTAAATATGATGCAACAAAAGATATGTAAAATATAAGAAAAGATAAGAAAAGATTTGATGTAGCTTATTACAAGATTAATATATTAGATACATTACATGTAGTTCTACTAAATCTTGCCCCAATAATGTTTTTCTGACTCTGACTAGCAAACGAACCCTATTTTGGAGAGGCAGATAACTGTAAACCCATGTATTTTTTAAATTTTTTTTTGGGGGGGGGGGTATCTAATTATAAGCTGTGATATAATATACTATCATATTTGTTTCCAATTAAAGAATCTAATGAGACTGATTTATATAATCCTATTACAGAAGATAATGTCAATTGTGATGTTATTGGCAGATGATTAATTTTAGTTATTAATAACTGTTAGAATCGGTAATCATGGATTTTAATCTCATTATTTCAATTTAACTGAAAAGTTTAATATATATTGTACTTACCGTATATAGATTAGAAGTAAACTATTTCAGTTTATAATCTCTCCAGCTCTGATTTAAAACAGATTTAAGTTAAAGATACATTATGTAAGGGTTAAATCTGCATATTGTAGGTTCTTTTCAGGCTTTGGTTTTTATATAAATTATTAATTAGATATTTATTTACATGGCAAGTCAATAATTAGCTCTATGGAACATGAGATGGTGGAGATATTACATGGATTGGAACAGCCATTTTTTCGTACCATCCAATTCGCTAGACAATGTCCTGCGTTGTTCTCTCTGTCAGTGATGCAGGATGGAGACAAGACCGCTGTCTAGTCATACGGATGGGATGAAAAAACGAGGTCCTGTGTACATATTGACGTGCATGTAAAAGATCTCTTCACAGTTGGAATTTAATATAAGAGTGGGACTGGGAAGTAGTGCAGCTGTCCGGGCAAAATTCCCCTCATAGCACACTATATGGTGTATGCCTGTTTTCGTTAGCCCTGTCAGAACAAAACAGTAAGTTGTTAACTAAACCCCATTTCATTTCATTTCATTTAATTAAAGCAATAAAGGTGAGGGTCTCATAATCATTATCAAACATCTGAATTGACCAATAAACAACTTGGTATCATAAATCATTTCTAATAACTGATAAGAAATGACAATTTTCACAATTTATTCAATAGGTTGTTATAGAGATAAAAGATATCCCATTCATTTGTGGGTGGCAGCCTATAAATAGACAATTTCCTGTATGAAACCATTAATATTGTTTGATAGGAATACTTGACCAATCATATTCTTATACAACACTCGACACTGGGAGAAACACATCTGAATCAGATTGACATATAAATAAAAAAGGCGGGGTTGCGTTATTGCCCACATGAATTTTCTATTGACCTCTTTCATGATTAAAATGACAATACTTTTGTGTTCTGTATTTTGGGTTGACAAATATTATAAATTATAGTGGGTTTAAAGTTAATTGTGAATACACACATCTGTTTGTAATCTTCAAAATGAAAGACTGAATTTGGGCTTACTTTCTGCTCCAACTGGGCTGATAAAAACGAGCATACACCGCCCACTGTGCTTGCTATGAGGGAAATGACCTAGTTTGTGTCGAGTAGACCTTAAACACCATTTCTTCCTCTCTCGCTATGAGGGAAATTTGCGCAGACAGGAAAAATAATTATCACATGTTGGTCTTAAAATGATGAAAATTTTAATTATATGTTCTAATCAAAAGGACAGAAGTATTTTATTGAATCAATTTACTTTTGTTGTCTCATTTCCTGATTTAAAAATCTAGAACTGATTTCTAGTTTGGTCTTTGCAATGTTTGTATTGAGTCGCTTGGATTGAGAAAATATAATTAATAAAGTTAACGATACGATGATAGATCTACATCAAGTACTTTGTTTGTTGTTAGTGGTTTCCATAGTTACCAGATCAGATTTATCCAATAGGGATAGAATCTTTGAAGTAAAATGTCAGTAAATATAATGGTGTTATATAGTCTCCTTCAACATAAATATTTTGGATTGTACAGGTCATTGTCTGCCAGGTTCAGCGAGTAAATAAAGTCGCCTGCAGTCAGACAGTGGATTTATTGATGCTACACTTAATATATTTTGAAACATACTGGTCGATGTCGACTAGATTTAGTGAGCTAATATATGTGATAGTCTCCTTCAACCAGACACTTAATTTACAAATGATACAACTTAGATGTTTTTGAACATACAGGTCATTGAATAAATGCCAAATACCCCGAGAAAACCCAAGAGGTTAGGCATGCGACCCTTTACTTTGTCACAGACAAGTGTTTGATCAAACCCATTACTAGCCTTTAGCTCATCTTGCAACACAATCCTTCGATAAACAAGCACCACCAGATCAACAAAAGGAAGGAGAAGAGACAATTACAACAAGAGCAAAGCTTGAATACATTTCAAATTTGTGCTTAGGTATGGATGGATTATGAAATTCCTGGTTGTTTGTGACTATTCATAGAATCACATTTATTGATTAACCAGTGCTTATATTGTACAAATATACAGCGTTAAATCATTATTTGCTTCTGTCGCGTAGAAATAAAATAACGTAACAATTGATTCTCTGCATGTGGCACTGATAACAGGCTTCGCTCATTAATATGTTCTTCATGATACTTCATTAATACTAGTGACATTTATTTGTTAGGGAGCAGCCATCTTGTTTGTTTATAAATAGAACTATCTTAATATAGCAGAGAAATCTATAACAAGAATGAGAGAGCTTGATGATTGAAAATTGTGTTTGCGCAATAATAATATAGACTGAAGCTAAATATGTTAAAGTAGCGTTTCACAATCTTTCAGGATCTGTGAAAAAGTCAAATGGGTTCATTATGGGAAGAGAGAGGGGCATGTAATAACAGATAGCCAAGCCTGAATTTAGGTTCTAGAAGCCCAAAACAATTTGCAGTTTCTCACAACCTTTCAGGATCTGTAAAAAAAAAAAAATTGGGGAGGTCGGTTAAGTCAAAAGGGTCCATTATGGGATGAGGGGAGAAAGATAGCCAAGTTTGAACTTGAGTTCTAAGAAGCTCAAAACAATTTGCAGTGTTTTGAAACATTTCAGGATGTGTGAAAAAAAAAATTGGGGAGGTTGGTTAAGTCAAATGGGTCCATTATGGGATGTGGGGAGAAAGATAACCAAGTTTGAACTGGCGTTCTAGAAGCTCAAAACAATTTGTGGTAAAATGTTATTCTAACAATTGTTACAAGTATAAAAGACTATTAAATCATAGTTGAAGTCTGGTTGAATGAAATTTACATGACAATATGCCCCTCGGATAATATTATTCACTGTCAATATCGATTTCTATATTAATCTTGATTTATACCATTTTGATGAATGGATGTTTGTGTCAAGACAACCTGTTTCAGAAGGTCATGAAATCTTTTTACAAAATGCTATGGGTAGAAAAAACATAAGATAAAATAGACTTGGATGTTACGAAATTTTGTTAATTTTAGCAAATCTAATTTCGCTGTAAGATGAGTTGTTCACACGTTATTTTCATGTTTTTAGCCTATAAATAGAAATAGATATGTTATTTGTACAGTGATTTAATCAGCTATTAATGAGGGATGGGTGGCTGATTGGTTCAGCGCATGTTTCACTTCAGACGATCTGTCATTAAGTCAAGTGGCCTGGTTTCAATATACGACAAGGATTAAGGTCACAACCAATGCTTTCCACAATTGCTAAATGAATTATTGAAATTAAAATGTAGCATAGGTTAGTCCCGAAATGACCTTGTTTTTATTGTGTAGATGCTGAACCCCATTTCTCTCTCTCACTTTACAAGGTGAATCAAATAAGAGTTAAGATGAAGGCCAAGTATTTTAAGCACATATATTTTTGAGTTATATTTTTCTGCTAATTTACTATTTTTTTACTGGGAGATAATTAGGTAATCTATTTAAGTAGAGGGAGAGACTTGATTAAGATGTAATGTCTACAAGTTATATATGTCTTATTATCTATCAGCGTGTTTAAGCAGCACACATACATGTATCGTAAAGTTCAACATGTTAATGTTATTATCTACATAGATAAGGAAAATATGAAAGTTGAAAGGCAATGAAGGATGGTTTATTAGTCTATTAGTGGACAGTGTCAGGTGATAATGTGTCATAAAATCTCTGATAAACTTCCATCATATTCCCCAGCTTGATACCAAAGATCTTGGACATTACATAGATTTAAATTTATTGACCTAATTATTGACCCTAAAACCAGGTGATAACGTCTGACGAAATCTCCAATAACTTGTCCAATATCTTGGGTTTTTTCTCGGTCCCACGGTTTCCTCCCACTGTTAAAACCCCTACTCGCAAACAAACTATTTAAATAAAGTTAAAATGTATGTTAGTCCCACAATGATCTAGTTTGTGTCAAGAAGACGTTAATTCCTTATAAAAAGGCAATAACACTGCTTACTTGTTCATTACAAAACATGACCTGTTTCAAATGCTCAAGAGAAGACATATTGGTACTATCTACAGAATGTCTGGATGACCTTACAATTAGAGAGTATAATTGTTATACCAGACGATCACTACTTGTTCCATCAACAGACAATTACATCTGGAAGGTTCATCAGAGTACATACAGTAGTTAATGGCCTCCTACACCACATAGCTTGCCAAAAGTACTCCCCACATACCTCAACAACAAGCTCTTCTACAGACTCTTTTAGCTGATGTATAAACAATCTAATACTTCATCACTACTTATAGCTGGAAGTGTTGCCTGTAGTGTGAGGGGGAGGGTGTAGGGGTGTCCACACACCCACGTCCATAGGCGGAAGTGTTGCCGGTGGTGTGAGTGTACAGAGCCAGAAGGGTGGTCATTGGTGTTGGGGTTATGGGTGAGTTCCAAACCCCCCTTCCCTGGCCAGCAAATATATTCCACACCCGTTCTAAAAGTGAAACATGTAGTTTATTGACTAATGTCCTGATTAGACTCCAATTTCTTGTCACCTTGTTGGTTGTTAGAACTGGATCACTAACTTTAGGCCTTATTAACAGGTATAATTGATTTTAGTAAAATTTTGGATGCACACCTTTGCTTATTGCGATGTTTATTCTCAAAGTCTCTGACAAGTGTCTGGGAAAATGAACGTTGCAAGTGCCTCATTACATGTTTTATGTGAAAGAAAAATTGGAATAAGATAGATCATTTGATGTTTCCTGTTGTGTTTTATTTAAAAGATGAAATTGAATTTTGTCTGATCGTTTTTTTCCTCAAAATATGAAAATTTTAATACATGAACTCAAAACAAGGTACAGTTACAGTCCGTTAGTGCTACAGAGTTCAAATAAACTAACTAAGGGCCCTTTCTGTTCTTGAACCATCTACCTGCTGTTGCCTGGCAAAATTGAAAAAAAAACCCACAACAGATTAAATTTGAAATTAGAATAATGAGTGGGAGTTTTTTTTATTTATCAGTTGATGAACTACAACTGTGAGTACCAAGGGAGATAATTAGTTGTAATTTTCAGACTTGCCACATGATAGAATTCCCATAATAGAAAGTATTTGATAACTTATAAAAATGTCAAGATTATACGAGTTGATCTTTGTACTAAGGTCATGTGTCCATATCTCTAGGTAGGTGTTCCACCCTAGTGCTTATCACCTTTTGTTTTCTACGTTATATCAGTTTTCTCTTTGTGTGTACCTACACTGTATATTATATATACCATAATTAATGTTTATCTTTCATCTTTTATTTACCATACTTACCATAATAAATACCTAATGGTCATAGTTTATGGTCTATAAAATCCAAAACTCTCATAAGTGTCATATCTACATCATCTTTATGGTTAATATGGTCTATTTAAAGGAGGCGGGGGCGTGTAGAGTAGTCCGTCCGTTTAGAGTAAAGTGTTGTGGTTTTGATCCCATGCCCTCATGGTTATGCTAGGTTTCCACTGTCGTGCGATGCATTACGATAGGATTGTCTCTATGGAATCCATGATCTGGTATGTGCACATATGTTCAGGTACGTTTCGATACGATCAACACGATTGCTACGACTGATTACAATGTATGATTAGACCTGACAGGATCACCACGATTATTCCACAATTAAAACCACGATTTCTATCGTAGCAGGAATCATGATAGTGAGAACCTAGCATTGCTGAGCACGTGCATACACATTGGGCCATCATGGCTGTCATATACAAAGTCTCTTCTACATTAAAGATACATCATGTAAGAGATCAATCTACCAAATCACACAACAAACCCAATCATCAACTTTGTAGGCCATAGATTTGCTTAGATATTAAGTGAATTAGAAAATGTCTGCTGTATCTCTGTTAAACATTACAATGGACAATCGAGACTATGTATAATATGATGGAAATGGTACTTGGCAATCAAGACTATTTACCCTACATCTTCCAATCCAACTTTGTTCAGAATAAAGAAATTTGAATGAAACATTCATTATAATTATATTCATTTTTCGTTATATATTATTAAATTATTTTAGCAAGAACGGCCATATCTTTATCTAAGTCTCACATCCGCCTTTAAGATACTGATCAATTATATTTTAAAAATTGGATATTAGAGAATTGATTACTTTACTGAGAAAAAATATGGGTTAGAAGTTTGCTTACAGGTCACAAAACTTTTACTAAACGATAATATTTTTTTTTGCACTAAAATTCAGCCTTGACCGTTTACATGTGTGACATAATTGGTATAAATTATTGGCTTGTTCCATAAATGTATGAGACATATCTTTAAAATCAACTCATCGATCAGAATCTGTCAACTAGACACTCACTAATAATCACCATTCGTATCAAAAGTTCACAAATATATTTTTGTATCACAGCTGAGAATTTATGAAGAACATTAGGGATTTTTCAAGTCTGCCATCTTAATTAGCTCAGTCAGGGCAGAAAGTAGGACTTTAAATCCCATTTCATTTTATTAAGTCCCACTGCTAAAGACCTATGCGCAAACCATATTTAAGTCCCAAAATGACCTAGTTTGTGTTAAGTGAATGTTCAACCACATTTCTCTCCCTCTCTGGCATTGAGTCAAGTGGCGTGGTTTTGAATCCCTGATTATACATGACAATGAGTGGGGTAGACTGTCCAACCTTACGGATATCTCTGCGTTGTCAGGGTTCCTCCTTCTGCTAAAGACCCCAACGTGTAAACAAATAATTGAAATAATATCGAACCATATGTTTATTGTCTCTGAAAAAAATGACCCCAATTGATTTGGGTGTGGACAATGTTTGTGTACCAGATCAATGTACAGTTATTAGGATAAGATATGTACTGTGTATATATTAACTACCTTGTGATATATGTTTACCTATATATTTACATATAAAACACTATCACCTGTATCTCCCTCATCACATATGCTAACAATTTCTCTTGATAACAATCAATAGTGTTGACGCCTTTCACATGATAATATCTTAGACCAGAACAAATTTATTTTAGTTCAGTTGTTTTGTTTTTTTCAGGGCAGTAAAACAAAAGGCAAAGGGGCAAACGTATTATACCCAAGTTTCCTTAACAGACATAAGCAATCATAGATACATGTATTACATGATATTAAAAAAAATCGTGGTCACCTGTCTATTCCCATGGCATTCCCCTCAAAAGTCTCGCTATCGAGCATTCAACTCTGCGCACTACATCGGTTAACCCAGAGGTCATTGGTCACGTGATTAAATACATGATGAAAATGGCATTTGTCTCAAAAGTTCCTGGTGTTATGAACACTTAAAAAGTTTTAGTCAATTTTAGGGGAAATGTCATCAATTTTAGGGGAAAATGTCATCAATTTGAATGTTTCATATGTAGTGTATAAATGTATTACGCCTTAAGATCAGTACAGGAAAGCAGGAAGTTAAACCTCATTTCATTTCATTTTTGATTGGGTTTTTGACTATTATCTTATCTGTAAATATGTCATCTGCCTTCCTGTAAATAGGTATGATTAACCAGAAATTACGTTTATGATTTGATTATCTTGTTGATAAAGATCTAGTTTTACCTACTTGTCAAGTATCATATGTACAGGTAGAAAGGAAGGGTCTTTGTATTAATCATCGTCAATAATCGACTTGAGATCAATTTAATGACAGAAGAGACTTGTAGAGAGTAGAGTTGTGTATTATAGTATAAATTCACATTATTTACAAATAGAGGGGATATATATATATGAATGGAGATATCAGAACAATTAATGGACTCGGATCAATTCAGTTTTGAACTTAACATAGTTACCAAGTTTATGGACTATTATAGTGTAATTCTGAAATTAAGTGGAAGTATTTGTAAAGGAAGATAATCAAAACGAATTGTGATTGGATATTTGAAATGAAGTTTATTATTGAGATCCGTTAAAAATGTTTGTAAGAGGTTAGGTATAATATTTTATATATTGATTGATATTTAATGTCGTTTTCCAGTATCTGAACAAAAACGATGAGAGTGATGTCCCAGACAAATTGTTTTAGTTTGGTTAATTTTGTGGCCGTATAGTTTAACACCTGTGTGTTAGACCATAAGGTCTGTCATTGATTTATTCAAGTGACATTGTCTTATTTCTACACTTGTATGTGACAAGGGGTAGGGTTGTCTGTCCCTTGATCCACCACAACTGACAAGGAGGAACCACAGGGAAAATCATAATGAACTTTCTTGGCCACCGCAGGTATTGAACATGGAACCTCCAGACTGACGAGCCAACGTCTTACTCACTCCGCCTTAGTTCTATTGGTGCAGAAAGACAGGACATTAAACCCCGTAGTAAAATAGTAGTTTTACACTAATTCGAGTTTTGTACGCTGTCACCTTTTATAGATATTATCATGGGTCAACATCTATTTTCCTGTTTTCAATTTATAAATTGTTTATGTATTGTGATAAAGTAATTGTTTATTGAAGGAATTTTGTTAGAAATATTACAAGTTTATCAGAGCAATCATTATCCTTTTGTTATGAAATACTAGCATCAAAGGTCGACCAGTCTCTTAAGTGTATTTAAGATAAAAATAGATTGAAAAAGAGCAATTAGTGTCTTTCACCCAGTAACCTCCCCTGACTTAATATCTAGATATGGATTTTATATACAACTTGGTTACGATAGGTTTTTGTCCTCTGATATTTGTATTTGTATACAACCGATTAGATTGTTCGACTTTTCGTGTGAAAGATTTTGTTTGGTATGATTTTTATCAGGTATATCTAAGAGAAACTCGTAAATTTGTCTTTTCTAAAGAAATGATGACTTTTGACACAGGTACACAACCCTGTGGAAACTTTACGTTATTGGGGTATAAAATAGTGAAATTGTTATAACGGCGTTAGATGTAATGGTGATGTGGCCCTTGATGGTTTATGATGTTGCTAATTAGAAAAGACGATGTTGCAATGCCTTTGCATTGGAATTGTTTAAGTGATGTTGGAAAGTTTCTCGCTATAGGTAAAGAATGTTTATGATTCTTAATTTTTGGGGGGTTGTTTTCGCGAATGGTCGGACTTGTGCTCTGTATAGTCAAATTTAAGTGATATTAAAGATAATTTGTAAGGCTATCTATCGACTCTAATTATTGACGTAATGATGATGGCTCTTGACAAATCTGTAAGAAAAAAATATTGTGGATGTCATTATAAAAAGATATTTTGCTTGATAAGCCATAGATGTCAATACTTTTGTGTCTATATAAACAAGAAAACTAAAGGTGGTGTACTGTTTTGTTAAACGAGTTTTCGTAAATGTCTGTGATCAACATGGCTCCCAACATAGTTATAATAAGACCCTTTAGTGTAATTTAAATGTGGGACGTATTTTTTTTAAAAAAATTTTTTGGTACAATTAAATGATCATCCTTCAGAATAATATAATTCCCATGACATTGACCCAATTAACTGTTGCTACGACTAAACAAGGAGTAGCCTGATTGGCTGCCAGCCTTAAATCATATGAATGGCGTAGACATAATCGCGTACTGATACAGTTGAACTCGGTGCAAACAGCTCTTTAGTAGTAGTCTTTCACGAACTAATTTCATTCACATCGTTAACGTTATTATAATTATATCTGGGTTCGTTCTAATTCTCCGTTTATTTATATAAATTGACATGTTCTCTGTCTTACATAATACGTCTTGGCAGCTCCAATCTTTCATTATAGCACTCCCCAAAATCATTACTTTACTTTTTAAAATGTCTATTTTATTATGATATACTTCAGATGTTGAACGTCTGCTTGAAAGTTCCGTGCATCGCACAATGGAACTAGTTTAGTTCATGTCAGCTGGTCTGTTCATTACCCTGGTACAATAGACGAAACTGGCTTAGTTTAGGTTCAGTGTTTTGTCGAAAATAGAGAACTTTCTAAATTTGAGATGTTTAAACTGGTTTAGTTCTCTACAAACTAAATCTATATTGGATTACTGATCTATTGTTTGAAAGAGTTTTTGACTATTATTCAGAGTTTCTGACTATGATTCAGAGTTTCTGACTATTATTCAGAGTTTTGACTATTATTCAGAGTTTCTGACTATTATTCAGAGTTTCTGACTATTATTCAGAGTTTCTGACTATTATTCAGAGTTTCTGACTATTATTCAGAGTTTCTGACTATTATTCAGAGTTTTGACTATTATTCTGTGTTTCTGACTATTATTCTGAATTTTTGACTATTATTCAAAGCCTGATTTTACAATTTTACCGTGTGTTGTGCGTTAAAAAGTTGAATATATTTAGGATGACTGGATGTTAATTATTGAATATCTTGTATGGCTGTGGTTACGTTGATATATATTGGGACCAGGAAATAAATCTATAAATCATGTATCTAGCAATGTTCACAAATAGTTTAAGTAGGAAACGTAGTAAATGTAAACGTAAGTACCACTACTTGTAATGAGTTATTTAAGGTGTATTGATGATTGGGGTCATTAAGTGCTCTGGTCATCAAGGTCAATTAGATGTTTAACTGGTCAGAGAAGCTGAGAACCATCGATGACCAGGTTATCTAAATTCCTAATGATCATTGGATCGTTAGAAAAAAACCTAATCTAATAATCTGATGTTATTTTCTTTGTACTGCTTACACTTTGTTGTGATTGAACTTTACGTGGGTTTTATTTGAATGGAAAGTTGCACTGAATCTCATCCATTGGCACTATTTCCCACATTGTAAAGGAAATGAAATAGGGTTTAATGTGCTACTTTTCTGCACTGACTGGGCTGATTTCAAGTGGAAACCGCACCAGAAATCCTACGGAAATTTCTTGGCCAACACCATGAGCAAATCTGAGACCTCCTAGTTAGTGAGCCTGCTTACTCCCTGAGCCACTGCAGCTCAAAGCTATTGTAAAATGGTAATATTGGCAATCATCGGAACAGAAGTACAAATGTACCTAAATGATTTTAATTTTTTAATTATTTAGTTTATATACACCTTCATGGAAATGTGGTTGTATATTGTCATCACCTCCGACAGTTGTCCACACACACATTCTTGTGAACATTATACAATAACGAAGCCTATTTTATTTCAGCCATTTATGCTTAACACTTCTAAAGTTATGACCCTTATTTCACTTTGTAAAACCTTGACTTAATATTGTATTTATTTATTATATTTCAGGATCTGGTTTACGACCATCCCATTCATTTAAAGATAAAAGATCGGTGTCTGCTCCTGTCAGAACTCCGGTAACATACATTTTATTTTCTTTCACTACATCTGAACAACTAGGAAATTGTGTAATGCTAGGTTTCCACTATCACGATTCATGCTACAATGAAAATGTTGATGGTGGTTGTTACCCTGACGGTGAACATAGTTAAGGAGGGTTTCTCTAATGGGCTCCATCCTTTCTTCTGTCTCGGTTTTGTTTTCGGATCATAATTTATAAACCATTCTAGATACAGGGCCGACAGAAGCAATTCTTGATGTGGCGGGCTTCCATCCTAGGGGAGGGCCCAGGGGCCGGAATAACTTGGGAGAAAAGAGAACTCACGGCCAAATTTTGGCGGGTGAGTGGGCTAAGGCCTGAGATACCCTAATGAAACTTTGTACACACATAAGCCTATTAATAGTAATTTCTTAGATTTAATCATTTTTGTGTTTCCTTGGAAACAAGTTTGACTTTGATGTTAAATATTTTTTGATATACAATATTTATTCCAGAGCATATCTCATAAACCATTCAAGATATCTTTATAAAACTTTGTACACAGTACACACATCAGACTATAAATACGATTAGAGATTTTGGTTTTGCCGAGTAGAAATTTGAGTTATTTTGGGGTATACAAGAAGAGTAGGATGTTGATGACTTGTTTATAATATTTCAGACACCAAGTACAGCTCCCTTTATACCTCATAGACACAGTTTACCCTCCAACAGGTAACAATATTATATTATATAGCATGGTCCACCCCTTCCCACCCTCTCCTCATCCCTCACCTCCACCTGAATATATAGCATGGTCCCATCCTCATCACGCTCACCACCACCCAAATATATAGCATGGTCCCACTGATCACACTTCCTGCAATGTGCACCATAATTAATATATAATATATATAGACTAATATCTGTGTATACTTGAATTCTAATAAATGTAGGCAAGATCAAATCATATGATATGCAAAGCACAAGAAAAAAATCTACCATAAAAAATTCAGTTTTCCAATGTTGAAAATAAATCCGCTGTAATATTAACTACAGAAGGATGGCACATGTATGAACAAAACCTTTAAGACAAATCTGCTGACAAGACATACGAATTACACAGACATATACCAAGATGATTTATCAGACCATCCTACCATGAGACGACCCTTTATCTTATTCCAGGATCATATTTCATTTTATAAGCTACTTATCTATAGAATTAAATATACATGTCTTTGCACTGCTTAGCTCGACAACACTAATCTTAGTTTTATGTAATCATTTATTTATGATACAATATATTATTTTAGTATGTCAGTGCTCCAGATAATATTCCTCATCTGTTTCATTTTATGTACTTTGTTGGGTAACCCGTAAAATGGGGATGGGGGAAGTCCAGTGGTGGCGCACTAAACTCTCAACAAGAATGTTTGAAACCCAGCCTGGGCTTAGAAGAACATTGGGATTTCTCAAGCCCGGTTCTTACTTATACCTGACAATGAGATTGTTATCTAGTCGTTCTAAAGTTACGAAAAACTGAGGTTCACTGGCCTTCAAGCTTTAGTGCAAATAAATGAATCCTTTGAAATTGGAATTTGATGAAAAAGAAGGGAAATACCCCTGTCAGTTAAAAAAAAAACCAACACAAAACAACGAAAAGTATTGTGTTGAAACTTTAAGTGCCATTCCTATGCAGTAACAAATCAAAGTTCTTGTCATGAACATTAAAGATCCCTGAGTAGCTGTTGGAATACGATAAAACATAGATGGTAAAGATGCTGTCCGGGCAGAATTCTTAACATCACACAAAAACTGCACAAACTTTAGAACTAGTTTTGGAAATTTTAAGCCCATTTTTTTTTTATCTTTAACCGTTTCTCTGGAGCAATGATAATTTTGTATGGATGATATTTTTATGTAATCCGAGTGTACTTTTAGAAGCTTCCGTAAATTGCATTCATTATTTTCAGAATTTATACAAGGTTTGATTTGAAAGTTAGTAATGAGTAGATAACTGAAGGACTCAAATTTTAATTCCATTAAAGACCTGTATATCTCTAGACATACAGAAATTACCAGTTTTGGGGATAAAGGTTAATTACACCTTAGCTTGTGGCACCTTTATTAGAAAAAAAACTGTCTTACTAATCTGAAATCCATTTGTAATTTAAAACTTTAAAAAAAAAAAATCAAAATTTTTCAAAAACAAAGATATTTACAAACTTTCAGATCTTACCCCTTACTAGAACACCCCTCTGTATTAGAACACCCCCTATATATTTAGAATATGTGTGTGTATATATATTTTTGCCTTGTATATTATTTATTATTTAAAGAATAACAGCATGTATATTTATATTAATTGTACAGTGTTTATGGTTCCCCTCCCTCTTACTCCAGTCTATATTCACAGTTATCTACTACCTCTTCGTCTCTTCTACAGTAAGTTAATATTACAACTTTATAAAAACATCACAAGGGACATAATTATAACTGAACTACTTCACACTGCGGGACAAGGTGCAGGCCGGGTCATCTGTCCAGCCTAGTGGGTCCTCTGATGAGTGGTTCCTTCCCACAGTTTTGACATTAAATCCCATGTGGTAGTCAAATGGTTAGGGCATCAGAATCTGTGGTAGTCGAATGGTTAGGGCATCAGAATCTGTGGTAGGCAAATGATTAGGGCATCAGACTGTGGAAGCTGAGTGTCTAGGGCATATTGTGTCCTGTTACGGCATCAGACTCTGTGGAAGCCGAGTGGCTAGCACATATTGTGTCCTGATACAAAGATATATATATATATATTCAATCACATTTTTTAACAGATATACCATTCAGAACAGGATCATTGTTTTTCCTTTTGACTATTAAAATGTATATTGAACTTTATTTATATATTAGGCCTAACATTTGAATCTTTGGTTATGTGGATGTGCTACTGTATACTGTTATTGCCCTCTTCCTTACGGCGTTTGAGTTATTGCCATTTAAATTATTGCCCTCTTGCTTACGAAATTTGAATTTTATTTATTTTGCTCTCAACAGATTCTGCTTTGTCATCCCAATACTTTAATTTAAATTTACAACATAAAATTGTGACCTATGTATGTAAACTTGATGTCGTTGTTCTAGAGTATGCATACTATGCCTTGTACACTTTATCTGTCACTACTTAACAGCTTGATGGAGCTATGCGTTTTTGTTTGGACAGAAAACTGAGACTCACTTGTATACACATTGGCAATTTGCAGTTCGCAGATGAGCAGGGTATGAAATAAGCCTCTTGAATGGTAACCTCATAATAGGTTACGCTAATGTGACTAAAATTTGAAATGGTAACCTATAGGTTACGATCAGTTTATAAATTACATCTCTGCCGAAGTTTGCCGAATGATAGCTCGGTGTCCGAGTACGGACGTCCGTTCGCGTGTTTCCAGTTCATGGTAACCGATGCGTAACCTGAACGACCATTTGCATGTTATTTGGATTGGATGGGATGGCAAGCCGAGGTCCAGTTATTGGCAGCTGGAATTCAGAGTTGAGTAGGCTAGAATGTTACTGACTGAGCAAAATTACCCCCCCCCCTCTCACATTTCACATGAAAACTGCTGCATGTCAATAACTTTAGCTTGGTTCTTGGAAAGGACGAAAAGCAAAGATCCCATTTGAATTCAGAGGAGTTGACTCAAAATTCACTGTCAGAGCAAATGAAATGGATATTGTTCCATGTTAGACTCAAAATGTATCAACTAAGTTATATTCTTTTTTTGAAAAATGATTATTTTCTATTTCAGTAAAGCTATTAATGAGGAGGGTGAAACTGATTCCATGGGTCCGGGACACGATATAGGTCCTTCCAAGTAAGTATTTATACGTCTATCTTCAAAGAAGTTAAACATGCTTTAAAATGTCAGGATTAGTCTCAAGAAGCACAATGCACAGCAATGTTATGTTAGAACTACATGTCGATTTCTTCTAAAGATATTATCTATAAAAAGTATAAGGTTGTGTCATGACTTATCTTGGTATATAATAGACTGACAAACTTAAAGTCTCTGTCTAGTGTTTATACATGTATATGATGTACATTACCAAGTAGAAAAAGGTTAGGATGTCCAAGTTTAATTTTATGTTGATTCCATGATGGAGTAAGGTTTTTGAATGTGTAGTATGTAGTGTAATTCTACATGGCGCTCGAGGGGTTCAATATTTAGGTAAAAGTTAGTACCAAATTGTTAGAACCGACGAAGGAGGTGTAAATGACTGTATTTCAGTTTGGACTGTTCACGTAGTTCACCAAACATAATTGATTAGAAATTATTATTTTATTTATGGTTTTAAAAAAAAAAGCCATACGCCCTTTTATAGCCAATCTTATCTCATACTAGTCATACATGTATATTTGTTAGTCATGTGGGAAAGCACCACATACTTGCCTGATTCCTTGAGACCCATACATTGCTAGGATTTTATTTGGCTATATTTAGAAAAATGTTGAATGTGCCGTTGAAATACATTGTGTAGAAGGGGGTTTATAAAGTTTAAAGATGGCCTATCACTTCAATAATTCAGGATGTTCAACACAGATATTATGTGTTTGAAGAGTTCAATGAATTTTCTGTGGAAGTACGTGTGTGGTTTTATTATTCCGTGGTGAACGAAGCTTAGCGAGGGATATTGAACGGTCCTAGATAAGTATTTTTGGCGCAATATAGCCTGGTTGGAGCTGACTGCCATAAAACTCAATTTAATTCGTTCTCTAAAAGTAGGAATGTTGTCTTATTTTGGATGATAAAAATGAATCGACTATTATTACGCCCTGCTGATGACTGAAGTCTTCTTGTTTTAAATTTAAAATATGAAGTTAATAACATTATTTTCTTGTTGAATTTAATAGTGTCTCTTTAAATTTGAACGATATCCGTTCTTAGAAAATGAAGATTCTGATACAGCGTGATACATCGCTTTCTAAATACAGTCACATCCTAATAGGAAACTGACATCATTGAACATAGTGTAGCCGTCATAACATGATCACATTGTGACCATTTGCAAAAGTTTCTGTTTCGCCTTAAGTACTTTCTAATGACCGTTGTGGAAAGTTTGTGAAAAAGTGCCTAAACCATCAGAAATTGACATCAAATTTGTGAATAAGTTTCATGAATTTTGAGTTAATATTATTCATTCCCAGAATTAGAATTTTTGTGCAATGTAAATGGTTCTAGTTTCAAAAAGTCTTAGAAACAAAAATTGGATTTGTACTAAGAAAAAGTGTTGTGATATGAGATTTAGTTTATTTAGAAGATTAAAATGAATTATTGTAATATTGGATTTAATTTATTTAGAAGATTGTGATTAATTATTGTGCAAATATTGAGTCAGTTACCATAATTTGTGGACATTGACAAGAACAGATTTCTTTTTTTGATAGCTTGGAAAAATTATTGGTGTGATGAATCAGATTTTAAATTCTTTCTGTAAAGATTTGGAAAAGTTATTGGTGTTAATAATCGAATTTCAAATTCTTTCTTAGAAATTTGGAAAAATTATTGATGTAAGGAATCAGATCTTTGTGTGATATTTTGTTAAATGGTTGAGCTATGTTGTTTTCTGACGAGAAAAGATATCATATATTTTCTGATGCTAATAATACAGGCTAATTTGACGACGTTTAACAGGATATTTAATATACAAGGATATATAATAAGTTACATGATTGTCAACAATAATTAAATACAGGATGAATTCAGTAGTTATGAGATCGCACAGGAAATCAGTTGAACTACCTATAGAAAATGAAAGACAGTCAGTCTTTTATAGAAGAATAATGTTTGGCAGTAAAAACAGGTACCTTAACTCAAGTCCTATCGATAAACAATAGAGGCTGTGTGGGGACAAATGTGATTTAACATCCATTCAGCACAAATTAGGTCATTTTGGGACTGACATGATCCAATTTGATTTCAATCGCTCAAGTAAATTATTGAAATAGAAATTGTACCATATGTTACTCCCAAAATGACATGGTTTGTGTTGAGTGTACATTAAGCTCTCACTCTGTGTAAAATATCAACGCGGCCCCTTAGTATCTGGTGATAAATAATGATTATTAAGTTGAAATACAGGGGCGGGGTCGGTATAGTTTTCAAATACTTGTGTCAATCTCTGAGAACAGAACATCTAGATTTCATGTCATCCAAGCCTATCAAGTTTTATGAATAAATCAAGCACATCGATGACATCATTTCTGATGAGCTCCCCAGATGAGCGGAAGAGTACTTTCAAATGTTAAAATGGTATTAATCCAGTGTTGAAATCAGTTTGTGTTGGCATACTTTTTATCTTTTTATCGTTTACTGTGAACCAAAGTTATTCGGATTTACAGTAATGCTAATATTTACTGATATATAATATATTATTTTTTGGTATATTTTCAGTATAAATGATACCATATCAGAATCTATGGAATCGTTAGTTGAGCCGGGTAAGTACTGAATTTACTTTAATCCGCTGGGGGACCGCACTCGACTCTAACAAAACCAATAAGACAAGCCAAACTACACAGGAAATAAACTAAAAAATGTTACTAGGCAAAACACTGCTGCCTTGACATAATTCTCCTCCCTATCATTGCATGCAGAATAATTAGAATGACCATATGTTTGTCAATATGCAGTTAGATTCAAAGAACAGCAGGCAAAACACTACTGCCTTGACAAAATTCTCCTCCCTGTCCTTGCACACAGAACCATAGGAATAATGTTTGTTAATATAAAAGTCGTGAAGTTTGACGTTTACACACCTGTAAACCATGTTTGTTTTGTTTGTAGTTCTGTCAGAGAAAGATGTATTGGATGATGAACCAGATTTATTACTAAGTGTATCAGATCCTGAAGCGTGGAGTGTATCTGTTGATCGTAAGGTGAGTTGATTGGTCACGTTACATCTATATACTCTTCTAATATTGAAGTGGGTAAGATGCTGGCTCGGGAGGTACCTGGTTCAATCCCAGTGTTGGTCGATAATTTCCAGAGGATTTCTGTGCTGTTTCCCCTTGTCCAAACTGCTGAAGGCTTTGCAAGTAAAAGCATTTGGATGGGAGGAAAAAGCTTCATACCTAGTATATATAATGCACGTTAAAGGGGCCTGACATTTGAAAATCCAAATGATTTTAGGCCTCAGGGGGGTTGGATGGCTGAATGGTTAGCATGTGCGCTTGTATCATACGGTCTGTCATCAAGTCAATTGTCGGTTGTAAGTTCCAAGGAGTAGGGTTCCGTGTCCAACCTTGTGAGTTTTCTCTGGTTTCCGCCCTCTGCTAAAGAGCTCTCTCTGAAACTGTAGTGATTGTTATAGACATAGAAAGTCATTCATGAGTTAGTCAACTATCATGATTCAATAACAAACAATAATCATATTGTGTGGTTTATTTTCTCATGGTAGTTTTATACAGGAAGTATTTGTTAAATGAATGAATCTCATGTTGAAATCTATGACGTTATTCCTACATCTAGTTATTACCGTGATCTCAGATCAAATCAATATGATAAAATCTTTACAGACACACATAAAGGTTTCACTATAAACCTGTCGGCTTATTCTAGACCAAGATTCTAGCATAAACAGGTGCCTTAATTATGATTTTTAACTGATATCAACTTCATTTAAAAGTGAGAATTGAAAATAAAACTAGCAACGCTGTCTCGACAAAATGTCCACATACAACATTGCATGTTGAAGGGAAGTAGAACCTTAAACCCCATTTCATTTAATTTCTGTTTTATTAATTTCAGACTGTAAAGAAAATGGGAACCAAAGATATAAAAAGACAAGATCATATCTGGGGTGAGTGTTATTTCTTTATTTTAAAATGATGCCAATTTAAGAAACTTATAAAATTGCAAGTTATATTCAATAAGTTATTATTTTATTTACTTCTAAGTAAGTTATATACAAAATGTTATTATTTTTTTTAATTCTAAGTAACAGTATGTTATTTTATTTCAGAGCTGATTATCACAGAGAAACAATATTGTCGAACACTTAAAATTATGCAGAAGGTGAGTTCTGTTTTACTGATATTATTCTGTTAATATAGGAGATCTTTTGTTCATTTGGTCTGACACAAGGTCTGCAGTATTTGTGTGCCAAGCAGTCCATCAGACGTTAACCTTTAATGGACCTAAATTACTAATGTTTGGAACCTAGAAATCGACACAGATGTTCGCAACGCACACAATAATGTAATCTGAATGTATATAAACTGATTTGCATTCAATCGTTTCTATTTTGGCTCAAATTTCAAATCGAGCGAATGGCCGTCTCTAGCATCTTAAATTTTCTGGTTAATATCTTTTGGCTCTAAATAGAAAAATAAAATAAACCATTTAATTTACAAAATAATCAGCTTACATGAAATACTTGTTTTACCACATTCAATTTGCAAATTATAAAAATTTCAAGAATGTTGTAAAACAAGTTCTAAAAACATCTTATTTATATTATCATGTTTCTATTCGATCATTTTTACACCATTTCGTTTTTCCTCCACAGGTTTTTAGTCATGGTTTGTTAAATGAACTTCACTTTGCACCGGAAGTGATTGAGAGGTTGTTCCCGAAACTTGACGATTTGATTGATATTCACACCAAGTTTTTACGACAGTTGTTACAACTCCAGAATAAACGTACTGATAGACTTATCGAGGAGATTGGACCAACTTTATTAGAAATGGTATGAGTGATTTGTCTTAACTTATGTCATGCTTTAAAAAAATTATGGTCCTAAATCCCTGCCCCTAAATTTTATTTTCATTTCTCAGATCCTATCAATCATGGCTTTCTGCAGACATTTTTCTCTGTATTTATAACAGTCTGGCCCTGAGTTCAAAAAGCATTCTCAGACTTAAGTTAAGAATTTACTCAGCTTTCAGTCGCTGTTTATGAGAAATATCTTTGATCCAGGTCTGCCATTAATCTAAATGCTTTCTTTAAATCCCAGTCTTGTAGGATTGTCTGCCTAAGCAAATTATTCTAATATACAGTCCGAAGTTCTAAGCCAATCGCTGCTCCTATCTTTCCTTTAAATAACAAATTTACATACAGAGCTTGGTCTGGCAAGGAAGAATAACTTAGATCTTAATGTTTGATTTATAAGTATGGACATTTTGTCGCAGTTATTATTTATGATATTGCTCTGTTTTACAGTTTAGTGGTGCTACTGCTGTAAAGATGAAGAAAGCTTACGGGTGTTTTTGCAGCAAACATAAAGAGTCTGTGGCTCTCTATAAAGATTATTTAAAAACAGAACGCAAATTTCATAGTTTCTTTCGGGTAAGTTTAAAAATGGACGAAAATTTATAAAAAGATTTTATTTTGTTTCAGAAAAAAATGTTTAATTTACATTTTGTGGTCAAAGGGGAGATAATGAGTGGTTAAGACAGAGTTACTTCCCTTTCATATTAATTACTCTTGAATTTTCTCATCTTTGAGTGCAACCCCTCACTCAAGGGGGATACTGAATTCAACTGTAAAAATAAAGTATAGAAATTTAAAAGAAAAAACTTGTTATTTATTTATTTATGACATCTTCATTTCAGAAATGTTCGGAACTACCTATGGTTAAAAAACGTGAATTTCCTGATTTTATGCTAGGAGTTACATTACGTCTTTCAAAATATCCCTTACTTATAGAAGCAATACAAAATAGTACTAAAGGTAGGACAACACTGTTGATTTATTATTTTCTATTTCCATGGATAAAAGGGCTTGTGATACGTCTTCTCTTTTCTCAGTACAAAATCACAAAGATTGGGACAGAGTTGTCTAACCTTGTGATTGTCTCTGTGTTCAGTGTTGGAAGAAACTGTTTTAAAAAAGAAGCACAGGATTAGGCTGGCATCCATATTTCTTGTCTAGTACAAGCTTCAGATTTTAACCTGACTCTGGAAAAAATCTTTTAATCCAAACAACTGCCCCCCCCCCCCCTAAACTTATGGTTGTTGGAATTCAATGACGAGTAGACCCCATTCATCTATCTCTCTCATTGCTGACTAACTGTCACACTTCTCTCTTGCTGCTTGCAAAATAAAACATTGATTGAGACTTTAAACTCTATTTTATTCTATAAGGCATTAAAAAAAGGGATTGATGAAAATAAAGGATTTTAACATTTGTTTTCATAGATAAAAAAGATCGCGAGAAGACACGGGAGGCCCACGAATCTAGCAGAAACGTTAACTATGAGGTGGACCAAGATGTTGCATCGTACGAAAAACTGGTTGAAGTACAGAAAAATATAGATAGTCGTGCCACTACCGTTTTCAAGGGTAAAAAATTTAAGGTAAGTTTTGAGTTTTGTGAAGAGTCTGGTTCGTTAGAGATCGTGGTTTCCCTGTTTCTTTTGAAATTCCTCGTAATATTTTTTTAACATTCCCATCTTTTTGGAGATTACCAGTATACTAATATTCATACTCTTGTAGATTTGATATAAAGGTCTCTGATTGTTATCTGTTGGTTTTTCTTGCATATTGACAATGTTGTGAGAGATCAAACTCTCGAAGGAATATCAGTCTAAAAATGGTGCAATTCTATTTATCATTCACAAAGGCTTGAGGAATTGAACAATTTTCAATTATTGTCATTCCTTGCCAATGCCACCTATAATCTAAAGCGAATAACAATCAGAGTGAATTTCGACTGCTTGATAAAAAACTTCTCTAAAACTTCTCATATTATCTTTTATGAAATTTGTTTTTACGATTATTTAAAAATAGAAAAAGGAAATAACTTGTTTTTCAACAATTGGATGGATTCTGGATTGAGATCTTTGAATATGGTTTATGTTCTTTTATTGGGGGGATGGGATGGGAAATATTAATACATAGTTCTTGTTTGTAATCTTTTATCAGTAGATGGGATAGGGGTAAATTGGTGGTTAAATGTGGATACATGGGTTGGTGGGTGGATTGATAGGGGTAAATAGGTGGGTAATAATTAATACGGGTACATAGGTAGATGGGATAGAGGTGGGTCAATTGGCTACTTGTACATGGGTGGGTAGATGGGTATATGGGGTAGGTGTAAATGGGTGGGATCTGAGTAGACAGGATGAGGTACATAGATGGGATGGGGGGAGTAGATGGGATGTATGAACATGCTGCAATATCTTGCACACTGGGGTCTTCTGCTGAATGAGGAGTTTGTATTAGTGAGATGTTTAGAACTCTGTATGTGTGTGTATATATATGTTATTTATTTCTGTCTATAACTTTTCTTGTATCCTGGTTGTAAGTAAGAATGTTTTATCATATATAAACATGCAGTTTGTGTTTGATTCAGATTGCTCGAAGACATTTCGCTATCAAATGAAAATTAGATCACAAAACAGCGTGTTTAAAAAAATCTATGAGTTCCTGATGAAATTTTGGAAAATTATTTGGGGAACTGACCGTCTCTCCCTTCTAGCCAATCTGCACAATAGATTGTACATGGGACAGTTGGAATTCAAATTAAGAGTAGGCTGTAGTGCTGCTGTTGATCAAATTTCTATCATAGCACAAGGTCCATCTTCATTAGTCCAATTGGTGCAGAAAAGTAGCACTATAAACCCCATTTCATTTCTTGTTCACAGTTTATTGAAACCTTTGGCGCAATATGGCCCGGTTGGAGCTCACGTGCCATTAAACAACATTTCATTCATTCATTCATTATTGAAACCTATCTTGATATATTTAAAATTATGTGAATTGTCAGAGAGCATCTGAATCAAAAACATACCCAGATAGATATTTGTTTAAAATGGATAAACAGCTATATTATATATTTGTAACTAGTTATAGGGTGCTTTTTAAAGGGCTAGAGAATGGTGGTGTTGGGATGGAAACATTAGACAGTTATGATACGCATTGATTGTGTTTAGAATAAGATATTAGTCTTTTTTTAATCAGAGTTACCTTTCGTTAATGAAATTATTCTTCAAAATGACAAGAGATTTATTGTAGAAATGTAGCTTTGATTAAAGGAAAGTATTTGTTTTTCACCAAACTGTTATGATTCTGTTAATATTTCCAATTACTAAATACTGTTAAATCAGTGTATATTATAGCAAGAAATTTATACACGCCTTAACTGTAAGGCTTAAAAAGCCATGATGACCTTTAAATGCTAAAAAAAAAACCTGGTCCTGTTGTTTAGTTAATGTTAAAATTGGTCTCAAATAATATATCAAGATTTATCAATTTTGTGAGAAACCGTTCTGGTAAAGTATATTCATTTGTCTTAGGATACAGTCTGGATGAATGAAAGTCACTCGAGTTCTTTGAACAGTGTTTTATTTAGCATTTCAAAACTTGGAGATTTTAAATTAAAAGCTTGTGAAATGAGCAAACAATTACTGTTTGTTTTTATATCATATTTGTCCTTGACGAAATAGGAAGTGCATTTGATAAGGTTCGTCTGAGTCAAGTGGCATGGTTTCTGTTCCTTGCTTGTGCGTGACAAGGAGTAGGGCCGCCTGTCCAACGTCGATGTTTTTTTCAGCGCCCTCAAGTTTTCTCCCAATGCTAAAGACCCTTATGCGCTAGAAAATTATTGAATAAAATTGAATCATATGTAAGTCCTGAAATGATCTAGTTTGTGTCAAGTGGATGTTCACCCCATTTCTCTCCCTCTGTTAATGAGACATTAAACCCCATTCCTAGAGATAATGTATGTTTTATTATAATCCACTTATTTATTTTAACAGCGACAAGATATAACAGCAGGTGATAGAAGATTTGTTTACTCGGGGATTGTGGGATGGAAAAACGCAAGAGGTAGAGTCACAGGTAAGTTTACAGAAACACAACGATTAACAGAATTCATGTTACTCAAATCACCATTCTAGCATATCCTTGGATAATCTTAAAATAAGGATGTTGGGCTCTTTGGACAGCGTATAGTTTGAGGCTTTCTTATATATCAGAGGTAATAGTAATTGTATCATGGTTTAAGCTCAACCGTAGCATATTATGGGTATACATGATAATGCCATCCCCTACCCACTAATTTTTTTTTGAAGTTTGCTTCAAGTATTTCTATCATCATTCATCATAATCATTAACTTGTTTCTGTTTTTCAGATATCTTGGCAGTTGTTTTAACCGACATAATTATTTTCCTTCAAGAAAATAATCAAAAATATACCTTTTATGTTCAAGATAACAAGGTGAGTTATTTAACTTTCTTTTTTAAGCGGTATGTGATTTTTGTGTCAGCAAAAGGGAAGGTAGAGAATTTTTAAATTACTTGTTAAATTAACATTGAATTTTGGGTGAGGTGGGAAACTTCTTCCAAATAAACCACTGCAAACAACTTATTGTTAGTCCAGTAAAACTGTATACAAACACAGCATAGATTATTCAGAATGATCAATCCCTTTACAGTGAGGGCTGTTAGGAGTCCTATAGATTAAAAGGTTTTGTCACTGGATCAAGTTTTTATGATTACAATCCTAGGCTTGTGCCTTACAAACGACAGGGTAGCCATGTGACTGTTTATTCCCACTGAGATCCCTACGTTAAAGCAAATTATTGAAATAACCTGGAGTGAACGTGAAACTCCAATTTTTTTGTCCCCTGTTTACAGTGTTATAAAAAATATTTAGGAAACCCCTAAAAAGACACGCGGAGTTCCTGAATAACGTTGTACCTTGTTTTTATTGTTTAGTCCCGTCTCTGTATAAACCATGTTTTATATTTTCAGTCGTGTGTTGTTTCGTTGTATAAATTATTAGTAAGGGAGAAGAATGATTCACGAGATAGTCATGGTATCTACCTCATCTGTCAGAGTAAACTTCAGCCAGAGATGTACGAACTTGTCTGTAAGAGTAAAGCTAGTAAAGATGATTGGACAGAAAGCTTGAAGAGAGCCGTCGAAAAATGTCCACAAGAAGGTTAATTTTATTTCTGACTTTAAGCTATAACTGCGTTAATGAAGAGGGACATACTCCACAGTGTTCTATGAGGGAAATTTTGCCTGGACAACGGCACTACAGCCTAGAATTCCAATTGCCTAGAGATCTGTTTTGCATGGCAATGTTTTCACAGGACCTCAGTTTTAGTCAAATCCAAACGACTACACATTGTACTTTGCACACTCTTCTTACTCATTGAGTTACTGTGGCACCAACTGTGACTAAAAGAGTTAGAACTAGACTCACAACCAGGATATCCAGATAAAAGCAAGTGCCAAATAGAACCACGCTCATTTTTATGATTGCACAAACATCTGTGATATGTTTTTAAAAAGTCCTAGTAAATTCACTTTTCATGATGTGTCTTTTCGTTCGTTCCTGGAAGTTTACGTCCATATCCACCCAGGGTGATATCGTAGACAATATGATGATGTATACTCTTGGCACATTACAATATGCGCCTGTGGGGTGGTTGTATGCTTTTAGATCTTAAGATCTGTCATTGATTCAAGTTGCGTGGTATATCTGTCGATAGTTGTAATTATTAGGTAATTATTTACCTGTATTTAACCTGTTTATTAATGTATTTTCTCTTTGAATAGAAGAAGTGCCAATAGTTGTCAGTCAAGAGAACGAAGCAGATCGAACGAGAAAAGAAGAGAGAGCAGCCAAAATACAATATATAATAGGTCAGTACTTAAGTGAATTTTGGGTGTTGCTTGACCAAGTAGTATAACATGTGTTTTAGATCATAAGGTCTGTCATTGAGTCGAGAAGTAGGGTTTTAATTCCCTGCTTGTACCTGTCCAACCTTGTCAGTTTTATGCAGGTCCTCTGGTTTACTCCCACTGCTACAGCGTCAGCTAATTATTGAATTAAAATTGGACCACATGTTAGTCCCAAAATGACCAAGTTTGTGTCAAGTGCATATCAAAACCCATTTCTCTCTTTCACATTCAGCAGAAATGATGGCAGTGTTACATGTTCAAAGGTAGCCCAATTAATCACAGTGTATTTTGTCATTTGTCTTCAATAGCTCGAATGGAGCAGAAAAGTAGGACCTCGAACCCCATTTCACTTATTGTTCAGTCATACATACTGACTTTTTCCATGTTTTGGGTTGTTGTTTTTTTTTTTAGAACAATTACACAAGCTTGTCAGTAAAATATGTAAGAATTTTTGTATGTTTTTTAATATTAGAACAATTACACCAGCTTGTCTGTGAAATATATTAAATTTTTCTGTTTTATTATTTTAGAACAATTACATCAGAAAGATCGTGATATAAAAGATTGTTGTGAAGAGAAGAATCAATTAATGGTAGAATTATTAGATATAACTAGCAGTCGAGAAGATTCACATTCTGTAAGTTTATATCTCTACTTTCATTTTATTACTCGATCACCTGCATGTACGTGACAAAGAGTAGTCTTGGGGTTTTCTCCAGTTGCCTCTTAATGCTAAAAACCCATACAGGCAAGTAATTCAATGAAATGAAATTAAACCCTATGATAGTCTCAAAATGGCCTAGTTTGTGTCAAGTGGCTGTTAAACACTATTTCTCTGTCTTTGTCGCTTCAGAATTTTGGGGTTACATCACTTTTACCTAGCACTTCTCTTCTGGTATATTATTTTTTTCCTGAATTAAAAAATTATACTTGATATTTTCAGCGTCCCAATTCTCAGGATTATTCTCGAGGCAGTCAGTCTTTAGAAGTGTTACAGGCAGCTATTTTAGAAGGTATGTATTTTCTTTATTAAAACATGTTGAAGGTTGGATCTTACAATCATAACTGACCCTTTGGCACTTGTTAAAAGTAAATTTTGACTGCCCCTGTTACGCTGAAGGAATCATGTGTTTTTCATAAATTATTCTATATAGATTCTAAAATGGGTCTTGAGCTATTTCTGTGGCTCCGTGATTAAGACGTTACCCTGGAGGCACTGTGTTCGACCTTGGTTCCGCTCTTCACTGGTTTTGGACCTCGAGTCTGGCAATGAACAATGCATAGCTGTTCGGATGCGTCCAAAAACAGAGGCCTCATTTCAAATTGGCATCCACATAAAGAACCTTTGACAGTTGCAATTCGAAAAAAGATTAGACAATAGCACAACTGTCGATGCAAAATTTCCCCATTGCTCACAGCAAGGCGTATGTTTTCAGTAGCCCAGTTGGAAGAGAAATCAGGATGTTAAACACCCATTTCATTTCTTAAATGGTTTATTTGAATATTTTCAGCATCCCGTTTAACAACAATTCTTCAAGGTTCTGGAACTCATCTCAGTCGCAGTGTCAGCAGTGTTGGTGAACATGTCAGTCATTCATATGTTGCCATGCCAATGCCAAAGCGAGCAGAAACTTTCGCTGGTTTTGACAGTTCGTATGAAGTGCCTAAAGGTTAGTTTAATTTTGATTTGTGTCACTTATACATTGACAGGTCTTCTATTTAACTGCCTGAATTTTATTGGATAAAAGGTTTGGGGTGGGGAGGTTTAATGGTTTAATGCATGCCTTTTAAATCATAAGGCCTGTCATTGAGTCAAGTTGCCTGTCCAACCTCATGGGTTTTCTCAAGGTCCTCTGGTATCCTCCCACTGCTACAGACCCCTACTTGCAAGTGAATTATTGAAATAAAATTGAACCACATGTATGTCCTGAAATGACCTAGTTTGTTTTGATTGGGGGTTTGAGGAAGTAAGTCATGTAAATTGAGGTTTTGAATCTGTAAGGATAATTTTAAGGCATCAAACCTGCAAATACCTAAACAAATCTTGTGGAACAAATGGGTGAGATGTTTACGGCATACTTCATTTTTTGTTACCTTTCTCCAAATTCTCTGAAAATCATCACATATATATATTTCTTGTGATTTTAGGTGCTGTGAAGAAACGTTTTGTACCTCAAATTCGTGATAGTTCTTGTCGAACACCCAGTCTACTGAGTCTAGATAAACCAGATGCAGACAGCGATGTTTCTAGTGTACCTGAGCAAACCGGTGCTCACAAGGTAAGAGTTATTTCCCTTGACACACTTTTCTGATCTGAAGCAGTGAATATAGTTTCGACATTAATTGACATAACTTTTTTTTGCAACTGTCAGTTTTGTTTTTGTCTGACCTTGTAAAACAAGGCACTTGAAACATATAAAAGAATTTTTAATCAAAATTTCAAAACTTGAAAATATTGGAAGTAAAATTTTTTAAACACTTTTGATTTTCTTTAAATAAGTCTTTTTCCATAAGAAATAAGAAGAAAAATATTAAGGTGCTCACGAAGAACAGAACATAAACATTTAGTGCTCAAAAAAGAGATGTTGAAATAGGTTTTATGTCGTGAAATTAATCTCGGAAAACAGTCTAGACATCTTTATTTTCACACATCAACTTATTATTATGACGTTTGCTAATTATAAATTTTTCAGTTTGTATCATACAAACAATTTTGACGTAGTTAAAATAAAGGCAAAAAAAAAATATTTTCAATTTAACATCTGTTGTTTGTCTGCACTGAGTCTTAATTTTTTCCTGACTTAATTTTACAAATTAGAACAACAACAAAAACACAACTCATTGCTCTAATTCTTGTGAAGATTGACATGATCATTTCTGAAGGACTAGACATATACTCGCATTGTCAGACATAGTCTGGTTCGGGCCCGTATCTACAGGGGGGGCGCCGGGGGGCATGGCCCTCCCCCCCCCCCTCGTGAAATGCTCGCCCCCAGCTCAGAACCAATATAAACCATATTTTGTTCTTATCTAAACTAGTTCGCCCCCCTACCGAAAGGTAATGCCCCCCCCCCCCCCCCCCCCCCCGCTTAATGGTGTCTAGATACGGGCCTGGTTATCTACACTCAACAATTTTTACTTCATAGCCTGGGAATTTTCAACCCATATTGGCACTCTGGACTAGTCTGAACGGAAGAATATATATTATACCCAAAAAATTGAATCAAATTTTGTTGATAACGAAAACAGCTAAAGTAGTCAACATACAAACATGAACGGTTAAAGTATTAAATAACATGAACAGCTAAAGTATTTAATAACATGAACAGCTAAAGTATTTAATAGCATGAACAGCTAAAAAATTTAATGAACACTTAAAGTATTTAATAACATGAACGTCTAAAGTATTTGAGTAGAAAGACAGATACACAAGTCTCAATTCTAATGAATACAATTACTGTTTATTAAATTACTGAGTTGTGTTTAGACTTATATGACCAGTTAAAAAAATAAATTTCAGCCAATTTCACTTCTCACCACTCTCATGTCTGTATGATATCCAAAAAATTTGGTAAATGATGACCAATCACAGGCAAGCGAAATGTTCAACCATTCTTATTAATACTTTAACATTTAGATTTTGGACTGTTATAAATGTTTTAAGTTTCAATAACAACAGAGTCTCAATTATCATCGCTAGAATAATAAACCAAGTCTTGACTTTACATTTTTCGTTACATGATTAAATGGTAGATGCTCTAATCCAATTGATATCAAAGCCACTGATGGTCTGGAGAGTTAATTATGGGCAATCTGCATGTCCTGTGAATAAATGTTATAATAATAATTTATATAACATTTATAAAACACCTGCAATAAGCTGATTTAGCTTTTTACATAATGTATCTTGAAGATTATTATTACTAACATGTAAAGAGATATTCAAGTTCTTGTCTAACCTCTGTGTCCTCGATCAATTACCCATATGTTGTTAAACTCATATAAAAATAAAACCTCGCGTGAATTTACGTCACACAGTGAATAACTGGAGTGAAATGAAGTGTAGTAAGTGTAGACAGCTTGAATTTTGTGGCGTTGTTTTGGAACTAGGCCATGTTTTTATTGAATACTTGTAAACAATATCTGTTTATGATGTACACCTCTCTTCACCTTAGTGTATGATTTAGTCATTGACAGTTTTCTATCTTGTAACATTATCTTATCCCAACACATAAATACATTATTTCATGTGTTGTTTTTGTTTTACCAGTGATTGTGATGTCAGATTATTTAATTCATGTCAAATTCATTATCATTTGTGACGCTTCACCAGTTGCAATAAAATTGAATAACAAGTCTAGTAAAATAAATAAACAACTATTATAAAGATAAATAAATATGTGTTATATAATAAATAAACATGTGTTATAAAATAAATCTACAAGTTGGATATAAAAATAAGTATGCTAAAATAATAAAGTTTAAACTTCATCTATATTGACTGTGATGAAAGAAAAATTCCAGGATGGTTCCTAAAAATAAATACTGGTAATTAAAACTCCACAATTTATTCTTGTATAAAAACGGTATAATAAAGAGAATTAAAAAGACTGAGAACTTGTAGCCTAGTTACAGAATTAGTTTATGTTTGACCTAAATATTGATATCATGCTGTTAATCTTGAGCTGTCTGGTGTTAATATATTAATTTGATGAAGTCATTAGTTGCGTAAATATTTTCTCCTCCTTGACTCCCCCTGGTCGTTAATAAATAGACAGAGAACTACATGAACACCAGTGTTGTTAGTTAACACGGATTATTATAAAAACTATGTCAGAAAAATCTTCTACAAGATCTTGTATTCATTATAGATCTTATTACGATATCTTAGTTGTGTTATATAAAGAGAGAGAAATGGAGTTTAACCTCCACTCGATACAAACTAGGTCATATCAGGACTAACATAATTTGCTTGCACGTAGGTGCTTTAGCTGTAGGAGGAAACCGGAAGGCCCCGGAGAAAACCCACAAGGTTGGACAGGCGATACTACTCCTTGTCACATTTAAGCAGGGAATTGAAACCAATGTCAGAACTTGAAATGTGATATGAATGCGTTAATTTTTCTCTAAAATATCAGATTTCCATAGTTTAATCCACACTTAGATATACCCTGATTGATTATTTAACATTTAATGAAGAAACAAAATCATAAAACAAACGCTAAATAACCCTGCTTCCATCAGATTTAAATAGGCCACTGAATTCTGTTCGCCCACAATAAAATGACCACTGTCTTATTACTAAATGGAACTGAACCATTTTTGGACCTTTCACAATATTGTAGTTGATTAGACTTTAAACATAATATCTAGCTCTTAAGATTAGAACATTCTCTTGCCTTGCTTTAAATAGGTTATTAGATAGAATGCTGTCTTCATTGAGAAATTTGAAATATGGGAACTGTTTCACTTGTTTACAAAACAGAACACGGTTAATGAGATTTCCATTTTCTCTGGATTTTTGATTAAGATAACATGAGAATACATGATACCATTGCCCAAATAGCTTTCGTAGCACTGGTGTTAATACAGTTGAAACAATTTATAATTTATAGACAAAATTTCCCATATTAAACAGTAAACATACATATACAACTAACTTTATTTACTCATTTTTAGCGTTTTCTAAATTTCTACCCTGATTATGGCCCTTATTATTGTTTATATGTTTGATGTTCTATATCATGACGCCAACTCTGTCAAGACCGATTTTTTCTATTATGTCTTTCTTTTTAATCACTGTTTTGATTTTGAGTGAAGCCAAAGACAGTGCTGTGAAAGCTTACAGCTGCCACAATCCTTCCCTCTCATGATGTGAATTGATCAGAGGGCTGGTGACGCTTCCTCACCTTGTGGATCCTCTTGTTAAAGACCTCTATGCGCAAGCGATTAATATAATAAAATTGAACCATGTTAGTCTCAAGTTGAACTTGTTTGTGTTAAGTGATCATTAACCCCCTCCCCTCTCCTCTCTCTTTCTCTTATTCCTAATTTTATTTATTTCAGGAATCAACTGACAGTAGATCACCTGCTCAACTCAGTCAATCTCCAAAACAGAAAAACTTTGAAGATGAAGGTGTTCGACCGTCTGATAAATTAAGTGACCTTGGATCATTTGGAGAACTATCTGGATCGTCCATATCGTCACTAGGACATACGCTTGGCGGACACAATCAGGAGCAGATGTCATCCATAACACAACTTTGTAGATATCTTCACTGTTTAATGGTAAGATGAATACGGTATTTGGGGGTTTGGTGGCCGAGTAACTAACGTGTGCGCTTTAAATCAAAAGGGTTGGTATCGATTTAATTGGCACAGTTTCGATCCCACATTTGTACATAAATAACATCGTCATGGGTACTTTGCTTTCCTCCCACTGCAAGCCAATCATTAAATATAGATATGTTAGTCCAGAAATGGCAAGTTTTGTGCTAAGTGGAAGTTAAAATATGGTTTCTCTCTTGTCTTGTAACTTATGGATGAAAATCTTTTACAAACCTTTTAGATGTACCTATTTTGGAGTTCTTTGCTATTTTTCAAAGAAAAAAACAAAAAAACTTTCACTATGGGATCAGCCCTACAGCTCCAAATTCAAAGACCTGTGAAATCTGAGATTGGCCCTTTAAGGCAATATAAAATCAATATATCTTCTCTCCTCATTGTGAAACCTCATTTGATTTCATAAAAAACGGAAGATGTTAAATTTATTGAAAAACGTGGTGTTATGATAAACTGTATGTCATTGTTTTTGATGGACCTGTCAAAATATTACACAAGAGATATTTTGATGACCTGACATTATTATTAGAATATAGTCAGTCTATTGTTTAGAAGGGGTGATAGTCAAGGTTGTCCGACTATTTAAAGGGACAACCCTCTTCATCAGCCCAGTCGGAGCAGAACAATAAGATGTTAAACCCCATTTCCTTTTAAGGGACAAGCGAATTAAACCCTAGAGCTTAAATGTTAAAGGGAATCCATCAAGGCGCAGTGATTAAGGCACTAGTTCACTAACCTTGAGGTCCCTAGTTCCACCTAAGGGAGAGAGGGTTAGTTTATTGTTCTTGCAACAAAAACTAAATCCCAATTTTTGCCCGACATTATTCAAATCTGTTAATTGTTCAACTTTCTGATGTAGTGACAAACGGTAGGTTTTAAGATGGGGATTAGTGAAACAATAGGTTGACTATCTTCTACAGGTGACAATATCGTCCTGATTACCTTAATTCTAGATTAGGTGTCAAAATTTACACGATCCCTGATTTATTTGCACTTTCACTGACCCCTATTACACCAGACAACACATCTAAAAACTTGTTCTTTCTTAAAACCCAATTCTTCTTTGTCCATTATTTGACAAAATGTCATTACTTGTATTTTTCATTTCATTACATCACACAATGAGAAGAAATATCTTTTAACTTAGAGGTTTTATTTATTTTTAATAGTATACTACCATTCTCCATTCTAAATGGTCTCATTATATCCTCCATTCCAAATAGCTTTTCCTCATACCATCCTCCATTCCAAATAGCTTTTTCTTGGACAATCTCCATTCCATATAGCCTTTTCTCATACCATCCTCTAAATGGCCTTTTGTAGAAAATATAACTATTAATACAATTCTGATTTCCTTTTTAGATAAATACCACATTTTCCAATGCCAAACATCTGATTTTCATTTATGAAAAGTTTGGTGTCTTTGAGGATGATGTCGGAGGATGGTTATCAATCCTTTCGAGCCCTTCCTTGCTCTGGTCACTCATTTTGTCATTCAGGTACAAATAAATACAATTTTTATTTTGTAGTCGTTAACATCAGAACATAGTACAGCCGTTGAAGAACTTCGTGCCCAGTTAATAACAGCCAATGAGAAAATTAATAAATTATCTGTTGATGTCAGCGAGAAAAAATCTGTTTATCATCATAATCAATTGGAAGAACTTCGCAATCTTCAGGTGGGTTGTTTTTAAACATTTTATTATATGAAAGATTATGTTTTAATTTAGATTATGTTTTATTAAAGATTTTATTTTTTCAAAGATTTACTTTAAAGTGAAAGTTTTTTTTACAGTGAATTGTTTTCTTGAAGTGAATTTTCTTAAAGTAAATGTGTCATTAAAGATATAGCTTTATGAATGATTCAGTTATATTAAAGATTAAGTTATATTAAAGCCAATGTTAAGTTTTATTATAGATTTATTAAATAAATAGTTTTTTAAAGGTTCAGTTTTATTAACAATTTAATTTATGAAAAATTCAGTTTTATGAAAACTTCAGTCTAATCAAAGATTCAGTTTTCAGTTTTATCAAAGATTAAATTTTATTAAAGATTAAATTTAATTAAAGATTTAAACAACTAAATTGAGTAGATGTGTATATGGTAGTTTATTGATTTTAAAAGGTTTTAAGCATGCTTTTGGATGGATTTAGCACTCAAGAAATGGACATTATTATTATATTTATTTATTTACAGGAGAATTATAGTCGCGAACGTCAGGAATGGGAAAGAACTAGATCCCAGAATACTGTTTGGTTAGAAAGTGAAACTAGTAAACTGGAGGAACAGAGGCGGGTTTTAGCTCGGAAAGAGGTAAATATATCATATTCTATAATATAATTACATTCATTTGTTTCACACTCAAGGGGGCTGATTCACTTTTGAACAAGTCTGCTTTCCTTTAAGACAATCTGTCTTCATTATCCCAGTCAAACAATGGAGGTCTATCTTGAAGTTGTAGGGTTGAGTGATTGAATGCTCTAACATGTGATCTTTAGATCACAAGGTCTGTCATTTAGTCAAGTGGTGGGGTTTTGATTCTCAGTGTGTACTTAAACAGGAGTATAGTCGCCTGTCCAACCTCTTGGGTTTTATCCGGGTCCTCCTGTTTTCATCCACTGCTAAAGACCCCTATGTGCAAGCAAATTATTGAAATAAAATTGAAACATATTTCAGTTAAAACAGACCTAATTTGCGTCCAGTGGATGTTAAACTCTCTCTCAAACTAGGTTGTTATTAGGGCCGTATTTAAGAATCAGCAATGGAGGTCTTTTTTTTGAAGTTTCAGCAGATTTAATAAGCTCTTACTACTGGTTGCCTTTTTTTGCTGAATGCACAGAGTTCACATAGATGTGTTTTCCTTGCATGTCATGTCTCCAATTTCCCTAACAACCTTACATTTCTGTAAATAAGCTAAATATCTATGTTCATGTCTAAAATGCAGAACATGTATTATCATTGAGGAGGCAAAATTCTATATTAGCCGCAAATCACACCATAGTGTCTCGATTTACTGTATTATGATGTCTTAATTTGACTTGCGGTACACTAGGCTATTATTCTCAATGTAACTTGATCTCGGACTATGTTATTTTTGGTATTAACAACACGTGTTTCATTCATAGCCTTTCTGCATCCAAAAAGGTTGCATGTTTTCTTTGGTAACCTTTGAACAATAACAATGATAAAAAAAGCTTAACCACCATCAGCCTCATCCCATGCATGCTCAACTGGTGGGGGGACGGAATGGTCTAACACATACGCTTTAGATCATAAGGCCTGTCATTTTGATTCCAAGTTTGTGGGTTTTCTTCGAAAGTGAATTATTGAGATAAAATTGAACCATATGTTAGTCCCGAAATTACCTCTCTCTCTCTCTTTCTCCCTCTGTCTAAGGTTTAATATTGTACACAGTAAAGTTACTTGTTATTCTTTGTTAATCTTTGAAAGGAGTATGATGTGTAGCATGAATGTTTTCTGTTTACTTATAAAATTGTTACAGCTAAAATAATATCCTAACTGTTATATAAAATTATGTTCAAATGGTTGTGTTTATACAAGCAAAGTGAATGTCACTATGGCCTCGAGATTTATATATTTTGTTTTGTTAAGAGACATTTTTTGGATATCCCTATGAAAAAATGATATTATGTTTCATGATGTCTTCATTAGCCCAGTTGGTGGAGAAAAGTAGAGCATGGTCACGCTTTCCCTCTTAGCACTCTGCAGGCATATGCTAATCTTCATTAACCCTATGGGTGCAGAAAAGTAGGACGTTAAGTTAAACCCAATTATAGTTTTTTTTCTTTGAAAAATATTGTAATTTAGGTAATCTGAAAGACAGAATCCATATTATCAGATAATCAGACTTCTTTTGTTAAAAAAGCCGGTGATGGGTGGTCGATTTTTTAAATGTCAACCCTTTAGATCACACGGTCTGTCATTGAGTCAAGTGGCATGGTTTCGGTTCCCAGCTGGTACGGTCGCCTGTCCAATTTCGTTGGTTTTCTTCAGGCCCTCCATCCATGTGTCATCCCACTGCTAAAGACACCTACACCTACACACAAGCTAATTTTTGAAATAAGATTTAACCATATGTTAGTTCCAAAATGACCTAATTCATGTTTATTGAATGTGAAACTCTCTCTCTTCTCTCTCTTGAAAAAACTAAGTATAAAATTTAGCTTGACATACATCAAAAATGAATCTGATGTAACTTTTTTCAGCTTTTTTGTGTTTATTTCTTGAAAACGACTAGCTTTCTTTCAAAGCAAATGTGACACATGGCATCAAACTGAGTAAAAACACAATCTACATATTTTCATTATAATGAGTTTTGACAAATGGATAAACTGTTTTTTTGGTGGTGTTAAAATGTAAAAAAAAAAACGTAAAGATAACTCTGTCTACTTAGTATTTAGGGAAAAGATCAACGCGATTAATTTGCTTCATGATTAGAGAAGAATGTTAATCAGCCTTTTTTTTGTGGTCTAGTTCAGATTTATTGCAGTAAATAACTTCACTTTCGTTTTGTTTGTTTTTTTACCAAGTTTTATTTAAGCGATTAGCAATGTTGTGTCTAGTGAAGTTGATAATTGCCTTTTAGTTGCCGATAGTTTCAAGATCTTTTGAAGTGCCACGATTATGAATCTAGTTAGGAGATTGTTTAGATGATTTTTCCTGCTGTAAGAAGTGTTTGCTCTTGAACAGTAGCTTAAAGATGCATAATGCATAAATGTTATAATGCATAAATGTTATAATGCATCAGATTCACTGTTGTATGTGACAAGAAGTAGGGTCTCCTGTCCATCCTCGTGGGTTTTCTGTAGGTCCTTGGTTTTCTCCTACTACTGAAGACCCATACATGCAAGAGAATTATTGAAAATCAAGTAAGCGTAGCTGAAAATGGTGTTGTATGAGCATTTTTTATCGTACACATAACCATAGTGTTGTATTGACAAGACATTAAACCAAATTCCATTACATGTACATTGTTCTGAATCTTGTTAATCTATTTTCAGGATGAGTTGCGACGTCAACGAGAGGCCCTCCAGAAACAGATCGACATGTTAAAAGAAGTTGGTCTGCCTTTATCATCAAGTTTCTCTGGTAACCAACCAGTTTGTGAGCACCCAGATATTCCTGATAGTCGCCAAAAGAATGAACCCGTTGTTCACAAACGATCAGCGTCGGCAGATTTCTACAAGGGAAACTCTGAAGACTTAGATAGACTCAATCAGTACAACCAGCGCGACAACGCAGGAGAATTCCGCGGGAACGGAGCAAAGCCCCGTTTGTCGATGGGGAATTTACCGAGTTTCAATTCTGTTGGACAGAAACAAACTATGCCTGTGCATCTCTTAAGTACAACCAATGAACAGAAAGTTGGTTCCATAAAAGGCCAACAGATCCCGATGAAACTTGTGGGAAATCCAACATCACATGGTACTGCTCTACATCAACAGAAACCTTCGTTACTGAAGGGTACAATCAGTAATCCAGCTCATCAACGACAGGGTCTGCACCACGGACCAACAGCTCATAGTGCCCCCTCTAATCTATCTTTAGTGAAACGACTAGCTGAACCACATCATGGTACCAAAAATAAGACACCCTCCCCGCAGGGTAGTACCCACTCAGCACCAGGAGGAACTAAACAAGGCAAATCAGACGAGGTGATATACTTCTAAACTGCAGGTATGAATTCATTTTTGGAATCTTTTAATTTAATCGTAAGAATGGTATCAGTATTATTGTCCCCAATTGAGGTTGTTAAAAATGAATTACAAGGAGTATATAGAGTCGCCTGTTCAACTTCACCGGTTTTCCTCCCGGTACTCCGGTTTTCTCCGACTGCCAACAGACTTCTATACGCAAGTGGATTATTGAAATAGAATTGAGCCATACATTAGGCCCAAATGACCTAGTTGTCATTCGGAGAACTACAGCCATCTAGGCAAGATTCTACCTTTCACACGTACATTTAACAATTAGTCAGTGACTTGTATTAATTTACTTACACCAATTTAGTGCTTCTGAAGCTGTGGTAGCTCAGTGAGTAAGATCCCTTGGCTGTTGTAGGCAGTAGCACTGCTGTCTGAGCCAAGTTTCTCTTATGCAGAAAGTATCTGGATTTTCTAGCGTTGTTTTCCCTGGTCATTGGTGCAGGCCAGAGAATCTAGTGCCACTGTCATTAGAAAACATTCACTCAAAACACTTTGTCTGGTATGCCTATCTTTATTAGCCCAGTCGGACGTTAAACCTCAATTCATTTCATTAATGTTTCTTCATTTTTATTTTTTCAGCAATATATCTGAGGAGATTGATCAGTAAGAAGTCTAGGTTAATGTACAGACATCACCTAGTATATTACAATGGTGCTACTTTCACTTTATGTCTGATTTGTACGGTGGGTGTATGGAGGATTATATACAGTCTTACAATTGGATACGTTTAATCACATGATTTACACAGATTACTGGTAGTCCAATGTAGTCGTTAGACAGACGCTGGAAAGAAATTTCCAAAATGATTAATTAAATTAGTGCAATTGTTAATTGTTAGTGATGATTTGTTGACAAAAGAGCTGGTTTCTCTGTTTCGTTGATTTTGATTGGTTGGAATTGAATTGAATAATTATGTATTTGTTACAAATGATTGCATTGGTTGATGATTATTGACAACTGGTCTGATGACCAATCAGCACATTGATTATTGACACAAGCACATCTCGAGAGGCTCTCGCCTAAAGATGATGCTTCATTATCCTAAAAGTGCTCACTTCGTTAAATAAAACATTTGACAAAATGGCTTCTAAGCATTGTCTGCAGATATTTCTGTCAAATATTTAATAACTGCCCCGCCATTTCGTGTTCAAAACTTCTCTCAAATCTGTGGAATCACGCAAAAATTGTGTTTATTGTCAAAGATGGAGACAATATTGTTTCACATGAAAAAAGGTTCAGATATTTTTCCTGTCGCACAAATATATGGTATGCAATTTCTTTAATTTTCGAGTCACAATTTAGAAGAGCAGTATTGTGAGTAATTTTAAAAAATATGTATTTAGATATGTCAAATGATAATTTATTACTTTGTACATATGTATGTACATACAGTATGTTTTGCAAATATAATTTATACATATTTAGTTTTTATATCATCTAGTCACTCTGTCTGAAATCGTCTCCTCTTTAACTGCAACAAATTTTAATCTGAATAAAACATTGTCCATTGTGTGTATGGTTACTGGATGTTCATGTAGACAGTTTGTGCAGTGGCTTATAGGAAATGTCTTCTCAATCCACCAGGGTGAAGGTCATTTATCCTCTCAGCCAATCAATGATAAGGCATACAGGAATCTTCATATTATGACCTTTAACACTGTAGACAGATGTGGCACCATTTTGTGGTAGTTAAAGCGGAGACAGTTTTGGCTGGAGTGATTGAGATTTAAGTTTTGATTGAGATAATATTTTTAAGAAATAGGTTTCGACGATTTCATATACATTTAATTAAGGGTGCTGTGTATTTATGCGAATAGTTTGTGTGACTTAATGCATACTTTGATCGACTTCGGTGAAGTGCAATTCAACTTTTTTTTTTTATTACAAAGATTATAAATTATTTAATGAATGAAATATATGTACATGTAGTGTTATTATTTTTTTCATTTTTTTGAATTCTATTATTAAAATGAATAAGATCACTCGGGTGTAACGACTACATTTCACTTTATTATTGTTGTTCACTCTTCAGAAACATATAAACACAAAAACGATGTTTCATTTGATGGCTATGGAAAATTCAAAATCTTCCTATGAAACTGATCGAAGTACCTTGGAGTAAGAACAATGAGATGAAAGATGTCCGGTTCATAGCCCAGGACAATGCATGCCATATGACAAAATGTACAGGATCGAGTATTTTATTCTCCCAATCAGATTGTACTATTGCTAACACAATGAATTGATTTGTAACTTGACAGGTGTTTGGACCAGGAACTTGTCTCCAAGCGCCAGCCTATGTTCTTCGAAAAGAGCCTTAGGCTGTGCTAATTCATGAAACTCGGCAAGCTTGTTCCTTGAACTGTGAACATGATGTCACAATTTCAAGATGATGGTGTCATGCTCGGATGTCACAATTTCAAGATGATGGAGTCATGCTCGGTTCTTGGTCCCCCCCCCCCTAAAAAAACCATGATATATGTTTTATACGAAGATAAGAAATAAATAGATAACGAGAGATATTCATATTAGATTTTAATTTTATTGATATACACAGTATATAAATATGCATGTTTTCATAATAACAAGGTATATTAATACCTGTATTTAATGATTTAACAGTAGGAAATTATAACATTTAGTTATACAACATTAGGGGATCTGTAATATAAAGATACTTAATATTCAACATCGGGCAACTTGAGTATGCTGATAGTTTAATGTTTTCAATACAAGTGCAATTTGTTGGCTATGTGAACTCCTAAAATGGACAGTGGCAACATGCACATCAGCTATTGGAATTATCAGTCTTTAGGTTACAGTTCCTCTACTTATTGAAGTATATAGACTATTATTATTAACGTGTGATTATTATTTGGCCTAAAAAAAAAAGATATACTATGGACCCCTATGCTACACGATTGACATTATGTATGTAGGTTTCCTTCTTTTTTTTTAAAATTTCGGTCGATTATAATTTAGAGTTACCTAACTTAGGACTTTACATCGTTGTCATGGACACTACGTATATTTACATGGATTTGTCTTACTTATGAACACTGTTACGTTGACGTTGAAATAACACATTTTGGACCACAACCTCCGTTGATAACAAGGCAGCGTCATATTGTCCTGTAAGGAAATTGAATTCCATGCCATATGACTAGTGCTGCCGAGGTTGTTACGAAAGAAGTTCGCATGTCCTTCAACTGTATAGCAAACAGACTCATAGAAACACCTCAAATTTGACCAGAATTCAAACTTTTTAAAAGATCGCTGGCCACCCGCGTGTATTAATTTTGTCGAATATGGCTAGTAACTTAAGGGCAAAAATGTGCTCTAAGAGATCTTTGTCCCAAACAATGGGTTATTTTGAAAAGTGCTTTTCGACTTGAATTCATTACTAAAAAATGAAAAATTAGTTTTAATTCCTCATTTTCAACATTCCTTTAAGATCAAAAAAACTCATTATTTTTATAATTATTTTGGCTTCAAATAACTTTTTTTTGTGTTTTTTTTTACTATTTTATATTTGAACTGGTCAGATGTTTGGTATTTAACTGTTTGCTAGTTATAGATATCGTGGTGGTTTTTATTTAAACTTTGTAAAATATTGTGTTCATAAATCATGTGGCTTGTTTTTCGTCAATTGTTGTTGCTTAATAATATGTCTACTGTGTGATCAGCTAATCCTAATAATTGTGAAGATCCCCGTTGAATATAACCTCCATAGCTCGGCAAAATACACGGAGGAATTATTATTTGTAGTTTATGATTTGTTAAGAAAACTGCGCTTTAGTTCAATTTAACTTGATTACTCTTTTAACTTCTTATTCTGAGAAAACTGCACCATTCTGAGATTGTTTCGATTATAAATTGTCTAAAGTTTTGAGAAGTATTGGTGATAAAAATACTGTCAAAGCTCAAACAGCCTTTTGTTCGAGTTTTTTCATCTTTTTTTTAAAACTTATATAAAATGGTTGTAGGTTGACCATCGTTTAAGTTATTTTCTAATGAATTGTTCATAGTGTAAAATAAACTATTTTTACTTTAAGAAAAAAAACCTGACAATATTTGTACAGTTATTATAGAAGACAATCTATATTATTAAATTTATAAATAGAATTTTTGTAGATATAAGATTGATAATTTAGGCAAAGGTTGGTCCGATGACACAAAAATATTTCTTTATTTTAAGTAACTTGTGAAATGCATTATATCTCTTAGACTTTTTCACCTATATATAAATTCTTAAAATGGAATTTATCTTTAAATCTTGATTTTAGACATGCTAAATCAGATAGTTACCATTCATTTAGCTAATTTAAGGATTTTTTGATTAGGGCCCAGAGGTCTAACTCATGAAAGCTAAGACTAAAAAAATACAACCATTTCTTTGGTTGAGCATTAAAATGCTACTTCAGATTTTACAGCTCCTGACCAATAAAAGGGCAGAATTCTCAAAATATGTTAGATTTTTGTAAATAAGGAAAAGGATAAGGATGCCAAATTTTGCACAGTAATTAAAGTTAAAGAATTTTTTTTGTGTCAATGGTATGGATGGATTACCATATAGATAAAAGTAGTTAGTGTTAACTTAAAACCATCATGGTGCCAGTTATTTGTACATGATTTATTGTTGAAATAATGTTATTCCCTCCCTTTTGATTGGTCCTTATTTCAAATCATTAAGACAGTTAACCAATCAGTTTGTCATATAGCCCAATTCATTCTGCATTCATTGACCAAAAGATTAAAGGTGCTCAACATTCGTAGTACTTCATCTTTTCCTCAGAGGCAATCATTAACTCAATAATTTATCAATGCCGATCTGTAGAATTAAGGAAACAATGAAATGCATATAAATGATCGAACATTCTGACCGTGTGAACACTACACTCTCCTGCTTGAAAACGCCGGCATTCTTATAAACTTGCTTAATTGGCGTATTAACTATAGATGCAGTGTGAACTGGGCTATATTTGTCTTGTTTGATGCAACTTGTTTGGTGAAATTAAACTGCTGACCAGCAACGCATCATGTTTAACACCATGTGAATACTGTGTATGTTTTACACCATATTATGTCCTAGTAAATTATATATATATATAAATATATTTATATACTACATTAATTATCATGGGGCAGAGTGTCTGAAAAAAAACCAACAATATTATTATTATTATATTATAAACAAGTTTTTTTTTGTTTCTTGATTGTTTAACTTTGTGTAGATTATTTGGGATGGACCCTATTCTGTTACTCCTCACTTGTCATTGTTTTCACCATTTGTTATTAAATTTGGTAAAAACGACAAAAAAATTATAAATAGTACATTTTATAATAAAAAAATGCTCAAAATTATATATCGATATTTTGTGTTATATTTGATGAATTGGACAAGGGAGTTTGTTAAATCAGTTGTCTGAAGTGTACACGTTCAGATCGTAAGGGCTGTCATTGAATGAAGTACACGTAGTGTGGTTTTTATTCCAAGCTTGGATGTGATGAAGTGTTGGTTCGCTTGCCCAACCTTGTAGGTTTTCTCCAGGTCCTTCAACTGCTAATTATAAAGACCCCAAAGACCTTCAGATGCAAAATATATTCCATCTTACGTTAAACTCCATTTTATTTGATGCAAAATACATCAGCTTGTCAGCACAATACTAGATGCACAAAGAAGAAAAGTATGTCTGGCTGATTGAATGGTATAAAAACACATATTATATCTCTTTTGACTCCACAGAGAATTCTCCGGCACTCACCAAGCTCTAACCTTACCAGATAGATGAGTACCAGTCATTTGTTTGGTGTGCACTATATTACCCTTCTTCGAGCACCCTAAGGAAATACACCACCGTCTATTCCATTTCCGATCAAACCATCTCAAAGTTGTAAATAAACGATACGAAGGAGTTTCGCAGGGTTCTGTTTTTGGGTCACTCTGGTTCATGCTTTCAATAAATGATATGGTGGGCGACCTTTCAGAAGATATACTGCTATATATCCAATTTATATTGACGTACCCGTTTCACCTGGATATCCCTTGACCCCTTGAAATAATGCTCTATTTTTGCCTCTTCCCACAATACGTGTATATATACAATTATGTAATTCTACAGCACAAACAATAAAATTAAAAATAGGCGGTGACAATGCTCAGTGTTTTGCGCTTGGGCAAGTTTAAAGGACCTAAGTCCGTAACTCAAAATCCCCCAAAATCTTCGACATCGGAAACACGAATTAATGGTCAATTTAAATCAACATTGATGATGTAAACTTACCAGGAAAAGATGAGCTTCTGATATCCGATATTTAAGATAAAATAATTTTTTTGGGTCACTCTGGTTCATGCTTTCAATAAATGATATGGTGGGCGACCTTTCAGAAGATATACTGCTATATATCCAATTTATATTGACGTACCCGTTTCACCTGGATATCCCTTGACCCCTTGAAATAATGCTCTATTTTTGCCTCTTCCCACAATACGTGTATATATACAATTATGTAATTCTACAGCACAAACAATAAAATTAAAAATAGGCGGTGACAATGCTCAGTGTTTTGCGCTTGGGCAAGTTTAAAGGACCTAAGTCCGTAACTCAAAATCCCCCAAAATCTTCGACATCGGAAACACGAATTAATGGTCAATTTAAATCAACATTGATGATGTAAACTTACCAGGAAAAGATGAGCTTCTGATATCCGATATTTAAGATAAAATAATTTTTCTAACATTGGTACACGAATCGTGTACCATATTGCGCTCCGGTCCTAGTTTTATTGAGAGACTCGAGGGACGAGGCTAGACACATTGCACTGTATCACACTGCATATGTGGACTGGAATAACCAGGCGCTAAAAAAAATGCACTGGGTTGAGACCGAATGGCTTGTTTCGCCGAACATAACTGATTTGAAATTGGAGTAAAACGGAAAGCATTTAATGTAAATCAGTTTATATACATTTATATTACAGTATTATATGAGTTTCGACCCACTTTTGTTAATTTCTGGATCCCAAATGTTAGCGATTTAGCTCCTTTAAGATTAAATGGCATCCTTTGTCGCTGCCACAGTTACATTACACGCGCTCACGTTGACGTAGACCAACGCAAATATGTGCTCAGTTTTCCTTTTATACACTCGATATATGGGGGGAAATTAGCAGGAGTATTTGTGTGACCTTACTGCAAATACTTCTTAACGTGATGCGGACGGACTTCTGTTTTTATCCCACCCAAACAACTAAGCACGATTTTCCTGCCCGTCCCATAGACGCCACCGAAAATGAAGGACGTGTTTTTAAAATACCTAATAGTATGCTCTGCCAACACTGGAATTCGAACCCAGGACATTTTATTCAATATATCTAATGCATGAAACGTTCGATGACCACGGCGCCATTTTCAAACCATACAGAAATGACTGTTAGCGGAAATTAAAACATTTCCAGTTTCTTTATAACTAAATAAAGGTAGACATTACATGGAAACATTGTCATAATTATATTTATTTCCTTTCTTTAAAATACGTGCTAGAACACAATGCTGGAATAAAACATTACGTGAGAAATATAATAGATAGTTTAATATCAATCTGTATAACGCGTTCACTTATTTAAACAAGGTTCAAGTTTATTAGACTGTGAAGATTTCATGAACAGCTTGACCGTGTGTCACAGATATAATTGGCTGTTTTGATTATTTCCGACAATCGTGCTAAATCTCAAGACGAAGAAAACGTTTGGTTTGTCGATCATGTTATCATGGTATATTTATAAATACTAGGCACCTGTGTCCGAGAATGAATCAGAGAAATTTTCTAGATGTAAACCTAACCGGAACTTTCACATTTTAAACAAACATTCAGAAAACCCCCAACAAATTATAGAATAAATTGGAATGGAATACCATAGCTGCATATGGCATTGAATAGAATAGAACAGAAAGAGAGAGAGAAATGGGATTTAACGTCCACTCAACACAACTAGGTCATTTCGGGACTAACATATAGTTTTAATTTTTTTTTTAGAATTCGCTTGCGCGTAGGGGTTTTTTGCAGTAGGAAGAAACCGGAGTGCCCGGAGGAAACCTACGAGGTTGAGAAGGCGCCCCTATCTCCATGTCACATACGCTCACACTAGGGCTCGAAACCACAGCCATAAGCCAGAGGTGACAGGCCAGCTAGAGGTCGAAGCGCGGCACTCTAGACCACTAGGCCATCCCAACCCCCCGAATAGAATAGAATAGAATATAGTCTATTAAAGACAGCATACAATATACAAAGTTGAAAAATAAAAGTGCAAAATCATACACGGGCACACATTAATGTTACAAAACATTGTTCGAAGTGAAAACAGTTTATCATTTGAAATTGAACATTTGTCTTTACAATAGGATGGGTTCTAATTGTTCCAACTGCTGTCTGTGATTGACAACTTCCTCTATCCCTGTTCACCCTTTATACCTGTTATAGATAACAAAATTACAAATGACATTAAGGCTGGACGATATAATAAGCTAAACGAATTAAAATTCATAGACCAACCCAACAAGCCCGATTCTAATTTTAAATGAGGTGCAATGAGGAATACTCAAGCCAGATTGTATTTTCTATAATTTCTACCGAAATATCAGTACATGGGATTGTTACATTTTGCTGTAAGTTAAATGGGCTTAATCTGTAACTCAGTATTATCCATAATACTCGAAATTAAATACAAACACAATCTGATTAAAACGCAGATCCAATTTCGTTTCGTTTGTTATAGTTCAAAATTTCGTTTTACTTGTTTTCATTACACTAGGATCTGGAAAAGTTGTTATCATTGACGTGTTCTGGGTGATGTAAGGTTTTTTTGGGGGCATTTTAATGCACGAAACTGGGGGTAAACCACTAGAAACGTCAACGCTGATTGATAAATCGATGCCTGACGTCATAGGGTCAAATGCCGCTCGTTTGACCCTTGATGTGAACTTCCACTATATATGACTTCATGTAGTGTAGGAAATCGAAAGTAAAAAAAAAACGAAACGAAGAATAAAAGATCTCTATTTGAATCAGATTGAAACAACCATAATTATAATTCAATATTGTTCTATTTCAATCACCATGATCCTAATATCCAATGTTTTAGAGTATGAACTTTTTAAAAATCAGTCTACCGCGAAGAAAAACATATCACACAAGACAATACGGAGGTAATTAAAATAGTTGATTCACAACCGCCAAAATAATGATTTATTTAAATAATGTAGAATAGATTAAGCCGTTCAATTTGGATATTTAACGTATTTCACCGACCATAATTGATTTGGAAAAAATACAATACAAAAAACTGAATGTCACTTTTAAGTTCCAAAGAACTAACATAATTTTTAAAAATTTTATTTCAACAATTCGCTTTTGCGTCGGGGTCTTTAGCAGTGGAAGGAAACAAGACTCAATGACAAACCATATGATACAACGCACACGCGCTAACCATTCGGCCATCAAACCACCCCAAATAATAGAACTCCACACCCTTTAAAATGTAGACGGATGTGTATTTTTCACAGGACGCCCGATAGCTCTAACCATCTTTCCAAATATCCCGTAATCGCACTTGTTTTGAAAATAATCAGATAATATGAGTACGTCATATTCTAGAAAAAAAAGTCTCACGTATCTTACTCTTATCTAATTGTGTTGATTGATAGACTAACAATACCATTCATAAAAAATTGTTATCACAAACTGTTTGTATCCTGGAATAAGAACCGTTTGTGAAACTAACTAACAGTTTATCAACCAAATAATCTTGGACCAATAATCACGAAAATCCTACGCTCCTACGCATGTTGATAGTGTTATACTATAAACCGCTTGTATCAATGAGAACGTAGATGTGTCATCATCGAAATCAACTTTTATTTGTACAAAAACTCAGTGTTAAGTTGATGAAGATAGAACATGGTTATTCGTTCTCGCCAAACCCTAAAATTTATCAACAATACCCTAATGATTGACAAGTTAATTATGAGTTCGTACAAACTTGACAAAGACAATATGGAATTTTAAAAAAGACAAATGGGGTTTAACGTCCACTTGATCATGACACAAACTATGTCTTTTGGGACTAACATTTGAAATTTTATTTCAATAATTCGTGTGCGCGTAGGGTCTATAACAGTAGGGGAAAATCCACGAGGTTGGAAATAAAATAAAATGGGGTTTAACGTCCTACTGTTCTGCTCCTATCCTGGGCTAAAGAAGACGGGCATACACCATACAGGTTTATCCGGTTGTACATGACAAGGAGTAGGTTCGCCTGTCCAACTTCGTGGGTTTGCTCCGGGTCCCCCGGTTTCCTCTAGCTGCTAAAGACCCCTACGCGCAAGTTAATTATTGAAATACAATTGAAAAAAAATAAATTTGTTAGTCCCGAAATGACCTTGTTTGTGTCGAGTGGACGTTAAACCCCATTTCTCTCTCTCTCTGATTTTGATTTCCAGGGAAATGAAATGGGATTTAACTTGTTTTACTCCGACTGGGCTGATGAAGAAGGAAAATCAAAGAAACTTTCTCGTACATGTACTTAACCACCAATCATTGTAACCGGTGAGGGGTGGGGCAGTATAATACGATGCATCTTCGCATCCGAGGAAAAATATAATGGCATAAATCTGAGGAGTACAATGATGCGGAAAGATGATTCAAGCTAGTTTCGAATTCGTTTGCTCATTATTCACAAATTCCTCATCGCGATGGGGACCTAGGGAAACCTGTTAGTCCATGGACCCAGAGCTACCCAGCACGTCCCCGATTGCGCCATTTAACCCTTATTGATGACAAACTACAATATTGCGCATTAAACTATTTAAAATAATGATAAAAGTAATATGACAACTAGTAATTTTCAGAAGATCTGGTCTTACATGTATATTTATACGACATATCCTAAAAATGTTTTTAATAAAACTTTTAAGTAAAGGCTTACTAGTGATTCAAAGGTTTGATTATGATCACAAAAAAAAAACGTTTTACGACATCCGAAATATTATACCTGATCATATCGCTTTATATAGGCACAGCTCCAGGTAGGGTCAAGGGGGGTTGAGAGGTGGAATAATCGTAACGAGTGAACTTTAAAACCGCGTGGGTTCGCCTGTAAAACCGCGTGGGTTTTGTACCATGTTAGTTCCGAAATGACCTAGTTTCCCCTCTCTCTCTTTGTCGGATCCAATGTCGGTGATCTGTAAAAAAATATAAATCTGCCATTGAGACAAATAACTGAATCTTTTCTGATGAGTTTTTAAGGATGTAAGGAGAGCCGAAAAAACAAAGCAGACATACTGTTATTAAAGGGACATTTTGGGAGATTCGATTCGATCTCGCTTTTATAGTTGAAAAAAAAATAGATAACGTAAATAGAATTTGCTGCAAATATTAGTCAAATTGCTCCACTCTGAACCAAGATATTAACCTTTGAATTTTAGACAAGCCTCGATCGTCATTACTAAAATCGGTACGATAAAAATAAAGTCTCAATTATCCATTTTTACGTTTAATTATTTAAAAAAAAATGTATTCCAATCCGCTAAATGGTGGCACCGAGTGCGGCTTATGGCCTGGATAAGGTGATTAATGTCTTATTAATAATTAATATAAAATTTCAGGTAAAAAAAAGACCTGTAATAGGCAGATTTAGCTCTTGCCTAATGTATGTTTAAGTTATAAAAAATCCAACCACGCCCAGTCTTGGCATGGGGTGAAAAATATAACTGCATTGATGGCCAACTTCCAATTTATCAAATTCAAAGATTTAAAAAAAACCTATATGTCTTAAATTGATTAGGTAACGCCCCAAAATAACATTTATTTAAATTCAGTGACGTTAGAGAGATAAACAGTGTACATTAATAAAGAATAAAGACTGATAGAATTTCCTAAATAATACTAATCATAGGCATATTAAACATACATTATGCAAGAGCTAAATCTGCCAATTGCACGTCTTTCTTTGGGCCTGAAATTTTATCTAAATCATAAATTAGACTTTAATTAAAATGACAAAACATAATTCATCGCTAGTCTGCGATATTTACTGGATTGAAACCCCGCCTGTTGTTGCTGATTAAATCCAAAAATGGATAATCGAGACTATGTTTTTTATCGTACCGACTTTAGTAATGATGATCGAGGCTAGGCCCATAATTCAATCGCTAAATACTCGGTTCAGGGTGAATCAATTTGAATGATAATTTTCAACAAATTCCCTTCACATTATCTTTATCGAGAACTGCAATCTGTTTTTATCTAATCTACCATAATGTATCTTTAAATAATTAGTACGAAACTTTAATTTGGTTTTCACACTCGATATCCATAGATTTATAGCATTTTAAATTCGCCCCACCCTCCCCCAAGAATAGCAATCAAAGCTCCGCCCATGGATTTCAACACACGTTTAAATAGTCGTCTTATCAGATAATTATTCAAGCTCGATTACATTCATATCTTTAAAAAATATGCTGGTTGTATTTATCTTTTTTAAAATCAAAATTCATTTAACACCCCAGCGGTTACACACCAGGCTAATACCGACAAGTACGAACAATGGCGCAATGATCCTGTAACGATCTCCCGGCTCTCACTGGCGCCCTTTGCGCAATACTATCTAACTAATTATGCCCGGATTAAATTCTGTGTCTATGTTTGTCAGACCCCGAGTTCATGTATATTCACATAATACTATTCAATAGCCGCCATAAATGAGACAAGGTTAAGATTTAGGGGTCTCAATTGTTCAATTACTGTTGATTTTAAGACCCCGATGGTGTATCCAATTTCACTGTTTCATCGTGTACATGTACTTTACGTAACGCTGCCCTTATTCAATAACAGGGCTCTTTTTTAAAAAGGATTTTTAAAGGGAAGGGAGAGAACGAGTGCGCTGTATATCAATGGATCGCTTTTCTGAAAGGATTTTTAAATGGAAGGGAGAGGACAAGTGCTCTCTTTATCAATGGGTCGCTTTTTTTAAAGGATTTTTAAAGGGTAAGGGAGAGAGGGTGATTGTATATCACAGTCTCTCTTCCCTTAAAGGGATGGAGAGGTATGGCATAGGGTCTCTTTTAAATTACAAATGTAAAGGTTTCATTCCAACACGGTGTAGGGTTGATTGTCTAAACTTTTGTCCCGGGTGTTCTGGTTTCCTATATTTTATATTTGATCTTCTGCCCAACCAACCAACCAACCAACCAACCGACCCTGAGAATTAATCACTGTTTTTTCGTGATTATCAAATTCATCATGATGTGACAGAATACATAGATATAGTTTACTTCCTTTCTGTAGTTTCACAAGGACTAGCCTTTCCTGTTTTTATTTTACATGACAATTACACCATTTTACTTCGTCTCATGCCTTCTTATTTTCTTATCAGCCGTGAACATGTCTTTACGTCATCACAGGTCAAGGTCATTTATACAAATATACGTCTGTTATGATTGACGGAAATTGACTCCAAGAACAACAAACAATTCTGTTTAATACGTATATATTTATACAATAAACATATGGTTCCTTCAAATTAAAATACCATGTAGGCTCGACATACAATTCAAACAAGCGCTTATCAATCTAAAATCTAAAATTTAAAACCCAAATTAGTCTCAGAATTACAGTTTTAGATCGTCACAGTAACTAATCTGATATCTATGCTATATATACTTAGCCTTTGCGAGATTGCAAATGAACAGCGTCAAATACGACAAGGAACTGATTCATCTGGCCAAGTGAAGACACAATCTCAGAATACTGAAGCGACTAGCCTATCAATCTAAAATCTAAAGTTAAAAACCCAAATTAGTCCCAGAGTTTCTCTTTTAAGGTCGTAACAGTAAAATATATATCCTTTAAGAAATTTAAATATGAACAGCGTCAATTTCGACGAAGAACTTATTCGTCTGATCAAATAATGTCTTGATCTGAAAATACTGAGCAAATCTGAGAGTACTGACTTATTAGCGGTTATCAGTCTGAAATCCTAAATTCAGAACATAAATTAGAGTAATTAGACCAACAATATACATGTAGTTCCCTTAACGAAATTGGCACCTTACAAATGCACCTTTTTAAAGGATTGGAGGTTGACGATTAAGATTTGTTTAAAGCTTTGCCCCAAGTGAATGATCGGGGTGCAAAGGTAGATAACTAGGTATTTTAACGTGGAAAATATTTTATTTAATTTCTGTATGGAACTTTAATTTAGCGAACATTAACGAATAACGACCGAGATGAATGCTCGGCCAATATAGCGACATTATGCAACATCACACCTAAATGGGGGTTTGGGTGGTCGACTAGTGTAACGCGTGCATCATGACGGTCTGTCATGGAGTTAAGTACCGTGGTTTCTATCCCAAGCTTCAACGCAACAAGGAGTAGGGTCGCTTGCCCAACCTCGTGAGTTTTCTTCCGTCTCTCCGTCTCGAAATGACCAAGTTTATATCGACTGGATATTAAATGCCACCGTCTCTCTCTTTCTCTCTCTCCCTCTCTACCCCCCTCCCATCTCTCGCACACCCGAATTCACCATTGGCATGTACATGCAAATCCGTGTGCAGACGAACTTATGAATCCGGTGAGAAATTTAACTTATCTTTGATGATATTAGTCGACAGTTCAAAGTCACGAAATAAAACACATGTTCTTAGAATGTTAAAAATCACATATCATTTGAAACATCATGTTCGTTATTATTACACAATTCAAAAATCAAACAAAATACCTGATCTTAGACGAACTGTACATAAATTAAACAACAAGAAAATGCGAACAAAAAACTCCCATGGATAATGAACGATCCCTGACATATGGCCCCCCGACAAAAATAGGAACATGCGTTTTAATTTATAATACAACGTCACCGTCTCCGATGTCAAAGAAATGTAGACAATGCACGGATCATATTCTCCCAAAAGAATAAAATACGTTTCATTTATGGCAGCACGATTCTAAACAATATGGCCGTCTAGGGAATTGAAGTGTGCTCGTTATATTTGAAAAGCAAAGATTAAGATATGTTGAAGTATATGCTTTTAATGACTATCTGTATTTTTTTTTAATGATTTACTAATAATTGATAAGATATGATATATCACAGTTTATTTATTTATATCTATTTATGGATTTAGTCTTTGATGTTTTTCACATAAATTTAGATAATTTGCTGATCGTTATAGATATTGGGTTCACATGTCCCACTAATCACAACTGGCATCCTCGCACAACCAGGATGTATCTTCTCTGAGCGGCATTTAGCAATTGAAACACCAAAAAACATAATATAGAGCACAATTGCTATTTTAATTAGAACGATGTTCGATGAGGGTTCTCTGGACGTTATCAAGATGATGTACAAACATCAGAGAATGAGACTATATACCATAGAAATATAACTGTATAATTGCAAAATGAAATCGCTCGCGGTTAAAATCTTGAATGTTATAATACTTAAGACCTCGAGCAGTAATATTTGAGGAAAATTGGCTTTAGTTAATCAAAAGTATGAAAATTCGGGTGACAAAGATTGCCCCCCACCCCCACCCCAATGTCACTCGCGGAAACTTAAAGGACCCAAGTCCGTAACTCAAAATCCTCCAAAATCTTCGACGTCGAAAACACGAATTGTTGGTCAATTTAAATCAACATTGATTATGTAAACTTACCGGGAAAAGATGAGCTTCAGATAAGAGGTATTTAAGATAAAATAATTTTTTTAACATTGGTACACGAATCGTGTACCATAGTGCGTTTTAGCATCGATTGTAATAAGGCACTGAGAGAACGAGGGTAAATATCCTACAAGTCAATGCGGTTGTTCATATCCTGGACGCGGATTCTACAAAGTTTTGTAGAAAAATGGCCGACGAACAAACGAATAAACTACAAAGAAGATCAATGAGCACTCCGGCGAAAAAGAAGAAAAAAAAGAATATGACACATACGGGTCTACAAGTGAAATAACAGTGTGGAACTTCTAGTATTACGATGATTGCCAAACCATGGTCCGTAGCCAAACAGGACACCATTATCCTAACTGAGCAGCATGCGCAAAAATACGGTCCAAAAATACACCCTTAGTAGACTGGAATAACCAGACGCTATAATCGCCCATTAATTGGAATACCTCGCATAATTTTCCGAACATAACTTTTTTGAAATTAGAGTAAAAACGGAAACAATTGAATGCAAATCAGGTATACACATTCATATTAGATTATCTTATGCGTTGCTATCCATTATTTCCATTACTAGGTCCAAAATGTTAGCGACTTAGCTCCTTTAATTGGAAAGGATTCAAGAGGTTTTTTTGTGGCGCGAATGTTTCGAACATATATTCAAAATTCCAGCGACACCATAGCTATGTCCTGCGACTCACGCGACGAAATTGAGAACAACTGCGACCGTTTTGAGACCTTCTGGAAGTTGTCGCCAACAGCCGCAGCCGCATGATATACTAAGGTGGGTAGCCTAGTCTGCTAAATAAATAATTACGGCAGTCTGAATATACTTCTAACTACCTTACATACGATAGGGCACATATCAAAAAATATATCTGTTTTCATTAATTGGATGGGCAACATAGTTTTCAAAGAAATAATTTTAAAGATAAATGTGAACATGGAAAATAAACATTCTGCTTGTGATAATAACGTGTGGTCTCCTATTAAATATATATAACAAGGTTTTAAATACTCATGAATAACAATGGCGTACTAATCGAAACTCGATATCACAATTTAACTATAAAAGTACATATAATTAGGTTTCAAATCACCTTCAAATAAATTTCATTGACTTATATGGCTATAATATTACGTCACCTTTCACATGTCGTCAGAAAGTGCCGGTGCATTACAGAAGCCAAATGGTGTCTCGTGTTCCCCCTATGTAATTTACTACCAAATGCCTTAATGACGTGCATTGTTCAAGTTATCAAATTATAACGAAAATCGTCTGCGACCTCCCGCCAAACAAGTCTAACATTTCATGATAGTAAATAGTAAAATAGCGCTAGATTACAAGTTAAATCCCCTTCGTTAGTATATCTTTTCTGTTCGGTAAACTGAGTATATTTACTTTACGTGTCTATAGAGAAAAATACGGTGGGCATTTTTAGTAACTAATATAGTCTACATTTATCACACGTGTACCTTTAAATTCGATGTTTGTTTTAATTCTCGGGAGGCAGAAGTGTCCCGGAGATACGAAAGGGCCCCACTGCAATGTGCAGCCAGAAAGAAAAAAAAAACCCATAGTGTTGGCTATGTTTATTCTGGTTGGGGAGAGACACAACAAATGGATCGTGCAGATTAATTAGTGTGAGTTTTAAAGATTAAAGATTTCAGAATACTCTTAGTTGTTATAATGTTTAGAACACAACAGGAAAATAGGTGGGTGTAAACCTAACAGTAGTACAATTTGCAAGGAAATGATATTTGGTTCAAAGCGGAAATTTCCCATTTTTAAGTTATATTTTTTAAAATTTATTAAATAGAAGGTAACCATATACAGTCCTACCTTGTTAAAGATTCACTATTGCCAGCTGAGAAATTGGCAAAAATATCATTTTCAACTTCAAATTCCAACGTTGGGAGATGGCCGTCAATGCTTTCAATAGGAAAACAAGAGGGTAATTTGGTTGTTATTTCCTGTGTCAGTGAATAATTCCATGATCGTATAATAGTGACTTGATAACCTATTGAGCAAAAGACATAGAAATAAAAATATTTTGACTTTTTTTTAGAAAAATTGAAATTCTCGCTTTAACGTCTCACTTTTTGTCAATAGCCGGGTAAAAGAAGGTGGGCAGTGTGTTGTGTATGGGTAAATGTGTTGAGACAACGGCACTGTCATCGACTCTTCATAGAATTGTCGAGGGATCTTTTACGAGTACGCCAATGAACACACAGGTTGACTTTAATCCTGCACCACTGACAAGGCGAACCCTGGCTGGTAAATCTCAATGGATCGAATTCGTGACCTCTTGGCCAGTAAGTCGGCGCGTTTCTCACTGGGCGATTCTTTGCTAATCTGATAGTACTTCTCAATTATTCCGCAGGTTTACATTTCTTTTTAAAAATTATCATTTAAAAAACCATGATATTTATTCTCATCAGATATGACATAAGATATTGCTGACATAACAAGAACTGTGTATTTTGCCAAGACGGAAAAAACGTAATATACATGTGCAGATAATATTCTCCAGAAAAAAAGTACACAACCTCAAAGCATCTCTTTTTTTAAAAATAATAAAAAGAAAAGACAAAAAAATCAAAACAGCGAAAATCATCTGAAACTTTCTTCGATGTTGGTGTAATTAACAAGGTTGGGTTGTGACGTTTATCTGGAATATTTATATTTTTAAGATACTAATTATCATTGTTTATTTTCTTTATTCTTCAAGAAATATATGAAGATATATGTTACTGTTAGTATGAGTAGAGAGGAGAAATATATGACATCGTGATATAGTTAGATATCTGAAAATGGATAGAAGTTAACCACAGGGGTCACCATCCTCGGTTACCCAGTGCGTTAATTCCGTTCTACTCCACTATACCCTGGGTTAATCTATAGGGCTTCCACGATTTCAAACTGCTAGAATGTAGCTATACTGTACGAGCCAATCAGAAAACAGTTTACAAACCAATCGTTTCGCCTTCGTTTTTATAAGGGTAGATAACCATATCCATGTCCATTTACTGATTAATTTATGTAAGTAATGTATATATTAATAATTTATTTATATTCAATTTTATTATCAAAATCTGTAGTATGTATTGATGATTTCAAATATGTATAACATCTATATATTTCACTTTTGTCATCATTATTACTATTCGTTCTTTGTTTGAAATAATAATAATAATATGTTGTTTTGTTATGTTTATTATTAATTAACGTAACTCGGTTATTACTTCACTACGATATCACGTGTACATAAAATTCGCGGAACGAACACACAATTCTCAATAAAACTAATGACTCTACATGAATAAATGAACGTTTGGTTTTCAAATAATAAAACATATAATTACGCTTTTAGAATAGGTCAACTTCTACCAATGTTAGCAGAGAGTAACTTCCCTATGGGCAATTTCCTTTTCAAATAACAGTTTATGGGATTGGTCGATAAAAATAGCACAAGCATCAATAGTGGATAACTTGAAAACGGACCCCCCCCTCCATAGATTAACCCAGGGTATAGTGGAGTAGAACGGAATGAGTACACTGGGTAACCGAGGATGAGCGGTCACATGTCATCATAAACATCTTTTACTTTCTGCTGTTCATTGAAAAAGAAATAGGATTCAGACGAATCTTTAAATTAGAGAAAAACAACCTATTTTTACATATAATTACAAGTGTCATTGTCATCGCGCCATTATTATCGGTGACATCGGGGGTCACGGTGGCTAATTGGGTAGGACGCTGGCTCACTAGTCTGGAGGTAGGGTATCCAATCCTTGCATTGGCCGCGAAAGGTCATCCAGATTTTCCGGCGTGGTTCCCCTTTGTCAGTGATACAAAAACAGAGATACTGTGTACACATTGGCGTGCACGTAAAAGATCTTTTGACAGTTGGAATTCGTGTGTCCGTTTTATTGCCATTTTTGCCGTGCCATGAAATCAGTTCATTTTTGGGCAAGTTTCAGAATCCCTATTACCCCAACTGTGTCTATTTTACCTGTGCAATTCTTACCCATGCCCTTTTAACCATGCTAGTCCCGACATGACCTAGTTTGTGACGAGTGGACGTTAAATCTCATTCTCTCTCTCTTTCTAACCATCGAATATATTGGATGCACTTATTTCAATATTAACTAGCTCGTCATACAGGGTTTAGCCCACTACATCAACATCCGCTTTATTGTCAGATTTTAGGTGCTCATGTCTTATATTTGTCCTTGACCGACCACTTCAACTTATCAATCCAATAATCACAAATTATACCCCATAACCAAATGTAATGGTTTCATTCTCTCTTAATTTCTACTACAGACACTTCAATATATCACACCTTAAATTATACTCTTAACACCGTTTGTATCTGCATGTGGGACGAATGTTCTTTTATCGGTTTCAAATTTAAATGATAGTGGATAAAAAGGTAATAATATAATTGCAATCTACAAGAAAGCTATAACACCAGTGTGCTCAATCGCTCCTTAAGGCTTAAATTATAAGCCTACTCTAATCCCATGGACCACTTTTTTTACTTCTTTTTTCTAGTTTTTTTTACGTCTGCTTCCACGACTGCATGTTACATAGCTGTATCATTTATATGGTGCGGTATTTATCCAGAAAGAGACTTTGTGTATTTACTCTCACCAATGATTATAGATCCGTGTTAAATAGACATTTTATAAGAGACACTTTATTAAAACTCTTCTAAACTTCAATTACAGCCTTTACAGACGAAGTTCATAGTGTTCGCTGGCTCAAGTTAAAAGATACTGCTACAGGCCTTTAATTACAGTTTTATTTTCAAAGTGCTACTTTGCTCAATTTAAAAAAAAATAATCACACTTTTTTCACGGGTATAAAAGATATAGTTATACTGTTGGTGGTTGTTAAAGCGACACCACCCACTTCCGTTATTGTATTTATTTTGTCACATAAGAGAGGTTAGACCTACTCGAAATACACAGCTTGTGTGTTAAATTATAGAGTTACATAACAAGACATGAAATTGGGTCTAACGTCCTACTTGCACCAATCGGAAAAATGAAGACCAATCTGATTAAAATACAGATCTACACCTTTTTATTCCTTCGATGGCCTACACTACACGGAGATCTAACAAGTTATAGCGGGAGTTCACATCAGGGTAAAACGACCGGTTTTTGGCTCTTTGACGTCTGACATTGATTAACCAATCAGTGTTGACGTTTCCAGTGGTTAACCCACAGTTCCGTGCATCAAAAGGCCACGAACTCGCCGTAACAGACCGTTTCTTTGGCTAATCTCTCACATCAGCAAGAATTTGTAGAAAATACAAATTTTGAACTATAAAAAAGAAACAAAATAGGATCTTTGTTTTAATCATATTGAATGAAGACGGTCATCAAGTAAAAACCCTCGATCGGACGTTTCTGCTAGCAAACCCTGACGCGCGATTCAGATGATAGAGTCAAAGGTGTTACGTTACGAGGGGTGCCAAACCCTCGTAGGTTTTCTCAGGGTCCTTCCACTGCTAACAAACCCTACTCTAAAGCGAATTATTGAAATTAAATCGGATCATATGTGACAACCATGCTCTCTCTCTTTCTCTCTCTATCTCTCTCTGACTATACCCCCTCTCTCTTTCTCTCCCTCTCTCTCTCCCTCTCTCTCTCTCTCTCACTTTTCAGGGTTTTTTTACATGTATTTCTAACATAATAGGTTTTTATTGTCTAGACCTGCCGCCAGACAGACAACAAACAGGTGACATAATGTAAGTATCCCACGTGAAAATATGTATGTTACAAATCGGTATTGTTTTATCTATTAAAATAGACCAACATGTTGTTCTGTTTATTTTATAAAAAAAACAGATGTTTCTTCACACACTACATGACAACGACTGAAAATTAAATTTACAAACATTGCAGACTCTAGTGAAACCGAAGAAAACCAACCGTTTTAGATAGGTGACTCCATACCTTATCTTGGAATAGATCTCATAGTGGTACAGTACGGGGGATGACAAGGAACAACGGTTCGGATGGGCCCGTGTTCACTTAAAATTACCATTGACAGTTGGAATTTGTGCACGGTAACGTCGCTGCCCGTGCAAAGTGATCCCCATAGGCCAGTTTGATACAAACAGTGCTGTAGTTCGATAAATACGCTTCATATGCAGAAAGTACCTCGGACATTTCTGGCCTGGTTTCCCCTTGTGGCGGACTTGTCAGTGATACAGGATGAATGACCTGATAAATAATTGAGTGTAGTCGTTCGAAAGAACAAAAGAAAACAGAGGTCCCGTGGACACCTTGGGATGAACACTTAAAAGAACCATTGACGGATTGAATTCGAACATGAGTTTGCCATATCGCCGTTGTCCAGGACAACATTTTCTTACAGTACGCTGTATAGCGTATGCCCACCTTCATAACCCCGTTTGGTGCAGAAAAGTAGGACGTTAAACCCCATTTCAAGCTGTAAACCATCGTGTCATCTAAGGGTTAATTCCATTATCTATTATCATGAGGATAATAAACATTAAAGAATTATCTGGTAAAGCCTTAACGACGGGTCTATCAACTGTTCCCGCATTCACCAATTTGTCTAACCTAATCCTACCACATATTAATTTACTAGTAGAACGGTGACTATAGACTTTAATAGTAGGTCTGTAGTAGTTTATGTGTATTTAAGTGTTATAAATGAGGGTTGGGTGTGGAGTTTACAGATTATAATGATTTATATACTGGTTCATATTTACTAGTCTCTTTTATTCTCAAATATTTATTTTGTCATAAATCTTCATCACGACAAGATTCTCCGGTTGTACGTGACAGGAGTAGGGTCGCCTGTCTAACCTCCGGTTTCATCCGCTGCTAAACAACCCTACGCGCATGCGAAATAATGAAATAAAAAAGAACCATATGTTAGTACCGAAATGACCTATTTTTTTTTTTCGAGTGGACGTTAAACTCCCTCTCTTGCACATTAGTGGCGACTCACCCAAAGAGTATGGTTACTACTACTACTACTATTAGCCTACTACTACTACGACTACGACTGCTACTACTATTACCGTCCCTTCCATAATAGCGATAAGATGGGACCCGGACACCCGCGGTGCCGCCCGACCCCAAATGTTGTAATGAGCACGATATATACGCTATAAAATACATCAATGACATAAACATTCTTTTGAATTTTTTTAAAATTACATATTTCTAGAATATTTATAGCTTAAAGCTTATATTCAACCGACGCACCAGTTATCATTTTGTATACCGTGAACACACCATGGGGTTTATTGAAATATATTTTATGACTTTTTTGTTATATTTAATATATATATGTACTTTTAATTATAATAAATATTTCATACCGGTATGTCATGGGGAAACGACTCTTTTTGAGATATTTATAACGGGAAAATGAAATGAAATGGGGTTTAATGTCTTGCTGTCTTGCACCCGACTGGGATAATGAAATTAAAGGATATTTATCTTCCTGAATGGAATTTATTCTTCATTACCAATGAAGTTCTGTACACAGCATGGGGTGGGGTGTTGGTAATGAAAATAGTTTTGATAAAGCCTTAACATAATTCACAATGTTCACAAGGATACACCAAATATTTCATTCCATATATCTGCATGGTTTGGTTTATTTGTGTAGAAAAGTTAAAGTTAGGCCAACACTCGATTTCGAGTGGTACATCATGATTTAGCGCGTACGCATAGATCATAAGGTCTGTCATTGGGTAAACTGGTGGGGTTTCGATTTCAAGGCGGTACGTGGCAAGGAGTAGGGTCTCCTGTCTAACCTCGCGGGTTTTCTCCAGGCCTCCGGTTTCCTCAAAAAGACCCATACGCGGAAGCGAATTATTGAATGAATGCATGAGAGGGGGAAAGAAATAGGGTTTTACGTCCACTCAACACAACTAGGTCATTTCGGGACTAACATATATTTTTTTTTTAAATTTTAATTTAATAATTGGCTTGCGCATAGGGGTCTTTAGCAGTGGGAGGAAACCGGAGTGCCCGGAGGAAACCCACGAGGTTGAGAAGGCGCTCCTCTCTCCATGCAACATACGCTCACACCGCAGGGCTCGAAGCCACAGCCGCAAGCCAGAAGTGGCCGGCTAGCTAGAGGTCGATGCGCGGCACTCTAGACCACTAGGCCATCACAACCCCCGAATGAAGGAATGCAATGGGGTTTAACGCCCTACGCTTCTGCAACTAACGTGACCAACCGGATTATTGAAAATTGAAAAATTATTTAGTAGACTCTAAACCCCACCTATCTCTCAGGTGAAACAAAACCTTAATTTAAGGTAGAAATTATATAACATTTTCCCAGATAACATGCTCGCAAATTCCACTGGAGATTTTTGTCACTGGAAAGAGAGAGATTTAACTCGACATAAACTAGGTCATTTCTGGACTAACGTAGGGTTCATTTTTTATTTCAATAATTCGCTTAGGCCCCACTTCACTGACAAGGGGGCACCACACTGGAAAATCATGACAGATCAAAGAAGGGACCCCCAGGTTGGCGCACCAACTTTTTACTCACTAAGACACCGCGGCTTCCCAATGTAAAATCAAGTGACAAAAACATGAAATGAAAGTCCATGTAAAATCTGGCAACCTAACAGATCAATGCTGCATTTCACTGCGCCTTAAACAAATCAACCCGTGACCCAGTGATAAACTAATATAGCAGCGAGACACCAGGGTCACAACCTCGTATGTATACATTTATTTTACTTCGAACAATTCCATCTATTCTGGATTGCGCTGTGCCTAGAATTAAGTTTAACTAATACAATAAATTAACACATCTATGACATGTAGATATTTTTTAAAAACATTAATCTCAATGAATCGACTTCAAACAAAGATTTCCCGTTTTCAGTCACGCCATACACACAAGCATGATCCGTTCTTAAATTCCCCCAGATCAACCAAAATAAGTAAATGTGTGCATTTGATACAGTAAATTAGCGCATCCATAATATGTTTTTAAAAAGTTTAATTTTAACAAATAGACTTTAAACAATTATTTCTCCTTTATTTGGTGTATATATAATTGATGTCAATACCCATGTATATGAAATAAAATGGGGTTTAACGTCCTATTGTTCTACACCGACTGGCACCGACTGGGATAATGGTTTTGAGGACTTAGCTTCTGGTGGGTGTTTTTTCCCGTTGCCTGGCAAAACATTTTTTTATCTTACTATTACTGTGTTGACAGATGGACGTAGAATTTTTCCTCATTTAGACCACCAAGTGACCGTGCTTCTTAGACATTGGCGGACACAGGATATTTGGTCAGGGGAAGCGAGGGGGTTGGGTGGACCCACAATATAACATTCAGTTTCTACATTACCCAAACCAACAACCAGCTCATATTTACACGTTTCATGGACACAGAATGTAACATCAATATTTTATACTGTTATTCACGGTGGATGGGGTACAATCTCCCAAACAGAGTTGTCTTCCCCTGCAGTTCGCTGGATAGCGAGACTTTTGTAAAGAACGGGTGGGGTGAGGACCCGCCACAACCATAGGAACTAGTGACGAGGGTGTCATTATAATTGAGTAGACTTACGTCCAGAGAAGATTACGGCTGTATATTTGTTTTATTGTCATGGTACAAATTGTAAGCATGGCGTGATTCACCACTCGAACACCTCCCTTTTACTTTAGACAAACTTGGCCGAGACTTGTTGACATTTTGACAACATGGATGCCATAACGTGACACGGTGAAGAAAATTTTGCCTTTGATGTCTGAGTGGCCATTATATGTCTTTTGCTTTGAGTGAATTTTCTATTAATATCCAAGAAATCTCTTAGTATCCTGACTTGATTTTTCTACAATGCATTTGTTTTGAAGGGTGGTGTTATCTTAAGCGAAATGAAATGGGGTTTACCGTCCTACTTTTCTGCAATGAAGACGGGTACACACCAGGCCCGTAGCCAGGAAGTAGTTTTTTGGGGGGCAAAGATGTTTTCGGGAGGGCCAACTAGCATGGGCATCTGCATGAATTTTGTGGTAAAGGCCAATTTTCTTGTGATATTGGGGGGGCAAGACTCAGTATTGGGAGGGCAGTTGCCCCCCGTGCCACCCCCTGGCTACGGGCCTGGTACACACCATACAGTGTGATGTGACTGTGATGGAAATTTGGCCCGGACAGCGGTGCTGTAGCCTACTCTTATCTAGAATTCAAACTGTAATGGATACTTGACGTGCACGCTATGTTTTACATGGATTCTCAGTTTTACGTTCCACCCAAACAAATAGACAATGTCCATGTCACCGCCCCAAATCCTGCATCTCTGAAAAGGAACCTGTTTGTAAGTTCAACATAAAGGTTGTGAAGGTCCAAAATAAATTCAAAATCATACACAATAAATTACTTATAATTGAAGAAAAAAAACCAAAAAACAAACTACCGTTAAGGTCCAAAAATTCTTCAAATAGGCCAATTTTAACTTAAATTATTTATAATAGTTTCAAGTTTGCTGTCTATTGCTTTCAGACTGCTTCTTTGTGTATCTCAGACATGTATGGTAATAATAATATATTAACACATAAAATTAATAAAACATCTTCAAAGTCCCCCAAACCCTCCCAAAACAACTCCTAAAACAGAAAAAAAAACAAACAAAAAACAAACAAAACCCTTATTTCCCCAACACTCCGCGACTACAAAAGACGAAGTAGAAGAAGAAGAACTAATGTTACATTAGTCACCTCTTATAAACGTAGAAGACCACTAGAACCAGTGTCGTATTTTCAGGCCTACTTTAAGTTCATCTGGCATAATTTAAGACGATCTAGTGACCCAAGCACAGAAAACAGGCATTTATTTCGCGTGTCACTCCCCTTGTATAAATAAAGTCTATTTACCCTGGTCGATAAAACTGACCACAAGTTGGACATTACTATTGACACATAGCTCAATTAAGCCCAATTTAACCTGAGCCTTTGAAGTGGTCAGTTGTAATTTGTGACTTTTGACAGCTCGGACTTGACACACTTCTGATAGCCACGTGTTCCCGGCTCCTGATGAATAGTAAATTAAGTTAATGATTGTGTGGGAAAGTAGCAACATTATAGAAACATAAGATACACACAAACGTCTTTAATAATTACATATTAACTTATATAAATACAAAATATTATTTAAATAAACACAGATACAGTCTGCAGAGTTATTCTAACATTTGACATGGGACGCATGACATATCATTTTAGGAATACTGTGGCGGGTTGATTTGGTACCCGATTTGGTTCGGTAATTATTTTTTTCAAAATGACAAAATAGTGGCACTAGCATTGACAGAGAGAAATTGGGATTAACCGTCCACTCGACACAAACTAGGTTATTTCGAGACTAACATATGGTTCAATTTCATTTCAGTTATGGGCTTGAGGGGTGTCCAGTAGAAAATCCATTAAGTTTGGCAGGCGACCCTACTCCTTGCCACGTAAGGCTTGCAATCGAAACCGTTCGGCCTTCCAACCCCCTATCCCTCGAGACAAATAGAAATAAAACTGAATCAAGATGCCAAATCGTCTGTTATAAAATCAGAACGAGATGAAATAGTGTTTGACGTCCTACTGTGCTACTGAAGACGGGCATACAGAGTGCAATGAGGGAAACTTTTACCGGGCATAGGCGCCACGGCCTACTTTTTCATCGTACCCAACACGGCACCTCGTTTTTTCTTCCTGCCCCGACGACAAGATACTGCCTTTATCAGCCCCACTGTCATGTACAGATATGAAGACGGAATGCAATTAGATAACTTATGCGTTTCCATTTGAATCCGAGGGTCACGCTGTTAAGCGGGTAAGACGCTTGCCCGCTAGCCTGCATTGGCCGAGAAAGTTCTTCCCAATTTTCCAGCGTGGTTCCCCCTTGTCAGTGATGCAGGACGGAGGGCCTGGCAAGGACAGTTGTCTGGTCCTTGGACGAAAAACCGAGGTCCCGTGTACACATTGGAGTGCACTTAAAAGTTTGAATTCGATATAAAAGTAGGGCGTAGCGCCGCTTCCTTGGCAAAATTTACCTCAAAGCACACTGTATGACGTATGCCCGTCTTCATTAGGACGTTAAACCCCATTTCATTTCATTTGAATCCGTGTTCATTGGACCGATCGAAACCGGATACCAAGTCAACCTGCGAGGACGGGTCGCGTTCGCTTGAGTTAATCTTTAAAGATAATTGAGAAGGATACTATTAAGCTGACTAAACACGACCTGGACTTAAGTGGACATCGGATAGCTGTCAAAATGACCATTAGCTTTAGGTCACGTTTTTCACATAGTCCCTCGCGCCTTCTGTCGGTTTGACCAACGGGTACTAATCTCTTAAGTTAAAATGTCCCAAATTGGTTGTCAGGGGTTAATACATTTAACCTCGTGTAAAAACTTGACACGGAACAACGCTCAGGTGTCGCAGTGTGTCGTGATTTCCGGCATATCCATTCCACAAGGTGATATACTAAGTACAGGCGTCTCCATACACGCATGAATAAATAGATTTCTTGACAGCAACAACGTTACCCCGAAATTAATAATACTTGGATACAATGGCCCGATTGGTTCTGACATGTCATTATCTACATCTTTAGCATCGTGACGTAGTGCAGCTTTCTTTTACAACACGGACTTAAGTGTGATATGAATGATAATTTGACCAGTCAGCGGCAGTACGGCCTATTTTTATTTCGAATTCCAACTGTCAAGGATTATTGTACGTGATCGTCAAAGTGTTCACCGAAAATCGGGTTTACATCCAACAAGAAAGAATAGGCGCACCCCCCCCCCCAACGCTTCCTGTCCCGCTGATCGATCCCGTGACCCACTGGTTCGTGAGCAAGCACCGTACTCACAGAACCATCATGATCCCATGAAGATTTGGACATCACTTCAGATGTATAACGTACACCCGGTACACGTATCTTGGTTGTAGAACGTTTTTTTCTGGAAAGATACCATGAATTGTACTTCAAGCTGAACATGTTGAGAATGCCGAGTATCTGTAATGATTTGATAATATGAAGATAGACATACCGTCGACTGTTTTATGTCTATATAAATAGGTATAATTTTAAGTTGTTTCTTTGTAGAAAAACCTACGGGGGATCTCAGAAAACATGTGATGGAAGAAGGAGAATGTTGCTCCTCTGTGTACTAAACATTCATCGAAGCCTATTGACATACCAGACTCAGACTCGTGGCCCAAAGGTACAATATCCCACATCGTGCCTACCTTGTTCAAAAGGTCAAATGAGGTCGAGGTTTCGGGTATGTTTTTATATCCACATTGCTTGGGGTTAAAGTGCCGCTTACGTTCGTTTTTGTTCATTTAGGAAGTACAATCAATTTTGGATTCCATTTTGTATTTTATAATATTTCTGATTGTTGTTTCTAAGGATACTGAATGTCCAAAATAGTTCGAATTCCCGCATTAAAGATATGTAACCACCCGTGTGTCAAAGTCCTGTGTAACTCGTGTGTCTAAGACATGTGTCCACTCGTGTGTCTAAGACATGTGTCTAATTCCCGAGTTTAAAGAGTGGTTCCCACCCCTATGTCCACTCATGTGTCTGAAATGTGTTTCCACTCGTGTGTCTAAGGCGTGTGTCCATTCGTGTTTCTAAGACGTGTGTTCACTCCTGTGTCGAAGATATGTGTCCACTCGTGTGTTAGACGTGTGTCCACTCGTATGTTTAATGAATGAATAAAATGGGGTTTAACGTCCTACGATTCTGCACCTAACCTGGGCTAATTGAAGACGTGTGTCCACTCGTGTGTTTACGACGTGTATCCACTCGTGTGTCTAAGATATGTGTCAACTTGCGTGTCTAAGATATGTGCCCATGTGTGTAGTGTACATGGCGTAGGGGTCTTTAGCAGTGGGGAAAAACCGGAGCACTCGAGGAAAACCCAGGAGGTTGGACAAACTACCTTACTCCTTGTCACGTACAACTGGGGAATCGAAACCACACCAGTTGACTCAATGACAGACCTTATGATACAGCGCCCACGTGCTAACTATTTGATCATCCAACCCCCTTCTCTCAAGGGGTATCATTAACTAGTAAAGTGTTTATCATTTCCCAGTCCTTGAGAACTCTGAACTAGTTGGCATTTGTTCAGTGTGATTCCAACACAAACCATGCAAGTTGGCTACCTCCAACAAAGTATTTACACAACATCATGTAGCTAGAGGACTTTTATTAATACAGACAGATTGTCTTTCGTGCACATTATATACTAAATGTTTTTTAAAACGCTGCAGGAGCATGCATGATGTATATGGTGGTTGGTGTGCAAGGGGTTGGAGAGAAACGTGAATGATGTCTATGGTGGTTGGTGTGCAAGGGCTGGAGAGGAACGTGAATGATGTATATGGTGGTTGGTGTGCAAAGGTTGGAGAGAAACGTGAATGATGTATATGGTGGTTGGTGTGCAAGGGGTTGGAGAGGAGCATGACTGATGTATATGGTGGTTGGTGTGCAAGGGGTTGGAAAGGAACGTGAATGATGTCTATGGTGGTTGGTGTGCAAGGGGTTGGAGAGGAGCATGAATGATGCATGTGGTGGTTGGTGTGCAAGATGCTGGAAAGGAGCATGCGTGGCGTATATGGTGGTTGGTGTGGAGGGGGTGAAGGAGGAGCATGCATGATGTATGTGGTGGTTGGTGAAAAGGGATGAGGGGGAGCATATCGTGGTTGGTGAGGTAGTGATGTATGTGGTGGTTGATGTGGAAAAGGGTTGAGGAGGAGCATGCATGCTGTATGTGGTGGTTGGTGTGGAAGTATTGAGAGGGGAGGATGACATGGTTGGTGAGGTAGTGGATGCGGAGGAGCATGCATGGTGTATGTGGGGAGTGGTTGATGTGGAAGGGGTGAACAGGATCCTCCATGATGTATGTGGTGGTTGGTTTGGGAGGAGGTGAGGAGGATCATCAATGATGTATGTCGTAGTTGGTGAGCAAGGGTTAGAGGGGGACCACGCATGATGGTTGTTGTAGTTAGGTTTGGACGGAGGTGAACAGGAGCATGTGTGATGTATATGATGATGGTGACAAAGTTCTTGCTCATTTCGCCCCATACCCTTACTTACTTTCCCCCTCAGCAAAGTTGTAGCAAAGAAAGGAAAGATTTATATGTTATTTACAGTAGACAGTTTACCCTATGGCTTTCCATCAACATTGATATATTATCTGTTGAGTAAACATAAGACTTAATCTATTTCTTAATATATCTCACTTTTCTCTTCCAGATTCATTTAAACATCCAGCTAGTCGGAGGAAGACGTCTGGACCTAGCGGCCATTCCTTTTCTGTTTGAGTAATCGTAGAGAAGAACAAATGGTACAATGTAGGGCCTATACGAAATATGATAGGCCTATATTAGGAAAATTAAAGCTTCTAACAGAACGTTCTAATATTCTTGTGAATCTTGGAATATTAAACAATTTGTAAATTTTCATAATTACACACCTTCAGAGATTTACTATTTCTGGATTTAGAAGTATTAAATCCATAAAGGTGTGTTAATGTACCTCTCTTTCTAAATGTCATAATTTAATAAATTTTTAGATGTGATCCAGTTAAAGAAAATCGCTTTCTGCCACATTGACGTCATCGTAACAGCACCCTTGCCCATCATTAATATGATCGACAATCTGGATAATCATGACTAGATCAATTGGCTGTATCGTATCGGGAGTTGGCCAGTCGAATTTACATAATAACAAATTTTGAAAATTGTAATTGGGCTACAATAAGCTATGTAACATGTAAAATACGGTTTAAAAGCCCTGGGAGGATTTGGCTTGAAATGGGCTACGATGGTGATTCATGGCCTATCTCATCAACACTGGTTACTATTCGGTGTAAAGTTTAACTTGAGCTGTGAACAAATATATCATTTATCTAGTGAATTAGTCTCATTAACTCATCTCAATAGATACACGAGAAGACTTTTAATCTATAAGCAATTCACGCCCTAAACTCCACCACCATGATCTGAGATAGCCATGTTGAAACAATAGTCATGGCCATGTTAAGAATTTATAAATGTCTACAGTTCAAGTTCCGGTGCGTCATTTTTAACATTCGGAAATATCAAATGTTCCTCATTAAACATACATCATGTAAGAGGTAAACCTGCCTATTGCAGGTCTTTCTTTCGCCCTGAAATGTTACATAAACTATTAATTAGACATTTATTGACAAAACAAGACCATAACCAACTCTCGGTGGGATATGAACTAGATTAGAACGGTTTGCCATTTTAAAAATTAATTTAACAATGGTAAAGCGAGGCTTAGTCTCGAATAAACCATAACCCTGGCTACCTTTATGCACACATCCTGTCAGAACCACAAACAGTAATAATTTGTCCCAAAATGAAGTAATTTTTACTATTTTCTTATTTTATCATTTATTTTCGAATTATTATAGTGAGAGTGACCAACTCGTCATGAACTCTTCAATACTGTATCTTTAATACATACAAAATGTTCTCAAACCGATTACTGAACATATAATTAGGAAAACAAAAATTCCGATACGTCTCTGCCGGTAAAATGCATCCTGGGAACAATCTGGAACAGGGACATTAAATCGGCAATCTGACAAGAGAGGGGGTGAATAAATTTTAAGAATTTAACATGTTTTGATTATGATTACAGTACTGGATACTGGATTCTCTCACATGTCAAAGTCACCGGTGTGCATCAAAATTTCGATTTACTTGTCTTTACTACACTTGGGTGTGGAAGAGTTGTTATCATTGACGTGTTCTGGATGATGTGAGGGATTAGCTATTGAAACGGGTAATCCACTAGAAACAGCAATGTTTATTGGTTAATCGATTGTCTCACGTCATAGGGTCAACAGCCATCGTAACGAAATATAGATCTGTATTTCAATCATATTGCATCTCATCACTACAGTAAACCACAAACAATTGAATAACATTCAGCACCGTGGACTAAAATTACTTCTTAGGTCACTACGGGATTAAGTTTAAGATTAAAGCTTCGTTAGTTTCACACTATATTCGACCTTGACCGGTGTTTTACCACCAAATTTTGAACCCGACTTTTAATTATCAATTTCTGTCTACGGATGATCCCCCATAACAGTTAAATCTTTAGGATACCCCAAAATATAGATCCGCCACCAGATATTACATTTCAACGCCATTCACCCTATAGGTATCTTTTTGTTCTATGTCTTATAGAAAGGTCGTGGTGTCTTTTTTATTTGACCTGGACAGTATTGTTGGTCAAGCTAGACCTGTGAGTATATTAGAATGTTATTTCATATATAACTTTGACTCTCGTTATAAGGTGATACTTCAAGTCAAGCATTTCCTTTCTTATGGCGATCGACCATTCGCGACAGGCTTCGATTAACTCGGAGAGTGAGAGAGAGAAGATGGGGGTTGACTTTCACTGGACAGCAACAAGGTGTTTTTGTGGACTTCCGCACACGTTTGTTTAAGAAAGCTGAGTCCCCGGAAAAAAACCAGGGTTAGGCATTCCAGACTGATTTATACAGATCTTTATTTCGTTTCGTTATTTTATACTTTCGATAGCCTTTACTGCATGAAGATCTGGCCGGTTGTAGTAGAAGGTCGCGTAAGGGGTCATGCGAGCGACCTTTAAACCTATGGCGTCAGTAAACCACCATGGCTTCTACGCGACTTGGAATCATGTTCAATCTAACACAGCCCCTATTTCGTTTCGTTTTTTTATAGTTTAAAATCTCATTTTCCTTCTCTCTACTACACTAGGATCTGGCCAGTTGTAGTAGAAAGTCGCGTCAGATATTTGATTAACCAACCAGCGTAGATGTTTCTAGTGGAATACCCACAGTTTCGTGCGCAGCACGCCAAGAACTCGCCGCGACAGACCGTTCCATTTGTTAAACCCCACATCAACCAGATCCTAGTGTAGTAAAGACAAGGAAAATGAGATTTAGAACTATAAAAACAACGAAACGAAATTGGATGTGTGTTTTAACTAGATTAAACATGATTCCAAATCGTGTAGAAGCCATGGTGGTTTACTAACCAGGAGATCTTGGGTTTAATCTCGTTGTTTCTCGGGATTTGTCAGTTTGGTCCACCCTTGTCGGATAGTACGAAAACCCGAAGTTCCATGTGTACGTAGCAGCACCCTTGACAATTAGAATTATATGAAGAGTTGACGAAAACGCCGCCATTAAAGGAAAAATTTCCCTCAAAGTAGACATCATGGCGGTGTAGCCCCGTTCGTGTAGAAAAGTAGGCCGTGTACCTCTACAGCATCTAGCATCGTCCCAGTATTTAGAAAATCGACACAATCTCAAGTAAACATTTTGCAAGAGGTTATTCTGCCTATAATAATAATAATAATAATAATAATCGCCTCATTTTACAAGGGTAGCAAATTAGGCCTGAGGCCTTTTTCCAATTTGGCCCTTGGCACAGATCGTGCGAATGATTTCAATCATTACTGCAGGAAGAAACCGAAGAACTCGGGGGAAACCTGCCTGATCGGACGAGAGACCGAATATCCCTCTCACTCGCAACGATAAAGTTCTTGCCCTGAGCTGGGAATGAACCCTCGTTGCATTGGTGAGAAGCCGCCTCTCTATCGCCACGGCTATCCTACCAGCTTCTTTATATAAACTATTAATTAGGCATTTATTAACAAAACAAATCCAAAATCAAATCTCGGAGGCATCGGATACTAGAGATTTTAGTTAGATAAGAACGGTTCGCAATTTAAAAATTTAATTTAACAATGGGAAAGCGAGGCTAATTTGCGAATATATCAGAACTCTGGTTACCACTCACTATGCCCGCATATATTGTCAAAACTACAGACAGTGATGATTTTGATCAAAATAAAAATATTTGGCTCAAATGTTCAATATTTTCGTTTTTATCATCTATTTTTAAATTATTATAGCAAGAATGACCAACTCTTTATAAAACTCTGAACTAATGCATTTTTAAGCGATTATTTCGGTTATGCATAATATTTAACACGTGGATGTAATATGTAATAAACACGGATTAACTGTACTGTTGACAATATTTCACAAGTCCCCTTTGTCAATTTGTTTTTAACTTATCTAATAACACATCAAACGAACGAGTTAAACGAATTTTCTTTATTTTCACCTGTTAACGAGAAATTTCGTCATTTTTTTCCCTTTCGAAATATTTTCTGTGTCGAGGAATGTCTTTTGAAGAGTGTATCACGTTTAGACGTATGTACAAACTTAAAAGATGTAATTTATCCGGCACACGACATTTTATTATTTACTTTAGTTACACAGATTAATATTGCCCTGTCGATCAAATAATACAAACTTGTTGAAATCACACTTCAGATTAGTCATATTTTGTTTGTTTATCTAAGAGAATGGAGCTCGATTTGGTTCAGTCGCGTAAGTTGAACTGGTTTAAAAACCCCGGAGATCGTTAAACCAGTTTAAAAAAACCAGCTCGCGACCTGTCTTCGAGAGGTAAGCATTTGTTTCCATCCACCGGAGCCTATTGTGGGTTAGGATAGGGGTTAGGTTTAGGGTTGTGGCCTGCAGATTTCGCCAGGGTCTCGAGATGTAGACAGGACTAACCCTAATCCTGGGTCAAGCCTAACCCACACTCCACATAACACTTACCCTTATCCTAACCCACAATATAGGCTCCGGTGGATGGAAACAAATACCAACCTCTTCCAGAAGGCTCCAACCTCGGTTTGAGCATGCGCAGTACGCAGTAAATTACTTGTCTGAGGATATATCCGGGTCAGGCAGTGCCGGCGGTATCGATAGAGTGCGAGAACCGAATAAAGAATACATCTTCCCATTTAACCTCCGACCGAAGAGGTCAAAAGGGTTAAACTGGTTTGGCTTATAGTATACGTGAACGTAACACGACGCAGCCCCGGCGATTTTGAACTGTTTTTTTTTTTAAAAAAAAACACGGATTCAAAATGTCAAGTGTTCTTTTGCGTCCACCCCAAATGTTTTCTCGTGACCATGTTTCTTTTCGTCTCATATGAACAACTAGACGCCGTTTCTTGCAAGGCCCTCTGTCCTGCATCACCATGAGGGGCAAGGGAATTCAATCTGGATAATCACTTGCTTCTCCACAACCAGATCGAACCCAGAATGCCTTTTTTAGTGAGCGAACGCCTTACTCACTGGAGCCATCTTAGCTCCTATAAATTCGCAAAAAAATAATTGATTCTAATAATTACCCGTCGCCATCTAGACTGGTGGCCAGTCTCCTCCATACACCAAAAATTGGCCAGTCCTCTCAACAAAAAAAAAACGAAAAAAACGTTATCTCTAGAGACTGGGCAAATAGAGCTTCATTCTCATCTAGTAGGTCAACCTGCATTATGTAGGTCGTGTGACGTCGTGCACGTGATCACGACAGATCTAACAACAACGTGACGTCAACCCTCAGACGGTCTAAGCATGACTGCTTTGCACTCCAGTCGAGACTCATGATTCATGTCACGTGACTCGGGGCTTGCTTGATAACTGTCAATCATTTCAAATAAGGAACAACGTAAAACATGACAGGAACGCCCATTTTATTGTGAAGCTCGCAAATTGTCCAGTCTCTGGTGCTGGTTACAGGTTTACTCAATTTTTTTTTTATACAAATGGAAACGAAAGTGTTGGTTTACTAAAAATTAATACTTTTATATAAATCGAAATGTAAAATAAATAGAAGAGACTGGGCCAGTCTAGTCGCCATCTTGCATTGCCTGTGTTTATAACTATGAAATTACTTCTATACAATCAAAAATAATTCGTGGACCATTTGTGAGTGCCTTTAATAAAAAATATTATCGGGGAAATTTCCTGTCGCCATCTTTCATTGTCTGTGTATATGGTACACCTCTTCGTTTTTCCGGATTTCTTAATATAAATTCCAATTCTGCAAAATAAGAACTCATTTCAGGTAATTGAGCGTCGCCATATTTCATTGTCTGTGTTTATGGCATAATAATTCTGAAATTATTTCTATATTAACAATCGGGGTTGTTCGGATTTCCTTAATACGATTGTAAAAACATTAATTCGTAGACCATCCGTAGGCCGCTTTAAAAACACCTTTAAATAAATAGTATCGGGGAAATTAATCATAACTTATACATGATTATTTGGTAAATGAATTGTTTGATGTCAGATTTAAATAAACTGAATACCTACTTTATATCAATCAGTTTACACATAGAAATTACTGTTTAATAAACTTCCATTATTGACCTAGTTTATGAAAGAAGTGTTAGACCCCCCTGTACGTAAATACATGATGTTATTAGGTCGGACGGTATGTGTAAATGTAAATAAGAGATGAATTATGGTGTATATACGTATGTGTATGAATATACTTAATGAATATTAGTGTAGTCAAACTTGAAATAACATTTTTGTGTAGGGTAACACTAAGGTGATATATATACATATATAATTAATCTACATTAGTAGGTCACAAATATAGATCAATATATATATATTCAGGGATTATGAAAACGTGGTATAACTGTTCACGCGATTTGATTATGACAATGATGAGAGAGAGAGAGAGAGAGAGAGAGAGAGGGGCGAGGGAGATCGCTTGCGCGTAGGAGTCTTTAGCAGTGGGCGGGACCCGGGGGACCTGAAGAAAACCCACGAAGTAGGATTTTAATCAACGTACTACACCATACGTAGTACGTTACTGACTCACTAACCAGGTTGTTCGGAGCTCGGTCAGAGCGTTGGCAGGGAAAACATATCTGGGGTTTCTCCTCGCTTTATCCTTTTAAGTGGCACCGAAATGACCTAGCTAGGAAAGCGTCCAGTTGTTCGGGTGTTACAAAACAACGAGGTCCCGCATATATATACTTGGCAGCCCTTTAAATATCCACATTTCACATTAACTGGTTGGCACATAAATGAATGCCAACAACCGTCTAAGCGTAATCTATAACAGTCTTACTATAACGATTAATCGCATGTAGGTAAAATTCCCACTGTAATAATCGCCCGTAACCCCCGATATCACAATATCTCATGAGTTACTCATGTTTGAGACAAGATATAACACTATTTTATGGGTTACTCGTGTTTTGGTCGACATGGTATCACAATATTCCATAAGTCACCCAATTATTGGTTCTAACCAAAATAGAGATATAAACACTAATTTAGCAAACACATAATCTGTCTCGTCCGCACATCTAAAGTGTTTGAACAATCTTATAAATATCTTTATATTGTGAACATGGAGGTTTATTGAATAGAAATCTGATTAGAATTCCATAACATGTGACGAGCTAGACGTTTACTTTAGATATCAGATCAATGGCGGAAGGTCTTCTATACAGTCTTTGACAGCATTATGCCCTAAAACAAACACTATTCCTAAACCCAGAAACCAGTTGGGAATAAATTTCTGTTACACTGAAATTTATTTTTCTTGAATATTTTTTCTGAGACTACATCTGAAAAGAATGAAAATGATCTGTAATGAATAATGCGAAAGCTTAGAGTGTTTGCACGGCATGTAATTAATTCTTTAGAATGAAGAATTTTATCTATAATCAAGACATTTGACATTTATATCTAATACTCTCCCGCTAAACTAGAACTTGCTATATGTTTTGTTTCCATTGAATACGCATGTGTGCGACCCCTAAGACCCAATGCCTTTCATTTCGATCACCAGGCCTGTCCAACCTCATTTCCCTCGGTTTCCTCCCATAGCTAAAGATCCCCACACCCAATCAAATTATTGAAATAAAGTTGAACAGTATGTTAGTCCCGAAATGACAATGTTTGTGTCGAATGGACGTTCCCCCCCCCCCCCTGTCTCTCTGTATTTCTCGATCACCAGGCGTGTACGTGACAAGGAGAACAGGGATACCGCCCAACCTTATGGCTTTTCTGTGGACCTTCCGGTTTCCTATGGTATTACTGCTAAAGATCTCTACGCGCTAGAAATGGTTGAAACAAAATTGTACCACACCGAAATGATCTAGTTTGTTTTGGGTGGACGTTTTCCGTTGAGTTGACGTAAAACCGTAAATGCCTTTTTGTCTCTATCTCTATTATTTGTTTTCTGTATGATTTATTTTTTTGATTGTTTATATTTGGTTGCCAAAGTTTTCGAGTATTATATAAAAATCTACCGTTATAGAATGTAGAATGGCCGTTAGGGTACTCTTGTAGAGACCTCACACAAACCGTTATACCATCCCAAATTTGTTAAGGGTCCTTCCTTTACAGGTCTGTCAGTCAAAGTTGTCAATCTAAGTAAACATATGATGGAGTGTTCATTAAGTTTATCTCGAGGATTTAAATCTTCAGCAATCTTGTCATGTTGCTTGCTTATGTCAGTTTGTTTGTCAGTTGGGTATGACATGACACTCTGTCAGTAGAAGTTGGTTAAGACCAGATTATTATTAATAGTATAAATATTTTACCACGATTATGATGGGGGCGATTGATTCGTGTGTTTACGATATTAACGCGGACTGAAACATAGCGTGATTTGTCATCTTGAACGTCTAGTATTTCAGAGAGAGGAATATTGACTACTAGACCATACACAACAAAACTTAGTGCAGGTCGAAAGATATGACAAGGAACAGTTTACATTTTTCGGATAGGACAAAAAAAACGAGGTACACTAAGTGGAAATGCCGCTATCCAAACAACAATTTCACGGTTATTGCACATGTGAAAATAGAAAAACAACAACCTTAGTCTCAAATGATTGAAGAATATGTCGAGGAGACGCTAAACCCCATACCTTTCCTTCATTTTTAAGAAGTACTTATCTTATGATGTTCGTTAAGCGTGTCTTTACAGAATTTGAGACAAGCCAATTAAACTTCAGTACTTGAGGGTTATCCGGACCTAAGATCTCCTCTTCTCTTGACCAACATAACATTCAACATCGTAAACTTACAAATGTGAGATAATAGGGTTTGTTTCTTGAATTAGAAAAGATCTGCTTTCAAGATAAAGTTCTTGAGAGTGATATCCGGTGGTCATTTGGATTAGACTAGGATTTGCAGGTACTTGAGTTCAATTAAAGTAAGTAATTAGTGACCCTTACTTATCAATGAAATCTACATGTATCGTAAACTGACCATTGTAAGTCGAGTGGTCACCTTACTCCCCCGTCAAATATTGTGATAATCGGTCAGTGTACATATACTACAGAGAGCCATTGAGTGAGTTTAGGGTTAAGGTTTCAGATGACCCTGGTTTGAGGTCAAGTGACCTGTAGGGAATTAACTGTGTTTGTGTTATGGCGTTTTGTATTTGAGGCGGTCGTCTTCAAGTAGTAAACTGTAGTATTTTATGAATAGAAACAATCAAAAGACAGTTGGTGTCGTCTGCATCCTTTTTCAAGGGCGTATCAAGTTTTCTGATGTCCACAAACGTACATGATTTAAACCTCTAACTCAATATTTTTCATAATATTCGAAATTAAAAACACAAATTTAATATTGGTCTTTTTCAATCATTATTGAGGTTTTTTTTATCTTGCCGTGAAATTATGGGCTCCTAATTTTCAATATTTAAGACACAATACCCATTTTAAAATCAGCCGTGTACTCGGGTGCCATTTGTAATGAACAAAGATAAACATATTCTAGAAGACAACAAGGAAGTACTTAGTAACGACTGATTCAAAAACGACAAAATAAAAAAAAAATACAAAAAAATACGTAGAATGGACTGTTTACGTATTTCACCGAACATAATTTATTTGAAATTACAATATTTATTTTAAAAAAAATTAAATATAATGTCCTTCTGAAAATGAACAATCTCGCCAAAACCAAATGTACACCAGATTGGTCTGAAAGAGTAAAATTGATTTGTGGATCAAGAAATGAAATATTAGAAGCGGTTATATTATTTATCAACAAAACTAATATTTACAGTATACTGACCACTGACCACAAGTGACCAATGTTCAACTTGACATATATATGAGAGCCATTGTTAAAATTAGGTCTTTTCTGGGTCCCCAAAGATCAAATAGTAGCGACACTCTATTATAGCAAAACCATCTAATATAATATTATTTCATATGTCGATAATCTAAAAGGTTTAAAAACACATGGCCTGTATTTTTTATATATATATATTATATATTTATAGGTATTTTCATTACAAATAAAACTATGTTTATTGTCGTATGACAGCGATGTTGGTCTACATGTACATGTACACGTACTCGAGATATTTTGCGAAAACCTTATTGCAAAAATGGTTGTTACAAGGTTTTGAGGGAAGTTTTGTCTTGGCCACGGTGCAACGGCCTACTTTTTTTGATTTCCCAACTGACTGTGGATCTTTAACGTGCTGCCAACATCGTTATCGAACCCGGGACTTCCTAGTGAGTGAGGTAATTCAATGTGAACACGGGACCTCGGGTTTTCGTCCTGACAGGGTGAAACCACGCCGGATAATCACGATGAACTTTCTAGGCAACATCTAGATTCTAGATCGACCCACAGGCTAGCAAGTCATCGCCTTACTCACCGCAAGGCCCCTTCGCGCCAACGAATTAATGAAACAAAATTGAACCATATGTTAGTCCCAAAATGACCTGGTTTGTGCAGATTTGACGTTAAACCCAATTTCTCTCTCTAAACAATCAAACAAAATAGATTATAAGTGATTTTATCTTCACATTAGGTTACTCTTCAGATGCCGTGTGTTCTCCCCCATGTCTACTCTAGGTCCAGAATTAGATGGGGGTTGTTTGTTTTATCAGTTTAGATATCCCCGGAGAGAACAACACCCTGACCGTGTAACTGTTTGTTTAGAACACACGAGACTCGTGTTCCAGATAATTAAAGCAAGATGAAGAGCCGAGTTGAAGACCCCGGGAAACAAGATCCAGTAATCTTATTTGTATATAAACAACACGAAGAAATAAGCAACGATTCTTTTGATGGTTTATCACCGCTCCGAGCTTCCACAACATTACGTCATCAATGATTTTTCAGAATACACATTACAGTGAGCGGCGCCTGGGGAAAACATCTTCCTTCAGAAAAACAATCAGGTGTTTGTTTGATAGACAGGGATAAACGTCTGCATTACGACACAATGGATTCAGAGAGAGAGAGAGAGAGAGGGAGAAAGGGAGGGTGAAAGAGATAGAGAGATAGAGAGGGCGGGGGGTAAACGTCCAGTGGATACAAACTAGATTATTTCGGACTAACATATAGTACAATTGTATTTCTATAATTTGCTTGTGGGAGGAAACCAACAACGTTAGTCACGTGCAAGTATGGGATGAAAGCAACGCAACTCGACTCAATACCATGCCTTAAGAGCTAAACCACTCGACCTCCCAACCGCGCATCAGCCAAAGTCCTATCAGTCGGATAACAATGAATTGTCGAATATGGATCCCCCCTCTCCCTCTCTCTTTCTCTCTCTCCCTCTCTCTTCTTCACAGGTCCACACTTTTGATGGTTTCTAAGACATTTTGTATCGGTTATATTAATCTCTTTTCTTGGTTCAAAATCATCAATTTCAACCAGAAAAGTGCTCTTTGAAAGTTTAAACTTTTAAACAGCGGCTTTCATTTGGTAAGATGAAAATAATATAAGTTTTAAATGTGTTTTTGATGTATACAGTTTATTATGTCTGGAATAAGATGAAAGTAAAATGAAAGTAAAGACATTCACAGAGAGAAAACATTGATAGGAGCATACATACAAACGATAATTATAGTACACAACATTATCAATGGGAGTATACACAACTCATTTTATTGATGAAAAAAAGACGTTAAAAAAAAACTTTAGAAAATCTGTGTGGGTTATATGAAATTATAGAGTGTTAAATACATCTCTAATACATAAGATATCATCATTATCTGTATACTGTATATTATACACGCACTTAAAGGCTCGAGACGGGTGTGAGCGTGTGTGGCATGAAGATAGGGGCGCCTTCTCAATCGCGTGGGTTTCTTCCGGGAACTCCGGTTTCCTCCCACTGCCAACGACTACGCGCAAGCGAATTATTGAAATAAAATTAAACCATATGTTAGTCTCGAAATGACCTAGTTGTGTTGAGTGGACGTTAAACCAAATTTCTCTCTCTCCCCCCCCTCTCTCTCTCTCTCTCACTTAAAGGCTCAATGTGTTATTTACACTTTACTTACACTTTATTTGATAAAATATCAAATTTGTCACGGCTTAATACACTCTATATTATATACTCAGATGAATTTGACATTTAATTAAGAAAACAAAATCAAAATAACGCTGGATACAGACAGACACCATCATCCCCACCCCCGCCACCTCCCCACCGGGATGAATTCAATAAAATATGACGGCATAGATCGATGGAATTCCAGTTTATCATAACTTTGTAAATGCTCAACGGAATTGATCTATTTAAGATTGAACTAACTTTCAGAATATTGTAGTTTACAAAGGATTGCTATAGCTCTAAATGACGCACCGAGCCTTTAAATACCCAAGAAATTTACAAAAGAATAAAATATATATTTATGAAATTAAAGGGTTATCTTATTCCAGCTTATTTTTGTTGTTTATTATGCTTGTCATAATTACAGTCGAGAGGCAAATATCCATTTTATATATTACATCAAAGTCTCGGTCAAAGCTGGGACCGAACCCGGCACTTCCTGTTTTGTGAGCAAACGTTATACACACAACCGGGTGATACGTAGTCCGGTGGATAGTGTTCGCTCTTTGTATTGACCGAGGATGTTTATCGGGATTTTTCGGTTTGGTTCGCCTTGGCAGTGGTGCAGTACGGAGGGCCTGTCAAGCGACAACGTACAATCGTTTGGATGGGGCGGAAAAAAGCGAGGACCCTTGTTTGTACACATTGGAAAGCACACAATAGAACCCTCGGTAGTTGTATTCGGTAAAAGAGTAGGCCGTAGCGCCGCTGTCCGGGCAAAATATCCCTCATAGTGTATTGTATGGCGTACATTCATCTTGATTAGCCCAGTAGGACGTTAAACCTCATTACATACTCGCTCTGGCATGTCTAACTGGTTAGTATGTGGAATCACAAGTGGTTGTATATAAAGTAGTGATGGGGATCCCAGACAACTTGCCAGATATAACACCTGTTGAATTGCGCTATAAACAAAACAAAAACAAACTTGGTTCAACACATATATTAATATCGAGGAACTGACAACTAATATAGCTTATAATTTATTTATCGAAATAGTAAATTCATAGATTTCTTGCACCGGGTGACGTACTGGGGGGAGAGGGTACATTTTGTATAGATAGAGTAATGTGAACGTTATTATGATGTCTTATCCGATACCGAAGACAACCAATATATCGCCGAATAGAACGATCTGCGCCTAAAATTGCCCGAAATTTAAGTCAACTTTTTCTTTTTGTTTAGTTACTTTTCTTTCTAACACCATAAAGGCCATTTAATCCATACCTGTTTGCGATATCACTATTTGGGAAGTCGCTGTGCTAAAGGTGCTGACTCACTAAACGTGAGGTCCGATGCTCTATCACGGTGTTGGTCGACAAAGTTTCCCCGGAATTGTCAAGCGAGGCTTTAGGACGGAGGCCATGACAAGGACAGTGTCTAGTCGTTTGGATAGCATGATAAACCGAGGTTGCGTATAGAGGTTGGCGTGCACGTAAAAGAACCCGTGTCAGTCGCAATTCGAAACAAGAGTATAGGCCGTAGCGGCAAAATTTCCCCCATAGCATACCTTCTTGATTAGGTTAGTCGTTGCAGAAAAGTAGGACGTTAAACTCCATGTATTTCTGATGTTAATCCACCGAGAGATATAGAGAATCCTGGTTCGGGGCCCCTACCCCCTGGTCACCCGCCCACGATCTTTCATATTGATAAGAGAGTTTCACGTAGCTAAAGAAATGTTATATAATTTGTTATGAAATAAGTATAATATATTTGATAGAAGCGAAACGTTATGCATCAAGTTTTCTTAAAGGTTTTTCTAATTGCATGTAATGAGAATCCCGATATTATCTTTCTTTTATTGTAATGTTATTGGGGTTGTTGATATCAGTCGATTCACCACGTGACATGTAGGTATGAATATTATTTATGTTTATATAGTCATTCATAACATAATGTTTTTAATAATATGTATCAACTAATATTACATATTATGTATTATATAGGACTATTCGTCATCTTTTATAGCAATGTGAAGGACGCCCACGCATTCTACCATCCAAACTGCTCCCTCCGTAGCCCTAAAAAAACTCAAGTGATCAACTTTTAACAAACCAAAATCAAATGATCAATTTTCAAAAAATCAAAACCTGTAAAAAAGAGAAAAGAAAAACAACCGAAATTCCACATTCTCCCTCCCTTTCTTGTAGTATAAAACATTTATTGCATATTGAAAAAGATATGCCAGACTTATTCGTTATATATTGAGGTACTCCCTATACACTGTATAGCTGAGTGAGACGCACCAACCCCAATTTCGCACCTCCCTCAGTCCAAAAGAACAACTACGCCCCATCCAACAAACTGCTCTGCCCTCGTCCTGAAAGAAATCCTTAGAACAATCAACAACTCCAAATGATCAACCGAGAAACCCCCCATAATTCTGGAATAAGGAATAAATAATTGCTACTTTTACCGTAATTATGGAACTATGATGAGCTGTGTATTCCAAGTTTAATTGAAACATTGGAACATTTTGTTTGAGGTCCTAACAAGGAACCAGTCGCTGAGCAATTCTACAAGACAAAACAAAAATCCGATATTCAAAAAGAAAAGAAAAGAATTAGGAAAATAATCTCAGAACGCGAGTTACTGTTATGGCATTATTCTGCGTGTCATATACAAACTCAGGCTATTTTTGATGGAATCGAAAACCCAGGAGCATAAGGGGGGGGGGGGCTGGGAACTTGCGTACTACCGAGAAATATTTGAATGCAATCTGCTTTTTGTCATACAAACTCTGGGCACTTTGTGATAGGGAATCTTAAACACAGGGGTATTAAAGGGAGGTAGCCTATCACCGGACACGAGAAAATTATCGGGGTTTGGTATGTGAATGCATCCTGCTTTGTGTTACAAGTAACAAGTTCGATGTTTAATTAATTACGCTATATTCCATCACTGAAATAACAACAAGAGATCATCGGTATTTAGTTTTACAAAGCAGTGGGTCATTTTTTTCAACAGTGGAGTATTTGCTTCCCTGCTTTTTATACTAAAAAATGCCCTGTACAAATCTTAGCATTGGTAAACAATCGTAGAAGTGATTTCCAACTGTTTTGACGCCTCAGTTCTCATGAAACAGCGAAAGATCTACATTGTTGTTAATTCACCTACACTCGCCGATTGATAATAGCGGCTCCACGTATATAGATAGTTGGTTTACATTATATATATGTATGTATATATATACCTATACTATACTTATATATATATGTATGTACTACACACAGCTGATAAAAGTCGCTAGACTCGAGCCTCGAACGGGTTCATTCATCCAAATATCAGACGTGACGGCGAGAAGAGTGAGAGAGCTATTTCAACTATAGAAGCGTCGCGGGTTCACTATTCAGTGCTGAGCTCTCTCTCTCTCTTATACAGATGCCTGTATCGAAGGATATACCAGTGTCAGCTCTGAGTGGACGACGGATTACTAAGCTCCATGCGACAGTGAACAATTAAGTTCTTGTGTTAAATTTAAATCCGACCATTGTTTTGCGCGAACGTGGAATGAACCAGGGTCGAAAAGACAACCGATTTCTGCAGTGTTTTAATAATTACTTGTCATTTTTAATCTTTAAACTTTGGGTGAATTAGTTGTTGGTGATAACAGGCACGTCATGCTGTCCCTTAATAGTTCACGGGAGCATTCGTATTGTATATAGATCTATGTTTTGCTTGTGTTTAGTCGGCTGATCAGGGATATATTTTGAGTTATTTTGGGTTTTTGTGAGTTGGTACCGTAATTAGTAACGTAATGCGACAGGATATACCTTACCTGTGTTTTCTATTGGTACATATATTGGTGTTAATACAGGGATGTTTTAGCACTCAGCTACACGTGGATAATGTGTTCTTAAATCCTCGACAAGGTAAGATAATCCATGCACACTCATCGCTGGTGCTCTATTTACTATTCACCTGACTTCTGATTCACTAAGTTAAACCTTTAATAGAAGCAATGGGGGTTTAACGTCCTACTTTTCTGTGACAACCGCGATAATGCAATGTGCAATGAGGGACATTTTGCCAGACAGCGGCGCCTCGGCCGACTCTTATTTTCAATTTCAGCTTTCAAGGGGTCTTTTACGTACACTGTTATTTGCCAGGTTCCCGGTACTGCATTACTGATAAGAGGAAATCCCGAGAACTCCCTCTGGCAGCACCGATATTGATCCCTGGTTCTTAAAGTTAGCAAGGTAGTGTCTTACTCACTGAGTCACCGCGCACTCTCGACCCCTTAAAAAAATAAGTTAATAGCACAGAGTGTTCAAAAGCAAAAAAATCATTTTTATGTCTTGACTCGTGTAGAATTTTAGGATTGGGGAATTTTGGCGGATCATTTTCTTCAACTTTCATAAAATTTATAAACTGTCATTGGTTCTTTAAAGGGACAATAACACTCTTGCTGGCTTGACAGGTCCAGAAATTTTTTTAGCATTATTCTAACTACAAGATGTTTAAGTGTCGTACCTGTTGGTAAATTATTCATTACAACCTATCTTACTTGTCCAGAGGGTTCGAAAATATGTTTAAATCCAAGTTGCATTTGAAAGTGCTTACGTAAGGCTTTTCAACCCATGTTACGGCATGTAGTTGAATTTTTCCAATTTTTAAAATTAGGTGTGTTAAGATGAAATTTGTATCATTTTTTAATTGAAATATTGTAAAATAGCACAAATTGTTGAGCAAAATAAAGATTGGAACATATTATTCAGTTGCAACAAGAGTGGTATTGGGGCTTTAATGTGCACGCCGATGGTTAAACAGACGGAACTCTGTTTTCATACCACCCAAATGACTAGGACATTAATTTCTTTGTCCTGAACGTAAGATAATTCCGACAAGAGTAACTTAAATCTAATATTCTTATCAAAGCGCCAGAATGATTTTAATCGATGTTCTATAATGCCATGCCATACCTCGTCGTGGTAGTAGCACCACACAGGTTCTGGTCACAACCCGCGTCTTTTTCCATCCTCGTCTCTTCTTGCGGAAAGTTCATGTTCGTGGCAAGATCTATTTATTAAATACTATCTGACTTCTTTCTATCTTCAGAGTGTAACAATAATATAGACCACAATGTCAATTTAAAGACTCCGAATTGACGTTTGGTACAATAAAACCTGCTTACAAAAACAATGCTTCACCCGGAGTCTTAATTGCAGAATATCCATAAACCACAAGTTATTTTGCATATATTTGATCTTTAGTGGCCATTAATGTCAAAATATTTGAGTAAATAAACGTCTGGTTTAAAAGTTGGTTCCCTTTACAAACAAGCTCATTTTGATCAGTACTGTCATTTCTATAATCCACGTCCGGAGTTTCAGCGTTGAGGGGTGGGGACGGGATAAGTGGACATGTCCAGAAATATTAAATATCCGTAGTGAAGTGTTCTATAATATACAAAATACCGTGTCCAGAACCCTAAATATCCCAAGATCGGCGCTGGTTGTTGCGAAAGGACTCCAAAATGGGATACAGTGCTGTAGTAGGAACTCTATGTTGTCCTGAAAAGACCTCATGACTGCTGACTTTGTGGTTATTTATGTAGGAATGTAACCGAGTTAATGAAGTGTAATGAAAATGAAAAGACAAATCGTAACATTTACTTGATTGACGATAGGTTTATGTATAATTTGATAATCTTATAATATAAGTATACCTACAAGATAATAACATTACAAGACAGATTAATCCATTTATCCTAATCAATCTGTTGACCTTCTGATTAACGGATTAATCACGATTATGCCAATACGATATTAATCCGGACGTATGTCAACATTCCAAAATGCCGTAATAGATGACTAAACACTAACATGGTTGGTATTGAATTGATGCTTAAATGATTATTCCTTACCCTTTTCACTCAATACTGCCAAGGGATCATTGGTATACAATCGACGGAGGACGATATAATCAGAGTGCCAAAGGCTAATGTTTCCGTCTGCTCTCACGTAATTTCAACTTTCAATGTTTTTTTTAGCTCCATTCGAACGACGATATGGTATCGAATCCGAAACATCCTGGGTTTTAACGTCTTACTTATCCGCCCTAACCGGGAATTCGCCATGTAGTGTGCTATAAGGGACATTCTTCCGCATACACTACATGGAATTACAGCTGCCTTGGGTTCTTTTACGTGCACACCAACGTAAACACAAGGCGACCTTGGTTTTTCGTCCTATTTGAATGATTAGACATTTCGTGAAGACCAACGAGTAAATTACTAGACCATTGAGATCGAGGTTGAGATTTAGTATACACTGCGCCACCGTGACTCTCGTACACGAGGCAGTACAAACATCCCCTATCTCTAACAGTTCTAATTTATTAAAGAATTTCACACAGGTAGCAACTATGTTATATACACACCATGCAGCACCTGAGTTAAGGAATCCAATGGAATTCTGTTCTCGGTAGGTAAAGTATTTTTAGGACAGGTTGAGAAAGGAAAATAACCAATCCGCCAAGTAATACAGTTGTTCTTACCAAATAAATGTTGTAAAAAAGAATATTTTAATCGTTTTTCCACACCATGCTGACGGAATACTTCTTAAAACACTTAACTGTCTGCACTTGAGGTTAAAAAACCTATTCCACTGTTTTACTTCACACAAGAAATATGTTTCTAAATCGAGAATAAGTTTTATTGCCAATCGCATCATCATTTGGACTACGTCTCGACTTTTTAATAAAAGCGGAGCGGCGACTTATGTTCGCCGAGAAAGAAAGCACCCAGCCTTTGTTTCCCTCGTACGTGGTGCAGCAAGAAGGTTGTCTAGTCGTTCAAATCCGAGGTCCCGTGTACACGATAGAGTGCAGGTAAAAGAAACACTATAAGTTGCCGCTGTTTTGGCAAAATGTCCCTGTTACGTTACACACCGCATGGTGTATTACCGTCTTCATTCGCCTGGTTTGTTTAGAGTAGTAGTAGGACGTTAAAAAACGCCATTTCATTTCATGCCTTTCCATTCAGCTCCAGAACTTTTTAAGCACACGGGGGGGGGGGGGGTGGATGGTCGAATGGTTAGCACATGCGTGCTTTATCATACGGCATGTCATTGAGTCAACTGGCGTGGTTTCGAATTCCGGTTGTACGTGACAAGGAGTAGGGTCGCCTGTCCAGCTTTGTGGGTTTTCTCCGGGTCCACCGGCTTCCTCCCGTTGCTAAAGACCCCTACGCGCAAGCGAATTATTGAAATAAAATTGAACCATATGTTAGTCTCGATGTGGCTTAGTTTTTGTCGAGTACGCCATAACCAGAGTTATTTCTTCTTCTTCTTCTTCTCGTGTACCGGATTCCGACGTTCAGGAATAAAACCTGAGGAAGCCGTTATATAGAAATCAGGCAGCACCACAGGGTCCAATCGCCACTCGCATCTTTTTCTTCGTCTCCTACTTCTTCTTGTGGACCGGAATCTGACGTTCACGACTACAACCCGACGAAGCCGGTAGTTGAAAACCACAATATTGCTCTAAACCTAGTCGAACTCGTTTTTTTTTAAATTTTAAATTGTCAGAAACCATAAAAAACGCTTTAGTTGTAGGATTCTAACGTCAATGTCAGCTTTGCTTAACCCCAACACACTACACAAAATATTAAACATACACTCGAACAAAGATTTGTATTTACTTTATGACCCTCAAATATTGAAATTAATTGAAATTTGATGTAGTTGAAAACGTGAATAGATAGATTATTTTCATAGTACATCGTCAAGTAGAGTTCATGGCCAACAAAAAAATCTCGCTCACTCTTGTCTGTCAAACTAAATGTTAACCTCGTCAATTCACTTCTGCAATAGACAAGGCTGTATAGTACAGTATTCGGTGAATATCGCTTAGTTTACCCTGTGTACGTTCACATTTGATACGAATGAAATGAAATGGGGTTAAACGTCCTACTGTTAATGAAAACGAAAAAACGCCTTCAGGGAAATTTGACTCGGACATCGGCCGGCTCATGTATCCAATTCCAACTGTCAAGGGTCCATTTATGTGTATGCCAATGTGTAAACGTTGCCTCCTTTTTTCGTCCCATTGGAACGACTATATGTTGTCTCTTGTCAGCCCCCCCCCCCCGTCCTGCACCACTGACCGGGGGAACCACGCCGGAAAATCCCGATGAACTTTTTCGGCCCGTTTTATACAAACTTCTTTGAACTTACGCGTCTGATCGTCACCGCAAGCTATTATGATGTGAAATTTGAATCTGAAAATTTTTCATTTTTGTTGAGTATTTACAAGGCTATAATATTAAAAATTGAAAATCGTCAGTTAACTTCGGCGAATGTGGTAGGCACAGTTTTCTTCATTCTTTGTACTAAGCTAGCTGCCAACGTTCACATTTGATAAAACTTAAGCGCCTGCTCGTCATTGCAAACCACAATAATGTGAAAGATCAATCTCTAAAGGGAATAATGGTGTAAAAAGGGTTAAATTCTGTTTAGTATAATGAATTGAATCTCGTACTTCAAGATAGAATCTCCGGTTTCCTCCCACTGGTAAAGACCCCTACGCGCAAGCGAAATATTGAAATAAAATTAAACCATATGTTAGTCCCGAAATGACCAATCTCTCTCTCTCTCTCTCTCGCTCTCTTTCTCCCTCTCTCATGACTGAATCAACTATGTAATTTGATGAATTTGATGAATGTCGTTGATATATATAGTTACTATGTACCATGTACTAAACTGACTACGTTTAGTGTGGGTTATATACGAAAAACTGAAAGTTTTAACCTGGGTGTTAGCCGCTTGTTAAAATCCCCTCCGAGCCCCTTTAAGAACCATGAAACTAGACAATCGTTGACAGCCCATGTTATATCTTCTACACGGAATTTTATAACGACGTAGATAGCTAAACATATAATATGGTAAGAAAAAATATATGTCATTCAAGTCTAGCCGTTTAAACGAGAATTTAAAAAAGCCAAGAAAACTTTTAAACATGTTAATGATCTGAACAAAATGTTTACGTAAGTTTAAGATACATGATTGCGTAGCTTTTGTAATTAACAAGACAGTGACGTGATTATTCTTTCAAGAAAACCTTTTACCATTTGCCTTTCCGAGGTTTTTTGGATTTTGTCAAATTCGTACGCCGAACTTTGTATTTATACAACTGGCTCGGGTCAGCTAAATCTAACAACCAGCCACGCATTTAGCACGAGCATGAATATATAGGAGGTACCGTGTTCGAGTCTGGCGTTTTAACGAGAGGGTAACACGCTGGCTCGATAAACATGGCGGCCTCGGGTTCGGTTGGCCGAGACAGTTCTTCGGGATTTTCCGGCTTGGATTCTCCTTGTCACTTGTGCAAGTGGTGCATCACGGTGGGCCTGACTAATATGGTGTCTAATCGTTCGGATGGGACGAAAACCCGAGGTCCCGTACATATTTACGTACACGCAAAATTTACCCTCTAGCCCAGTTTGTGCATAAAAGAAGGACGCTAAACCCCATTTCATTTCAAGCCGTACACACATAGAAAAATAGGATGTGAGGGGTCGAGCCAACGGAAAGAGTAGGGTTTGCACCTAGGCAGAGATGTCTAAAGAGGAGACACACCTGTAACAAAACGGTGGGGTGAGGGTGGGTAGGCTCAGAAGAAAAAAAAGGATAGACGGGGACGCACTAAGAAAAAAAGAACTGGAGATTGCATTTGGGAAAGATAGGGGTGAATCATTGAAAATAAGATTGAGGCTGCAAGGTGACCGTTGGAAACATGGTGGGAAGGCTGGTTTTATGAAATAAGTTGACACCGAAAACGAACATTAAGTGTTATGTGAAGGATAAAGCACGAGATTGAAGGTTATGCTGGCGAAAGAAAGACTGAAGAAAATAACCTGAGAATAAGAAAACTGAGGCCGAGGCTTTTCTGTCGAGCTTTTTTTCTGAAGTCTTTCTTCCCCAGCATAACCGAAATCGAGGACTTTATCTTGCTTGTAAACCGTCTATGTTTACATGTACGCAAAATGTGAATATCCCAAAATTCCTGTAAGAAAAAACTTATATCAAGTTTTCTTATGGAAGAATAACCCGTTACAGGTTTAAGAAAAACTTTCAAAGGAATAACCCCAAATTCCCGTGTATATACAAATGTATATATATCCAAAGCCTCCCCGACATTCAGTTATTCTGGACATAGAATATACCGCAAAATCAAATAGATTTACGATTATAATTTAAAATAATCTTTGTTTAATTTTTCAGCCGAATACGTTAAAAGCTTAGACAATTATGTGGTGTCTCTACCAAGTCGCGTGGACGAAACGGGAGCCTTCATAGGTCACGAACTACACGCGCATAATTTACGGAAAAGAAGTTTAGAAGACAATGAAATACTTCATTATAAAATTCCTGTAGGAAACGAGGATATTATTATACATGTGAAAGAAAATAAAAAACTTTATTCCAAATCGACGATAGTTGAAAGACGGACCAACAAGTTTAAAAATGTGTCGGATTCAACGTTTAAACATCTAAAGAGTCAGGGATGTCATTATAGCGGTCATGTGGTTGGAGACGTGAATTCCAAGGTGGCCATAGCAGCTTGTGATGGATTGGTAAGTTAGATTATTATTAATATCATATAGTTTAATTATACACTGGATTGTCTAGTATCTTGGGGTAGGGGGGTTAATAAGTGATGTATCTATTCATATATTGCACTAAGTTACGTTGGGCATCAGTAATAATTTTTTAATAAACCCTTCCCATCCCATGTTCGTCACCATTGCCTCGAGATGGTCCATGCCTGTAACCCCTCTATCATAGATTAACTATCCGAACGAACACATGTCGCCATTTTGTTCACATTGGTCTCACACTTGTGACGTCACAGCATATGGAATTACCGGAAGTCGCCTCGTACGCTAATTGAATTTCACAAGACAGATGCAAATGGTGTTTTTCAATCTAAATATATCGATAACGGCATAACCGATTTTCACCAAAATTTTTTTTTAGAAGTTTTAGCATTATTCCTTTTCATTTAAAGAAAACATTCTAGTCTTGTGTTTATCTTTAACGTCAATATCATAATCGTCCGGATAATTATTATTTCTGAACGTTTGCCCATTTTGAATATCTGTTCTCTGGATCTGTTGGTCATTGGTGTAAATGCGCTAAACATCCTTCCACCGCTACTTAAACACAGACAGACACAAATACCCTTCCACAACTGCATGTCTTGGTTACAAGTATCAACTTCTCTTTGACCAAAAGCTTTTAAGATGCGTGCAAGAATATTCATAATCTGATAAAGATTGAAGTCGTAACATCATGAAGTTTTTGTATGAATAGCAATCGTTAGTACAGGATGGTTTTTATATCCATATAGCGTGCTGCGCAATATTAAATATGCGTCCATGGAAGATGTAATAATTTAGATTATTGAGTCATCAATCCAGTACAGAGTAAATACAGCTGAATCATCTATGGTTTTTCACTCAATATTATATTACTTGACGTATGTTTATTGAATCTCTGTCAGGGCAACTAGTAAAATGTATCATTTCTTTTCTGCTACTTGTGCCAAACAGCGGCGTATATTTACTATAGAGCCCATTGGGCAGGTGGGTTCCTTTCTTGTGGTGCCCAATAGCGACGTATTCAAGATATTTACTCAAGCGGCTTTGGTAGCTCATTTTGAAAATGACGATTGGAAAGGTGGGTCTCCTTTTTTGGTGGTGCCCTAATTGTAAGCACAAGCGCACCGCGCTACACACAGCTAGAAGCCCATTAAAGATACATGGAACGATGGGAATAGATCCGGAAGCCTGCTGTAAACTTCCACTGACGGAAATGGCAATTGACAGAGCAACCGTTGGTGGTGCCGACTCATTAAACAGTAGATCCCGGTGTTGGCCGAGAAAGTTCCACGAGACTTCAAAGTCCTCTTTGTGTTGGAACCCTTAGCTACCCCAGTCTAGGTTATTGGTGCCAAACTAATCCCTATCAGCTCTCTCGTCATGTTGGAACCCCTAAGCGCAGCTACTCCAAGCTAGGCTGCCGGTGCCAAACAAAGAATATTGGTTCAATTAGACGTTTAGAGAAGCTGTTAGCGATGAGAATATGTCAAGTTAACATGACATAGAGATATATGTATGTAGTTCACATGTTTATATGAGCAGATTTACTGGGGATTTAAACGTCAAGAATTTCTCGACATGTTATAAGAATAATATTGTTATTCTCAGTATGTGGTTAATACACAAACTGTGACGTATATTTATCTGGCTCGCGAGTTCTCCGTGTTTACTAAGTATGATAATAAAGGATCGACGGACGCACGAGATTACGATCGTTTGTAAAATAAACGTAAGAATCATTCCACGCAGCACCGCAGCTTACAGGTGGTCGCATTCTTCCTCGGTGTTGAATTTATCTTCTACATAAAATCGACATTAATGTAAAAACGCATCTTATCTGGAAATATTATTCCGTTAATCATTTCATGCCACCAAAAGTGTATGGGCAAAAACGTGTACATTTGAAATGTAATTCTGATAACCCCTATTTAATGGGCCAATATATACATGTATAATATCCTGGCTTGGATTCAATCCGATTAAAATGATAACCATCAGCAGATTGTATCCAAATGAAATAGGGTTTAACGTGCTCCTGTTCGACCACGACAGGGCTCATGAAGACGATCTTATGACATACAGTGTGCTGTGTGTGAAATTTTGCCTGGGCAGCGGCACTACGGCCTACTCCTATATCGAATTTTAACACCGGGATTGAGCAGTAGAACACGGGACCTCCAGACTAGCGAGTCAGCTAACGTCTTACGTGGGTCCTGACAAGGACACCTGTCTATTCGTTCGGATCGGACGTGCACGTAACAGTTCCCTTGACGGTCGCTATTCGACATGAAGGGAGTGGAAGTGCCGCTGTCCTGGAAAATTTTCGCACTGTATGATGTATGTGTTATGAGTGAAAATGTTCCCGTATAACCGTATACCCGTCTTCATTAGACCAGTTTCATTTCTTTTCATACCACGGCTCTAGTTCGCTTTGAAATCATTTGAATGGCGATCATCGGCTTTAAAACTGTTTATAACCCACTGAAATAGCGTTAATAATCGTTTAACTCAACTGAATCAAAAGACACAATAAAAAAAATGATTTCAGTCACAGATCAAAAGATATCTAATTTATTCTTAAATTCGACGAATTTCAAATATCTAAAGTATTTCAAATGTGTGAGTTTGACATTAGACGAAATGCCAAAAGGTTAAAATATCTTGGAATAACTTAAAGAATTTGGTATTCTCTGTGACAAGGTAGAAATGATACAGTTTCAACCATTCCTGGCATGTTATTTTAAATCCTGATCGTACTCTGTGTATATTAGTCTGATATTTAGACCAGTAGACGGCGACCCCTGACCTTGATTTGGTAAATATGTGGTCAATCATTGGAAGGAGCATTTAGTGCTGCTTGTTTGTTATTCGTAGAATTCCCTTTGGTCTAACTATAAGGACTACGACTATAATTCTCTCCCCATTGCCCGGGCGTTAAATCCATGCCATCCTGTAACGTCTACTCGAACCGGATGGCCAAATGGTTTGCACGTCGGCGCTGTATCATAAAGCCTGTCATTGAGTCTACTGGCAGGGTTTCGAATCCCCGCTCTACGTGACAAGGAATAGGGTCGCCTGACCAACATCGTGGGGTTTCTCCAGGTCCTCTGGTTTCTTCCCACTGCTAAAGACCCCTACGTGCAATCGAATTATTGAAATAAAATTGAACCATATGTTAGTCCCGAAATGACCTAGTTTGTATCGAGTGGGCGTTAAATCCCATTTCTCTCTCTCTCTCTCTCTCTGTATGGAACGAAAACCCGTCTCCATTATATATTAGCCGTGTTGTTTGGTGAAGAAAAGTAGGGAGTTAAACCCCTTCATTTCATTTCTTATATAACATGGATGAATGTACCGTTGCGGTCGTAGTGACTTTCCATCCCAATTTTCCGAGATCTTATTTTTCACCCGAAGCAAATTACCCGAATTATCTACGTTCACGGGCACTAAACAGAATTATTATAAACAATATTTTATTCGGGATGTCTGAATGGAATTGAGGAACGAACAGGCTAAGCCTATGTAAAACCCCTATTGACATCCCAAGTATTGATTTGATAATTAATATGTACATAATATCAAGTTTAAAGAGAAAGTCACATTGCAACCATTGTCTGGAACACATAATACACAGTTCAATTTAATTAAGACAGTACAAACACGTGTTTAACACATATCGGATACACTTGTTAATATAATACTGTTGTTTTCGTTCCATTCCAACAACTAGGCGCATTTCGCTTCATTGCTTTGTCCGAAGGCAAAACCAGGCTGAAAAATCTCGATAACTTCACCGGTTAACTCCAGGATCGAACCTGGGACATCCTGGTTAATGGATAAGGGTCATATTCACTGAACCACTGCGGCACCCTCACTCCGTATTCATTTTAAAAGCAACATTACATATTGCATCCATTGTCTGGAACTTATAATGAAGTGTATGTAATAAGGCGGCGATAGAAACACGTGTTCAACACGTATCGCAGAAACTTGTTAATCTAACACCGTTTTTCACGTGTGTGACATTTGTCGGTGTTAAGTTAGTCAATACCCCCCTCGCCCATCATGTTATACACTAACCAAAATGATTAGTGAAATATGATAGAACTTAAGAGAGGTTTTTGTAAGAGATATGTCAAATCACATGCTGTAAGTCGAGATATTTTTTAGCTCTTTTTCAGCAAGTGATTTCCACGTGAAATAATCCATCACACTTTAGACTGTGTTATTATTAACCCAAAAAATCTTTGTTAAGTAATTTAACCTGAAAGGATCTTTCGTCACACAGAATCTATTCATGTCTATCAAAATAAGTATACTGATATCTCCATATGCAAAATGCATGCTTAACGATGCTATTTTGCTTGCTGTATTTCGAAGGGTAGGGGGTCGAATAGACCAATGCGTGCCTGTCATTAGGTCGGGTGTCGTGGTATCGATTGGATTTGATCCTATGATTTTCGTGAAAAGCTCTCCTCTTCTCTCTCTCTCTGTGGTTTTGATTATCTGAAGCTTAGCATATTGTCATGAGCATATAAAACTTGATTAAAATAATAATAATTTGATTTTTCTTTCGACGGATGATTGGATTTAAGGTTAAGTAAACATGTGATACAAGGGTGATACAAGGTTCGATGCTGGTAGCAAGGTTGTTTCTTGTAGCTACAAATGTACTAACCAAGTTAAAGCTGCTGATAGTATTTTTCTTTTTTTTTCACAATTTTTTCGAAATTTAATCCACATTAAAATATATTCAAATCAATTATTTATCATAAATATATGCACATAACCCTGTAAGGTATGTTATGCAATAACGTTTCTTCTTTTTCCTTTATAAATTGCTATTAAATTGTCGGGGACAACGTCACGAAAGTCTACCTGTTGTTTTCACCAGGTTAGAAATCTCTGATGTTTGCATGTTTTGTTTCGAATTTTATTTGTTTTGGGGACAAACGTCTAACAACCCTGCCTCTTGTTTCACCAGGTTAATTTTAACGGTAAGAAGTCAATGATATTTACCCGCCTTATTCTTTTCCTGACGGATTTCATTTATATTTGCATCGCACCTTTATTTATGGTGGGACGAAGTTACCTCATTCAAGCTTTTGAAATGTGGTTTTCATGAATGTAAAGTCACGTGTGACTTTTTACACCATCTCAAACAAATATACTAACTCGTCTCAGAGCATGACAAAACAACGATAAGGAGTTGTAATCCTATTGCAGACGTCGTTTCGTCTCATCAGACGTTGTTCAGACGGTCAAGTTGCAGACGACAGGAATGCGACTTAAAGGGAGACACGACATTTTATATTTCGAAACGCTCTCTATTTGCCGATGCACATATTACTTGCTACATTCTATGTCAAATTTACAATACCATTATAATGAATGGAGGACGTTTCAGATACAATGTAATAGACGAGGGCGCAAATCTGGATGGATATTACACATGGCGGGTAAAAAAACAAACAATTATATTTAGGAATCTATAATAATCAAAACTGTGCAATTAAATTTGATTATATATTTCTACCTATCAAGCCTTTGCAAGTAACATCGTGTAGCCCTTACAGATACGATCTTCAGTAACACCAACCCAATCACAGTAATGTTTAAGTATCTTCTTCAGTACCGGCAACACAATGATATTAATGGTGTGCGACCCTTTTCTTGCACCTACTTCAGCACCGGCGACCCAATGACAGTAATGTTGTGTGAACCTTTTTAGATACCTTCTTCAGCACCGGCAACCCAGTTGACAGTAATGTTGTTCTGCTCTTCTTGGGCATCTTCTTCAGCACCGGCAACACAATGACAGTAATGTTGTGTTGTCCTTTCATGCACATGCACCTTATTAAATACAACCAACCCGATGGCACTGATGTAATGTTATTCTTTGCATGTGCCCTCTTCAGCACCATTGACCCTATGGCAGTGATGTAGTGCGACTATTTTCTTGTATTGTCTTCAGCCCCATCAACCAAATGTCTGTAATAATGTTGCCTGGCCCTTTTCATGTACTCTCTTCAGTACCATCAACCCAATGCCAGTGACATAGCGTGACCCTTCTAAAGCACCATAAACCTAATGACAGAACCTTCCAAACCAATGACTGATTCCCGCTTGAAGATGGCGTTTGAACATTGTGATAGATAAAACCGATACAATTGAGTGGTAATGACGAGCGTTTATCTAGCTAGTTATGGGTAAACGATATGGTACAGTCAACATTGGAGACATACGTCTATCAGTCTTTCTTAAATGTCAACAAATTCATTGATAAACTCATTTACCCCGAGTCAACACTTCAAACAAAGGCGGGTTTTAAACGACATGCTTTTTACCATGGAGTTACCAAACCCTGGGTGATTAATTTTGACTCCAACTCCGAATGAAAAGAGGTGTCAAAAGTACTTTGTATTCAATAAAATATATAAATATACGTAATGATTATATCTGTTTTGAAAGTTAATGTGGCCTGTTATTTGATTAGAGTCCCGAGAGATAACACAATCATGTTACTTCAGTGGTTATCATTGGTCTGGGAAGTAAGGCAATGGGTGAGTTGTCATTCATAGCAAGGACCTATACGGGGTAAAATAATGATCCAGTGGGTAATAATAGATAGACATATCATCAGTTTAAAAGTTCAACCCCTGCTTCCTTTCCACCCCCATCCCCGATATTAGGGCAAATCAATTCAGTATTTTTAATGATGTGGGTCTTGATCAGTAACAGACAATTCTTGCATATGCTGTCTTATTAATATTTCAAAACATAATTATTTGGCGGTAAAAACTTTTGAGCAAAGCAACTAAGTACTTTTCGTTTTTGTCCTGAAGAAATTGGGTCTATTAGTGTACGCTATATTTATTGATATGTGGTATAACACCACAGAAAACAATTAGACAAATTGACACTGTTGATGTAAACTGAGGTAAGCGTGTGTTATATGACTTCTCAGTCCGGCAAGATAATTCGACATTCTTCTTAAAAATGCGTACTATGTTAACACTATTTGAGCGATGGACTTACAATTTGGAGTGAAGGTGTCCGACATCCATATTGTTATGTACCCCCTGTGAAAAGTGAATGGTACATTACTTTTTGAATTATTCACTATTACCATAGTCATTATGCCAGTCGATGCAGAAGAGTGGGGCGTTAAACCCCACTTCATATATTTAATTTTAAATACAGTACTCGTTTTTGCTGCCCGGGCAAAATTCCCCCCATAGCACACTGTATGGCGTATGCCCGTCTTCATTATCCCAGTTTAGGAACAAAACAGTAGGACGTTAAACCCCACTATATTTCATTTTAAATACAGTAATCGTTTTTGTCTGGGACACCCGATATAATTAAAGAATAAATACATTTATGGGGTATCCGAAATTCAAGACACTGTGCTACCCTTCGCTGCCATTACATTTTATATACATGTATATATTGTAGCCATCTTGTTTTAATTAAGAGTTAAATACCCAAGAGTAGGCTACATTAAAGTATTTATTAAGCCGTGAAAAAAATCAGATAATGTCTGAAAAAAACAAATGACTATCAGAACACCGCTATTTTTGTTTATCCGTGACTAAAATACAGGGCTTATATCATCAATATAAGCAGCATGTCAATTGGACAGAACCGCTGTGGTATAACGTATAAACACCGTTCCAATTGGTCAGAAATTAGTCCACTTGTATCCAGGGGGTACAGGAGTCAATTGACCTCATATTATATGTTTCCATGTTAGTAAACCACTTTACAGGCCTAATTGGATCCTTCAGTTCACGCCATTTAATATGGTGAGTTTCATTCCCTCCCCTACAGTCAAACATGTGGTGGGCATTACACTATAAACAAGTATTTGACCGGTATTTAGAAACTTATCGTTTAGAGTGTTTATATGTTCGGTATTATAAGGTTGGTGAGATGGGGATGTTATATGTTTGTACTGAATAGTTGATGTCTGACACCTGCCATAGGTAGATTAAGAAATCCAGGTGATATGATAGGTAGATTGATAAGTAATGATATACAATGATATGAATCGTGTAAACATTATATATATATTGTACAGTATCAGTAGATATCGATAGATCTATATATTTAATAATATCAAGGGTTAAAGCACAAATAAATGTTCATCTTAGGTTTAGTATCTTGTCACGAAGATTTCAGTATTTTTAACGGCGGTTTCAGTATTTTAACATGACGATTTAGTTGTTTGATAGACACATCATTCAAATATATCTAAAATTTCAGGGGGGGTGGGGTGGGGTGGTTAGCGCGTGCGCGCTGTATCACAGGAACCTGTCATTGAGTCAAATGGCATGCTTGCCATTCCCCGGTTGTACGTGACAAGGATTAGGGTCGCCTGTTCAACCTCATGGTTTTTTCTCCTGGTTCTCCGGTCCCCCCCCCACAGCTAAAACACCTTATTGAAATAAAATTGAACCATATGTTAGTCCCGAAATGACCTAGTTTGTATGGAGTGGGCTTTACCCCCGCCCCCTCTCTCTCCCCCTCTATCTGACGATTAAAACTTGTAATGGGCTGGCTTGTTAGAAATAGTCCTCGGTTTTTCGTCTCCTGGCATTTGAAATTCACCTCCTAGAATTCCACTCTTCAACGTATGTTAGTCTCAACTAGACAACAGTATTGTGTGGACGAGGCATTAAACCCCTAGCCACCCTATCCCATTGCTAACATACTATATCAAATTACTAACCCCCTCTAAATTAAGATATTATATAAGTATGACAAGTAAACGAAATCTACTAATTACTCTAATCATTATTAATTAGTGTGTTACTGATAACAAATATTAATTGCCCCGGAGTACTAGATAGTAGTTGCTGCTAGTACCATACATTGAAGGCAAGCTTACACTACTAGAACGTTCTTCTAATACCGGAGGTCAGTGAGTTTGTTGCTAGTACCAGGCATTCAAGGCATGCTTACACTACTAGATACATGTAGTTTTTCTAGTACCGGGGTCGGTGAGCTCGGTGAGATCCCGTGTTTTATCTCAGTGTTGGACAAGAAAGTTCATTGTGATTTTTTTGGCGTGGGTCTCCATTGTCAGAGGTTCGACGGATAATCTGGCAAGGGATGGGACGACAAACCGAGGTCCCGTGAACATATTGCAGTGCACGTAAAATAACCCTTGGAATTCGATATCAGAGTATCGCGTATGTCCGTCTTCATTAGTTAATTCCGAGCAAAACAGTAGGATGTTAAACCTCATTTCATGTCACCAGTACCAGACATTCAAGGCCTGTGGTACTGGATTGTTTCTAGTACCAGATATTCAAGGCCTGTGGTACTAGATGGTATCTAGTACCACACACTCAAGGCCTGTGGTACTATATGGTTTCTAGTATCAGACATTTAAGGCCTGTAGTACTAGATGGTTGTTCTAATACCAGACATTGGAGGCATACAGTACTAGATAGTTATTCCAGTACCAGGGTTTCAAGGTCTATAGCACTTTAGTAAATAATTTATCAGCGTTAAAGTAATATAACATCTTATCTGTTAAATATAAAGGAGATTAATGTTTCATGTCGCCAATGCTGAGATATAAGAAAAAAAATCAACTTAAAAGTGTATTTTGTGAAACGAAGACTGCATCGCATATGACTTATTCCGATCATTATTTTAAAAAAATTACACGTGGTGCTGCTGCTTCTTTAAGATTTTAAGATTAAAACTAGAACAGGTTTGGAGCCAATAAGTTTCAGTGCGTACAGTTTAGGAATTTGTACTAGGTGAAGTATGAGCTCAGAAAGTTCAGTAAGGGTGCAAACATTCTGTTATAAAATTTGGAGTCGAGATATATTCTTAAAAAATCAAATTGAAAATGTAAAATTCTAAATACCATTTTGAAAGAGAGAGAGAAAGAGGGAAATGGGGTTTAACGTCTACTCGACACAAATTGGTTCAATGGTATTTCAACAGTGGGAGGAAACTGGAGGACCCGGAGAAAATCCACGAACTTGGACAGGCGACCCTTCTCCCTGTCACGTACACCCCGGCAATTGAAACCACAGACCTTATGTATACAAACGGATTTACATTCAATCGTTCCTGTTTTTATTCTAATTTTAAATCATTTATGTTCGGCGAAATACGCCAGAAGTCTCAATTGAATGGCAGTCTCTTGTGTCTGGTTATTCCAGTCTACACAGTTATTATTTATTGCGGATGCTCTCCAGATAAGAATATGGCTTCAACGGTTGACATGACTTGTTAGAAAATGTCTAACCTCGTTCTTCGAGCCCCTTGTTATAATTGCGCTGAAAAAAAAAACGCATTATGATACACGATTCGTGTACCAATGGTGAAATTTTTATTAAATATCAGAAGCCTATCTTTTCTCAAATTGATAAATGGTTTTCAATGTCAATGTCGAACACTGTGGTTAATATTGAGCTAGATACTAAGCTACTTTCATCTTTATTCATTCATTCGCTTAAATAAAACTGTGTATTAAAGCGTTTATATTATAGCCGAGACATAAACTGTTAGACTATTACCATATAAATGTTATGTGTTTCAATAAAGTTCTATAGTTTAATAATACTGTGTGAAAAAATTCAAAAACAAAACCAGCCGACCGACACAATTTGACACGCTAACCCTGATGATGATTTATCCACCCTGATAAATGCTTATTGTGCAAGTTCTGAACGAGTAGCGATGGTAACAGGACCTTTATCATTTTCTTTATTATCTAAATTACGTATCATCTGGAATAATTGTTTATATATTCATAGATAATAAAACATCCGTACCAATATATACCACATTCTCTCGTATTAAAGTAAATGTTTAGGGTTTTAGAACAGCGTCTTCATTAGTGTATAAAATTATAATATTAAACCCCATTTTAAGCCGTCTTCATTAGCCCAGTCGGAGCTGAACAGAACGTTAAACCGATTTGTTTAGCCTCGTGGGTTTTCTCTGGGTCCTCCGGTTTCCTCCCACTGCTAAAGACTCCTACGCGCAAGCGAATTATTGAAATAAAATTAAACCAAATCTTAGTCCCGAAATGTCCAAGTTTGTGTCGAGTGGACACCTTAAACCCCATCTCTCTCTCCCTATCTCTCTCTCTCGTTAACCAATTTCATTTAATTATTTCATTTCTTTCAACCTGCACGTTGTAATATGAGAAAATATCACCCAGAAAGCTTTACACTGAGCGGCTGAATGGCAGTAAACATTGTTAGCTATGTACATTTCCCCGATAAATAACAAGTGATATGAGATGTTAAGGGTAGCCATGGTGACTCAGTGCGTAAGGTGCTGGCTCACAAAGCGGAAGATCCTGGGGTCGATTGTGCTTTTTGTCGAGAATCCTCATCCTGGTAGTTGTGCAGGAAATTGGGATGGTACAAGCTCCTCTGTATACCACTAACCGCACGTTAAAGATCCCTTGAAATATGAGTAGGTTGTTTCGCCGCTTTCATTGGAAAATTGCCGTGTTCATTAACCCACTTGTCAGTTGTGCAGGACATAAGACCTAGAAAGGGGAGGCATCGGGTGGGACGAGCCACCCTATATAATTTATCTCTGACAGCACCTTAAAGATTCCTCGATGTTGGTAATTTAACTATGCTCGTGTCTATTATCTCAGAGCATTCAGACGTTAAACCCCATTTTATTTAATAAAAACATCGCGCCATTGTTTACATTGGATTATTCTGCAAGTATCTACAACAAAGGGGTTTGGATTCCACTTTTATTCAAGATCGATGTATTCATATTCAGAATTATCGGAGACGAATGTTTCAGAAATGTAACAAATTTTATTTAATGAGTGTAGCTTTAAAATTTCCCGGCGCCTTGAACTAAAATGTCAGTAGTGTCCGCCACCCTACATCTATTTTCTGGTAAATGTCAATTTATATGTAAAGTATATTGTAACATATATATATTTATATTTCCGTGAATAAACCAGACCAACTGTTGCAAAGTTTACCAGGTTAATTCCCTCATTAAAATTTAACATTTACGTATTTAAAAAAAAAAAACTGCTATAAAAGTAAAGGAAACATACGAGACAAATACTTCATCAACAACAGAAACCTGTTGGATTTAGAAATTGTAAATATTAGAACTGAGAGAAAGGGAAGAGAGAGAGAGAGAGAGTTTACTTCCACTGCACAGCAACAAGGTATGGAGCTCCACTCAACACAAACCTTGTCATTTTGGGACTAACGTATATGGTACAATTTAATTCCAATGACCCGGAAAAAAGTTCGAAAGTAAATGAATAAATAAATATGGTCAAAAGTGAGACAAATATGTGCAACTTTTCTGTTTCATCCGGATTAACGGTGACGGGTAATCGAGAAGTGAAAATTGTGTTCTGGTATTTTATTTCCTTGCTGATACACATGTTACCAGACCAGAATATAGTAGATGTTTTATTAGTTAGACATAAAAACCTCGTAAAGAGATCAATTTAAAAGAAAGAGGCGTACATATTGATATAAACATCTTTTACAAACCACCTAAACAGCAGGATCTTCTCCATAACAGCTGATCATCTCTACAAACAGCTGATTCTAACATAACTTGCCAACTAATGAATGCCAATATATAGGCTCGACCCCAACCCCCTATAACACTTAAGGAAATCTGATCGCGCCAATACTTGTTTTTGCTAAAGAGAATAGTTATTCTGCAATAAACGTGTTGTTTGTTATCCCTAATCTGTTGAGCAGATAAATCTTCCTGATAATATTCCAAAGACTGTTCTGCGATCGTAGGTAACATCGACGTTCTTTCTGTTTTCGAGAACATATCGAACGGAATGACCAGCGCCATTTGCATTGCACTTTCGACCATAACATCGACGGTAATAAGCGAAAAAAAACGGGTTTTAATTTGCAGTTTTCTCCATCAACCAAACTAACGATATCTGACACACCTAATTTCATATTATAAATAATTAATGTTGTATTGTATTCTATGATGGACAAATCAAATTATTTTGATTTACAGTCTGTCATTTCAATCAGCTTCAGCTCCTACAACAATATCCAATTGCTGATTTATTTTATGATTTACATACCTGAATCAAAGTATCAAAACAAAATATATCATGGCGTCATGACATTTTGGATGGGTATATGATTTACACCATAAAGGTTTCATATGTCAAAATTCCATTTTCACCTAATGATGCACGAATGATTGTGAGCAAAGACATACTAGGTTGGAGGTCGGGTGTTCTAACCCTGCATTGGCCGAGAAAGTTCATACAGATATTCCGGCATTGTACCTCCTTGTCAGTGATACAGGACGCCCGATATTCAAAAACTATTAAATATAGACATAATATGTTCATCACCGAGATAATTTTTATGTGCCGTAGCAAGATAAATTTTGAGCCCCCCCCCCCATCAACACCTGTGCAAGGAATATTAATTAAAGTTTCTGACTTACCCTCTGTAGGGTATCGGGGTCGGATCGGGGGGGGGGGGGGTCTGCGGCATTCATACCGGTCATATCAACGTAAGTAAATTGAATCTATATGTATGCCCCCAACACCCGGGAGCTTCATGACTACACACACCCTCCTTGAGCCTGACCGTAGATGCCTCCCTGAGTGGCGTGAGTAATTCAATTACACACCCCTTTCCTCGAACCTGATCGTGCTACCCCCCCCCCCCGCCCTCCCATAAGCCCCCCGCGGTACGCCACTGAGTGTGAATAATTCAATTACAGTATTTGTGAATAATTTATGATGTGTACGTTTACAGATAAATATACGGTGTTGGTGGGTGAATGAAAAGTTTCTAAAATAGACTAATTAATATAAATGAGCTATAATAGTGGGTGGTAGGGAGGGGGGAGTTTCTTAAATAGACCAATCTATATCAGTAATCTCTATAAATAGTAGGTATAATCTGTAGTTTGTCTTTATTCATTATTTACCTCATTCACTAGAAGTAGGAGAATAATCATTAAAGACTTGAATGGCTGGCGGAGGTTAGAAATATAATTTGTTATCTTGTTTAAAACACACTTATTATACCAGAGAACTGTGTTAAGCCCGTTTTTCATTTACGCGTTTCTGTGCCCTTTTTCGCCGGTTTCCTGGAAACGGTCCAATATATATATATATATACATTTGCATTATACCGAATTTTTCGCCGGGGGAAACGCGGACAGTAACGCCGCGAAAACGCGGGTTTTGAAACGGACCTTAGATTATTATATGACATAAAACTGTAGGTTAAACTGGTTAAATGGTATGTTTCAATAAACTCTTATTATATACAATAAAAACCCTACGACATCGAGGATATAACGAATGAATGAAATAAAATGAAGTTTAACGTCCTACAGTTCTGCACCGACTGTGGGTAAAAAACAGGGGCCCCAGACAATCCTCGGCAACAATCTCGTGTCCTTAACCTGTTAACATCTCGTGACCTTGAAGAAATCTGCAGGTGGCCTTAATATTTAGACCCGACCCTATTTTACCGCAATTATGGACAGGTGCATGTGTCAGACCACTTGTCACGCAACTGTGTGTTAGACTTGATAAAGCTAAGTGTATTCAATTCTCTATAACAGTAATCATTGAACCATTTATTCTGTAAAAGCTTGGACATTGTGATTTATATAACCAATCATATCAAATATTAATGGATACAGAAGTACAAAATCATGTCGGAGAAAATATTTATTGCTCTTTTACTCTCAAGTCTAAAAACGGAACCATAGAATCATGAGAAAATGATGGGAAATTGAACAGTTATTATGATCCGAAATAGTGGCGCTTAATAATATTCGGTTGATAGACTCAAATCTTGGCATGGCCGTCAAGGAAATTCAAGCACTCTGCTGAACATTGTTTAAACATTATGAGTCACATTCATACAAGAATCTTCTATTCGTAAATTCGGTTATTTTCTCAAAAAATAAAGAAATTCTTCTGCTCTTTCAAATACAAGCACTCTCGTACACGACTAGAATTGTTAACGACAATACTCGTCCAGAATTGAACATCTGAAGGGGCGTCCCTCGCTACTGTCCATAACACAAGGTCTGGGGCACAACAGAGAGAAAGAGAGTTTAGCGTCCACTCGACACAAACTAGGTCATTTCGTGACTAACGTATGGTTTAATTTTGTTTCAATAATTCGCTTGCAGTAGGAGAAAACTGGAGGGCCCGGAGAAAACCCACGAGGTTGGAGAGGCGACCCTACTCCTTGCCACGTACAACCGGGGATTCGAAACCACGCCAGTTGACTCAATGACAGGCTTTATGAAAAGAGATACTCCTCACTGCTGCGCACAATACCAGGCCTGGGACTAGTTGGTTGAAGAGGTATATATCTGACTAATGTCCACAACACAAGATCTTGTCTTGGTCATAATTACACTAATGTAATTCGTCAATGGTTATTATTGACAAGTTCCATGAACATAGATCTGGAACACGGAGATAACTTTATTGATATAGCTGGCCAGTTAATGATGGTCGGTGAAAGGAGGTTAAGTGAGGTCGAACACTTTCTTTTCTGGCCTATGATCATAAATTATGAGTTGAGGAGACTATTGAAAGTTGTAACAGAAATATATGAAATGGTTAAGCGATAAGTAAGATTAATGTCGTACTCAAAGTCGTAGAATGTCACCTTTGTTTGCAGCTTAATTCACGCTATAATGTATAGTACTGGAATTGATTTTGTGACATTTAAACACCAAAATCTTGTTAACATTGATATCCGTATATTGTATACTAGGTCAAATAATCTGGTTAATCTTGTTAACTCATGTTAAATTTGATATCCGCATTTTCTAAGCAAAACTACCGTGTTATGTTTGATATCCGCATTTCTAAGTGAAATAACCTTGTTAAGTTTAATATCCGTACTTTCTTAGTGAAATAACCTTGTTAAGTTTGATATCCGCATTTCTAAGTGAAATAACCTTGTTAAGTTTGACATCCGTACTTTCTTAGTGAAATAACCTTGTTAAGTTTGATATCCGTACTTCTTAGTGAAAAAACCTTGTTCAATTTGATATCCGTACTTCTTAGTGAAAAAACCTTGTTCAATTTGATATCAGTACATTCTTAGTGAAATAACCTATCCGTACTTTCTAAGTAAAATAACCTTGTTAAGTTTGATACCTGTATTTTGTAATTTAAAAAACCTTGTTAAGTCTGATATCCGTACGTTCTAGGTGAAATATTTACTGTTATGCATAACTTTCACACCTGACTATATCAGCTAATAGCAGATGATTTAATGGTGATTTTATCGAGTATTTGATTTTAATAACTAAATTAATTATGATTAATAACAACATGGTGTCTAGATTATAATAAACTTTCTCACGCTTTATTAAGTTGGTTAAATAAAATGGGGTTTATCATCCTTTTTTTCTGAACCAACCACCGTAACCAAGGTGGCTAAGTGAGTAAGAAGCTGGCTCGCTAGCATGGAGGTCGCGAGTTCGATCCCGGTCTCGGCCGAGTAAGTTTATCAGGGATTTTACGGCATGGTTTCCACTTGTGCGCCCGACAAGGACAGCTGTCTAGTTGTTCGGATGGGACGAAAAACCGAGATCCCGTGTAAACATTGAATGCTGGTAAAAGATCCCCTGTACGGCGTATGCCATATGTTAGTCCCTAAATGACATAGTTTGTGTCGAATGGTTGTTAAACCAACTCCCCCCCCCGTCTCTCTTTCACCTCTGTTTCTGTCTCTCTGGTTTGGTATCGTACAGCCCCACCTTTAAGCTCAAAATCTCTGTTAATTTGATTAAAAGTAGGTATGCATTAATAAATATGTTAAAATATCTCCACTGTGTTTATCATTAAAGACCCTCTCCTTGATACCAACTGGTTTCAACCGTCTAAAATAGTGCACGTGTGTTGATAATGAATGACAGGTGCTCTATAATCAGGGGTCATGGTGTTCTGCTAATTAAGTAATTATGTCATGTTTACAGAGTTTATGTAATTTGTGTATATTTAATACATGTACGTATGTATAACTAAGCAGCAGATGTCAGGATATATTTTCACCCGTCTTAATTATATAATCGGGATGGTTTTTAGGTACAAATACTGATACAAACTAAGGCCGAGTTCACATTGGACATATTATATCCTAATTATATAAATGGGATGGATTTTAGGTCAAATACCGATACAGACTAAGGCCGAGTTCACATTGGACTATTATATCTCAATTGTATAATTGGGATGGTTTTAGGTACACAATTAATTATATAATCATGTTATTGTGGGGTACAAGTGCTATCATAGTCTAAGGTTTTCGGGTGCAGATGCCGACATAGACTAAGGTCGCATTGGCATTGGGAATTCTACAAATAAAATGAAATAAAATGGGATTTAACGTACATGTACTAATTATCTGCACTAATCCGACTTAAAAGATTCCAGTCATTCGATGAATTAACAAAAACAGCATTACTCTGAAAATACCTAAGTAATACATCACCTTTAAATTTACCTGAGCAAAAAATGTTATTCTTTGGCACCAAAGGTAAAATGTTGTAGGAGGAAATTTGAGAATAACTAGGAAACGATTTTTCATTTGCTATGTCAGATGTCTGGATTTCATTGTTTGGAATGTGCTTAATTCACCGTTTATACAAGTTTCATTCTGTGTGTTTACAAGTATACAGCATCTTTATGCAGTGATGTTTCTCTTGATGGTTTTCTATTTCTCCCTTTGTAAAGATACATTACGTAAGATTCAGATAAAGAGCCGACTGTTTTTGCTATAACAGTTCAAAAATAGATCATTCAAAATCAAATTACTTTATAAAGTTATGAATGTTTGATGTTTTGACAAAAATGGCGTATAAATAATCTAGATTTTCAAGTACCATTGCTACGATAATAAATGATTACATTACGTAAGATTCAGATAAAGAGACGACTGTTCTTGCTACAACAGTTCAAAAATAGATCCTTAAAAATCAAATTACTTTATAAAGTTATGAATGTTTGATGTTTTGACAAAAATGGTGTATAAATAATCTAGATTTTCAAGTACCATTGCTACGATAATAAATGATGTTTCAATTTTTCATTTTATTGTTTAACGATGGCATGGCAGACATTTTTCTATTGAATTGATTATGCCGCTCATGTGATATAGATATTTATATAACATTTGAAGCCAGAAATAAAGACATGCAATAGGCAGATTTAGCTCTTACATAATGCATCTTTAATAAAAAAAACACCCCTCTATGATTATTGTGTTATTTAAATCTTTAATCGGTCTCTTGACGTCAGTGAGTGAAAAAAGAAGCGACTAAAGAGAATCTAATTGTTTTGACGTTTTCTAATTTGATTCTAATTCGCCTTTTTGCAATCATAACATATGTGGGTTAACTTTTTGTGGTGATATTATAGAAACAGAACAATTATACAGTTGATTTTCAAGAATGGAGGCATTTGTGTCCTGAGAAGAATATAAGACCATGAGTCACTAAGCAGTATGTCACGGTCGAGAAAGTTGCTCGAGATTTCCGAGTGTGGTTCCCATTTGTAAGTTGTGCAAAGAACACCATCTTGTCGTTCGGATGGTACGACAAAATACCGGGGTCCATATTAGTCCGTGGCAGTTCAAATTCGCAGACATAATGTGGAAACGCCGTCCGGACAATATGTCACTGATAGCAGACTGCATAGCGTGTAATGCCCGTCATCATTAGCACCCACATCCTGCACCACTGACACGGGCAAACCAGTTAGATTAGACTTTAATGTCTAGGTAAATACTAACCTCCGAGTACATGAAGATATGAATCTGTGTACTCTATATATACTAGTATATATATATATTATATATCAGTGTTTAGTAGATAACATATCTACATAAAAGACATTTGTTGTACAGAAGGTGCAGCATTCAAATCATAAGTATATAAACATTGAAACATCTGTTCTTGTGTTGTTGTACCATGTGCAAACCGTGAAATCATTTCTAACTGGACAACGCCTGGTTTTTACCTTAGCCTTTATCTCAATGATAACATATCTTTGTGTTGCACTTTATTGATGCCCGGTTTGCTTTGCGTATTGGTGAAAATGTAGAGATGAAACTCTGGTGCCTAATTCAAGAAATCTTATGCTTTAATATTTTAAGGGTGTAGGCATTTCATTGATTACGACTTTAGATCCTCGTATACATTTGAGCTGTTTGGCCAACGGAAGAGTCGAGTTCTTCAATAGATTAATTTAAGATTTTAAGAAGCCCCCGTCCCCGATTTAATTATGTATCTCACTCTTGAAATGGGCAACGAAAAGGGGGCTTCTATAGGTTTTTTTATACCCCCACTGCAATTTAGCTATTCTGTTTTGTCCTATATTCCGAAGAATTGAAAAAAAATGTCAGACTGTGTCGTTTGCCTTCTAGGCAGAATGGTTAAACTTAATGATAAGGTTTCGTTCCGCAAAAGAACATGTTATCATTCTTCGAAGGGTAAATATAATCAACTTTGAAACAAGAGAGGGAGAGAGAGAGATAGGGAGAGAGAGAGAGGGGGGAAGGGAGAAAGAGGGAGAGAAAGAGAGCATTTTAGGACTAACATATGGTTTATTAGTTACTAATAATTTGCTTGCGCGTAGGGGCCTTAAGCTGTGGAAGGAAACCAGAGTACCAATGAATTTGGACACGCATGTACATGTACAAACCGGGAATCTCAACCACGCCACTTGACTTAATGACATACTTTGTGATTTTACACGTTTTAATCTATTCGTCCACAACCTCCCACCCCCATCCCGAACCAGTAACTGATTCCAGTCAGGTGCCAAACTTCTGTGCCCTCGTTTTTCGCCCCATTCAAACGACTAGGGAGCTATCCTTGTCAGGCCCTCCGCCTGCATCACTGACAAGGGGAAACTACACTGGAAAAGAATTCCGAAGAGTACACAACATATATGAATAGGTATAAACACGTTTTATGTAATTGTAAACTGTTTTAAATTAGATTTTTCTACTGAGATCAAGACATTTAAACACAGATATTTGTTAAAGGTTTTCTCACTTTTAGGGGCCAAAGATTAAACAAACAAACCAGAGGCTATGTGCATATGACTTACCGTTTTTTAGCACCCTATTCTTTGTAAAACAAATATTGTTGATGACACAAAAATGCACTGTAAGCACAGATCACAGAAACCGTGTATCAAGGATCTTGCTCCCTGTATATATATATACAAGGCATGTTTTATAAACAAACATAGGCTTTTGATATACGTTCTTTATACTCAACAGCCCTTTTAAAATGTCCTAAAAGGGTTTTAGTTTAAACAATGTTTTATTCGTTTGAACAGTAATGAACAAACGGCCTATGTAAAGTCTATGTTAAGTATTCAGAAATAGTTAAAATAATTTGAAAGTTTAGATGAAAAATGATTTTTTTCTAATAAATTGAACAACGGGCCTATGCAAGAACACAGAAAAAATAAAAAAATAATTTAAAAGCTTAGATGAAAAATGTTTGATATCTGAAAGATTAAATAACCATTTGGCACGTGTTAAGAATAAAACGAAGGCATTGTCTATTTTATGCTGATGTTAGAGATTTTAAAATTGAATGATAAGTAATATCAATGGCTGTCGGATGTTATGTTGACAGTTGATAATTTATTTTTATTATCTGTTAAAATTGTTTTGAGATGTATAAAAATTGGCTGTCGCCTTGTGAATTTTTGAAATAACCCACGTGCTCAGAATTTGTGAAGCGTATTTCGATTATTGAGATTTTTTGATTATTATCTTTTCGATTTACTCTTTTAAATAGTTTCGTTACAGGATTCGTTATTTTTTGGGGGGCTGTTAGAAATTTAAAATATGTTCGAGATAAAATCTGAAATAACACCTAAATGCTACATGTATGTTTGTATTTAAGAAATTACTGCCCACCACCCCTGAGCATTGATAAATAAATAAAATAATAATAAAAAAAAAAAAAAAAAATATATGCTACATCTTGTCAAAAGTTCAAATGGTCATAACTTCGCTCAGAATAAAGTAATTTGACTGAATTTTTTATATAATTATTCCTTTTGCATTATTCACTTTTGAACTGTTATAGCAAGAACATCCAGCTTTTTATCTAAATCTTATATAATGTATCTTTAACTGAGTATTTCATTATCTTATGTAACATCTGTCCCAATCTGATTAAAATACCGATCTATATTTCGTTTCGTTTATTTTAAACTTTCGATGACCTACACTACATGAAAATTTGACAAGTAATAGCGGGATTTCACGTCAGAGGTCATACGAGCGCCCTTTGACCCTATGACGTCATACATTTGATTAAACAATCAGTATTGATGTTACTAGTGCCAAACAAGCCTAAAGCTCACCGTTATAGACCATTTCATTCGTTAATGCCCCACATCACACAGACCACGTCAATGATAACAACTCTTCTAGATCCTAGTGTAGTTAAGACAAGTTAAACGAAATTTTGAACTGAAAGCAACGGAAAATATTGTCTTCGATGTAGCCAGCTTTGCTTCTGAAATTTAAGTCCAAATCATTGATATGCGTTGGAACGGATGTTGTACACAAACAAGGTCATGTTCACTCTTTATGGGACACAAGGTGCAACCCACTTTTGGTTTATCTTTTTAATTGGCGTAGGAAGAACGGTGTTTAGTCGTCCGGATGGAACGAACAATCCAGGTACCGTATACACGTTGGGTGTACGTAATATATATATAACCCTTGATAGTTGGAAACTATTTTTATGGACCGAGCTCGCTGATCTGCGATTTTTGATTGTGTGGTGTGTATCGTACACAAGACAGGGCATTTCTACACGCCATGAAACGGACCATCTTTTTTAATTTATAAAGTTCACCGATATTTGGGGGAATATTATTAATTTAGAGGAGCAAATCGTCTAAGGAAATTATAAAAGCCACCCACAGTCAGTGTATTCTAGTAATAGACCACCAGTCAACGCTGTAAAGTTGGGTTATAATAATATACAATTAGAATCATTGACGTGGAAAATAACCCTAGTTCCTCCATTCATAAACATATCTTTAATAACCTTGTACACGTCATAATAACTCCCGGACTATATACTTAATCAGCCCCCACTCAATTTGTATTAAACCACTTTTTAAAATACGTTTTACCGTAGTGTCTCTGTGAAATACAAGACTGGTGTCGTTTATGAGACATGATATCCCATCCTCTTTTATTATGCAAGATCTGGTTCCACTTTTATTAAACACCCCTGGAACATGCTTTAGTGTGAATACTTCGTTTACCTTGGTCAAGGTAAGAAATTACAGTCAAATATTACACCAACATCATCAGTTAATTGCTCTGGTTAGTAATAGGTAGTGGCGGATGTCGAGCACGAGGTGGGGAATTCTTAATCTTTCTGGAACAATCTGATATTTTTGTTTATTTGAGAAGTTCACATATCAATTTTTGTTGTACCCATGTGAGATTATTTTAGATCATCTGCTGCATTATGATAAAATTATTGTTACCTGACTGAAAGTGTGATTAGTACTCCCGCATGAAATTCAACCACACTTTTGACAGATGATACCCATAAACAGTCCTACTTTGTTACCCCCCCCCCCCTATTAATCCTATAATTCACTATTGCCAGCTGAGAAATTGGCAAAAATGTCATTTTCAACTTCAAATTCCAACGTTTGAAAATGGCCATCCATGTTGGCAATAGTGACACAAGGGCGGTAATTGTGTTGTTATTTCCTGTGGCAATTATTTTTAAGGGTGGGAAATAATGCCCATGGTCGTATAATAGTAAGTTGATAAACAAAAGACATAGAAATAATTATGTTTTGACTTTCTTAGAAAATTTGAAATTCTCGCTTTAAGTCAGACTTGCACTAAGCACACCGTTAAGGGATGGGTTTTACTTGTATTTGTGCATTTGAAATCGAATAGTGTTTTCCATTCATAGCTCTTAAAATATCATGTTTCTAGAAACTCTGCTTTGATTTAATAAAGGTGTTGGTAGGGGTTACTGAGCGATTTCTAAGCGGTTTAGAGTAAGATTGGTATATCTAAAAACTTAAATTAATCTTACAGCTTTATTTGACTTATATTTAAACATGTTAATTATACATTTATTTATTGAAGGTGTATTTTATGTTTTTAGGGTAATTGTTGCCCAGTAGGGTTCCCGTTTTAATAAATACGGCTCACTGTTCTCAAGATTTCATTAAAATCGCCATGGTACAATGATTTATGATTCAGCGGTTTTATTTTGTTAAATTGGATCTAATTTTTGTTTATATATTTGGTTTCCTTTTTATTCATCATTGAACCCGGGTAACTTAAGTGCAGTTAAATTTAAATAGATTTATTCTAAAATTAGCCAATGATGGTGCCAAAATTTTCCACAGGGAAGTGGTAGTTATTATGCATTTATATGGAAAGTTAATCTTATTAGAAAAAAATACTTGATTCCCTCAGGAACACCCATCTGGCACCGCCCACACACGGTTCAATCAGGTGATGTAAAGGGTGTTTCGTATGTATTCGTTGAATTGCTAGCTGTTGAGAAAACATTGAAAGACTTAAAAGTCCAGTAGACTCTGCGGAAAAAGGAGTTGACAGAGGCTACACCAAGAATTATCCTAGGCTTCCAACTTTGTGCTAAATGGACAGAGAGTAACGACAAATACAAGCTATAGGACTTCTTAACATTTTTATCAGGGATTTGAAGAAAACGTTTAATAAATAGCTTGAATATTGTTTAGTCAAAATATATCATCACACCACATTGTGTGTACGTGGGAAGGCATATTTAATCATGTTGGACGGTTTCTTTGATGACAGCTTTTGCTCTACCAAAAGATCTTGGGCTTTGTCCGAGGATTTGGTATTAATCTATCATAAGTCATCGTCAGTCACCCATTCTTCTGGACGCAATACAGACGATTCCCAGAAGTGTCCAAAAATGGCTGGACATGCGTTGATAAAATTAATATACCCGGAAGTGACATGTCATTGGCGATATTTTGCCTTGAATATAAAGTAAATGGACACCATATTTACACCTGATGGTGAACAATACGATATAATATTTCATCAACAAAGGGTATAGAATTACTTACAGTGGCAAAACTCCATCTTTAGTTAATAGCCAAACTTAAAGTTACTCAAAGTTATCTTTCAGTTTCATCAATGGATGTTTTGTGTAGTATTGTAAGGTCGACCAATAAACAGTCTAGGTAATCTGATATTTGTAAATTTATGAATGAACAACGGCGTAAAACCACGAACCATGGTCTACTGGACACAGGTGTACAATCATTGATATCGTATACACAGTTAGTTAAAGGGGCCTATCTATGGGTACGGAAAAACACCGTATTTTACGAACATGTTTAGCGTGATTTACTTATTATCAGTGATAGGATAAGTGTAAATTTTATGCGGGGACACGGTTGGAAATGGAGTCGACGAAAATCATTAAAATAGTTTATACAATCTCCAATAAATTTTCTGAAACCCTTTCAGATTCATAATTTTGAATTTTGGATGTCTATTTTTTTTCGATAATCTTCTTCGCGGCGGTTAAGTTTGCGACACTACTTTCGATCAACTGTATCAGCAGCCCTTCATATCTCAATGAATACAATAATGTCCTTGTTAAGGAGCCCACAATTTTTTTCTGTGGCAAAGTGCAAGACAAAACTTTCGCTTTACGGTAATAGCCCCTCAAAATTCAATGAATACACACTTGGTTATTCATTTCATTTGAAGTATCTTCTCACTTAATTGAATTATACAAAAATGATATGCAGGAATACTTTGCTAAAGGGTTAACGATTTAGTAATAATTTGAAATTATTCAATTAACGGTTCAACCTGTGTACATATCTTATTGCTCAGTGGTTTCAATGTAAATATTTTTGAATAAATCGAATGAGATTATTTTCATATTAATTTGTGTTTATAACTTGTTACAGGGATGGAGGTCGTGTGTAAGAGACTTCGGGGCACAATTTAATTTGTGACGTTTGACATGTCTTGGCACTCAGGTCAGATGGTACTAAAACCCCGGCTGCAAACTGGCATTCAGAAACTCTCACCTAAAATAAAACGCAACGTGACCAATGACAAAACCTGATGGGAACCGCAGGTGTCGAACGGTGCAACACTGGGAAGCGCAATGCTCAAGCTGTGTAACACTCGGAACTGTAGTGCTCGAGCCGTAGAAGTCTGGGAACCGCAGTGGTCTAGCTGTATAACACTGACGACCACAGGGGTTGGGGATACGAATCGCCGACGCAGTCAGAGAAATTTAAATGAAATGAAATGAAATGATGTTTACTGTACTGCTTCGACTGGGCTAATGTAGACGGGCATACGTCATACAGTGTACTGTGAGAAACATTTTGCCCGGACAGCGGCACTACAGTCTAGTCTTGTAATCTAGTTTCAACTGTTAGTGATTCTTTTATGTGAATGGGTTCCGAGGCCCTCTGTTTTTCTCTCCATCAAAACGACTGTTTGTTGTCTTTTGACAGATCTCTCGTACGTAAAAGAACCCTGAAATTTGAAATAAGAGTAACCCTTGGCACAGCATAATTTCACTCAAAGCACACCGCAATGCCGGTCTCCATTAGCCCACTCGGTATAGAAAAGTAGGACGTTCAACCCCATTCCATTTGGTATGGCCATTTTGTTATACTCTACTTTAAGAAGAAAAACGCCCAAATAAAAAGTAATATGATATTAAGGTACATTTATGTACACTAACAATGCGAGCAACTATCGAAGAGTACTTTTTATGAACTATATGAAAACATTGACATACCGCCATGAAACTTCCAGTAGACTATATCAAATTATAGTTAACAGATAAAACACACGATCTTTCGTGAATCGAAATAATGAAACCAGTGTAAAATATTTTCCTTTTTATATTTTTTTACGGTGTTAATATTGGTCTATTTGAACACACACGATGTTGTATATTTTTTTCTCTCAGAATTTGTTGCTAATTTACATGGCAAGAGATATGGTCGTCTGTCCAGCTTCCGGATTTTCTCTAGATCCCCCTGTTTCTCTGAGAGAGAGAGAGCTGGGGTGTAACGCTCACTCGATACAAACTAGGTGTTTTCGGGACTAACACATGGTTCAAGTTTATTTCAATAATTCGTTTGTACATAGGGGTCTTTAGCAGTGGGAGGAAGCCGTAGTATCCGGAGAAAACCCACGACTATGGACAGGCGACCCTACTCTTTGTCACGTACAACGAAGATAGAGAGAAAGAGAGTGAAAGAGAAAGAAAGAAAGAAAGAGAAAGAGAGCGAGAATAGTTTTGTCTCAAAATCATAAATATTATCCCGAATGCGACAATTTTGAAGCCGGTGAGAAACATTTTTTAAAAAAAACACGTCTTACGATATTCCAGAGCCACCACGACTCTTGAAAGTCATAAATAACATGCAGATTCTTTCAACAAATTTGCACCATTAAAGATTATTAGATGAAGTGTCTGTTGCATATAAACATAATAAATTTACTTCCTGTTTACATTTAATGTTCTATTGCATGTAACTGGTTATCGTCACTTACACGTCATAATTAACCTAATTCTAAACACTCTTCAATAAATACAAACAATAACTCGTCTACAAATAAATAAACATAATTAAGTCATATATTAACAGTCGATTTCCACCCAATCTGATTAAAACACAGATCCAATTTCGTTTCGTTTTTTATAGTCAAAATTTCGTTTTTACTTGTCTTTACTACCCTTGGATTTAGAAGACTTGATATTTAACTGGTGTTCTGCTTTGAAATGAGGGGTCAGCCAATCAAATGGTCTGTCAAATCAAGCGTTTGACTATTTTTTCGCGGAACTGTGGGTAGACATTACCAGCGATAGAAATCAAAACAAAGCAAAACTAGATTTTAAAAAAAGCACGGTGGTCGCCAATTGGTTAATCGAATGACTGACGTTATCGGGTCAAATGTCGCTTGCTTGGTACCTGACGTCATAGAACGCGAACTCCTACTATAACTTGCTAGATCTACATGTAGTATTGGGGATCACGGTGGCTAAGTGGATAATGCGCTGGTTCGCTAGCCTGGAGGTCGGGTGTTCGATCCCTTCTTAGGCAGGGCAAAATTTCCCTCATAGCACACTGTATGGCGTATGCCCGTCTTCAATTAGCTCAGGTTAAGTGCATAACAGTAGGACGTTAAACCCCATTTCATTCATTCATTCATACATTGGTCATCAAAAGTGTGAAAAACGAAACGAAATATAAATCTATCTTTTAATTAGATTGAATTCAACCTGTCATGGGTTTTTTACGTGCACGCAAACGAATACATGGTGTACCACATTTTCGTCCCATTCAACAGACTAAACGCCTGTCAGACTCTCCGAAACGCACCAAGGGCAACCAGGCTGGTAAATTATGGTCGAACGTGAGGTCAGTAGTGCCCACAATTACTAACAATGCCATATCTTGTACAGAAACACCCTACTTCTTTGCACCGAATGGACTAATGAAGACTGTCATACACCATGCAATGTACGTGCTTCGGGGGACATTATTTTATCGAATTCAGACTGCCAAGGTTTTTTTTTTACGTACAAGCCAATGTGTACACGTACCACCCGATCGAATAGATGGCAGTCCTTTTTGGTCCCCATATCCTGCACCAATGACAAATAGAAATCACGGCCAACAGAGTAAACTTCTCGGCCAGCACAGGGATCGAACCCGAGACCTCCATACTAGTGAGCCAGTTCCATATTCACTGCGCCAACGCGGCTCCGTTCATTTATTCCATATCATCATGTTCACCCGCTCCCCATTTGTTTAGAGGTCTAGGTGGGCATCTAAACAAGATACCATTTCTACATTAGGTCATAGTATTTAAAATACACATAGGAAATTCACATAGTCAGGGCGTCTAGATTGTACGACGTGTATATAATAAAATTTGCCTTATCAGAACCATGGTCCATGCCGGTAACAGGGATACGAATCAATTATTATGACAGCTTTCGATTTCTCTTGCCAATCTGGTGTATCGTAAATGACACGACCTTCTTACCCACTTGACATTTTGGCAATAGGTCAAGATTAATCTGTCTAGGTTCACGTTAACATAGGCTGTTTAATCAGAGAGAGAAAGAGAGAGAGAGCGAGAGAGAGAGAGAGAGGGGGACAGCATTAGCGTTGTTTGAACACATCAATATAAATGTTTTAGTGTTTTACCCAGGCATCGTGTACTAATATATCACGATATTGTTCAGCTAGGTACTGCCTATTCATACACAAAGATATTTTTGTATGTATGGATGTAATTCACATAAATCAAACATAAAACTTTGCATAATACGTTCGTACTTATTTTTGTTCGAGGCGTGCCAATGCAAGAGAGCAGCGGAATGAAGTTCGTTGGTGAGATTATAACCATATAACCACGAAAAAGAGCACCTTCGGCCCTTTCCTAGAAACATTTTAGTTGGTATCTTTGTTACTGTAGACATCTTAGACAACTGCGAAAGAGGGGGAGGGGGGGGGGTTAAAAAGAGCACAAGAATATGTTTTGTTTGCATACAATCTCATTTCAAAATTAAATCACGACAAATGAAAAAAAAATCGTTTGTAAAGGTCGGCGACGATCTCCAATTTGCTAAAGGGCAAAATATCGTTTTAAGAGTTGATCCATACTTAATCAAAGGGTAACTGACTCACGCCTTAATTCTATTTATGCGGAATTTTAAGGAGTATATTAATAGGTACATAACACAGGTTATAAAAATCTTTTAGAAGTGCAATAAACATAATCCACACATCCTTGACCTTTTATACAAGTGGATTCTACTTTAACGAAACGGGCAACCTACTATTTGAGAATTCCGTATACATATTATTGTCTCGGGTTTTGGGTTTGAAATATCTAAAAATAATTCGATAAGCATTTCTGTGTAAATACAGAATGTGTATTTATAGATAGGGTTTGGTTCAAAATGTGCAACGAAGGAAGGAGTAGGTACTGCAAAAAATAACATTCCACGTGCCAAGATAACATGGAATTATTGCTATTTATTTATTGGTGAGGTTAAAGCGACGGTTTAGTACATGGTTTTGTGTAAATACAATGGTTATAAACGTGGTGTGTTTGCCATGTGCAGTGTCAAATGTCAGTGCCACCTACATCCCTAACCGGAAATGATATCAGGTGACAGGTGCTCGGATAGGTATTGTACCCGGTGCACGACACCTGTAACTAAGTCTTGGAGTGGATGCTAAAACGGATTGATCGAGTTTGGGGTAAATGCTAAATTCTTATCCACGCGGCCCTTTATTTAAAGATCTTTACATCTTGTTTATAACAAAATCAAATCTCTAACAGTAGCAATTCACTGTTAATGAAATGGGGTTTAACGCCCTACTGTTCTGCTCCTATTAATTTGGGCTAATGCGTTACGAGGAAAATTTGCCCGGACAGCGGGGCGCTACGACCTACTCTCATATCGAATTCCAACTACAAAGAGATCTTTTACGTGCATGCCAATATGTACACGGGACCTCGGTTTTTCGTCCCATCCGAACGACTAGACACCTTCCTTTGTCAGACCCTTCGTCCTGCATCACTGACAACGGGAAACCACGACGGAAAATCTGGATGGACTTTCTCGGCCAATGCAAGGATCCATCACACGACCTGTAGGCTAGCGAGCCAGCGTCTTACCCACTTCGCCACGTGATCCCCACACACGAATATTATACTTATTTTAAGACAATTCTAGATTTGGTTGTCACTGAACAACTTGTTTTGATTGGTCTGAAAAGGTGTTTGCCGGTACGAAACGTCCATAATATAGCGCTGTCATGAATTACACTTTTTCCAGGATTGGTTTTCATGGAATAATTTCGTTCGTTCTTTCCTGGAGTTTTACGTCCACTTCCACCAAGGTTCATATCGTAGACAAGGGGATAATTTGATTTGATGTGTCTACAATATTGCTTGCCTGTGTGGAGAACAATTCACAAGTCCATCACGTTACCATAGTAATCATAGAAGTACAATGGCGACGATTTAAAATAAAAAAAAAAAGGTTATATTGTGACAACTCAGTCACTCAATTGTCTAGTAATAACGACAATGTCCAACTGTTACTAATCCAAACTTTAAAATTTATAAAATAAATGAAAGTTTTGAAATTGTCCAATAATTAGGGTGGTAGAATCAAATGTTATTGTTTAACTTGTGTTTTCCGTTTGTGCATTTCTGTTTTATTATGCGACTTCCTAGTATATAGGTTTATAGTATGTCTGGAATCGCTATTTTATATATTTCTCCTGGTTTTTTTCTGATGAGAAAATAATGTTAAAAATTTTAAAGGGGGGCTTGACAAAAAAAAAACATAATTGACATGATACATGAACACATAAATTACCCCCATCCCCTCCTACCTCCCTAGATAATAATGCACCCACCCCTGCCCAGCTCACAGATTAAAGAAATGTGAAATGGAATTTAACGTTTTACTATTCTTTTCGCACGAGATATTTTTTTCCAGGAGAGCGGAGTTTCTGCCTATCATTTTATCGGTAAAAGTTTTTTTTCATGTTCATAATAACGAGTACGGGTTTCTGTTCCGTCTCGCAAACTAGACGCCTTTCCTTACAAGGCCGCCCACCTGCGTTTCCAAACACTATTATTCCTCGAATTAAAGCTGCAAAAAAATGCGTTTCCTTCGACTACCGATTTGTATATCCAAACTATAGGTTTTGCGTCCCAATTACACGACCCTACGCACCTATCCATTATAACATCCCACAGGGGTTATCCATGACAAACAGCAACGTAACTTGAAAAATATAAAAAAGTTTACTGTCCTTAAACGGTTTTGAAAACCAGATATTCGTAGTCGTATAATTGCGTAACCATGTGCTTTAGGCATCACCCTGCACGTTGAGGTAAGAGGTAATCCATACACTGGCAACAAGGGCCACTTACTCCTATTATAATGGGCGCATCTTGAAAATGACGATTTGCTTTGATTCTAGCTGGAGGAGAGGGGATATTATCTAACAGATATTATTGCGTGGGTTCCAAAATTGTCGACTCATCATGGTTACATCTGACAAGGTATATACATAAACCCACCCATCAAGTTTCCCCCTGTCCAAATTAAATGAAGCTGTGTCAATTCACTCGAGTTCTTTACTAGCTATCCAATACCAGTGGTAATTTTATCCCAAAACTTCCTCAGTAAAAAACCCAGATTTGTTTACACTATAAATGTAAACCATTATAGACATATGTTAGTTATTGTATTTTAAATAGTTTTATTGTGTTTTAACGTATACAATTCCTTCGTCATACAGAACCCAAAGTCAGAAAGACATCTTTTTTTTATTACTCAATTTAAAAATTTCGCAAACTTTTATAACTGATCATATGCCTACATTAGAATCGCCTGAATATATTCTTTTGGGTATCTTCTCGTAATATGTTAAACTTAAATTGTGTGTGGGTGGTGGCGGTGTTGGAGGTGGGGTGGGGGGTGCAAATCCTGATTACGCCATTAGTTAGATGGTGTTGGTAGGGGTGGGGAGCTGCAAATCCTTCTTACGCCATTGGTTAGATGGTGATGGGGGTGGATGCAAACCCTGATCACGTCATTAGTTAGATGGTGGTGGATGGGGGTGGATGCAAACCCTGATTACGCCATTGTTTAGATGGTTGTGGTGGGGGAGGTGCAAACCCTGATTACGTCATTGCTTAGATGGTTGTGGTGGGGGGGGGTTGCAAACCCTGATTACGTCATTGCTTAGATGGTGGTGGTGGGGTAGGTGCAAACTCTGATTACGCCATTGTTTAGTTGGTTGTGGTGGGGGAGGTGCAAACCCTGATTACGTCATTGCTTAGATGGTGGTGGTGGGGTAGGTGCAAACTCTGATTACGCCATTGTTTAGTTGGTTGTGGTGGGGGAGGTGCAAACCCTGATTACGTTATTGCTTAGATGGTGGTGGTGGGGGTAGGTGCAAACTCTGATTACCCTATTGGTTAGATGGATTTGTAATTTAAGTACAAATGTTTATTTATGATTTGTTGTGTTTTTCATGTAGATTGGCGGTAGGGATGGAGGGGAGAAGTTGGGGGGGGGGGGCACAACCTTATTACGCCACTAGGTATATGGATTTGTAATTTAAGTATGTTTACTGTATGCTGTGTTGCGTTTTTCATGTGTGAGAGTGGTGGGGGGAGGTCCCCACTCAATGCGACACTGACTAAATGGAATTGAGATATAAATATCTGTGGACTGCTGCATGTAGTACAGCAGTATGTTTGGTATTATTGTAAGCTATCATAGATATATAAGTATATGTATGTGTGTTATACATTACTATGTCATCGTGTTATCAATTTCAAATACGAAGGTGTGTCTATAGCATTTACTTAAAGCTAGACCCCTACTATGCTCAACACGGAAATGGTGCTAATGTCATAAAGCATGTCATGAAGAACATAGGTTTTTGTTATATCATTTCCCAAAATCGAGGTGTGTCTCAATCACTTACATTTTCTAACTTGACTCTTATAAAGCCTAAATCTGAAACGTTGGTGTTTTAAATTACATACTTTTAAATTTAGTTTTATAAGTGGAACCCAGCTTAAAATATTGAAAAAGTAGGATTGACGAAAGTCTTGGTCGTGAAGTATACATTTTAAAATTTACATTTAGTTTTTTAAGTGGAATCCAGCTTTAAATTTTATCCGTTTAGTAGATCATTTTAATGACGTCCTATCACGACTTATATTATGTTTATTATCCCCTTAAAAACACATAAACGATTCGTTGATCCTATGTACTCACACGACTAAAGTATGTCGTCCTACATGGGGACCAAACACTAAATATTGTCTACGACATCCCCGCTAAAATGTATTTAAATTGATTACTTAAAGGAGTTAAACGCCCAACACAAATTTGACTTCAATATTCGTCTATTTTAGTAAATACTGGTAAAAATATGTGATTCTTATCCTATTATCCTCAGACATCATGAACATTTTATTATCAGTACACGAGTCGTGTTTTCTATGGTTTCAGGCGCCATTTGATATGAACAAAGGACATAGCCCATACGACAATTCAGAAGTAATTAGTAGTGAATAACAAATTAAAGAGAGAGAGAGAGGGAAACCGGAGGACCCAGAGTAAACCCACACGGCTGGACAGTCGACCCTACTCCTTGTCACGTACAACCACACCAGTTGACTCAATGACAGGCTTTATGATAAAGCGCGCGCACGCAAACAATTTAGCCATCCAACTCCTCGACTAACAAAATAATAATAATGGAAGCAGAAATAAATAATACTAAATTAAATTCGTTGATTTAGGACTTAAAATGTCGGTCAACTAGCTTAGTGTCTGTTCTCAAGCTGGGCTAACTGTAAACGGACAGCCCAAGTTTAATAGTATGTGGGTAGGGCGCTTGGGTTCCATCTAGTGTATTTGTTTTACATTTCGGAGGGTGACTACACCTTACAGTGGTGCGGGTCAAGGGGGTCTGGCAAAGAAACAGCGTATAGTCGTTTGTGTCGGACGAAAATTCCAGCCCCCCGGTGTACACGGTGACGTGCACGTAAAAGAACCCTAGGCATTGCATCACGTATACCCGTCCAAATTATTTCGGTTGCTGTAGAACAGTAGGACGCTAAATCCCACTTCAGTTCATTTTACAAGTCGAGTAGAAAAATGTTAACCAATGTCAGAACGTCTTAGGGTATAGATTTAAAAATGTACACACACACATTATCAATAATTCCATCGTTTCATTGTTTAACCTACATGGATCCATGCCAAACAATGTACAGATGCTAATACCGTTTACATTCTTCCATCAACGACCATACACCACAAAAAGCAGGTTTAATGATGTATGCATCATGTTTTATTGGCGGTTTCTGCTGGGCCCGATTACCGGGGAAACACTCATAAGCCAGATGGCTCTGTTTATGACATCATATAAGCAACGTTATTTGGAAGATTAAACGGCCATAAAAAAACATAGGTATACAAGAAGATTCATTAACTTAGATTTTGAAAGACAAAAGTACACGTTGTCTAATGTTAGCTACTTACTTAAAAACATTTTATGTGAGCATGTCACCTTCAATTAGATAATTTGCAATAATTGTTTTATGATGTCAAGGTCACGGGTACATGCAGGCTAAATCGTAATAAGAAATTAGATGGAGTCGATTCTCTGTTTACATTATCAGAATGTAGCTAAATCCCATTTTGTTACCTTGGGTGCGGCGATGATAAGGCGCCGCCCCTCTAACAGGTGTTATGACCGAGTAGGGTGCGTAGCCTGGCAAGAAATAAAATAACACCAAGTACGAACAAATTCGAAGTCCTAAAAAAATCGACAGACAAAAAAGTGTAATCAGGCAAAATAGCGTAATCAGCATATGGACTGTTAATCGTGTACAAAGTACACGACAAACAGACATAACAGGTGTCCGGAAGAGTAAGCTTACCCTGCCTGATGCCACACTCGCCATAGCTGCATCCAAACTATTCGGCGAAATGTCGGTAAAATAGCGTGATTGGCCAATGGGCTATCGGTATGCAAAATGCACGTGATGAACAGCGTTAAAGATGTAGTAGACAGGCATTATTAGGGAGATAGTATACAAGAAACAACGTCTGATTTTTAGGACGGGACGAAAGACTGAAGGTGAAGTGTAGAACATCAGACAATTCGAACATCAGTACAATAGCTCCAAGATTTTCCACCGTCGAGTTTGTGGACAAATGAATGGAAAAGGTTGATATTCGATCACATCGGCAACTGTAATTGGAGTGTCCGGGCAAAATTCTCTGCTTTGTAGCATAACATAGAAAACATAACCACATGTCAGTCTCAAAATGACCAAAATATTGCGTTGACGAAAGGTTAAACCCCCATTCCTGTCCTTTCGTATGGCGGTATATTCCTTTTACCATTCTTTTTAACTTGTAGCATATACATGTTAAATGTTTATCTAGAAGACAGCTGAATCAGCTAAAACTCTAAACATTTATTTATTTTTACTGGTATTTTTATCAGTAAATATAGGAGTATTGTATCATTAATTATCTCATTCAGCTCGGCTGCTATTAACTACTTCCATGTGTGTGGGGTCTCACTCAAATCTTACATAACGCCTGTTGCGGAAACAGTTGTAGCACCGTTTCATGCACTCTGTAACTCTCTTGGTACCATCCCCATGTTGTTGTAACAATAAATTAAAGATGTGGAGCATACAATTTAGGTAAAAAAAAGGTCGTTCTTGCTATAATAGTTTGAAAAGAAGATCATAAAAAATGAATTCATTGAAAATTTGGTTTAATTACTACATTCAGAGCGAAGTTATGAGTATTTGAAGTTTTGACAAATCGCAAATAGTCTCGGTCGTTAAAAGTACCATAACTACGAAAATAAACATAGTCTCGATTTTCAGTTTTATTGATTAATGAAGATATAACAGACATGTTCTAATCCATTTAAAATTTAGCTAACCGATGACCTAGAAAGTTTATAATATGAATAAAAACTTTATTGCATAAAAAACCTTACAATTATGTGCATATACAAAATACATGAAACAAACAAAGGATACATACATTGACAGAATTATACAAAGATACACAACTTCCCAAAGACATGAATGAATTGTATACAAAAGCTCCTAAGCATTTTAAAATTTCTATATTTTTATTCATCATCAGAATTTGAAATTGTTGTTAATCATTCAGTTTATAAATTTGGTTCGTCTAAAAAATATCTATGTAACATTTGAAGTCAGAAAAAGACCTACAATAGACAAAATCAGCTATCACATAATGCAAATCTAACTGTTTTATTATCTAAAAGTGATACAATGTAGAAAATATGGCATCAAATAATTTGTACAGATAAAACTATTTTTATATAATAAGTGATTTTTTAAACATATTTTATGCAAGAGCTAAATCTGCCTATTGCAGGTCTTTCTTTGGGCCTGAAATTCTATTTAAATTATTAATTAGACATTAATTAACTTATCCAGACCTCAATTTCAATGCTAGCCTGCGATATTTACTGGATTAGGATCCGAACCGCTGCTCAACTTTCATTTATGGTTGAATCATGAAATGGATAATCGACTTTAGGAATGATGATCGAGAATAGGCCGAAAATTCAATCGTTAAAATTTTGGTTCAGAGTGGATCAATTTGACTGTGAAATTTTCAGCAAATTCACTTTGCATTGTCTAGTTTTTAACTATAGTGAGGACCGATAGATCTTTATTTAATCTCCCATAATGTATCTTTAAGCTTGTAATTAAATGTATATTTTACTACCTACAGGTATGTACAAATGTTATTTTGGAACATACTTGTAATGTCACATTTCTACTTATATCAAGTAACGACCGACATTAGAAATGAAATAAATTATAACGTTTTTTTTTCTATACTAATAGGCCCAAAGGCGGGCATACACCATGCAGGGTGTTATGAGGGTTATTTTGCCCTGGCAGCGGCTCTGTGGACTACTCTTATTTCGAATTCTAAATGCCAAGATGGTATCGAAACCAAGATCCTAAGTACACGTCGCTGTGCACGTAAAAAACCCACCTCGACAGTTGGAATTGAATAAAGAGTGGACATAAATCCCAATGTCCGGCAAATACTGCCCATATAGCCCACTGTACGGCTACGAAACTTCTATAGATCGGTCGGTGCAGAAAAGAGAGAGAGAGAGAGAGAGAGAGAGAGAGAGAGAGAGAGAGAGAGAGAGAGAGAGAGAAGTGGTTTAACGTCCACTCCACACAAACCAGATCATTTCTGGAGTAAAATATAATTTGATTTTTTTTCAATAATTCGCTTGCGCGTAGGGGTCTTTAGCAGGGGGAGGAAACCGAAGCCCGGAGAAATCCCACGAGGTTGGACAGGCGACCCTACTCCTTGTCACGTACAACCTGTAATTCGACGGTGCAGAAAACCAGGACATTAGACCCAGTTCATTTCTTTTTTTCCAAACATCACAGTTGCTACCAGTAAATAGCATTTTGTCTTCGTTAAAAAACAAAATAATTGAATTATTATGTAACTGCACGTTTTGAAAACAGGATGTTTTTTTTTAAAACCTTCATTTCTCTCATTTTGTTCTGTCATTTAACAAATCTCTGTTTTCTATTACCCTCGAAATTCCCCGCCGTAGTAAATCACGCTTATCTTTTTAAATAATTTGTTGTATTTCAACAACTAAATATTTATAGCATTTCTTACAGTATATAAATAAAAAACTGATATAATGAACTACAATTTCATAAGAGGGGTGTTTTTTGTTGATAAGAGAACCTCTAAAAACTACTTTATTTGTCAAAGATAGTTAAATTCTTCTTGATTTTTATAAACATTGAGATAAAGAAGTTGTTTGTTTCGTGTATAAATAATGATATGTGAATAGATAAGAGAATTACATATGTCCTTGTATCTTAATAGCTTTAGGATAGACATAAAACATACTAATTTTTTTCTGTTTCCTTCTGGGAGCCGCTTGAAGTCAGTTGGCAGAAACAAAGTTCCTGAGGTTTGGCCGTCGCGGTTTCCTCTTGTCATTATACAATGTCTGGTTTATCTGAGAGGTCGAGATAGTGAACAATTATCGTTATTGACACTGTTTCTGTAGTTAGTAACGAGTGTCGTACATCAGGCAGCGTATATTTGTTATTTCTGGAATTCCGAATACGTTCTCTGATTTATTTTAAAGGAGCACAGCGTACATAGCGAACAATTATCTTTTATGTATTAACATTTTAGCCCCTGTATATATTTACACTGCTAGTGACGGGTGTCGTTCATAAGATAGGGTATGTGTTTTCTGGAATTACGAATACAATGTCTGATATTTTTAAACAACGGCGAACAATTAGTGTTACATATTATTTTAACTCCACTATAAATGAAATGAAATGAAATGGACTATAATGAAGACGGGCACATGCCATACAGTGTGTTACGCGATGGGGGAAATTTTGCTCTGACAGCGGCACTACGGCCTACTCTTATATCGAATTACAATTGTCAAAGTATCTTTTACCTCCACGCCAATTTGTACACCAGACCTCAGTTTTTGTATCCCAACAAACGACTAGTTAGCTGTTCTTGTCAGGCCCTCCGTCCTGCATCACTGAAAAGGAGGACCCACGCCGGAAAATCTAGATGAACTTCCTCGACTAATGCTAGCGGATCACCGTCTTACCCATTTAGTCACCGTGATCCCCGCCACTATAAATAATATTGGCACAATTCCTCTAGTTAGTTATTTGAGGTAATGAACATTGACATTAAGTTGGTATAATAAATACCTATGTTACGTTGTGTATGTACGTAAAACAACTAGAAATCTGGTTATACTAATCACCTGTCACTTCCAATTAAAATAAAAATGGCGATTAGCTATACAGATAATGGCAAGTGTCGTGCACTAAGTATAAATCCTGAATCTCTCGCTTAAACAAGAGGTCCGGTGTTCGATCCCGATCTGGGCAGAAACAGTTCCTCGTGATTTTGCAGCACGGGGCTTCTACTTGTCTGTGGTGTAGGACGCGGGTTTGAAAGGAAGAATGACGAGTCGTTTGGGTGGGATGAAAAACCGAGGTTCCGGGAAATGGTAGGCCTAATGGTAAATTACTCCTCCTACTTTCTAGGTGTAACCCTTTCCGCCATTTATAAAGGGATATCAATTGATGTCTTTAAGCACGTCTTCGGTGACTGCGTTCATCCTTTAGCCATTTACCACGAATTGAGAAGACTGTCGTACAGAGTGCATAATGTGCTTTAATGCACTTTAATGCACATGAGGTGCATCATTTCAAGATGTAGCCTTTTCAGTGGTCGAATGTTTAAATCCTAGTACAAATTTCAGTTCTTAGTTAATTAAAAGGCTGCTTTCATGAATTACTTTAGTTTAAGTTTTAGTGAATAACACCCCATATGTTGTCTTAAAGTAATTCCGTGTTACCCGGTCCTGAGTGAATTGACATTTACGGCATTGTCGATACTCTCAAAGCGGAAATGTTCCAAGTTTTGTCTTGGATGAATAACATACATCTTACATACATACATGACATGTGTTTTTATTGGTTCTCATTCAGCATGGAAGAGCGAAAGTTGCACCTTCAACAGAATGCAGAGCTAAAGGTTTTAACCCTTTGAAGTGCCGGTGATGTGTTAACAATTGAAATGTCAAAAGGTGTCGTTCTTGTACAGGAATTAGATGTATTTATGGAACGCCATCTGTGCAAAAACGAAACAAGAATGTAACGTTGCACTTTAATAATATTGATGTTACGTAGAATTTGGTTATCTTACCTACTCTTCTTTTGTTTACAGACGGGATTAGTGCACACAAAAAATGAAGAATACTTCATCGAACCCGTTAAAGATCACGACTGGCAAACGACTCCTCAACATCCCCACATTGTCTACAAACGTTCGGCATTACCGGCACATTGGGATATACACAGAAGCAGTGAAAATATTGTGAAAGACAGCAAAGAGACGGGCTCTTGTGGCGTTAAAGGTAAGCTTACAGTATCTTGATATGTAGGTGCCATTTGGTATATGTTTGGAGAAGTTTGAACTAGGCAACTTATGCTTTTTGAAATGTTTTGACAGAAGATAGTGTTGCATTATCTAAATATATTATGTAACAAATTCAAACACATAGACAAACGGACCAGAATTTAAAAGACGACCCTTTAAAAGATAAATTTTCACAGCTGTTCTTTTTTTCAACACTTTCTTTATAACTCGTTTGAACCATTTTGCTACAAAAAACGACTGGTGCATGGCACGCCGAAAATTCGCCGTAACATACCGTTTCATTGGCTAATCCCTCGCTTCAACCAAAACGCCGGTAATATATCAACTATAAAACGAAACGAAATATGATCTGGGTTACAATCAGATAGGTTAATAAACTCTGGAAGTATATCGGGATGAAAAATATTTCCTATTTATAGTAACCGGGTATATAAAATAGGGAAGCACGGTGGCTAATTGGAAAATCTCGATTTTCCGGCGTGATTTTCCCTTGTCAGTGATGCAGAAGGGGGGTCTGACAAGGACAGCGGCCTAGTCGTTCGGATGGGACGAAAAACCGAGGTCCGTGTACACATTGGCGTACACGTAAAAGATCCCTTGACAGTTGGAATTCAGTTGCTGTCAGGGCAAAATTTCCCTCATAGCACACTGTATGGCGTATGCCCGTCTTCGATTAGCCCAGGCTAGGTGCATTATAGTAGGACGTTTAAACCCCATTTCATTCATTATATAAAATAGTACGCGATGATCTGAAATGAGTAAAAGGCACTAATTCTGCTTGGATAAGTTTGTGTTACTACGTCCGATGTAAACAATGTACTTGTTATCGGTGTGGTATGATGTGATGTTACGCGTAGATCTATACTGCACGTATACTTAGGGGTCAGTCATCTTGCACATAGTTAAAAGAAGGTTTTCGCATTACCGTTATCATATCAAACATAACGCATAATATGGCGTCGTATTTTAAGTTGTTTAATGGTCTCGACATTAAGAAATTGCGTAATATATCGAAACAACATACAAACTTTTATTGGGGAAAAACAAATATGCTGTAACACTTGTAAGCATCGCAAAATATTTTTAATTCTGTTGAAACCAGACCGTGAGATTATCATTTGTTTTCTCTGGGTCCTCCGGATCCCCCCCCCCCCCGTTGCTAAAGACCCCTACGCGCAAGTGATTTATTGAAATAAAATTAAACCATGTTAGTCCGGAAATGACCTAGTTTGTGTCGAGTGGACGTTAACACATTTTTAAATGTAAAATGTATATATATAAACTGATTTACATTCCATTACGTGAAACCCCCACCCTCTCGATGTGCGTTATCATCAACTCTTTCCATACCACTGCCTAGGAGCAATACTCCGCCCTGCTGTAGCTTTAATTTAATACGTCTTTTCAACTGGTTTAATTCCGAAGATTAAGATTAAACTAAATACCAGATGATGTGAATATTAAACAGATCACACGTCACTAATTTACAAACACACGTCACTCATATCGTTTGAGATGTCTCATAATCAGGTGACAGCCATTGTAAAAAAATCATTTGTTCCCACGACCGTGAATGCATAATTTGAAACAAGGTCAAAAAGATAAACCCGTTATTCTGGAATATACTCATCATTACCAATGACGTGATTAATACTACCTCCACTCCACCCTACCATTTTTATAGAGAACAATCTATTTCAGTAGCATCTTTTCCCTTTTAGCCTAGAGCATACGTGATGTCTTTTCCAAAAACATTGCTCCGTGCCCTCCATTTTCAACTCGGATGGCCGTGGCGATAGAGAGGCGGCTTCGCACCAATGTAACGAGGGTTCAATCCCAACTCAGGGCAAGAGCTTTATCGTTGTAAGTTAGAGGGATATTCGGTCTCCCGTTCGACCAGGCAGGTTTGCCCCGAGTTCTTCGGTTTCTTCCTGCAGTAATGATCGAAATCATTCGCACGATCTGTGCCAAGGGCCAAATTGGAAAAAGGCCTCAGGCCTAATTTGCTACCCTTGTAAAATGACGCGATTACTATTATTATTATTAATGACGTTTTATATATAACATACGCCACATAACACGTGATTTGAAAATGACATACGTATCACATGAATGTTGATCGCTTTTCTTACATTAACAAATGTAGAAAAAATCCCTTCCAGTGCATGGTTTCCAAATTATTTAATTTAAAACCCTTCGAGCTGTTTTTAAAGTCACTTTCCCGAATTGTAACCCGATTCCTTTTGGTATCAGCCCACGAACAGTTCAGCATTTTTTACGACTCATTAAAAATTTATTTTCTTTAAGCTACTATAGTATTCATGATGTATTAGTCATGTATCGTCCAAATATGTCTTTCCGCGAACAGTGCAGCAACATGTATTACGATTCATTAGAAATGGATTTTCTTTTTCCTTTTGTGAAGAAAAGCTCTATTAGACAAGTATCGCCCAAATATGTCTTTCCACGAAAGAAACCCACGTGGCTTCACCAAATGAACCGAAAATTCAAATCTTTTCATACCACATGCGTTACAGTCATTATAATGAGTTTTTTTTTAATTTGTTAGAAATGTACTTAATTTTTATTTTCTAAACGCAAACGTAACATTGAACTTTTATTTTCTAACTCTCGCCATCACGTAATAGATTGTAAACTTTGATATTTTGAAGTTTGATGACTAGGTTTCATTTGGTTTCCACCCACATCGACAAAAGCATAATCATTAGATTGCAACATAACAATTTTACACCCTTCCTTCGTCGTTAAAATAAATGTTAAGAATATAATATTTGAAATACACACCCTTTTGGGAATTTAGTAAATATCTTTTTAAAAAATCCAGTTTGATAATATTATGATGTGTTGGCACATGATGAATTAAAGTAGGCGAACTTGCGGATAAGTGCACATCATTCGTCGGTACTTTAAAGGCCCAATATTTCAAAAATAAACAACAAATATAGGATTTATGACCAGGGTATAGACGAAGAACTGATTTGAGAAAAAGTGGTTCAGTGGAGTTCTGGGGTTTTATACCGACGGGCATATGCTATACGGTTTGTTATGGCGGAAAGTCTTGCTCGGACACCGGAATTTCTGCCTACTCTTCATCCAATTCAAGCTGGGTACGTACACGCGTCGTCCCACCCGAAAGATAAGACAAAGGTCCTTGCCACTGACAATAGGAAAGCACGCTGGAAAATCACAAGGAAATTTCTAGGGGTGGCTGGCTGGCCGAATGGTCTGTCATTGGGTCACCAGGCGTGACAAGGAGTAGGGTTGCCTGTCCAACTTCGTGGGTTTTCTTCGGGTCCCCCGGGTTCCTCCCATCACAAATGATCCCTAGGCACAAGCGAAGTATTGAAATTAAATTGAACCAGATATTAGTCCCGAAACGAAATAGTTTGTGTCGAGTGGACGTTAAACCCATGTCTCCCTCTCTCTCCCCCCCCCTCTCTCTCTCTCAGCCAACAAGAGGATCGGACCTCAGTGCTCCCGGTCAGTTTGCCGCCGTGTGACACAATAAGTATCATACTATTAAATGAATGACTAATAAAGTTATGATGTTAGAACACGGATGGGACGTCGCAAAATTGATGACACGAAGACAATGTGTCTCCTTTCAGTATGTTATCATTTACATAATTTTATCTAATTTATTATCTGTCAGGTCTATGATCACTAATTACCTTGTTGAGGTTAGTCTAATTAAAACTGGTAATGAGTAAGTAATAACCAAATAGAAACACACAATTGTTCTTAAACGTCCTATTTATCTGCTAATTGGTCTAACAATTCTAAAATGTTAAAGATATAGAAGTTAAGCTTTTGACAAAGAGTTTGCCATTTTGGATATAACAGTTCGAAAATAGATGATAAAAACGAAAATATGGAACATTTCAGTAAAATTACTTTATTCTGAACGAAGTTATCGCTGTTGGAAATTTAGACTAGAAATAGGCATCAACTGTCTCTGCACCGTCTCCGACAATTGTCGATCGTTTGATTGACAGACGATAACTCCGCCCACATATTCTTGATAATCAAGTAACATTCTCAATGCCTACGGTATCATCGATTTTCAGTTCTTCATATTTGTATTTAATTATGTTCCACACAACTAGAAATACGTTAGATTGGCGAAATTTATTGGGATGCTCTTCGGATATGAAGCCGCGGCAGCTGGGTGAATACTAGTAAGGATAACTTATAAATGTTTAAGATCTCTAGCACATCTTACCAACTCTAAAATCGTTTGTTTAATTACTTAAAAACATGAATATATACTAATTATTTAGCACTATCAATTTGTTATTTAATAACGGTTTTCTTTTCTTCAACTCGAAAAATCGTTTTTAAACAGTCCATCGCTTTGTACTTGTTTAATAGAACATTTTATTTTATGGGATTTTTACCCCAGAAATCTCATAAACTAAAAAATAAAAATAATAACACAATATATGAAGAAACAAAATGTTAATAATGCATAACTTGAATATGTTTTTCTCGGTCATGAAAGTGCAGTTAATGTATTTAACAGCTTTCTGATATTAATGATGCCAATGTAACTTGAAATATATATTCGGAACTTATATATTTATGGTCTGAAAATCCACTAAAATTATTGATGAAGGTGATAAGCGGCGTTCTTGTTGTTTGAATAAAAATTGTTAACGCTCGCTTCTACTAAATGTTATGTCGCTACTAAACATTTAAAGTGGTTGTCTGCCTCTCTTAACAAAAAACCACATCGGTAAATCACAGTTTATAAGCAAAATGATTGTTGATCAGACATTCTGTCCGCTACATTAAGGAGGGGTCAATTTGAGGGTAGTTTGGTACCCAGTGTAGTTATAGTCCACGGAAAGTCTAATTTACAATATAAGGGCGCTCCTATTTTGACATCGAATACTACTTGATATTATAATAATGTTTTAATTATTTGCCAATTAGAAATCAAGTTCAATTACCTTTGGTATTATCTCGAGTTTGCTTTTTGTTTAATTGATTTTCAGGAATTTGATTACGTATAGTATTGATTACGGATAGTATTGATTACGTATAGTATTGATTACGGATAGTATTGATTACGTATAGTATTGATTACGGATAGTATTGATTACGTATAGTATTGTTACGTACAGTGTTTATTACGTACAATATATATGGCGTACAGTATGTTAAACGTTCAGGGTTTATTACGTACAATATTTATGGCATACGGTATTTATTACGTACAGTATTTTTAACGCACAGTAATTATTAACACAGTGTTTATTAATACAGTATTTTCAACGCAGTTTTTATTAATACAGTGTTTACTACGTACAGTGTTTATGGTGCACAGTATTTATTACGTACAGTAATTTTTAACGCACAGTATTTATTAATACAGTGTATACTACGTACAATATTTATGGCGCACAGTATTTATTACGTACAGTATTTTTTAACGCACAGTATGTATTAATACAGTGTAAACTACGCACAGTGTTTATGGCGCACAGTATTTTTTAACGCACAATGTTTAATAATACAGTGTTGTACGTGGCAAGGACAAGGGTCGTCTGTCCAGCCTCGTGGATTTTCTCCGGGTCCTCCAGTATTTATTACGTACAGTATTTTTAACGAACAATATTTATTAACACAGTGTTTACTACGTACAGTATTTATTAACACAGTGTTTACTACGTACAGTATTTTTTTTTAGCGCACATTGTTTATTAATACAGTGTTTAATAATACAGTATTTTCAACGCAGTTTTTATTAATACAGTGTTTACTACGTACAGTGTTTATGGTGCACAGTATTTATTACGTACAGTAATTTTTAACGCACAGTATTTATTAATACAGTGTATACTACGTACAGTATTTATGGCGCACAGTATTTATTACGTACAGTATTTTTTTTTAACGCACAGTATGTATTAATACAGTGTAAACTACGCACAGTGTTTATGGCGCACAGTATTTATTACGTACAGTATTTTTTAACGCACAGTGTTTAATAATACAGTGTTGTACGTGGCAAGGACAAGGGTCGTCTGTCCAGCCTCGTGGATTTTCTCCGGGTCCTCCAGTTTCCCCCCACTTGTAATGACCTCTACGCGCAAGCGAATTGTTGAAATAAAATTGAACCATGTCATTGTGTTATTCCCTAAATGACATAGTTTGTGTCGAATGGACTTTAAACCCCATTTCTCTCTCTCTCTCTCTCTCTCTCTCTTTATCTCTCCCCCCTCCTCCTTTCTCTCTCTTTTACCAGAGACCTCACCTTTAAATTTTTGAATTATATAATATTTATGATGAAGTTATGAGTTATTTTAATGTGTGCATTGTTCACATGGTAAACACATTTCAACCCATGTTTAGTAGTTTTTTTCCGAGACGCAATATTATCATAAATATCTAAAGTCCTCAAAAATGTGCTTTAAAGTGTTGTTAGAGCGTAATTTTTACAGAATATTCTCATCACTGTCTTCAAGTTATTGTGTAAATGTCATGTTCTTATATTCTTTGTACATAAAAAGCTATTAAGATTGTTTTTATTGTGTACTTATTGAGTCAAGCGCCTGGGGTTCGGTTGAGTTATAATGCTAACTGAAAGTAAGCCAAACAAATTTAGTTTTTTTAACATGTAGTTGAGGCCATTAAAACTGTTTTTGTGCCACACACAGGCCAAGTATGGAATTTTAATCAACACTGTATACAATGGCGTGTATAACATTTGGTTTTCTTACTATCTGTAAAAGTTGTACTGATAAATGTAAATAGTTTTCCGCGCGAACAAAAAATCTGTCAGATTCGCGGTTGCTTATTCGGAGAGCTACGTTGGATCATGGAGTGTGTAAATATTCGACTCGCTGGCCTGAAGGTCCCGTCTTCGATCCTTGCGTAAGACGTAAAAGTTCATTGGGATTTTGGGAGCCACGCTGGTTAAGTTAGTAAGACGCTGACACTCTAGCCTGGAGGTCGCATGTTCGCTCCCGGTATTGGCGGAGAGAATTCTTTGTATGGCGTATGCCCGAATAGGCGAACGCGAATCAGACAGACATTTTATTTCATTTGACCCTGGCATGTCTTATATGTAAAGTACTGGGGGTTGTATATAAAGTTGTGACGAGGATTCAAGACAACTTGCCAGATATGATACATGCAATCTACACCACCTGTTCAAGGGCGCTATAAACAAAACAAAAACAAACTTGGTTCAACACAGATATTAATATTTTTTTTTTTTTTTTTTAAAATAGTTTATTCAACAACGAAACAAGAAAAAAATAATATTGATATTGATGAATTGACAAATAACATTGCTTATAATTTATCAAAATAGAAAGTGCATAGACGCGGAATGTTAAACTCCATTTCAATCCATTTAATAACTGACTCCATTCAAAAAGTAGTTGATCAATCAAATGCCATCAGTATAAATGGCAATTAAAGGGAGAATGTGGGAAAACCACACACATAGATAAAAGACAGAAACGGGCATGGCCCAGGAACAAGGACAAGTGTACATATTGGCGTGGGTGTAACATACACATTTATGGTTAGACGTGGAAATATAAATCAAAGTGGTCTTCATCCACCCGGTGCAAGTAAATTATAAATCTCCCAGAGTTGTCTTATTCCATCTTTCCATTTGAATTATATAGAAATCTTAGTGGTCTTACTCCGCTACGCATTTAAATTTGATAAAACGCAGTGTGGTCTTAACCCACCAGTCACATCTGAACTGTATTTAATTAAGACCCAAGGAGGTTTTAATCGACCTTGTACAACTAAATTATATAACACCCTCTGTAGTCTGAATCCACCCTTTACATTTAAATTATATAAAATGACTAATTGAATTGGAATGGAGTGATTTAAACTGTCGTATTGACACCGATGACACTGGTGATATTTTGAGGGATTTCTCTAATCAGAAGACCCCGGGTCTAGACAGTCCGTTTACAGAAGGTCAAAGTTTACAGGGATTATATATAATTACTGGGAAGGAGATAATTTAGTTGCTCATTTTATCATACTTAAACTTTGTCAAACATTTGAAGATTTACTTTTTTAATAGAACTGATTAGATAAGACGCTTAGAACTCGTATCAGGCATTGTTTAGAGACTGTATTTTGATGAAGCATTTATTGAGAAATCGAATACTGCAAACTCCATTTTTTTCAAGAAAGAACTATCAACAAACGTTATCATCTGACCCACCTGAAAGTTCTTTGCATTGTGCAGACGAGTGTGACGAAAAATTCCGTGAAAACTATTACCTTTGACCATCTCGTAGAATCTTGTCAACGCGCCAATGATATACAGTATAAACATTCAGATTTTTAAGGTTCGCCCATATTCCTGAAGCAACGGCCCGAGAAATCCCTCTCTGGCCATTGCTGGATTCGCTTCGGATTCTTGACATTTAAGTAAATGTGTCTATTCTTCTCGTTCAATCAAATCTACTACTTACGTACAGTAACATGACATTCCGTTGTTTAATCTTGGGTCTTCCTTAATATTTTGGACAAAGATTTAAGTTATTAAAAACGTTAAAAGTCTGTTCGTTACCATACCGTAGTGTTTACTTTACGTCAATACCGATAGCCTCGTTTGTCACGCAATTAGTTTTGCTGCAATATCCTGCTATGCGCTGGTTAATATAGCATAAAAAAACGTGCAGCCATGACGTAACGTTACGTAAACACAGTTGTCCTAATTAAACGTCTTGTTTTAAAGGTAATACCTTTGTAACGAATTCAGTGATTGGTCAGTAATAGGACCACTGGCCAGTCATAATTAGTGACAATAATACCCACTAAGTCCAGCAGGGAGTAGTCAGATTAGCTCTAATCAAACGGAACACTGCGAGGAGGATGAGGTTCGCCATGCAATAACCTTTCTGTACAGATAGGACGACTTAGCTGCTGTGGGGTATGTGTCGTTGCGTGACAACCTATCTTTAAAAACTGGCACCAACCGGTATGCAATTTACCATTTTGAATCTTTAAAACAATTAACAAAGTAAGACAAATGTATGGTTTAATTCGAAGGAAATAAAAAAAACTATGTCGACGCCCTTGGTGTTAATTCTCTTTTTGTCTGAAGTTTTATTCATGATTCCCAAGAAACAATCTTTGTGCCAAATAATGCACAAAAAAAGTACATTTAATTGCATAATTGTTCTTATAAAAGATTGGTGCCTTGCCAGAATGTGTCAGATATTTGAATGTAAGTAGTATATAAATGTTCTTGTGAGAAGAATTGGTTAACTACCTAATACGTCATGTTTACGTTATACCTGCTATTAAAGTCTACCACTCTACAAATTACCATTCATAATATATAACACAGAAAGAAAGAGAGGGAGAGAGAGAGAGAGAGAGAGAGAGAGAGAGGGGGAGGGAGAGACACCACGTAATTTTACATACAATGTGCTATAAAATAAATAAATTCCAACTGTAAAAGTTGATTTGTTGTTAAGTCAACGAATACATGTATGGGTCTCATATTTTCGCCCCATCCGAACGACAATTCACCCTTTTTGTAAACAATTTCACCTCCCGAATCTCGAAATGTTTAGTAACCTGCTATTTCTAATTAGGATACATTAACGCCCACTTAATTATTCGTACACGTTATGATAAAAGCATACATGGTATATGATAAACTACTGTAGATAATAAAATATAGTAGATATAGTTTTATCTTCACATAACAAGGTAACTATCACTATCATGTTATCAAGACCATCAGCATTAAAAAGGAGTAGTGTTAATTATCACTGATGTTATCTTAGAGGTGAAATCATTAGCACAAATTATTTTTGGCTTTATATACATTGTATTATAAGTAAAATGGAATTATGCAGAACGTCCTACGAGATACGCCACTCAATGTGATATGGGGGAAATTTTACCTAGAATGACGCGTTTCCGCCTACTACTTTTATTTATCTACCACGAAAAACTATAGTTGTACTTGATCATGACAATTATCAAGTCGTTCCTGCACGGGGATTTTAATAAGGAGAATGGAATGAAATGGAGTTTAAGTCCTACTGTTTTGCCCCCCCCCCTAGGCTTATGAAGACGGCCTACTCTTATACCGAATTCCACGCCAATGTGTACACGGGGTTTCGTCCCATCTTAAGGACTGGACAGCTGTTCTTGTCAGATCCTTCATCCCGCACCACTGACAAAGGGAAAACCACATAATTTGATAAGTTCCGCAAATGTTACCTTATATGTTTGGAATCGTGACACGATCAGCATTAACCTGTCGTTTTAAAATTTTATTATCTTGTTAAACAATTCATAACAAGCCAGGTCGTTCACATATTTCAGAAGTCAAAATATGTGATGTTTTAATGTGAAGACTGAACTTTGTTGTCATGTAATTAGGCAAGAGCATAAAATATACGTTTAAAAAGAATGGGCTACAACATGTACTAAAAGATAGAAAAATTACTATCGCTATGCTTGTCTTAAAAATAAGGAGCCGTGGTGGCTCAGTGAGAAATCAGGATAGCTCGAGTTTCCTCCCAGTGTGAGACAATAGAATTCGTCAGGGCTTTCCAGTGTGGTTTACCCCGTGAACGAAAAGTAGGGCTTGTCAAGGACAGTGTGTAGTCGCTCGGATGGGATGGAAACCCGACGCAAGAAAAAACATTGACCGTTTGAATTCAAAATAAGAGTAGATCGTAGCGCCGCAGTTTGTGCTCAATTTCCCCATAGCATAATGCATGGCAGAAGACGGACGTTAAACCCATTTCATTTTGTTCCGGGCTAATGAAGATGGATAAATGCAATAATAAAAACTGATGATCTTTTTTTGTTTTAGATGAAACAGATCGAGCTATAAAACGTCGAGAAAGATGGCAGAAACATCACAGCAACCACAGTCCCAAACAACAACCAAAACAACACAGACGACGAAAACGTTCAATATCTACAGAGAAATATGTCGAAACGTTGATTGTGATCGATCCGGTTATGACCAAATATTATCAAAACGAAGATCTAGAAAATTACGTTCTTACCGTTATGAATATGGTAAGAAAATTACGTCCTTACTGTAATGCATAGTGTAAGACAATTACGTCCTTATTGTAATGCATATGGTAAGAAAAATATGTCCATACTGTAATGGGTAGTGTGAGAAATCTACGTCCTTACTGTAATTAATATGATAAGAAAATTATGTCCTCACTGTAATGCGTATGGTAAGAAAATCACGTCCTTACTCTAATGTGTATGTTAGAAAATCGCGTCCTTAATGTAATGTGTATGGTAAGAAAATTACGCCCTTACTGTAATGTGTATTGTGTATGGTAAGAAAATTACGTCCTTACTGCAATGAACAGTGTAAGAAAATTACGACCTTACTGTAATGAATATGGTAAGAAAAATATGTCCTTACTGTAATGGGTAGCGCGGGAAAATTACGTCCTTAGTGTATTAAAATATGATAAGAAAATTATGTCCTTACTGTAATGCGTATGGTAAGACAGCTAGGCCTATACGTCCTTGCCGTAATTAACAATAAGAACATTACGGCTTTATTGTAATGAATATGGTAAAAAAAATTACGCCCTTATTACAGTGCATGTAGTAAGACAATAATGCGTTTCTGTAAGAAAATTTCATCCTTAAATTGTAGTGAATATGGTAAGGAAATTTACTGTAATTCAACCGGCAAGACAATTAAGATAGAGCCAACGTTGAGACTTAACTGATATTATGTTTGATAAAACAGAGGGACCTGAAAAAACCCTTAACAATGATAAACCCATCACTGGTGTTTGCTGTACGAATTGCCGCATGGTGACAACGAAGCAGAGGTACATAGCATAGGGGTCTTTTGTATCGGCAGGAAACCCACGAGGCTGGACAGTCGCCCCTACCCCTTGTCTAAGCAGGGGGTCGTAATAGTGCCACTTGAGTTAACGACAGAACTAATGAACCAAAGCACACGTGTTAAGCCATTGGGCCAACGAAGCCCCCTGTTTCAGAACACAAACTACTTTATTTGTATATAAATGCTATTTTCAGGTAGCTACGATGTTTCATGATGCTACTATTGGTAACGCTGTTAACATAGCCATTGTTAGAATAATGATTCTTGAAGATGATCAGGTAAGTATCGTCTACTTCATAATTATATTACACACACCTAATTCAAATAAAATAACTAACCATGTTATATTCCATACAACTAATTCAAATAACTATCCGCAAATGGTGAATGAATGATAGTCGTTAATGGTAAATCCGTCATGATTATCTCCCTTTAAATCAAAATTCAGCACTAACCTGCATACTCTATGACGTGTTTTATGGGGGATATTTTTCCTGCATAAGGGCGTGACGGCCTACACTTATTTCGAATTTCAACTGTCAAGGATTCTATTACATGCACAAAAATATATTCTTTTCATCCGAACGACTAGACACTGTTCCATGCCACGATAATCCAAGGACACTTACTCGGCCAACATCGGTATCGCAGCTGGATCTCCTGGTTAGTGACCCAATGTCCCTACTCACTGAGCCACCGTTGCCCTCGTATGTTGCTACTAACGAGGGAAAGCCACTAGAACCAAACTCAAAAAAATAGATGAAGTAAAAACTTTATACCCTCTCACATGTGAACGAGAGAGTTTGTTTAACAAGTCAAACTCGCCCCAACATCACTCTATTTCTGGCCTCAATTAGCATCGTAGGGACACGTACATGTAGTACCAAAACAATTTGGTTTAAATATTCCGTCATCCCCTGACAAATGATATCCGCCATTATCTCGGCTTGACTATTCTGTGGGATGTTCTAGGCGATCTGGAGCCCCCCCCCCGCGATGGCGAAATCTCAATTATATGACAGTAGATCTTTAAGTTTCTTTATAATATGTTTATTCCAGGAAAGATTAAAAATCACTCACCATGCCGATAATTCATTACGTAGTTTTTGTAAATGGCAGAAGACAATTAATTTCCCTGGTGAAGATCATCCTAATCACCACGATGTAGCCCTACTTCTTACCAGGTAATTATAAACAATATTAATAGCGTATTAATACGGAATGAAATGGGGTTTAACGTCCTAATCTACTGCACAGACTGGGCTAAAGAAGACGGATATATGCCATGCAGTGAGTTATGAGGGCAACTTTCCCCGGACAGCGGCGGTACGGCCTACCCTTGTAAAAAACAAAATTCCAACTGTCAAAAGTTCTTTTACAAATTTACGTGCATGCCAATGTATACATATGACTAAAGACATTTTGATTGAAGACAAATCTTTATGTTGAATGCTGATATTCCCAGTTTTATTATGCCTCATATAAATATATAATTTACATGTTTATCAACCTGCTATTGACTGTACTGTATATATTATAACATGCATGATTTAAATACATAGCAATTTTGTTCACATAAATTGGCAACCTCTTTATGTTTTCTATTGTTACAGAACTAATATTTGTTCTCGTATGAATGAACCATGCAGTACTCTAGGTTTAGCTCAGGTAGCAGGTTTATGTCAGTCCCACAGATCGTGTAACATAGATGAAGATACAGGACTAGCTCTAGCCTTTACCATAGCTCATGAAATAGGACATAAGTAAGTCATCAAAGTTTACGACATTTTATTACCAATAGGCATGGTTGGTCATTAGCTTTAAGATTAGGGATATCTGGGGGATCACTAAAACTAATTTGTGGCGTGCCAGCGGTGAACCTTGTTTTAAAATTAGATACAGAAGTATGCCAACATAAGTTTGCGGAACCATTGATGACTTGGATTTGAGCCTAGGTAAATCCTGCCGGAAAATCTCGAGGGACTTTTTCAGTCAAAACTGGGAGTAATCCCGAGACCTCCTGGATAGCGAGCTGGTATCTTACTCCAACTATGATTTAATGCAGCAGCTTCTGATATTAGAACGGTGGTTTAGTTAGAGTCCTTGCGTTATATTTGAGATAAATAGCAGTTGGTCCGGCCGTAATACTGTCAGCCAATACACAACCCTAATGTGTATCTCAGTCATGAGTGGCTCTCATTTCCAAATGTCCCAGAAAAAAATTGACTGCGATATCACTATCAATGATAGCGTACGTTAATCCCCACTAAAAACGAAGAATCGTTCTTGTCATTTGTCTGTAATATCATCTTCCCAGTCGAAACATAGGTTAATACCCACTAATGAACAACAAACACTTTTTTCTGCGTTTTCACCCTCTGTGGAATCTGAATTTACCCCCCACTAACAAACCAAGAATTTTCTTCTTGTTATTTGTAGTTTTGGTATGAAACATGATCTACAAGATAGCGAGTGTGCTTCACCCGAAGATAAACAGTACGTAATGGCGCCTCATCTTGTAGCGGACAGTACACCCATGGCTTGGTCACCTTGCAGCAGGGAATCAATCACCAAATTCTTAGAGTAAGTTCATTTCTTATACCCTAAGTTTAAAATTCCACCTGAAAGCAGCAATAAGTCTATGTCAGCCAAAATAATTTGTTGAAATCAACCAACTTTTAATCCTACTAATTGTTGACAGGGGCGGATTTAAGGGGGGGGGGGGGCAAGAGGCGCGCACCCCCCCTTATTTTTGGCAGTGCCCTTTTTTATTTACGAAAGTGCCTTTTTTACTTATGAAAGTGCCCTTTCTCAGACCCAAATATGTCCGATAATATCAGCCAAATAGCTCTTGGAACTGCAACAGATGCAAGGAACAGGGAAGTAGTCACGCCAGGCGGCACTATTTTCTGCCGCCAAGCACAAAGAAAAAATCGAAAAAAGCCGCGCAGTCGTATTTAAACCCCCTCGACTTCGTCCTTTTCTGCACACAAACTCAGCGCTAGAAATTTACCACGGCAAACGACAAAGCCATGATAAAAGACTACACAAAGCATGTCTGCCACGGCATTATTTCTTTTTGTGTGTCGTAGTAGACCCTATCATCCAAATTTACGGCACTTCAATGTTAAAGGTTTAGATGTCGTTAATGTTGTCGTACGTTCGGTTTAACGATCAATTTTGAAGGTACTGTGCTGTTTAAATCTACTGTTAATCCTAGCCTATCCACAAAGTCAATGTTTCTTATTTTATTTCTTGCCTGTGTTGATCATGGATTTGCTACGACTTCTGTTTGACCTGATTTTCATTCCAACGTAATAATATAATTTGTGAGACACAAGTCAAACAAAACAGTGTGTTTTAATTATCAATATCTACCTGTTGTCATAATTCGTTGTACTCAAATAAAACACCGTTTTAAGAATATGGCCTATATAAATTTGAATATCAAATTAGAAATTGATTTGCACTGAAGCAAATAAGACAGCAAATGCTCTAAAATACACCAATAAGGATTGAATTTTCATAAAAGACCACGCCCCCTCCCAAATTTTTGTTTGCTCGCTGCGCTCGCAAAAGATTGTTTCCACCACTCACCTCAGCGAAGTGCCCTCATTTTGCCGCGCCCCCCTTTCCAAAATTCCTAGATCCGCCCCTGGTTTGTATATTGATTTGTACATTAATTCAGAGATTCGAAGATTTTAATCCTTGAATAATGCCCAATCTCTCTAATGTCAGGGGAAGGGGTGACCGAATGATAAAGCACATGCGCGCTGTATCATTAAGCCTGTCATTGAGTCAACTGGCGTGGTTTCGAATCCCTGGTTGTACGTGACAAAGATTAGGATCGCCTATTTAACCAAATATTTGTCCCGAAATGACCTAGTTTGTGACGAGTGGACGTTAAACCCCATTTCCCTCCTCTCTCTCTGTAATGTTAGTTACTGTAAAAAAACGGTATTTTGGTAGCAAACCAATTTAATAAGTTTTAAATATTGTATTGGAGAAATGGTTTATGGTCTGGTCGGGATCATATCCATTACTCGATATTGACTGATGACGGCTGACGAAATTAACACTTTTTATCAGCTTGTTGTAACGAGCTTGTTTGAGGTTGGGGAGGGGGCTGTAGAGTGGTCTGATGCGTGTGCTTTAGATCACCAGGTCTGTTGTCATTGAGTCAAGGAGTCGGATCGCCTGAACAACCTCGTGTGTTTTCTCGATATCTACCTGATTCCTGCCACTGTTAAATTCCCAACCCGAAAGCGAATTATCAAAATGAAATTGAACCATATCTTAATTCCAAAATGAAGTAATTTGTTTGTTTGTGAGTGGATGTTAAACCCATTTTCCCTGTCTCTTTTCATGAACGCCGAAGTCGGTTTAATTAAAGGAAAGTAAATAACTTTAACCGGGTTGGAATCAGACCACTGAATTTAATGCGTTAGCCCTCAAATTTGATCGACTGTAGTACATTAGTATCATTGCACGAATTTTCTTTTCAGTCGTGATTGGGGCTTCTGTCTGGACGATGAACCAACAACAAACGAGTTTCAGTATCCATCGAAACCAGCGGGTATAATGTATGATGCTGATCACCAATGCAGACTTTTATACAGCGACGACGCTGCTTTATGCGAGGGCATTGAAGTTATAGAGGTAAGTAGCATCTTCGCAAGTCATTACTCAAATATTTGAACTAAACATGCTGTTGGTTAGCAGTAGCTGCCCTCTGCTCACCAGGTCTTGCCTCTGCAATACACTTTTAAGTACCATCAATTTATCTGGCTGTAAGGTGTCAGTTTTTGTTTGTGTTAAAAGTTTACATTTTTAAATGTGAGTTCAGGTATCTTGAACTCTTTATTTGAAATGATCTGCAATTGTATACGAACCGTCATTTGTTTCGATATAAAACATGATGGTATTTTTTACGAAGAAATTTTTGTTTAAAAAAATGCACGCCACGTGATGCGAGTTCGGGATTTTATAAACTTACCATGGCGGATTTATGAGATATGCTCCAGAAACAATCGGGACGGAAGGACGAACATAATTCAATACCACTTACTTAAAGCTGAACACCGATAACAAAACTACAGAAATAATTAAATAAAAAAACATTACCGCCATACTTGTTATCAATTTATAGAACAAGCATGACGGTAATATTGTGTATTTAATTATTTCTGTAGTATTATAATCGGAGTTTCGCTGTAAGTGAGTGGTATAGAATTATGTGCGGATAAGAATAAGAACAGCTAGTAAACATATTGTCTTAAAACACTTTTATTTTGTCATAGTGAGTTAACAAAGACATCACATTTATCAATCATTTTTGTTCTGTCAGTGGGTTAACTGGATGCGCTTATCCTTTCTGAAAATAAATCAAAAACAAAACAATGATTAAATAGAAAGTGTCTCCTTACAGTCATTGGCTGTCAAAAATTCTTTGTTTTCTTGAAAATTGCCGTAATTTCTTTCGGAAGATATAGTGGCATAGTGTGTATTGTTCTTGTGTAATTCCTCGATTCCATTTTCTTGGAAATGACATAAAACAAACAAAAGACAGTGCTGAGACCAAGCCAATCGAAATACTTATACATGTACATGTATATTAAAGTCTAAGATTTATGCTGAAGCAATACATGTACAACAGCGTCAACAAATGTAACAATGTATGCATTTATAGATTACCATAAAACACCCCCAAAATAACCGATTTCAAGTAAACTCACCATGCACAAGCCTGTTGACATTCAGATTTGGTCTCAAAGTTGTTCGGGTTTCCACCACAACCACCGTAGACAAATCTAGAACATCTCCCTGATGTTTTGTCGTAATAATATCTAGGGAAATAAGCTCGACACATACCCCCTTCTGCCGGTAAATGACACACATTAACACGCCTAGCTGTAATGATACAATATACAAATACACGTCAAAAAAGATCATTTTCTAGACCACCATTGGGATCGATCCTAGGATCACCTGGTAAGTGGGCCACCACCTGGATCGATCCCAAGATATCCTGGTTAGTAGGCCACCACCGGGTTCGATGCCGGAATATCCTGCTTAGTAGGCAACCTATGAGATCGATACCGGGATATCCATGTGAGTGAGCCACCACCGGTTTAGACCCCGTGATATCCTGTCTATTGCACCGACGCCACATCCACTGACCGCCCACATAGCCTACACAAGTCCTCCTTGACAACAACAAATCGTCGTATCACAGAATAAAAAAGTTTCCGTTTTAATTTTGGAAATGCAGAATATGGTATCGTAAATTAAACTAGGGTCTAAATCGATTTTATTTGCGCCTTGAAAATAACAATATACAGAATCGGATTCGAACTGCAATATTTAAAGAAATAAGTCACATAAATTAGCATTTTTACCTGCGTAAATAGCCATTACACACAAAAAGAAGTAATAAGCGTTGAAGTAAGAATGACATTATATGGGGTTTGGCGTCCTACTTTTCTGCTCCGACTGGGCTAATAATGGCATGCATACACCATACAATGTGCAGTGTGCGCTGAGGGAACTTTTGTCTGGACAGTGAAACTACGGCCCACTCATATATCGAATTCCAACACGCTAATGTGAACATGAGGCCTCGTTGTTTTGTCCCATCCAAACAACTAGGCATTTATCCTTGTCGGGCCCACCGCCCTACCCAAGACCACGAGGCTACCGAGTCGGTGGCTTATTGATGAAGGACTGGCATAACTTGACGAAGAGTAAGAATTATGTCGTACATTCCGCTCCATAGAAGGTGTCACTCATATTTTCTACAAACTTCGTATAGTTTTAATCTACAGAACATATGACCGGCCACGTGATTATAGTCACCATGTTTAGGTCCAAAACCCGTATTAACAGTAAATACCATAACAAAATACTTACCGACAGGACTTCTAGCTTCACAGGTTGTCAACAAGATGGTTGCAACAATGGCCAACACGGCTACAGCTACGGAGAAACGCATGGCTATGTTGAGTTATTCTTTTCGTCTTTTGGAAGAAACAGGCTATTCAATACTGGACATGGCAATAGTCCTTTGTATTTATACCAATATGCCCCGACCACGCTCGGAAACTTTAAAATTGGTTCATTTCCGAAAAATATATTTAAAGTGAGAAATAATCACCGATGAAATTGTTTTACGTCGTTATAAAGTTATAAAAATGCCAGTGAGCTATACATGTACAATCAGTGATTGCATTATAAATGCCACTTACGGATAATATTTTGTTTGTTAAGGATATTAATGACACCATCCTGGCCAAATGATATGAAAATGGTTTTATTTATAGGTTTATGGGGATTAACCGAGTTATATTTAACATTTAAACGGCACAGGAGACAATCAAGGAAACGAAATATACTTGGAATACTACTATTTGTGAAAATGGCTTATAACAAATTTAGATAACAATTTAGTAATTTTTTATAGCAAAAAACAAACCAACAAGGAAAAAAACAAACCCCAAAACATCCCAAAACATCTCAACCTCTACAAAATAACTACACAATATTTTAGTGCAGGAACAACGACCCCTTATCTAAATCTTACATACTGCCTCTCTAAAACATTTGATGTATTGTGGAATATTTATACAACTTTATTAGTAAGCGCAAAACAAAACCGATAACGCAACACTGTCGCCAAAACAAACTACACAAACATTGAAATAATAAAGAAAAAAATATCAAACTAAGTTAATAGACTCATGCTAAAGGTCATGACAAAGGTTCCACTCACCGTGAAAAACAAATACCATGATTTGTCCGTTGACATCGCGGGTTAGACCGTCATAAAATTAACAATAATATAGGCGATAATCCGGAAAGAATTTCTCTATAAAGTGTAGTGAGGAGCGGAGCCCAATACGAAGGGCTAAATCTCTGCACTGCAGATTCTCCAATACGAAGGACTAAAACTTTACAGACACGCAAACAAAACCGATAAGGCAAACCTGTGGACAAGACACGAATTACGAAGAAATAGCAAACATAAAACAATGTGAAATCAATGTGAAATCAAGCAAATAGACCCTGGATCTAGCTGTAAGCATTCACTGAGATGTATATCCCGGTAGAGTGCATAAAAAAAGAGATTTTAATTTTTCTATAACTTTATAGTGAATAAGAGTTAATATATTTTATTTTTTGTAGAATATTTGTAGAACGCTGGGGTGTTGAGTGAATAATAACAAAGATATTTTAATTTTATAGAATATTTGTACCACTTTATAGTGGTAGAGTGGATAATTGTGAAAATATATTAATTTTGTAGAATATCTGAATATCGGTGTAGAGAGAAAAATACGACATTTTAATTTTTGTAGAATAATTTGTATAACTTTATGGTGTAAAGTGTATAATAATCTTAAAAGATATTTTAATTTTTGTAGACAATTTGTATAATTTTATGGTGTAAAGTGTATAATAATCTTAAAAGATATTTTAATTTTTGTAGACAATTTGTATAATTTTATGGTTCAGAGTGTATAATAATCTTAAAAGATATTTTAATTTTTGTAGAATATATGTACAACGTTGTGGTGTAGAGTGGATAATAAATGTTCAACTAAATTACAAGCGGCAGCAGAAGGAACTATATGTGGTGATAATAAGGTTAGTTCTTACTTCTATACAAATCGAGGGGGTTGGTGGCCGAATGGTCTATCGCATGCGCTTTAGATGATAAGGTCTGTTATACAAATCGAGGAGGTTTGGTGGTCGAATGGTCTTACGCGTGGGCTTCAGATCATAAGGTCTGTTATTTAGTCAATCATAACTGGTTGCAATTCCCGGCTTGTACAAGGAGAAGAGTCGCGACCAACCAACTCTTTTTTCCCAGGCTTAAGGTTTCCTCGCACAGCTGAAGACCACTTTTATTGAAATAAAATTGAACCATATACATGTATTAGTTCCGAAATAACCTAACCGAGTGGACGTTAATCTCTCTCTATCTCCCCACCTCTCCCTCACTCTCTCTATCCTAGTGTATTTCTATTAGTTTGATATGTAAATCTATTTTACTAGTGGTGTTATGCTGGTAAATGTGTGGAGATTGGTGACAGACCAGATGCTATTAATGGTGAATGGGGAGAATGGGGATCTTGGACTGTCTGTTCCAGAACTTGTGGTGCTGGTATATCCGTATCTCAAAGACATTGCGAAAATCCACAGTGAGACAAATTTCAATTCTTATTTATTTATTTATGCCATACATGTATTTGTGAATTTGAAGTTATACCTACCATCGTTCTATTATATAATTTGTGCCCGTGCCGCAATCTTTTTTTTAAAAAATAAGTAAGAATGATAAAATTTTCATAAAGTTCTTTTGGAATTTGAAGTTATATTAATACCATAATGTATGTCTGTTCCTCAATCCTTGTTAAATTTTGAAGAAAATATTCGTCATATCACGATTCGTTAAAGGGTCAATCCCGATAATGTTTTTGAGAATAAAACTCTTTAATTTTGTGTTAAAATCCATTAGGATCCCATACCTTAGGGCCGAGCAACTAACTAAATATATGTGATACGTTTTCAAACAACTTAAACCCACAGTCTTCATCTTGAAATGGAGTCCGGTGGCCCAAACTGTCTTATGCGGGGATTTGATAAAACCAGAGTTTTATTTTATAAAAATAATGTGTCGGTGAAATTTACGTTTTGTTATCTAGTACAGCACATGGACCATTCACCGTGTAGACCTCTGAAGGAACGGGAATCGGTTATCGGGTCACCCAACGAAAGAATTGACCCAAAATCTTAAAAAGGTTACGTGCCCAGATAAGCTGTTTTAACGCTCACGTCCAAACGACTCAATATTTTGAGCTGAAATTTTGAGTCAGAGTATATACACCAGTCTTCTATATTTTGGCGTTTAAATTTCATACGTACTCGGACTTTTATTTTTGAGGCTCTGTTCTATTCGGGACTGTCCCTTTAACGAATGGCTATTTAGACTACACTTCAAGGACTGCAACTTCGCTCAAATACTCGATAAAATTGGGGGGTTGGATGGTCTGTCATTGGGTCAACTGGCGTGATTTCGGTCCCTCGGTTGTACTTTACAAGGAGTAGGGTCGCATGTCCAACCTTGTGGATTTTCGTCAGGACTCCGGTTTCCTCCCACTGATAAAGAGTCCTACGCACAGGCGAATTGTTGAAATAGTTTGTGGGACCTTAAAACCCATGTCAGTCTCACTATGAAAATTAATTGATGTATGTATATTCAATTTCTATCCAACAAATCAAATATTTAGAAGCGTGTGTGATATAAATAAATCAATGTTATTAATCATAGACCTGTTTATATTCCCTAAATAGACTCTAACTTGTCCATGTTAATTTGCAGGCCATCACATGGAGGAAGGTATTGTCTGGGCGAGAGAAAAAGATACAAAACATGTAATACTAAGGTAAGAAAATGGGCTACAGGAAAACTGCGAAAAAACGGTCAATCACACAGACCAGGTTTTATATTATACAAATTATTAATTAGACATTTATTATCATGACCATAATCGACTCTCGATGCCATCGGATACTCTAGATTTAAACAAGAAAACTGCGAAGAAACGGCCCGTCAAACAAACCAGGTTTTATGTTATATAAATCATTAATTAGACATTTATTGTCATGACCATAATCAACTCTCGATGCCATCGGATACTCTAGATTTAAACAAGATTGGTGGTTAAAGATGTAATTAAAAAAAGGGATGGGGGAGGGCCAATGGTTAGCGCGTGCGCGTTGTATCAAAAGGTCTGTCATTTAGTCAACTTGCGTGGTTTCGAGTTCTTGGTTATACGTGACAAGGATTAGGGTCGTCTGTCAAACCTCGTGGGTTTTCTCCTGCCCCCCACTGCTAAAAACACCTACCCACAAGCGAATTATTGAAATAAAATGCTGTTTAATATAAAAGTCCTGATAACATTGTTTTGTTTCTTTTTAGCCATGTCCAGAAGAAAGTTTAGATTTCCGCCATTATCAATGTTTACAGTTTAATCACGTGCCATACAAAAATGGTTTACATGAATGGACTCCAATCCCTACTCCTAGTAAGTAATATATTTACCGCAAAGTAGTAACCCACACGTAACATTAATCCACGGCTGAGTATATGTTCGAGAGTACAAAGGTGGGAGTATTTAGAGAATTTACACTTAACACAACGATCATGCAGTGACGGGTGTCTAGAACAACTTTATTTCCCCCTTTGTTGTTAATAATTGTGAGACTCATGAATAATTGTAATTGTTGTGAGCGTTATTACCAATTGTAATTATTGTGAAAATCGTAAATTATTATTATTGTCAAACTCATGAATAATTGAAATTATCTTCAAAATCGTAAATAATTGTTATTATTGCGAGACTCATATAATAATTGTAATTATTGTGAGCATTAGTACCAATTGTAATTATTGTGAAAATCGCAAATTATTATTATTATTGTGAGACTCATGAATAATTGTAATTATTGTGAAAATCGTAAGTAATTGTTATTATTGTGAAACTCATGAATAATTGAAATTATCGTGAAAACTCATAAAATAATTGTAATTATTGTGAGCATTAGTACCAATTGTAATTATTGTGAAATTCGCAAATTATTATTATTATTGTGAGACTCATGAATAATTGTAATTATTGTGAAAATCGTAAGTAATTGTTATTATTGTGAAACTCATGAATAATTGAAATTATCGTGAAAATCGAAAATAATCGTTGTAAAACTCCTGAATAATTGAATTTATCGTGAAAATCGTAAATAATTGTTATTATTGTGAAACTCATGAATAATTGAAATTATCATCAAAATCGTAAATAATTGTTATTATTGCGAGACTCATAAATAATTGTAATTATTAAGAAAATTGACAATAATTGTTATTATTGTGAGACTCATAAATAATTGAAATTATTGTGAAAATCGTAAATAATTGTTATTATTGTGAAACTCCTGAATAATTGAAATTATCGTGAAAGTCGTAAATAATTGTTGTAAAACTCCCGAATAATTGAATTTATCGTGAAAATCGTAAATAATTGTTATTATTTCGTGAAACTCATAAATAATTGAAATTATCATCAAAATCGTAAATAATTGTTATTATTGCGAGACTCATAAATAATTGTAATTATTAAGAAAATTGTAAATAATTGTTATTATTGTGAGACTTATAAATAATTGAAATTATTGTGAAAATCGTAAATAATTGTTATTATTGTGAAACTCCTGAATAATTGAAATTATCGTGAAAGTCGTAAATAATTGTTGTAAAACTCCCGAATAATTGAATTTATCGTGAAAATCGTAAATAATTGTTATTATTTCGTGAAACTCATAAATAATTGTTATTATTTCGTGAAACTCATAAATAATTGTAATTATTGTGAAAATCTTAAATAGTTGTAATTATTGTGAAAATCTTAAATACTTGTTATTGTTGTGAGACTCATGAATAACTGTAATTATTGTGAGCAAAACGAATAAATGTAATCAATGTGAGAATCGTGAATAATGAATAATTGTGAGAATAATCAATTTCTGTTATTATTGTTACAATTATAAAAAAAGATGAATTTACTGCGAGAATAATAAATGATTATAATTATTACAAACACCATGAATACAAGTGAATAATTAATTATTGTAATAATTGTGAGAATAATGCATAATTTATGTTTTTATTGTAGATACACCATGCCAACTTCACTGTAAACCAAACGATAAGTTTTTTTCCGTCATGTTAAAAGATACTGTAACAGATGGTACACCGTGTAGGCCCGGCACAAGAAATATGTGTATAGGTGGTAGATGTCGGGTAAGTTGATTTCCTTTCTCCAACCTCGTGTGTTTTCTTCGGGTCCTCCAACTGCTAAAGACCCCTACGCGCAAGCGAATTATTGAAATAAGATTTGAAAAAACATATGCTAGTCTGGAAATAACCTAGTTTGTGTCGAGTGGGCGTTAAACCCCATTTCTCGCTCTCTCACATTTCCTTTCATAGCCCCGGCCCTTGTTCTTTATAACCTGAATATCACACTGTTCCCATCATATGTGATTATCGTGCCTCACAGACATATCTGTTTGAAAACATTGGGGGGGGGGTGGCCTAGTGGTCTAGAGTGCCGCGCTTCGACCTCTAGCTGGCCGGCCACCTCTGGCTTGCGGCTATGGTTTAGAGCCCTGGTGTGAGCGTATGTGGCATGGAGATAGGGGCGCCTTCTCAACTTCGTGATTGGGGTATAAATTAAAACAATATGTTTGAATTTTTTCATGGGGTATTGTGTGACTGGGGTACATATTCTAGTGCTACTCGGGGGTGGGGGGAGAAATGGTTAGCACGTGCGTGCTGTATCATAAAGCCTGTGATCGAATCAAGACCATACGAGCAAGCGAATTATGGAAATAAATTAAACCATATGTTAGTCCCTAAATGACCTAGTTTGTGCCGAAAGGACGTTAAACCCTATTTGCCCCCCTCTCTCTCTAGGCGTAGCACGAGTTACCCCCATACACCCAAATCTACCGAAATCCACCAAAATCTACTTAAATCCACCATTATTTCAACTTATTAGACAATAATTTATATCGTTATTTGCCAAATTGTCATACAGCGTAACGCTTTGGTGTCAAAATGCCCCTCGAAATGCAATTTCCGAGCAAGTTTGGAAGTAGTAACCAAGGACATAACTCGTGTATTGCAAGAAATCGCTTGTTAGGAAATTGCATTTTGAGGGATATTTTTGAAACAAAAACCCTGCGATTTTAAATAAAAAATGCAAATTTGGCATAAAGAACAGTACATGTATATTATCAAATATAGATATAAATTATTATTATATGAGTTGAAATAATGGTGGATTTGGATGGATTTGGGTGGATTTCGGTGGTTTGGGTAAATCGTGCTGTCATCTCTCTAGTGCTACTCGTTTTCTATGGTGATATAATTAAAATGTTCGAATATTTGAGCATGTAGGATGTGATTGGAGTTCAGATTCTAGTGCTACTCGTTTCTATGGTGATATAATTAAAATGTTCGAATATTTGAGCATGTACATGTAGGATGTGATTGGAGTACAGATTCTAGTGCTACTCGTTTCTATGGTTATATAATTAAAATATTCGAATATTTAAGCATGTAGGATGTGATTGGAGTACAGATTCTAGTGCTACTCGTTTCTATGGTGATATAATTAAAATATTCGAATATTTCAGCATGTAGGATGTGATTGGGGTATAGATTCTAGTGCTGTTGAAGATATTTGTGGTGTTTGTTATGGAGATGGTTCAACATGTCAGACAGTCAAACAACAATTTAACCTCACAGAAAAACTAGGTACCAATAGTCAAAGCCGTAAATCTTGTATTCCTGGCATTCTTTCAATATCATTTATGTAAATACCACACCTAATTGGACACCCCTTGATATTACGCGAAGTAATATAACTGGAAGTAAAGATGCAACGCCACCCACAGGCTAATATCTGACTAGAGCTCCCCTTACAAATTTGAGATTAACATGTTGCAATGAGAAGAATGTGAGAAAGTTGATTTTTGTCTGGACAGCGTTTTCATCTAATTTTCTTAATTCGCTTTCCAACAGGCAAGGGTTATTTTACTCGACGCCAATGTATACGTCAGTTTTTCGTCCGTGATTGACATCCATGCGCACTTTCCATGTCAGATCCGTATATTCCCTATCAACAAATATTTATGAACTTGTGCTGAACCGAATGTGTACAGCTATGACCCTGAAATGATGGTGCTGTCCTTACACGCCAAATTGAAGCAGTGGAGCAGCTCTGGCAAGGACACCACCCCTGAGCAAACAGACAGTCACAATTATATTTATGAATTATGTTTCAGGTTACGTAGAAGCTGCTATTATACCTGCTGGTGCTAGAAATATCCGTGTTGAAGAAGTGACGGAAGCTAATAATTTCCTAGCTTTAAAGAATGATAACGATGTATATTATTTAAATGGACATTGGTTTATACAGTGGAGTGGTGATTACGAGGTGGCAGGGACTGTCGTGCACTACACAAGAACTGGTACCAGCAAGGAAAGGTTCATGGCTCCAGGACCAATACGAGAACCGTTACATGTTATGGTAGGTTGTTGCATAAGAAGATTTATTTCTAAGTAACTTATTACAAGGTTGGTCCGGTTTCCACTGATCAGGGATAGTTCTTATCATAACTGATAAGGAAGGCAGATCGAACTATTTCAAGACAGGCTGTAACAATCGGAGCGAAGTAGTGGGCTTTGCACTAATGACCCGGGATCTATGGTGGCTCAGTGGGTAGGACTCACTAGAAGAACCCTGGATATTATACATTGTTGGGCTTGGCAAGAAAAGGCCCATTGAGATGAAAAACCGACGCCACATGTATATCCATTGGAAGCATCGCTGAAGCTCGAAAACAAAAATAATAAGTTGACCCAAGTCTGTTGTTATTACGAGGGGGACCCAGTTTCGGTAGTCTTCTGCTGAACTGGAATGAAAAACTAAACGACTCCATCCATGTAAATAATGGGGGTGGTACGTAAAGGCACCCTTGACAATATTGCACATTCATGTTATCTCACTGTTGACTCTTAATAAGGTGGAAACACAACTGTCTATTTCAGATGCACCCCAGTACATTCACCGTGACTCTTATTGGTGTGAAAGCACCACTGTCGTCGCAAGAACAACACCCGTAGTATTGTACATTCATTCCATTTCACTGTTGACTCTTAATTAGGTGGAATCACTACTATAAAAAATTCAACCCCTTCCCCCTCCCCATAAAATTATACATTGATAATTGATGTCATCTCACTGTTGACTCAAGGGGTTGGATGACTGAATGGTTATCGCGCGCTGTATCATAAAGCATGTCATTGAGTCAACTGGCGTGGTTTCGAATCCCCGATTGTACGTGGTAAGGAGTAGGGTCGCATGTCCAACCTCTTGGGTTTACTCCGGGTCCTCTGGTTTGCTCCCACCGCTAAAGACCCCTGCACACAAGCGAGTTATGAAATACAATATCGACCGTATGTTAGTCCCGAAATGACCTAGTTTGTGTCTCACTGTTGACTCTTGGTTTGTATTTCAGTTACTACTACAAACAGACAATCAGGGTATAGAGTTTGAATATACAGTACCTAAAGAGAATGCTACAGATACTAGTAAACCCGAGTTTACCTGGAAATATACAGAACTATCACATTGTACTGTCTCTTGTGGTGGAGGTAGGTACTTTATTCCTGGAACCATAAATAGAGAAAATTGAGTCTCGTTACTAGACGAATATATTTAACACAAATTTGTAGTTTCAATACAATAAGGTTTGTCATTGAGAGAACAGGCGTGGTGTCGATTTCCAGCTTGTGTGTGACAGGGAGTAGGCTAGTCTGTACAATCTACGTGCAAGGGAATTATTGAAATAAAATTGAACCATATGTCAGTCCCAAAATGAACACCCGACACCACTTCTCAATAGTTTTTAAAAAAGTTCACACAGATAAAGAATGGTTATGGATATGTTTGTCAGGCCTGGCACCAGCGAGACCTAGTTTTTCGGATGGCATGGAAATAAGGCGTCAACCCGTGTACACATTGGCAAAGGAACCCTTGGTTGTTGGAATTCGAAAAGAGTTAACAAAAACCTAGCGGTCTGAGCAAAGCCCCTCCCCCTATACAGTGCACACGTAACCATACAAATTAAACTTATGACATATTTTCAGAATAACTGACGTATTGTGTTCAATAGACGTTAAACCTCATTGTATTATGATTATGTTATAGGAATGAAGAGATCCCGAGTTGTTTGTAGCGAGAAAGAAGCTGGTACTGTAGATGATATTTTTTGTAATAAAACATCCAAACCTGATGATAAATCTAAATCTTGTAACGAACATCTTTGTCCACCAAGGTAAAACATGTAAACTTCACGGCAATTATTCATATTTGGTTACAACGGATCTAGTTTTCCGTCTTATGCTCAAATCCCAATCTGCAAATCCTCTTCATTAACTCTGAATAGTAGGACGTTAAACCTCATTTCATTTAGTTTCTGATGTGGATTCTTGAAACAACATAGGATGCTAGTTTTCTCTGAAAATAAAATCACCTAATGACTGTCCATTAACATTTCCGCAACTTTGTTTTTAAGGTGGTGGACGGGTCCTTGGCAACGATGCTCAGTAACGTGTGGACCAAATGGTTATCATCGTAGAACAGTGATCTGTGTTCGGAGTGTTAAACCAGATGAACAGATAGCATTAGAAGATGATAAATGTGAAGGTTTGACTAAACCCACAGAAGTAGAACCATGTCACCATAAAGATTCTTGTCCTGGTTTCACTAAATGGATAGTTGGACATTGGTCTAGCGTAAGTAATAATTGTTTTCTCCGACGGCTAAAGACCCCTAATTAGATAATTTTGCGCGGAGTATGCACGTTTGTCCCCAACGCCACGGAGGCTACGTGGAGCATAGTTTGGAAAGGACATGACTTGTATGCAAAGCGACCAAGATAACTAAAACTTTGGAGAATGATCGTACACAGTTTGAAGTTTAAGTCCAGCAAATATCTGGACCGTTGTAGGATTTACTAAGTTTTTATGACATCTGCATTTTGGGGTCACCTATTTTGATGACTTTGTTTCAGTGTAATGAGAATGTATGCCTGGAGAAATATCGTACAGTAGAATGTGATAGTCCTACTGTTGGCTGTGACATGATGACCAAGCCTATAGATAAATTACCATGTAGTAATATAACTTGTGGTCAGTGGGTGTCTACAGATTGGTCTAACGTAAGTTTGTTTTCTCTTTCTTTACCAAGATTAGTACCAAAAATGAAATGGGGTTTAACGTCCTACTGTTTTGCTCCTAAATTGGGCTAATGAAGACGGGCATACGCCAAACATTGTGCTATGACGGGGAATTTCGCCGGGACAGCGGCTCTACGGCCTAATCATCGAATTCCAACTGCCAAGGGATCTTTTACGTACACACCATGCTTTACACGGGACCTCGGGTTTTCTTCCCATCCGAACGACTAGACAGCTGTCCTTGTCAGGTCATCCGCCCTGCATAACTGACAAGGGGAAACCACTCCGGAAAATCTGGATGAAATTTCTCGGCCAATGCAGGGATCGAACACCCTACCCCCAGACTAGCGAGCCAGCGTCTTTCCCACTTAGCTTCATGATCCCACCGATTAGTACCGGTGTGTTGAATGTAAATAAAAAAAGATTGCTTATAACGATCTGTTTTAATTGCTTATTCCGTATCTGGGTGGGCCTTTTCTGTATTTGGAAGACTTAAAACAATAGGTAGCCAGGGGCCCTTTGGAATAATTGATAAAACAGGGACGCAACAGGCCTCTACAGTGTATGTTGACTTGGAGTGTATAACAAAGCCCCTCCCGTCTCCTCTTGGTTGAATTCGGTCAATGGTTCTTTTACCTGGACGCAAACTTAGTGTTCTCTGGGTCTCAGTGTTATCAGACCATCTACCCTGCACCCCGCCAAGATTCTAATATTCAGGGGGTTGGACCGATGTCGTAATCACATATCCACCACGGGCCCTCTTAAACATGATTTTTTAAAAAATTAGTTTACATTATACTTCAGTGTTCTGTGGATTGTGGTGGAGGATTACAGCACAGAGGTGTGTTATGTGAGAACAGTCCCGTCTGTGACATAGAAACAGAACCTCAAGCAGAGCAAACATGTAATACCCAATCATGCCCAGAACCAGAAACAACAACCCATGTTCCCAAGGTACCAGATACACCGCCATCACAGACCACTACAGAATCAAGTGAAAGAGAATCGGATGAGAAGAATGCCGTAGATCTATCTGTCTACGAGAACACGCTCACTAATAAAAAGTTGGTGGATAAATCTATGCCGGATGAGATGCAGAATGCCCTAAAGATATTAAATGGTGAAGAAAAGCCTATAGAGCTTGGATCAGATACTGTTCATATCGGTAGCAGCAGTGAAATCCTGACACCAGAGTTACACGACGTGAACAACCAGGTCGACGACGCTTCAACGCAGCACAAACATCGTCATGGACATCAAAAACATCATCATCATCCTCATTCACATACATCCACAGCTTCCATAATAGATATATCGAAATCTTTAGATGAAACGAAAAATATCCCAGAAATATTTGACATAAAAGAAGGTGGTGTTTATCCCGATACTTCAGATGAAGTTGACGAAGATGAAACTGTGGATGATTATCAATGGACAACTGAAGACTGGACTGAGGTAAGATGTTTTCATTTGCTATACTTTGTCATTATCCACTGTTTCTGGTTTCTGAAATCAAAGACTAGGCATAGTCTGTTGTTGTTGTACAGTTTTCCTGTAATATGTATTAACGTCCGCCTTCTGAGACGTGTGGTTGCTGAACTAGAGAGGAAGCCGCGATCGCAAGGTGGGTGTGGCACTGTTACGCATATCAGGAGATTGTACCCTGGTGTCCCTTGTCAGTGTCTATTCGTCCGGATATGACAAAGATAACACAGGTAACTCTTTAAGAATCCCGAATTATTAGGAATCAAACGGGAGAAGGCTGTATTTCCAGTGTCAGAGTTACAAATGTCTAATAATTTACAGCATGGGTTATATCGGCCTTTACCCATTTCATATCATTTCTGGTACCAGACCTGTTACTTGTGAAGCCTTTGTTATAAAGGTGTTTTTTCAGTGTGCCTTTTCAGCGTGTTATATATTTCCGTCTGCTGCTAAAGCTCCCATCCCCACATTCACTAGCGAATTATTGAAATGAAATTGAACCATATGTTAGTCTTGAAATTTCCTACTAGTTTGCGTGGAGTGGACATTGAACCCCACTTATCTCTCTTTTTCAGTGTTCCAAGACGTGTGGTTCTAGTACTAGGACGAGAGTTATTACATGTAACGACATGAACACTAATACAGTAGTCAGTAGTCACCATTGTAAGGATATAGATAGACCAAGTATGGAAGAAAGATGTCTTCTAGATTCATGTTTAAAATGGAGAACAACAGAATGGGGACAGGTATTTGTTTCACCATATTTTTTTTGACTTCATCTATTTCGATAAGATAGTCCAGTGATCAGGTGCTGGACTACCCGGTTATCGGGTGACTTTAAGTCACCTGGCTGCTCTCATGTTCCTTCGTTTGCCATGTTTAACATCCCCTTCCACTGACGGTTGAATCGTGGACAAATAAAGGTGTCAGAAGAGCCAAATCGATTGAAAGTCAAGTCTAGCGTAGAGTGGGAATGGCGGGGCGGATGTCAAGGTCATTCAGAGCTCCCATCCTCGTAGTTAAAGGCTTATTGATTCTTGGATTTATACAGTATCTGATGACATCTTTGACTAATCTTTTGAGAACCACTGGGAAAGTGGCAAAAAATTACAAGAAGATATAATTGTCGGCCATTAACACGAATGTTATTTTCTGATAAAAATTGAATTTGTTATTTTCAGTGTTCTGCAACCTGTGCAAATATTAACAAGAAGCTTTAAATATCGGCCATTAAGACGAAGGCTATTTTCTGATAAAAAATTGAATTTGTTTTTTTCAGTGTTCTGCGACCTGTGGATATGCTACGAGAACTCGCCTTGTTCGTTGTCCAACCAATGGTAAATGTGACCCCTCAGAAAAACCCGGCCATGTTGAAGAATGCCATCTCCAACCCTGTACAGCTTGGGTGTCAGGAGACTGGAGTAAAGTAAGCACAATGTATATTGTTCAATAAAATAGATTTCTGGCGAAAACAAAGAGCTGTGTTAGGCTACTTTCCAAATAATATCGGTGGCCTATGTTATTACTAAAACCGATAGTAGCATACCTTGCAGGTCTCGTTTTATAATGTACACATTATGCTGCTGCACAGAGATGTGCATATTTTAGTCACGATTGTCACTTATGCCTTTTTTGGAAAGTGTAAAACGATTTTTAGTTCTGGTTAATCATGTTAAGACTTTTGTTTCGGGAAGAGCAGTTTTGGGAAGAGACATTACTGTCATTATTTGATTTTGTTCTTGATTATACTTTCTTACAGTGCAGTAAATCATGTGATGGCGGATGGCAGGAACGATTAGTCAAATGCGTCAATTTAACGTCGCAGCAATCGTCTGATATATGTCAACAAGGTTTTAAACCGAACGGTAAACAGCAGTGTAATAAAGATGAATGTCCCACAGAAACAGGGGGTAAGAATTTACTTCTAAAAACATTTTATTTTAACACCAGGAAAACACTGCGTCAGTGGTGAGAAGACGTGACAAGTCTGTATGGCTAATAATTCATTGCAAATGAAATGAAAGGCGATTTCACGTAGGGTAATTTTCCCAGTAACTTTAAATTCAAAGGGTACATTTACGGGCACGTCAGCTAACACATAGGAGGATCTGAACGACTGGAAGCCCCCCTGCAGGGCTCCTACAACAGTATATGTGAACCAGGCTTAAAAATACTAGTCAACAGCGAGATCGATCCGGGCAAGTGTGCTAACGCCCCTTGTTAATAATTTGTCAATATTTTGGTACCAGCAATATAACGCACAATATTGTGTAATATGCAGGCATTATGCTTTTGATATTTAAATTTAACCTTAATAATTTTGTTTTCTTACAACAAAAGGTGATCGGTATTAGCTCAAATCATCTTAAGCGTTGGTAATATCTATAGGCTTAAAAGGTTGACGTATATAGGGCCTCACAATCTTGGGAGACTCGGGATCTAGTGGGCCTTTCTTTCACAAATTGTTCTAAGCACTGTCATTCATAGGCATACGGACCGATTTTCCTGGGGTAGGGGTGGGTGCTGTATTATTTTTGTCCGAAAAATACGACGGCTGTGCCATATAAATGATCCTACTTAAGCATTTGCCAAGTAGCGCCTAGCAGAGAAAGTTCTTTGGATTGGGAACTAAACACATTAGGTAAAAATCAGAATTGTGTGATTTTCTGAAACTCGATCACTGCCCGAAATTTGATAATCACCTGAAAAAAAAGAATGGCTTTGCCCGAGCCCAAATAGCTTAAGATCTCTCTCTCTCTTCATCTCAATTCGGTACTGGTATTATTTGTTTTTCTATCTGTCCTTTTCAGCATTAACAGTGACCTGTGCGTCAAAAGAAATGAGTTACCGGGTGTGTCGTATGCTAAAAAGACTAAATCACTGTAGCAAGCCATTTGTTTTGGCCAAATGCTGTAGAACTTGTGGAAATCACAGGCGTGAAAAGACTAAGCCCCGATTCAGTACTAGATAACAAAAATGAAAAACTAATTTACTGTTTTATTTTATGTGATACCTGCTCAATTTAAGTATTGAAATAAACCTATTGGATTTAAAACTAAAACTTAAATACGAAGAGACGAAATCTAATTGGTTGAAGAACGAATGGAATCCTGAGAGACATGTCATGTGTTAAATACAATGGACATCCGATATAAAGAATAAAGAAAGGGATGAGTGTTGTATTAATGGGTTTTTTCAGTAGACAGACGATGAAGCGACCACTGAACTATAGATTACGGATTTCATAAACCAATAAAGTTGTGTTTTCTAATCCCTTCAGGAGAAAGGGTTGTTCGTGTAAAACACATAATTAAGGTAAATGTTGGCTATGTGAATTTCCTAAATGAATGGACGTTTCCAGTTGAAGCCCCTCATCGACATTGGGGAATAAAAATCCAATAACAGGCAGATTATTCCACAAACGGTTCAAATCCGTTAAGTATTTTCAAAGATATGATGCAATGAAAATTTTTCAACGTTCTTCATTTTCGTAGACGACATAAACAAACCAGCGCCACATAGAAATGTTAAGTAATGACTTTTGATCGGCCTCTTTTTATTCTGATTTAAGCCAAACCGGGAACTTCTATATATTTTTTTTGTTTTCTGAAATCAAAGTTGAATAATTATTTGATGTTGTCCAAACAGTGCAAGTGAAAAGCACCGGCTTAAAGTACTACACCAAGCCCCTTTCTGCCATAAATTATAAGCCATTTAGGCTGTTACTACCTTTTATCTTCCCTTCTAATAAGCTTTATAAATTCTTGTTCTTGTCTTGTATTTGTCATGCTTTGTAATACTTAAAATAAATTTTTATTATATAAGCTAGTTACTGTGCCAAATGAACTGGGCCAATATATGGTACAAACTCGTCTGTTTGATAACAAAATCCTGAGCAGTGACATGGAAGGCATTGTAACACGGACATCTTATTTGATTTATTTATAATCGTTTTATTCCAATTGTATTCCATGTTATTAAGCTCTGTGATGAGAACCACGTCGAATCTTAACAGTATAAAAATTTCGCTTCAGAAAAGCGATACACTAGTAATGCATCCGGTGCTGAAAGGGTTTTAGCTTTATGAATGTATATTTTTTTTAGATAACAATACTTTACGAATTTCATGCATAATTATTAGTTAGAGGTTAAGCTCTAAACAGTATTGAAATCCTACCTCAAAAAACATACTCTTTCGTTTAAGACATATTATCTTTTAGATTTAACGCAGTGTCTAGTCAGGATCTCTTCTCTACGCCCTTTATCCAAATATCAACGAGTTGGTTTTTATTTTGGATTTTTTGTATATTTATTTATGGTAGATGTAGTAGAAACCATTTTTCTTAAATGGTACAACCCAATATCTTTCTACATCGCATTATCCCAAATAATACGCCTCGTGTGTTGTGTAGTTATTTACTGATATACGTCTGGGTTTAAATACCAATGTACCATCATTATTTGTTAGCTTTATGAAAACCTTAAAAGAGGTGTGATTTCAGGTGTTCTAGAACATTAAACATACCCTGTCTCCTACACTAGTTAATATTTATGCTACGTATTTCCACGAATATTAAATGCGTGAAATGCATCGAAATTTAATCTGGTAATTATGAATAATTATAAGAGCAGTGGTGACTAATAACATCTCTTTGCTGTACATTTGTTTAAAGGAATCCATACACATTTCCGTTAATCTTTTTTAAAATCATTGAACAAGTACGTATGTATGTTCATTGGTGCCAGAAACGTTATGGACGCTATACAGATACCAAAGGGTATTTATAGATAAGATGTCAATTCTTCGGTTGATATTTATGTTGCATTCTATCACTTTATATGCAATGTATGTGTAAATCAGTTTTAAAATTGTTTACATGAGTACTATTTGTTATAATCCTTTGAGTATTTTATTTAAAAAACCAAGACACCTCGTAAACAAGAAAATGTATACGGATTCTATTTTGTACTGAAGAATAGATAAACAAATATATATTTCTTGTTCTCGGGTCAATATTTGGTGATTAAGAAGTGTCCACGATTAACGTGTTGGGAAAATATAAGTTCAGCACCGAACCCGACTGTGTACGATATTGATATAGTATGACATTGGTTCGGTATCCCGTTGCATGTCCCGATTCTTGCTTATATGTAGGCAATAATACATTTTGTAAAATTTAGATCTAAAGTTTGTAAATGTGCTTTAGTTATGTATGTTATAATATTGTAAATGATTATATGATATCTAATGTTTCATATTGGAAAAAAATAAATGTAGAGGACGACTTTGTTATGACTTTTTACACGCCCACGTGGAAATGTGGTGGTATATTGCCCCCGTCCGTCCGTCCGTCCGTTCGTCGTCCACAATTTCTTGTAAACATTTTACGGACTACATGTATTATCTGATCACTTTGAAATTTATACATATTGTTTACATTAGTGAGACGAAGCACCCCGTTTAAACCTATTTCTGTTTATAACTTTTAGAGTTATGACCCTTATTTCACGTTGTTTAACCCTGTGAACTCTCTTACGACAACATTTATTATCCGATCTGTATTAAATTTATAATATGCATTATTTAGATTAGTAAAACCTTGTTGAAAATTGTGAACACGCAATCGGCAAATGTATATCCCTTGTGAACCTTTTAAAGACAAAAGTTAATATCCGATCTGTATAAAATTTATATGCATTATTTAGATTAGTAAAACCGTGTTGAACCTTGTGAACTCGCAACCGGCAAATGTATATGCCTTATTGAGATCACGAAAACGAAGATGCCTATTTTGTATTTCAACAATTTCTGTTAAGTACTTCTATCATTGTCTTATAAATCTTCCCATTACCTACAAAGGCACGAGTATGCGATACCCTTATCGACTGATCGGCCAATTTAGCTGCTGTGGGCATGTTTCGTTTCCCGACAACCTATTCTTGACGAGTTTTAACTATAAGTTTTATTTGTCACTTTACCGACCTTGGTCATATTGTGTTCATTAACACAAATCGGATTACTTATCAATGGCGAAAGAGGGTAGGGAAGTGGGTTATAGTCACGCATCAGATATGGGGTGAGCTCCCCAAATGTAAAGTGATATCAGGTGTCCCAAACAGAGTAAGCATGCCCTACAATATGCAAGCATCCACACATACAGTAATGGGGAACTGTCCCATTAACTTGTATATTATGGGTGTACAAACCTTTTTAGAATCCATGATTGGTATTTTTGCTTTTGTCTCTTATACAATGGTCATACTATAAATATGTACTCGAAATATCGTCCGGAATGTGCCACTGGTAGCGAACATCAAGATAAAGGCATCGTTATGTCTCTTAGAGCAGACCACCATTCACATATGTTCATACACTTTCTCCGGAAGACGAGAATTAACATTAAAGTCAATGTGAATATTATTAGTCGTTTGCATTCTCTATGACAAAACAAGAGTCCACTCGAAACAAACATTGAAAAAATTCGAATTTTCAGTCATTTATTGTTTTACCTAGTCATGTGGACGTATATTGTTGTATATTGTCGTCGCCCAGTTCGTCCGTCCACTATTGTTTGTGACACACTACATGTCACAATTTTTATCCGATTTCAATGACACTTGCAATATAGGTTTATCGCCATAAGATATCGGTTCCATTCGATATTGGCATGTATTGGACTGTAACTTTGTGGATTATGACCCCTGATTGCACAAAAAATCACGTTTTTAGCTTGTGAACACTGTAGAGGTCACAATTTTGAACCGATTTTGATAAAACTTGACATGCATGTTTATAACCCAAAGTTCATAGTTCCTTTTGATATTTGCGCATTTCAGGTAGTAGCTTCCTAAATTATAGCCATTTTTTTAGCTTGTGGTCTCTCTGGAGGTCACAATTATTAACGGATTTAAAAACGTTGGATTATATCACCGTAATGAAGGTTGAGTTAGAATTTCGTGAAAATTAAACCAAACGGGCCTGACAAAATGGTCACCACTTGTTCGCGAATAGTGTAAAAAAAATGGTATATCAAGGTTGTGGATCCTGTAGATGTCATATTTCAATCTGATTTTGATAAAACTTGAAATGCATGTTTATAACCAAAGATCTTGGTTCCTTTCGATATTTGCGCATATTGAATTATAATTTCATGAAAATGGCCCTTTATTGTAGGATACATCACTTCCCTTTAGCTTGTTCTCTACCCATCTCCCGAACATGTAGGCTTATCCTGCCTGGCAGCCGCTGGTTTTCAATAATTCCTTTGTCACCCCCCATTCCTAAATTTCCGTTCTTCTTGGTATCGCCGACGTTCTAAAATTTGTGCTGCATCCTGTATTTAGACTTCATTGGCGACTGAACCTTTTAGAAGGAGGGGACGTATTTTTAACAGCGTGTTTGTTTGCACAAACTGGCTTGAGCTGGGTAAGCAAGGTCTTATTTTCTCACTAAATGTTTCTTTACATGGATTAACACGAGATTGTTGAGCAGTAAAGAGTTACTCAGTCAAATTTAAACGGGAATCAAAAAGTTTCCGCAAGGAGTCAATACAGGGCGAGTGTAACGAAATTTACGTTCCGGGCTCAACTGTGGGTGACCTATCATACATTCGTGCACAAAGGCCATGATGAGTTTATGTTGATTTTTTTCCAACACTCCATGCGCCACATTCGGTGTCCGGATATTCATTTACGAATGAATGAATGAAATGAGGTTTAACGTCCTACTATATAATGCACCTAACCTGGGCTAATCGAAGACAAACATACGCCACACAGTGTGCTATGAGGCAAATTTTGCCCGGGTAGCAACTGAATTCCAACTGCCAAGGGGTCTTTTACGTGCACGCCAATGTGTACACGGGACCTCGGTTTTCCGTCCCATCCGAACGACTAGGCAGCTGTCCTTGTCAGGCCCTCCCTCTGGATCACTGACAAGGGGGAATCACGCCGGTAAATCGAGATGAACTTTCTCGGCCAATGCAGCGCCTTATCCACTTAGCCACCGTGATCCCCATATTCGTTTACGTTGGCTGTGATGGTACATACTCATATAGGGGGGTTGGTTATGTTTGGTGTACTTATTATTATTCATTTTTCTCCGCTCTTGTGCGAATTGGTTAGTAAGACATTAGCTTGCCAATTTCCATTTTCCGGTGTAGTTCCTATCTGTTAGTGATTCCCGAATGGGGCGTCGTTCCTCATGCAAAATCGTGGGTCAATAAACCCCTGCGACCTCCAGGTAAGTGAACCTGCGTCTTACTAACTTTTACATCAAGTACCAGAAATAAAAAAAAATGATTGATTGCTGTAAAAATAACATATTTTATTAACCAAAGAGTAAACAAACTATAACGATTGTAAAGACGCAGATAACAAAGTAACTATCAAGCACTTGCAATATCACAAATTATAAATCATGTATTAACAAGCGCGAGAAATATCAACAAATAAAATCATTATAAACATTGTACATATCTATAACAAGCACTGGCAATATCACATGTTAATATTATCTATAACAGTATACATAACAAAAAAAATCAATAATGAATAAAATAGTTAACACTGCCAATATATTGTTTAACTTGGTGGTTTTATGAGTCCAACAATTCGGCAAGACACAACTGGGTTAACATCGGGACAAATTCGACAAAAGTTACCTCAAATGACTTTAATCATCACTGGTTTAACATCGAAACAAATTCGGAAAAAGTTACCTCCAATCATAACTAGGCTAACATCGGGCGTTTATACCATCAATCAAATTTGTTACCATATAATTAAATTATACTAGTATAGAGTCTGACATCCAGGGACCGTCAGAAGATATATCTGCATCAGAGTCAATATTCTCATAATATCCACTACTTTCACTTCCACAATCACTGACATCTCTCTCTACTTCCTGTTCTAGCGGAAGTTCAGGTAGTGGGCGTTTTCTAATGTAGGATTTCCGTCTAAACATGCGTCGACGTTTCTCGCTGGTTATAGATGAATAAATGTGATCCCAACTATATCTTCTGTCTGTGACGTCATAGTTTTCTATACAAGAAGGTAAAGATTCGATGGCTTTAGGTTCAGCATAACAGGTACACAAGCTTTCGCTTGTTACTGGATAATCAAGACTGTACTCTTTAAGACAAATTAAACACACGTCAGGACTGGATAAATCTTGACTAAGTTCTTGGCGAAGGGACGTAACCTCTTGAGCCAAATCATACGCCAAATATGACCTGGTGTTGAATTCTGGAATCTCTTCATACGAATGATTTAAATCTGGAAACGTATTCTTCTCTTTAAAATAGAATTGGGTGGTGACATCCCTTTCTGGAGATGAACATTTCCGTTGTTTCTTAGCAGAGTTACCGGAAGGGGCTGATTGGCGTCTACAACGTTTCTTGATCCAGGACAACATGGCGCTTGATTCTGAGAAAGATAAATTATAAATAAATTATTATATTGTTTGGTGAACAAAACATATAAGTAATAGATAATTGTTGACAGGTTGGCTTTATTCCTGACGGATTTGTTCTATTAAAATAGATTGTAACATAGAATCATAATTTTAAGAAGGATAGTTCACATTGATAACTAGTAAAAACTAAATAACCATCGACTAACTAAAAAAACATTGGGGTGCGAAGGAAGGGGAATTATTTATTTCAGAGGTTTTATTACGAGCAGAAGTCTTTACACGCGGAGGCGGGGAGGAGTAAATCCAGTGAGAGACCCAGGCACATATTTCCAGTCACTTTGGATCGAACTCTCAGCACTTGTATCAGTAACAAACCTAGTCATTCGGTCACCAAAACCTTGTTTTCAAATCCTTATGGTATATACTCATGTCATACTTGATATAAAATATCGTTTAACACAAACCCTACAGAAGTAACACTTAGAGGAGAAAGGGTGAACAACTTACCTTGTTACAAAATAGTTATATGATTAGAATGTAGATCGCAGTGATGACCAGACTTGAATTATTGAGCTGAGTTGGTGATGATATGAGAACTAACGAGAAGATATAATGATAATTCCTCGGGAGATTATTTTATATCTACCGATACAAATTGTCATCTTTAACTCTGTCGTGTCGATAATATTCGTCAGACATGTTTTCCTCTTCCTATCAAGACCAACCTTATCAAAACACCAGATGTAATCACGTCTGATCAACTCCGGAAAAAATAATTAATTATGATTGGTAAATGCCAGTGTGATGGTGCTATCATAACATATTGTCATCAATGTAGATTTGATGGTCCGAAGGTATTCCACAATCCAATCAACTAGTTAATCGTGTCTTGATTAGACAGGGAATAATAATTGAATATGATTAATTGGAGAGGGGCAGTCTGATCGGGTTATCATAACCCGCACAATTTCTATTTAGTTGTCATTATTAGAAAAATGATGGTGCAAATTTTTGTTATAAACAATATTTGATTCAAAGATGAAAATGAACTAAGTAACAGACATATACTCTCTCTCTGCGAATTCCATGGTTATTATTTATACACGGACGTTTGTATTGCATGTTTTTACCAATTTTCAACCCAGTACGTGTAAATAAATCAATTATATCAACCTGTCCATAATGTCATAATTAATGTATTGGACGTTAAATCTTTAAATAAAAACAAACAATCGGGTAGTAAGATATAATGGCTCGCTAATTTCCGACGTGGATTCTTTCTGTCAAGGATTTCCGAATGGGATCTCGTTCATCATACAAATTGGTGGGTCAGCAAGCCCCTACCGTCGGACCGATCCGCCTTCGGTTGTTCGGCGTCCGACCATTTTATCATTCTGGACAAGCGATCTACTCCTTACAAAGTTAAGTTCAATGTCGAAACGATAATGTACACTTTATACTACACCAAATGAATAGCAATTGGTAAATAACTATACGTTCACAAATAATATCTGCTGCTCCAGATTTCATCTCGATTGGACTGCTGTTGATTGAATTGAAGTGGTATTTGATACGTTTGGATATGAAAGTGAAATAGCAATTATATTTTTTCTAAGGTTTACAAGCAATATACAGTAATTTAGCTTCATAATTTGTTTCAATTAAAGTGTCCTGTAAAAGTATAATACTTTAAAATTTAAAATGAGGGGATGGATTCAGAAATATATAGCTCTATATATTTGAACTATCTCATGGAACGGATGAAACTGCTGTTAAGCACTAATCATTATAAGAAAGAAATGTTAATAACAAATTCTATGATTAAATGTATGTCAAATATAAAGACTCAGGGGCAACCTGATCTGCAATAGAATGTTTGATCTAGTTTTAACTACGCACATCTTATCAAGCCCTTCACGTAATACCCTGCATATTTGGGCACTAAGTTTGATTGTAGTCGGGTAAAGATAAGCCAAATGGAGTGGATACCTAGAACAAATTGCAACAGACGTTTTCTCGATGGAATTTGGTAGAGGGGTACCTGAAGGTCTTCCAAACAAAAATCGCCCAAAATAAAAATATAGGTTTTCGAGATTTTAGCATAAATCCAATATGGCCGCCATTTGCACCCTAAAACTCCAATATCTGGGGAATGGTTGAGTTTGGAAGGTGAATATGTATTATGGGTAGATAGGAAAGTGGTACAGATGACACAGAAAAACATAGCTAAAAGACGTTCCTGTGACGTCATACCGTCATGCCGCCAATAATTAGCATAAATCCAATATGGCCGCCATTGAAACGTAAAACTCTGCTATCTCGGGAATGGATAAATTTGAAAGTTAAAAGTATTACGAGTAGCTACCAACGAACTATAACAACTATGCCAGGCAACTTTCTTGTGACGTCATAGTTAGCACAAATCCATACGTCAGACGGTCATACGGAAAAAAATGGGCATAAATCCAATATGGCCGCCATTGACACCTTAAAACGCCAACATCTCGACAATGGATGACCTTGGAAGGTATAAATGTATTACTGGTAAAGTAGATAGGAAAGTGCGACCAATTATTAAAGTATCATAAAAAAACATTGCCATATGACGTCACCGTGACGTCGTGTACGTCATACGTCCAATAATTAGTATTAATCCAATATGGCCGCCATTGAAACCATAAACACCTAGTTTCTCGCGGATGGTTGAGTTTACAGGGTAAAAATGTATTCTTGTATCATCTTATCAAACAATTCATATATTTCTTGAATATCTATGTACGTACATGTCATCAGTTTGTAAAGGTTTTAACAGGAATATTTTACTTGGATTCTGATAGACCTGGGGCGGTATTTATAAAAATTCTAAGAGTTGGAACCAACTCTTAACTGTCAAAAATTACTGCTAACTTTGTAGATTTTCTTAAGACCTATTTATAAAACATTTTACTTTAAGAATTACTCCTAACTATGACCCATATTTAGGAGTCCTCCTGTAGCACTCCTAACTTGTTAAAAGTACTCTTATCCTGGTTAACATGGCCGTCATAAATCGATTAATTTAGGCCAAAAAGCCGACCTTACAACCATCGCCCTCCGAAATTATCATATCGTTATATTATTAATTAACGTACAGGACACAAACATTTTTGAATTTTTGGAAATAGGAGGCTATTTCCCGCAATTTGAGACTATTCCCGACATCCCAATTCTGTACTTTCATCTCTGAAAATAAATAAAGTTAATAAAAGGAATGTTTAACACTAGTTTCAGGAAATCTTCTCGCAGACTTATTCAGCCAGCAGAACAGCTATCATCAAATTTTTCTGACGACTTAAAATTGAATTGTGCTTTTTGAGTTGCGAACCATCGGCAAACGTTTCTGGCGTATCCCAACAACAGGGTGCAGGTGACTTAATAATTAGTAAATTTTCGGGCGACAGTGTCTGTTGAATCCGATAAAAATTTCGGATGATATTCGGAATGCCCATTGCAGGATTCCGAATTCCGGCCCGCACCCAGCACACCGGCCCAGTCAATTCTAGACTCGAGTGATGCCCCCCCCCATATAATGTTCAGCAGAAAAAGTTTCTTTTAGACGGATCGGATAAAAAAAAAAATCAATTCGCCCGAACGCCCAATATGCCCATAACTAAGAATTTCAATTAGTTAACAAACTTGGCAGGTCTAGTTCTAGAGCTTCTGTCCATGTGTCTCTAGAAGGGTGGTTATTAATAATACTTTAGTCATTTAAAGGGACTGTCCCGAATAGAACAGAGCCTCAAAAATAAAAGTCCGAGTACGTATGAAATTTAAACACCAAAATATAGAAGAATGATGTATATACCCTGACTCAAAATTTCAGCTCAAAATATTGAGTTGTTTGGACGTGAGCGTTAAAACAGCTTATCCGGACACGAAACCCTTTTAAGATATCGGGTAAATTCTTTCGATGGGTGACCCGATAATCGATTCCCGTTCCTTTATAGGTCTACACAGTGAATGGTCCATGTTCTTGATAACAAAAGGTAAATTTCACCGACACATTATATTTATAAAATAAAAAGTTTATCAAATCACCGCATAATACAGTTTGGGACACCGGACTCCATTTCAGGATGAGAACTGGTGGGTTTAAGTTGTTTAAAAACGTATCACATATATTGAGTAGGGGATCTTAATGGATTTCAACACGAAATTAAGCAGTTTTGTTCTCTAAAATATTATCGGGATTGTCCCTTTAACTAATTATTGGATATTAGAGCGCATTAGGATCGCCATAAGCGTGGTCACCAAGGTCGCCAATGATCGCCGAGTCACGGCGTTTATTTTGGGCATGTTCAAAACAAACGCCAAGATTCTGCGATCTAATACCCTCGACAGACTGAGATGGCCTAGTCAGATCGGATGGCGTCCTTATTGCTCTGCAGCGACCGTACAGCGATCAGAAAATGCGCAAACGTGAACACAACAAACGAAAATGTCCCAAAGTATCACAAACTTGATAAAAAAATGTATTTTTACTCATCTTTCCAGGGCAGATCGCAGAACCTTGGCGTTTGTTTTGAACATGCCCAAAATAAACGCCGTGACTCGGCGATCATTGGCGACCATCGAGACAACAGCGCGATATCTGGCGTTTCCACCACACTTTACCACGCTTATGGCGAGGTTGACGGGCTCTATGGCCATATTCCTTCACTGTAGCAGCGTAGTAAATGGCCACCCGGTCTGACGGTGTATAGAAAGAAACTTCTTTCAAGTTTGTAAATTTTTGGGACATTTTCTCGTGTTGTGTTTACGTTTACCGGCGACCTTGTAAATTTTCTAGTCGAAGCAGCGCAGTAAGGAAGCGACTCGGTCTGACGGGGACATAATTAAGATGAATGGTATTTTTATATAAATTATAAACAACAGTGATATTTTGGTAAAATCCTTACCATTGTCAAAATATCCGCCAACTTCTTTTTGTTTATGACATGTGTTTGATAGACTAAAAGGGATAATATTCCCCCCTTGTTTTTGGGAGAATGGGGATGCTTATTCCATATTTTGGAAGGAAATGAACGCCTAGGTCAGTCTATGACGTTTAGAAATTGGGGGGTTTTGCAAGAGGGTGATGAGTGAAATGTAACATAACTCATTCTGATATTCCCAGCAGGTATCATCATTGCTTTATTGAGAACATGCAACATAGAAGTCTTGCAAGCAGTTTAGTAGTAAAGCTTTAGAAATATACTAACCTGTAGTTTTATTTTATTGCAGTTTTAAGGTTCCAATGGTAGCCATATTAGATTTATGCCAATTGTTGGATTATGACGTTATGACGTCATAGATTTTGCTTTATTACTTGGTACCACTTTTATATCTATCCCTAATACATTTACACCCTATGAAAGCAATCACAATCCCAAGATATTGGAGTTTTGAGGTGCCAATGGCGGCCATATTGGATTTATGCTAATATCTTGAAACCTATCTTTTTATTTTGGTCGATTTTCGTTTGGGAGACCCTCAGGTACCCCTCTACCAATAATAAAATACACAAAAACCTGCCTTTTTATTTTGAATTCATTCCAATTGTTACCCGTCACAAGGACGTCACCGGCATCGTTTTTTCTAGTTCTTTGGTAGCACTTTCATATCTACACGTAAAACATTTACCCTACAAGTTTCAATGGCGGCCATATTGGATTTATGCTAATTATTGGCCGCATGACGGTTTGACGCCACAGGAACGTCTGTTAGCTATGTTTTTTCTGTGTCATCTGTACCACTTTCCTATCTACCCGTAATACATTTACACCCTCCAAACTCAACCATTCCCGAGATATTGAAGTTTTAAGGAGCAAATGGCGGCCATATTGGATTTATGCTAATTATTGGCCGCATGACGGTATGACGTCACAGGAACGTCTCTTAGCTATGTTTTTCTGTGTCATCTGTACCACTTTCCTATCTACCCGTAATACATTTACACCCTCCAAACTCAACCATTCCCGAGATATTGGAGTTTTAAGATGCAAATGGCGGCCATATTGGATTTATACTAATTATTGGCCGTATGACGTCACAGGAACGTCTTTTAGCTATGTTTTTCTGTGTCATCTGTACCACTTTCCTATCTACCCGTAATACATTTACACCCTCCAAACTCAACCATTCCCGAGATATTGAAGTTTTAAGGAGCCAATGGCGGCCATATTGGATTTATGCTAATTATTAGCCGCATGACGGTATGACGTCACAGGAACGTCTCTTAGCTCTGTTTTTCTGTGTCATCTGTACCACTTTCCTATCTACCCGTAATACATTTACACCCTCCAAACTCAACCATTCCCGAGATATTGGAGTTTTAAGATGCAAATGGCGGCCATATTGGATTAATGCTAATTATTGGCCGCATGACGGTATGACGTCACAGGAACGTCTTTTAGCTATGTTTTTCTGTGTCATCTGTACCACTCTCCTATCTACCCGTAATACATTTACACCCTCCAAACTCAACGATTCCCGAGATATTGGAGTTTTGAGGTGCCAATGGCGGCCATATTGGATTTATGCTAATATATCGAAAACCTATCTTTTTATTTTGGTCGATTTTTGTTTGGGAGACCCTCAGGTACCCCTCTACCAAATTCCATCGAGAAAAATTCTGTTGCAATTTGTTCTAGGTCATTTATTATTTTTACCGGACTATTGGGTAAAAGTCCAGCTCGTGAGCTTTTCAGATTGATTGGTCGTCGCGAATGCCAAGTCTCTCGCTTTCGAACTAACATGTCTACCTGTGATAATCGAGTTGCAAAGTTCAAGGTTCGTCCAATCTCTGATTGGATGCTGTTGTTCACGTGTCTGCAGATAACGTAGCAACGGTCAGATGTTGTTAAACTCACAGTCGTTGCTTTAGGAACATGGGATAACCTTTGTGTGGCTGACCAGTATATAGAATGTTGTCTAGTCGTTGTGGTGGTACATAAAGCCGTAAAATGAATAAATAACGATTGGTATTCTATGACAAGTTAACGGTAACGCCGATTTCTTTAGCAAAATTATGCTCACTGACATTACCAAATGACCACATGCTAATCTCAACATGTCCTAACTATTCGGCGGGGTTGGGTTTACATTTGAAAATGCATTTTAGCATAGCTTCAAATCTTGACAATTATATTCTTATTACGTGTGGAAGTGGGCTGGACAGCCGCATATCAGCCAAATTTCAAGTCGAATTATGTAAAATATATCAGTTACATCTGGAATTGTACGGGACGAAGAATAGACTCTTCTGTCCAATCTCCTGGTTTTCCGAACACTCACAATGAAAAGAAACGCAGTTTAACGTTTAACTCCCCCCCCCCCAAAAAAAAAATAGGAGACAACGTGTTCCTTCCGAAATAATTTAGTTGTGCTGAGTCGCCGCCAATTCCTATTTGCTCACCATTTTTTTTACTTTTCATAAAGAAATGAAAAAAAAAAGTTTAACGTCCTGTTATTATCTTCCGAGTGGGCTAATGAAGACAGTGTGCTATGAGTGAAATTTTTCCCGGACAGCGGCGCTACGGCCAACTCTTCTACCGGATTATAAATACCAAGGGATCTTTTACGTGGATGCAAATGTTTGCACGGAGCCTCGGTTTTTCGTTTAATCCGAACGACTAGACAACTGTACCACTGTAAGACGATTCATTTTCTCGGCCAATACCGGGATCGAATCCGTGACCTAAATGCCAGCGAACCAGCGTGGCTCCTTTTCCATCAAGCAGAAATAAAAAAAAGATTGATTGTTGTAATAATAACATATTTTATTAACCAAAGAGTAAACAAACTATAACGATTGTAAACACGCGGATAACAAAGTAACTATGAAACACTTGCAGTATCACAAAATAAAATCATGTATAAACAAGCGCAATAAATATCAACAAATAAAATCATTATAAACATTGTACATATCTATAACAAGCACTGGCAATATCACATATTTATATTATTTATAACAGTATACATAACAAAGTAAATCAATAATTTATGAAAGTTCAGCCGGATGAATAAAATAGTTAACACTGCCTAAAAATTGATTAACTTGGTGGCTTTATGAGTCATATTCGGCAAGACATAACTGGGTTAACATCAGGACAAATTCGGCAAAATACACCTCCAATGACTTTAATCATAACTGGGTTAACAGGTTAACGTCGGGCAAATTCGACAAAAGTTACCTGCAATGACTTTAATCATAACTGGGTTAACATCGGGAGTTTATATATTACCATCAGTCAAACTGGTTTAATTATCATATAATCAAATTATACTAGTATAGAGTCTGACATCCAGGGACCGACAGAAGATATATCTGCATCAGAGTCAATATTCTCATAATATCCACTACTTTCACTTTCACAATCACTGACATCTCTCTCTACTTCCTGTTCTAGCGGAAGTTCAGGTAGTGGGCGTTTTCTAATGTAGGATTTCCGTCTAAACATGCGTCGACGTTTCTCGCTGGTTATAGATGAATAAATGTGATCCCAACTATATCTTCTGTCTGTGACGTCATAGTTTTCTATACAAGAAGGTAAAGATTCGATGGCTTTAGGTTCAGCATAACAGGTACACAAGCTTTCGCTTGTTACTGGATAATCAAGACTGTACTCTTTAAGACAAATTAAACACACGTCAGGACTGGATAATTCTTGACTAAGTTCTTGGCGAAGGGACGAAACCTCTCGAGCCAAATCATACGCCAAATACGACCTGGTGTTGAATTCTGGAATCTCTTCATACGAATGATTTAAATCTGGAAACGTATTCTTCTCTTTAAAATAGAATTGGTTGGTAACATCACTTTCTGGAGATGAACATTTCCGTTGTTTCTTAGTAGAGTTACCGGAAGGGGCTGATTGGCGTCTACAACGTTTCTTGATCCAGGACAACATGGCGCTTGATTCTGCGAAAGATAAATTATAAATAAATTATTATATTATTTGGTGAACAAAACATATATATGTATAAAAGTAATAGATAATTGTTGAAAGGTTGGCTTTATTCCCGACGGATTTGTTTTATTAAAATATATTGTAACATAGAATCATAATTTAAAGAAGAGTAGTCCACATAATTGTTGAAAGGTTGGCTTTATTCCCGACCAAATTGTTCTAATAAAATATATTGTAACATAGAATCATAATTTAAAGAAGGGTAGTCCACATAATTGTTGAAAGGTTGGCTTTATTCCCGACCAAATTGTTCTATTAAAATAGATTGTAACATAGAATCATAATTTTAAGAAGGGTAGTTCACATTGATAACTAGTAGAAACTAAATAGCCATCGACTAACTAAAAACATTAAGGTGCGAGGGAAGGAGAATTCATTTCAGAGGTTTTATTGTGAGCAGGGGTCTTTACACGCCGAGGCGGGGAGGGGAAATCCAGTGAGAGACCCAAGGGCATATTTTCAGTCACTGGGGATTTAAGTTTCAACACTTGTATAAGTAACAGACCTATTCATTCGGTCACCCAAACCTTGTGTTCAAAACCTTGTTGTATATACACATGTTGTACTTGATATAAAATATCGTTTAACCCAAACCCTACGGAATTAACACTTAGAGGAGAAAGGTTGAACAACTTACCTTGTTACAAAATAGTTATATTATTAGAATGTAGATAGCAGTGATGACCAGACTAGAAATATTGAGCTGAGTTGGTGATGATATGAGAATTAACGAGAAGATATAATAATTATTCCTCGGGAGATTATTTTATATCTACCGATACAAATTGTCATCTTTAACTCTGTCGTGTAGATGATAATAGTCAGACATGTTTTCCTCTTCCTATCAGACCAACCTTGTCAAAACATTAGATGTAATCACGTCTGATTAACTCCGGGATAAAATAATTAAATTTGATTGGTAAGTGCCAGTGTGATGGTGCTATCATAACATATTGTCATCAATGTAGATTTGATGGTCCGAAGGTTTTCCACATTACATTTAATCAAATTGACAATCGTGTCCTGATTAGACAGGGAATAATAATTGATTATGATTAATTGGAGAGGCGCAGTCTGATCGGGTTCTCATAACCCGCACAATTTCTATTTAATTTGTCATCATTAGAAACATGACGGTCCAAAGTGTTTGTTATAAACAATATTTGATTCAAAGATGAATTTGAACTAAGTAACAGACATATACTCTCTCTCTGCGAATTCCATGGTTATTATTTATACACGGACGTTTGTATTGCATGTTTTTACCAATTTTCAACCCAGTACGTGTAAATAAATCAATTAAATCAACCTGTCCATAATGTCATAATTAATGTATTGGACGTTAAATCTTTAAATAAAAACAAACAATCCGTTAGTAAGATATAATAGCTCGCTAATTTCCATTTTCCGGTGTGGATTCTTTCTGTCAAGGATTTCCGAATGGGATCTCGTTCATCATGCAAATCGGTGGGTCAGCAAGCCCCTGCCTTCGGACCGATCCTCCTTCAGTTGTTCGGCGTCCGACCATTTTATCATTCTGGACAAGCGATCTACTCCTTACAAAGTTAAGTTCAATGTCGAAACGATAATGTACACTGTACACTACACCAAATGAATAGCAATTTGTAAATAACTATACGTTCACAAATAATATCTGCTGCTCCAGATTTCATCTCGATTGGACTGCTGTTGATTGAATTGAAGTGGTATTTGATACGTTTGGATATGAAAGTGAAATAGCAATTATATTTTTTCTAAGGTTTACAAGCAATATACAGTAATTTAGCTTCATCATTTGTTTCAATTAAAGTGTCCTGTAAAAGTATAATACTTTAAAATTTAAAATGAGGGGATGGATTCAGAAATATATAGCTCTATATATTTGAACTATCTCATGGAACGGATGAAACTGCTGTTAAGCACTAATCATTATAAGAAAGAAATGTTAATAACAAATTCTATGATTAAATGTATGTCAAATATAAAGACTCAGGGGCAACCTTATCTGCAATAGAAGGTTTGATCTAGTCTTAACTACGCACACCTTATCAAGCCCTTCACGTAATACCCTGCATATTTGGGCACTAAGTTTGATTGGGTAAAAGTCCAGCTCGTGAGCTTTTCAGATTGATTGGTCGTCGCGAATGCCAAGTCTCTCGCTTTCGAGCTAACATGTCTACCTGTGATAATCGAGTTGCAAAGTTCAAGGTTCGTCCAATGTCCAGGTTTCCGTTGGGTTCGCTATGTCACAATTTCTGATTGGATGCTGTTGTTCACGTGTCTGCAGATAACGTAGCAACGGTCAGATGTTGTTAAACTCACAGTCGTTGCTTTAGGAACATGGGATAACCTTTGTGTGGCTGACCAGTATATAGAATGTTGTCTAGTCGTTGTGGTGGTACATAAAGCCGTAAAATGAATAAATAACGATTGGTATTCTATGACAAGTTAACGGTAACGCCGATTTCTTTAGCAAAATTATGCTCACTGACATTACCAAATGACCACATGCTAATCTCAACATGTCCTAACTATTCGGCGGGGTTGGGTTTACATTTGAAAATGCATTTTAGCATAGCTTCAAATCTTGACAATTATATTCTTATTACGTGTGGAAGTGGGCTGGACAGCCGCATATCAGCCAAATTTCAAGTCGAATTATGTAAAATATATCAGTTACATCTGGAATTGTACGGGACGAAGAATAGACTCTTCTGTCCAATCTCCTGGTTTTCCGAACACTCACAATGAAAAGAAACGCAGTTTAACGTTTAACTCCCCCCCCCCCCCAAAAAAAAATAGGAGACAACGTGTTCCTTCCGAAATAATTTAGTTGTGCTGAGTCGCCGCCAATTCCTATTTGGTCACCATTTTTTTTACTTTTCATAAAGAAATGAAAAAAAAAAGTTTAACGTCCTGTTATTATCTTCCGAGTGGGCTAATGAAGACAGTGTGCTATGAGGGAAATTTTTCCCGGACAGCGGCGCTACGGCCAACTCTTCTACCGGATTATAAATACCAAGGGATCTTTTACGTGGATGCAAATGTTTGCACGGAGCTTTGGTTTTTCGTTTAATCCGAACGACTAGACAACTGTACCACTGTAAGACGATTCATTTTCTCGGCCAATACCGGGATCGAATCCGTGACCTAAATGCCAGCGAACCAGCGTGGCTCCTTTTCCATCAAGCAGAAATATAAAAAAGATTGATTGTTGTAAAAATAACATATTTTATTAATCAAAGAGTAAACAAACTATAACGATTGTAAACACGCGGATAACAAAGTAACTATGAAACACTTGCAGTATCACAAAATAAAATCATGTATAAACAAGCGCGAGAAATATCAACAAATAAAACCATTATAAACATTGTACATATCTATAACAAGCACTGGCAATATCACATATTAATATTATTTATAACAGTATACATAACAAAGTAAATCAATAATTTATGAAAGTCCAGCCGGATGAATAAAATAGATAACACTGCCTAAAAATTGATTAACTTGGTGGCTTTATGAGTCATATTCGGCAAGACATAACTGGGTTAACATCAGGACAAATTCGGCAAAATACACCTCCAATGACTTTAATCATAACTGGGTTAACAGGTTAACATCGGGCAAATTCGACAGAAGTTACCTGCAATGACTTTAATCATAACTGGGTTAACATCGGGAGTTTATATATTACCATCAGTCAAACTGGTTTAATTATCATATAATCAAATTATACTAGTATAGAGTCTGACATCCAGGGACCGACAGAAGATATATCTGCATCAGAGTCAATATTCTCATAATATCCACTACTTTCACTTTCACAATCACTGACATCTCTATCTACTTCCTGTTCTAGCGGAAGTTCAGGTAGTGGACGTTTTCTAATGTAGGATTTCTGTCTAAACATGCGTCGATGTTTCTCGCTGGTTATAGATGAATAAATGTGGTCACAACTATATCTTCTGTCCGTGACGTCATAATTTTCTATACAAGAAGGTAAAGATTCGATGGCTTCAGGTTCAGCATAACAGGTACACAAGCTTTCGTTTCTTACTGGATAATCAAGACTGTACTCTTTAAGACAAATTAAACACACATCAGGACTGGATAATTCTTTACTAAGTTCTTGGCGAAGGGACGTAACCTCTTGAGCCAAATCATACGCCAAATACGACCTGGTGTTGAATTCCGAAATCTCTTCATAAGAATTATTCAAATCTGGAAACGCATTCTCTACTTCAAAATATAATGGACTGGTGACGTCAATTGATGAACACTTCCGTTGTTTCTTTGTAGAGTTTCCGGATGGGGCTGATTGGCGCCTACAACGTTTCTTGATCCAGGATAACATGACGGTCGATTCTATGAAAAGAAAAATAAGAAAGGAAATAATTAATTTGCTGTAGAGTGAAATAACTATAGCCAAACACACAAGAGATAATTTCAAGATATAGTTGTAGCCTAGATCAATATTGCAATTTTATTAACTTCATTCGTTTTCTTTATTTGAAACATAATAAATGAAATAAAACGAAGACCGAATAAAATCTTTTAGTAAATGTGTACGAGAGATATTTATAGTTTGAAAAAGGTTATAATAAAAACAATTTGTCTAAAAAGTGTTAACACAGTTCTATTTGATACGCGATACATTGGAGAATTGGAAAAGGGATATTATAAAACCAAACGGTCTGAAAAGTGTAAACACAGTTCTATTTGATATGCGATACATTGGAGTATTCGAAAAGGGATAAAATGAAACCAAATGGTCTAAAAAGTGTTAACACAATTCTATTTGATATGCGATATATTGGAGGATTAGAGAAGGGATATAATGAAACCAAATGGTCTGAAAAGTGTTAAATGGACCCAATTAAAGATGTTGGTACAGAAACAAGAAATATCAAAATGTATAATATAATAAAACTAAATATTCTGAAAAGTTTAAAGAACTTACCTGTATAATAATGTGAGAAATGCCTTGGCGTATATCGTTACAATGATCGATACTTGTATGTCGGAAGAATAATAATACTTGAAATACAGAATACAATGATTAATAAATAGATAGTGAAATATAATGAAGTGAAATATCAGAACGGGCGTTTTATATCTACCTGTACATATTGTCATCTTTAACTCTGTCGTTTCGAAGATATTAATTGAAACGGTGAGCAGAAACTGTTTCCTCGATGTCATGACATTATCCCAATCAGCTTTATCAAAACATTGGATTATCGTATCAAATTGATTGATTGGTGTTTGATTAATACTTTACTTTATTTAATTCTTTAAGTCATACGACTTATCAGATACAATGTGATACAAAAAATACAATAAATAAATATAATATACATATATATACAGTTATTGTTTAGTGTTGATATAGAGAAAGACCTAAAATATACATTTCGTTTGTGGTCGGAAAGTGAAGGATATAAATAAAATAAAATATATTGAACTTAATTCAAAAACTGTGTAATAACTACACACAAAGCTTATAAATCTAACTGACTTTTATTATAATAGAATTCTATTTTGAAAGAGAACAGATGTATTCATTACGTTTTTTATCGGTAAGAGAAAGATATAAGCCAAGATTATTCAGTTCTTTAATATTTTGTACTGATAATAACTGAAAAATTTTAAAGACATTTGGGTTTTCAAAATAGTAAGCTTTTATATATCGTTTCCTATAATCATATAAATATGGACATATAATAATATGATGGTATTCATCTTCAATCTCTTTTAAATTGCATAATCTACAAATTCTCTTTGCACGCTCTATTTTCTCATAACGACCAGTTTCTATGTACAAATTGTGGGATGATAAACGTGTTCTACATATTAATCTTTGAAAGAGAACAGATGTATTCATTACGTTTTTTATCGGTAAGAGAAAGATATAAGCCAAGATTATTCAGTTCTTTAATATTTTGTACTGATAATAACTGAAAAATTTTAAAGACATTTGGGTTTTCAAAATAGTAAGCTTTTATATATCGTTTCCTATAATCATATAAATATGGACATATAATAATATGATGGTATTCATCTTCAATCTCTTTTAAATTGCATAATCTACAAATTCTCTTTGCACGCTCTATTTTCTCATAACGACCAGTTTCTATGTACAAATTGTGGGATGATAAACGTGTTCTACATATTAATCTTTGGTAGTTATAGTGTAAAGGTTTTCTCAAATAATATTGAAGATCAAAATTTGAAATAACATGTTGATATAGAATACCTTTAGCTGACTGACAAATATCTTCTGTACACTTTTGTTTAAAAATGTCTAAAATTCTATTTCTGATAATGGGAAGATAAGATTTATTATAATTAAAACGCTCCCAGATATATCCCAATCCAATTGCGTACAATTCGCTTTTTACATTGGTCAACCATACATCATTCTTCATAACCATTTCATTTAAACACGACTTTAACAATTTATTTTTGGTACATAATAACTTTATAAAATATTTAAAAATGTGTATTTTTCTATGAATATACAATGGGTATCGACCTAATTCATAATATACCATGCTATTGTTAGTTGCCTGTTTTACGCCCAATAGCCGTTTACAAAAGTTTAAATGTACTTTTTCTATGTCATACGCTTTATGAAAGCCCCAAATCTCAGATCCATAAGTCAGAATACTGTTTACATAAATATCAAAAATCTTTAATTTCGTTTCAACATTAAAATAATTTTCATTGCAAACTTTAATAATACTAAATAAGGCTTTTCTCCCCTGCTCTGATATATGTTTTTGTGTTTTAAGAAACTTCCCGTTAAAGTTTAGTAATATTCCAAGATATTTAAATTCGTCTACTATTTCTATTTTGTTATCGCCAAATTTCCATGTTTCATTTCCAGATATTTTACCCCCATTTCTAAATACAACAATTTTCGTTTTATTAATATTTACTGACAAATTCCACTTCTCAGTATACGTATATAGAGAATCTAAAATATTTTGTAGACCGTCGGGTGTTTCAGAAAATACAGCCTTATCATCTGCATATAAGAGCAAAAATAAACTTAAGTCTTGTAAATCAAGGGGACAACAGTTATTTAAATGCAAATGAGATTCAACATCATTAATAAATATCGAAAATAATAATGGAGATAAAATTTCACCTTGAAAGAGACCATAATCAAGATTGAAGGCTGACGAAACCTCGCCATTTAGCTTGACACAACATTTAACTTTGTCATAAAGGGAGCGAATAAGTTTCAATATTCTTCCATCAATACCTTCTTTAATTAACTTATACTAAAGATTTGATCTTGAAATTAAGTCAAATGCGCGTTTATAATCTACAAAACAAACATATAATCTTTTCTTGGACGTAAGTGAACGATTTATTATCGTTTGTAAAACAAATACTGCATCAACTGTGGATAACGATTTCCTAAAACCAAACTGGACATTTGAGATAGTGCTATGTGTTTCAGTATATTTAACTAATCGATTATTTAGGACTGACGTAAATAGTTTACCCATACAACTTAAAATAGTAATACCTCTATAATTTTCTGGATTGGTGGGATCGCCCTTCTTATGGATGGGTACGATATTACCTACACACCATGAAGATGGAAAACAACCACTATCTAATATATTATTAAATAAAATTAAAAGACAAGGTAAACACTGATCTGCACATTCAATGAATAATTCATTAATAATTTCATCATTACCACAAGCTTTATTACGTTTAAGTTTTTTGATTGCTATTTTAATTTCCAATTCAGTTATACTTTGGTCTAATACAGTGTTATATTTATCTAAATCGTGCTTGTTTAAACTCTCTATAATGGCGTTATTATAGTGATGCGATATCTCTGATGATAAACTACTAAAATGATTATAAAACGTAGCAATGTTAATTGAGTTACTTACACTTGTCTTTCGTTTTTTAAAAAGTTTATAAAAATTTTTAGGATTATGTTTTTGCAAGTAAGCTAACATATCGCCCTGTTGTGTTTTATATTCCTTCTTAAGTTTTCTCTCGTATTGTTTATATTGGTTTTTTAATATCGCTAAGTTAGTATGGTTTTCATGGGATTTATTATGATTAAAATTATGCATGGCTTTTTTATAATTCCCGTACTTCTGTTTACACAAGTCATCGAACCATGGCTTGTCTTGCTGATTGCCATGCCTTCTGTGACGTGTCTTCACATTTTTTATATTTCTAACACAAAAGGGCGATGTAATATTTGTTACAATCTCTGAAAAACGCTCAACACTTTGATCAATACTTTCTTGATCCCTATTGTGAGTTTCACATACTCGTAACATACAAGTATTCACCTCGCTTAACTCTAATCGTATTTTGTCTGCTTTCGTTTCATCCCACTTAATAGTTTTAAAGGATTTAACAACGGATGAATTCTCCTCAACCTGCTCAAACCTCAAATGAGGTGTGTAATGCAAATTAAAACTCAATGGCGCGTGATCAGAAAACTCATTAAAAATACCAGTCTGGAAGTTACATATTATTGAATCAAAATAATAATTTTCAATTAAAACATAATCAATTAAACTACACCCTTTTGAAGAATTAAAGGTAAATTGACCTTCCCTGTCAGAATCAACCCTGCCATTAATTATACGTAATCCAGTCGTTTTACAACATGAAATCAGATTTCTTCCAAACTGGTTTACAGTATTATCTAGGTTTCTACGTATTTCTAGAATGTCACCTGTGTCAGGTACATATTCTATCAATTCTTGGATAATCTCTTGTGATTTGTTACATAATTTATCATGTTTAATAAAGTCATCAAGTGTTGATGTTCGGCTATTAAAATCACCCGTGGCGATAACAATATTATCTTGGTTTTGATATTTACATACAAGCTGTTCAAAGGAGTCAAATATATCAATATTATGTTTATTATAATATATACTACTTATGGGCGGAAAATAACAAATAATAAGAATATAATTTTTTACAGTTTGCGTGATTTGTAAACATACAAAACAGTCATGGAGTTGTTCAATAATTGTACAATTAGCAATCAATTCTAACTTTATACCTATAAGTATGCACCCTCCTTTAATACCAACTGTTCTTGGAAAACATGTAACACAATAACCCGGTATATCGACTTTACTTTCTTCTTGTAACCAACATTCAGAAAGACAAATGATATCGTATTCACTTAAAAATAGCTGGAAATCAACGTTTTGTAGTTTACTGATGACACCTTTACCAACATTCCATGACAATATTTTCAGATCCCTCTCAGGGTTGTCCTATGCAGTTCTGGGGGGAGTAGATTCTGATGAGGTTGATAAACATCCCGCATGCCTCTTTGAAGCTTGTCGGCGGCCATCATTTTCCCATGGACGACTTAGAATTGGGATATTAGAAGAAAACTGCTTTCTCCTAGTCTGGTCATTATTCGTTTTATTATTTTTTCCGTTAATAATAACAATCGTAACTCGTGTGACGCGAAACGATTAGGTCATCGCGATTAGTGATTAGTTTTATCAAAACACCGGAATATCGTATGGAATTGGTAGGAATATTTCATTGATTGATGTTTGAAGAAGAATTCTTTAATTCCTTAATCTCATGACTGGATTATCGTATCAATTTGATTGGCATGTTTGATGAAGATTTCCTTCAGGTGATTGATGATTGTGTTATGATTACACTGAAAAACGCCAACACAATTTTAATCCTTTATTTATACTTTAAATCTGTAAGAATATGCTATATATACGTAATGATAAGTACAGATTTATTTACAATTTACATGTATTTAATGAAATGTGTTTATAAATGGTTTACAATTTGCATGAATATATTTTTTATGTTTAGTATAGATTTTACTTATTGTATCTGATGGGCAGGTAGCAGAGGGAATAGTTATATATGTTGTTTTTTTTTAAAAGATTTAATGTCCAATACATAATATGATATTATGGACATGTTGATTTAATTGAATTATTTACACGTACTGGGTTGAAAATTGGTAAAAACATACAATACAAACGTCCGTGTATAAATAATAACTATAGAATTAGCAGAGAGAGTATATGTCTGTTCCTCAATCCCTTTTAATTTTTGAATCAAATATAGTTTATAACAAAAATTTGGACCGTCATATTTCTAATGGTGACAATGAAATAGAAATTGTACGGGTTATAATCACACTGTCCCTCACCAATTAATCATAATCAATTATTATTCCCTGCCTAATCAGGGCACGATTAACTAGTTGGTTGAATGTAATGGGGAAAACCTTTCGGACCATCATTTCTACATTGATGACAATATGTTATGATAGCACCATCACACTGGCACTTACCAATCATAATTAATTATTATTCTGGAGTTAATTAGACGTGATTACATCTAGTGTTGTGACAAGGTTGGTAGAGGAAAACATGTCTGACTATTATTATCGACACGACAGAGTTAAAGATGACAATTTGTATAGGTAGATATAAAATAATCTCCCGAGGAATAATCATTATATCTTCTCGTTAATTCTCATATCATCACCAACTCAGCTCAATATTTCAAGTCTGGTCATCACTGCTATCTACATTCTAATAATATAACTATTTGTTACAAGGTAAGTTGTTCAAACTTTCTCATTTCGGTGTTAATTCTGTAGGGTTTGGGTTAAACGATATTTTATATCAAGTACAACTGTATTTAAAGACAGGGTTTGGGTGACTGAATGACTTGGTCTGTTACTGATACAAGTGCTGAAAGTGCGATCCCCAGTGACTGGAAATATATTCTCTCACTGGTGTATCACTTTCGGGATCTTCTCATTCCCGCCTCCGCGTGCAAAGACTCCTGATCGTAATAAAACCTTTAAAAAATTACCCCTAAATGTTTATATTTATTCGATAGCTATTTAGTTTCTACTAGTTATCAATGTGAACTAACCTTCTTAAAATTATGATTCTATGTTACAATCTATTTTAATAGGGAAATCCGTGTGTATAAGGCCAACCTTTCAACAATTATCTATTACTTATATGTTTTGTTCACAAAACAATATAATAATTTATTTATAATTTATCTTTCACAGAATCAAGCACCATGTTGTCCTGGATCAAAAAACGGTGTAGACGCCAATCAGCCCCTTCCGGTAACTCCACTAAGAAACAACGGAAATGTTCATCTCCAGGAAGTGATGCCACCAACCAATTCTATTTTGAAGAGAAGAATACGTTTCCAGATTTGAATCATTCGTATGAAGAGATTCCAGAATTCAACCCCATGTCGTATTTAGCATATGATTTGGCTCGAGAGGTTACGTCCCTACGCCAAGAACTTAGACAAGAGTTATCCAGTCCTGAAGTGTGTTTAATTTGTCTTAAAGAGTACAGCCTTGATTACCCAGTAACAAACGGAAGCTTATGCACCTGCTATACTGAACCAAAAACCATCGAATCTTTACCTTCTTGTATAGAAAACTATGACGCCACAGACAGAAGATATAGTTGTGATCACATTTATTCATCTATAACCAGCGAGAAACGTCGACGTATGTTTAGACGGAAATCATACATTAGAAAACGCCCACTACCCGAGCTTCCGCTAGAGAAGGAAGTGGATGCTAGTGATTGTGAAAGTGAAAGTAGTGGATATTATGAGATTATTGACTCTGATGCAGATATATCTTCTGTCGGTCCCTGGATGTCAGACTCTATACTAGTATAATTTGATTAATTAAACTAATATGACTGGCGGTAATATATAAACGCCCGATGTTAACCCAGTTATGATTGGATGTAGCTTTTGCCGAATTCGTCTGGGCCATAGTTTATAACAACTTACATATGATACCGCACACGCTAGACAATTAGTTATTACTATGTTACATATTACTCTATTATGTTATCCGATTTTTTTTATAATTTGTTGTTTTATAAAATATGTTATTGTTTATATCCAAGAGAGTTTTAGTTCTACTTTTAATGTATGTGGTTTGGCATGGATTGGGAAGTGTGATAGAGACGGGGTTGGCTATTAATCTCTCTCCAGCAATATCATGACGGTAAATCATGGAAGAAAATCCATGGCGTGGACTTACCATTAGCAGCAAATGATAATGTGGCGTAAACCTCAAAAGACAATTAATATTGTTTTCGATCCATTTTCGCAACGTTTATATGACATATGTAAAATTGATGAAGGGCAGAGTTGTCCTTTAAGTTGGGCCACGCATTTGTCTCTAAACAGTCATTGGATATTTTAGTTTTCGTGAATGTTAGTCACTGTGCTATGCCCCTGAATACTTAACTGCACATACTAGTCTTTAGGGAGATATAGTAATGAACTGAAAGGGGATGGGGTTTACTGTCCTACCTTTCTGTACCATCTAGGCTAATGAAGGTGGACATATGCCATGCCGTGTGCTATGCAATTTGGCTCGGACATCGGCTCTACGACCTTCTCTTATATTAAATCCAACTGTCAGGGGTTCTTTTACGTGCACGCGACGAGGAATTGTCTAGGCATGTTATTCACCGAGCCACCGCGGCTCCGGAACATAAAGTAATAGAATAAAGAAAAACTTGAAAGGTAAATTTTTATAGTATTTATTTACATACTCTTTCATTTCAACTTAAATGGTGTTTAATGTCCGATTTCTCTGCATCATCCTGGCCAATGAATATGGGATGCAGTATGTAATGAGGGAAATGTGCTCGGATAGCTGCATTAGGCCTATCGGTATATCGAATTCCAATTGTCAAGAGTTGTTATGCGTGCACGATGTGTCCTCGGGACCTCGTTTCTTTTGTCCCACATGAATAAAGTAAAATCAAGTACGAACAATCCAAACCATTAGACAAAATTCGAAGTCCTAAAAAAACGGTATAGGCAAAATAGACCTTGTCTCTTGCCACACGAAATTGTCCAAACTCCTGGGCCAAGATGACCAATTAATCAGGGGCATTATCATCAACTACGTTCTCTTGACGCAGTATATACGAATTTATTTCTCAGAATAACCATGGTCAAGCTCGTAGAAGCTTTGGAGCAAGATATTGCCAGATGTTGCCCCGTTTCTGATGAAGAGTATGAAATAATTGCAACCAAAGCAGCCCCCGATATACTGTAGTTGTCCCCCTTTATCTATCATTTGCTGTATAAGCTTATCTCGCGCAATCGAAATGTTAAATAAGAGCTATCGTGACATAATATCTATATATATATATATAAAATTTTCCAATTTTTCAAGAGAGAACTTGCTTTCATCATTATGATAATTAGTTGTGCAATGGATTTTATTGAACGGGAATTGATTACATAATCGAAGAAATCCGTTTATTATTTACCATGGCTTCGACAGAGAGATTCATTACTGTTGAGATTATTATCAATTTATATGTAAACCAACCATTGGTCAGGGCGTCCAAGCTAAACATATTAATGCGCAAACAATAAATTTCAACCAATAAAAGGGTTTAAAGGATTGAAAGATATTTCTTCCACTGAAGATAAAACTGGAGATTAAAAATGTTGCGTATTTTACCATCTATTCTTGTTTGACAGCCCATGACAAATATTGAACAAACAATGGACATGATTCACATTAGAATGTGTATAAATAGAGTGACACTGTGGTGACGTAGCGTACAGCCTACGTTACATGTACGTAATATGACAAATCCTTGCATCGACCTGGTGTCACCCCTGCATGACAGCACGTGGTTTGGCCCGCCATTTACCGAAAAAAAGCTAGAAAATCCTTACGCATGTTCTCCGGTACCTAACACAAGCTTCAAATCCCAAAACACTGCGTTACTCATAGATATTATACTTCACTTTGCGGTAACTCGGATTTTGGCAAAATTTTGAATATGATAACAAAGTCCCCCAACCCCCACCACTCCACCCAAAACAAAAGAAAACAACAAAAACGCACCCTTTGTTTCACCCCTGCGCTGTCGTAGTCTCACACACAGCACAATAATCTACGCTAGGCGACAAAAGGACTTGCCCAGAATAGCGGTGCACTCATGTGAGACAGGCCTTACAGGTGACAAGTGATGTTATTGATGTATTTCCCATTTCTAAACTTTTCTACAAAACACGTTTTAAAAAAGCCGGAAAGTTTAGACTGTTTACCGCATCCATCATAATATACGAATATATAAAAAAACAATATTATGCATCAGATATATTTATTCAATAATGTGAAAGCGTGGTTTTGTTCCGTTCAAGTTATCAACTTAAAGACACTTCATAGGCTTTTTTGTATATCCCTCAAGTCCCCTACATGTGCTTCCCTTGAATTTTCCTACAACATATTTTCCCTTCCAATTATATGGACATTCGTGCATGACCCAACGCTTCAGTCTCGTTTCGCAATATGATTCACAATTCACCATGGTTGCTGATAAACAAGGACAGGTCGGCCAACCGTGACATGGAGGTACTACTGCACCAAAATCCTTAATTATGTTGCCATAGTTATTGTTATCTACAGCCTTACAGAAGCAACTGAAAAGAAACCACAAATCACGAATGAAAGACGGGACATGCGCCGTGTTTCTATGACTACGTGTGCATTTATGAATGATCACTAACCATGAGGTCCAGGGTCATTCCTGGTGTTTAACAAGGGAGTTCACTGGGATTTTACAGCGAGACGTCCCCTTGTCAGTGGCGCGGGATATAATGTGTCTAGTCGTTCAGATGGGGCGACAAACGTGTATGCAAAAAAACAACAGTAATTCGAAATACGAGTAGACCACAGCGCCGCCTTCCGTGCAAAGTTTCCCTCTCAATATACTGTATGGTGTAAGTCAAATTAAATTTCATACTATTTAAAGGGCAATATTTGGTGTCAGTCATTATCGCATATGTGATAGATATAATTAAACACGTTCCAAATATAATATTAACATCGCGATCATTACTACGAAAGCTGAGTAATACATGTTTTCTGAATCGGTAGTGACGAACGCCAAAGGAAAACACTAGTCATCCCTCTATATACCTGACTGAAGTGACGAGTGATAACAGATACATGGGCGAATTTCTGCTCGTGGATGACAAATGTGGCAATCGTATCAATCATGTCAACACAATTACTCGAAGCTTCTGACCCTTTTCCCGGATTCTGATAAATAGAATTTCCAAACAGAAGGGAGTCAATTACTTCTCATCCCTAAAATCAACAGTCGGATAACGTAATGTCATTTCTACCTACTATCTGTTCCAGACGACACTACGACCCGAAAATTGCTTACTATTTCTTCAATATTTAATTAAAATGGTTAAAACTTACCGACCTACCTGAAATTGCCATCCCTTTACTTTCTGCCTCACGTTAACTAATTTCAGATCAAGCTATATATCATTTCTCTCGTGAAAAATCGTGTTTTGTTTACTTCGCGGTATTGAAGCATCCATGCTTGACCTAGTTATTTGGAATATACGAAATGCAACAGGGGTGATAATTTGGCTTGGGGTCGTTTCGTCCTAATTGCAATTTTTAATAGTTGTTTCGAACCAGTAGAAAAAAATTTGTTTTAAAGAGCTATTTACGGGAGGTAATATAAATTTGCTATTTGGGTTTTAGACCACAGTTGTTTGCTCCACCGCCTTAGATATTAAATTGGCGGCCCCAGTCTGACGGCTTTTGGACATTGATACAAACTACATGCAAAGTGTGACCTAATATGGAAATTTGGAAGTGTCTAAATGACAATTAAAAAGAATAGTCTATCTAGCCCCGGTCGCATCTTTCCCTGCCTTCCCCTCTCTCTCCAACTCCTACCGTCGTCTTTTCCCCCGCATCTCTCTCCCTAAGTCCTTACTTCGAGATGGACATTGACATTGAAGCTGTTTTTCTTTCAAGTTTATCCGATTTTCTTTAGACAAGTCGTCACAAGGACAAGTTTGCACTGAAAATTCTACACACTCGTCGAACGACGCAATTTAGAGAACTTCTTTCTAAATGCGGCACGTTTCCCTCATAAGTAAACCGGTGCCGCATGGCAATTGCATAGGCGTAAGTACATATCACTTACTCAGACTGTCGTACAGTAGGGTAGGGTACCGGAATCTGCCGAGGTTTGCCGAGTGACACACACACGGCCACAAATAAAACGGGCGAATTCTCCCGCACAAAGCTTTTTTAACCGAATACACCCTATTTGTTGAATACCCTTATACCCCTACATGATATAGAGTGACCCAATTTGCGCCGTCGCAGTTGAATTGTTGATATTCGGTGAAATTGACTATTGTCGAAAAATGTGAAATTTACAAGAGGGTAAAGCCTTTTATCGAACTAAGAGGCGTTAAGGCTATACGCAGAAAGTAATTGGGTGACAATTCCAGGTAGGTCGTTAAGTTTTAACCATGTTAATTAAAAATTGAAGAAAAAGTAAGCAATGTTCGAGTCGCAGTGTCGTCTGGAACAGACAGTAATATGTATCACCGAAATTGGTCTTCACAGGGAATTGAAAACTACACAAACATCTTCTGTCAATCATAACAACATTAGCCCAATAGAACACTTGCTAGATTACATGGGTTATTTTACAGAAAGATTTACTAGAAATACTTACTTTCTGTAGTCGCCATGAAAAGCACGACGAACAATATTTGAAATCGCCCTTCGAAAAAGCCATGCTTCAGATGGTAATACTGTAGCTAATCCGACAATTACAACGATTGTTAACCCAATTTTAACCATTTTTGTATCCTAAAAGTTTAAAATTACTTTAATGTAAAAAGAGAAATTGCCGAATCACTGATCGTCGTGAACAGTCCGAGACGATGTGATTTTTACGATTATTTTGAATTATGCGAATGCAATCTGATTGTGAATTTGGCTGTCTAGTAACGAAAAGTCATTATTTTAGCGAACTTTGGCATAACAAAAAGTATTAATGAATATCAATAAATTATGAATATAATATTTTAAAATCTTACCCCTTTGCCTCAGGAAGAAGGAATTACAATGTGCTTTAATTGGATAAATCAGGGACTAGTTATACAAACAAGGTGACGATTTTAATTACATTTGGATAATGGAGAAAATTAGACGGGATAGCAGATGTGAAACTTATTTCTGTTCACATTGGGTTAATTTTCACCTTTAAAGAATATTATTATGCTTTGAGTCAAATGTAATTGTTGATATTGTCCACTTTATAATGAGAAATAACATTAAAGTTAATCAAATGTAGCATGGGCTAGTTACACACACAGACTGACGATTTTAATTAAGGTAGCGCAGTAATTTTGCCGAAAGGGGTATGAAAATTATTTCTCTTCACATTGGGTTAATTTTCACCTTAACAGAATATTATGCTTCGAGTCAAATCTAATTGTTAATATTGACCAATTTATAACGAAAACTAAGAACCAATGTAATTAAATGTTTTAATTGGTGTGAACTTTTGCTAGTAGCTAAGTAACAACACATAAGTGACAACTTTAATTTAATATCAATATACATGTATATATATATATATATATTTATAAAACAATTTAATTTGCCTTGAAGCAAAATATTCTACGCAATGTGATAGTTTAACGCTATATGAAAAAAATCAGTTACACTTTCGGTCCAATTATCTTAATTATCTAATTTAATCTAAATTTTAATATAATTATTAGTTTCAAATGAAATGAAGTGGGATTTAATGTTTCACTTTTCTACACCAGCTGGGATAATGGAGAAAGGTATACCCCATACAATTTTCGCCAGGACAGTCGGGTTAATCTCTACTCTGATTTGGAATTTAAACTGGCAACACGAAACCCGTACATAAGATCCGAACAACAAAGACAAACACGCTATAATTATACAATAATTACACGTTATTCCTTAGCTGTTGGAATTCTACAAAAAGTAGGTGAACACGCCAATACAGCATTTCTCTCATTGCACAACGTTTTCACTATTCTGGCCCAGGGCGCAGGGCCTGATAAGGACAGCTGTCTAGTCGTTCGGATGGGACGAAAAAATAGAGGTTCCGTGTACACATTGACGTGCACGTAAAATATCCCCCGGCAGATGGAATTCGACCCGATAACCTGACACAATTTCCCATATACCACACTGTATGGCGTATGCATATCTTCATTAGCCCAGTCGGAGCAGAACAGTAGGACGTTAAACCCTGTTTCATTTCATTTCACTATCCCGGTTGGTGCAGAAATAAAAATATAGGAAGTTAAAGCCCCCTTTCATTTCATTCTCTGTTAAACTTGAAAAAGGTCCTTTATTCTATTATTGACGGTATATTTGTGCATATTTACTCACGCACACACCCGCGCCACCCCCAATGACGGCCATGATCCTGTTGGACCTATCTAAGGACCGTTTAGTCCCATCAAGCTAGAAGGAGCCAAATGTCTATTCTTTGAAAGCTAAAATTCATGGAATGGTTCAAAGGGCACATATAGTAATATGAGTGTATATAAACTGATTTACATTAATTTTAAAAATATTTTTAAATGTACATAATTATGTAATTTCTAGTCAGTTATCTTCTGAGAAATACGTGAGTAGTTTAAATTGAATGGCAGTCGCCCGCGCCTGGTTAGTCCGAAATGCCCGAGTGTGTGTCCAGTGGACGTTAAACCCTATTTCCTCCTGGAGTGTTCGATGGTGGAATGGTTAACGCGTGTGCGCTGTATCATAAGGTCTGTAATTGAGCCAACGGCCGTGGTTTCAATTCCTCGGGTCTTATACGTGCCAAGGAGTAGGGTTATAGAAGGGGATCGACGCCATATTAAAAGTAAACACGAGTAGAAGTTACTATGTCAGCATATGAAAGTGTTGTTTTGATGATTTTCCATGTTCGATTTTACAAAATAGAAAAGTATTGTCCACTAACGAAAAAACACATATACAAATGCGCCTTGTAACGTTTGTATTTTCTACTCCGATCTTTCAATTGTTGTAATTTCTGCTAGTGCATAATCGACGTATGTAACTTCGACATCGGTATTTTCTTCTAATGTAATTTCTCCACATGTCACATCCATCAAGGCGTGGTTCCGATTTTAGCCGAAGCTTGCGTCATAAAAACAAAACCTTCCTTCAAAGAGTCTCGGTCATCCAGACAATATGGCTCCTCCTCGATAGCTCCCTCGACTAACGGGCTTGGATGACCGAGGCTACCCTTCGAGGAATGTCATTCCTAGTACCAGAAAGTTGCATGGGGAGCATCAATAATTTTTAACGGAAGTTAACACTAACATATTGTTTTATGCTAAATATTAATACAACTTTTAATAGTTTGCTTTCTTTGTTATTTTTATGTGTCTTGAATTCACCATTTGTGATTGAATAGTTGATTTCATTAGAAAGAGGGATTTAAAGTCTTCTATTATGCATAATATTCTATCCTTGGGGCTTTATTTCGCTTCTCCGGATTTAATAGTTCCAATAAGAAGCCAATGAACAAGTCGGTATCTATTTTATTACTGGTGGATTATTGTCTGGGCCACCGTCTGGACCCCGTTTCTCTAAATCTTAACTAGAGATAAAATCCAAATTTTAATTTTAATTGGCTAAGCACCAAATCAATCTAATATTATCCAATCAAATTAATCGAACGCGATAATTGAGATAGCGATATTTTAAAAGGAAGCGGTACAAGACGTGCATTCGGAACCACGCCTTGATGGATGTGACATGTGAAGAAATTACATTGGAAGAAAATACCGATGTCGAATTTACCGATGTTGATTATGCACTAGGCACTAGTAGAAATTACAACAGTTGAAAGATCAGATGTAGAAAATACAAACACGTTACAAGGCGCATTTGTACATGTGTTATTTCGTTAGTGGACAATACTTTTTTATTTTGTAAAATCGAACATGGAAAAATCATCAAAACAACACTTTCATATGCTGACATAGTAACTTCTACTCGTGTTTACTTGTCTTTTAATGTGGCGTCGATCCCCCTCCATATTATAGGGTCATGGGCTTTTCTCCGGTTCCTCTGGTTTCCTCCCAATTGCTTAAGACCCCTATGCGCAAGCGAATTATTGAAATAAAATTTAGCCATGTTAATCCCAAAATTACCTAGTTTGTATCGAGTGGACGTTAAACCACATCTCTCTCTCTCTCTCTCTCTCTCTCTCTCTCTCTTTAAGATATGTAGTATTTGATATCGTGTTTTTTCCACAAAGTACGATTTTTCAAGTAATATATTTGAAAACATTCGAATGGACGTTTTACCACATTCTTTCTATCTCTGTCCCTGTCTCTCTCTCTCTCTCTCTCCATTTATCTCTGTTTTACAAGAGTTGACATAACATTTGTATAGTCTGAGGCCCCACGACCCACACACCAGTATACCTGGGCATTTAACTATAATGATGAATATGATAGTGCTGAGACAGTATAACAGAGGAATAGACGAATGATGTTTTTACGGGATCGAGCGGCGCAGGCGCAAAAAAAATCAGATAGATAACCGGGCTTTTGATTTTTCGGGACTAGGCCTGGAAATTGTAGTCATTGACAATGTCATGGCAAATGGAACCATGTTCTCGTCAATTTCGCCTGTTTTGTGGTTGTTTGTTTACCCCATTAATTCATTTAGTCTGAGACCGGCTGCGATGAGTATTTGTTTTGAGACTGACTATTTGTTGCCATGGGTAAACAACTATTTCCCCGTTCAGACACAAATTAGACATGTTATGGGGCGGCTCTGGTCACTAACGTGTTTAGGAATTTGACTTGCAACTCCACTCAGAGAACTCTCTACTCTGATAATAGATATATGGCTTAAATGGCAGCCATATTAAAAAATAAGGGATTTGTTTTGATACACCATGCAGAGACAAAATAAATATTCCAATTTTTTTGTTGAAATAAAAGCAAAATAAATACTTCTCAAAATTCTCTAGGTATACTTATATGTTTTCCACTAAAATCTTCGATTTAGGATCTAAAATGTCGATCAGCTAGCTTTGTGTCTTTTCTAAAGCGGTGCTAATTGTAGACAGACAGTGTAAGTTTCGTATAGAAAGGTGTTTTTAGCAACGTTAAACCGGATGAGTCCTTACATGGGTATATGTTGTAACTGTTATATTACGTGATGATGCACTCAACAAAATTTCAAAGTGTTGTTTCTATAGACTGTATTAATGTTTTCACCCCACTGCGTCAGCAGGCAGGCCCGAAACCCCCTCATTACGTGAGTAGGCAGCTGCGTACCTACACGTGGCATTTTATTTTATTGGTATCTATTAAGCGAACACACGTGTTATTTGACTTCGAGCACATTATCTGAATAACTGAAAGATTTGACAATATTTGTCAACTTTCCGTCACAATTGCATTAAATGTATTTTGACTGGAAGCTGAACGTTTTATACAAAGTGATAATTGGACGTAACGTAAATAGAAATTAATTCTATATACTCTTTCGGGCAAATATTCTTTATTATCAACTTGGAATTAATTTTGTCACTTTGCTGGTATAAATAGTTCTTGGTTTTACAAATCTAGCATTGGTTCTTCAGTTTTTCTCTTTGAAGACAAAAGAAGGTAAGATTTTGTAATAATTTACTGATGTCACGATTTAAATTTTTTCTTAATAATTTAAATGGTTCCGTGCTAATATATTATTTTATTCCTACTCGTTTACTTGCTCGGGCATATCAGATTATTATGGAAGCGTAAAAGTGCCAATACCGTGATATATACCGCGATATTAACTTGATATCTGTCAACATAGTGTGTTCGTTGTGACGATTTTACTCTGTAAAGGAAGACAATGTTTGCCGATTTATATTGAATCAAAAAGCTGTGTTGTATGTCGTCATTTCGTTTTTAACTGTGTACGTCTGCGATAAGATACTTCTATTTTGAAGCTCTGTAAACATATTCCATTTTGCCGTAGAATATGTCGACATGGTAAATGGTGATAAGTGAAATTATGCAAAACTTCAGAATAGCCTTATGATAAAGGGAACCTTTGCATTTAAAACGACATGGCGACATACAACATAGCTTGAATCAAAACTAAGTCTTTAATATCGTGACATCTTCATGCTATTGACCCCTATACGCTCCCATACCTTTCTTTGTCGGTACCGTTAAAATACAGCGCCAGATTCGTTTTTAAGGGGGCTCACGGTGGTTAAGTGGATAAGGCGCTGGTTCGCTAGCTCGGAGGTCGGGTGTTCGATCCCTGCATTGGCCGAGAAAGTTCATCTCGATTTTCCGGCGTGAACTCCCCTTGTCAGTGATGCTTCCTAGTCTTTCGGGTTGGACGAAAAACCGAGGTCCTGTGTATACACATTGTAGTGCATGTAAAAGATCCCTTGGCAGTTAGAATTCGATATAAGAGTAGTCCGTAACGCCGCTGGCCGGGCAAAATTTCCCTCATAGCACACTGTATATATGGCGTATGCCCGTCTTCCATTAGCCCAGGTTAGGACGTTACACCCCATTTCATTCATTCATTCATTCGTTTCTACAGTTCATAAATGTGTATCTTTTTTGTGTGCAGTTAGATCGGTGTATTCGCATTTCGGCACTACTATAAAGTACAAAATTGGCATAAGGCCGTGAGGTGGAGGGAATTTGCTTTTATAATATCTAATTTTAAACCTTCAGGATACAAAAATGGTTAACATTGGATTAACATTCGTTGTGCTGGTCGCATTGGCTATAGTATTGCCATCCGAAGCATGGTTTGTTAGAAGGGTGTTTAGGCATATTGCCAGAGGAGGCGACAGACAGTAAGTATGTGTGGTGAATCTCTCTAACATATTTTATATTCACCTCCTCCCATTTGGTCGACAACCGAGATCGTAAATTAACCATATAACCATCGATAGGGAATGTTTTCAAATACATGTACTTGGAAAATCGTACTTGGTGCAAAAAACACGATATCTTATACTACATATCTTAAAGCGAGAGCGGGAGAGAGAGAGAGAGAGAGAGAGAGAGAGAGAGGGAGAGATGGGTTTTAACGTCCCCTCGACACAAACTAGGTCATTTTAAATATTGTAAAAGATGAATCTGAAGGAATATCAGTCTAAAAAAATATGTCGAATTGCACCTTTTGAAACATTCTGCAGACGATATAGACAAGCCTGCGCCACCTATAGGTTTTGTTTAAATCTATTGATAGGCCTCTTTTTAATCCAAGTGAATCCAACCTTGGAGATTATCTACCGTTGATATTTAAATTTGTTTTTTTTAAATTAAATGTTAAATAATCAATCTGAGTACATTTTAGAGTGGATGATCAGAGGATTTCATTGGTTGTCTAAATATTGTCGTCGTGCGAAGCTGAAATTTTGAAAACGCAAGGTTTTCCCCTGGCAAGGAACGGGGTCTAGTCGTTCGGATGGGAGGAAAAACGAGGTCATATGTAGCTTACACGTTGGCGTTTACGTAAAAGAACCCTTTACAGTTGAAATTCAAAAAAGAGTAGGCCTTAGCGACACTGTGTGGACAATGAATGGGTAAATTTGGTTTAACATCCCACTTATCTAGTGTCAAGCCAAATGCCCCTCTAGCCACACTCTATGGCGTAGTTGGTGCTAAAAACCCCGGGACGTTAAACCCCATTTCATTTCATTTCTTTCATTCGTCGTTTCTGATTTATTTTCAGTTGTTATTGTAAAGCTGTTGATAACGACAACCATTCAAAAATTCTAAATGATTTTGGTACAGTCGATGTATGTCATGGTTGGCCGACTTGTGCTTGCTACAGATCCGAGATGACAGGTTGCGAATCAACTTGCAGGGACAAAGTCAAGCACTGGGCAGAGCACACATGTCCTCATCATTTGAAGGGAAAATATCTTATAGGAAGTTACAAGGCAAGCACATGTAGGGGGAAAGAAGGATATACCACTACACCGGTAAAGTGTCTCTAAGTCAATAGCTAGGACGGATTAAAACCCCCCTTTATCCAATAACTGGAAAGGGGCGGAGCGACACTATGTCGAGTTGATTAAATAAACATAGTAGCATTGTATTGTATTGTTATTTATACATTTGTATTGACGGAACTGACCTGAACACTTACCTAAAAGCCAACAATTGGTTTAATCAGTATGCATTAACACAGCTATATGTCTTGATGGTTTATCCTGCATGATTAAAGGTCGAAACTATGGCCTACGTGGAAGACATTGATGGATACACCAATACGGTATTTAGCTGCTCAAAATTATGTTAGCCAATTACGCTAATATTATAGGGCCCATACACGATCCAACATGTTTGATAAAACATGTTGGATCCAACATGTTTGAAAGCTTGACGTTGCCCATACACGTTCAAACTTGTTTGTCAAGCATTAGTTTGTTCGTCAAACAGTCAAACCTGTTGGATCGTGTATGGGCTTCATCAAACTTGTTTGTCCAACATATGAGGATGTTTTCAGTCGATCTTATCTATCCGGCTGCTTCTGAAAAAAATAATGTTGGACAAACAAGTTTGATGAAGCCCATACACGATCCAACATGTTTGACTGTTTGACGAAATATATCAACAGAAATCAGATCCATCAAACATTTGACTTCAAACATTTTTGGCCATCAAATTTACACATACACGATCAAATATCCATCAAACTTTTTTGATCCAACATGTTTGATCAAACATGTTGGATCGTGTATGGGGCCCTTAAATTTACGTTAGCCAAAACGAACCAACAATTCCACCTGTGTTCACGGTTATTTGGTTCCAACAATAGGGCCAGTCGACAGGTTCAATGTTAGAATTTGTCTTTGCAAAGAACACTCTTATAGAACTGATTCGTGGAACCTGTGAAACTGGGTAAAACAGATTTAATGTCGGCGATTTTAGTCTAAAAAATATGTAAACCCTACCTAAACACTGGTGAATCTGAACGAGTCTATGCAATGCACCCTAGATTCAACAAACTATGTACATAACTGATAAGACACCACAATTCTATGAAACACTATTATTGTTTATTTACGACCATAGACAGAATTATGTCTTGTTAATAAAGACTAGAGAATCCTGGTTTAATCGTTGCTCAGTAATAAACAGTCATAGTATTGAGAAGGCGTCCCTATCTCCATGCCACATACACTCATACCAGGGCTCGAAACCACAGCCGCAAGCCAAAGGTGGCCGGCCAGCTAGGGGCCGAAGCGCGGGACTCTAGACCACTAGGTCATCCCACCCCTGTACTTAATAGAACTGCTCTTTGTTAACTTATAAAACAGCTGTTAAAACAAAAATCGTGACTGTCCAGAAAATAAGACGCTGGTAGGGTCGCTTGTCCAAACTCGTGGATTTTCTCCGGGTCATCCAGGTTCCTTCAACTGCTAAAGATCCCTACGCGCAAGCTTATTATGGAAATAAAATTGAACCATATACCAGTCCCGAAATAACCTAGTTTTAGTCGAGTGGTCGTTAAACCCCATTTCTCTCTCTCCCTTGTCTCTCCCCCCTCTCTCTCTCTTTCCGACGCGTTTTTATGGGCGGCAGTCCAACCCTATTCCTCTCTCTCCCCCGCCGTGTTTCCTATGTAAATTGTGAGGAACTGGGGGCCTTGCAAGAAAGTGTCTAGTCGTTCGGGTGGAACAATGAAACCGATGTTCGCTTGGACACAATGGCGTGGACGTAAAATAACGCTTGCAATTCGATATAAGAGTAGACCGCTGTTTGGACAACATTTGCTTCACAGCACACTGTATGGGGTATGTACATCGTCATTAGGTAAGTCGGCGCAAAAAGTAGGACGATAAATTCCATTTCAGTTGAAAGTAATATCGACATTTAGACCCCCACCCTTTTCCACATCTTTCCATCATCTGTTCATTTAACTGATTTTTGTGAAATTTCACACAATACGCATTTATTAATAACAATACAATACAATGCTACTATATTTATATTTATTTAATCAACTCGACGTAGTGTCGCTTCGTCCCCTTCGAATATTGGATACAGGATGGTGTATATTGGTCTAGATGTGCCTGCCTTGTAGTTTCCTATAAGATATTTTCCCTTAAAATGATAACAGTGGTCATTTGCCCAGAGTTCAAGTTTGTCCTTGTGGATGGCGCCCTAGATTTGGAAATGCCCCACCCCACGATCTCCCGTCCGATCTGGCAGGTTTCCCCCGAGTTCTTCGGTTTCTTCCTGCAGTAATGATCGAAATCTTTCGCACGATCTGTGCCAATGGCCAAATTGGAAAAAGGCCTTAGGCCTAATTTGCTACCCTTGTAAAAATGACGCGATTATTATTATTATTATTATTATTATTATTACCCCTATTCCTAGCCTCTAGATCCGCTTCTGCAGGCCCTTAGACTCATATTTCTGGTCCTCTCGTCCACAAGACATTCTCCCAGTAATGACCTCAAATGCCAGGATATTGTCTCAAATATTCAAAATGTTCTCAGGTTGCTCAATGTTATAGGTACAATCATCATATATAATATGACATAAATTTTGTGTCAACTTACATAAAACTGCTTTCCGGAGAGACAACGATCGGCGAATAACTATATAATTATACAATACTAGCAATGTTCTACCGGGACGCTTAATGTTAGAGCCAGTGTTTTGTTGACTTTCATTGTGGGTTGGGATTGTGGATGGCCCCCTAGATTTGGAACAGCCCCACCCACCCCTTTTCCCAGCTTCTAGAACCGCTACTGCACATGGCCCGTAGAAAACTCGCACCTGTGGTACGGGGCTCCTTACTGCGTCACTCGTGCTGGGGATATGTTCATTAAGCCGCATTACAAAATAGTTTCCTAATTTTTGAATATGGTGGCCATTTAGGACAGATGTCTATTATCAGATTTTCCCTGTGAAATTCCCAAACACGTTAGTGTCCAGAGCCGCCCCACAACATGTCTAATTTTCGTCTGAACGGGGAAATAGTTCAAAGAGTTTAATTGGGTTTTCAATACCGAAGGTCAGAATATTTGTGATAATTTGTCTGACCCAGACTACAGTTATTCGCTGAAGGTGTTTACTCCAATCCCTTTAATCCTGTGTGTTTATTTAATCATCGTGTCTAGAACTTGTCCGAACCGGACAGTGTCATCATCTATTCAAGGTGTCGTCTTGAACTGGTGGATTTGTATACCAGTGTAAATGATACTTTAGACACTCCTCACAATCCAATGAGAATTTGAATTGGTACTTAGTCCACGTTATTTCCGAGGTAACAAGCAAGGGAGTGGACTTCCAACTGTCAGTGGATCTGTAGACACGCCTCTTGTGTGGGGTAAATATAAGGCAATGTTACTAAAGATAACGACAATTGCGCGTGCGCTCAGTATAATAAAAAATAAGTCCCAACTTGTCTTGGGATACTTGATTGAACGTTCTCCTAATTCCCACACAAGTGACAATCGAGTGCAAAGGGTGATTTTGAGTTAGAACACATGTATGATCTACAGAAGGACATATCTCAACCAAACATGACATCTGAAACATATTTGTTGTGTTTATTTACGTCACGATTCTACTCACACCACTCCAGAACTGTGTCAAGACTTAATTCCGCTTCATCCGATTGTAATTCTGTTCAGGACGTTCTGGACTGGCAACAGAGAACCCCCATAATGTTTCGCGCTGAACCATTAATGTACACATATTATCACTCGGCAAATCTCGACAGATTCTTGTACCCTACATCTAGACTCGGATGTATGACAGTAAGTTATATGTACCTACGCCCATACATTTGCGATTTACTTTAAACAGGAAAAGGTGTCGCTTTTACAAAAAGCTCCCAAATTGCGTCTTTTGTAGAGTGCGTATACCTAAATAAGAAGAGATATTGCCTCAAGGCTGCTGGTTTAATAAAATTCCCTGGTAATTCCACAAACCCAATGCAAAACGTGACGTTTGTTGATATATAAGAAGAAGAAGAAGAAACTTTTATTATAGTGACATATATTATGTTATATACGGTATAATTATGACATAATTCAAACACCCGGCGTCTTGGGCCTATTAGTCACTTTAAATATATAATAAAAGATACATTATGGGAGATGAGATAACGAGTTGGCAGTTCTCACTCTAATAGTTAAAAACTACATAATGTAAAGGCAATTTGGTGAAATTTCAGTCGAATTGATCAACTATGAACCGTGAACCATTCGAATAAAAGTTCTGCTTAGCCTCGATTATCATTACTGAAGTCGGTAGGGCGAAACTAATAGTCTCGAGTATCCATTTATTTGTTAAATCACGAAGGAAAGTTTTCTTGTAAATCGGACAATAATCCAACAAATATCACAGTCTAGCCTTACCATCGAGAGCTAAATATGGCCTGAATAAGTTAGTTAATGTCTAACTTATAATTTCTATAACATGTGAAGCCTAAATTAAGACTTGCAGTAATCAGATTTACCTCTTGAATAATGTAACTTTAATAATAAAGAAAAGTACTTGTAATAGTATACATATTTGTTGTTTTTGTTGAGAGATTATTTATGTACAATTATTTAGGATTAAATGAAAATTCTCGTCTTATAATAAACGACTTTGTAATGTATTTTGCACAGTATCGAGGGTAACTTATTAATTAAACCATATGGTATTGGCATTTAAGTTTTCGAAATCAAGTACAAGTTTTGTCATTGCTTCGTACATTTTTCTTCTTTCGTCATTGTATTTTGGACAATGAAGAAGGAAGTGACATTCATCCTCAATACTTCCAGAATGACACATTAAACACAATCTATCCTCGATCTTTTGGTTAGTATAACGGCCAGTCTTAATATTCAGGGGTAGAATACCACATACACTCTCCACAGAAATCTACGTGGGGGCAGCCCTTTTTTTGAAATCGGAACCATTAAAATAGATCAAATATGGCGGAAATGGTCACACAGCCGAAATTAAAATGCGTAGAATCTGTCGAGGTTTGCCGAATGCACATATTATAATATGTCCTGTCTTACCGACTCGAGCGATACCGCGGAGGCGTTACTTGCCAAGACACGGCTCCTCAGTTAGCTTACGTTCTTCCCTGGCGAAAGAATAGTAGTTTAAAAAACGGACTATACTTTTAACACCATTGTATTCGATAATCCCCTTGCTTGATTAGTCTCCAAACGAAAACAATAGCAGGCTGTAGATCAACATGAAGCTGATAGGATATCGAAATTCAGTTCATTGTCATTATTTTTCTATAAGTATTGGAATGAACCGTATCGACTTAGTTAATAATGACCTACCAGAGGGAGAGGTGGGGTGATGTTTAGCTACCATTCGACACAAGCTAGGAACCGGAGAACCCGGATAAAACTCAAGAGGTTGGACATGTGACCCTATTCCTTACCTCGCACAGACCTTTTCATTTCACACGCACATTAAACCAAGCTGACTAAACTATTCATTGACCATACCGAGTCCCTACTACTTAAACCATGACCAGTCAGAGTCACTACCACTTATACCTTAACCAATAAGAGCCACTACTAATTATGCCTTGACCAATTAGAGCATTCTAAACATCTGAGACACACTACCTGCGGAGAAGTTATCTCAGAGACAGTCAATCGACATGTTTTCATACGATATGGTCTATACGTCACATGTCATGAGGTCAACACACTAACAATAACAATCATGGATTCACTCTTCCTTGTATTTCTTTTATAATATCCATGTCGGTAACACAGCTACACAGTCGTGACCTTCATAACAAGCATGCAATCCCTCCAATTGTTTTTCCTTCAAATTTAAGTTTGTCACTCTTAACTTCGACTTTGAAAATTTATAGCGTACCGAAACTCTTCGCTCATGGGCGCTGACATCTTGGATTTTTTTTGTGCTTCGGTTTGGTCTATTTCAGATATACACAATCAATTCTGTTAATGTTTTTAGCATGGGATTGACTAATAGTTATTTTTTTTCAGTTCTAAACAGAAATTGAAATCTTCATAGCAATTTTAACAAAATAGCCAAATTCTTGCTGGGATTACTGCGCAAAATTGCCATTCACCGTGTACGTGCGAAAAAAAAAGCCAGCTACCATTTAATTATAGTCACATTAGTTACGTACGCAGGCCGAGTCACTACTAATTATACCTTGACCAATCAGAGTCACTAATAATTATACCTTAACCAATCACTACTAATTATACCTTGAACATATAGATTAATCCGATGAGTAGGCCCTTTGATAATACACTAGCATCCTTTCATCATGTCTGTTCTCGCCTACTCAAATAGTTAAGAGGATTTCTCTATATCACCCCCCCCCTTCCGCTCACCAACAACATGGATAATCCCTAACATCTAGCAATGTTAAAGCGAAGAAGAAAGTAAGGTTCTAGACAGTGCATGCGTGCTAAAGGTTTCCTCGATATTAAGTATTGAATGACACCCACAAATGGGATAGTGCCTTTAAAATATTGTATGCTCTAAGGTTTAGCTTACATTTATCTAGAATATTACGAAGTTGTATGTTTACATTTAATAAAATCTTGTTTATTTACAGAGCTTTGTGTGTGTAAAGAATTAGATCGCCGAGTCCTCTAGTTTTGTTGTGACATTTGAACTAGTAGATCATAACTACCTTCTTAATAATTACACACTGATTGGTGTTCAAAAGTCGGTAAAGGTCTTCTATCCTGGAAATCTCATACAGCGACCGGTTGCTCAAAGCTCTGGTGACTTTTAACGATCGTTAACTTTAACGGGGAGAAAGGTTATTGCTAGAAGCGCCGTTAACTTTAACATGTTGTTGACGCGCCGTTTTAGTTAACACGTTAAAGGTAACGGAGGTGTTGGACTACGTTATCAGTTTAATGGTGGCATTAGTGGGCTGTAGCATAAAGTCAAACATGTAGATTACCAGTGTAATGTTCTATAGAGCATTCCAGAGGGTTGTGCGATGGACGGGGGTTATTTCATTTTCTATGGGATGGAATTCTATAGTATTCTGCAAAACTTTCGGGGTCGGTAGAAAATAGTCACCCCAAATACTCTGTAGTGCAAATCATATATTTTTTTCTACAGATTTATGCTAAAATTTATGAAGGTAAAATAAAGTATTATATAGTGTTTTTTGTAGTAAATTACCTTTTTTTCTTGAATCAAGTTTTGAGAACAGACTGCACAGTTAGTAGTCCCAATGTCTCCAGTTTCTTGTTAATACTAACCTCTATGAAGTTTTAATACATGTACATTGAATTTAAAAATTAAAAATTCAGCCAATGAACAAACAGTCTTCTCCTGGATTAACTTTAATCAAGCCGTTAACCGGCCCAGGATATTAACTGTTTATTCTAGACTGTGTCCACATTTTCCTGTGTTTTGTTCCTTCTCAATACATTTTGTTACATCTAAATCTGCCTATTTTGGCTTCAATTGTTATATAATTTAGTATTTAACCATTCATTGATAAACCCTCTAGACCATCGGATGGCTCCGTTTTTTAAGAACATAAGAATGATTCTGTCATTAAATGATTTAATTAAAAAACCTAGTAGCGAGGCTTAACTCTCGAATGACAACGACCGTTGTTACGATGATAAAAAAAAAATCAGTGCACATATTATCTTATCTTGTCAAAACTACACACAGTGATAACTTCGTTCAGAATAAAGCAATTTGAATGAAATTGTCAATATATTCATTGTGTATTATCTATTTTTGAGCTATTATAGCAAGATTGACCGGCTCTTTATCTAAATCGGACAGAATACATCTTTAAGTGGGAAAGAATGTAAAAATATAGATTTCTGCAGACTTGGCCGTATAGGAATGGCTTATCTCCTTGGTGTATTTTCAGAAAATGAAATGCAAAGAAAATGAGTATGTTATGGACGAGGAGGGAAATTACATTGAAGTGTTCCGAAATAAGAATTAATTTATATTCAAGAACACTGACGAATCTGATACAGAAAAGGATATATACGATTATCATTAGCGAGATTTCCTACCATAGAAACTACGGCCTTGTTGCATTTAATAAACTACAATCATTTAAAGTGTAATAATCATAGAATGAAATCGTGAACGGCACGGGGACAGCATATACGTATATTTGTAAAAGGCAGTTATAATTAGTATTACACGTAAAGAATTTAACTACTGGATCAATCCTTGTACTATGTCAAAACGTGTACCTAGCCAAATCGGGCACATAGTCAAACAGGTACACTGTTAAAAATGTGTGTAATTAAAAACTATAAGCAGTGTTAATTAAGTGTAAACTTTACACCACAGCGAGCGTTTATTAAATGTAATACCTTTCCAAGGGTAACCACTTAACACCTGAATAGGTGTAATTATGGGGTGTTTTGGATTAGTTACACCGCTACCAGTATTATATTGCATTTACACCAACGGGTGTAGCTATTATTGGGGAATAAATCACAGAACAGTGTTATTTTTACACCGTTTATTGGGTTACAAAAGTGTAATCGATAGTCATGAGTACTGAACACCAGGATAGGTGTAACTGTGGCCGCTAAAGGGTGTTTGCCATGAGTTACACCTCTTCAGCTTTTTATTGCATTTACACCAACGGGTGTAATTATTTCAGGGAAACATTCCTTCGAATAAGGTGTCAATTTTACACTGTATCTTGCCTTACAAAAGCTTTTGTTTGTTAAATATAGCGTTAATGCCCTAGTAACATAACTATAACTCATTTTAGAATGTTTACTGATAACGAGGAAAGTAAAGATTGATTTAGCTTGTATTCACCTTAAGACGTGTAAACGTTCCAAAATATTACCAAGTACAATATCTTAATTAATTATTTTTAATTCAGTTGAGGTGCCCAAATGAATAAACCACATTATTTAGCTTAGTAGTAAGGATATGCGTATTGATTTTTCCCCATGATTTCTATTCATTATAAATTGATACAGATTGTCTAATTGCCCAACAGCAGTTGAATTTGAATCAGTCTGGTGGGTATATGTCAATTCAATGTGGTTGTAAAATGAAGAGAAGTAGCCAACGGTCTATATGTAATCTGGGTCGGGCTAAACGCCCTATACTAATTATCAAAGTGACCGCTAGCCAATTTCAAGTTTTCTGAACTAAGATGTCGTTGGCTTGAATTAATCTATCCAGCCAAACAAATTACATCCGTTTTTGTGTAATAATTTTAATTTACAAAACATCCTTGAGGTGTAATGTTTAATCTACACCAACGGGTGTAACAGTACACTGTCTGAGTGCATCAGGCAGGTTACACTACCGGAAGTGGCAACTAGTTTCCACCTGAATTGGTGTAATTTTCTACACTAGTTGGGTGTTATCAGTTTACACCACTGAAGACTAGGAGTTACGCCTATTTAGGTGGCAACTAGTTGCCACCCGAATTGGTGTAAACTTCCTTATTATTTTTAACTGTGTACCGAATCAACCGAATACCAAGTTAAGCCATTTAAGTGTAATAATTCCTGATATTATAAACAGTGCGTGAATAGACATCTCTAAAGGAGCTAAACCCATAACTCAATATTTTCCACAATATTGGGAAATGAAAACACGAATTAGAATTCCATATGGGTCCCTTTCAATCAATAGTGATGTTATCCTTCTAAGACATATAGAAATAGATTTCGCAAATTCAAAACACTAAAATGGGTATATTACTTCTGAATCGAAACGTAGTTTGGTAATAAATTCAGAAGTAGTATATCCATATATGTGTTTTTAATATTGGTGTTATCATGCCGTGAAAATATGGGATCCTTATAATTTAAGGCACAATTTGTAATGAACGGAGAAACACAAATCCTGCAAGAGTATGGGGAAGTAATATAGTAATGGCAGATTCACAAACGAGATAATAGTAATTAAAGTAAAATGTGTAGAATGAACCAAGCAGACGTAAATGACTGCGGTTCAGTTTGGACTATTCACGCATTTTACTTGACATATAATTGATTAGAAATGACAATATTTAAACAAATGAATACAAATCACTTCGAATATTCATATTAAATTTATGTAGGCTTTTAGGTCATATTTCATTTATTTTAACGTTCTAAAGAATAGAGTCATACCCCCTTTAATATGTCTAGCATAACCCCGTTCGTCACTCCATTTGTCAGAAACGGACATAAAAGTACACGAAAGAATGAAATATGTTTCATGAAATGTATTTCAGTACCTTGTCCAGGATTCATTTTCGGTGGTTTAACCGCACATTCGTAACATTAATTAATTGCTTTCTTTGATCACTTTATCAACTCATTAAATATACATGTGTTAATTTACATAAAGGAGTCATTCAATAGTCCTAACTTATAATTAGGCTTTCTCACAGCTCCGCGTAAACAGCTTGGTGACGTTACTCCCAACGTAGAGGCGATGTTTAAATACGAGGGTGGCAAAAAAGAACAAATCAGAAATAATGATGTTTGAAGACAACCAATTTTACTACTCATTTAGTGGCAAAATGATAAAGAGTAAGAATGAGCGCGATATTTTCGGTCACGTCGTTTTAAGCTTGTTAAAACAAATGCCAAGATTCCGCGATCTGTCATAGGAAGCTGTGAAACATGGATTTTGTCAAGTTTGTAATTTTTGGGCCAGTTTCTGACGTTATGTTCACGTTTGCCGGCGACCTTTTGCATTTTCGGGTCGCCGTACGGGCTCCGCAGCATACCAATACCACAGGAATACCGTCTTTAGTGCGTTGCTACGGGGACAGAAAGAGATCTCAGAGCACGTCAAGATCGCCATACAAGCGTGGCACTGTCTGAGGGGGGTATTAGTACTGTTGATAACGATAATAACCAATCTGCCCCACAGCTTCAATATATACGTTTTTATTATCTGTTGTTAACAACTAATACAGCTAGAACGACCAGAAAAAAAACACACAGGACAATTTATATGGAAATAACAATCACTGATTTATATACATATAGCACGACGTTTCGATAAGTATTCTCTTATCGTTATCAACATAAATGATGATTAGTTAAACTAAAAGGTAATATTTATAGTAATACAAAAAGAAGCCATAGGCATATGCTGTTATAATACAAGATAATAGTTAAATTAATAAAGGGATAATTAAGCCTTAAGTAATAGTTGTTGATAGGGGTTAACAAATATCAGGGGGTAACAAAGGCATAAATATAATAAGCAATAAGAAAAGTAAACATAATTATGAAGCCATGTCAATAATAAATGTATGATAATAGATGTATCCTGTTATAATCCAAGTTAATAGTTCCATTAATGAAAGGGTAATTAACACTTAAATAATATTTTAATTAATAGGGGGTTAACAATAAACCGGGGCTAACAATAAACAGGGGGCAACAAAAACATAAATATAATAAGCAAAAATAAACACAATTATGATGCCCTATTAATAAGAAATGTGAAATAATAGATTAAACAGTAAAATCACATTGATTGTGAAGAAGGCATAATTGAAAATTTATGAACTGTATTATAGTTGACTATACATCACTGAACTTTTTGGGGGGTTAAACAATGATTGAGGTAGGTTCTGTAATAACTAGGAAAGTCCAATAGAAGTGTAGGCCAATTAAAAGTTATTTCTCCATCTTAATTAATTCATCATATTTCTTTGGTATGCATAAACCTGCGTCTCTGTTTAGTTCTGGGCTCCGACGTTTGATTTGGATAGCTTCTATGATTTTCCTGTTTTTCTTCTTGTGTTTGTGCATGGCTAGAGTTTGGACATTGTTCCAGTGTCCGTGGCCCTAGTTCTTGCTGACATGTTCTGCTTAGGCGGATACATTAGTTTTGGCTTTGGATATGTGTTCTACAATGCGCTTATCAAGGGAAATTTCGTTTCACCTATGTAAGACTTGTTGCACGTACAGTCTACTTTATACACCACTCCTTTTGGTTTACTTGGGTTGGTTGGTAGCTGTTTCCCATTCGCCTTGTGGTGGTGGTAAATGTTGTTCCAAGGATTATAGAACGACCAGCTCCAAATCTAAATCATACATAAGGCATCTTTAAACTGTATTCCTCGTGTTATTGACAGAGTAAGGGGGGGGGGTCTAGTCGTTAAACGCACGTGCGTTCATTGGTTTAATTTAATCTACAGCCGACAAATCTGTCCATTTTTTTGGTGTCAGTTTATTTGTGAAAAAACCCACAACCCGTTCCTCTTCGACTTGAGTGTGCGGAAAAATACCCCATGATAACATGATTTGTTTTCTATCTCCCAACTCTCACCCAACGCTTTCATATCAGTTTTATCAGAGAAAACCCTCGCCCGCATTTGCTATGTAAATCAATTTTAATGCTATCGAAGAAATAAAAGCACATTAAAAGTTAATCTGTCCGGTGTCTTAAATTGAATTCCCGGGAAAGATTTTAGTTCGTAAAGACAAAAAAAATTATTCGTCATCTTCCATAATCTAGAATAGATAATTTTGTCGACCGGTTTGGTGAATGTGAAATACAGTCACATCAAGTAGAAGATAATTTCTCATTGTAAAATGGTCGCAGATTTTACACATAGAATAGAATAGAATAACTTTATTGCAGTAATATAGGCCATTTTAGAGAATAGTATGTACAAATATATTAAAAAAGATGCGATTTATTACTCAATTAATAATTGTTGACAATTGGTATGGTAGTTTATATACAATTCTGATGTAACATTAATACTATAAGCAAGTCTGATATAACATTAATAGTATAAGCAAGTTTGATGTAAAATATTATATTGCGGATGATTGGCTGATTCAATATTTTTGTAGAGACTGGACGTAATTGGCTTTATAAATTAAAATAAAAGGTTTTTCATCTTCATGATAGTTCTATACACATTTTAGACAGATTCTATCTTCAAACTTTTCATATGTAAATATTCCGGTCTCAATACGAATGGGTAGTACACAAGATGAGCCAGTTTTGAACTTTATGTCTGGGAAATTAGGGTCAGGATAACTCGAGATCCTAATCTCATTTTTAAAGTCGAAATACGCTGTGATTGTTTCGGTCTGTGGGGGGGGGGGGGGCGTTTAACCCTACTATGTACTGTGTGCACTATATCGCAATAAACAGTTGAGATTATTGTCAATTTCAAAAAGTTGGAAAAGAAGTAGCTTATTCTAAAAACGTATACTCAAGAAGCGTTACAACCCATACTGTATACAACAAAAACAGTCTGGTCTTTACAAAACAAACCCGGATTTTTTAAACGGATTGAACTTTTGTCAGATTGTGATTTTTATCCACCTTGGAAACAGACCTGGTTTAATAACACCCTGATATATAATAACATCTTCATTAAACAAGTATTTCGGTGGCCTTTCTTAGGTTTCCTTATTATTCAGCCATAACTGAAGTCCTAGAAGGTAAAGACTCTTTAAGGTTTCCTTCTTGAATAATATCTCACACTTATTTTATTTTCTCAGTAATCTAGCCCTGGATTACTGCCGTCGTCAAAAGAAGGAAGCTTCAATTGGTCTCAAGTCCAGACAAGAGCTTTGAACGTGTTATCAAGTCAGGTGCCCCAGGTTACAATATGATTATACACAATTTGTCGATGTGCCAATATATGTATATATCTAATCGGCGCTATTAAATAGACCCAACTGCATGAGACTGTGTATCATAAATGAATGAATGTCACCCAGCACCAACCGGATTAAATACTATCAAACGAAAGAGTGCAACAGGGTGGGTTTGGAGTTTAATGTCACGTCATCAACAATCGGGCTCAAGTTCGTCAAGTGAATGAATGGATGAACGAGCTAATGATACTTAAAGGCACGTCAGCACCAACTGGGTTATATAACACCAAATGAATGCATAAATGAACTGAGTTTAATAGCAAGTCAGTGCCAACCGTGTTATAGTTCAACAAATAGATGGACGAGTGAATGGATGGTGTTTAATGGTCAGCACCAGCACCAAAAGTCAGCACCAACCAGACTACCCGTCTTCAATTAACCCAGGCTAGGTGCAGAAGCGTATGACGTTAAACGCCATTTCATTCATTCCAACCGGACTATATTCCCTAAATTGAATGAATAACTGACCAATTGGTAGTTTATATACAATTCTGATGTAACATTAATACTATAAGCAAGTCTGATGTAAAATATTATATTGCGGATGAATGGCTGATTCAATATTTTTGTAGAGACTTGACGTAGTTGGCTTTATAAATTAAAATGTTTTTCATCTTCCTTCTTTTGACATTCAGCACCAACTGACTATCTCCACCAAATAGATGTCACTCAGGACCAAATGGACTATATTCCACCAAAAAGACTAAGAGTATTGCAATGCCATAAAAATAAACTTACAAAATTTAACCAACAATAATCAAATGGCATGGCATTTATTTCAATAAATTTAAATTAGAAAAAAAATCCAACCCAAAACAAATCATTTTTTTTAAATCTATCAAAAAATGTATAAATATTGACATTGAAATGAAATAAATTGGGGTTTAACGTCCTACTCTTCCGTACCTAACCTGGGCTAATGGAAGACAGGCATACGCCATACAGTGTGCTGAGGTAAATTTTGCCCGGGCAGCGGCGCTACGGCCTACTCTTATATCGAATTCCAACTGCCAAAGGGTCTTTTACGTGCACGCCAATGTGTAACGGGACCTCGGTTTTTTGACCCAACCGAACGACTAGACCTCCGTTTTTCACTACTTACCAAGGAGAAACCACGCCGGAAAATCGAGATGAACTTTCTCGGCCAATGCAGGGATCGAACATCCGACCCCAGGTTAGCGAGCCAGCGCCTTACCCACTTAGCCACGTGATCCCACTATTGACATTGAAATCCCAATGAAATTTTAAAGGCTAAAACTGAGTATGAATCAGAGACCCTCTAGTTATCGAGCTAGTCTCTTACTCACTGAATTGTTTTAAGATACTTTTTAATGGCCCAGAATGAGAGTGAAAGGGAGAGAGATAGATGGGTTTAACGTCAACTCGACACAAACTAGGTCATTTCGGGACTAACATATGGTTTTAATTTTATTTCAATATGTCGCTGGCGCGTAGGGGTCTTTAGCAGCGGGAGGAAACCGGAGGACCCGGAGAAAACCCACGAGGTTGGACAGGCGACCCTACTCCTTGTCACGTACAACCGGGGATTCGAAACCACGCCAGGTAACTCAAGGTTCATAATGAAATGGACGACATGTTTTAATGGCCCAGAAAGAGATGGCAATATTTTACAACAACCAAAACTATCGTTTTATTTGGTTATAAGTATTGATGGGTTTTACATGTTTGTTCTCTCAAGAACACCCGATACCTCTTATTTGAGACTTGTGCGAGTGAGAGTTATATAAACTGGCCGAGCTTCGACATCTTGATTAATCTTGATTAAGTTGATTTTTTGAGCAACGGATTAGATATATGACGCTTTCACCGATCCCATCTCACCACAAACTGGACCCCGTCTCAATTATTATCCCAGTCAGTGCAGAAAAGTAGGACGCTAGACTCCATTTCATTTTACTTATACGATTTTATTTGACTTGAAATGGGCAAAAACTTCGACTTCCACGGCTTCCACCTTGGGTGATAGAGCAGATGAATTTTACAAGCTGGGTTGTGGAGCAGCGGCTTAGATACAGATCAGTGTAATGAAGATGATCAAATGTAGTGTGACAGCGACATTCTCTCAAGTTCTTTCAGGTACCGGTTCTTAGATTTGCGTCCCGTCCCAACTGCTAGGAATTGGCTCCTACTGTTGGTAGTATAGTACACACGATCTATTTTCTCACCGGCTTAAAGACAATTACTAGGATAGACTGTAGTGATCTTAACGCACCAATTCGACGGGATGAGGTAATCTCCGCAGTCAACAAAGCAAAATGTGGTAAAGCCCCAGGCATTGATAGTCTCCCCGCTGAAGCTCTTAAAAATAATATTTGCATTGATATTCTGTTTAGTCTTTTCAAGTTTTGTTTTGAAAATCATGTTATTCCCGACTTATTGAAAAAAGAGTATAATTAAACCCATCAGTAAACCAGATACTGACCCCCGTAACCCCCTTGGATATCGAGGCATATCCCTTATCCCCATCCCGTGTAATTTATATGCCGAAATTTTAAACTCTCGTTTCTCTCAATGGCTAGAAGAAAACAACCTTCTTGCTGATGGGCAGACTGGGTTCCGCAAAGAGAGGAGCACATTAGAGCCTTTCTATACTCTGTACACTATTGTAAATACAGACGGTCAGACAGGTATCCAAAAAGAGCACATTTATATGTTATATTGATACTTGGATCGAATTCATAGAGACTGAAGTTGGGTGTGAAAGGAAAGTTCTATAACAATATAATATCTCTGTATGAAAATAATCGATCTGTTATCAATGTAAACGGGTATCTATCTGATGAATTTGAAGTCCATAGTGGTGTAAAACAAGGCTGTGTCCTTTTCCCTTATTTAGTCACCGTTATTATTAACGATTTAGTAGAAGAAATTAATAACCTTAAATGTGGTATTGAAATTGATATTCGAAAGATCGCAACCTTATGTTTTAGCTAATCTACGATGTGGGTCATTGTCCTTAGCAATAGAAACTGGGCGTTTTGTAATACTAGGGACATTATTAATAAACAGAAAATGTAATTATTGCCACTCGTCAAATATAGAGGACGAGACTCATTTTTTGTGTACAAGTGATTGCTACTTTGACCTGAGACGAAAGCTATGGAACGCCGCAACCACCATAAACCCCCATTTCCTAACACTGAAACCAATGCACCAGCTATGTTCCCTAATGACCAATTCGCACCTGGTAAAAATCCTAGTTGCAACTGTTAAAAAAATGTTTTATCACAGAATATATTTTAACATAGGATGACATTTTGATTAATATTATTTGATATGCCTATTTGTTTTAGTTACTTAATGTGTTCTTCGTCTAAACGATTTATATCGTGATTGCTAAAATACTAGTAAATTTGTATTGTTAGTAAATTCAAAAATTTATTTTTATCTCTGTTACCTACGTGTATGTATTTATTATCTTCCAATGTAGATGTTTTACATGCTTGTTGCGTCTCGTAGACATTAAAGGCCGGACATTGTACACTTATAATTTGTTCTCTTAAATTATGTTATTATTGCTATTGTACAATGTGTGACACATTAATAAAACAATTCTTCTTCTTCTTCTCTTCTTCTTAATTGATCTAGGGAGTTCTCAGAGCTATTACAGTGCCACTGTACTCTTAAAAAAAAGTCTTCAATCGGATAAAAACGGTCAACTGGAAGCCATACTGTTTGAGGATTTTAAATTATACATATGCCAGATAATTTATCCCGCAGGCAAATATATTGTCCTAATTAACATCCTGTCACATCTGATGAAAACCTAGTTAACTGCCTGGAGAGACAAGACGGTTGATTCTTAGAAGCTTTACAGATAAGTGAGTCGTACCTTCTCAATGAAATGGGTTGTTTCAATGACATTTGGTAAGAGAACTGGAATAAACAGATTCCAACAAGGAATACGATGACTGCTTATTACTGAGCGACGTTTCGACTTGGCTTCTCTTGTCATTATCAAGCAATGATAAAATATGAAAATATAACAAGACACTATACACATGTATACAACAATACTTGCTTAATGTATTCTTTACATGTCAATATTGTTATATTTTCATTTTACCATTGCTTGATAATAAGTAGAGAAGCCTAGTCGAAACGTCGCTCTGTAATAATAGGCACTAATTGTATTTCATTGAATTGTGCACTTTTTATAACATGAAATAGGTTTACACATCCTACTTTCATGCATAAATGAATCTAATAAAGACGGTCGTTATGCAAGGTGCTGTAAAAGACTTCGTATCCTAGACAACGGAGTTTCCGCCTACACTACACCAAATTCCAACTGCCATGAGTTCGTGCACCGAATGATTGAGCGCTGTTCCGAGAAACTGAATGTATGTCAAAAAAGGGTTTGAGGCATACATATGCCTGGAATCTGTAGATAGTCCAAACGGAAGAAATGAAAAGAACCTGGATTATTTTTCAGGTTTCTTAATATTTCACATTTAACTGAAATTACCATAAGTGATTTCTAAATTGATATTTGTAAAGAAAATTATTCCCATAAATTGTATCTACTCTAGCGTAAAAAAATGATGACGCAAGTGTTCTGAATTAACAATTTTAAATGTGGATCAATGTTACAACCGGAAACCTATTCAGATTGTTCGTAAGTGGGAAACAGTCTCAATCAAACGATTAGGATCAAAGGCTGGATAATATAGTTTATAAGTTTACCGATGCCTTTAAATCATAAATTTGACGTAAAAAGATGATGGATGATCGATGCTCCACTTTCTCTCTGCTGGAATTAATAATGCCAATTTAGGAAATTATGTATGACAAATTAATACTATAGTGAATAGCAAGGTGACCTAATTTTCAATAGTTACACGTTCCTAAGAAGTTACAGCAGACATCAATCCGGCGCTTAATTTCCGCTGTAGGGACGTGACTTAATTTCCAATTGCTAAACATTTCAGATAAGTTGAAGCAGACATCAACTTCTGCTGGTGTTAGAAATGTAACCCAATTTTAGATTGTTAAATGTTTCAGATGCTTTCTATTTTTATGCATGATCTGCTGTAAATTTTGGTATTCGTTAGTATACACGTTCAAGAAACCGTAACATTTGCTATTGAATACAAATTAGGCATAACACATTGTTTGCGCAAAACGTCCACCATGGCGCATGGCCGTCGTTATTAGCCCATTCGGTTCCGTTCCTAAAACAAAAAACAATCTACGCTAGATCTTGTCACCTTCGCCTAGAATGAAAATTTCAATTTACTCATTTGTCACTATCTACGTTTGAAGTAGTTTATCAAAAAAAAAAAAGTATCTTTAACGTACTATTGTAATAAACATGCATTGGATATTTCGATTACCCTTTACGACCCGTGGCCCCAGACCCTGATAAGTCAATGCTCGCCTGGTGGTACTGAAGAAAGCAGCGATTTGATCCAATTTGATTTGCTCATGTGGTGTGTTTGTTGAACACTATAATTATGAGGTAGCAGACGACACCTGGGGGATGTGGTATTGCCTATAATGACCCTTAACATCCTGTTTGTGAATCTAGATAAGTATAAGTAGCTATTATATACATGCCTGTTATCCTCCAAATTTAATGACGCGAACAGTTTGACATAACTATTGGTTAGTTAGTCAGTTTTGGTTTGTTTTATTACATTACAGAACAATAAGAGCACGACCTTTACTAATCCAAAACACACAGTACAACACTAATTTGTTTAAATATGGGGATAAAGGTTATTATCCAGTGAATAATAACAGCACGATTTAGACTCTGGAGAATTTAGACCAATAATAAACTAGCAGCAACTGTACAAAGCTGATTTATTGAGCTATGGGAATCTAGATTATTATCCGGTGGTCTTGAACAACTGGCCATGCCCTGAACTGTGTCTCCTGCTATCAAATCATCTGTGTTTTCTGTTTAATATTAATACAATGTTTAAAGATGCCTTCCCGGGTACAAACTTTGTGAATTGACGATATATGTGGACTAAAAACATATTCAAAGTAACCAAGCTATCAAAAATTTGCTTCAATTCCCTTTCAAAACTTTGCTTTCGTCGTGGATACCCATAGCTATAAGTAAGATGTTGTTAGACGCAATGTCTGCCAACTTAACTTCATTGTGGGAGGGTCCATTTTTCAGAATGTATCCTTTATACTTACTGTATATTTATCATACTTACTGAGGCCTATCTAAATTCTTAGTTATTTCTGTCTACTTCTTTTTAGACATTTTAATCGCAGAGTCTTTTGTACATTGACAACACTCAATGTCCCCCAAACCGCCTAACCATTTGAGCAAGAAATAACAACTGCTCCCTGACCTTAGCTAGCAGACAATAAGCCAGCAGAACCTGTTGGGTTGCTAGTTAGTGATTCCCTGACAATATTGCCCTGTGCTTGCCCCATGGGCGTTTTTCGCGTAATCCAGTATTTTTCTAGTAAGATTGGGTGTCTATATACTTTCCATAAATACCAAATTTGACATACTTTAATTGGAAATAACCACCCGATAAATACTTTGCTGGGAACCCAACTTTAACTGCCAAGATGTCAATTTAGCTGTGAACGATCAAGACCAGAGTTCTAGCGCTAAATACTACATGGCTTCAGTTCTATATTACAAACCATTCGTGCGATTAATTATGGAAGACCAAACAACGCTTTAGTCAGTCTTAGCTAGTAATTCATTGTTCTTAATTCACATTTCTTCCGAATGCGAATAGGAAGTCTTCACATTTTAAACTACATGTAAAAAATTACGGAAGTCAAACAACTCTTTATTCAGTGCTCCATATTCTTAATTCGTGGTCCTTAATTCCTAGTTCTTCATTTGTAGTCGTATTTTAACATTTGTATACTAAAATAAGCATATGCATACTAAATTCAATATTTCTTATCACACATTGGAATAAAGTACTGTTTGGTCTTCCGTAATTATCTCTATTTAAGATTCCAAGTCTGCCTACTCGCATTCTCACAAACTAATTATAATGATATTTATACATAAAGCAATTGAATAGGAACACAGCATCGTTGATCAAGTTCTTTGTATTAAGGATTTATGTAGGCGAAATTAATCCAAATGCATATGACTGATCATAAGAACTTGGGACATTAAGCTTTTCACAAGTAACTTGTCAGAAAGGAAATGAACTAATATTGGATTTAACGTCCTTATTCTCTCAAACGACTGGACTGACAAAGACTGACGTACGCCATACGGTATTCTGAAAGGAACATTTGGCAAGGCAGTGGCGCTACGACTACTCTTATATGAAATTCCAACTGCCAAGCTTTATTTTACGTACACGCAAATATGTACACAAGATCTCAGATTTAGGTCTCCTCCGAACAATAAACACTCACTCCTAAAAAGGGAACACAGCGCCGGAAAAATCTGAGTAACTTTATTCTCAAACGTTTTACTCACTGACCCACTCAGTCTACTAGACATTAGAGGGAAGTTATATAACAGGGCGCAGTCGCGTCAACACCACTCTTCGAGCATTTTGAGAGCAACCGTATGGTAAATTTGGTGGTTATGAGTCCAATATCGGCTTGGTGAATTTTGCTATGACGCAGTGGTGCATGGTAGAGGGCTTGGCAAGGGACACCATATAGTCGTTCAGATAGGACGAACAGATGAGTACATATTAGCGTGCACCTGAAAGGTCCATTAAAAGTTGGAATTCGAAAAAAAAGAGGAGGCCGTAGTGCTGCTGTTCGGGCAATCGACCTTTATAGCACACTGCATGCCGTATGCCTGTCTTCATTAGCCCAGTCGGAGCCGAACAGTGGGACGTTAAACAACATTTCATTTCATTTTTGCTCTGACAGCTTTGTTTGCACTTACTCTGCTTTGATTTCCGGCTAGCAAGGGTTTATTTTAAACCTACTGGAGTGTATCCCGGTGTTTAGTACAGTCCAATTGCCAGAGTTATCTTAATCTTCCTCAAATTTCTCACTGTTTCTCGAAATTCGAGCGTATGTGTTTCTTCCAGTGGGAGGAAAACAATGAGCTCCGAGAAGACCAACAATGGTGAACTGCGATTGTATACTCTTTTATACTATTTAAAAATCATTTAGAATTTCTCTGATCTTGAAATAAAATATTAATTATATTTCTATTTCGGGTAACATTGAAATCCCAAACGTCACAAACACGTATCAAAAGAAAAGGAAATACAGACCGCAGAAAATAAAGGTGGCAAGTATCTTATGCCTTTCTTAATCCCCTTTTCTCTAAAAAAACATTTTTGGACTAGTGTTGTCTTTGAATGACTTTTATTGCAAACACTTCAAGATAATATATTATCAGATCACGATAGGTTTGATATTTGTAGAAACGTAATAAAAAATAGGTTTGACTTAAATGGGTCAGTAGTATAAATTAAAGTCCAAAATAGTTAAATTTTATTTGAATTTGTACCCCAACGGGTGATATGGTACTCCGCCGTGTTATAAGATTGGCCACTAGTTTAAATTGAAGTCCAATATTGTTGAATTTTATTTGAATTTGTACTCCACCGTGTTATATGGTACTCCACCGTGTTATAAGCTTGCATCTAGAGACTCGTTGCATGAATACGGAATTTAAATTAAGCGTTGAATTGTTTCAAGTTTCTAGAGAAGAACAAGTAGTCTGGGTTCAAGTATTGGGTTTGATAACTTCAAGTAAGGAATAGAGGGTTCCTGTTTCTTAAGAGTTGAATCTCGTTCTCTTATTAGACGCGGGGTATATTAAATTTTCATTTTATCGGAAATATCAGTATGTGCACTGTAACAAAATTATCCGTGGTAAAACGTAAATAAATCCGGAAACAAAAATTACCATCCGTATTTGTTTTTCCTGTAATATACAGATACTCCTTCAATTAACATAAATTCCATTTTCAAATACAGAAAAAAAAGAAATCCTGGTTAATTTTATTTACTGAGCCTGAAAGTGCTAAAAAATTAATCGAATTAACCATTTTTATACACGAGTGTGAAATAGCATTATTTAACGCCCGCTTCCACCGAAGTGGTATCGCAGACAATCTTTAAACGTAACATCTTTCCCCTAATATAAGAATACGGAATATTCCAACCGAGAGCACGGTTGGACCGGTTATATGCTTTCAGATGTAAGCTTGTAAATTCGTCGACTTTTCGGGTAGAAATCGTGGAATAAGCTTTGTTTTGTAGCTTTTGACAGACATTTATTTTGAATAGGTCTTCATAATATGGGAGGCCATTATTTGAGGGTAGCCATTTTTATAATGTTATCGACATATCAACTGTGATTTGGCAATACATTTTAATATTCGCGGCATTCATATTGTTTTCCATCATTTCATGAAAATATTTTCAGGATGAAGCCCATTTTTAGCGAGAATAAAATCGGTCGATGTGCTGATTCGATTAAGTAGTAGTGTTTGAAGTCAATATATGTTTTCGGGATCACAGATTTTATTCCTGGCCTTGACAACCTTGTAAAATGATCACATATTCATATACCTAGCATTTGGCGCGAAAATAAGACGATGTTTAATACTGAATATTCCACAGAAATACATAAAACACGTAATTTGGAGAAATAATTCACACGTTTAACACAATTTCTCCAAAAAAGAAAAAAGCCAGATAAATGGTATTGCATTACGGGATTCTGTAGCTGAAGAAAAGCAAATCCTTGTTGCAATTTAATTTAATTTTTTGTAAACATCAATATGCCAACACCTTAATCCGCGCTAAAAATTCTCAACTTTATTATTTAACATTTATTAGCAAAAAGAATCAAACCATCGAAGATAGTTAATCCCCCGACATGGATTTCAATCGGATTAACAAAAGACCCACAAGAAGATTACAGATGGGTTGCGACAATAACATAATTATTTGTTATTTATATTGCTTGCAGACGAAAGCCGAAAGTTGACAAATTTTCATTTTATTACATATTTGGAAATTCCAAAAGCGCGTTAACAGACTTTAATAAATATGTGTTTTATTTTAACACAATGGCCTTCTCTTATTGCTTTTGTTTTTGAGGGCCACGAGAAATACATCCTTGACTTAGTCGAGAGCGAACTGGAAGACGGTTAATCCTATAAAATTACTTCAAAGGGTTAAAATAAATATAATATTTCATTTTATTGCATTCTTTCAATGAGATTTTTAAAAAGCTACATATAACTTGTAGACAGTTAATAACGCCTTGATATCTCAGAATGAATACCCACCCACACACACATCCACACTCACACACTAAAGAGAGAAATGGAGTTTAATTAACATATGGTTTAATTTGTTTGTGCGTTGGGGTCACGTACAACCGGAGATTCGAAACCACGCCAATTGACTCAATGACAGTTTTTTTCTGATACAGCGCGCGCGTGCTAACGATTAGCGCCCTCCCCCCACACACACACCATCACACGCCATACCCCCCCCCCCCACATAAAGTGGGGTTTAAATTCCTATTGGGATAGACAAGATAAATTAATTATTACGTCACTTGGTAGGTTGTAAATGACTCTACATTAAAGCTACAATTTTATATTTTAAAGTTATATTTTTATAATTTAAAAAATATATAGCGTTAACATAGATGGTATCCATAAACAGTCCTACCTTGTTAAAGAATACTCTTATTAATCCTAATAATTCACTATTGCAAACTGAGAAATTGGAAAAAATATGATTTTCAACTTCAAATTCCAACGTTTGAATATAGCTTTTGCATGGAGTGAATTGGAAAACAAGAGAGGTACTTGTGTTATTGTTTCCTGTGTCAATGATTTTTAATGGTCTGAGAAAATGCCAATGGTCGTATAATAGTGAGTTGAACACCTTTTGAGCAAAAGACATATAAATAATAATGTTTTGACTTTCTTAGAAAATATGAAATTCTCGCTTTAAATATTTATTCTTCTAGTCATTTTGGTTAAAGAAAATCGATCTCCCTGTAAATGGAAATATTGATCGTCTAACTTTGAAAAAAAAAATGAACTGATTACAGAATGTTCCAGGAACCCTAAAATTGGTTTGGACAAGTTTTCCCCATGTTTACTTTCTGTTAGAAGTAAATAGACCCGGAGTTTGATTTCTATTTGAAGGAAGAACTCTGGAATAATATCAATCAATTAAGCATGGGTGAATCTCATTCATATCCGGTTAATGACATACCATGTTGCAAGTTGATGAATACTTGATTTTTACCATCGTAAACATTATTCATTCAGCACGAAATTCACTGATTGACCATAAACTATGGGTACTCAATTGTCTTTTTTTTTGTTTGCTTCCCATGCGTATTCAATCCATCATTTTATTCAACCAATCGGTATGATTTCATATTTCTTAATTTTAAAAACGTCATCCTGCTTCAGAGCATCTTGCTTGTATAAAGGTTATGGGGGCACTGCTCACTCAATAACCATTAGGGTATCCTCCCAAAACTTAGACACCCATATCTTGGACACCTTAAAACAACAAGGGGGGGGGGGTATGCCTAGTGGTCTAGAGTGCTGCGCTTCGACCTCTAGCTAGCCGGTCACCGCTGAAACCATACGTTAGTCCCAAAATGACATAGTTTGTGTCGAGTGGACGTTAAAACCCATTTCTCTCGCTCACACCATATTGAGATGATGTTACTTTTGCTAAATAATGGAAATAAAATGAAGTGAAACTGGGTTTAAGGTCCTACTGTTCTGCTCTGATTGGTCTAATGAAGACGGGTTAAATAAAGAACAGAAATGCAAGATAATCATTTATTGATATTGTTGATATATGTAAATATATTTGTACCCTTCATGACAAAGTCACATGGGATATATATACATGGACATATTAACTATTCACACTTCAAAAAGATACTTGTACATTCTTGTTTATTATTGTGACACAATTGATGCTTACTGCATCAAGGACGTAGAGTTGGCCCCTCTTTCGACTTTCGGGAGCAAAGTGTGTGGTGTTTTGCGGCCCTTCAATCGCACAATTCTGTTCTCTATAGATTCTCTATAGATTCTCATTCGGCTTGGAGGAGCAGCTGCCAAATCAAGTTGAGCTAAGTTGGCTCTATTTTGAGATAAAACCCAAGATCTCGGATTGGAATTAAAACGTGGACCAAGGGAAATCTTCAGATTTTTTTAATGCAGTCTTAAATGTACCATTTTAAAACAAATTAATACACGGGTATTCATGTCCTCGGTAAGTTACAAATACGCTAGATAATAATTTTATTAGCCTTTTAAGGAACTGACTTCTGCAGTTATCAAGACAAGACAGAGTTGTCTTTTGAAGTCGACCGCCAAGAAGGTCAGAACGGTTACGGATGTCATTTCGGTACGGAAATCTCAGCTGTATGAAATTCTTGTGTAACACCGACTGACTTAAAACAGACTCAACCAGATGTTGCGTCATATATCTCAATTGTAATTATCCGAAGGTGTGTACCGTTGATTTACTGGTCTATGCGAGCGTTTATTTAATACATTTAATTATTAATATAGCCGTTTGAGTCACATAGAGCGGTAATACATACATCTATTTAATAAGAAAAAATGATTTATATTTATTTAAAGAGAAACAGAACCCAGTTATCTAATTAACTATGATGTATATTTAAATATATTTATGTCTAGTCACATTTATAAATAAACATTTTCAGTTATTTAACTCAAAGAAAAACAAGGAAAAGGCTGTAATATATCTTTAAAATGAAGTTACATCTAGCCAGACATTTTCTGATGCCTATATGAGAAGAAGAAAACATTGTTATAAGACCGATATTCGGAATCGAATACTGCCCTTTAGGCCACACCAAGCTGAGTTTATGTTCTTCGAGATCACCTGTTAAAACGTTGCTTCTTCTTTCGTTGGACACAAACTATAAATTAACACCCATTAATTGCTTGGTTACACTATTTTAATGCTGTTAGTTTAACATGATTGAGTTTTGAAACTTTAAATAAAACGCCCTTTGTGTGATTCGCGTGGCTATTTAATTATTAAGAACCGAAAAGTAAATTGTTAGGCCTTAATTATCACGCATGACGATTGCGGATCTACACAATAATGTACGACGTAAAAACGTTTACCCGAATATAGTAATTTGAACACACGTCAGACAATATTCCTATTAAAACCCCCAATTATATTGGTAGACAAAAAGCGCCCTTTCTCCTCCGTGCATTAGCCACCATTAGTGTTAAACCGGCCGACGAAATCAGCAGAGGGAAAAGGCCATCAACTTAAAAACAAATCTGGCCAATGCCAGACAATCTTCTTTAAAAGCTAATTACACAGCCGTGGTTGAAATAAAACAAATCTTGTCGGAGGGGTAAACGGTATCATGTAAAAGCCTGAAAATTGCCTTACAACTCGTCGAAAACCTGGTCATTCTATATAACATTGACTTATATTCCTATTAAAAGACATTAAGCTCAGTTTATTAGCTACCAGAATCATTAAATGGTTCAAAGCGATCAGTAGGAGGTGACAGATATTGACAATTAACAATACCCAAAACTTACTGTACGAATTACTTGAAAAGTTGGCCATTGTGCTTTACAAGCTAAGCCGCCAATAATAAAGAAAACAGTACACGCATATTGTGTATGTCTATGGAAGCGTTTATGGGTCAACAGAACAATTGATGAAATGAAATGGGTTTGACGTCCTACGGTTCGACTCCGGTTGGGCTAATTAATGAAGACGGGCATACGCCATACAGCGTGCTTTCAGGAACATTTTGACCGGACAACGGCACTATGACCTACTGTTATATCTTTTACGTACATCTCAATGTATACATGGGACCGCGACCTGTGGTCTCACCCGAACTACCAGACAGCTGCCATTGCCAGGTCCTCCGTCCTGTACCAATGAAACGGGGAAATCACGTCGGAATGCAGGTATCGAACATGCGACCTTTAGGCTTGCGAGTCAGGGTCTTACCCACTTATCCTCCGTGGCTCCCTAGGATGGTAGACACCGCGATATTAATTTAATAAAGTAATATGTCACCTTGTGCAAGGAAAACGACCATGTGCATGGAAAACGAAATAACAGCACACAACATAGCGCTTTGTTGCTATTGACTCGGCAAAAACGTTTTTACATATGGAGCCGAATTGTTGCTATATTTCAGAGAAAATATCACGGTTAAAATTGCAAAATTATTTTTGTCAAATTGGTAAAAATTGACATTTTGTTCGAGATTTTTCACTTGTAAATATCACATAAAACTTAATACATTTTAGAGGATATTTAACATCATGAAAATGTTTGATCAGAAGGTATGTCATTGAGTCAATCGGCGTGGTTTCCATTCCCTGGTTTAGCGTGCCCGGAGGTATGGTCGCCTTATAAAGTAATATAAGCTTCCACTGCGAGTCCATTCATTTCTTAAAAAGTACCATTGACAGTCTTCGTTTTAAACTTTGTTTCCGCTGAAGTCGTAATAATAATAGTTGGCACATGATGCGCAAAGGGTTGACCACCGCTGATCGCAATAATTAATTACTTGAATGTCGATATTATAGATCAAACAGGTCACTCAATATGTATAGCTGTTTGCCATGCGTGTGACAGTGCTTTGTGTCAATAAATAGAATATCCCTTAGGGTTTTGTACGTTTTCTACATTAATTTTAAATAACGACTTCCTGAATAAAAGTTTGAAAATAGGTTTTAAACGTTTTCTATAGTTTTTTTAAATAACAACTTTCTGAATAAAAGTTTGAAAAAAAAAATATAACTTTATAGATTTCGTCGATCTAAAAAATCGAAATAGTGAAATAGTGAAATTAGAAACATAAAGCTATTTGTTGATGTATGGGGTCCTTTACGTTAACATGCATTGAGATCAACGAAAACGTTTCGATTTACAAACTTGATTTTTTTTATACGCCAACATTTTCATGTTTACGTATTATGTCGTCGCCCCTGTACACCGGACGTCCGTCCGTCCGTATGTCCGTCCGTCCGTCCTCAATTGTTTGTGGACTCTCTACAGGTCATAATTCTTGTCCGATTTTGACGAAACTTGAAATATAGGTTTACCCCCAAAAGATCTCGACTGATTGGCATGTATCGGATCAAAACTTCGTGGATTATGGCCCCTAACTGTACGAAAATCACGTTTTTAGCTTGTGTACCCTATAGAGGTCACAATTTTGAACCGATTTTGATGAAACTTGACATGCATGTTTAAAACCCAATGATATTGGTTCCTTACGATATTTGCGCCTATCGGAACGTGATTTCCTGAATTATGGCCCCCGATTGTCCAAAAAATCACCTATTTCAGCTTGTGGTCCCTCTGGAGGTCACAATTATTATCTGATTTAAAAAAAAACGTTTAGTTATAACCCCGTTACACCCTAAGACAGGTTGAGTTCGAATTTGGGAAAAATCGGACCAAAATTACCATACAAAATGGCCGCCGTTCGTACGCAAATACTGTTAAAAAATGGTATCTCAAGGTTGTAGACCCTGTAGAGGTCACAATTTTAATTTCATTTTGATGAAACTTGAAATGCATTGATATAACCCAAAGATCTTGGTTTCTTTCAAAATTTGCGCATATCGGATCGTAACTTCCTGAATTATGGCCCCCGATTATACGCAAAATCGCCTTTGTTTAGCTTGTGGTCCCTCTAGAGGTCACAATTATTATGCGATTTAAAAAATCGTTTGATTATATCACCGTTACACCCTAATGAAGGCTGAGGTTAAATTTCGGGAAAACCGGGCCGAAATTGCCATACAAAATGGCCGCCGTTCGTACGCAAATACTGTTAAAAAATGGTATCTCAAGGTTGTAGACCCTGTAGAGGTCACAATTTTAATTTCATTTTGATGAAACTTGAAATGCATGGATATAACCCAAAGATCTTGGTTCCTTTCAATATTTGCGCATATCGGATCGTAACTTCCTGAATTATGGCCCCCGATTATATGCAAAATCGCCTTTGTTTAGCTTGTGGTCCCTCTAGAGGTCACAATTATTATGCGATTTGAAAAATCGTTTGATTATATCACCGTTACACCCTAATGAAGGCTGAGGTTAAATTTAGGGAAAACCGGGCCGAAATTGCCATACAAAATGGCCGCCGTTCGTACGCAAATACTGTTAAAAAAATGGTATCTCAAGGTTGTAGACCCTGTAGAGGTCACAATTTTAATTTCATTTTGATGAAACTTGAAATGCATGGATATAACCCAAAGATCTTGGTTCCTTTCAATATTTGCGCATATCGGATCGTAACTTCCTGAATTATGGCCCCCGATTATACGCAAAGTCGCCTTTGTTTAGCTTGTGGTCCCTCTAGAGGTCAGAATTATTATGCGATTTAAAAAATCGTTTGATTATATCACCGTTACACTTTCGGTTTTGCTTGTTCTCTATCCATCTCTCGAAAATGTGGGCGTATCCTGCCTGGCAGTGCCAGCTTACTATCTTTATCTGAAGGTATAATTGATATTTGTATAAACCAGGAAGAATAAACATATATACCAACGAATATTTATAAAATAAGTTGATAGGCGAGTCATCTTGTATACCTGGTCGTTCAATGAAATAAAATCTGTTTTAGCATCATAATGTCCTGTGCCAAACGGATAAAGGAGAATGGGTACACAGTGTAGTTTGAGGAACATTTTGTAGTGAATTGACTATGGTTTAAATAGCACATCTTGTCTGGAGCAAGTCTTCTTTGTGCCACATTTTCGGCCATCGAATATTATTTGTGAATGCAACTGCAACAGTCAGATTGGATGGTTGATGTTTTCAGGTCGGCATAGAGTGGGATTTCGGTTACAAAAGGATTGGGCACTTTGAAGTTGATTAACTCATGGGTTAGAAAGGCAGAAAAAACGCATATGACGCGGTTTAAATTTTAAAAAATTTCTCGGGGGTCTCGAGGCCCCCATATCCGGCGACAATCGACTGGTTGTTTTGATTCAGGTAAGCCACCTAAAGCAGGCTTTTCTGGACCACATTTAAGTTGTTGTATTCACCCGCTGGTATAGCAGGAACATTTCAGTGGAGTATAAACGATTGATTGGTTATATTAGACCACTTACTGTATTCAGGGACTGGAATAGCAAGACAACGCGTTTGTGGTCGTTAAATTTTCGGGGGGGGGGGGCGTCCCAAGACGTCTGTAACCTGAGATGTTTAGGGCATTTCTGTTTCTACCCTTCTAACAGTAATCGAGCCCTAGACCTATTTTTTGAAGTGATACGTATCCACGGTACCGACTTCGTAATTCGGAGAATAGATTAAATGGCCGCCATATCTTAAATTTAGTATACTGTTTTGAAATGCAGCTCTACCCCCTTTCACATCTGTCGTACACACAAAGACAAAATAAACATATTCACTTTAATTAAATGGAAGTAGAATGAATGAATGAATGCAATGGGGTTTAACGTCCTACTGTTATGGAAGAAGAATAAAATCTTAACAAATTCTGGAAATATACTTAATATTTTCGACTAAAATCGTCTATTTAGGACTTAAAATGTCGGTAAACTATCTTAATGTCTGTTCTCAAGCATCCTCCTCGCAGTGTTCCGTTTGATTAGAGCTAATCCTACTACTCCCTGCTGGACTGAGTGGGTATTATTGTCACTAATTATGACTGGTCAGTGGTCCTATTACTGACCAATCACTGACTTCGTTACAAAGGTATTACCTTTAAAACAGGACGTTTAATTAGGGCAACTGTGTTTACATAACGTTACGTCATGGCTGCACGTTTTTTATGCTATATTAACCAGCGCATAGCAGGATATTGCAGCAAAACTTATTGCGTGACAAACGAGGCTATTGGTATTGACGTAAAGTAAACACTACTGTATGGTAACGAACAGACTTTCAACGTTTTTGATACCTTAAATCTTTGTCCAAAATATTAAGGAAGACCCAAGATTAAACGACGGACTGTTATGCTACTGTACGTAAGTGGTAGATTTGATTGACCGAGAAGAATAGACACACTTACTTAAAAGTTCAAGAATCCGAAGCCAATCCAGCAATGGCCAGAGAGGGATTTCTCGGGCCGTTGCTTCAGGAATATGGTTCTCAAGCGGAGCTAACTGTAGACAGACAACCTACGTTTAGTATGTTGAACCGGTCGCTGTTGGCCGCCAATTGTAGGTACATCGGCGCCCCCAGAAGCCTTTTTCCACTCTTACAATTTTGGGCTAGCTACGGGCCTGCACATACTACCATCACATCAGAGATTCATTGAAATAAAATTAAACAATTATGACCTAATCTGTGTCGTAAGGTGTCACTCTCCACCCCCTCTGTCTTTCTCTCTTCTTCTCTCTCGTAATGATATTATTAATAGGCCTTCTTCCCTGCACCACTGACAAGGTGGAACCGCGTCGAAAGATCCCAATGATCTTTCTCGGTTACCGCAGGGATCAACCCGGGGACCTCCCGGTTAGCTAGCCAATGTCTTATTCACTGAACCACCGTGGCCCCGACCCAACAAAGGGTATGAATGCGATAAATAGAAGGTTATATTGCATTGGTGTAATAATTAGTTCTTGTATCACAGACGTTTAGCTCTGTTATTCAATAATCAATCCCAGGATGCCAGTTTAGTCAAGTTAGTGATGAGTATTTAGATGTATGATTGGGCCTAAGTGATTCATTGGGGTCTTTAGTTTGACAGCCACAGGATTACAACAATTTTACAGACAGATAATTGATGTCTACTCGGGCGAAGCAATTAATGTCGATCTATTACTGGGAGAAAAACACGTACATCTTGAAATTTTGCTAATGCAGTCAGCGTATACAAGATACAAGACTCTGGAGGCCAGTGCCTGACAAGGAGCGACTGGCTGTAGCATTTTGGAAACTGGTAACATTTACAAGACTCTTGGACAGTTTGATCTGAATCAAGCGTGTCACACTCAAATCTTGACTGCGAATAATGAATAACCCGATTAGGAATAATTGTTCCGGGTTGAATCGGAAAAATATACGAATTCGTTAATTCAGATTCAGTTCGGTTTTTATCGAATTATGTATGACACCAAAGTCCGGAATAAGAATTTATTCTGAATTAAATTCAGATTAAACCCCCATTGAAAACGCAGCTTATGTGACATGTACAACGGTAAGCTCATTAGATTCGGTTTATGATATTCAACCAAAGCGTCGAATTTTGAAATTGAACATTAATAAATCGATTGGATCCCCTATTGTTATTTCTGTTTAATGACAGTCATTATGAAATGAAAAAGAAACAAAATGGTCTGCCCTGACTTGGCTAATAAAGACGGACATACGCCACGCAGTGTGTCATGGGGGAACTTTTACCCGGGGCAGCGGCACTATGACGTACTCTTATATCGAATTCCAACTGCCAAGGGATCTTTTACGTGCATGCTAATATGTACATGGGACCTCGGTTTCCCACCCCATCCGAACAACTAGACAGCTGACAAGAGGAAACCACATCGGAAAATCCCGCTGAACGTTTTCGACAAATGTATGGATAAATGACAATGATAATCATTCAATTCGAAAGAACCTTTATTTTGAGACTTCATTTTGAGACTAATGTGTCATAATTTATGTCCTTACATTTCAGGATTTTTTCTGTGAGGCCATCAAGCAAGGGTGATGCAACTTTGGTCGTTCCGAAATACAATGTTTATATCAGGTCTAGCATATGGTAATTTATTTAAAATCACCGATAGACCACCGATAGTTTAACATGCAATCAGCCCTTATCCATACTGAAAACCATATTTTAATATGAAATCAGCCCCTATCCATACTGAATACGATAGTTTAACACGACACTGCCCCCTATCCCTACTGTAGACGATAGTTTAACATGACATCAGTCCCCTGCTTATTATGCCGTTGGCGATAGTTTAACATGACACATGCTCCTATTCATACGGAATACGATAGTTTAACATGGCACCAGTACCCACCAATACCCCAGACGCAAGTTTAACATGACACCAACCCCTACCTATACTGCAGACGTAATATGACACCAGCCACTGTCCATACTGTAGACGATAGTATAACATGGCATCAACCCCTACCCATACTGTAGAAGTAACATGACACCAGCCCTATCAATACTGTAGACGTAACACGACACCACCCCCTACCCATACTGTAGACGTAACATGACACCAGCCCTATCCATACTGTAGACGTAATATGACACTAGCCCCTACCCATACTGTAGAAGTAATATGACACCAGCCCTATCAATACTGTAGACGTAACACGACACCACCCCCTACCCATACTGTAGACGTAACATGACACCAGCCCTATCCATACTGTAGACGTAATATGACACTAGCCCCTACCCATACTGTAGAAGTAACATGACACCAGCCCTATCCATACTGTAGACGTAATATGACACCAGCTCCTGTCCATACTGTAGACGATAGTATAACATGGGCATCAACCCCTACTCATACTGTAGAAGTAACATGACACCAGCCCTATCCATACTGTACACGTAATATGACACCAGCCCCTACCCACACTGTAGAAGTAACATGACACCAGCCCTATCCATACTGTAGACGTAATATGACACCAGCCCCTGTCCATACTGTAGACGATAGTATAACATGGCATCAACCCCTACCCATACTGTAGATGTAACATGGCACCTCCCCCTAGCCATACTGTAGACGTAATATTACACCAGCCCCTGTCCATACTGTAGACGTAATACATGGCATCAACCCCTACCCATACTGTAGAAGTAACATGACACCAGCCCTATCCATACTGTAGACGTAACATGACACCAGCCCCTACCCATACTGTAGAAGTAACATGACACCAGCCCTATCCATACTGTAGACGATTGTAGAACACCAGTCCCTCCCATAATGCAGACAACAATTTAAACCAGTTCCTACCGATGATGTAGACGACAGCTGTGATAATAGAAGTAGATGACAACAGGCGGTCGTCTTGTTATTGTCACCAGGAAAAGGAATCAGGTCGTAGACCAGCACAAAGACCAGTCCTACTTAAACAACCAGGAACTGCCCTTTTACTAAACCCCATGCACACACCCTCCTTACACTGCTAACAGAAGATAAAAGGCCCCCATGGGTAATCCAGAGAAACGACCTCCATCAACGCTGAGGTCGAATCGGAGACCTCCTGTGAGTGACCAGGCCCAACACTTATTCAGTCACTTCGGGAGTAGGGTGTTCCTTGATAAACAACATATTTACATATGTCATATTGCAATGGGATTAACAAATAGGCTACCGAGGTCGTTTCTCTTTGTGCTAAAAAAAACAATCTCATACAGGTGAAGCAGTTATCTTTATTAAAATAATATTTATTAATTGACCATAACTCGAACAAACACGAAAATGAAAAATAAAACCTAACAGAACAGAACTTATCGCTATGTAGAACAAAGTTAATTGGGAGAGAATATAAGATAGATTTCTTTTTTACTTATCTGCAATAAAACTTGCATTTAACATGTCTCTGTTAAATTGGCTGAGAGAAATTGCGTAGGCTCGCTTCCCCTATAACCTTTCATAATAATATGCTCTTCTTTTCTTGTACTTTACACACACTATATTAAAGACTCTCTCCTCTTTTAACTTTTAACTCGCGACAGTTTTTAAACAAGAAAAGGAATCGATTAATATATATTGTGTCTTGGAATATGTATACAATCAAAGCAAAGCATGCCGTAAACCTGTCAGAATACAGCGATACTCTTCCTTTGGTCACCGATGGGTTCTCTGACATCATGACAGCCACTAATTAATTCTGCGTATTTGTGACTACTTAATTAAAAAGTCTTCCTTTAAATATGATCTGAAAAGACAAACCAATTTTTTTTTGGTGCCGTTAAACTTGTGACATCACCCAAGTCTTTTTTCTTGAATTAAAGCCTTTCTGATTGATTTAAACGTACACAATCTTGGATTTCTTAACGAGAAGGCTGTATAATAATGATGATGCGTAGTACTATTGCTACCTGGACAAGACTGGTCTTTTAACGTCTTCTTCCACAGCAGTGACATCGCAGGCAACATAACCATCTTTGCCAGTTACCATGATATAGTCATGTCATAACACGCGCATATTATTTTGTATGGAAAACACAAGTAACTTCCTCCGGTTTAAAATATTTCAATATCTAATTAACAATCCTGTTCCTGCCTACTTTCATTTTTTTTTTTGGGGGGGGGGGGTCTGTGTTGTAGTGAATGTTTACACGATATTTAAGATGTATGATGTATATTTAAGACGTACAGTTCTGTTTTATGTACATAACTTTCGGTTTAAATTCATGTTCCCATCTGCCTTAGATTTTAGGTCTTTGTAGTGGCGAATGTTTAGACGATATTTAAGATGTATGGGCCCACACTTCCGTTTTATTTACGCACCTGGGTCCGTTCAATTGCAGAGGTGTGTAATCAGACATCTATAATAGCATAAACTCATCTCGTGTTTTAGAACTGTTAAATGTGCTGGTTCTTTCTTTATTAAACACCCGCCGTAATTCCACCCGGAATTTCTTGCCAGACAACACGTAAATAAAGAAATTTATACCATAGTTAATCTGAGACACGACAACAAGCAGATCTTTCCAAGGTGTAGCCCGGATGACCAGACTGGCAGCGGCTGCGTCGTAAACTTTATACGAAATGATCAGCACGAACGATAAAAACACCAACGGTAATAGTGTAAATATATAGGTAAAGGAAATAGCCAGAAGCATGATGGTGGTTTTGTGGCGAGTGTTGGACTTTCTGGTAAGGCGAGTTGAAAAGGAGTTCTCGTCCTGCATGGCTTTCCTCACGTGGTGAATTTTACAAAGAACCATAATGTTACACACAAAGACGATTATTACTGGTAGTGTGAATATTAAACAAAACTGGTAAAAATAAACGTGAAGGGCCGTGTATATGGTATATAACTCGGGAATACTTTCACACTGTGAGTTATTATTGGTGACCATTACTAGACGAAACACCTGGGTGTAGGACATCACGATGAATAGAGACAGAATAATCAAAATGGCGCCCCGCTGGGTGGTGAAAGCGTGCTTCTTAAAGGGCATGTACACCACCAATAAACGCTCTTGTGCCATACAAACAATAATCCACGAAGACATCAAATAACAAACACATTCGGCGAAATTGAATATTTTGCACGCGGTTGCTGAAAAGTTCACAAACACACCTGGTTTTCCATAATACATCAATAGTTCATTCGTCACCATCACCTCTCGGCCAATCAAAACGAGGCTGTCAAACACTGCCAGAGCACAGAGATAATGGCTGTAAGATTTGTTCCGTAACGTCTTGGACTTCATCACTATAAACGACAGGCAGTTTCCTACAATACCAATTACGGTAAAAATTGGTGTGAAGATTTGATTCAAGAAAAATCCCCAAACGGCGGGCCTCTCCATAAAATCTGAAAAACAAAACCATTATATATTAACATTCACATCCCAAAACTACATTAAAGAAAGAGAGCGGCAGTGAGAGAGAGTGGAAATGTGGGATGCTTATCAGGTACGTTGTAAATGAAATGAAAAGGTATGGGGTTTAATGTCCTACTTTCTACTCCGACTGGGCTAATGAAGATGGCCATACAACCATACAGTGTGCTATGAGCAAATTGTACATGGACAGCGGCGCTAGGACCTACTCTTATATCGAATTTCAACTTCCAAGCGACATTTTACGTGCACGCCAAACGGGACAAATAATACAATAGATTCGTTTTATATTTGACAAAGTTCCTTTTTAAGTTACAGTGAGTATTTTGGAAAAAAAAAAGTTTTTCGAAATTTCAATGTCGTAAGGTAAGCTCTTCGTAATCTTAAAATGTGACTGGAAATTCATCGCCACAAACTGTGACCGTATTTTTCCGCCACAAACTGTGACCGGTTTTTTCCTAATGTACATGTACAATATATCTTATTCATAAGATTTTGCAAGTTGCAACGGAAATGGGGAGATTACTCTGAAGTTCTTTATGCCGTATTGCCAAGAGAAACGCAGTGTGTGGTGGGCTGTGTGTGGGCTGTGTGTGTAGGTGTGTGGGTGTGTGTGTGCGTGCGTTTCTTATATTGTTGTTTCATTTTCAAGAAATGACAAATAATATGCCGTCAAATATGCCATGGTAATTAAATTCCAGTTATATCTTCATCAGGTAGAAAATAAATAGCATTATATGGTCGATCGATCTCTCGCCTTTTTTCATTTAATAATTTTCCTCTTAATAATAGTTGATAATGATGAAGTATTATTGTATTTTCTCTTTATTACAGTTTGTATGTATTGCATAACAACTTCCCGTGGTTCACATTTTTTTAATAACTGCTTTATAAAGATCGTGTGTAATTTAGCAGTTCTATCAAGTTCTGTTGATTTGGGATCTGGTGGGCATATAATAGTTAATTATCGTGACCCATTATCGTGACCAATTACGCAGGCCGCATTTTCAATCGTGCTGACCGGAAATCGCGAAAAGCTTACAGTTGGTCGTAATCAAAAATTCATGTACCGCACCCACTACTTGGTTCGTTAATCATCGTGTTTCTCAAACCATATTGAACGTATATCGTGAGTAGCACATTGTTTCTTGGTACAGTTGTAAAAATGTTGAACGTATTTCGTGACCCCAAACGGATATCTAAAAACCTCATACAAATGGCAGAATTACTGGTAATTGCTGATGCGTGTTTCGACTAGAATTTGCAGGTTGTTATCAAACAAAAAAAGATGACAGAATCTTTGTCAATAAACAAATAAAGTTCCTAGTTCACATCCGCCGTACATGTTTTGACACCCACGGGTCGCAGGGTTTGGTAGCTCGCAGACCAGCTGCAAGAAACGGGGTTAAGATTTTGTATGTGCAAGACCAAACGTCGTTACGGCCATTCTACGATCTTCTACGATGCAGAACGCAAGTGACGCATAAGTCTCACACCCGGGTTTACTCATGTCTTCCAGCTAGACTCTCTGTAGTAGCATGTATCATTGTACCGCGGGTTATGAGCTAGGTTTTACATCCCAAATTCAATAATAAATGACATGGAAAGATCTTAAAAACCTTAAAATAACGTGAGATTACACATGCCAAATACGTAATCCACTCATTAATTTATGTTGGCAAGAGTCAAAAAAGTAAAATTTACAAAAAAATGAAAACACTTTAAAGCAATGTTTACAAGAAATAAAAACATTTTAAAAGAATGATTACAGGAAATGATTATATTTTAAAATGAATGAATGAATGAAATGGGGTTTAACGTCCTACGCTTAAGCACCGTACCTGGGCTAATTGAAGACGGGCATACGCCACAGTGTGCAATGAGGGAAATTTTGCCCGGGCAGCGGCGCTACGGCCTACTCTTATATCGAATTCCAACTGCCAAGGGATCTTTTACGTGCACTCCAATTTGTACACGGGACCTCGGTTTTTCGTCCCATCCGAACGACTAGGCAGCTGTCCTTGTCAGGCCCTCCTTCTGCATCACTGACAAGGGGAAATCACGCCGGAAAATCGAGATGAACTTTCTCGGCCAATGCAGGGATCGAACACTCAACCTCCAGGCTAGCGAACCAGCGCCTTATCCACATAGCCACCGTGATCCCCGATTATATTTTAAAAGAATGATTACAGGAAATGTAATATTTTAAAGCAATGTTTATAAGAAATGAAAGCATTTAAAAGCAATGTTTATAAGAAATGGAAACATTTTAAAGCAATGCTTACAAAAAATGATAATACTTTAAAGCAATGCTTATACGAAATGAACACATTTTAAAGCCATGCTTACAAGAAATGATGATATTTTAAAGCAATGCTTACACAAGAAATGAAAACATTTTAAAGCAATGTTTATATGAAATGAAAACATTTTAAAGGAATGATTACAAGAGATGAAAATATTTTAACGTAAAATTTAGTCGAGATGTGAAGTTTACAAGAGATGAAAACGTTTTAAGTAAAGTTGACCGGAGATGAACACATTCAAGTAAAGTTTACAAGAGATGAAAACATTTTAAGTAAAGTTTAACAGAGATGAACACATTTTAAGTAAAGTTTACAAGAGATAAACACATTTTAAGTAAAGTTTACAAGAGATGCACGAACAAATTTTAAGTAAAGTTTACAAGAGATGAACACATTTTAAAGTAAAGTTTAAAATGAACATATTTTAAAGTAAAGTTTAAAATAAACATATTTTGAAGTAAAGTTAAAAATGAACATATTTTAAAGTAATGTTTAAAATAAACATATTTTTTAAAGCAATAATGTTTAAAATGAACACATTTTAAAGTAATGTTTAAAATAAACATATTTTAAAGTAATGTTAAAATGAACATATTTTAAAGTAATGTTTAAAATGAATTTAAAGTAATGTTTAAAATGAACATATTTTAAAGTAAGGTTTGTAAGCGGGGGTGATTTCGGTCATGAACAACTGAAAAATAGCGCTAAGCTGAGTGGCCCAAACGGGCCCTTTTCTCGAACCAGGACCTACATCAAATTTAGAAAACAACATAATTGCTTTAAGTGTCGCAGAAAAGTTCTTGTAAAGTTCCAACCAAGAAAAAAGGCTTCAAATGAACTACACATGAAAGAAGAAAAGAAGAGAAATAAGGTGTCAAATGAACTGGCCTTAAGTCAGTGACATTTAAGAAATATGATTTTGGAACTCGACATCCAGTAAGAAAGTAATCTAAAAGGGAAGGTTGACACACAAATAAAAAAAATATTCCCGTCGTCTTCTAGTTTAACGTCCTATTGCATCTAATGAACTCAATCATCCAGCAATTAAATGATCTAAAATGCAAGTGGACAAGAAAGTATTTGATCAACTGGATATAAACCTATTACCCACCGTCCGTCACCTGAATGTCAAGGTGTGTAAAACATATTATCAACAATGTAAAAACCCATTTCCAACCATCCATCACATTATAGGCCAGTGAATTCAAGATATAGGACATAGACCTAAATAATCGAAAAGGTGGCAATGAAAGTATGTAGCCAACTGCGTTGATAATCTTTCAGCCATTAAAAACATCAGATGTCGATAAGGTTAATATAATTACAAGGTTTAAAAGCTTTTTAAGGTTTAAATAGTTGTTAAAGTTGTTAACGGTTGACATTAAGATAGTTTTCACAATTATCTGATTACACGTGGTTTCTTAAATTGGATTTTTTATATCTGTTAAATAGTTTTATTATGTTTTAGTCCAAATATATCATCAAAACACACGTAGGTAGGCATTTTTAAAGATTTGAGATCATTTTCAAGATGACTAGGGTGCTCAAAAAGAGCTTTCAGTTTCTCAAAATCAGGATTTGTACGCTTTTTAAATGCATTTTTCTGTGAATCATTTTTAATTTCTTGGATACCGAATTCTGTTTATATTTGTATTTCGTTTTTAAAGTAGTGGTACTGTAAAATTAAAATAAATATTACTGATATGAAAAAAGGACCGAAATGTCAATCGCAGCGGAATCTATCATTCCCCTTCTTGTATTTTTAAATATTGGAGCCCGACAGCGTATAGTAAAAGGCTACAGTAGTCTAATCTTTAAGCAAGGTGATATTCACGACCCCTCAAATTATAGACCTATATCATTATTAAGTTTACTTGGAAAAGTCTTTGAACGACTAATTTACAAAGATATACACAATTTTTTATTAACTAATCATCTATTAAGCCCTTTACAATCGGGATTTAGCATAAACGACTGCACTATTTATCAATTGATTGACATATATGATTATATTTCTTCAGCTCTCGATAACGGTAAAGAAGTAACAGCTATCTTTTGTGATATTAGCAAAGCATTTGACCGTGTGTGGCATAAGGGTTTGATTCACATTTTGCATACCTATAGTTCATTGGCCAATCACGCTATTTTACCGAGATTTCGCTTAATAGATTGGATGCAGCTATGGCGGGTGTGGCATGCCAGCAGGGTAAGCTTACTCTTCCGGACACCTGTTACCACTGTTTGTCGTGTATTTTGTACACGGTGAACAGTCCATATGCTGATTACACTATTTTGCCATATTACACTATTTTGCCTATACCGTTTTTAGGACTTCGAATTTTGTCTGATGGTTTGGATTGTTCGTACTTGGTTTTATTTTATTGGTATTCGTGGTAAACTGTTAACCCTTATATTAGATTACTTGTCGAACAGAAAACAATTGGTAGTCCTTAAAGGCGAAAGTTCTAATTTAAATAATATAGCCACAGGTGTACCCCAGGGATCAGGCTTGGGTCCACTACCTTTTCTTATTTTTATCAATGATGTTACTGAAAATATAAATTCTAATATTCGTTTATTTGCCGACGATACGTCGTTGTATATAATAATCGAAAACCCAGGCGAATGTGAGATTAAGGTATTAAATTTAGATTTAACGTTGATTAACAACTGGTCGACTAAATGGAAAGTAAGATTTGGTTTAAACAATATTTTATTCAAATAAGATACATATTATACATACAATGACAAAAGTTAAGGATTCGAAAACAAGCCAAGGGCTTATATTAATTCGTCTCCTTATTTAACAAATATATTAAATACACATATCAATACAATTACTAAAATGTACATAATGTACAAGTATATATTACATATTTACACAAGTAAGTCATCATTATCATCATCATCATTATCATCATATCCATTTAACATTAATCAGTTTTGCAATGACTTTCTCTAGAAAAATATTTCAAACCTTTTAATTTAAATTTTAACAACGTAAATATTCAGGAATCGATACACCACAAACATCTTGGTCTTATTTTACAAAGTAATTGTCAGTGGGACAACCATATTGAATATGTAATATCCAAAGTTAAACGCTCTATCGACTGTCTATGTGGTTTAAAATATCGAATTTCTCGAAAGTCTCTAGAAATTATATACAATGCATTCATCCTACCCTTATTTGATTATGCTGGCGTCGTTTGGGACAGCTGTAATAAATTCGAGTCTTTAAAATTAGAAAATCTCCACTTAGATGCACTGAGAACAATAACAGGTCTCGTTCGCGGCACTTCCCATAACGTACTTTATAATGAATCTGGATATAACCCACTATCAACAAGGCGTATAAGACACAAGCTCATTCTTATGTACAAAATGGTCAATAAAATGGTTCCCTGTGACAAAATATTATTTGAGATCTAAAATTTAATATTGTATTTGAATATGCTAGTCGCTTGTATTGCCGGAGTACCTAGGCCTATATGAGATAAGATTTAAGCACAATAGATATTGACACCTATTGTTTAAAGTTAGAATGGGCGACCATTAATAATTAGTTTCATTGTTAATTACCTGCATTGTATAAACTTCTAAATCTCGCACGCCTTTTATCTGTATCGGTCGTAGACTTAAATGGCATAATATTATATAATTTGTATGCTTGATGTATTCAGCTGTGCAAAGAGTGTATAGCAGACATGTCTAGAGAAAAGACGCAAGCTTGAAAAGTTATTAACACACATTATCTAGGGAGAAGAGGTGTGAAATGTTAATTATTGGTTTCCATTGTTTTGTCATTCTAAATTAACTATTGCATCTCTCCTGTCAATCATTCCGAGTACACCTAGAGTTATCCAATCAGCTCACTAATTTATATAACTTAACACCTGAAAACCAATCAGGTTTGTCTACCTAGAGCACGTGATATTTGTTTAACAAACGCACGTGCCAATTGTGGCTGGTGGATATAAAAGGGCGTGGTTCGACAGATAGGTCAGAGTTGGGTTTTCAGAGAGTTAGTGAGAGGTCGCTTACCTCCCAAGCCAAGGGGTCCGCCCCTGGGCCCAGATAGATTTGTAAATATGTTATCCAGTCTTTGTAAATATGTTATCCTGTATATATGTTGCCTGTTGCCGCAGAATTAAAGTATATTTCGAACAACAATGAGTTTATGTATTATGTTACATCCCCCCTTTTTAAGCCTACTACTACCACCTAAAATGTCCGAAATAAATCCTTACCCTGTTCGTAATAACAATGAATTGAAACATATTGCTGCTAACACTAATTATTATTAAAACTCCCTTTTACCTTCAACTGTTGAGCTTTGGAACAGTCTTTCTCATGATATTCAAAACGCGTCTACTATACAAAATTTCAAAATTAAATTAAGTGCGAATGACCATAAAATCCCCGAATACTATTACTATGGTGAACGTAAATTTCAAATTATTCATTCAAGACTTCGAAACTGTAAAAGTGCTCTAAATTTTCATAGGTTCTTAATGCATATTTCAGATAATCCGACATGCAGGTGTGGTCATACTCCAAAAGACAACGATCACTATTTTCTCCATTGCCCCAACTATGCCACTCAGCGTATGTCAACATTAAATACCCTCCCACTTAAATCAAAACATTCAAAAGATTTTCTTTATGGGGATCCCAACGAAAATATCTTGTATAACGAAGTCATTTTTAAACAAGTTCACAAGTATTTTAAACTAACTAAACGCTTTGAATAAATAAGAATTAGCTGGCGATGGTGATTAATGCTAAATGAATATGATGATGATGACGATGATGATGATGATGATGATGACGACTTACGTATGTAAATATGTAATATATACTTGTACATTATGTACATTTTAGTAATTGTATTGTTATGTGTATTTAATATATTTTTTTAAATAAGGAGACGAATTAATATAAACCCTTGGCTTGTTTTCGAATCCTTAACTGTTGTCAGTGTATGTATAATATATACATCTTTTTTGAATAAAATATTGTTTACACCAACAGTTAGTTAATACAGGTCTGAGTCAATGTCAGCTAGTAATATTTTGGCGTAGTATAATATGTCACAATACATAGTAAGCCTAGTTAATCTAAGCCACGTCAAGGTAATGGCAGCTACCGGGTGCATTGTCCGCAACAATGTTAATTTATTAGAGAGAAATGGGGTTTAACGTCCACTGGTCACAAACTAGGTCATTTCCGTACTAACATATATTTTTATTTTTTTTATTTTATTCGCTTGTGCGTAGGGTTCTTTAGAAGTGGGAGGAAACCGGAGAACCCGGAGAAAAAAACCCACGAGGCTGGACAGGCGACCCTACTCATTGTCACGTACAACCGCGGATTCGAAACCAAGCCAGTTGACTCAATGACAGGCTTTATGATACAGTGCGCGCACGCTAAACATTCAGATACCCCCCCCCCGTTTAAAGGCCCCGCCTGGTTTGTGTGACGTGTTATAAGAAGTACATATATATATTACACAGCAGCTGTCAAGTGCTAACTTTGTCTGTAACTATATTATTCTAAAGGGCCTAGTACCTCCATTATCTTTGTTCACATTTACTTGGTTAATTCAATAATCTAGAAGAGAATACAGCTATAATGTTGAGGTCAACCAGAAAGAGATCGGCCGTTACAAGTAAAGTTAAGCGTTCCAAGCAAGGCGTTGGCGCTGTACCCCAAAAAGTCCCAGGAAAAAGCAGAGCTTGGCTACAAAAACTAGTCAACAGCAAAAACCTAGGCCGCCAACCTCAACTGCAGATGATAATAGTAATATCCCTACATTAGGAAGCTTGGTTGAGCCTGACGGTGTCCCAACACAAATAGTTTAAACAACTACTCGTAGTGTTTACATTTCCAATATTAATCACGCGTCAACTTTTATGCGGTTTTAAATAAGGGTTCCGCTTAGAATATACTGGCCCGCGGTGGCCCCGTTTCTCAACAAATCTAAAATCTGCAGAAAATCTTTCTGTTCAAACTTTGGACAAATTAATTGGTGAGATAAAGGCGAGCAGAATGATTTGTCCATTTCGTTCAAGACCTTTGTTCAGCTTACAAATTTCTCCTATAGGTCTGGTTCAAAAAATTCTTGCGGGTGAAGACTAATTACTCATACCCCATTTCACTGGGCCACGGAAGACTTGAGGAAGAAAATCCGTAAGTCTTTCCTCTCACTCCGTATGGCTCCGCTACGAAGCGCAGTGAATCCGTAGTCATCCCTCGTCGTCCACAGACTTTTGCAAGCCCAAATTGTTCCGCGAATTTTCCGTTAAATATCGTTTGCGGAAAAATTTTCGGTGCTCTTCCGCAATTCAACCGGGATCGATCAGAGAGTCTTCCGCTGTTATTCCGTATACAAACGTATTTGCCGCATGTATATCGCAGGTATTCCGTTTATAGATATTTCTACCTCGACGGCAGAGCTGCCGGAAAAAAAATCACAGAGAAATTGAGGAACACGTGGGAATGAGCACGGAAGACATAAGGATAATTTGCGGTTCACACTTAGCAGTAGCGAAATAACTGCGGTATCTGGCGATACTAATCCGTTTGGCACGGTAGAACTGTCGAATAATCGCTAAGTGCTGGCCTTCTACGCGGAATAAATGCGCAACAAGTGCGGACGATCTTCGGCAACAGCGTTTGGTCTCGGATCAATCAAGGCGTACCTGCGGAAAAATTGGTAAAGAGCACATGATTTCGCCTATAAAGTAGCTGTTTTGAAGAGGAAAGCACATTATACCATGGACAACTTGCGGCAACTGCGTTTGAATACGGAATAACAGCGGAAAACTTGCGAATATTACGGATCGCTCCCGGTTTAACTGCGGAAAAGCACGAACACATTTTTCCGCAAACGTTCTTTTCAATATGTTCAAAAGAACGTTTGCGGTAAATTGTGGGCGCGCGGAAGGCTGCGGATGATCTGGAATGAATTCAGATTCACTGCGCTTCCTAGCGGAACAATACGGTACAACAGGAAAGACATACGGTACTTTGCGGTATAATTGAGGTTTTGCTTCCGCAAGTCTTCCGCGGTCTAAGTGAAATGGGGATATAAGTCCGTGCCTTTGCCTCCAAAACAGTGATTTTATCGGCGGAATCCGGTGTCATCCTTTGATCTTTACCGATTTTCCGCAAGTACGTGGCGATTGGTGCGAGACGAAATGCGGTTGCCGAAGATGGTCCGGGCTTGTTCCGCAGTCATTCCGGTTTTCTACCTTGCCAAACGAATTAGTACAACCAGCTACCGCAGTTATCCCGCGTATTTTCCACCATTGCCGAGTGTAGCCCGCAAGTTGTCCGAATATCTTCTGTGACGATCCGGGCGCATTCCTTAATGTTCCGCAGTTTCTTCGCCGCTTCGCCATAATTTGTACCGTAGTTTACCCGTATGTGTACCGAAGATACCGTTACTGTTCCGAAGGTACTCCGAGAGCGTAAGAAATGGATATTTTCCGTGGAAATTTGTTTCCACTTTTCCGCGTAAAAATGCCGAAGCACTTCCGTAGAAGCCATTCCGCGGACGTCCGTGAGTACCGCAGCTTTCCGCAGCCCAGTGAAATGGGGGTATTACTTATCAAATTCGCACGGAAACAGTATTAGTGATTTTATTGATGAAGATAATTCCAGTGTTAAATATTCGTCGTTTGACAGTGTTGTCCAAATGATAGCATCGTTTGAAAAAAATGCTGTTTGGGCAAATGGATATAAAATCCGCCTTCCGCTTGCTTCCCGTTCACCCGGGCGACTTTGATTTGCTCGGTATTTATTTTAAAATTATTATTTCATAGATAAATGTCTGCCAACAACTTGTGCTGTATCATGTTCGTTATTCGAGACATTTCCCAGATTTTTACAATGGGTAGTTACTTCTAAATATGAACTGCACATAATTGATCATTACCTAGATGTTTTTATTTTCGCGGGGGCCAGATATTCCTCAGAGTCTCATGCAGACTTTTACAGATGTTTGCGAGTATCTCTTTGTTCCGATAGAAGACGATAAACAGTTGGCCCTACTAACCAACTTACATTTTTAGTGTTGAGTATTGATACAAAAAAACATGCAAATAAAAATACCAATAGATAAATTTGCCAGTCTGAATCGTGAATGAAAGGTCTTCATCGTTAAACGTCGAGTGCGATTACACGAGTCAATAGTCAATAACAGGTCTAATGTCTTTTAAGTGCAAAAGCTATTCCTTGTTCCAAAGCATTTTTAAGGCGTTTTTACGAGATCATTGCTTTATTCAAGTCGAAAGATCCTAAATATAGTTTTACACCATACTAGTTAAGCGAATTCTGATGGAGGATATTATGGCTTCTCTTAACATTTTTGGACTCATTTAATGGCGTTTGTTATATCTCAGATCAACGTTGGTTGCCAGATACATATTTACAGATAGTTCCGGTAACAGTGATCTCGGTTGCGAGATATGACATACGTTGAACTGATTCCAATGGGTTTTGCCTTTATTACGTGGTCTTCAGCTTCATACCTCCAAAATAACTGTGTCGTTCTTCATCTTGATAATCAAGTCTTGGTTTCTATTATAAAAAAAACAATCGTCTAAATCGGCCAGGGTTATGTCACTTTTAAGACCTCTTGTCTTACAGTTTCTTCTGTACAATATCCGCAATATAAGTCTTGGGACGTTGGAAGTCGAAAGCCCACAAGAGGTATCTTCGATGTTAAGTTGAATAATGTATCAAATATTAGAATTCGAAATGTTTGCTTCACTAATATAATTTGATTTCAGGCTCAGATAACGTTTGGATTGTCGGTTCTTCAGTTATTAAAGATGCTTTCATCACAGCTCGTCGTCGACCAGGTGGTATTCATCTAGGTCTAAAACGAATAAATACTTATGTATGGTGGCAGTTTTTACCCGGTATGAAATGGAAGGACGTGATCGGGTGGGACGATTTACCCAATACTACCCAATACCACCCCAATACCACCTCATTATCACTACATACCACCCAGTACTGCAACATAGTGATTCAAAATGTACAAATCAATTCAAATTTTTTTTTAAAAATTAGTTACACCGCGAGAATTGTACTTTAAATGTGACACCGATTAATCTGAGTAGCAATCTAAAATCTATTTATCGTTTGTAAAGGGAGATAACTGCTCAAACATTTCATTTTTTTTTTCAAATTAACGAATATTCATTGTAGTAATTAACCTAAAGTGCCACTATTTGACAATATTAGGTTGTTAACTGATTATATTAGGTAGTATGTGATAAGTATTTCGTAGTATTAGGTTAGTATTTGCTTGTTTTGGTTTATGTAGGGAGGCAAATTGAACAGCCAGACATCGGTATCGCATTTAAAGTACAATTCTCGCGGTGTAACTATTTTTTTTGAAATTTTTTAATTGATTTGCACATTTTTAATCAGGATGCTGTAGTATTGGGTAGTATGTGGTGATATTAAGGTGGTATTGGGGTAGTATTGGGTAAATCGTCCCGCCGGACGTGATCCTTCCCCTTGAAACCATGTTAAAATACGAAAAAAAACACCAAATTTCTCATTATACATGCACCAGGCAATGATCTTGGCAAGACAAAAGTCGGCTATCTTCGCAACAACATTAAGAACACATTGTGTGAATTTAGTTTGGAATTTCGCAGCACGACTTATATATGGTAACAGATCTTACCGAGACTGTACTGGCGTCACTCCCGGGACATTCAAACCATGAACTCTGCTAGGAAATTAATAAACAGCGCCACTTCTCGGTATATAATAAATAATGATGGTCGTTATAAATATTATAATTTATCCGGATATAATTGCGAATATTATGTGTTTTAGGGATGATGGAGCGCATCTTTCTTTGTTGGGAACAGAAATATATTTGAACACATTACAGCGGGAGCTGGAATATCGTGTTCATTAGATTCTAATATCGTAAGATACCCTTAATATACTTCCTGCGTGATTGGTCACAGTTGCAGCTTCCTGTGCACTTTGTGGCGATTGGCAGTGTTTCGAATTCTTCTTAACACTGTCAATTTGACACAATCAGCTGCTCCAAGATTCCAACGGAATAAAAGATATCAATAAATGCATGGAATGGCATGCCATATTAGACAATCTGTCGATGTCCATTATTAGTTGATCAGTATATATAGATCTACCAAGTTACAGTTATTGGTGAAGTTACATTGGTAATGTATTGAAGAGAAAAGTTACTTGCAGAAAAAAGTATGAACGCTCGGTGAATTTTGTGATATTTTAAACGGATTATTAGTAAATATCTTAAATGAGTTATTATTAGTAAATATTGAACTATCAATAAAAATTCATATTAAGGAGTTATTATCAGTAAATATTAAATTGTCAGTAAAGACTTGTGCGTAAATGAGTTATTATCAGTAAATATTAAAGTAAAAAAATGAATGTTGAACGATAGTGTATAGCTAATGTTTTTGCTATTAGTAAATATGGAGTTGAACTATAGTGTTATAGCTAATATATAGCTATTAGTAAATATTGAGTCGATATATAGTGTTATAGCTAATGTATAGCTATTAGTAAATATGGAGTTGAACTATAGTGTATAGCTTTTAGTAAATATTGAATAGTAAGTAAAATTGGGGACACCTCACTGTGCCCCCTGCTATTGTTCTCACGGAGAGATTAATCAAGCAAGGGGATTATCGAATACAATGGTGTTAGAGGTATAGTCCGTTTTTTTTAAACTACTAGGTTTAATCTAATTAACCACTTTATTTACAATAAATTACATAAAAGTAACAACAACTACATGTATCAACCATAAATCATAACCCTACTAAATGTGATATGGCGTCAGTATATTCAATTGCACTTTTTACTCCATTTAACAGTTCGATTTTTAGATGATTTTCTATAAAAGTCTGCTCTTACCACACAATGTTTAAATATGTAATTATATTTGGGTGGCTTGTTCCAGTCTTTTTCATTTTACTGTGCTATCCCTCAACGTGATTAGTTGTCCGTGAACCATACCATTTGACGTGTTGATCGTTGCGAGACAAGTCGTTTTGCAATATCGCCAATGGGTGCTATTGGGTTTCGTATATTTTACTCTGTACTTATACACCAAATTAACAAATCCTTTGTTTACTATAAATTTTCACACCAGTTGATTGGGGGCACAGTGAGATTAAACCGTAAAATCTGATCTTTCAATTTATAATTCGCCAATTAAGCTGTGACCAAGCATGCCAATAAACTTTTATTCCCCAATTATTTGTGTGTCTTTGATAACCAGTCTAGATGTCACCTAAATCTTTAAGATTATCAAATATACGTCAGTTTTCGTAACATTAGAAATTATCCATTAAGTTGTTGACGCAATCCAATAGGTGCGTACAAAGTAGAATTGATGTAAACGCTATTTATAAGTTGCTGTATAATGGCTTAGAAGTGATTACTCTTCCATTATTTAAAAAAAAACAACGTAAAATCGATGTACATTTAGTTTTACAAAAACGGCCATTCATCGTTACAACAGTAAATGATAACATGAAAGAGAATTCGCATGGGTTGTGTTATCCGGTTTGTTTAATCTTTATTTTAGAAGAGATTTAATGTAAATAACTGTTCTTGAAAGACGGTCGTCGTTTGTACAAAACAGAACAACAGTACAATAATATAAGAGCTGAAGTGTTTGTGTGAGGGTGATTTAGATTACTTATTTAGAGTAGGTAGTCCAAATTCTTTTACTTAGCTAATATTATCCAATTGGTTAATATTACGCAAATAAGCAATACTATATTTACTTATTTAGACATAGGGATTAACGTCCATGCGACCATTCACCGCGTAGACCTCTAAAGGAACGGTAATCGATTATCGGGTCACCCAACGAAAAAATTGACCCGAAATCTTAAAAGGTTTACGTGTCCGGATAAGCTGTTTTAACGCTCACGGCAAAACGACTCAATATTTTGAGCTGAAATTTTGAGTCAGAGTATATACACCAGTCTTCTATATTTTGGCGTTTAAATTTGAGGCTTTGTTATATTCGGGACTGCCCCTTTAACTCTCTAATCATTTTTGATCTTCCGTAATTTCTGAAATTAATTCCCATGTGGTAGAAAGCCAAGGGGTAACAATGGGCGTCCTCGCTGAAGGAATCCCCACTGGGTGTCGCTAGTAAAAACTCGGTTCAACCTTACCTTAGCGATGGTAAGAGAACCGTATCGGTATGAAATTCCACATTAACGACAAAAACTAACGTTTGTCAACACACAAGTTCGTAATGAATGTACAGGAAAACTGTGCTATTACGGGCACAATGAGGTCACGTGGGACCGTCCGGCCTATAAATTATGCCCCTTTATCTCTAGCGAGGACGCCCATTCTAGGTTGTCACTAAAGTTTAGCAACAAATTGATGAAATGACTGAAGTGAAACCGAGCAATATAATAAGATACCCATTCGTACTACCATTGAAGTGGAACCGAGCAATATAATAAGATATAATTGGATTCGGGAATAATTACCGAGTCCAACTCAGGCAGCGATAACAGTGACAACTTACTTGTAAAAATAAGATATAATTAGATTCGGGAATAATTACTGAGTCCAACTCAGGCAGCGATAACAGTGACAAATTACTTGTAAAAATAAAACTAGACCGTGTATAGCTCTCGACGGTATTTTTATAGACCCTGGTCTTGGTCAACCAGTCCGTAGTAAAGCGGAAGCGGAAACAATGTACAACAAATATCTAGTCCCGGACATCCAGCCGGTACCTGGAATCAACACATGACTATGAATTTTTCTAGCCGCAGGATTACCCGGAACACACAGTAAATTATTGTAATCATGTGTATAAAGTAAAAGCTACAAGATACTTCATGTCTTTTCATGGAGCTATTTTACTTCATATGGTTTGATTTGCCCAAAAAATAAATAATAAGTGAATAATACTGCTTTTATTCAATTACATTCAATTAGGAAGAGTATTAATAATAGCTCAAGGCATACAAAGCAGTTTTTATTTTATTTATTATGGTTTAGAGTTATAAATGAAAAAAAAATCCGCGGACTAATATGGTTAGCGGAAAAAGCAGTGTTAATACAGTTATGTAATAATCTACGGGAAATAGGTTTACTGCGGTGTCCGCGTGTTTTTATGCTATGTATTCCTAAATGCATTTACCATATAAATAACTAATATTCAAATCGCTCTACAAAAACGAAACTGCACATGGCATTTTGAAAAATTGTTCCTGATCTAACAAATTGAACAAAAATATATTATACAATTATTTTATTCTGTTGCATCCTAAAAAATGGCCACCCAGTGATACATATTGCACGAAAACACGACACAACAGGAAAATATATGAGAGAGAGGGCGAGAGATAGGGGGAGAGGAAGATTGAGAGAGATTAACATCCACTCGACACAACCTAATTAAGTCATTTCGGAACTAACATATTGTTCAATTTTATTTCATTAGTAGGCTTGCGCGTAGGGGTCTTTAGATGTAGGAGGAAACCAGAGGATCCAGAGAAAACTCACGAGGTTGGACAGCCGATCATTCTTGTTTTCCAGTACAAGCTGGACATCGAAACCATGCCACTGGACTCAAACTATGTCATTTTTTTCAATAATTTGCTTGGTGGGGTTTTTAGCTTTGGGGGAAAAAGAGAACCCGTAGAAAACCTAGATTGTTAGATAGACGATTCTAGTCATTGTCAAGCGGGAAATAAAAATCAAGACCTTGACTCAATGGCAGACCTTCTGATCCAACGCCCACTCGGTAACAATACGCTGAGATAAAGAGATACCGATACTGATATATACAGAAATAACGATGCTGAGATAAAGAGATAACGATGCTGAGACAAAGAGATAATGATGCTGATTGAAACAGAGATAACGATGGTCAGTTGAGATGGAGATAACTATGACGGGATATAGAGATAACGATGGTGAGTTAAAGGGCTAATCCCGATATTTGTTTTGGGAATAAAACTGCTTAATTTTGTGTTAAAATCCCTTAAAATATTCGAGCCAAGGGCCGAGCAACTAATTCAGTATTTATGATACGTTTTCAAATGACTTAAATCCGTCAGTCTTCATCTGGAATTTGAGACCGGTGCCCCAAGGTGTATTTTGTGGTATCTGGATTAAACCAAAAATTTTTTTATAAAAATAATGGGTAGTTGAAATTTGCCTTTCTCTATCAAGTACGGCACGTGGGTTATTCACTGCATAACCCTCTCAAGTAACCGTAATCGGTTATAAGGTCACCATACGAAACAATTGACCCGAAATATTAAAAGGGTTACGTGCCCGGATAAGCAGTTGAAATTTTGAGACAAAATAAATACACCATTCCCTATAGTTTGGCGTTTTATTTTCATACATTCTCAGACTTTTATTTTTGAGCCCCTGTTTAATTCGGGACTGTCCCTTTAAAGAGATAGAGATAACGATGTTGGAATTTAGAGTATGTATACCATATAATAATCTGAATAATCACAGTCCGTACTTTAATTTGGTCTATGGTGTACATTTGTGAAATATTTGAATACGACCTGACCTGACCTATATAGCCTTTAAAGGCCGTGTAGGAGTGACACCATAATATTCACAAACCAAATGATTTTTTAAAAAAAGATGAATCACGTGACCCATAGAGATAGTAAATTATTTCTAGCCATTCAAGAGGGTTTTTCCTGAAGTCGAGGACTTTATCTTGCTTATATGCCGTGTATGTTTAGTGTACGTAAAATGGAAATATTCCAGAATTCCCGTAAGAAAAACCTTATATCATGTTTTCATATGAAAAAAAAACATTACCCTGGAAGAATAACCAATTACAGATTTAAAGAAAACCTTTCAGAAGAATAACCCAAAATTCCTCTCGATATATTCAGACAGCAAGTTATTTCGGGCATAGAATATACCCCAAAGATCAAAGAGAGTTACCGTTACGGGTTTATAAGTAACCATAAGTGACGCGCTCTAGCTAAATATATATAAATTATTATGAGGCATCTCAGTGTATAATGTACAAGTTTCAACATAGCCGCCATTATTTGGTAGGAATGGGGGTTTGGCCGAATGGTTAACACGTGCGCTTTAGATTAAAGTATCTATCATTGAGTCAAGTGGTTTCGATTCCCTGATTGTATGTGGCAAGAAGCAGTGTCGCCTGTCCAACCTCGTGGATTTCCTCTAGTTCCTCCGGTTTCCTCCCACTGCACAAGCGCATTATTGAAAAAAACACCGAGCTATATGTTAGTTCCGAAATGGCCAAGTTTGTGTCGAGTAAACGTTCAAACCCCTCACTCTAGACAGAATAAGACAATATAGTAATGTTTATTTGCGTAGTAACAGAATTTTGCTCAGACACCGGTGCGTTGTTTCGACCTACCCTAAATAAGTAATATGGGGGAAAATTCTACAACAATTAATTATTATTATTATATTATTATTATTATGGATTTATATAGCGCCACTTCCACAGTAATGTGTTCCAGTGCGCTTTACAATATAGATAAAAAGCAAATAGAAAAACATAAATACAAAAAAGGTTATACAGGTAAAGTACGACATATAATAACAAATCACATACAATTACAATTCATAAAACATCACCATAGTAAAGTGTATAGAATAAATATAAATATAATTAAAGTAAGGTAATTAGTAAAACACAGGGATGACTATAAATAAAGATAATTATCACAGATATAATTTATATTTGGTGCAATACAATCAATTATTGAAATGCTTCATTAAAAAGATGCGTTTTAAGACAGGATTTAAATGTAGACAAGGACGGTGAATTACGAACACTCAGGGGTAAGTTGTTCCACAAGTAAGGACCCTGGAAGGCAAACGATCGTTCGCCATAGCTCACAAGTCGTATATGTCTTTTAATTAAGATATTACCAGAGAATGATCGTAAAGTAAGACTAGGAATATATAATTCTAAAAGGTTGCTCAAATAAGAAGGTGCCATGTGATTAAGACATTTATAGGTTAATAAAAGTATTTTAAAACGGATTCTAAAACGAACAGGGAGCAGTGTAAATGGTATAAAACCGGAGTGATGTGGTCATTGAAACTGGTTCTACTTATAAGTCTAGCAGCACTATTCTGCACATTTTGAAGTTTATCTATCAATCTGTTGGGAAGGCCAATTAAAAGAGAATTACAGTTATCAAGTCTAGAAGTGACCATAGAATGAATTAAAGTCTTTGTAGCTTCATCGGAAATGTTTTTACGAATGCGGCTAATGTTTCTGATGTGGAAATAACATGATTTACAAATATTATTAACTTGTTGTTCCATGGACATCTTAAAATCAAATACTACACCTAAATTGCGAGGAGAAAGGGAAGGGGGCACATTATATTCAGCTATTCTCATTTCCTTATTAAATGAATCATTAATTTTTGGTAGCAAATTATCAGATCCCAAAAGCAAATACTCGGTTTTTTCAGCGTTCAGTTTCAGAAGTTTAGTGGACATCCATGTATGAATTTCTTCTATACATAATTCTACCTGGGCCTTGGTAACAGCTGCACCAGTTGACGGTTTGAATGATAAGTAAAACTGCGTGTCGTCAGCGTAGAGATGAAATTCAACACCGTGTTGCCTTACTAGATCGCCCAAAGGGGAAGTATACAAACTAAACAGGATGGGTTCTAGAACTGACCCTTGCGGAACTCCATACTCAAGAGTGGTTACATTGGACGAGTGACCATTGACAGAGACACACTGCTGACGCCCAGTTAGGTAGGGTCTGAGCAGATCAAGAGCGCTATCTACAATGCCAAAACGTGAAGACAGGCGTTTCAAGAGGGTGTTGTGATCGACAGTGTCAAACGCCGCCGACAAGTCCAACAGTATAAGGATGACACATTTCTGAGAGTCGATGGATAGCATGATGTCATTGTGAACCCGAAGTAATGCAGTTTCCGTACTATGGTACCTCCTGTAGGCGCTCTGAAATAACTCCAGTAGATTATTATCGCCAACATGTGCAGTTATTTGCTTAGCTATACACTTTTTAGATTCGAGACAGGTCTAAATGACTTCAGATCGTTAGGGTTTAGGTTAGGCTTTTTTTTTATAATTGGAGTAACGTTAGCAGCCTTAAAAATTAATGGAAATGTTGATTCGTTTATTGCTGAGTTTACTAGGTGGTGAATAATAGGGTTGAGTTCAGTCTGGCATTCTTTTAATCGCCAAGTAGGCAGCGGATCAAGCGAACAGGATTTTGTACGGACGATTTGACGATCTCAAAAACATGTTCTTTACTTACAGGTTTGAAACTACTAAACAAAGGTGGTGTGACTTGATTTTCCGGACAAATGCTATCATTTACATCGGCACGGTGCAAGCTGTCTCGTATTACTGTAATTTTATTCTTGACTATCAGTATGGGTTGGGAGAATAGATATGCCGTGATTATTGTTTAGTAAAGAATTAGCAATATTAAATAGCTCTTTCTGGCTGTTTTCACTGCCTTCATTCTTTTCGGTATAGTATTCCTTTTTTGATTTTTCAATAAGGTGAGTTACTTTGTTTCTGGCCAAACTGTAAATGTCCAGGTGGACGTGAAGCTTGGTTTTCCTCCATAGATTCTCTGCACTCTTACGTTCCTGTTTAGCTACTCTAATTTCGTCATTAAACCAACGCGTACCTGGCCTAATTCGAATGGATTCGGACTATAATGGTAGATTAGAGTTTAATAAAGATTCAAGACAATCATTGTAATGTCGTGCTTTTTCATCGACTGATTCCAAAGAATAGATTAGACATAGGTCCGAATTAAGTATGTTGTCTTTAAACTCATCAATACACAAAGATTTATATTTTCGATATTTGATATCTTTCGAATATACTTTGGATTTAAGATATTGAGGTTAAAGCACACAGGGAAATGGTCGGAGATAAGTTGGTCATCTGTTGTCACATCAGTAACAGACAGTTGGTCACTTCTCGTCAAAATTAAATCTAGTGTATGACCACGAATGTGAGTCGGGGTGGAAACATGTTGTTGGAACGAATGTCAATACAAAATATCAATAAGTTTTACAGTAGATGGATCTTTCTTGTTATCAATGTGGATTTAAGAGCTCTATTTCGCAGGCAGATAGGTGACCGATAAGTGAGGAAAACTCTTCTAAAAATGTGACGAAGAGTTTTTGTTTCGGTGGACGTTATACGATAATGATGCGTATTTGTTTACGGGGGAGGAGAATTGTACAGTCGAGGTACTTAAAGGATTCAAAAGTCAATTGATTATTCAGCACGACTTCGATTGAGCTCTTGTATTATAAAGCTACTCCGCCACCGGTGCCGGCAGATCTGTTTTTATGTTTAATTGAATAACCATTGGGAATTACTGCAGATAGTGTTACACCCGAGGAATTATTGTTAAGCCATGTTTCAGTCAGAGCACAAATATCAAGGTCTTCGTCGCAGATAATATCATTTATGACTGTAGTTTTGTTATTCACAGATCTACAATTTAGTAGATGCAACGCGGGTCCTTTCATTAATAGAGCTAATATTGTTAGATGTGTAAATTTGTATCAAGGTCTCATTACATGAGTTAGGTTGATCTGAATGAGGTAGGCTATTACTATTTGCTAGATTTATCTTAGAATATTTCTTTCTTCTTGTTGGTTTATGTTTTAAAATACACTTTAAAACAGATTTAATTTCTTTGTATATTCGGATATTATCAGAGGTGACAATATTATTAGACAGGTGGATCAGTTCACTTCTAGTGTATCTAAGTACGTTGACACTCATAGAGTTGTGTTCAGATGAACTCTTGGTTAACATGACTATGTATACAAATAGACAGTCAAACACTGTCATGCTTGATTGGGCACTATAAAGTTGTTTAAAATGATATGACAAAAAGCTACATACGTCTATCTTGAAATTAGAAACATATTCCACGTTCAGGACCACAAAATAAGATACACATTACTGTTATAAAACGACACACAAACATTCACAGAGTAAAAATAAATATGTTGACTAAGACACTTAAAATATCAGGAGCTAGTGATGAGCAGCCTACACGCTCAAATCACTACATTAACATATTTACCTGTATAATTAAACTGGTCCACCATCTCTAAAGTCAGGTTGCTCATCTCGCCCATCTTTTTTTTTGTCTTGAGATTACTGAAAAATATGGGACACGTTTGATTTACTGGTTTATGTAAATATTTTAAGAATCGCGGTTTTAGCCGACCCGGGTCGCATTATGGCGATTCCTTAGGTTGTAGTGAAGACGGAGCGAAATATACCCCACTTTCAACCATGACCCCTTTCTCCACCCTACATCGGACTTGTTATTCAAATAGTGGATCAGTGAGTAAGTTTGCTAACCGGAAGAGTCCGCGTTCGCTCCTTGGATTTTGCGATGTAATTTATAGATTTCTTGTTATCAGAATGGTGCAGGACAGAGGGCGTTACCAGGAACGGCTGCTTCGTGGTTCGAATGGATCGAATCGCCGAGGTATTGTGTATACAATGGCATGCACGAACTTTGACATTTTTCGAAATAAGAGTAAGCCGTAGCTGCGCTGTCCGGAAAATACCCCTTCATATAACATATCATGATGTATGTCCGTCTTGGTTAGCTTAGTTGGTACAAAAAAGTAAGACATCAAACCCTATTTTATTTCACCTCCATCCTGGATAGCAGTTGTTATCGGACAAATAATAAAGTAGCTGCTTTTCCATAAGTATGTGTACTACTAATAATTAGTTCGTCCAACAAGTGCGACGGCACAGACATAATACAAATTTAACTTTGTACCAGATCTAAATTGTGTACGTCGATTGAGTGGGGTGCTGGTGACGTTGTGATGGGGTGCCATTTATATTTTTTACTGCATTGTTGTTGTTGTCAGCACTAAACGCACGTCACTGCGGGATTACTTTAGAGGTCTCTAAAAACTATATTAAGTAATCTATCACGGTTTAGAATTAGTACCGCATCAGATTTCCCCTTCGATTAACAGATCATAGTCAAATGTTATAAATGACGCCCTATTTCCTTGTACAATTAATTCATTTAGAGGCTCCATTTTCATTGAGTGAAATTCCTAACAATATTTATCTTTAAACAAAAATGAGAAAATAATTTGCTTTATTATCATATAACTCATATCGCGAGTCATAAAGGTTCACCACGAAATTTCCCAAGAGATACAGCTTTAATTTATTACATTTTTTACTCCAGGAAGCAAATTGATATAAGCCTGGTTTTGTAAGTTATTCTTTATTACCCGTTTAAATGCATTCAAAATAAAAATGGTTTAAAGGAGCTAAACCCTCTATAGCTCAATATTATCCATAATATTCTAATTGAAAACACCAATTAGAATTCAATATTGTTCCATTTCAATCAATATTAATGTTTTTACCTTACTTTGGAAATATTGGATTCTAATATCAAATATTTAGAAATAAACTCAGTTCATGGCATCGCTTACCCTATGATTTCCAGTGTTAAATTTGTAAAAAACAAAGAAAAGAGAGAGAGAAATATGGGGTTTAACGTCCACTCGACACAAACTCGGTCATTTCGTGACTAAGTACAAAAAAAAAGGATATACCACAAGACAATGCCTAAGCAATTGAAAATGACTGATTTAAAAAAAAAAAAAATAATACAAATAATAACAAAGAACTGTCGTTTAATATTTAATGTTCACATACTTCACCGAACATTAGTTTGAGGGTGGATGCCCGAATGGTTAGCAGCGCGTGCGCGTTGTATCGATTCCCTGATTGTACGCGACAAGGAGTGGAATAGCCTGTCCAACCTCGTAGATTATCTCTTTGGGTCCTCCGGTTTCCTCACACTGCTCAACACACACAACGAACATGACTGATTAGAAAATAGAAATAAGTCAATCGATCAGCAATTGTCCAATGAACAAGCATTCCAAGTTGCATATCGGTCGTACTTGAATTGGCAGAGCATAATGGACTTTTTTTCGAAGAGTCGCCCCCCCCCCATATGGGTATTCGGCAAACCTCGACAGATTAATGCAGGTACCGGGATCTTCCCGGAATTTACCGAGGTTTGCCGAGTGCGTTTGGGGATCAGTTCTTGGTGCAAGAAAGCATTCTCTCGATGCTGCAATTCATCAATGATGAGTTATATCGAGTGCCAGTATTTAGATAACTATGTGAATGCGATTTTAAATTACCTACAGGCGTTAAACCGTTAAAACTCATCAACGATCGTGTTGACAAGTAAACTGTGAATTGATTGGTGTTATAGATTATTTACATGTAAAGAGATAACATGTTATTTATTTACCTATTTATTGTCATTCGTGAAGGTAATCGGGAAGATATGTTTCCCATTACAATGATTACACCACTAATGCTAATCATTTTGGCGCTGGAGAATTATCTATTTGTAAATTACACAAGGGTCTCGTATGAAGACATGTAAAATCATTTCATTACTTGATAATATCAATGATTAATGTCTTGATCACATAAGTCGGGTGTTAACGCACATATTTTATGACAACTAATCATTCCAATGGGGATTCTAAGTGCTTAATATACAAATGTGACGCTATCTTCCGATGTTGGCTTATTATTTCAAATACAATTTGAGACCCTTGTGACGTATTTCATTGCAAAACATGTGCGAGGGTCTGTATTTTAAGTTGTTTGATTCTCTCAAGCCCATAATGCTCCGCCAATTCAAGTACATACGATCAACGTACATCTTGATTTAATTCGATTTTTTAATCAGTTTTGTTCGGTGAAGTATGTGAGCAGTTCATATTGAACGACAGTCTAATACCAATACTTATTATTATTTATTATTAGTTAGTTTGGCAAGATAGTGCGTCTAGGCGTTCCGAATGGGTCGACGAACCGAGGTACCGTGTACACGTAAAAGAATCCTTGGCATTTGCAATGCGACGGCAATAGGCCTAGTACACTACATGGCGTATGTATATCTTCATTAGCCTTGTTGGTGCAGAAAAATAGGTTATTAAACTTCATTTCATTTATAATGAACTGAATATAAAACACATATATTACAAAATTCAATCAAATAGATTTGTCTTACGAACGGGGGTTCACACCGCTTTGATATAGCTGACAATACAGTGTTGAATTTGGTTCCTATGGTGCTTTTTTCCGATTAGTGTTAAATATATATTCCCGTGTACGATCCAGGTGATTTAGTGATATAATTGGACTAAAACATTCTCAAACTAATTAATCAATCACTCTTTTGCTCTAAATCGCTCTCAAAACACTGTTATCCACAGGAAACACCAGAAGCTGTAAAATATCGGTTTTAAGAGTCCATGTCTTAGACGTGATCGAACGTCACGGATGGGAGGCAAGTCGAGGGAGAATTCGCTTAATGTATAAAAGACGATGTATCGTTTATTAACAGGTATACTGTTACATTGAGCGCTCCCTCGTACAATGACCCCATATAATCTGCGCGCACATCCCTTGACGTCACGCATGGGTGTTTCACTAATCGTCGGGTTGTCAATTTGGGATACCCTTTGTCCCATGGGTGTTTTTTTAGGAGATCCAGTATTTTTCTCGTAAGGTTGGATGTTTCTACTTTTCACATATACCAAAATTGCCATACTTTTATTGGAAATAACCACCCGATAAATATATTTATTTGGAAACCCATCTTTAAAACAAAATGTATTAAATTTCGGTTCTAAGTATTAAGATGAAGTCAAGGTTTTCTAAAAATTATTTTATTTTCAGTTTTCGCTTCGAAATGAAATGAAATGTCTACCGGTGCATAAGTGTCAGATTCACATCAAACGTAATTAAGGCAACCTCAATTTGTTTTTTCTGTTCTGCTGGAACGACAATAAAATGTTTCTTTCTAAAATAAAGACTGTTTCAAAACCAAAAGTTCTTGGTTGCACTTTTCAAAGGCTTTTAGTTCTAACTTTAAAATTTTAAACTAAACATATTTCATTAAATTGGTTTGGCCTCAATCAATACTTTTTTCACCCAATTCATTCCAAAGAACAGGTCTAATAATTTCTTTGGCTGCTAAGGGGTTTGGGGGCTGCATGATATGAAATGGGGTTTATGCGTGGTCGGTTCGTATCAATCCGCTAAGTGAATCCTGAATGCCAATTAATACATAGACAACTGACGCCGGTACTTAGTATCAAGTGGAGACATATTTCCATTAACTATCTTGATTCTGGTTGATCTGTAATGGTTTATGGTGATATGCTGTATAGTTATCGGTAATTCCCCGTGTAAACATCATGGGTTTATCGGACTACACAATCATAATCACACTGAATACTCATAAACGTTGTGTCATTTCTTACCAGGAATTACACAATCAAAGGATTTATTATAGAAAACGAAGAACCAGTTTCACCATTATTATTAATTCAAATGTATCCCCCCACTTCAAATATTCCTAATTACTGGTATATGAAGTAATTCTATGGTGAAATAGAAATTTAAATTTATTCCCTCACCATAAATATTCTTTATTAGACATACTGGACTATGATCCAGACCTTAATCAACTCTGGATGGCATCAGCTTTTTCCGATATTAAACAGATTAAAACGTTTCAGCGATACTCTGATTAATCAAATATGGCGGACCCAGGCTTAGCTTCGATCAACCAGGACCGTGGCTGAAATTATTGCACACGTCTGACAAACCTTCAAATGCCAATATCTTCGCTTGCAATAGAGTAATTTGAATGAAATTTTCAAATTATTCAGATTACATCATCTACTTTCGAACTATTATAGCGAGAGTGGCTAGTTCTTTATCTATATCTTGAATAATGTAACTTTAATGAAGCTTATTTTTCATTCTATTGGAGATTAATCTGCAGATGTTTGAAATAAAACTTCCTCGGATTAATTAAAACAAAGGAAGGCATTAAGTACCATCAATTCGTGCAGTTGGTAGTTCATGTTGGACGACTTTAATTAAATATTTCAAATTTTGTAACCACGTGAATAGAAATTAAGGGCAACTTTAGCAGCAACGCCATTCAATCCAACGAAATTAAATGGGGTTTTAGTCCTATGTTTCTGAACTGACTGAGCTAATGAGAACGGCAATTGAAAAGAGGTCGCGACCATGTGAAAAGATTTGGTTGTTCTTGTATGCCTTCATTGCTGAGTTGGAAAAAAACCTGAAACATCCCTTGGAAGTCTTTGGCTCTTCTTGTACCATACTTAGAGTAGAACCCTGGATAGCAAACCCAGTTTTCGACTACATTGTCACTAGCCGATACTAATATAATACGAATAAACGAAACAAATACGTTAACACAGCAGTGATTGTCTAAAGCGAATGGAATTTTATAAAATTGGGGTTAAAGTCATATATATGGGGCATAGATCGTGTGCTAATGAATACGGGCATATTAGATACAGTGTGTCATATGAGGAAACTTTGATATGCTTGTGATTTTGAAAATGCCTTTCCTGTTATTACAAACCTACCAATATCCATTATGACATCACATTTTGGCTGCAAAGTAACAGACATAGCCTGTATTTACTACACACAGGATTACCAAAGCGTTAAGATTCACTTAACTATAACACATACTTATGGAAGAACAATTACTGATTTATTTAGGCGACGTTTCGAAGAGTATCCCCTCGACGCCTTTAAGTAAGTACAGTAACACATGTGTAGGGCAAATATATAGATAGACAAGCAATAACTAAAAAATCAGAAACCATGCATGACAACAACAAGATGGGTTAAGATCCGTTCTTATTCTGAATCGGGCGCTAATAAAGACGGGCATAGACATATTGGGTGCATTGTGCTGTGTGAGAGCACTAGTACCATATTATTATAAAATTATCAATATCAATGCATGATTACACGATAATCCGTAGACGATAACTGATGACATTACTCACATTTACACACAAGTTTCACCAAAGGGTTAAGATCTGTGCTGATTCGGAGTCACCGACAAATGTTTAAATTGAATACGACAGATGAATGATAACGGGTTCCTGTAGTCTGTCAGAGTATTAAAACATCTATTACAGTTCTTCTAGTAGACCGCTTATCAATAACAGCTAAAATCTGCCGAATCAATTCCAGATTAACCCTTGTAGAATATTCAAAGCTTCCTTTGCCAATTATTATGATAGATCGCGCAACTGACGCTTCTCCTGAATATGTGGATGGCTTTCGTTGGTAATTGATTAGCCTCTTAGTATTTTTGTAAACAGATTTTGTATTCTGAACACCAAATGATATTGGTTGAACATCCTACTGTTCTGCCCCGGCTGGGATAATGAAAACGGGGACACCAAATAAATCGTCATATATTTTACTAACTGAAAGGAAATGGAATTTAACGTCTTGTATTCTGCGTCCACCAAAGTCATGGAAGAGGAGAATACGCTAAGCAGTATTATTAGTACCGGGAGTAACGCCTTTGGGTGAAGTTTACCTTGGACGCTACCCTGCAAAGGCAATGTGTCTTTTAGAATCGATGAATCCTCCTTATCGCCCTCTTGTCTCCTACCCATGCTTATCTAAGTCTACTAAATTTTTATGACTCCTCTAGCAAGTTAGATATCTAATAGATATTTGTTCTAATTTTTGGCGAAAAAAAAATATGGCTAATTTATAATAAATTAAAATGAAATAATATTGGCGGAAAAAAATGAAACCCAGAGTGAGCACTGTTGGCAAGTTTCTTAGAAAATACTACACAGTTCGGAGTAGGACGTTAAACCCCACTTCATTGCATCGCTTTAAAGGGCGTATAGCTCCATTCTCCTGAACATTAAAATAGACGAAAATGGGTCTTAAGCACATATAAATGTAAAATGAATGTATATTTAGAATCAATACTATATACTAATCAATTATATTGGGTCAGTCAGTTAAAAGTCCAAAACGAACGACAGCCGTTTATGCCGGCTTAGTCCATTCTACAAGTTTTTTTTATTATTTTTATTTTGTCGTTTTTGAATCGGCCATTACTAATTACTTCTGCATTGTTGTGTTAAATATAAAATAACGTTTGTCTTTATTCATTACAAATGACTCCCGAAACAATTGGAAACTTTTAGTATTTTTGCGGCAAGATAACAGCATCAATATTGATTCAAATTAAATAAATAAATCATTCTTGGTTATGATGGCAAATAGATTATTAATGAACCACTTTTTTTGCAGAGACAGAAAGAATCAACTTACTAACTAACAACTTAAAACAATTAAACTGTTTATTGTTGCTTTTTATTATTCCAGCTGTATTTTCCCCATGGTCTATTAAAGGAATGAGGTTCATGATCGATATAAACCGTCCTTATCTGATCATAACAGTATTACTGTTAACAAAGATATGTGAAAGAGCACCAAGTAAATATCAGTCGGTTTGAAATTAGATCAATATTTTATTCCGTTTTTGTTTTCGGTTGATTACTCCATTTCATTTTGGTCTGAAGGTGCATTCAATTATGTATGGCATGTAATAAGTCGAATCCAGATCAGTTCATATCTTTGATTCATAAATAAATGTCCGTCAATTCGTGATTAACTGTTCTAAGATTTATTTATATATCATCGATATTCATTATAACTGGCATTGGTCATCCCATGTTTGGGAGAATAGAATCTAAGATCATGATAATTGATAAAATAAAAGAGTCCGCCATATGCTGCGGTCTAGTTTCCGTCTCAAGACGAATTCTTTATGTCAAGCAAATTTATTCAACTATACAGAAGTTTATAAAAAGATCCAACTAAACTGATTTTTCAGACAGGGCACCCTCCAGTCTCGCTAAAAGATTAAAGTTCGTAACGTAAAACAAATTCTGATATATTAGTTTTTAACTCAAAGAGGAAATCGTTTATGTCAAAATAAAGTATTGAGCGGAATTGACCCGAGGTGTTATAATCTGTTGGTCTCTATTGGTTAGCTTTCAGTTCTTCGGATGTACACATTGGTGTACACGTTAAAGAACGGGACAAGGTGTAGAGTCATTTGTCAAACTCTAGAGTTTTCTCAAAGTCCTAGGAAATAAAATTGAATTCATAAGTAAGCCCCGAAAGTTTGTGTCGAGTGGAGCGGCGTTGAATGGCCGAATGGTTAGCACGTGCGTGCCGTAGCATACAACCTGTCATTGAGTCAACTGGCGTGGTTTCGAATCCTCGGTTGTACGTGATAAGAAGTAGGATCCCCTGTCCAACCTCGTGGGTTTTCTCCGGGTCCTCCAGTTTTCCCCCACTGCTAAAAACCAGTACACGCAAGCGAATTATTCAAATAAAATTAAACCATATGTCAGTCCCAAACTGACTTAGTTTAAGTCGAGTAGACGTTAAACCCCATTTCTCTCTCTCTTTCCTAATTTATCTAAAAATTATTTGACTCGCGTGGGCATCACATACATATGAAAAGAAATAAATCTTATATCATTGAACAACTTGAATTTTAAGCTTAGATCAGTCATTATTTGTTGAGTAATATGTAATACAGATTTACCGTCGTTTGAACAAATATATTTGTTGATTAGATATTTGTAGAGCAGAACGTCGTTACGTTAATCGTAACGGATCTAAGCATAAAAAAATGGTCTTTAAAAAAAGCAAAAAAAGGCCCAAATACAAATCTAACTCAGTTGGCGTAACGGACGTTTATTATGATTATACAAAACTAAAACCTTGGAGAGGTAGTTATCTGAAGGAGAGGGTGATAAAACACGCAAAGATTGAGCTATTTAACAGGCGGCCATTAAGTCGTGAAGGATATTTTATTTGAATGTTCAGGCAAAACATATCTATTTTCTGTTTCAAATATTTATGAATTATGGATATGATTATTAAATACAAGTTACGTTAATGCCACGCTGAGCTATAAAAGATGTAATGTATTGTCTGGGGAGTTTTGATTTTGTTATTGTCATTCTATAATGTCTTCGTTACTTAGTTTTATTGTTGCTTTGTATTTATTACATTAAATTGATGTTATATTGTTCATTAATTAGAGTGGTATAACGTTGACGTTACAGTACGTTGTTATACAATTGGCGTTACGTTCTTTGGTCATCGTCTTTGTATATCGTAATAAGAACTTTGACACTCGTTTCCATAGCATCATAATAATGCTCAACCAGTTTCACATATACATGTATACAGTAGCTCGTTATATACAAATCGACTCAAGCATGTTCCACACACAAGTCCAAAATTTATCGGTGTCCAGGGGAGATAACCGCGTTGACCCCCATGCCAATATACATTTTTTTTTGCGCCATCCCCACCAAACTCCTCGATGTCTTATCCCCCATGCAAAATCAGCCAATGGCCGTAAAGAACCCGCCCAAATCTGAATAACTAGGAATCGGAGTCCGACATACCCGAACAGCTACGAAAATAGCTACGAGAACGTAGCTAAAACGTTAAGATATACTGATGTGTTTGTTTTAGCTACGATTGGGTGCTTTAGTTCCAAGTGGCAAACTCAGTTACATCTTGAAAATAAAATAAGGTTATACTATTATATGACCACTGTAGTGGCACAACTATAGTCTAACTCTAAATATTCGCGTTTAAATGTCCCTCTTGAAAGGCTTTTCGTCTCGATTTATACCCGTTTCAGGTAGGATTATATACTTAATTGTAGTGTGATATGGACAAAATATTAAAAGTAACAATAACCAATTGTTGTTGTAATGAAAAATATTGTCAATTTTGCATACTAATGCCCGATGATATTCGCGTTGGGCTTTGCTACGTCAACTATACAGGACAAGCTCTCATCTTGAAACACATCTCTTATCTCGAAACACGGAGGGTTGAGAGATGAGTTTTGTTATCTTCTAGGAAAGAAGCCCGTGCTATCTGAATAACTTCAAAACGGATCCGTCACTATTGATTCTCGTATGATTAGTGTGATAACCCCAAATATGCCCAATTGATGTGCTATTTGTCCAAAATCTGTTTCTGACATTGTCAAGTCTACCGGTGTTTACATCGTAAAACAATCTTGTCTGCCAAACAAGAAAATTCAACCACTCAGACTGTTTAACTATTTGCGAGATGATAAAACCGCCCCTAACATGGTACCAAGGTCAATTAATATTATTTTATGTATTGAGAATCTGTCAGAAATAAAGACAACCGTTAATGGGTTTCTTAACATAAATGTCTGGATTGAAAATAGTACAGCAAACACGTGTTAACACGTATTAACTTCTGTGAACTCGCCGCCTAAATCACACGAAAATAGCTAAATTTATTACATAATGTCCCGTGACATATCATAATTTATCACAAGAATGAAATGAATGTTTTCGAAGCCTTCTTCTCGCTTCACATTGCTATGAATTCGAAATGGCTGGCATTTCTATAGTGATCAAGTTAGATAATACGCTGGTTACGTTTACTACAATGTGGTCACAAATCAATTGTTCTGTAACCTGCTATGTGATTATCGTATGTTCTTTTGTTCATTACTGAATGTATGATTTGGGCGTTAAATTCCAAGAGAAGAAGAAAAATAGAAGGATATAAAAAACCTAGGTGGAAGTGGACGTTAAGCTCCAAGAGAAGGGTATAAATATTGTCTACGATATCACCCAATTTGGAAGTGGACGTTAAAGCTCAATGAACGACGAACGGCGCCCCCTACATATTCACTTACATTCGGATATAAATCAGACGAGCTTTGTTAGCTCACATAGAAAGATTTCTTATTATATTAAGTATACCATTGTGTATGTTAGAATAAAATGTTGAATCGAGATCATCGTTTTTTTCTGTTAGGTTATAACCGACTTCTGACTAAGACTTCTTTCCGCCTCAAAATCACGAAGGGAATGTTAATAATTCAGATCCGTTCTTTGATGTTACAACAAGTCATCAGAAATCTCAGAAAAGAAGTAAAAGACTATAAATTGGACGAACTACACTCATAGCATTAGTTTTCCGGAAATCTATGAGGACGTTTAATGTTTTAACACCTACAGTTATGAGGAAAACCGGATGGTAAAACTAAAATCCAAAACTTTTTTTAAATCGACGCCTCTGACAATAACATAGAGAAGGACTAGCAAATATAATGATCTACACTTTATGAGGAAACCCTCCTAGTATACTAGTAATTAAAGTACTAAAATCAAACTCTTTTGTTCAAATCGACATCTCATGTAACCGACTTTAATCATCTTTATTAGGGATACTAAAATAGCGGTAGATAAATCCTGAAGCAAATTAGAGTGGGATGAGTCCTATAATGAGTATGTCTAACAACACGATACCTAATTCCATGTAGAGACATCAATGGCAATCGTCGTACAGCATATGGTGAGAGGATTTTTCTGTTACATCAAATTGGATTTTCTCAGTTTTACTCAAGAGAATGGCTTATTGTTCTCTGTAGAATTCGTTTCAATCAAAACGTCCATCTTCATTGCCTTCATTTATTCTTTGCATTGTTTTAGTATTGTTATTCAGTCTGAGATTTTAAACCACAGAACAAAAATAACTTAAAGTGCACATCCCAAAATAACCGTTGCCATTAGTTGGTTAACGTCCTCCGTTTCTGCACCAAACAGGCTAATGAAGAAGAGCATACGCCATGAATTTTGCTGTGACGGAAGTTTGTCTGAAAAGCAGTGCTACGCCCTACTCTTAATTAAAATTCCCATTGTAAAGGGCTCCTTTACGTGCACGGAATGTCGGGTTTCCGCATCACCCGAACAAATATTCTCATGCAAAAACCACAGACAAGATAATCAAGAAATTTGAGAAAGTAGATAAGCAAATGTCGGATCATCGATGGATAATCCTGGAACTAGATCTTACAAAACCGCCCAAAAATGTCAAAACTATACAATGTAGAAACATTAAAGGTATCAATCACAATGACTTTCGGAATGACTTGCTTAGTTCATTAATGGTCACGCACCCTCCTGTGGATGTTGAAGAGCTGTCAAACCTCCTTGATAAACATGCCCCGGTCAGCACTAAAACCATAACAGTCAAATCTCTTGCTCCCTGGTATTCTGATTCAATTCGACTAGCAAAAACTGAAAGGAGACCGGCAGAGCGTCGCTGGAAAAAACCAAAATTGGAAGTTTACAGACAAATCTATGTTCAAAAGAGACAAAATGTCAAAAAGCTCTTAAAATCAGAAAAAGCAAAGTACTGTTCTCAAAGGATATCCTCAAGTTCTGGAAATGCTAAGGCTCTTTATTCGTTCATGTCTTCTTTATTAGGAAAACCTAAAGATGTCACACTCCCAGATGCTGATGACGTTTCTGTTCTATCAAACAATTTCAGTGATTATTTCCTCGACAAAATCACAACCATTGAAAATCGTGTGTTATTACCGATGAAAAAATTCATCACAACAACCTATCCTACATACGGTGGTGAAGATTTGTTCACTCTCAACACTCTCTCAGAGGATGAAATCCCCAAGATCATTGAGGACTCCAAGCCAACGTCTTGTGAACTTGATCCCCTGCCCACTAATTTACTCCTGGCACATATTGATGTTCTCCTTCCAGTAATAACATCCATCATCAACGGTAGCGTGATTTCTGGCACAGTACCGTCTCTTTTCAAACACGCAGTTCTTAAACCCTTGAAAAAAAAGCCTACATTGGACAAAAATGTTTTAAAGAACTATCGACCAGTGTCAAATGTGACCTTCCTTCCTAAAATTCTGGAAAAAGCATTACAGAAAAACCTCCTTGAACATCTTAATCAACATAATCTGTTGTATGAATTTCAATCTGCATACAGATCTAAACATGGTACGGAAACTGCCTTAAATTGCATAATAAATAATCTGGTCACATGTGTCGATAGAGGGGAAATATCCCTCCTGGTTCTTTTGGATTTATCTGCCGCATTTGGAACGACTGGAAACTGAATTTGGTATAACCGGAACTTGCTTAAATTGGTTCGCTTCATACTAGTCAAATAGAACTCAGACAGTCATCATCAAATCAGTGTCCTCGTGTGAGACTGTATTACATTGCGGTGTTCCGCAAGGGTCTGTTCTCGGTCCCTTGCTGTTTACCATGTACATGAAGCAGCTCGGGCATCTTCTTAAATCGTTATCAACACAACATCACTTCCACGCCGATGAATCAAAACTTTTTGACTCATTTGTTCCGGACATAAATCAGACAAAAATACAATGTAAAATGACATCTTGCATACAGAATGTAAAATTATGGATGAATATAAACAAGTTAAAATTAAACGAAGAAAAAACAGAAATACTTTTCATAGGACCAAAACCAAGACTCAAGAAAATAACCGACAAATCGCTCTTAATCAACAATGTCATCATCCCTTTTTCCCCAGTTGCTAAAAACCTTGGTGTATTTATTGACTCTCAGTTAAACATGGACAATTACATGAATGATCTATGCAAAAAGTGTTATTTTCACCTTAGAAGTATTGGTTCCATTCGAAATCTCATCACTAAAAACGCAGCCGCAGCTCTAGTTAGATCTCTCATTTTTTCTAGACTGGACTATTGCAATAGTCTACTTGTCGGCATACCCAAGTATCAAATGGAACGTCTTCAATGCATTCAAAATACAGCTGCTCGTATTGTGACTAGGTCAAATCTACGCTCTCATATCACCCCTGTACTGAAAAATCTACATTGGTTGCCTGTTCAAGCCAGGGTCGATTTCAAGATATTGTCTCTTGCCTATCAGTGTCTGGATGGAAGTGCTCCGAAGTACCTGTGCGATCTCTTAAAATTTTACATCCCATCTAGACAGTTGCGGTCACTTAATCAGAAAAAACTCTGTGTTCCTGAGTGGAAGTTAAAGTCATTCGGTGGTCGCTCTTTCCAAGTCGCTGCATCAACAAAATGAAACAAACTACCATCAGACCTTCACAGAAGCCCTACACTGAATAAATTCAAATCTGACTTGAAAACATATCTGTTTAAACTACACTATTGAGACTTGTGTGTTATGCGCTATGAGCATGTTTGTGGATATAGCGCTTTATAAATGGACATATTAATATTATTATTATTATATGTATGATGCCAAAAAATACCACTAACAAATATACAATCAAGTGTATTATGAAAAGGTAACCCACCGGAAAATGTGTAGTCGTTCTGATGGGACGAAAACTCGAGGTCCCGTGTACACACTTTAGATTAGAAATAAGAGTGAGCTTTAGCGTCGTCGCCCGGGCAAAGTTTATCTCACATTGTATGGCCTACGCCCGTCTTCATTATCCCAATCGGTGCAGAACTGTAACCCGGTGAATGATTAACAACCATGGATACGATTTATTAAAATCCTATGGTTTGTTTTTCAATAATCCAAACTATTTATGGATCACGTGTTGATATAACCTAAATTTTAACTGAATAAAAATTTGCTTGAAGTAGAATGTTCGTCGTATGAAAATATCTTGTCGAAGGTTTTCTAGGTAATAATTTATCTAAAAATGTCCATTGTAATGTTGTAAAAGTACGACAGACAAACAATCTGATAAAAAAAAACAAAAAACCAGATCTATATTTTTTTATACTTTCGATGGCCTATACTACACGAAGATCTGACCGGTTTTAGTAGAAGTTCACTATGATTATGACGACAGGCATTGATTAATCAATCAGCGTTGACGGTTCTAGTGGTTCACCCACAGTTCCGTGTACCTCACGACAAAAACTCACCGTAACGGACAGTGTCATTGGCTTATACCTCACATCATTCAGAACGCGGGTTATATAACAACTCTTCCAGATCCTAGTGCAGTAAAGCGAATATGATCTGTGTTTTTATCAGACTGGACAGACAATTCACATAATTACAAAGTGAACTTTTCTCTCGACAGACTTCCAAGGTATCGGAAGAATTTTAAATGTGTGAAGACAGCAATCCGCGACTGTGGTTAAGCACTCATATGATCCCGCAAATAACCCCATAAATGGAATGAAATGGGGTTGTAACGTCCCACTGTTCTGTTCCGAAATGGGCTAATAAAGAAACGGCCTCATAAACAACACCCTACCTTTCCTGTGTATATAAAACGAAACGCCAGAGACCGTTTTCACCAAATAGGAAACTTTTATAGTTTAAGAATGTAGCCTTTTTATTGGCCAAATCTGTACTGAAATTCAAACTCTCGCCGTTTCAGTGGCAAAGTCGGTACTAAAATTCAAACTTTCGGCGAATGATAAGGATGCATTCTTATAATGGTCAAGTTCGTGGACAACTCTTTTTGTATACAATTGATCATTTTTTTTTTATAAATATACCACTTATTTACTATTCCGTTACAAATTAAATGCAATCCCCAATTGTGACAAATTACCGTAATTTATTCCATAGCCACCATTCTAAGCTAATTATCCGAGACAAAATGCATAGACATCAAATTAAATAACAAATGAAACTAGAAAGCTGTCTATGTTGATTAGTTTATAAATGAGACTGGATGACCAGTAAGTTGTCACGCGTTTCCTTTACCTTACATTCGTACAATGTCAGGTTATAACCTTCATCTTAGATGTTATCTCTGATTCCTCTGGTTTCCTTCCACTGCAACAAGGTGGGTGGATTGGGTACTTGTTAACCAGGATGACATGGATTCGATGCCGATGTTGTATCTCGAGGTTTTGTAACGCCTGGCAAGGGACAGTGCCTGTGGTTGGCGATTTGTATGGTAGGAAAAACCGAGGTACCTTGTTGGCAAAATTTCCCACATAGCCCACTGTATAATGTATATCCGTATTTAACAGACACATAGTGCAGGAAAGTAGGACCGTTATCCCCTTGTCACCCATGTCATGTTTTTATATTGTGTTAGAAATATCTAATCCATCAGAAACAAAGATAATAATTATAATTCTAAATTATTGAAGTGCAATTAGGTGTATCTGGTATCATCGCAGATATATACTTTCAGAACCTTGTGCGAGGAGTCCCGAAAGGATCCCCTCTATGGCCGCTTCTCGAGTTCACGTCCACTTCCACCAACGGGGATATCGTAGACAAAGCCCTGGAGTCGTTCGTTCGTTACTTGGGTTTAACGTCCACTTTCACCTAGGGTGATATCGTAGAAAAGCCAGTTTTGTTCACTTGCTATATTATAATGGTCTTCGGCTTGGGATGGAAACCACTCCACGTGACTCGGTGACATACCTAACTACGCCCCCACCCCCGCCCCTATAACCAAAGAAGGTTATTAGAATGAAGATTTTATAAAATGCTTTCATTGTCATATTATGTGATTTTAAATTAAATTTATGTATTTGATTAGGTTTAGGGTGTGTATGTATGTGGTTTCATGTTTTCAATAATATTATTGTTACAAGGATTTGTCTGATTGTCTATGTTATTATTCTAAAAAGCTTCCTCCTCTTCTTTCAATTGTGTCTTTAGAATACAATATAGGTCTTAATTATTTGTTGTCAAAATGATCAGAAATAGATTGTTCCCTTCAGTGCACAAACTACTCCCAAACAAACAATTATTTTTATTTTCGGATGAATATACAAAACGATTTGTTTGAGTAAAGCTTGTTTAAAGCATTCTTCCAAGCCAACTATTGTTATTATTTATATATAAAACAATTGAATTACAACACAGCATCATTGATCACGTTCTTTGTATTAATTGTGTATATGGACAAAACTAATCCCAATTTATTTTTAAGAAAGCGGATAAGGACCTGTGATATTTAGCAATGTTCCAGTAATCAATATTCTCTGAATGTATTACTTCTAATTATTTTCAATCAGCGTTACATATTTATTTTGTCAGAAACCAAATGAAATGGGGTTTAACGTAGTACTTTAACGGTCCGACTCGGCTAGTGAAGTGAAGAAGACGGTACGCAATGCACAGTGTGCTTTAAGAAGAATTTTGCCTAAGACACACTGTATCGCGTATGGCCGTCTTAATTAGTCCAGACAGGAGCAGACCAGTAGGACGTTAAACCCAATTGCATTTCATTTCTCTCTCTCGGGAACATACCATGTATATACGAGTCGTTAGTAGTTACAATCGATACTTAATTGAAACGTAATCTAATGTTCTCAAGATAATGAACTAATATATTATTCGTGAAATGTCCATTACATGGTTAAGTGAGAATAAAGGGACATAAGCCGTAGACAGACTAATTAGCAAGAGGCCATCTTAAAACTTCAGCCCTTCGACAAAGTGGTCAAATATAGTTCCAAGTTCAACGTGAACTTTAGTAATGGTACATTTCAGTATCTGTTGGAGAGATATGTTTTTTTTTAAACAATATTTATTCACAGAAACTGGATTGGAGAACAGGCAGAAGCCTATAGACCCCCTCTCCATAAATATGGTTTAACGTCCACACAACATAAACTATGTCATTTCGGGACTAACATATTGTACTTTGGAAACGATCTTTAACATATGCCATCAACAGTAACGTTGCATTTCCAGACTCCTCTTATTCCCACCTGCCAAAAAGAAACATGCACACTGCAACCGTAACATGCGTACATGTCCAGTAGTCAGTAACATGGTCCAACGTATCAAATCTTCCAGACAAATCGAACCGTGTGAGTATCAGATAATCACGGTTGTCAATACTCATATTGATAAAACTTGTGAGGATACATGCACACCATGTTAGAAGAGTTTCATTTCAGTTATTCATGTAAACATCCCACAGATTACAGGTTTTCAGATCGGTTTTCACCTCACTTATGTAGTTCGATTTATTAGACAAAGGAGAGTAACATATTGATTTTTGCAATTATTAAATGTAGATAATTATTCACCATCAATACTGTTTAGGTTTTATAGATTTGTATAAGTAAAGATAGACAAATAGGGTTTAACGTCTCCACTTGACACAGACTAGGTCATTTCGGAATTAAATATGGTTCAATGTCTTATTTCATTATTTCGCTGACGCGTGGGGGTCTTAAGCAAAGGGAGAAAACGTGGGGATAAAATCCACGAGGCTAGAAGTCGAGCCTACTTCTTGTCACGTACGGCAGGCGACTCGAAACCACACCACTTTACTCAATGACAGACCGTATGATGCAATGCGCATATGTTAACCATTAGACGACCCAAGGACATGCTGCTTTTCGTGGCTTGAAGGGTAGATGGCTCTATTTTCTAAACCTTGAAATGGTTCTTAAAGCACATGTTAATGTAATATAAATGCTGGTAAACAATTTATATTCAAATATATTGTAATTTTTAATCAATTATGTTCGGTGAAATACGTGAACAGTCCAAATTGAACGACAGTCGTTAAGCTTGATTAGTCTATTCTGGACGTTTATTTTATTATTCTTTTGTCGTTTGTGAATCAATCTTTACTACTTTCGTCGACATTGACTTGTAAATGCATTTTATTTGTTCATTACGGAATAACACCAAAAACCATAGTATACAGGACCTATTATAAATTTCAGAGAGAGAGAAATTGGGTTAACCGAACACTCGACACAAACTAGGCCATTTCGCGACTAACATATGGTTTTTAATTTTATTTCAACCATTGGCTTGGGGTCTTTAACAGTGGGAGGAAACCGGAGGACCCGGAGAACACCCACAAGGTTGGACAGGCGACTCTACTCCTTGTAACGTACAACCGGGGATTCGAAACCACGCAATGCAGTTGACGTAATGACAGGCTTTATGGTAGAGCGCGCAAGTTCTAACCATTCAGCCACCCCCCCCCCCCCATAAAATTCCAGATTTAGCTCCTTAAATAAAATGGGATATCGTGCTGAATTTAGAAAATGTTTATCCACCGGGCACCTGTTTTTTTTTCAAACAGGCACTATATAGTATTGGACTTAGGATTCAGCATTCATTAACGATACAATTTAAGCTCCAGGGACACTTACTGCTCCTAAAATACATACATAAATCCGACCTAATATTTTCTATTAGAAGTCTGAGGGTGGGAGTTTGTTCCGCCGTATGACATTCCACGAAGTATACTGACATTGTCATACTTACTGTGGATGGCCATACAATCAATGGAAGCCCCAAGAGATCACTTTGTTACAGCGAAGATTTATATAAATTTGATACGTCCACGTCCTGCCTTTTACATAAATAGACTTCTGGTGGGCGTATGTTTCACTGCATGCCAATCTATATTTATTAAATTAACGTAAGGGATTTGGAAATTTAAAGCAAGTGCGGAACGATAGTTCGTTAATACCCTGAATAAAATCGAACACCGTAAAATTCTAAAATATACCAGATTAAAATTCGGGTAAATATTTGAAAACTGATATAATCAATTTGTGATAATAACAAATTTTCATAAGAATTAATCATTCTTTATTTTAAGGAATATTTTTGATTATAAAATAAATTCATAGAGGGACAAAGAGATACAATACCGAACGGAGAAAATCCACCAGGTTCGACAGGCAGCCTCATACCGTGTCGTGTGCACGGTTGGAAGGGAACCCGTAATTTGTATATATATGATCTACTCTACGCTTATTAGACAACTCGGCCATCAAACCCTATAACCATCATGATAACCTATAGGTCATGTCGGAAGTATCATATGGTATATTTGGTAGTTCCTTAGCAGAGTCGGCGAGTGCCGAATAACCCTGATCCCTCATACTAACCTAGGTAATGTCGGAAGTAGCTATGGTATATTGTCGAATAACCCTGGTCCTTGCCGTAACCTGGTTTTAACATAATTTCCTACACGTTAAGTCTCTCTCGACGGCATCGGCGGCATTGAGGAATAGTGCGAAAGTTGAATCTCTCTATGAGGCATAATATGTTCTACAAATTCTTCAGTATTTACAAAGATGAATTAAAAGTTACAAACATTCGGTATCACGTGCCGGCAGTATATGCAAGATCCGGTCAAATATCAAGCACCACTGGTGACGGTGGTTAATATTCCCTTGCTTTTTCGATATGCCTCTATAAAATCCGATTTAACTCCTGCCCAATCTACGGTTAATCTGTAACCGATTCTCTTTTTATGGTAAGAAACTGACTGGACTGTTAAAAAAATGGTATCAAACTTGAAAATTGGAATTAGACCAGTTATTTGATAGTCCGGCTTACGAACATGGACGTAACAGACTTCAGACTTCCCGTAGTGCCGCTACGATCAACTAGGTTGAAGTTGGTTCGAAGGAGAGATAAGTCAATGTCAACCCTAAGGTCAAGTTGCCAGGCCCTTCTCATGCAAAACCCAGTTAGCTATGGAGCCACGAAGAGCAAGGCGCTGGATTACTGACCATGGTTTTGATTGAGATAGCAGGAAGTGGGCGTGAAAAGAACGGTGTCTATTCGTTCAGAATAACACGGGGATTGCACCCGTCTTCGTTAACCCGGATGGAGCTGGAAAGTAACCCGTTCCACCACATACGGAGGCAGACCACCATTAATTTCCCCATTGACTTCAATGTTTATCTGGCCTCTTTGCCCACCTCCAACTTTCCCCCAAATTTTCGTTTGGCTGAATGCTTTTCACTATAGACAGAGGAACAAATGACTACATATCTTTGCACTAAAATTTGTATGAGGTTGACACCAACATTTTGAGATACACCAACTTGAAGAAGCATACCCAAAACATGTAACTATTTGCCGTACTTATCACCGTAGCCAACCTGATAACTCAGTTATCCTTCCGCCTCAAAATCATAAATATTTATCAAAACCTTGCAGAAAATATTAATTCAAACTCTCTTCTTCCATTCTAGACCAACAAATCAACAAAAATGTCCATGCAAAGGGGGAGAAAAGAGAAGGAGAGAGAATTGCTACAAATAGACGAACTACAATTTGTGGGTACCGAGAGTGTGTGAAATTTAATGTGTGAAATTTAATGGTGGTCTGCCTCCATACTAATACATACCACGCGTGTACGTCATCATTGATCAAACGCGTCAGACAAATTCTTAAACAAGTTTATTACGTATACACGATGGTAGTGTACGTACTGAACAAGCCCAACAGACAGATTTTTAAACAAATGTGTATTACGTTTACACGGTGATAGTGTACGTACTGATCAAACCCAACAGTCAAACTGTGAATTTAATGAAGATAACAACGAAAATAACTCTTTAATATAATTTATTTTATCTCCAACTTAAGTTATTCCATCATGCCAATGACATTAGCGTTCAATCTCTGTTATATTTATCTTAGATTTTTTTATCTTTATTCTGACTATTTTCAATTGATAAAGGATAAAACTAAATATTCCTAGATAGGCTAATGGTATATTCATGAAAAAATACAATAATTTATAGGCTCTGTAAAATATATTAATTTATATGCCAATGGATATTGAGTAAAACATTTATCATTACAGGCCCGTGACTGAACAGCGCGATCTACTTTTACGGCGGGACCCCGGGTTAATTGACTTGATTAGATATTAGTTGTTTATTTCTTTCAATAAGTGAGTTGTCTATCTGCTTAATATGTTCACTTAACTATTATAATTGGGGAGATGCTAATTGTAGGCCGTTTGAGAGGTTTGGATATTTCCGGAGTCCAAAATGGCCGCTTTATACAAATGAGTATTTTGGGGGAATACTACCGAACTCTAACCCTTTTAAGAGGGGTTAAAAGTAAATAAGACCTAAGTTCATTCTTCTAAAAATGGTAAGGTTAGGGTTCGGGTTAGTTAACCCAGAAATTCTCATTTCTATACAGCGGCCAATTTGGAATCCGGACCTCGCCAACCGGCCTACAATTAGCATCCCACATTATAATTTGATAATTTGTTGTTCAAAGATAATAGGATTTTTACATCAATTCTAAAGATCAACAGAAAAGCTGGCGGAAAATTGCAAAATAAGTCTTGACGTTCCCTGTTCCCTTAGCATTAAATCGTCAAAAGCTTTTGAATATCAGCTAAAGATTTCCCTGTTCAAAGAAGTGTTTCCATAATGTCTTAGAGAAAACATTAAAAGCACAAGAGAACCTTTTGTTTTGGTGTTATTCAGATACACGATTAGATGATGGTTATGACTATTATAGACCTAACTACCCAACATGAATAATTTTTTTTAGCGAATTGTATCATTATTATATTCATTTCTTCTATTTGACTTCAACTTTCCTTTTAACATGTAATACAATTTACGACCCATTAAACATAAGGAGTATGTGAGACTATTCATTTCGGCGATTTCATTATACAAAAAATGGTTGCTAATCTGCGGAGAATACAAGGATATCTATGATCATCATAATGTTCATTCAAATTATTCCTTTATACCCTAATAAAGACTGTTGAAAATTTATGACTGCTAATGGAAACCACACGGATGTAAATTCAAATAGCTTTGATTACCAATAAATCGATTGACAAGCAAAAACTAAACAAAATGTTTCTCTTGTGATTTAAGATCTAGAAGAAAACTTATTCCAACGAGCCTCATCCATTCCAGGAAATGTTTGTCACTGTAAAATTTACATGAAGCATAAATCATAGTCGGGGTGAGAATAGAAAGAAACAGTCTAATTATAAAAGGATAATAGATCTTTTATCCTGCATGACAATTACTATACTTTTCAATGGGGTTTACATACTCTTCCCAGTGTTCCGTTTGATTAGAGCTAACCCCATTTAACACTGCTGGAAGGAGGGAACATTCTTGTCCTAAATTACGATTGATCAACATTCCGGTTAACTACCATTAAACTTAACACAGGCCTCAAATTGGACCAAATATGTTTCTTTACACAACGTTACGCCATGGCGCACGATTTTATTATGCCCAATTAACCAGTGCATAGCAGAATATTACAGTAAAACTAATTGCGTGACAAACGACATTAAATAAACAATACTGTATGGAGATGAACATATTTACAATGCAGTGTACTTTGAGGGAAAGTCTGCTCAGTATGCCCGAAAAGCGGCACTAGAACATACCCGTATGTCAATTGTCAAGGATCCTTTAAGATAGTTGCCTATGTGTACACGGGACCTCAGTTTTGTAACCAACCGAACGACAAGAATTCGGGTGATAAGACAGCATAATTACCAAATAAAATGTTTGTTACTTTTGTTATGGATCTGTCTGTCAAGAATTGTTAGGATTTACGAAATAAGTTGTTCATTCCTGACCTCACGTATACCTAGTTTATTACATTGTAAGTACATATTCATCATTTATTCATCTGACGACCTTTGGCTGTAGAATGTTGTGAGTCGTGGTGGCTCAGTGAGTAAGACCAGGAAGCCCTGGGTTCGTTGCCAGTTAGACCGGCAACGTTCTTGGGGTTTTCCGTGTTGCGGGACAGGTACTGGCAAGAAACCTCCTCTAATCGTCCGGTATAACGTACATTACAGAACAATTGGAGAGTTCGAAATCGAGGAACACCGTTCTCTAAACATCAATATCTTGCAATGCACATGGGCCAATCGAAATAAAATATTCCATAATATTATTTTTCGCTGAAAATGACCGAAGTATTGTACTGACAGAAAACTGGACCTCAAGTCTTTCTATTATATTATAAAATAGGGTTAAATACACCATTCGGATCTTGTTAACTATATTTAAAGGAGCTAAGTCTCTAACTCAATATCATCCAAAATCTGCAACATTCAAAACACGAATTATTTGTCAATTTAAATCAACATTGATGCTGTGATCTTACCGGGAAACATGGGCTTCTAGTATCCAATATTTAAGACAAAATAAAAGTTTACCATTTGTACACGAATCGTGTACCATAATGCGTTTCAGTCCCAGTTCTAGTGGGAGACTCAAGGAGCGAGGCTAGACATTTTGCACAAAACCAAACGACGTGTGAAGACTGGATTAACCAGACTCTTAAAATTTGCATTCGATTGACACTGCTGGTGTATTTCGCGGAACATAAACGGAAACCATCGAATGTTAATCAGTTTATTACACAGTACTATATGAGTTGCGACCCACTTGTGTCAATTTCTAGGTCCCAAATGTTAGCGGTTTAGCCCCTTTAAACACACGAGTCTCTTTAACCCTAATTTCATTTTTATTCAGCCTTCTTAATTTATTATTTATTCAGCCTTCTCAATTTATTTTTTATTCAGCTCTCTAAAAAATTTTGTTGTAATTGTTGAAGTATGAAATTAAACAATTAATAATTTTTGGGCTGTTACGGTAAACATTCTAGAAAAATCGTACTTTTATGGACAGAACCGTTACCTCCAGCAAAACTGATTATAATGGCAAAATGAAAGATAAACTGGTTCCTAATACATACAATTAAAAGTTTTCTTGTGCCAAACTATTAAAATGAATATTCCTGTTGGTTTTGCCGGTTTAGTGTTCTATCCATATCTTATTTAAATCCATTTTTATCAAGATAATTTTCTTCGAAATTTAGTTTTACTTTATATATCTATATCTTTAAAAGTGTTATAAATATAATATATATATATATATATATCTACTGGCGCATAAATACCAAGTGTCAGATACCGTTATCGTTGGCCATGGCATTTCCATCATCTTGTTTTATCTTAAGATAAGTTATATTTTATGGATACACCATCATTAACTGTATTACCATGTAACGTGTTGGTGGGAAACGCCCGTCTTTAACAAACAAGGACGGTGTCTTGTTCTTCAAATGGGAAGACCATCGGGGATACCGTGTACACATTTACGTACACGTAAAGGAAACGTTCGACTTAAATACGCGTGGGTAGCCGATCGCGAGCTGAGCTTAGTTTTATTACGGCATGCTAGCAATTATCTACCAAGATCAACATCAGTACTAGTGAAGTGCCTACCCTACAAATTCTTTAAGAGAGTAACGCCGCTGGACAGTCGCTGAGCTGTATAAAATTTAAAATAAATTTATTGTCGAATCTTATTAAAACAATCTTCGACAAAGCAATATTTGGTTTCACTAATGTATCATTTCAGAAAGTTTATATCCCTTTTACAGATTCGCAAGGTCCCACCTCCCTCAATTTAGCACCTAGCTCAACCAACATGTAGACTGACATACAGGAAAATTATGAAAAGCTCATTAAAAATAATGATTTAATTCAAATCTGTATCATGGTTAAAATCTCATCAAATATACACCTCCGTGCTATAGGATACACATAGATTCATATAAAAAGCCCACGGCACAACATTTCAGCGTCTATAAGTAGGGAAAATACGGTAAAAAGACGACTTTGTTTTACGGACCTTTTCGGTATGAAAGCTGTTCGATAGGTGCTGCCGTATCACGCATGAGAAATACACTCGCATTGATGACGTCACACACAAAATGACCGGGAACTTACGCTTGCCAAAAGTGTCTCTTGACAGTTAAAATTAACCTCATAGAACAAAAGCGTATTCGTTAGTCAATTCGGTGTGGAAAGCTGGATGTTTAAAATCCCTTTCTTTCAATTTTAGTTCTTTTAGAAATCCTTACTAAAATTTGGGTTTTAAAGCAATTCACCGGACGATTAAGGACTCGGAAACAGTTGAAGTTAGGAAAACTAAAATGATTACTATACGAATGCCATCTAATGAAAACAATAGGAAGTAAGACAAATTTTTGAAACAATGTATTTATTGTTCAAATTTGGCAAAGTAAAAACGTAAGCCCCAAAAGAAAATGAACTCATTGAAATTTTTACCAAGTGAAATTATTGTCTAAAGAACCGGCATGCATACATGGAAAGGACATCCATTGTCCATGAAACATCTGGACGGCTAGTTCTACCCCCCTGCGGGCCATATAAGGTTCGTGCGACCTTATTCAAATTTGGCGAAGTGAAATTATTGCCCAAAGACCATCTGCGGGCCTAGTTCAACTACTACCCGCGGAAAAAGTTATTTGAACAAACGGCGAATAAAAAAAAACGTATCGCAAGAAGAAACACGCATTCAAGAACACAGCCCAATTTGTCGGCGACACAAAATATTACACCAGTTTTGATGAAAAGTTTGTTAAATTATGATAGCTTGAAAACTTACCTGATTAGTATAGCATGAATTGTATATCGTTGTTTCCGGGTACCTGCTGTCGAGACGAAACCAACAAGTTATTGCAGATTAACCACAAATATCCAAATGATTATGGTTTTATTTCGGATGACAGATAAAACTTGCCCAACAAACTAACAGCTTGTAGTGGTCATTTGTTCGATCATAAGATTTTGTATCATTTCGTCTCGCGGGTTCCACAATCTTATCGATCTCAATCGCGATACATCGTCATCAAGGCAACACTGTGTCGTTCTCTTTGCATACAACCAAGAGCTCTTTAGCACGCTATTATTTGAGCTATCTGTAGATGGCTCCCTATCTAGTTCGACTGTGATTAACTTCTACCAGGTCTTTCATGCTCGCCTCAATCAACTGTTATATAAACTCTAACCCATGGTGGTATCAAATGCCAAATTAAACTGAACTTGAGCTTAAAGAGGCGGGAGATATTTAATAACCTTTGCTACCTACTAGTATATCGATCTAAATATCGAATTAATCGTGTGATTTAATTCGGGCAACCATATCGTAAATCACTATTGTTCAATCTTGTGCAAAATTCCTGAATATATAAAAGGCCCCATGCGACGGTTGCTATATATTAGGATTGATCAACTCTCTTTATCCCTGATATTCTCTGAGATCACAGGCTTCTATCAAGTGTATAATATTATATTCGATGTGAGAATACACAATTGTTATTTAATATAAATCGGTACAGTATAGTCGGGGCGAGGTGGTTTAACGCGTGCACTTTAGACCATGCGATCTGTCATTGAGTCACGTGGCGTGGTTTCTATTCCCCTGCTTGTACGTGTCAAGGTGTAGGGTCGCCTATCCAATACCGTGGGTTTCCTCGGGGTCATCCGATCCCCTCCCCCACCATTGCCGAGACACTTGCGCGTAATAGCGGTATAAAATTGAAACGTGAGTTAGTTCAGAAATGACATAGTCTAAGAAAATACGGTCCGACGTATGAAATTAACAGACATCTACAGCATACAAAACGTGTCTGCCATATTACTTTATGTGGAAGAGGACGTTAAACCCTATTAAAAGAAGAACAGCATACAAATAGACATTTTTAGGACAACATGCGGTTATATTTTTTTCCTGTGGAAGGATGTCCAATATTTTAATTAGACGCCATCTTTCAATGCACTATGTATAATTTAGGTGTCCTATAAAATACCTTGCAGTATTAGATATTAGATCCTACCTTTATAATTATAATGCGACATGCGTTTTCCAAGAGTTTGAGGTTTTGGTTTATGCATGATAGGAATCAAATGATAGTGAACGCTTCAGTAAAAGAACAAAGTAATGCAACTGGTCGTGAATTTTATTTTAACTGATTTCGTATTCCCTCTTATTCGAGTTCATCTTAACCATGCCACGAATAATGAGTTTTACATCACATCACAATACATTGCATGACGTGCAACTAATCATAAAATGTTTCATACTATCTTTTGATATCCCACTTGATAATATTTTTAATGAGATACAAGTTTTACGTTACAAAAGGTAACCATTTTAATCAAAGGTCTCAGATAGCCGCCATAATCAGCAGCATGGGAATTATAATCTTTCATATAAGAGACTCGTATGGAATAATTACATGCTGCACATTGCAATATGCAGTTCGCATCATGACACTTTTTATTTAATAAGACCCTGAAAACATTAGTAAAGTAATATTCTTCAAACATATTTCTCCTAGATATTTAGTTACCTTGGAGATAGTTTATTGAACGTTCCAGAATTAAATTCTCTCAGTGCCACAAAGAATGCCAATCGAGTGAAAAGGGGGAATGCGGAATGCAACGCATGTTTAGACTACATAAGATAATGGGGATGTTCGATTCAGTTCTGATTGTTCAGATTCGCATCGTTCCTCCGAAGTTGGAAGTTTCGTCGGAATGGTCATCACTTGCATTGCCATGGACAAGTAATGCACTTGAACGTCCTGGTAATGCTGGATTCTCATATCTAATTGACACGCACTATCAAGATTGGAGCAGTTCCCAACCATTACCAATGGGAGATTGAATGCCCTTACGACTTTAAGTAATTAAGCATTAAATATGCCCGATAATTAGGTGTGGTGAGTAAACGTTTGCTAGAATCCTCACCCGGTGGTAGCAGGCGAAAGTATTTTTCGTTTTATGCTTCACCATTTGTTGATTTTTGTCTCTGTCAATGATACGCTTTAAATGCTGGCGGAATCTGCAAGACTGCCAAATTTCAAAATGGAGGCCAAATTTGGCACTAAAAATTTTAAATATATAATATAGACTTCTTAGGTGGATATTAATATGTTATTGGGATCTCTGAATCTCCACCATTTCTTTGTCAACTTTGCTCAAGTTTGGTGTCATATTCGTGAACGGCTCGTGAAGCTTGGTATAAAAATATATTTTTAAACCATCATTTGGGTGTGTGCCCGACCGAATGCAATCTTGTTTTTGTAAACAACATTTTTATTCTGAAAAAAGATCGAGGAACACACTAGACCTAAATATACCTCTCTCCTATATTGCAGAAAATAATATATACAAAAATACTATATCTAACCAATTTCTGATAAAATCAATATAAATAATATTAGAATAAAATAAACAGAAATAAAAAGGCTATGATACATATTAACAATTTCAAGTTTGCCATTTTCATATTTTTAACTTACGAATCTTAGTTTTAATTGAGCCCTAAGGAGATGTCTAGAAAGACATGGACTTGTTAATGAAATATCATACTTGAAATAATAATGTCTGTATTGAAATTAGGTTTTGGGGTAAGATAAAAAAAAAAACCTGAATGATTACGTGCATCGGAATGTAGAGGACAGGTTAATGATTGGCGTCTTCAAAATCATGACCTCAAGCGCATACAATAAACAGGACTGTCTGAGAAATTAAGGCCATTTAACGTCAATGTAAAATTTCCTGGAACTAAAGTATTGTGGCCCGCTTCTTATTAAACTTGTTTCAATTTACTTTTAAAGAGACGAATAAGTTGAGATGATTTTATCAAGTCAGATAGTCAATTCAATTCCTTAATCGGGGATGGTATTCGAAAAAAAAGATGTCCACCGGAAGTACTCCGATAAATTAGATTGTATTACCCGATCCATGTAATGCTTCTAGCATTCCTGCATTCCTATATCATATTACCCCATCTAGAACAATTCCAAGATTGTCTACGAGCGCCAAGCTGCTGTCATGAACGAATGTTTAATAATTTCGTTAAATTCGGCGCCGTATCTCGTGACAAAATTTCTGATCGGCGTCACAATTGACAGGGATCAACCTTGTATTATCTTTGATCGAGATAAAATTGAAAAGAGTCCACGAATACATTAGAGTGGTGTCTAGCAAATGTACCGTTTATCGGTGAAAAACTATCAAATCTTCACCATAAACGGCACATAAATTAACCAGCGCATAGGAGAATAATGCAGTAAAACTAATTGCGTGACAAATGAGGCTATCAACATTGACGTCAACTGGCTGACTATAGGCTATCGCTATTGAAGAGACGACCACTGACTGACAAGATCGGTCGCATTTTTTTGTTTCGTCTTTTTTTTTGTAAATCATTTTAGTGAAGCCTGTAGCACAACAGGCCCGGACTGTACAGCGCAGTGGACGCTTACGACTGGCCCCCGGATCCATTCACTTGATTTGATAATTGTTTAGTGTTTGCAATGTCTATTTTCAGTCTTGTCCGCAGGTTTATCTTGTAGATTTTTGTTTTGTTTTGCGTGTAGTGCAGTCCTCCTGCATTTACTATAAGATAAATACCACTGTATGGAAACAAACAGATTTACACAGTGATACATTTGATTGAACGGGAAAAAAGACACACTCCCTTAAAAGTTCAAGTATCAGAAGCAAATCCAGCAATGACCAGAGAGGGATTTCTCGGGTCATTGCCTCAGGAACATGCGTGATCATATGCCTTTTATTACAAATCCTTTGAAATCAGTTTTTAAACGTGGTGTGGAAAACTCCCAATATACTTACCGTATTTCCTCGAAAACAACCCCGGGGTTCTATTTTGTTCAGTACTCCCCGACCCCCGAGTTCTATTCGAGGCCCGGGTTATAATCGCGGCCGGGTTGTATTTTTTTCAGACCCGAATTAATGCTTCAAAATCCTCTATAGGAGTGACATTTTGGACAAGTAAAACAAGCAGACAGGGTCGGTCTTGCAAATACGAATGCTAAACTTTTGTGTGTGACATGAGAAAATTCTACTTCCTGTGCAGGGATCATCAATAAGTTATATTTTGACAGGAAGTATTCAGATTTTACGTTAAATCCGGGTTATATTAGAGACCCGGATTGTAATTATCCCAGCACCCTCTTACCCCCCGATTATATTCGAGGCCCGGGTTGTAATCGATGCCGGGGTTGTATTCGAGGAAATACGGTAATGCACCTTTAACGTAATTAAGCTCGACAGTTGACATATCCCATGCAACATAAAGTAAGAGTTTGTTACATTAAGCGGGAGATAACTGGCCATTAATTACAATTAACTAGGTGGATGCACGAGCTTGTAAATTGTAAATACCAGCGGTGTGTCGTTTATATTACACCATCATTATCGGAAATTAGATACGCCAGATTTCGTAATAGAATAGCTTCAATACACACTACTTGAATCGACAAAACAATGACTAACGAGGTACTAGGTTTTTTCGGCACTAACATGTGGTACACGTTAGGGTCTTTAGTACTGGGAGGAAACGGGAGTAATTGGGGAAAATCCACAAGATTGGATATGCGACTAAACCTGTTGTCACGTACAAGCTGGGAATGGAAACCGCACCACTTGATGACAGACCTTATGATCTCTGGTGCAAACGTTAAACTGTTCGTTATCCCACCCTCACATCTGGAGCGAGGTTTTGAACTTCTGGAGTCCTAACGTGGGCATTGGTAAATGCTCACGTATCATTCACAATCGGATTCTGCCAGGTTGAATAGAGCCTTGCTTTATATTATGTATAAGCCTTGACATAAGGCACCTATCACAGACATTGTCAATCTCGATTCCAGAGATGACTTGACCCATCGTTTATCTCTGGTAAAACTCGCCGGCCATTAATCAGCGTGAAACCGTTCCTAAGCCCCGCCCCTAGTGGCTACTGATTGGCTGTATCTGGTAGAACGAAATGCTGCATATTTCTCGATAATTATATACATATCGAATTGTTGCATTATATAAACATCCTTGTCCTTCGAACATTTTCCACATCTTAATAGTCCGGGTTAAAATTGAGGGAGGTGCCACCTGGAGAGGTAGAAATTCTAAAGTGTTTTTTCTAGACCAGTTTTTTTTCTGAACAAGAATATACGAGGTAAACAGTCCAAATCCTGAGCCATTTTCCGTTAGGGCGCTTTTTCAAAATGGCCGCCCAAATCCCATATACATAGTGACTGTGACCGTATGGGTTAAGTAAGTGACTATGATGCATGTTGAACCACTTTTAGCATTGGTTAGTATTAAAGTTATTCCCAAACAAGCTGCAATTGTAGTCCAAAGTGAGGGCGCACTTTCGAGGACGCCAAAAACGTAGATAAACTGTCGATATCTTTTAATAAGCATTTATTAGGCCACGCAAAGATCACATTTTGCATTAATTGTGATTAGAGTTATTTAAAGAAGCATCTTCAATATTATGTATCACACATTTTATAGAGATATAAAACGATGGGGGCGCTCTTCACAATATACGCTAATACCTCACGAGAAAAGGATACGAAAAGATTACTGCGGCGTAATTGACCTCTTTTTGTATTAGTTTTACATAAAGTTATTTGAAAGTAATCTACATGTGTGACAAATAATCTATATGGAGGTGAAAATTGTGGGTGCTCTTCAGAATTACCGCTAAACGCCAAGTTGGTAAGTCGTTTCTATATGGTCACTGAAAAGATGTCTGGGATCGTTCTTGATGGAGCTTTATGGTAAGGTTTATACTGAATTGCCCTTACAAAGTATCCTGGTATGACAAATCACCCACAATGTTATAGCATTAATTTTCAAAGTCGCTCAGATCACTGTATTCTGAATTGTCCTCGCACTCATTGTCAATAAACAATTCTTGCATATCGAGGGATTAGAACATAATTGGTATAAGTCAAAAATTACAAAAAAAAAAATATTCTATTAAAATGAAGAGCTTGTAATTAATTCTCTTTCTATTGGTATATAAATCAATACCGTCACTCATTTCAAAATGTATGAAAATATCAATAAAATATATTAATTAATGCAGTATTTGTAGTGAATCAAAAGTTTAAATTGCAATTTTCTCAAAATCGGACATTTTGCTCTAAACCCTCGATATCTTCATGCGTCATTGTCCCCATCCACTTCGGCTCAATTTCTTCATTCCAACCATGAACCATTGCCACAGGCATCGGTGCCTTCATAATCGTTGATGCCTGCTGAACACCATTCTCGAGCTATGAAATGCGCTCAGAGTTTATGAAGTTGCAGTGTTCGACAACAGGGTGGTAGCAATGCCATATCCTTTGATATTTGCTCCCTTGTTAATCATCGGTCAAAGATGGCTTATTTTGCTTCATTGACGTTCTTGGTCTTTAACCATTACAGCAGTGATACGTATTCTTAAAGGCCCTCGCACACCTGTGATGGTAGAGTGTCTGAAGCTGTGGGTATGTTGGAAGTTGATGGGGACCAAGCCCAGGTTTGCTAAGGCATTCTTCTCGGAGTCTATTGACAATGCATGCGGGGACAATTCAGAATGCAGTGATCTGAGCGACTTTGAAAGTTAATGCCAAAACATTGTGAGTGATTTGTCATACCAGGATACATTGTAAGGACAATCCAGGATAAACCCTTACCCTTTAACCTCCCTCAAGAATGAGATGTCAAAACATTTTTTCAGCGATCATATAGAAACAACTTACCCAATTTTAAATTACTATCTCGACATATAAACATACATGTACATGTATTACGCTTTGTAATGCTTATTTAAAGTTTAATGATGTACATGTATTACGCTTTGTAATGCTTATTTAAAGTTTAATGACCTTTGCGTGGCCTAATAAATGCTTATTAAAAGATATAGACAGTTCATCTACGTGTTTTGGCTGCCATGTAACGAGCGCCCTCACTTTTCATTACGTTCAAGAGTCTGGACTACAATCGCAGCTTTTTTTTTAGAACAACTCTTATACTAAATAATGCAAAAAGTGGTTAAACATGCATCATTGTTTACTTACTAAACCCATATTGTCACCCATTCTCCACTCAAGTCTCGCTATCCAGCATTCGACTCTGCCGTCGGCTCGCGTTCTATAAATGTTTGACCCGGGGGTCATCGATCACGTGATTTACTACTTGGTCAAAAATGGCACCTGTCCGCGAAATATTTTTGGCGTTATAAACACTTTTTAATTTTTTGTTTTTTTAAGTGAATTCGAAATATTTATCCCGCAAAGTGATTCTATATCATATTTCAAACATATATCGAGAATTATTTGATTTTGATTAACTAGACATTTCTAAATTAATTGTTGGGCCTATCGATCACGTAGTACTGATAAACAAACCCACGTGTATTATATTCTAAAATTAGCACGGCGACATGCGCAGTTCGGTATTCCGATGATTTTACCCGTAGTCTTACGCAAAAGAGTTCCCTGTAATATCTGTATATACATTGTTACTTTGCAATAGTGACCCCATTTCTATTTCAATATGGTAATAGTATTACATATATTATCATTTATTTGTTTTAAATCGCATTGTTTATCATTGTCTATCTTCACCAAGAATCTTGGTGGCGTAGTCAATTGAGCCGACAGCAGAGATTAGTGTGGACTGCAACGGAAAACAACTCTTTTTGGGAGATTGATAGTCACTATGTATATAAGATTTTGGCGGCCATTTTGAAAAAGTGCCCTAACGGAAAAGGGCTCAGGATTTGGCCTGTTTACCCCATATATTCTTGTTCAGAATAACAAACTGGTCGAGTAAAAACACATGAGAATTTCTACCTCTCCAGGTGGCACCTCCCGCAATTGTAACCCGGACTATTAACATCAAAAGTGCACTTACAAACCGTCGGTTTAATGATTTATCGGGAATTATGTTAAGCGCACAATGTGAGTGATTCAGCTAAATACGTAAAAAATTTAAAGAAACGTGAGATTGAGCCGCCATCTTGGATCTTTGTGAAGCGACCGAAGGAAGGATACATCACTTATCATTCAAAATAACTGGAGAGTTTTACCGGAGATAAACAAATGGTTAACTGATCTTTAGGTTCGAGAGTGAGATATTGTCACACATCGTATACGGTAGTGTTATTATTGTCTATGTACCAGACCATCTTGTGAACCCACCCATTGAAATCACCAGAAATGAACAAAAGTTGCTATAGGGCAGGCAATAAGTACCTGCAACTTAAAGGACCAACCCCTACAAAAATACATCCCGACATGGTCTTCACTTTAGGGGATGATACCTCTGCACCATTCTTATCCACAGTAAAGAAAGTGGAAGCGGAATTTCAGTGAGGTCGTGATGGATGACCTGCGTCATTGAAGGCTATACAGCAACCATTCAAGAAAACATTACTTGGTGCATGCCATGGTGATGGCTGATCGACGATTGGCCACTCGACATGCGGCCAGTGTTTTGAGCATATGTTAAGAGAAGGTTGAACGCATTATCGCCAGCGAGTTAGAATGACAAAGGTTTCTGCCAAATAAAGCCCTTGTCTATGGATCAGAAACGTGTCATATTCCTGACGTCCAATAACAATCTACGCCGTTTTGATTAGATCCTGACCAGATTTGTAACCATGTATCACACCTCTTTCCAACAATGAAAAAGGGGATAGCCTGTCGTCACTTTCCTAACCGGCATCCGGGCCTTTTAACATCACTGGCGAAGGTGTGTACATCTGGAAGGCGACTTAGTAGATAAATAAATGGAAAGCCTAGACGTTGTACAGGTCTTTAACAGCCAGGCTTATTACTTTTCAACCAGTCCTTGTATGCCCAGGCTTGATCATGTAACGTAGACCACAGACCCACGAAAACAAACCCCGGACTATACATCCCGTGAACATTAACATGGTGTTATGATACTTATATTGAAAGTTTCTTTGGTTTAGTGTGATTTAAATCACAAGGTCCGTCAAAAGGTCAAGATGCTTAGTTTGAAAGTTTCTTTGGTCAAGTGGTAAAACTAGTTCGATTTAGATCATAAGGTCCGCCATTGAGTCAAGTGGCGTGCAATCTTATAATTGACAGTAGAATTTATGTGTTTTGAGCAACGGTGTGAAATTAATCCCATGCTGCATTTCCCCAATATCAAGATATTATTACATTCTGTGATATTCTGACTACTTCTTCGTTACGGATGGGTTACTTATATTGCACACATTTCTTGCTAGTTTGTAAATTCTGATACATTCCAGAATTTATGTCTTTCAGCCCTGGGATGTAAGATCAATGAACTCTATAAACCATTCCATGTTTTTTTCTCTGTTAACTACTATGAAATGTAATGCATGGTAAGGAACAGTGCAACCAATGTTTATAATTCTTGGTAACGTATATGTAGTGCTCACAGGGCCTAAGGCCCCTACAATCCATTACCCTTCCTTTTGTTTATTGGTTTCGAATCAGTCTACAATAATCCTGTAATTTCCAACAAGTCTATTTAAGTTGCGGTCACGAATTGTTTAGCGCGAAAACCTTCGTTCATACTGAACGACGCAGATGAAATTGTTGCATTGACAATTAGACCATATACTTGTACATACCGTTTGGCATCGCACCCTGATTGCCTAATAAGTCGTATGCGCGATATTTTCTCCAAAATAAGCCATAGGGTCAATTCCCACGGTTTTCTGGGCAAACAAAATTCGCGTTCGCCGCCATTACAGACGACGTCAACATTCAAATAGTAGTTATAATCAATCAAATGCCGCGTTCTTGGTCTCGATCAATATAACGTCCCTTAATCCCTTTCTTTCTCATCTAGCTCAAATGCTATGTGAAGTGATATATGTTAAAAGGAACTAAATCGCTAATATTTGGGGCTTAGATATGGACAAAAATGGATGACAACGCAAAAAGTAATGTAATTTGAGTGTAAATAAACTGATTTACATTCAATCGTTTCGGTTTTACTGTAATTTCTAATCAGTTATGTTCGGCGAAATACGCCAGAAATCTCAATCGAATGACAATTTCTAGCGTCTCGTTATTCGAGTTTACACCGATACTATTTATTGCGAATGCTCTTCAGATAAGAATATGACGTCACCTTTTGAAATGACTTTGTGAATATGCCTAGCCTCGTTCTTTGAGTCCCTTGTTACAAATGACGCCGAATTGCATTATGGTACATGAGGCGTGTACCAATGGTAAAATGTTTATTTTGTCTTAAATATTACCTAGGGTTGAGAACGACTTATTTATTGGCTGTGTTGTAATCTGTACTGTGCTTGTATGTATCCGGCTATGTTATATAAAATGTAAAAACGAATTGTTGCATTGTTATAACTGAGAAGACAAACGTTTTAAGAAAGAGTAAGAAGCAAACAGACAACGTGAATAAGAAGCAAAGACAACTAGAGACAAATTCTAGACGATCACAAGGCTACATAAATATGTAGTAAGAAAAATGCATGGCTTGTATGTAAGATGTGGCGACCGGTTTTTGGATGGTCAGCGTTCCATGTCAGACAGAAAGACCCATGGTGCTAGATAGAAAACTGAAGTTTAATCAACTGTTATTGACATTTGTATAATTGATCAAATGCTCTCTTTCCATGTCAGACATAAAGGCCCAGATAGGAAACTGAAGTTTAATCAACTGTTATTGACACTTGCAAATTCGTTAAAATGCTTGAGTTAAAACATTATTAAAACCACAGCAAAATAACCATTTTATTATACATGCATATTGATTTCTGAATAATACATACAATGCTTACATTATCCACAGATAGGTATTGCTGTCGGGCTCAAATTCTTTTATAAAATCTAATTTAGGTTCGAGATAATGCGATGAATTAATATCAACTCATTTTGATTGGGTTTTTATAAATTCTGAAACAGGTGCAGTGACAAGAGAAAATTATGTTTATACATGGTTTCACGTATTACGTACATCAGTAAGGAGCCAGTCAGGAAGACGCTGGTTCCCTAACCGGGTTATGGCTGAGAAATATTCCTGTCGCCACGTCTTGTCGTTCAGATGGGAAACGCGAGTTGCTGGAAAAAAATATGGCGGACGCGTTAAATCACTGACATAATTTCCCCATCGCACGCTGCAGTGCATATGCCAGTTTCCATTAGCCCGACTGGTATATTTCATCTGTACGACAGTAAATACCGATATTTATTGCAATATAAGAATAAAATGTGGACTTTTGAACCATATCTACGAGTAAAAACATGACTAAGTCATCGAGTATTACATTTCTTTTATGAGAAACATTAGATTCATAAAAAAATGAGGGGGATCACGGTGGGTACGACGCTGGCTCGCTAGCCTGGAGGTTGGGTTTTCGATCCTTGCATTGGCTGAGCAAGTTCAACCAGATTTCCCGGCTTGGTTCTAACTTGTCAATGATACAGGACGAAGGACAGCTGTCTAGTCGTTCGGATTGGACGAAAAACCGAGGTCCTGTGTACACATTGTCTGCACGTAAAAGATCCCTTGGCAGTTGGAATTCGATAGGCCGTAGTGCCCAGTGCCGTAACTAGGGATAAATTTCTGGGGGGGTATCCAAATGCCGATTTTACCGACGGGTCGATCAATAGAAAAATGTGCTATTTTACATAGCTTTTTAAAAAGCGGGTTAGATCTAATGACTACACTTTCCAGGGGCGGATCCAGGGAATTACGAAAGGGGGGCGTACTTTGAGGGCGAAGCTCGAATTATGAGCGCCGCAGGTGCGAAGCAGCTATCTCCCCCAGAATTTTTTTAAAGATAAGACTCCATATATGCGATTTCCTGGCATCTGATCTTCAAATATTAAACACAACTCCCACCCTATTTTCAGTGTTTTTTGTCTGCAAAATCATCAGGAATAGCTCGGTAGCTTACTGTCTGAAGAATTTCTGAAAAAAAGTCCGAATGAAGGAAAGGCACGCGGTTTGAAGGAGGTAGTGATTTATGAAACAAGGTTGAAAAGATGAGCGTGGGTTTTTTTTTAGAATCTGGTCAAGCTGATGCAGAAATCATGCTGCTCACAGAACTTTACCTGTCCCTTAAGTGAGCCCTCAGAATGCATATATATTCTAAGGGCTCGCTTACCAAGAGACAGCTAGATGACAGGTAAAATTCTGTGAGGTAATGTATATCCATGATCGGTCAAATTTGGTTAGGTACCATTTAGCCTACGTATATAAGTAACTGCGGAGTGTCTTGGGGTCCTCACCCAGAATTTTTTAAAGATGAGACTCCATATATGCGATTTCCTGGCATCTGATCTTCAAATATTAAACACCACTCCCCCCTATTTTCAGTGCCGCCCCCCCCCCCGTGGATCCGCGCCTGCTTTCAAGGATTCTAGTCAATATAAGATTTATTTAGAATTCAGAGCAGTTCCATACAGGGGTGTTTTGGTGAATTTAGACATTCGAAAGTTCGGTAATGAAAGAAACAGTGTAATACCGAAGAATCTGGTCGGTAAATCATGATTCAAATATTTGCTATATAACTCTTGAAATTTACCGACTGACGGTTTCGAAATTTCTGTAACGAAACAGTGTAATACCGAAAAATCTGGGCGGTAAATCATGATACAAATATTTGCTATATAACTCTTGAAATTTTCCGACTGACGGTTTCGAAATTCCTGTAGAAGAATTATAGAACACTGTAATACCGAAGAATCTGGTCGGTAAATCATGATACAAAATATTTGCTATATAACTCTTGAGATTTACCGACTGACGGTTTCGAAATTTCTGTAACGAAACAGTGTAATACCGAAGAATCTGGTCGGTAAATCATGATAAAAACATTTGCTATATAACTTTTTAAATTGACCGACTGACAGTTTCAATTTACCGACAAACACGAGAATTTACCGACTGATGGCAAAATAGTGTGGGGGGGTAATACCGAAGAATCTGGTCGGTAAATCATGATACAAAATATTTGCTATATAACTCTTGAAATTTACCGACTGACGGTTTCGAAATTTCTGTAACGAAACAGTGTAATACCGAAGAATCTGGTCGGTAAATCATGATAAAAACATTTGCTATATAACTTTTTAAATTTACCGACTGACAGTTTCAATTTACCGACAAACACGAGAATTTACCGACTGATGGCAAAATAGTGGGGGGGGGTACATACCCCCCCATACCCCCCGGTAGTTACGCCTCTGGTAGTGCCGTTGCCCGGGAAAGATTTCCCTCAATGCACACTGTATGGCGTATGCCCGTCTTCATTAGCCCAGTTCGGAGCAAAACTGCAGGGTGTTAAACCCCATTTCATTTCATCAAACAATGCCAGATTGTGGAATTTGGGGGGAGAGTTGGTTGGGGGAAGTAGTGGTTGTGCTTTGCATTTGTACCACATTGAACCAAATGTTTGTTGATTTAATAAAACATTGTTTCATTATTGCGTATAAATAACCGATCCAGTAAGTGGCGTTAATACCGTATTTCCTCTAATAGGTTATTTTTTCAGCACCCCTTGACCCCCGGCGCTTATTAGAGGCCCGGCGCTTATTTCTTTAATAGCAAATTGAATTTAGGGTAAAGCCGTCATTTACCATGGACATTGGGCCGGATAATCTTTTGAATTACGGCATTTGATCAAGAGACCCGGCGCTTATTAGAGACCCGGCGCTTATTGGAGGCCCGGCGCTTATTTTTTCAGCACCCCTTGACCCCCCGACGCTTATTAGAGGCCCGGCGCTTATTGGAGACCGGCGCTTATTAGAGGAAATACGGTACGCATGTTATTAGCTGTCTGTACAGCTTCAGGATTCATAAAGGATCGAACAATACAATGCATTATTGTAGTTTAAAATATCAATGAAAAAAAACAATTGGCTCTTTCTGAGCTTACACGAAACAGATACATTTTATCGAATTTGCCAATTTTGGATTTTGAAAAATGTTTGAATAATAATAGGACAATAATGTTTCTCTTCATATTCAATAACTATGACATGTATACAATGCATAACTTGAAACTCTATTAAGAATTTTATTTATCTACCAAACAAACCGATTTCCTTCCAATATAGCTTAAGCCTAATCATCCATAATGCATTAGCGAAATTTATTTGCTTATAGCTAATTAGATGGTACTTATTTGTAGCACTAATATATTTAGACAGGATATTGTAAAATATTTAATTCCGTCAAGTGCTACCTAATTTCGAGGCTAACATATATATATATATATATAATTGAAATTAAAGATGGCAAAATAAAAAAATAAAAATACATTTGTATGCTAACGTTTTCACCGCGATAGCGGCTCATCAGGTGATTTATAACAATAGTCTATGACGTCACAATGTCATAGTTACATAATTATACAGGCAAGGGTACAAATATTCAATCCCACGGTGTTCTTTATTTTAATTAATTTCATAATTCTCTTATTTAGAATTAAGTTTCGGGTGGTACTTCTCAATAAAATAGCTCTCTTTCGCCTCCAAGAGGTCGTTGTTTTTGCTATTAAGTCTATATAAAGGAAAAACACTAAATTTACCCCCACCACATACTTCAAGATGCTCACTGAGCGGGATCATCCTGTATTTTGGTTGAAGTATGTGCTGTCGATGGAGGTTCATTCTCAACCTAAGCATCATTTTGGTCTTCCCTATGTACCTTCCCTTGCATCCCGGATATATATATATATGATACAATGGTTTTTTTTATTTCAAAGATTAGCTTACACTTAGAGGTCTTTTTTCCAGCTTTGTGAGGAAACTGATTACCTTGAGAAATTCAACTTGGCTGAACAGGCAGGGAATAAAAACTACACCACTTGTATCAATGCCGGAACTAATGATCTAAAGAGCAAATGTTACCCCCCTCCCTTGTTTGAAACCGTTGTGGTGATGCGTATAAGCTTGCATGGGCGAAGTAGTTCGGTTATGTCTGGAAGACCCCTCGGAATAACTAGATTCCTTCATTGTCATTGGCCAGGGAATTGTTCCAACGTTGCGATACAATATATGACCTTTGCTTGTTAATTGCATCAAATCGTTTAAATCTTGTCATTACATCAATAATTAAAGTACAACAATTTATTAATTAGTTTTGCCTTAATCAAAGCGACCGAGCTACTTTACATCTTAACCCACCATTCATATAAAGAAGAAAAGTTAACACTGGACGAAACATGGCTTTTGATACGAACTAGTTGTTGGCTGTATTTGTGATACTAACTACTGAGACTCGCATACGCTGTCTTCAGATTGGTTGTTCATAAGCATGCTTTTTGGAAATATACCATGTGATTTGATTAATATTTTCCATTGAAGCTGTTGCTGTTGGGTGTCCCCTCTCCAAGACGTTTGTTCAGATCATTATAAGCTAAGGTGGTGAGCTATTAGAAAATGTATGGGATCGGCCTTAGCATCGTCATCGTTTTTGGTAGGAAAGCCGCTTCTCCATGTTTGGTAGCAAAACATAGTCACCGAACACAGTGTTTTCAGCTGAACAAACCAGGTGCTGCCTCTTTAAAAAATATCGGTCTCACGCCATTATTCTTCTAAATTATATTTGTATTATATAATCAGCCAATGCACGCCATTATTGATTAACTAATAATCGATCAAATAGGAATACGATATAACATTATTTTGTCTGAACTACAATTTTTCTTCCGTTGTCATTTCCTCGTGTAGATTGGTTCTAAAGCCCGATACCAACTTGTATCAACAGGAGAGAGAAAGGCGGGGGGGGGGGGGGTAATGTTACTTGAGAAAACCTAGGTCATTTCGGCACTAACATATATATGCCCAATCTAATTAAAATATAGATCTGTTTTTTTAACCAGATTGATATATGCCTCGCTTGTGCGAATGCTGTTTTTAGCAGTGTGAGGAAACCGGCGCACAAGGAGAATACCAACGTGGTTTTGCACACAACCCTATTCACGCTCAAGCCGGGATCGAACCCCTTAACCCAATGTCAGACCTTATGATCTAAAGCGCATGTTTAAAAAACATTCCGCTACCCCCAACTGATCAGCCGACTACAAGATTGGTAGTTCGAAGGGAAATCGTATCATTCGATCACATATTCGAATGAAATTGAACAAAGTTGTCTTACCATCAAATCTGCTTATTAAAATCAGTAGCCACTCGGTTTTAGGAAAGGCTAATGTAATATGAAATTGGGCGTATTTCCATTTTTCTGCATCATTTAAATAACCTTACTACATCATTCAAATGAGATATGAGATAGATGTTTTCCCCTTCTCTTCGTCGAATTCCAACGAATAGTTGGTGTACACCAGACTATGCTTCACCCGGATTAACCATGGGGCACTTTAGGGGCCCCCACAAAAATCTCAGTAGCGTCCAGCCCAATCCTTTATAAATGCCATCATTTCATAGCACTTGCATCAATTGGTCCACCGAAATAACGCTAATTTTGTGGAAGATTTTTTTTCTGGGGGAGGCAATTCTAAATGGCTCCACACAAGTGCCTGAAATGCCATAAAATCACGTTTCCCGCCCCCAATTTTAGAAAATTTCCCAGAGGGGGGGGGGGGGGGGGCCTTGCGATGCTTTGTGCAGTCGCCGGCTTTGCCAGCCACAGCTCCACAGTCGGTTATCAGAGACCCGCCGTTGGTCACATTCAGACGACTAGAAGCTGTTCGTTACTGCTATAATGTTGTTTTTTTTTTATCACAAGTCAGTCACCTTCTCTGTGTGTTTAAAAATAGTTATCCACAATTTGTTGGGATGCACATGCCTATCAAAAGTTTCAACATTGACATGTAAGACTGGAGTCTTTAATTTGTCATGGGATTCTCAAGAGGTTTATTATTCCCGCTGATTTGAACCTTTGTCAATGGAGTTATTTTTAATTAACCAAAGAAGGTTGAATCGATATACGCCAAGCCCCCCCCCCCTCGAAATCGACGAACTTGAATATTGAAGACATTGACCTTATCCGTGCTACCTATTTCTGTTGAATGACGAAGTGCTTAATACTAAACGGTCCTCTCCACTTCAGTTCTCCATTCATACTATCGAAAAAATTATGTAAGTGTCCGAAGATGATAGATTCCCAATAACTGTGTTAAGTTTGATAGGTTAAAAGTTATGTCCGTCTGTTACCGGGGTAATCAATCAGTCATCGCTGCCGGAATCCTAGCACTATCTCAATAACAATTTATTGAATGGGTTTAGTAAAGGCAACTAAAAAAATGTTTTTTTTATTAATTTCTTTTGTTAAAAATAGGGAAGATCTCAATTCGGTATGTCCAAAAAAGGCCGTGTTAATTAACTGTATGTTTCTCGTGACCTGAGTTTTTGAAAACAACATGCTACATGAGATAATCTTTAACTATCCATTATTGAAATGGGAACCAAAATATGCCGAATAAATTAAAGCAACATAAACTATTACAGATATGGATGTGGTTCATAATAAAAAGCTCTTTAGTCCATTGATGAATACACAGAAAGAGAGCTTTTTAAAAGAAAACTCTGAAAACATCTGCATGAACAGTGGTTATTAGGGGCTCAGGGCCAGTATAATTCATAACATTTATTAGGAGCATGTGATCTGTTTCTAAAATATAAAACTGTACTTGATTAAAGATATGGCCTTTAGCAACTCATAAGAAAGTTTTTTGAATTAACTTCGGCATTATTCTCTCTCAAACACATTAATTTCTGAGTGGATATACATTTTTTAATTGTTGAACACAATTAATATCAATACGTGACTTAAAGTTTCCAACAACAATAACACCGACATATCATAAAATTAGTTAGTAGGGTAACTTTATAACAGGCAAAGTCACCCACCAATTAATAGATTTTCAGCTCGTCTCTTTCGTTTAAAGGACAATATTGGTGTCAGTGAATACTACATATGTGATAGAATAACTGACTTAGATTCAAAATATAATTTTTAAGTAAACCGCAATAACACGGTTGAACCGTGACCTCGACCTATTCAAAACGGAAGTGACGAAACGCAAATGAAAACAAACACGGATTATAAACCAGAATGAATGTAAACACAGACGATTTTGAGCACTCTGATAATACCTCATAAGACGACCAAATGTTATAAGAGAACGTGAGGGGATATCAGTTAGAGTCTGAATATTCACAAAAAGGCTTATTCGCATTAAGAACAAGACACAAAAAGACTTAACATTGTTTACATGTTGCACTAAAGTATTAAAATGAATTCCATGTCCCGTTGCTGTTCTTTCCTTTGAAGATGGTTGGGGTTTTCTGTGTACGTTCCGAATACCTCTTCAAATGAATTATAGTGATTATCAAGCCCTTGCACTGGTTCATGCAAATGATTTAATTGATTAAAAGTTTCTCCGGGTAGTCTAATGGAGTTTTTTTTATACAAATACTAGTAGTATAACCTGTTCTAGCTGGGCTACATTTTTTGTATGAAAAGAAAATAAGTTCTTTGTTTACAATTGTCTTAAAATTGCTTCCAATACCGGTCAATCTGACAGTATATCCTGTGTTTTACAACCTAATTCAGCACTTTTTTTAGAAGTCATCAATGTCATTAGCTGTGGCTGGTGCACAAATAGTTCCTCTTTTAATTTAAGTCTTGCAAATGAATCCTTCAATATGTCCTTACTGCTAGTAACAGTTTGGCATAAAACTCCACAAACTCATCTTTCAATCTCAACACACATTATAAATGTGATGGACTAGAAAGTTTTCTTGCAAACAGGATTGGAGTATGAATGACCAAATAACGGTCCTTGCTGCAATAAGGCAGTCCAAATCCAAATTCAATGCAAAATACAGTAATGTAATTTTCACAGATTAGAAATTTGTTCTTTACTCTTCTTGTGGATATTCCTGTCTCAGAATGCTGGAAACTTCTTTTGCATTCCTCGAAGCAGAAGAAGGCTGTGTTGCACGACTCGGAAGGTTATTTTTATACGTCCACATTTTCATGTGGACGTATAAATATAGGTTTATTCCAAAACGATCTCGGCTGCTTTCGATGTTGGCATGTATCGGATCAAAACGTCATGAATTATGGCACCTGATTGTAAGAAAAATCACGTCTTTAGCTTGTGAAACCTATAGAGGTCACAATTTCGAACCGGTTTTGATGAAACTTGAAATTCATGGTTATAACCCAAAGATCTTGGTTCCTTGAGTTCAAATTTCGGGAAAATCGGACCCAAATTTCCATACAAAATGGCCGCCGTTTGTACGCGAATACTGTTAAAAAATGGTATTTCAAGGTTGTGGACCCTGTAGAGGTCACAATTTAAATTCGATTTTGATGAAACTTGAAATGCATGGTTATAACCCAAAGATTTTGGTTCCTTTCGATATCTGCGCATCTCTGGTCGTAACTTCCTGAACTATGGCCCCTGATTATACGCAAAATCGCCTTTGTTTGGCTTGTGACCCTCTGAAGGTCACAATTATTATCTGATTTTAAAAATCGTTTTATAAAATCACCGTTACACCTTAAGGAAGGATTGAGTTCGAACTTCAGGAAAATCGGACCGAAATTGACAGATAAAATGGCCGCCGTTTGTACGTGAATACGGTTAAAAATGGTTTATCATGGTAATGGACCCTGTATAGGTCCCAATTTTAATTCGATTTTGATGAAACTTGAAATACATCGTTATAATACAAAGATCTTGGTTCCTTTCGTTATTTGCGCAGATCGGATCGCAACTTCCTGAACTATCGCCCCTGATTGTCCGAAAAATAGCCTATGGTCACTTTATGGGCACTTGTAATTTAATGAATTATGGCCTTTGAGTGTAGGAAAAATCACTTTCGGTATTGCTTCTTCTCTATCCATCTCTCGAAAATGTGGGCGTATCCTACCTGGCAGTGCCAGCTTACTATCTTTTAGCTTGTGGTCCCTCTGGAGGTCACAATTATTTTTCGATTAAAAAAACGTTTGATTATATCACCGTTACACCCTGGGGAAGGTTGAGTTCGAATTTCGAGAAAATTGGACCAGAATTGGCATACAAAAAAGCCGCCGCTTGTACGCGAATACTGTTAAAAATGGTATATTATGGTTGTGGACCTAATAGAGGTCACAATTTTAATTTGATTTGGATGAAACTTGAAATGCATGGTAATAACCCAAAGGCCTTAATCCTTTCGGTATTTGCGCATATCGGATTGTAACTTCCTGAATTATGGCCCCTGATTATCCGAAAAATACCCTATGGTCACGATTATTATCCGATTTGACTCTATCACCGTTACACCCTACGGAAAGTTGAGTTCGAATTTCTAGAAAAACGGACCATAATTGCCAGACTAAATGATGGTCGCCGTTTGTACGCGAGTAGTGTAAATATATGGTATAATCAAAGTTGTGGACCCTGTAGAGGTCACAATTTTAATTCGATTTTGACGAAACTTGAAATGCATGCTTATAACCTAAAGATCTTGATTCTTTTTGATATTTGCGCATATCAAATTGTAACTTAATGAATTATGGCCTTTGATTGTGGAAAAATCACTTTCGGTATTGCTTCTTCTCTATCCATCTCTCGAAAATGTGGGCGTATCCTGCTTGGCAGTGCCAGCTTACTATCTTTTAGCTTGTGATCCCTCTGGAGATCTCAATTGCTATCTGATTTTAAAAACCGTCTGATTATATCACCGTTACCTCGTAAGGAAGGTTGAGTTCGAATTTCGTGAAAATCAGCCCAAAATTGGCGGACAAAATGGCCACCGTTTGTACGCGAATAGTGTAAAAAAATATGGTATATCAAGGTTGTGGACTCTCTACAGGTCACAATTCTTATCCAAATTTGTCGAAACTTGAAATATAGGTTTATCCCTAACCGATCGCGACTGCTTTCGATAATGTAAATGTATCAGATCGAAACTTCATGGATTATGGCCTCTGATTGTAAGAAAAATGTCGTCTTCAGGCTTGTGGACCCTATAGAGGTCACAATTTTGAACCGATTTTGATGAAACTTGACATGCATGTTAATAACCTAAAGATCTTGATTCCGTTCGATAATTGCGCATATCAAATTGTAACTTATTGTATTATAGCCTTTGATTGTATGAAAAATCTCTTTCAGTATTGCGTGTTCTCTATCCATCTCTCGAAAACGTGAGCCTATCCTGCCTGGCAGTGCCAGCCTATCTTCTAGTATAACTGTTGGCTTTAAGGACAACAGTGGAAAGTCGAGATCTGTTACTTGAAATGTAGAATTAAATGAAACAGGGACACGCTCTACCCGTTTAACTGAGACAATAGGGCACCCAGGTTCTCCAGTAGATATTTTGTGCTTGTCATCAGTAAATTCTTTAAACTTTACTTCAAAAGACTTGCAGTAACTAAATATGGTTTCTACATAATGTTGATCAATGTGCTATTTATAAAACTGCCTTTGCTGTATCATTAACTTCACTTTAAGACGACCTGTATAGTGTAGTGATGTTCTTTGATATTCACTTTTAGGTCAGAACTGAAATTAAAACCATTTGAATGACGGAATGGCTTCATCGGTGTTTCCAGCTGCTTTAAAAGCAATACAACATTGTATTGCACTAAGGGCAACAGCCGTGTGGGTGATTACATCATCTTATTATAAGGTGGACACATCTGCATGTCTTCTTTCATCTACTACAGTTTTTTGTTCTATAACACTGTTACAGATGTTCCAGATTTACCAAATGAAGACTTTTTACCATTGTGTTTTCTATAGTCTCTCAGAATGGAAGCATCAGCTGTATTCAGGATATGCATGTACCTTTCATTAACTAATTTACTTATTGAATTTTCAGCTGTTGAACTATATCCAGTAAGTAAGACCATAAATTGCTCGGAATTCGGCTGGCTGGATTTTATCCAACATTACTAAATCCACCATCCTTTGATTTCTCTTCTTCTCAGAACGTGAATGGAATTTTGGTAGTGTGCTATCGAGTTTACTTACTACTGAATCCCTCGATGTGGCCCTTTCAGAATCATTTACTGTTGAATCTTCGAACCATGTGTACTACAGATATCCTTTGGAATTTGGCACATATGCAGTAAAAAGTACACAATCTTTAATTGAAAATCCATTTGTCCAGAATTTTTAAAGAAATTCCTATCTCTTATATGGCATGGCAAGAATGAAATCTGTGATATGAACTTTTTAGTAAAAGTCTACATTTTCCATATTCCTTCAATGCTATTTAAAATGTCTCTATCTGGAGATGAATAATTATGTGATGATTGGGCTTTTTCATAGGAATCGCGAGAATCGGTACACAATTTTGCTTAAAGGTAGTCTTATGTATTTTATAAGGCAATCAAAAAGAATTACACAGGCACAAAACACATCTTTCAAATGTTCATCATGCATATATGATTTTTCAAGTTAGTTTGGAATAGCATTCCCGTGCGATTCCAAAATATTTTTTGAGAGGCTTTTGGTACCATTGACAGAGAAGAGGTCTGGCACAATTTTTTTTATGATGTCCTATATATATATATATATATATTTCAAAATCGCTGATATGCAGTTGTCTTTAAGGTTTACCAACAGCCCATCATAGAGTAATTGTTTCGTATTTGTATGTAGCTCATTACAAACAGTCTGAAGTTTTGATGAAAATTCATGTAAAGTTGGTCTTTTAATAAAATTTAGGGAGATGAAATAACGCTTACCACCATGGTATTTTTGATGTACTTGGGCCTACTTCATGGCTCTTTTCCCCATTGTCAATATTAATTTTGTTCTTATACGAAACACTAATTTTGACATTCGGTGGTGATATAGGACTAAATTCATTCTTTAGAATAATTATATCAAAAGATGTCTGGTCAATAGCGATCCAGTCTTATGCATTTCTGACCAAAACTTCGTCAACTTCAAACGAATCTTGAATCGGCACTAAGTCTAAATTCTTGGCGACCATACCGGTGTTTTTTCTTTCAGTTTCACTATCGACATGTGGCAACAGATCCCTAAATATTACCCCACTGACTTTAATGCTAATTCTCGTCTCTTAGACCGGCTATAACTTTTCCCAAAATTTTCGTTGGGTAGATAGCTTTCTACCACAGAGGGAGCAACATGTGGCAAAGTCTTGCCCAAAAGGACGTGTGAGGTTCTACATACAAATTGAGATACTCAAGCTGGAAGTAGAGACAAATAAACATGCAATTTACGGCCCTACATTTTACCCTAGCCAACCCCTCAACGCATGTATCCTTCCGCCTCAAAATCATGAATATTTACCAAAACCTGCAGAAAATATATTTGCAAACCTTTTTTTTTTTTTGATTCTACACCAAAAAGTCAACAACAATTGCCATGCTAAGGGGGGGAAAGGGAAAAATTGCCCTTGTTTTGTGCGTGACGGCGTAGAAATACTTAGTGATCTGTGTTCTTGTGCGAGTGTTTCGCATTTCTATATGAACGAGGCACATACGGTTGTAATTAATCCATTCTCTGGTAAATTTCTTTGCTATTGGTTTTAACATTTTAAGTGAATGTTTAGTCAGGACAACCAGTATACATGCAAACAACCATTTAGTTGTGCAGAGCAGACAGAATTTATCAATGTATGCCGTCTGCTTTACAGTTACTAGAGATGCGATTATCCTGGTTAATGTATTACTGTTGCAATTACGTTTAAAATACTTCTCGGCGATATAAATCATAATTTAACATTAATCCTTAACAGTAAAATTATAAAGGCGAGTTTATAGAATTTATTTCATTATATACGACACCGTGTATTAAACTTTCTTCCAAGACGAAAGTCTTGTCAAACTCATTTACTTAAGTGTGTCTACTGTGTGATTCATCGTAAATTTTAAACGAATTTCTTCGATTATGAACAAACTACTGAATAATTGTTATTAAAACTTACCTGTGTGTTTGTAATCAACTCCCGTTAGATAAAATCCATTGCACAACTAATTATTACAACGATGAAAACAGGTACTCTCTTGAAAAATTGAAATATCAAAAACTTTTGGCAAAGATTAACAATATGGAAACTGGGTTACTTCCTCTCTGGGAGATATCATTTCGTAGATTAGGGGTGAGAGCATAGTAAATTCAGGTACAATTAGGACAAGAATCCATGAACACTCGGCCCAAAGACCACTCGGTCCAAGACCGGTCGGACCAACTGATAGAGCACACGGACCCAACAGAAAGAAAACTCGGACCAATAATAAAGTGGTGTTTTATTAAATTGATAATTGATTTTGTTTTAATATGATAACTCGAACCAATAATAAAGTGTTATTTAAATAAATTGCTAATTGTGTGTGTTTTAATATGACGTACTACTCGAAATAATAATAACGTGTTGTTTGAATAAATTGATAATTGTATCCCAAATCGCAAAATATCGAGAACCACACAAGTCACGTTTAAAAAGGGGCATATACACGTCCGGTCCTAGGCGGATGACTTGAAAACGTGTTTCCCTCCATATATTAACGCAGGGGTCAGTGGGGTAGAACGGGGTGAAACCACTGGGGATACCGCGAATGTGGAAAAAGTTAAATTAGGCTATCAGACAAGAACAGTATACCCGTATATTATGTAGAAACTGTCAAAAGTCTGGACATACCGAGTCTCATTGCAAGAGTAAAGAAGACAAATTAGATTGATATTTTTTGCGGCACAATTATTAATTAATTTTAAAATAATCGTTGATTTATTTTCCGTACACAAAACTGAACTAAACAACTCTAAATATAAGAATTCCGTATAAGAATTAGTTGCTTCTTTGTATTGTGATTTAATAATAAATAAATAGCATATTATCTAGCCTTATAGTTATAATACAATTTAATTCGTCCGACTGGTCTTGTTTTGGTCCGACTGGTCTTAGTCCGAGTAGTCTTTAGTCCGAGTAGTCTGGATTCCTACGACAATTGGCATTGAGTTTGAGCGTTCGCACACATATCTACCTACATTCCTGTATTTAGTTACCGTCTAGTAAAATCTCTGCAAATTTTATAGCTTTACCTTTTGAAATATTTTGATTTAATTATTTGATTAGCGACTCGGATGGGATAATTTACTTTTGAACACGCATGCCGCACAAACACAAGTATACATTCGTTTTATGGGCCTTATCACACTTCGGTCAAAACTGTCGAATCCGGAATTAAATTTCCGTTTCTTACGGGGTCGTACCGGCTTTGGAGCATTATATTCCCACCCGGGCACCTAATAGGCACGCTGAGGGCGGCCGCAACACGCTTAAAGGTGTTACTGAAGCGGTTATTATTCGATCGAAAGAATGCGTATCAAATTAAAAATACACTCGGAGGTAATTTAGCTTCATGATTCTTGTTAAATAATTTATTAAAGAAGATAGGATATTTATAGTTTAAATATTATGACTTTATTTTTACGAGTATCCGTGCAATCAGTGATATTTTCATTGTGAATAAAATTTGATAGACTGGCGATCAATGCGGTTTCCATATAAATCTCCTATGTTATTGCCTTCAATTGATATTTTTCGTCACCCAAACCCACATAAGAGAGAGGGGGGGACGAGAAAGAAAATCCACGAGATAAGACAGGCGACCCTACTCCTTGCCACGTACAACCGGGGATTCGAAACATATTAATGACAGGCTTTATGTTTATGATACAGCGCGCGCACGCACGCTAATCATTCAGCCATCCAACCCCCCAAACGCATATACGATCAGAATGGTCCCGATGTCAAACTATCTTTCAGTGTTAACCAACCCCCGCAACAGGTATATTGAATTCGTCCCAACACGTGACAATGACATTGTTGACATCGACTCTGTCGAAATTACTAGTAAATTTTTAAATGTTTCAAGAGATAACTTGTTTTTATAGTTGTAATAATTAGTTGTGCGATGGATTTTATTTAACGGGAGTTGATAACAAACACACAGGTAAGTATTGAATAACAATTATTCAAAAGTTTGTTCATAATCGAAGAAATCCGTTTAAAATTTACGACGGTTCACACAGTAGGTATTCGCGCTGGCTTCATATTATAACTTGTAAACAACAACATGTAAAGCCGTTCTTCTATCATCAGTGATCCCTCCTCACGCCATAACAGAACCACCCCGAAATCGATCATATCTGATGACGTTAACGTCTTGGAAGTGCTCGTTTCGACGACGCCACACCCGCCTACGTCTGTCCAAAAAGCAACAGTGAACCTTGACTCATCTGAAAACATCACAGTGCTCCAGCGTCGATTATCCCAGTGTTGACGATCCCTACACCAATGACGTCTTGCCTGAATGTGATGATCTCTCAAACAAGTGATTACGCGAGGACATCGGGCGCGAAGGTGACCCCTATGCAGTCTGGTCTGGCCACTCACTCTCACACCAGTGTCTGTTTGAAGACGAGCGCTGATCTGATTTGCTGTGATGACACGATTTCTCAAGCCAATGTACGGATAAATCGATCCTGGGCTTTAGTTGTCGCCCTTTGTCGACCTGGGCGTAGTCTGTCCTGTACAGATGGTGTATCACGGTATCTGGATCATAGCCTGCTTATGACAGACTGAGAAACATTCATCGTTCGCGCCACAACCGCCTGTGTTGTGTCGATATGTAGCATGCCAAGGGCACGTAACCTTTCATTTTGGGTAAGCCGACGCAAAATTTTTTTTCTGGTCACTAAAACAATTAAACTGATGTTTCCACCCTGGAATTCAATGCCACAATGACTGTCAGAGTCAGAGTCGTGCAAATCTTGGGTTGGGCCCCCGTGATGATCCCAAGCATCACCTGTATTCAATGCGGTAGCTATTGGTGTGTTTGGGCGTCACATCTAACTGGAAATGTTTCTCCTGTTAGGTTCTATAGTGACTTGTTTTGTAGTCATTTGCATATTTTAGCATTATGCCCCCAAAATCAAATATCCCCTACTTTTTTTAAAAGTAGTTTATCAACGAATTTCCTTCATACTAAATTTGACCGAATAATTAACGAAGTGTGTAATTATTACGGATGAAAACAGACATGCGGTCGGGTCTTGAGAAACATACAATTAATTAACCGCGGCCTCTAAAATATTAGTTAACACATCACGAAACTTTGATCTATTTTGGAATCTGAACTCGATTCGACACCCATCTAATTGCACAGAAAAGGGTTAAAATGCCCCAGTTGCAATCTTTAAACGAACAGTTACAATCACATTTATCTTGATGATGAACATCAGTCGATGTTGTGAGACGTTTGCTGACCTTGTCAACCCGGGTTCATCTCCAAACTAAACTCTCACGAATCATTCTTGATTATCCTGGTAGATGAAAAAAATAGGACGTTTATACACATTTCATTTAAAAAATAAATGTTGGGAGCTTAAAGCTGAATCTCTTAGCACCCGCCTCTGTCTATGCTTATGGAACGAAAGATAAGGTACCCCACTCTATCCACTGGCGCGAGGACGAACATGAATTAATACCTAATATAGCACTAGTTCTTCGATATCGGTCAAAACATAGTTGATTGTTTATCGTTTAATTTTGTGTTGATTTATTTAGTAGGATAAACATAATTTGTGTTCATTCCCAATTTTTAGATAGTGAGAGCGAGATAGAGGAATGGGGTTTAACGTCAACTCGACACAAACTAGATCAGTTCGGGACTAACATAATGTTCATTTTTAAAAAAAAAAATTCTTGCGCGTAGGGGATGGGATTAGAAACCCCACAAGGTTTGGCAGTTGACTTCCTTTTTGGTAATCAAAACCAAGCCACATAAAGAAGTACCTTATACATGCATTACACCCCCGCTTGTCCATAGACAAAGTCAATTCCCTGTTTCTACGTTGACACAGAAAGTCTAAAGTAAAACTAAATTTAGTAAACACTGCTGGATATTTGTTGTGTAGAAAAAGTCAAGCGCAGACAAGAACAATTCAATGGCAAAATTGTCCTTAAATGTGGATCGAAATTAAGTGGGCTTTAACGTATGACTTTTCTGTTCCGACTGAGCTCATGAAGACGGCATACACTATGGGGGATAATTTGCTCGGAGAGTAGTGATGCGGTCTATTCTTCCATCTATCAAGGGTTCTTTGACGTCCACCTTTGTCCCATTCGAATGACTATACCCTTCTCCAAGAGGTATCCTATCCCGAACCCTTGACAAGGGAAAACCGCATCGGAAGCGAAAACGATACCGCTGATTTAGCGATCCAGCATCTATCTCAATGTCACTGAACCAGCGTGGCCCCACCCCCAACTGCTCACAAACTTCCAACAGTTATCGCAATGCTATGTTAGCTAAATATTATGCGCATGTCTGGACTACCACTCGTCGTTCGCAGGAGGTAGTTATTGATAACCATACGCTCTCATAAGTTTAGGGTACTTTAAGGTCTATGTTAAGCCCTCTTTCGTTTACGGCATATTTACAATCAAAGATATCGTGATGAAAAGCATTGGCGAAACAAATTGCTTATTTCTAATCAGCCTGAGCGATAAAATTATCATTAGCGAACATCCACCCGATAAACACCCATATCAAGTTTTAACATTCTTGCTCAAATTGAATGGAATTTGTTTTTTTCAGTAGCAGCCAGTATAATTACTTCGGCTTGTATTATATGGTTGCCGTGGGTATTTTATTTTATTTAGACTATCTTCGTCCTTGAAAAACTTTCTTTTTAATTTCATACTTATTTCTTTTAAATAATGTCTGAAATAGAACACCACGAGATATTGCGTCAGAATATGTGACATTCTACCTTCCCTGGGCACATGAAACGCTTCCAGACTAACTTACGTCATTTTGTATGGTTTGTCAAGAAAGATTAAAAAGATTGGCTACAAGTATGTCAACATCACAATTTAACTGTCTACGCCACCATGAAAGATACTGTCGTCCGGTCTGAGAATAGTTCGAACTTTCTTGACCATTTTGACAGGCCGTGTCGCCCAGGGGCCTGTTTCACGAAATTTTAACTAAGATAAAATCCGATTTTAGTAATTCGATTGGATAGTATTAGATTGATTTTAGCGCTTAGCCAATCAGATTTGAGTAGGTACTTAAATTTGGATTTTATCTTAAGTTAAAATTTCGTGAAACAGGCCCCAGTCTGACAATAGTTGCAACTTTTACGTAATCAAAGAATCAATATTTTTATTAATTTATAAAACAGAGTGACTGTTGTTACGACGAGATTGAACAAAGTCTAGAACTAATTCAAGAATGGCTGCCAGCTTTGAAACAGAAGCCGTATTTTCAAAGTTTTAAGAACTGGATACAGCAAACAAGGGATGGAAAGCGTTGGGGTTTAGACTTTTTTTTAACGACTTTTCAGTTTTTAACTTCTACGATGGAGGGCTTTGAAAACACCGTCGTAACAATAGCCACTGCCTTTATAAAAACAATCACCCCGAACCTTTGTGCGGATTATGGAATTTCATAAATCTCTGCATTTCTCTAGTACAACGTTAATTATTAACTTGGTAGGCTCGTTCGTCCGTGGGTTTTTACGCCCGCTTCCACCTTGGGTGATATCGAAGACAGATTAGTTGGCTACCAAAATAAGGTTTAAATACTATGGAAGCCTGTTGCGACCATTTTACAATCCAGTCTTCTCACATTGAGACCTCGGCAAGATTAAAAAATGTTCGGTCGGCGAATTATTTTTTCCGGTTTGAGAATTCCAGATGTCGAGAATCTGGAGTAATCATAAATTTTTAGTGTCCATTAACCATGCTGTGATGTTGCTCTTGTTACAGAAACCTGGCTTAACACAAATACATCTGGCCCAATCATAAGCGACCTTCACTCTCACGGATATAAACTAGAGCACGTCCCGCGCAGCAGCAAAGGAGGGCGTGTCGGTGTATTGTTCAAAGACAGTCTGGCAATTTGCACAAAGCCCCAGTCAACATTCAAAACATTTGACTGCATTCAAGTCATGTTAAAATCAAAAACTGGTGCCATACACTTGGACGTTTTGTATAGACCACCCATTGTAAAAGAGAAACCATCTAATCGTATTCTTCCGATAACCGATTTCTTTATTGAATTCGGCACATTCTACGAAACATTGATTTCTGAGTCTGGAAAGCTTTAACATTCATGTAGACGACTTGAATGACACATCTGCGCAGAACTTCATGTCGCTACTCGAATCTTTTGGTTTGCACCAGTACGTAAACCGAGAAACTCATCGCCTAGGACACATCCTGGATTTGGTTATAACCAGTCAAACAGATCTTGGAATAGAAAACCTAAAAGTATACGACCCTCAAATCAGTGATCACTATGCTGTACATTTCTCAATACCATTTGCACTGAAAGGTTCTCAAGTCCCAATTAAAAAACTTTCAAATTTAGAAAATACAAGAATATTCATTCTGAAATGTTTAAAAGTGATCTACATGAATTATTTACGAACATATCTACAATTGTAAATTATGATACTGTCATTACATCTGCCCTCAATAAACATGCATCAGAAAAACATCTACTTTGGTTATCAAAGATAGTTGCCCATGGTTCAGTTCAGAGATTGGAAATGCCAGAAAAAAGCGTAGAAAAGAGAGCATACATGGTTGTCTCCAGGACTGCACGTTCAAAAACAGTCTTTTAATTTCGAAATAAACAATGTCATGAAATCAGTGGCGGACGCAAAAGTGAATTATTTCAATAATAAGATCAATGAATGTAAATCCATTCCGAAAAAACTTTATAAAACTGCTAACAATCTTCTGAATACTGCAAAAAACATCTTACCTGAGCATGACTTACCAGCGGCCCTTGCCGAAACTTTTGAACAATATTTTCAAGACAAAATATCGAAGATCCGATTAGATATATTAACAACTCAGACAGCATGCACAACACCATCCTCGCCTTACAAGGAGGCTTCTTCTGTCATTATCTGCACTTTCACAAACTTTTCACAACCTGAGCTCCTTAACATCATCTAGAAAACAAAAACCAAATCTTGTAACTCAATCCATTTCCTACATGGTTACTAAAGAACCATATCGATGTGTTTATTCACCCTCTGCTAGCCATCATTAACTCTTCCCTTCAAACTGGCATATTCCCAGATAAACTTAAACATGCTACAATAACACCACTAATCAAAAAAGCCACACTGGATCGTAACTGTCTCAAAAACTACAGGCTTGTCAGCAACTTAAGCTATGTGTCAAAACTCTTTGAAAAGTGTGTTCTTCTCAAGTTAAATGATTACAACAGAAAAGACAACCCTTGCCAAAGTGCTTACAAGCCATACTACAGCACTGAAACAGCAATCATCAAAATTGTCAATGATGTTTATGTTGAGATTGACAAACAGAATGCCGTTGTCCTGGTACTATTATACCTGTCAGCAGCGTTCGATACCTTGGACACAGCTGACCTCCTCAATACACTTTGGGGTGAAATTGGTTTAAGAGGAACAGTATTTTATTGGTTTAAATCATTAACCAACAGAAAACAGAAAGTGCTCATCAATGGTAGTTACTCAACCGACAGGACCCTGCTTTGTGGAGTACCACAAGGTTCAGTCGTAGGTCCTGTACTGTTTATTATATTCACCAAACATCTGAGCAAGATAGCACCCAAGTATGGATTAAACATCCACTTGTTCGCCGACGACACTCAGCTATATGCCAGCTTTCATCCCGGCACACAGCAGGCATCCATGCCAAACATCGAGCGATGTTTAACTGAAATTTACAACTGGATGACCTTCCACTTCCTTAAGCTAAATCCTGATAAAACAGAGGTGATGTTCGCAGGTACAAGACAGAAGCTCCAACAAATCAGAGACTGCAACATAACAGTCAGTGGTGAAAGGATTGAGCCATCTGTGAAAGTAAAGAACATTGGAATAGTTCAAGATAAACCTGTCATTTCAACCTCAAGTATCTGCTGTATCGTCATCTTCATTTTATAAAATACACCAGCTGAGTAAAATCAAACAATATCTCTTTTTGGATAACCTCAAACGTCTTGTCCAGTCTCTTGTAGTATCTAAACTTGACTATCTTAATGCAGTACTATACGGATTCCTGAACATCAAATCCAAAGGCTTCAACATGTTCAAAACGCTGCCGCAAGGCTCATCACTGGCACCAAGAAACGAGACCACATCTCTCCCGTTTTGCGTGAACTCCACTGGCTGCCAATTAGAGCCCGAATTGAATACAAAATTATTCTGTTGACTTATAAAGCATTACATGGTTTGGCCCCAGATTACATAAGAGAATTAATATCAAAGCCACAATATTGTCGATCTCTCCGTTCAGAAAATAAAAACCTTCTTGTCATCCCGAAATCCAACCTTCAAATGAGTAGACGATCCTTCCAATTCTCTTCACCTAAATTATGGAATTCAATCTCGTCTAACAGCGACCTGAAGAACTCGGAATCAATTAACATATTCAAACATGCGCCTTTGAAACCATTAATTGGTATTTAGGCGCTATATAAATACTTTAATGTTTAATGCTCTTGGTAGTAGTGTATGTCGTCTAACATTAATAATAACCATTAATAATATTATATTTAATAACAATAAGTCACACAATCATCTCATCTCCCAAGGTGAAGGAGAAACCAAATTTGTTTGCCCAATAAGAAGTTAAAACATCTAAAGTGGGATTGAGAACAAAATGGTATTTTAGAAAAATAGAAAAAAGCCTCCACCGAAGGCGCACTAGGTCATTTTGGAAAAACATATGATGTTTTTAAGATACATTGTTCAAGAGCTAAATGGTCCTATTGTTACAATATTGGTTCTTTGAACCAGGTTCTTAATAATAACACTGGATTAACGTAATACTTTTATTATTCATCCAAACATATAATGTACAAGACACCTCGGTTATGATTCCTTAGTTAACGACTTCTCAGCTTGTCTTGCGTGAGTCCTGGTGCTAACTTATGGCGCTCCGACCTGGACTTCAGATATCTGCTTATAAACCCTTTCTAGACAAAGGATGGTCGAAGAGATTATACAGCTAGCTTTATTGCATCATACCAGTCTAAGTGTTCATCACAGATTGCTTTACAAGAAAGGTGACAGTACATAACCAAGGTCGTTGGACGTGGGCCGTGTCAAGCTACATGTAGTGCACATGTCGACCATCTATAGATCATAACATGATAAGGATGTCGTAATCATTGTTATATAAAGTATTAATTAAACGTTTATTAACATGAAAAGACCCTACTAAACTCTCGCTGCCGCTGAATGCTCGGTATTTCATCTAAAACGGCTCTGCCATTTACTGATTTTATTCAAAAATGGAGAAGCGAGGCTAAGTGTCGAATATACCTTGTACCGTGGTTGCGATAAAACACAATCATTGTACAAATCTTGTCAAAGCTACAAACAGTGACGAGTTAGTTCAAAATTTGAGTGAATTTTTTAAAAATTTATTCATTTTGAATTATCTATTTTTGAACTACATGTATTATAGCAAGAACGACCAGCTTTTATATTAATCTTAAAAAATGTATCAGTAAGCAGTGACATGAAAAGCGAGATTTCCGAAAATCCAAGGGGATTAGGCACATGACCGTGGTCTGGAGCTTACAATGAAAGACAACAAATAATCCACAGTGTTGGCCGAAAACGTCCCTCCGGGTTTTCAAGCCTGGGTTCCACTATATTTAAATATAGAAGTAGGCCGATACAATAAATTAGAACGTAGTGAAAGAAAATGCACACTTTGTTACCTGAACGAAATAGAAGACGAATTTCATTTTATATTAAGCTGCCCTTGTTATAATGTATTGCGTCACCAATTTTTCAAACCATACTTCTTACAGAAACCTAATATATTTAAACTAATTCAACTATTAAGTACAACTTCAACATCCGAAATACGTTACCTGACCAAATTTCTCATTTCTGCAGAGAAACACTCTATTAGATAATAATTAAACTTGCCACACTACCTGTCATAACTAGAATGTACCCCCCCCCCCCCGTTGAGTTGACTGTTACCAGGTTATTATTATGGTAATAATGTAGCTTATATCCACGTTTTAAAGTCATTTTAGAAGATCGAGAAGAAAATAAATTAACGGATGATTTTATGAAGTATGTAGTATTTACTTATTCTTTCCGTCATGTTTGGTTTTTTGTATCCTATTTAGGCTAGCAATTTAATGCAACTTATTTACACCAATCCCCATACATTTTGTCTGTTTGTATTTAACTGCCATGTATATATTGTGTGTGTTTGTATGTAATGATAATGTTTGTATTTACTTGTCATATACTGTTTGTATGTAACTATAATGTTTGTGTATATATGTTATCTGATGAGTCAGTAGACTTAAAGAAATACAGAATTTATTTAATAGCCATGTATATATTGTGTGGGTTTGTATGTAATTATAATGTTTGTATTTACTTGTCATATACTGTTTGTATGTAACTATAATGTATGTGTATATTATATGTTATCTGATGAGTCACTAAACTTGGGAGAGAAAAAGAATTGGATTGAACTTTTCAATCGTGCCAGGATATTGGGTAGTTAAAATTGACCCAATCGAAGACTCCTTATGGCACAATTGTCAACACATACCATGACAGGTTGGTAATTCTTCTATGACAAATAGTGAAGACTCGACAACTAAAATAGTTACCGTACAGTTCTTATCTATGTGGTAATGCGCTTTACATTTGCATAGTGATGTTTCACCTCGCAGGTTAAAATTCCGCATAGCAGTTGGGTTTCATCAAATCATATAATTATGCGGTAAGGCTTCACCATTATTTCAATGGTAATTTATTTATTATATGTTAAGCTATGTGCAGTACTGTTTTGTGTCAATTTATGTGTAAATTAAGGGAGCTATAGGCCCGGAACCTTATTGTAGCATTTGACTAAAAAAGAATTGCGCAAAGGCGAAAGATGTCAGTAGTGAAACCATTTCTATATATTGGGGAACACACCAGGCCTACAGTACCTCTGTACTAGCTGAAATATGATGATAAGTAGTCGGAAGCGCCGATATCTCGACAAGATATAGCTCAAGGCAAGAACATTAAACCGCCTTTTCATTTCAGCGTATCAAAATCAGCGTATCAAAGTGTATTTGCTAGTAGTATTTTTTTTTACAGAAGTTAAAAGTACCACGGCCAGTTAAGCCACTTTTCAATGAGATCCGTGATAAGAAATATTGATTATATGGTCTACATGGTAACAGATTAGGAAGGGATTATTAGTTATTAATCTACTTCTTACAGAAATCGTGGATAACGAAGCGTATCAAAGGTCTCTCAATTCTCATATTTTCCCCCTCTGTATCATATAAACCGTAAGAGGGTCGGATGATATGATTACAGAATTAAAGGTGTACCATATTGTGTGGGTTTTAATCAGGATTTAAACCTTCGGACAAACATTACTTCTAGCCATCTGTCAATATGATATAAGATGGTAAAAACATCATGGCGGCTGTAGTACAAAAGCTGTTTGTCAGTTGTTTTTTTACAACAAGGCAACAACAATTTTAATGTCAATAACATCGAAGGGAAAGTACAACAGCAACATTACTTTTAGCCATCTGTCAATATGATTTCAGATATCAATAACGTCATGTCGGCATTATTTATTTTGTTAATTATTCCTAACCTTTCAAGAGAAAACAGTAGTAATTTATGAGGAAGCCAAGGTGAACCCACGAGTGAGGCACTGGTTCACTAGCAAGGACTGTTCTTCGGGGTTTTCTTATGACACGAAGACCGAGGTACTGTGTACACTTTAGCAGTTGGTATTTGAGTGCGGAGAGATCGCCGATGCCAGGTCAGAATTTCTCCCATAGCAGATTTCATGGCATGTATGTCCGTCTTCATTATCTCCGTTGATGCAGAAAAGTAGGACGCAAATTCCAATTATAGTTCATGTATGATAGGTAGTATTATAGCGATTATGCTAGATTCGAGTAAATTTAGGAATACTTTAAACTCTTTGTAGTTTATATTTCTCCATACGGGGTCTATTCACTGCTTGTGTTCTCGTCTCCCCTTCTTTTACTTATGTACAGTTAGTTTTGTACCGGTATAACTGCATATGGCCGCAACTTAACGAAGTTGCCTGAAAATCACGGACTGTGTTTGGTTGTTTTCAAACGTTGCTTAACTGAAGCAACATAAAAACAGAATGAAAATATCAATTTAGAAATCTTCATATGGTACGATTGGCTCCTTTTAAAAAATATTTTGAATTATTGCCATCTTCGCACGTGTTCTGTGTTTTTTCTACACTTCAACTACTTACTCTAATTATTGATTTTGTAAGAAATGATGAGTAGGTTCTTTGGTTTTGTTTATACAATTGTCTACCGGGTGGTCTCGTTATTAATGTTTAACGGTTTCGACATTGTCTGAACTTGATGTAACCATATTGTACAGAGACAACATGATCTGGGATATATCAAGAACGTATTTTCGTAACAGGAATAGTAAACCTGGAGTTTCGATTGAATCTCGATGGTCGCTGTCCAAATGTTGTTATCTACCGGAAGTGAATTACCACAAACTGATGTACACAGGACACAATTAATTCCTACATCTGGTAACGAATATAGTGAAAAATGTATTAATAATAAATACCCCCCCCCCCCCCAGACTATTTTTTTCCACGGCGATTTTGTTGATATCTTGGTGTAGAATCGAAGATATGGGTTTGAATATACATTTTCCGTCCGGTTTTGATGAATATTCACGATTTAGAGTCTGAAGGATAACAGAGTTAAAAGACTGTTTGCGCTGAAATGTAGGGCGCAAAGTTGCATGTCTACTGTACTTAGTATGCTACTTCCAGTTTGTATATCTTAAGATTTATAAGATGAACCTCATACACGCTTTTGAGCAAGAGGATGCCACGTGATGCATTAGAGTCGGTGAAAGAAACGAGAATTAACACTAGAGTACGTGGGGAAATTAATTGTGTAGTTTTAATATTCCTGATTAGTCCGCAAATTAAATTTCAGATAATGAAGACAGACATACACCAACAGATGCGCTTTTAGAGAAATGGTGCCGGGTGCGGCACTACGGCCTGCTCTTATATCGAATTCCAACTTCCGGTGGTTCGTTTACATGCACGCCAACGTGTACAAAAGACTTTGATTTTTCACCCATCGGAACGACTAGCAGCCATTCCCTACCAGGGCATTTGCGTGTATACTTTCATTGGCTGTATAATTTTCTAATGCCCAATCAAAAGTCTTAACTATAAACATAATGGTCCCAAAATTGCCACGTCCTCCACCACGCTGGATAATCCCGGACCCCCTTGGCGAGCACGCGCCTCATCCATTGAGCCACCGCGGGATTTGAATTGAATTTTCAATATATTCATTTTGCATTGTCTATTTTTTAAATATTATAGCAGCGAGAACGGCCAGCTCTTTATCTAAATCTTACATTTAGATATTAGAAAGTCGACAAACGACGCTATACCATAGGCTACAATGGGACAATCATGATATTAAATCTTAAATTAATCCAAGAACAATAATGAAATCCCGTTGATGTCGTATATCTGTGGGCTACACACCCAATTCATCTATTGATATAAATCATAAAGATTAAATAGATAGGGATAAAACATTATCACAGCGATAGGATATACGGAGTATGGATTTATGTGATTCATGTGATATGGTATGACAATAAGTTGTTTTTTTGCGTCTGTTTTTTTGAATTCGTAAACCTTTTTTTAATCATAACATTCCCCGCGAGGACCAAAGACACGTTAATAAAGATAATGATAAAATATTTGCAATGTTAGAGTTGAGATTATATTGATGATTTGTGTAGGATCACATTTAAAAAAAAAAATTTAAAACAAAAATATATCATAACGGGTACATCATACAGTATATTACATTTTGGGGCTCATCATTACGACATCTGCACATACAATTATATATTATACAATTTCAAAAACATTTATTTAATATTGATTTATTATTGCCATGTTTATCTTTAGCATTTCTATTATTATATTTCGCTTGGTGTTCCCCTAAGATGTGTTATCTTGATAAAATCGTTTACAAGTTCTTATGGAATGGTCCGGATAAAATTAAACGGGGTACGATTAGTCAAAATATAGATAATGGAGGTTTAAATATGATTAGTCTCCAAGACGTGATGACAGCCAGGAGCATTTTTTGGTTAAAAAAGATATATACATCCGGGCAACAAACTTGGAAAACTAACTTTGAATTTATAGCAAATAAGTATGAGGTTGATATTCCACCAGCATGTAATTACATACCTAAACTAAAATGTCTATCGCCGTTTTTTCAGGGACTGTTTAGTAACTGGCACAAGATTTATATAGCGGAAATGAACAATTTCATGTAAATAACTATTCCTAACTGCGAAAGATACAGATAATCCTTACAAAGTCGAAAATCCTTATAACTGGAAATGTTTAAAACTAATAACAACATACTAAATAAATGGACATTTTTACCGCATACCTAACCACAAATGAAATAACCAAATTGTTGTTATTAAATTATATGAAAAGAACGGTGACTAAAAGTATATAAGTCCTTTCATCTTTCGTGGAAAGAATCAGTACTTTTAATCTACCGCTTCAATTTTCTCTAATATGTACTCAACAAGTTGCCAAAAAGATTTCATTTATGTATTTATCCTAAATACACATTATGTAAGATCTAAATCTGCATATTGCAGGTCTTTGTGATGGCTTCACGTTATATAAATTATTACCAACCAAATCTCGGGGCAATCTGATGACTGGTTTTAAGTAGATTAGAACACCACCACAATTAAAGATGATTAAATAGATAATCGCGACTTGTAGAAGTGTCCTTTTAATTAAAGATTCCACAAGGGTCTTTCTTAAATAAAAATGGACAACACCTAGCATTTAATTGGTGTATCTAAACGGGGTCACTCACTTAGCTTTCAGCCCCCTACGAATTCCACACACATAACTCTTTTTGAGAATTCCACGAAGACCGGGCCTTCACCAACGGTCCCGATTCACCACTCTGCAAATTCTTAATGTTTTTCATCAGCTAGTAGAGCAAACGAAAACATTTTATCGATATATTCCTGACTAAGAGTAATTTCATGCTTGAGATATAAGATAGGGATATTACTGAAGTAATTAAAGTAGCCAAGTCTCCAACTCAATATCATCCAAAATCTTCCGACAGTGAAAACACGAATTATTTGTCAATTTCAATCAACGTTGATGTTGTGATCTTACCGGGAAAAGATGGACTTCTGATGTCTAATATGTAAGACAAAAAAAACAAAATTACCATTGGCGCATCTGTTCCGTTTCCGGGCACTTCGTACGACTCTGAATATTCTTGTATTATGGCGGATTTATGGCCTACTCTTATATCGAATTACAACTGCCAGTGGATCTTTTACGTGCGCGCAAATGTTTAAACTTAACCTAGGTTTTTCGAACCATCTGAACGACTAGACAGCTGCCCTTATCATACCCTTCATCCTAAGTAGGGTCGCCTGTACAACCTCGTCGATTTTCTCCGGTTCCTCTGGTTTCCCCCACTAATTAAGACCCCTACGCACAAGAGAATTAATAAAAAAAAATTAAACCATGTGTTAGTCCTGAAATGACATAGTTTGTGTCGAGTGGACGTTAAACCCCATCGCTCTCTCCCTCCCAAAGCCTCTTCTAATCAAATTGCTTTTTTCTGCTTACCCTATAAGCAGAAAATGCTTATCTTTGAACTCCATCAAGGCATTAACCAAATCAAGTTTGAACATTCTACCTCAATTCGAAGAGGACTTATTGTCTTCCAGTCTCGGCTGATTAACTTACTTATTGCTCTGCTTACCCTGAGCAAAAATGTTCATTATCGAACTTAGTAAATGTATTGAAACTATACACCAATTTTATCACTTATTTAGAGCTATATTTATCATGTTTAAAAGCATCAACCAATCAATTTAATATCTTTGCTTACCCTAAGCAGAAAATATTCACAAAATTTGAACATTCTAGCTCAATTAGTCGAAAGGCGGCGGACAAAAACAAACTGAAATCGTTAAACAGATAGTTCATGCAATGGTGGGGAGATAATTGTATCGAATACTATCAACCTGGGAATTGTTGGTTCTCGTGGAAAAAACAATAATTCGTTATCACTGTTGTTCTTATTCAGTAAAACATTAGAAAAGAAAATATGAAAACGTAATGGAAATAACAAACATTGGTATAACATATTAATGACTCGAAAACCTACAGAGTTGATTAGCCGAACTTCCGTCAGAAAGAAATAATTATGCCTGCGTAACAGAGTATTAGTAATGGTGACAGTCTGTCACGAAATATTTCAATTAGAATTTCTATTTTTAATGTCCTCTGAAAAAAGTTATTTGTCGACCCGATGGATATGAGGCCATTTAATCCGCCAGGCTACGCAGAAGAGGTGGGTACACTGGTCCGCAAGTGCACTTGTCTGCACGCTATACAAATACTATAATAGTTAGTGCAGGGGGACTGCGCCACACATGATTTACATAAAGGACAAATATAACGACAAGACATCATACTCAGAAACAGCAAACAAAACAAACAAAAAACAATTCAAAAAAGAGTGAATGGATCCGGGGGCTAGCCGTAAGCGCCCACTGCGCTGTACAGTCCCGGGTCTGAAGCAACACAGACTTCACTCAAAATTGAACATATTTCACTCGTAGAAGAAAATGCTCAAACAACCGAACACAAAGAAGCAAAAAAAATGTAGACCGCCTCAGGAGGCTGTTGTCTGCTAACTGAATGGTGTGACGTAAATACGTTGTAATGTTATTAATGACGTCAATAGAATATTTAAGCAAAAAGGGCGATAATCAAGACTGAATAATGCTAAAAGCTATAAGTTTAAACAACCAATCAGAATTTTTAAGTTGTATAATTGCACAAAACATAATACTAAATACCCCATACAAGCAATGCAAAACAGGAATGTATAAGAAAGCATGCAATGTAAGTGTATTTATGAAGTCATAAAATAATAACAATAAGGGCGCGTAACTATACAAATTAAACTACTGTCTGTTCCAAACGACACTACGACTCGAAATTTGCTTACTATTTCTTCAATTTTTAATTAAAATGGTTAAAACTTAACGACCTACCTGGAATTGTCACCCCATTACTTTCTGCGTCTAGCATTAACGCCTATTAGTTTGATAAAAACCCTTATCCTCTTGTAAATTTCACATTTTTCGACACCGGCCAGTTACACAGAACATCAACAATTCCACTGCGCCGGTGCAAGTTGGGTCACTCTATATCATATAGGGGTATAAGGGTATTCCACAAATCGGGTGCATTCGGTTAATAATGCTTTGTGCGGGAGGATTCGCCTGTTTGATTTTTGGCCGTGCGTGCGTCTGTATATATCTGTTTGTACGTGCGTGTCTGTTTGTGTCGAAACAACTGTTTAAACATGCAATTAGGACGAAACGACCCCAAGCCAAATTATCGCCCCTGTTAGATTTGGTATATTCTAAATAACTAGGTCAAGCATGGCTGTCTTCAACACCGCGAAGTAAACAAAACACGATTTTTCACGAGAGAAATGATATATAGCTTGATCTGAAATTAGTTAACGTGAGGTAGAAAGTTAAGGGATGACAATTCCAGGTAGGTCGTTAAGTTTTAACCATTTTAATTAAAAATTGAAGAAATAGTAAGCAAATTTCGAGTCGTAGTGTCGTTTGGAACAGACAGTAAATTAAATTGGATAATTATCCAATATGTACTCGGTTATATACTTATAAGAAATGTTAAACTTGGTATATTGATGCAACGGAAGTTTCGAAATTTCTTTAAATATGCGTAACTGTGTACCTCCTTTGGCAGTGCATTTCAAAAACAGGGATTTTATTCGGGAAACAAATAGTTCTTTATTGTTACATACGGTCAAAAAACCCCGAATTTGTCCGTTTTGTCGAAAATACCAACATTAAATTTATTGTTAATGATATTTATGTCCAGGTCAAGAACAGATGCAATTTGGGTGCCGGAATTTTCTTTATTTAATAATAGTTCAGGGGGATATATTTCACTTTTATATTTATTGAAATTTCCATTATCATTGATGGGTGTTATGTCATCAATGTAACGGAAGGTGTAGTTGAGACTTTTAGCTACTTTGTAATCTGTTTTTCTTTTATGGTTCTGAAAGTAGAATTCATATTTATGTAAATGTGCATTTGCCATAAATGGGGCGGGGTCAGTTCCCATTGGTAAACCAATAGGTTGCTGTATTATCTGAACCCCAACCTCAAATATGGCATTGTCAATCAAAACACCACAGGACCTACTGAAGGTTTTAGGCGATGTTTGTCATTGTCAAAGGTCAAAGACAGAGAGTGAAGTCAAGAGTCAAAATATTGTAACATGTGTATTAAAAGAACTAGCAGAAGTGGATTTAGGCTCTGGTGGGCCCAAGGCAGATCGACCAACTGGGCCTTTCGTGAAACTGGCTTTAGAAATCACCCCCTCCTGGTCGGTCGGCGACTCATTATTCTCGAAGATGCCATTCGCGTTTTCATCGACTGAGCAGTTATCCTGTCCCTGGCCGCCGAAAAACATGATTTTGGGCTTATTTCCACTCGCTTTTTTCAGCTTCACGGGATTCTTTTCTGTTCTCCCTTCTCCCATCTACACCTTTGCCTTTGGAACATATCGACGCGGCCTTCGCGTAATAAAGGAAAGACAAATTCCAAAAGAAAACTGTTTTTAAAATGAAAGCGAAACTGGATACCAGGCTAATGAATGGCGAACGAGTGACCAGTCTCCAAGTTGGAGTAATCGATCCTACTAAAACTCATCGCGAACGCTATGGTGTCAATGACCATGTGAGCCCTTTCCCTCATAGTGAACGACCGACACAAGGTCTTGAAAAGTTCATGGGCCCTATTTTTTCTTTGGCCCTGGGCAACTGCATCAGCTATTGGGGCGGGACAATTACCATTTTTGGGGAAGTGTTTCGTAAAGGCACCGTTTTACTTCAACACCATTCAAGTTAATTATACTACTCTGTACATGGGTTGACAGGAGGTTAGTTTCCTACTTTCTAGAAATGGATACTGACATAACTGTCTGTGAGTTAGTCTAAGTCTAGAATCTAAGTTCGAAGCAGGATAATACAAGCTACTTCATTACCCTAGTTGTCGTCACAGATCATGTAGGTAAAGATTTCTATATTACACAGAACGCTTTTCTTAGACCTAAAATAACCCTATAGTGTTAGAGTGATACGGTTTATCAGAGCTTCGATGTGTTGATGTGTCTGCGGTTTCTTGTGTATTATGGATGACATGGGTTATTTTTATCTTTAAAAGTATGGTCAAGGATCATTCTATCAACACTAAATGTCACAAAGTCTGTACCGTCGATATATATGATCGGTTGTTATTTGTAAGAACTTGATTATACTAAAAGCAGGAATATTTAGACGAAGTGAAGTCTTTGTTATGACAGAGTGTTCATGTAAAGATAACGTCTCACTTACAAACTACCTCAGGATTTGATGATATAACAGGACTGAAAACATATTCAATCAAACTAATTTATCTATAACAGTTTTGCTTCAAACCCCTCTCAAACATCTTTATCTCAAGGAACTACCACAAGCCTTAAGAAAACTTGATTGATGGGAGTCTTTTTCAGTTTATTTTGCACGTGATGGAGGGTGAATTTTAGATTGTATTTGTCGCTACTCCCTGGCCATTTACCATAGATATCGAAGTAATGTTTTTGATTATCCTCTCCAACTTTTTCCTCGTCGTTTAATCGCATTAAAGTCTCGCTGTTTTCGCAAACGGTAGTCATTCGATTAACACATCTAGCGCTTCTTACGTGACTTCAGTAGACAGCCATGTTTTTAGTGATACCCTTACATATTTGTCTCTGTAGTTCGAGAAGATTGGGTGCCTTTACTTTAAATATATAACCACCCCCTATAAATATTTTCGTGGAAATGTATCTTTAATATGAATTGTTATCCTGGTATAACTTGGTTAAAGGTTCGATGCAACATTTAACACTATATTAATACCCTGAAAAGTACAATATCAGTCCAAAAATCACTCTATTCCGTTTAGTATTTCCAACGTTATGATAAATTGAATTCCCAGAGACCTATAATGGTCCCGCATTGGAGGATGCCGCTATCTTTCAGTGGGTGGAGAAACGGGTCGATTAGGTTTAAATCGAATTGAATCCAAGCCGGGAGACTTAGTTCGAGCAATGGTATTTTGGTTTTGTTTTCTTAATCAATCTGATTCCATAATAGCATGGTGTGAGACGTGGCATTTTTTAAACCGAAAACGCAAATATCGCATTGAACCTTTAAAGTTCTGTCAGCTGGCACCTCTTGTTTAACCAGTAAATACCACAACATGCCCTCAACCTATATATAAAATTGTATATCAACATTTGACGGTTCATTTCCTTTTAATAATATCAATTATTTTATTCATGACGAATCGACCTAACCTATGTAACCCAGCACCTTCCCAAATGGAACGGAAGCTTATTAGTATCAGTCTGCAGCTTGTTTTGGATACTTAGCAATCAGTATGTTGTGTATGTTTCATTGTAACTTTAAATAATAAACCTTGTTTTAAATCAAACAATACATAAAACCGAGAAAGTTATCTAACAATAGGGCCATTTTCAGCCGATATACCTAATTAAACTTTGCTACCCCAATTAACGTGTGATAAGGTAGTAAAACAGTTTTATATCCAATAATCAGTTATTTTTCACAATGTCTAGTCTGTTGTAGGGTATGTTCTATATCCAGTTTAAACAAAAGTGCTAGTGTGTTATCTTAATGGCTTAACCGTATATGTATGAGATACACGGTGACTCGACGAGTTAGGAACCTAAGCCACTGGCTTGCTAACCAGGAGGATTCCGGGTCGCTCCTGATGTTGGTCCAGAAAGTTTCTCTGGATTTTCCTGTATGGCAAGAAGCGTGTCTGGTCGCTAGGGTGGGACGGAAACTCGAGGTCCTGTGTATACATTGAAGAGCACGTGAAATAACAATTGAACAAAACATTAATTTGTGGTACAGTATAATCTGCATTACGCACTCACACAAGGAAATTTTCACGACTGACCGCTTAACGTGAGTTTCCTCCGAATAAAACCTCGGTGCTTTCGGTGCTGACATAAATTAATATATCGCTTGGATGCATTGGAAGGGAACATCATTACTTGCATCGGTAAATTTGACCGCCGCTGAATCTTGCGCCGAGCGAAAACTAGTCGTCCTGATCCGTGGAATTCCAGTTAATTAACTACTGCTCACGGGATTCGCGGAAGTGTAACAAAGAACAATAAGATAGTATCATTCAACGGTTGAATAAAGTGATGAAACAATATATTTTTTACTTGGGGTGGGGGGGTCTCTAAATAGGAGTCCGTCTCCATTAGCCCAGTTTGTGCGGAGAAGTTGAAATTAAACTCCGTTTACCATAAACATGATTACTGTTTACACAATGCCAACTGCTTCAATCAAAATTTTCCTTTTTTATTAAATATATATACATAAGCGTTTATATTTGAATGTTATTTTTAAGTGAACCACACGCAAAGCGCAGGTTGTGAACAGAAAGTCTTTGTCTCATCCTAGAATATTACAAATTTTGTTGTTGAGTTGTTGATGCCCTCAGTTGTTATTATCGATGTGTTTGCTTCTTTTGGGTTGCGTTTATTGCATTCTCTAAGGTCGTGTTTGTCTTTAATTTAAGGAATAAAGGAGCTTTCGGTCTACCAATATACAGTGTGAAAATAAATTATGGTTATTGATTCTCATGTGTTGCCGTATTCGACATTTGTATACTAAAACTAACATTTATCTTAAAAAACAAATATTTGTTTTACACATCCAATATCTCTTACGTCATTGTTAATGATTTAATTTAATGTAATATAAAGACAAAATCCCCTTTAGAAAATAAAAAAAAAACAACAAAAAAAAACCATCAGAAAAATATAAATGTTTATGTTCATAATAAAGCTGAATGGGTATACTTGTCATGGCTACGATGGTGACTAAAGCGAAAGTATTAGATAAAATTATTGTTTTATTATACGCCCACATTTTCATGTGGACGTATTATGTCGTCGCCCCTGTCCGTCCGGACGCCCGTCCGTCCGTCCGTCACAATTCTTGTCCGATTTTGACGAAACTTGAAATATAGGTTTATCCCCAAAAGATCTCGGCTGCTTTCGTTATTGGCATGTATCGGATCAAAACTTCATGGATTATGGCCCCTGATTCTACGAAAAATCACGTTTTTAGCTTGTGGACCCTATAGAGGTCACAATTTTAATTCGATTTTGATAAAACTTGAAATGCGTGGTTATAACCCAAAGATCTAGGTTCCTTTCGATATTTGCGCCTATCGGAACATAATTTCCTGAATTATGGCCCCTGAATATACGCAAAATCGTCTTTGTTTAGCTTGTGGTCCCTCTGGAGGTCACAATTATTATCCGATTTAAAAAAATCGTTTGATTATATCACCGTTACACCCTACGGACATTTCGAAAAAATCGGATCAAAATTACCATACAAAATGGCCGCCGTTCGTACGCGAATACTGTTATAAAATGGTATGTCAAGGTTGTGGACCCAGTATAGGTCACAATTTTGATGAAACTTGAAATGCATGGTTATAACCCAAAGATCTTGGTTCCTTTCGTTATTTGCAAATATCAGATCATAACTTCCTGAATACCGTTTTTAGGACTACGAACAATCCAAACCATTAGACAAAATTCGTAGTCCTAAAAACGGTATAGGCAAAAATGTGTAATATCGCAAAATAGTGTATTCAGCATATGGACTGTTCACCGTGTACAAAATACACGACGAACAGTGGTAACAGGTGTCCTTGGAAGAGTACGCTTACCCTGTCTGGCGCGCCACACCCGCAATAGTAGACTGGTGGCCAGTCTCCTCCACACACCAAAAATTGGCCAGTCCTCTTCAAAAAAAAAAAGCGAAAAAAAAAGCGTAATCTCTAGAGACTGGGCAAATAGAGCTTCATTCTCATCTAGTAGGTCAACCTGCATTAAGTAGGTCGTGTGACGTCGTGCACGTGATCACGACATATCTAACAACAACGTGACGTCAACCCTCAGACGGTCTAAGCATGACTGCTTTGCACTCCAGCCGAGACGCATGATTCATTTCACGTGACTCGGGACTTGCTTGATAACTGTCAATCATTCCAAATAAGGAACAACGTAAAACATGACAGGAACGCCCATTTTATTGTGAAGCTCGCAAATTGTCCAGTCTCTGGTGCTGGTTACAGGTTTACTCAAAAAAATTTTTTTATACAAATGGAAACGAAAGTGTTGGTTTACTAAAAATTAATACTTTTATATAAATCGAAATGTAAAATAAATAGAAGAGACTGGGCCAGTCTACCGCAATAGCTGCATCCAATCTATTAGGCGAAATCCGGTAAAATAGCGTGATAGACCAATGAACTACCGGTATGCAAAATGCACGTGATGAACAGTGTTAACGATGTAGTACACATATATTATCAGGGAGATAGTATACCCGTCAATTAAATATGTCTAGAATAATAGTCGAGAGAGACATGTTATATTTACCGATCAAGTCAATATGACGACCATAAAACTTTTTAAAGGCTTTAATCAGTCTAGTTCGCAAGTATCCCTGTAGTTGAAGCTTAGATGACAAATGCCTCGATCTACTCAAAAAATCAGAATAGAATGAACAAGCTCTCGCGTAACGAATAAGCTGAGACACAAAGACTCCATAAGCTGGTGATATTGGAATGTTACTACTAATAAATGGAAAGTTAACAATCGGAAAGTATAAGTCATCACGTGTATCGTCCAATTTAACACTTAGTTTATGGCAATTGTCAAAATCGAGACGCAGATCCAAGTAGGAAGCGCAATTGTCACTGTCAGTAGTTTTTTTAATTTCGAGCTCATCAGGATATATGAATTCTATATAATCACTGAGTTTTGGATTATTTAGTTTACATCCAGGCCTGAAATACGTTTTCACCCGAACAAGTCGATATCTACTTTTACAATTGATCGAAACAAAAAGAGGTTTTAACGTCCTATTTCTCAAAATTTATATTGTATTATTGCTTGATAATGACTAAATTCTTCCAATAATTCGCTTGCGCGTTGTGGTTTTTAGCAGTTGGGGGAAACCTTGGGACCCAGAGATTTGACAGGCGACCCTATTCCTTGTCACGTACAGCCCGAGAATCGAAATCACGTCAGTAAACTAAATGACAGACCTTACGTTACAGCGCGAACGATTTAACACAATAATTGTATTCTCTGAATTAACTGGACTAATGAAGACATGCTATGGACAGCATCGTTCCGTTTACGATCCGTCCTCCCTTTAGCCCCGAAAAGGGGAATCAGGTCCCGTAGACCCGAAGGACCAAACACAAGGATCAAACCACAGACCTCAAGACAAGTGGGTCACCCATTCTTGAATTTACAGTGACTTTTAAATGGAGGTGTCTAGAAATGTATTAAACGCCAATTCGCTTAACTACCTTTATGGGTCTATTGTACATAGAATCAGTTGTGGTGTACATGTTACTGCTTTAGTAGTGCGATGTTCTATTTAGATGATAATCAAACACGACATAAAGCAAGAATCCATTATGGAATAATTAGTTATGTAATTAACGTATTTGGAATTATATTACATGACGACCACAAACAAAGTTGATGTATCAGAGAAATAATAGGGTCAGAAAATCTATGTCGTTAATGCCATGGCTTTCATATCAGCTTAAAGAAGTTTAAAGTGCTACTGCTAAGACCCAAAATACCAACTGTTAAACGACAGTGAGTGGGCTGGGATTTAAATGCCGAATAGTTGTAAGGCGTTTGGTGTCAAATGTTCCAATATGAATTTTTTTAGAATAATAGGGTCTGTCGCCGTATCCTGCTTACCGTCGTGGGTTTTCGTCGCTTTTAACTCCCACCTATGCTTCTTCTAGCTAGCAAAGTTCCCAGTTCGCAAGCTATAACTTACTGCAATAAAATTAGTGCCGTAATGTCCATGTTTGTATTGATTGAACGTTAAAGCCCTTATAACGAACTACTATTACAGACACCCCTGACGCAATCTCATTATGACACATATTTTATTTCGTTTCGTTTTTATGATTCAAAATTTCGTTTTACTTTTCTTTACTACACTAGGCTCTGGAAGAGTTGTTATCATTGGCGTGTTCTTGGTGATGTAAGGGATTTGCCAATAAAACGGTCTGTTACTGCGAGCTCTAGAAATGCAAAAACTGATTAATTAATCAATGTCTGACGTCATAGGGTTAAAAGCCGCCCGTTTGACCCCTGACGTGAATCCCCACTATAACTTGTAAGGTCATCGAAAGCATAAAATTAAAGGGTCAATCCCAATAATGTTTTTGAGAATAAAACTCTTTAATTTTGTGTTAAAATCCATTAAGATCCCATACCTTAGGGCCGAGCAATTAACTCATTATATGTGATACGTTTTCAAACAACTTAAACCCATAGTCTTCATTTTGAAATGAAGTCCGGTGTCCAAAACTATATTATGCGGTGATTTGATAAAACCAGAGTTTTATTTTATAAAAATAATGTGTCGGTGAAATTTACCTTTCGTTATCAAGTACAGCACGTGGACCATTCACCGTGTAGATTTCTAAAGGAACGGGAATCAATTATCGGGTCACCTAACGAAAAAATTGACCCGAAATCTTAAAAGGGTTACATGTCCGGATACGCTGTTTTAACGCTCACGCTGGTGCCGAAGTGCCATTAAACCACATTTCATTCATTTCCAAACGACTCAATATTTTGAGCTGAAACTTTGAGTCAGAGTATATACACCAGTCTTCTATATTTTGGCGTTTAAATTTCATACTAACTCGGACTTTTTTTTTTGAGGCTCTGTTCTATTCAGGACTACCCCTTTAACAATTCGTTTAATGTTAGTGTTTCCCTATCAATTTCTTATTAGCATATTTTAAAACAACATTACAAGAATCTAAATAAAGTCATTATCATGGTAGACATTCTGACTATATCTTATGACTGTGGGTGGAAAAGTCGTAGGTGTGTGTACTCAGTGATCATTTTATGTTCCAAACAACACATCGGAAATGGATAATAATATAAATTGCATGTCATAATAGTTGTTGTTCCATGTCGTCAAATGTCTTAACTCATAAAACCCCCACAAAAACAGAAGAATACAAAAAAAAACACAGCCTACACAGGTCGAGTCATATATGTGATCGTTGCGTTTTGACCATAACGTAAAATGGCTAAACAGTTCATTCCATATTTAGGGTCATAGGTATTTGTTTATATTTGTCATACAGTAGAATGGGTAACAACTTTCATACCATATCTTGTACCATATGTTTTTTACGACCATACTGTGTAGTTCATTCTTATCTCGTAAAAAAGAAGACACCATTTTAAATTTCTCGGATAAAATTTCGCAAGGGGTTTGGCTTGTTCGATTCATTCAATACGGGGTCACGTTAGTTCATTGTTCGATGAATTCCAGTGAAGATCTGTTGATTGTGTTGTCTGTGATCTTTTGTGTTAACTAATACACAACACTGTACTGTGTTCGTTTCTAATATATTAACATAACTACTGTTCTATCAATACACACTTGTTAAAAATGATCAAATCTGAGGTTGTTGTTTTTTTTATTCAACACAAGCAGTTTTTATGCTTTGATAAATATGTGCTAAATCCTAATGATTATGGATTTATAGAGTATGTATAATGGCTTCATTTGACCGTGTTGTCCCTGAATTCCTTTCAACATCAACAAAAACTATAGATATTAATCTTATCACGCTTTTTAAAAATAATTTAGTCCTGTAATCCTCCTTTTTATAACTGGATGTATTACTAATGATGTACTAGTAATTCTACAGTTTCACAAAAATATGAAAATAAGGTGGTTGATAGTTGTTTGTTAAAAGATATAAGACGATTATATTCAATTATCAATAAATCCCATCTCTATAGAAATCCAATTGCTATAGAACTCGGTGATGAGACCTTTTACAGATGCTGTCAAAAAGCTCATATTTCTGGGAACAACAAGTAGTGGGCTATTATTATAGTTAATCTGTATTATTCTGCTCTGGCTAATCTTGAATAAAACGTTTTTATATGATTATAAAGCTCTAATCTGACTGTGTAATTATTTTACACAATTCAATTACAGCATAATATTGGTTTCCTAATACATCTTTTGATAGCCCAAAGCAAACAAGATTATTTTAGAAATATAATAAGCCGATACTTTGTGTTTAAAAGATTTAATGGGATGGTTTTGGCGACAATTAATCTTTGTTCCATTCTATTTTATTTCGATGCTCAGAATAATTTTTAGGCATAATTTATGAAAAAAAACCTAGCAGAAAGAAATAAAGGATAATACTTTCAAAGTCTTTTGTTTTCAAATTTAAGGCAATGACGTTAGTTTGTTGATTTAGGCTTAGCGACCGCTTCCACCTTGGGTGTTGTGACACTCTTCGTGCGGTAGTAATGCCGAAATATGTTTACGTTGTATATATTTCTAAAGACCAAACAAAGAAAATTTACAAAAAACATAATGGGACCAAAATTGTTGTTTCAGGGTTTCCTTTAGTATCTTATGAATTCATATCTCCAGTGCAATGCGGTCTAACATCTTGGGCACCATCTATGCTCGTCTCTATTCATCCGAACGTTGCAGAAAGGTGGGGGACGTTAATTCTACATTTCATTTCAATTCCATCTGTTTAGTTTAATTACTAAGCCCAACTGGAATTTGATTAACTTGTAGAGAACAGGCTAAGCTAAACCATCAGGAGGTTTGCATTGATTTCTTTCCGATGTCTCGCCGAAGTATTTCGGGACATTCAGGGTATCTGAATTCTCGGCCGCCATTCGATTACTGTTCGAATATTTTGTTGAAAAGTACATTCTTCCCCTGTCGCTGGATTTTGCATACAGTACATTTCTTTTTCAATCAGCGATGATTTCCATTTGCCAATGTCCCGCTGTGCATTTGTTGTCTCGGTGATGTACTACCGGGGGAATTGATAAGCCGCGATATGCGTCGAGAACAGGTTTCCCGCGGAGGCTTAAAGCAACGCGGAACCACCGGAAGCCATCGAGAGTAAATCTGTTAACATATCGCCAAGCATTTTTTCAATGGTACCCAAACATTAACGTTTGTTATATCAGTATGCCTTCATCTTGAAAGTTTAAGATACAATATTGCGTTTTGATGACATTATGAGAGTAAAGACAGTATAGATACGAGATTGGCTTTTAAATAAAACAATTTGCTATAGTTAATTAATAGAGCAACAATTTAAATTTTTTTATAGTAATTCACGATTACCTACCTTCATTGGCGTTCAGGGATTTAGGTCACATCGTGTGCTAGCAAGACTCCAGTATAGTATAGGGCCTAGTAATCAGATTACAAGACTAGAGTATCGTATGAGGCCTAGTACTTAGACTACCAGATACAGGGCCTATTACCCAGATTACAAGACTCGGGTATCGTATAAGGCCTAGTACTAAATCTACAAGACACAAGGCCTAGTACACTAGATTACAAGACCCAAGAATCTATATCCAGTACTCAGGCCCCTACACGACTCGAGTATAGTATAAGACAGAGTACTCAAATTACAACCCCAAAGTATATTTATATAAGCTTTTGTTTTGTGTTTGTATCGTATCTATAAAAAAATGTAATGTAATATATAATATCTTATGAATAAATATTGTTTAAACCAAGTATAGTATAAGGCAAAGTAAGGCAAAAATAGTTTATAGCGAAGTAGTTAATTACTTTTTCTTTTTTAAAAAAAGAACTTAAAGGACCTTAGTCCGTAACTCAAAATCCTCCAAAATCTTCGACATCGAAAACACAAATTATTGGTCAATTTAAATCAACATTGATGATGTAAACTTACCAGGAAAAGATGAGCTTCTTATATCCGATATTTAAGATAAAATAATTTTTCTAACATTGGTACACGAATCGTGTACCATATTGCGCTCCGGTCGCAGTTTTATTGAGAGACTCGAGGGACGAGGCTAGACACATTGCACTGTATCACACTGCATATGTGGACTGGAATAACCAGGCGCTAAAAAAAATGCACTGGGTTGAGACTGAATGGCTTGTTTCGCCGAACATAACTGATTTGAAATTGGAGTAAAACGGAAAGCATTTAATGTAAATCAGTTTATATACATTCATATTACAGTATTCTATGAGTTTCGACCCACTTTTGTCAATTTCTGGATCCCAAATGTTAGCGATTTAGCTCCTTTAAAGAGTTAGATAAAAAGCTAGCCACTCTTGCTATAATAATTCAAAAATAGTTAATGTAAAATGAATGATTTCAAAAATCCATTTACATTACTCTATTGCGAGCGAAGATATCAGCCTTTGAAGGTTTCAAAAGGCGTATGCAATAATTTTAACCACCGTACTGGTTGTTCTAAGCTAAGTCTCGCTCATCCTTTTTTTTTTAGCTTAAATCGAAAAATAACACAACTGTTCTAATCTATTTAATATCGGAGACACCCGATGTCATCGAGGGTTGATTATGGCCTGGATAAGTTAATTAATGTCTTATTAATAATTGAGATAACATTTCAGGCCTAAAGAAAGAACTGCACTAGGCAGATTTAGCTCTTGCATAATGCCTGTTTAAGTTTAAGTTTAGACTTTAATGGGGCCCCCTTCCCCCTAAAATGAGCGACCGGAGGGAGGGGGTCGCTGCCTACCTTTAGTGATGTTTTATATAAATGTTTAATACAGTAGCCACATAGTCTCCCATTCATATAACTAAAATCCTTTCTGTACCGTGGGGATTGAGAGCTTCAACTGCTTTTGAAAGATAAAACAGAAAACCAATTACGTAATCGTTGTTGTCATTTGAGTCGGTCCCATGGTACTACAATATTGTAAGCACTTCTTGTAAACACATACATTTTTCCACTTTGGTACTGTTCTTATACATGAATTCGTTGTAACTGATGACGCCAATGGAAATGGTTGTAATATGTCATCTTATCGAATCTCTTTCACATGAATGAAAAGTAAGTTTAAAGTCAAAAATAAAATGGGATATGGAATACAATTACTGCTTATTACAGAGCGACGTTTCCATTAGGCTTCTCCAGTCATTATGAAGCTTAGTCGAAACGTTGCTAATTAAAAAGCAGTAATTGTATTCCATAGTATTGTGAGCAGTATATTCCAGTTCAATATATTACTAAATGCCATTGAAACAATTTTAATCAAATAGGGTTTAACGTCCTACACTGACAGAGTGCTTTCAGATACATTTTCGTCAGACAGCGGAAGCACGGCCTACTGTTATATCGACTGTGTAAAAAGTAAAAAAAAAAATAAAAGGGGCAAGTTTCACAGTCTGTGCAAAATTACACAATAGCACACTGTATGACGTAAGTTCGTCTCCATTATTCAAGTCACCGCTAAAATGTATAAGTAGCAGTCTTGACAAATTGTGAAGCAATTGAATCAACTTTTGGATTTATTTAATACCTTTAGGCTGTTACTTTAACCTGGCCTACCTGGGGCATATCGATTTGTAGCATTTACGATTAGTATACAGATACAGCTACAATGTTAAGGTCAACAAGAAAGAGGTCGGCCATTACAAGTCCAGTTCAGCGTTCTCAGCAAGGCGTTGGCGCTGTAAAACAAAAAGGCCTAGGACAACGCAGAGCAAGGCTACAAAAACTAGTCAGCAGCAGAGCAAGGCTACAGAAACTAGTCCGCAGCAAAAATCTACGCCGTCAACTTCTTCTGCAGATAATATCCCTACACTAGAAAGTTTGGTTGAGTCTGAGGGTGTTCTAACACAAATTGTTGAAACCCCACGTAATGTTTTTGGTTGAGCCTGAGGGTGTTCTAACACAAATTGTTGAAACCTCACGTAATGTTTACCTTTCGAATATTAATTACCCGTCACCTATTCCAGTGGTTTCCGAAACTCTTGGAGGTAACATTGCCTCTAATATTAAGTCAAAAATCATCCAAGGGGAGTTTATCGATTTAGACCTATTGTTAGATAATCCACCCATCACCCGTAGCAACTGATCAATTCTGCAGGATGGTCATCTTTCTGTAGAGCCATGTAAAGCCGAAACTAAAATAACCTCAAATGGACCGATGCTTTTATGGTTTTTATATCTATATACTGCTCTCAACACACCCATAGATTTATGGAGTTGTTGAAATATTTACAAAGTATTCGTTTAGCCTCCAAGCGTTCGTCAAGCCAGGGATGGAAAATCTATGATGAGCAATATCGCTTACGCAAGGCGGGGGATCCTGCTAGCACATGGTCTATGATAGACACTGAATTGTGGCTCCTGTACATAAATGGCCCCAGTTCAATCTCAGGCAGCATTATGACTCAACCTAAACACTACAACCATAAACCTCATTTATGCTACTCTTATAATTACAATGGTCGGTGTTTAAGGGTCTCATATATATGTTAATACATGTCTAATTCGTTGCCATAGAGACCATCCAATTATACACTGCCAGAGCACAACACCTACTCCAAAGAGTTTTGATTTGACAAGAGGTTTTGAACCTTGCTTACACCGCCCACAATTACCTGGCACCCACTTTAATAGGCATCGCTCCCCATTTTTCAATACCCGGCGGGGACCCCATTCACCAGGATATATCACACGAAGAATGAGGTATAATAATCCTCACCATGCTTGTAATAAGTATTAATTTGAAATAGATAGGGTTGTGATCTAATCTGACGTCGTTTTTGTTTTATGAATTAATAGATTCCGTTGTATTTTAATAGATATATGGCGGAAAGGTTTTTCGCCAGTTCGACTTGATGTTTTGAAACCATTGCTTGATTCTTACCCCCAGATGGAAGACGCGCTCACACTTTAAATGCGGTTTTAAATACGGGTTCCGTTTAGAATATACTGGCCCGCGGCTGCCCCGTTTCTCAACAAATCTAAAATCTGCAGAAAATCTTTTTATTCAAACTTGGGAGAAATTAATTGGTGAGATAAAAGCGGGTAGAATGATTGGTCCATTTCGATCAAGACCTTTGTTCAACTTACAAATTTCTCCTATAGGTCTGGTTCCCAAAAACTCTGGCGGTTGGAGACTAGTTACTCACTTATCATATCCGCACGGCATCAGTATTTACGATTTTATTGACGAAGGTAATTCCAGTGTTAAATATTCGTCTTTTGACAAAGTTGTCCAAATGATAGCATCGTTAGGGGGAAATGCTTTGTTAGGGAAAATGGATAAAAAAAAACGCTTTCCGCTGGCTTCCCGGTCATCCGGGCGACTTTGATTTACTCGGTTTTTATTTTAATAATTATTATTTCATAGATAAATGTCTGCTGATGGGATGTGCTGTATCGTGTTTGTTTTTCGAGGCATTTTCTAAATTTTTACAATGGGTAGTTACTTCTAAATTAGTCCAGCTCTGAACGACAGACTTTGTTGCACTCGACACTACGTACAGATTTCGTCCCATTTAAACAAGGTCGAAAAAAATTCAATAGCTTGTAAATTTTACTGGGGAACTTTTTACGGCTAAACGATCCCGTGTCAGTCCCTGTGAATACCTGCAAGATGTAAATGAACATCTTTGTGACCAAAAAATACCTCGCTTACCTCGCTAGCTAGAGCCAGTATGAGCCACACAACAGACTGTTAAAAATACGTCTCCACCTGTCAAGTTGCCCTGTCGCCGCCATGACACTCTAAATATAGGTCAACATTCAAATTTAGAACTCTCGGGCAGACACGGCGAAACGAAATTTTGGTAAAATTTGGAAACTTTGAAATCTGGACGTAAAGACGAGTGCAACGAAGTCTGTCGTTCAGAGCTGGACTACTTCTAAATCTGAACTGCAAACCATTGATCATTACCTAAATGGTTTTATTTTCGCGGGGGCCAGTAATTCCTCAGATTGTCAAGAGTCTCATGAGAGCATTTACAGAGGTTTGCGAGTCTCTGGGTGTTCCGATAGCAGACGATAAAACAGTTGGCCCTCCTAACAAACTTACCTTTTTAGGGTTGAGTATTGCTACAAAAAACATGCAAATAAAAATACCAATAGATAAACTTGCTAGCTTGAATCGTGAATTAAAGAAGAGGGGTTTTACATAGTCTAAGCCTGTTCCCCAATCCCATTCAGACATTCCGAATAAAAAATATTGTTTATAAAAAAAAGGACACCATCGTCAAACGTCGAGTGCGATTACACGAGTTAGAGTCAATAACAGGTTTAATGTCCTTTTTTGCGAAAGCCATTCTTTGTTCAAGAGCATTTTTAAGCCGTTTTTACGACATCATTGCTGTATTGAAGTCAAAAGATCCTAAATATTTTTTACACCATACGAGTTACGCGAAATCTGTAGGAGGATATTTTGGTTTGGCTTACATATTTGGACTCATTTAATGGCGTTTGTTATATCTCAGATCAACGTTGGTTGTCAAATACATATTTACAGTTGTTTACAGTGATCTCGGTTGAGGCGCTTACTTTTGTGGTCACTGGTTGCAGTTCAGATGGCCTAAAAAATGGGCCAATCAAGATATAATGCGAGATATGACATCCTTTGAACTGATTCCAATTGTTTTTGCATTTATTACGTGGTCTTCATACCTCCAAAATAAATGTGTCGTTCTGCATGTTGATAATGAAGCCTTGGTTTCTATTATAAATAAACAATCGTCTAAATCGGCCAGGGTTATGGCACTGTTGAAGACCTCTTGTCTTACAGTTACTTTTGTATAATATCCGTGTTAAAGCCGTATATATCACGTCTGTAAAAAAAAGATGTAGCTGATTGTCTATCCCGATTTCAGAAGCAGCGATTCAGAGCACTATCCCCGTATGCAGACAAGATGCAAGAATCCATCCCGATGTCGAATGCCTACAAGAGGTATCTTCGATTTTAAGTTGAATTATGTATCAAGTATGAGAATTTGAAATGTTTGCTTTACTAATATAATTTGATTTCAGGATCAGATAACGGTTGGATTGTCGGTTCTTCAATTATTAAAGACGCTTTCATCGCAGCTCGTCGTCGACCAGGTGGCATGAATCTTGGTCTAAAAGGAATAAATACTCATATATGGTGGCAGTTTCGTTCCGGTATGGATGCCCTGTGATATCTCACTCTGGTTTCTGTATCCCAGATTCCAGAGAAATAAAATATATCAATAAATGCATGGAATGGCATGCCATATTGGACAATCTGTCGGTGGCCATTATTAGTTGAATTAGTATATATATATATATATCTATCAAGTTACAGTTATTGATGCAGTTACATTGGTATTTTATTGAAGAGAAAAGTTACTTGGGAAAATAGTATAAACACTCTGTGAATTTTGTGATATTTTGAACGGATTATTAGTAAATATTTTAAATTAGTTATTATTAGTAAATAGCTTATATGAGTTATTATCAGTAAATATTAAACTATCGGTAAATATTAAACTATTAGTAAAGACTCGTGCGTTAATGAGTTATCATCAGTAAATATTAAAGGGCTAATCCCAATATTTGTTTTGGGAATAAAACTGCTTAATTTTGTGTTAAAATCCCTTAAATTTTCAACGACTTAAATCCGTCAGTCTTCATCTGAAATTTGAGACCGGTGCCCCAAGGTGTATTTTGTGGTATCTGGATTAAACCAAACATTTTTTAATAACATGGGTTATTCACTGCATAACCCTCTCAAGTAACCGTAATCGGTTATAAGGTCACCCAACAAAACAATTGACCCGAAATCTTAAAAGGGTTACGTGTCCGGATAAGCAGTTTTGGCGTTCACGTCCAAACGACTAAATTTCCCTATATTTTGGCGTTTTATTTTCATACATTCTCAGACTTGTTTTTTGAGCCCCTGTTTAATTCGGGATTGTTCCTTTAAAGTAAACAAATGTATGATGAACTATAGTGTATAGCTAATGTATAGCTATTAGTAAATATTGAGTCGATATATAGTGTTATAGCTAATGTATAGTTATTAGTAAATATTGAGTTGAACTATAATGTATAGCTATTAGTAAATATTGAGTTGAACTATAGTGTATAGCTAATGTATAGCTATTAGTAAATATTTAATAGTGAGTAAATTTTGATCTTTCACGTTATAATTCACCAATTAAGCTGTGACCAATCATGCCAATAAACAATTATTCCCCAATTTTTTGTTTGTCTTTAATAACGTTTTAATCGCTTTTTCTTTTCTGGTAGTTTATCTAGATTCACATACGATTTTATATAGATAAATAGCCTACGACAAAATCGCCGACAATCATCGCCTTCATTTAAATGTCAAAGGAGCTAACATTTTGGGGCCTAGAAAATGACAGAAGTGGGTCGCAACGCACATATTACTGTAATATGAATGTATATAAACTGATTTATATTCAATGAATTCCGTGTTTACTCTAATTTCAAATCAGTAATGTTCCACGAAATAAGCCAGCAGTATCAATCGAATTCAAATTTCTAGCGTCTGGTTATTCCAGTCTACTTATGCCGTTTGATTTGGTGCTATGTGTCTAGCCTCGTTCCCTGGGTCTCTTGCTAGAACTGGGGCTGAAACGCATTATAGTACACGATTTGTGTTCCAATGGTAAAATGTTTATTTTGTCTTAAATATTGGATATCAGTAGCCCATCTTTTCCCAGTAAGATCACAGCATCAATGTTGATTTAAATTGACAAATAATTCGTGTTTTCAAAGTTGAAGATTTTGGATTATATTGAGTTAGAAACTTATTAGCTCCTTTAAATCAAATGTTATCCGAAGAATTCACATCTGGCGGCTGTAAAGCATTACGCCGGTTTCTACTGAATTCATACCACCATACTTGTATCGGACACATTGATTTTACAAGCCAACCTATTCTCCATGGAGATACTTTTAATCGTACTGACATAAAGAAAGTCGTCTTGACATTAAAATACCATATATATGTGACATAAGCAATCAGAAACAGGCTTTACTTCTCCTAGGTGAACTTCTCTTTTCGAATATAACAGAGTTAAACGATTCTTCAATTCTGTCATATACTGGAACATAAATACCCCTATATCGTCCTACAATGCCGACAAGCTGGCTACTGCACATAGTAATAAGAAATTATATCCAAATTCGGATGGGTTTTTCTAGGATTAAAAGCGTACGTTCAAACTACAGTATTATTCGGATTGAATTCAAATTGAACCGCTTTAATGTGAAGGTCATTCATATCCAAGATGGATACGCCTATTATTCCTATTCAAGAATGTAGTGATCGTGCTGCTTATTTACAATTATCCCGTTTAATTTCCTGTTTTCTAGGTCGACCAAGGTTACATTAGCGACGACGGGCCCTGCATCCTCTGTATCTCGCCATTTCGTCTGCACAAGAATCAAAGGCGAATGATCGGAAATGGTATAATTAAACTAACATGGCGATAGATGAACAAGACATCACGGATAAATGACCAAAAATGTGATTGATGTTATCCAACTTCGGCTTACAAATTGATGACAAGTCTAACGACATTGAATCATAAAGTGATGACATAATTTGACAGTTAATCATGAAGTGGTTAATTTCAGAAACATTTGTTAGTTATCTCCCTGTTGTTTCGCTTGATTGAATGGCATTGGAAAAAGATGTATTTATATTTCACATTATTTCTGATCCCACGATTATCAATACATTTGATATAATTACTGTTCCAGTTGCCAACGAAACATCTTTATAACATATCTCGAGTGACATGTGCAAGGCCTGATTTGAATGAATTACTAAACAATACTTTTATTCAATCCAACGTTTATAATAATAATTAATCATTTATATAGCGCCGAATATCCAACACGAGTGATGCTCAGTGGCGCTTTACAAACACAATCGTAAAATCAAAAAAATAATCAACTACACAACATAATACATTTTACACACAGAGACAAGCGATTGTAGGACATATAAAACACCCAATATATACATCAACACTTGAAAGCACTCTGGAAAAGGATGGTTTTAAGGTTTTTTCGAAAACTAGTTAATGACGATGCATTTTTCAGGGATTTACTTAAACTATTCCATAATTCAGGAGCAGCATAGCTAAACGCTTTTGTTCCTGCAATTGTCTTATTTTTAGATTTAACAGGCGGGTTGCTTGAAGACGATCGCAGGGTTCTGGATGGAGCATATGGGATCAGGAGATCTTTTTCACAGTTTAGAGTTGAATAGGTCAGGGATAAAATCTTGAATTCGATTCTGTAGTTAATTGGGAGCAAGTGAAGTTCTTTCAAAATTGGACTGATATTCTCAGATGGCTTCGACCTAGTAACTATCCTTGCAGCTTTATTTTGTAGTTTCTGCAAACGACCAATTTGATATTTGGGAGAATTATATAGGAGTGAGTTGCAGTAGTCAAGTCTGGACGTTACAAGGGAGTTGACTAGCATCTTCGCTGTTGGCTGGTCAATAAAATTACGTATTTGTGAAGATGCAAGTTGACAGACTTGCACACAGATGTAATGTTATCAGACATATCGAACAGAGAATTGAATTGTACGCCTAGATTTCGCACAGACTTAGTGTTCGCTTCAACTACAGTGTCACCAATATTCAAAGAATTACTTTTTGTTTTGCTGACATGGTATTTGCTTCCAATTTTAAATAATTCGGTCTTGTCACCATTTAGCTTCAGCTTATTTGCCTTCATCCAGTATCGAATTTCTGACAAACACTTTTCCAATTTACCAATCACGTCTTGTTCATTGGAATGTTCGAAGCCTATGTAGAGCCTAGTGTCGTCAGCATACAACTGGTACTTCTGATTATTGTGGCGTATGATAGCACCAAGTGATGATGTATAGTCGTAAATAGCAGAGGACCTAAGACCGAGCCTTGTGGTACCCCATACTTCACGGCACTTGGTTTAGAGCTATGCCCGCCAACTACCACAGTTTGGAACCGTCCACATAGGTAAGATGTAAACCATGATAGAGCTGTTTCTGTGATGCCAAATTCTGCTGAAAGTCGTCTTAGCACACTTTGATGCTTAAGAGTGTCAAATGCTGCACTAAGATCCAGTAAAACAAGAAATACAGTTTTATTGGTGTCCGTTTCCTTAAGGATGTTATTTTGTACTCTCATCAAGGCTGTCTCAGTACTGGGTTTGGACTTGTAGGCAGATTGGTAAGACTCTATCAAATTGTTGCAACGTAGATGACAGATCATTTGTTCGGCAACAACTTTTTCCATAATTTTGGATATGAATGAGAGATTAGACACTGGCCTATAGTTTTTAAGTTCATCTGGATCTAATGATGATTTCTTTATAAGAGGATTTACTAATGCTAGTTTCATTTCATCTGGAACTTTACCTATTTCAATGCAGCTGTTCACAATGTATGTTATGACCGGGGCAAGTTCAGATATACATGATTTAGTAATGTTCGTCGGTATCGGATCTAAACTGCATGACTTTGGGGCTGATGACAAGATAAGTTTTGCAATCTGTTCAGTAGTGACAGATGAGAAATTATTTAATGGCTTACCAGCAAATGGTGTTAAATCCGTAATGTTGCCGTAATCAAAACTGTGCATTATCTCTTCAACTTTGTTCTGGAAAAATTCAGAGAAATTGTCATCAAGTCCCGTGAGGTTATTTGTATCTGGTAAAATGATGCTTGATTTAGGTTTAGTTAAACTGTTGATAATCTGGTAAATCTGTTAAGGATTATTTGATGCATCATGCAGTTTTTTGAGGATATAAGTTTGTTTAGCTTCCCTAATACATTCGGTTGTTCAGAACTTCGCCTTAACATACAATTGACGATGTATCTCTAACTTAGTAGTTAGTCCTCGATACATGTTCAGCCTTTCGTTCAAGCTTCTTCATTGACCTAACATCTTCAGTAAACCACTGTGTGTTGGGTCGTATTGTAACGGTCTTGGTACGTAAAGGAGCATGTTTATCAAGGCTGGCGGTAAGAGTATCATTGTATAGTTTGGTTTTATAATTCACATCTTCTGCCTTTAATACATTTTCTAGGAGTCCGTAATTTATAATGTCCTTCTTAAATTCAGTAATATCAACTTTCTTCAGGTTTCGATTTGTAATAGTTTTAGTTGGGTTTGATGGTTTCTCTGTTGACATTGTTCCCAGAATGCTGTAGTGATCAGATATTAAGTGATTTGTGACACTAAGACTGCTTAGCTTTTCATAATGTTCTCTGGTTATTATTAGGTCAAGGATGTGACCACTCTTGTGAGTGGGGTTAGAAACATGCTATTTAAGTCCAAAAGATTTTAACACTTCATCGAAAAGTTTGGTGGTTGGGTCATCAGATTTATTAAGTTGAATATTAAAATCACCACATATGAAAATGTCTTTGCTGCTATTAACTTCATGGAGAAGTTCACTCAACTCGTTTAAGAAATATGTTTGCCCGGAAGACGGGGGCCTGTATTGACATATCAATAACATGGTTGAATTTTCGCACGATACAGACACACAGATGTGTTCAAAAGTCCTAAACTTTGACGATTTGACTCGCTTAACTCCTATTGATTGCTTATATATGATGGCAACACCTCTACCTGTTCTGCTCTCACGATTTTCCTGTACTATGGTGTAATTGTTAGGAAGAAGATTGTTTAGCACAACTGAGTCTGTTGATTTCAACCATGTTTCAGTCACGAAAAAAATGTCTAGTTCTTGATCCAGAATATGACTGTAGAGCTGATGCGACTTGTTCCTTACTGATCGACAGTTTAGATGACAGAAATTCAGATCTTTTGTTCTCTCTTTTAGGTTTGACTGAGAGTATTTGTTGTCACTGGTTGGCACTGTTTTGATTGTAATCAAGTTATTCACATTAACACCTCTAATGTTATGTCGGGGATCTTTCCTAGTATAAGATAATTTGACTGTCTTAATTTTTCTGTCCCATTGTTTACCTGCTCTAACACCTCTCTTTCTAAACCGGTGAAGGTTTAGTAATGGATCACTAAAGATAGTTTGTACAGGTGTGAAATCACTATTCGGATTAAGCCAATTAGTGACAAACATACCTCACTGCATAAATCCATAGAACATTATCAATATTTTAAATGCATATAGTTCCAAAAGTAACATAATATTTTTTTTTTAGATATTCCTGTCTGCAATGCCTTAAAGAAGTTTCAAGCAAAAAATCATAGTTAACACAACAGTTAATCCATATAAAAAACACATAAAACACAGAGCTCAACAAAACACAGCCAGCCACTAAGGCGCTTTCATTTAGTTCTTGCATATCCGATGGCGCTTTAAATGCATTGAATGTCATTAGGGGATAGAGAACTACAATATCAATTTACTGGTTATCCGATGACCCATTAAATTCTTTGAATAGCATTTGAGTGAATTGAGAAATCTCTTGCAAAAACCACAGTATTGTGAACGTGGAATCTTTAAGAGGCATTAATATAATTCCGTTCGGTATATACCAACACGTGACACATGGAAAAAAATTTTACTGGATCGATTGCAGGCGATATTTAGGATAAAGTCATCACAAGCCAGCACCACCCATGTTTGTCTCTGAATTTGTTTTTTTTTCCGAAGTCTTTCTTCCCAGCATAACCGAAATCGAGGACTTTATCTTGCTTATAAACTGTCTATGTTTAGATGTACGTAAAATAAGAATATCCCAGAATTCCCATAAGAAAAACCATAAACAGGTATCGTGTTTTCTTATGAAATAAAACCTTCTGTGGAAGTATAACCCGATACAGGTTTAAAGAAATACTTTTAAAAGAATAACCCCAAATCCAACTCTATATACATATTCCTGAAGCAACGGCCCGAGAAATCCCTTTCTGACCATTGCTGGATTGGCTTCGGATTCTTGAACTTTTAAGTAAGTGTTTCTATTCTCCTCGTTCAATCAAATCTACCACTTACGTACAGTAAGATTACAGTACGTCGTTTAATCTTGGGTCTTCCTCAATATTTTGGACAAAGATTTAAGGTATTAAAAACGTTGAAAGTCTGTTCGTTACCATACAGTAGTGTTTACTTCACGTCAATACCGATAGCCTCGTTTGTCACGCAATTAGTTTTGCTGCAAAATCCTGCTATGCGCTGGTTAATATAGCATAAAAAACCGTGCAGCCATGACGTAACGTTATGTAAACACAGTTGCCCTAATTTAACGTCCTGTTTTAAAGGTAATACCTTTGTAACGAAGTCAGTGATTGGTCAGTAATAGGACCACTGACCAGTCATAATTAGTGACAATAATACCCACTCAGTCCAGCAGGGAGTAGTGGGATTAGCTCTAATCAAACGGAACACTGCGAGGAGGATGCTCTATATATTGAGACAGCAGGTTATTCCGGGTATAGAATAATAATATGCCCCAAAGATCAAATATTGAGACACAAAAACTGGAGTCATATCAAACATAAATGCCCAATCAGCGACCATAACAGAGATGCTTTTCTTTGGCATTTTATCGAGATATATATGTTAAATTTCCTGGAAGTATTCATAAAACTGCTCTGGGAGTTGGTGTCATAAAAACCCTTCTCTGTTGGAGACGCGCATTTCCTTAGTAAATTATTACATACAATATATAATTGAACAGTGTGTTCGGGGAGTTACATCACCGGATCAAATACATGCAATCAAATAAAGCATTTAAAGATGGCCGTTCATTGTTGAGTCAAGTACCGTGGTTATGATTCCCTATTTGTATGCAACAAGGTGGTTGATATTGAAATTTCAATTGAACCATGTTATTCATAGTCCCGGGATGACCTAGTTTATGTTCTTGACGGACCCTTTTTTCCATGAGCGTCACAAAAAATAAGCACCACCAACAATAAGAAGAATACCACGTGCATGCATGTAGTTCCTGGTTCTAAGTAAAATAAAACCAAGTACTAAAAATCCAAAACATTAAGACAAAATTCGAAGTCCTATAAGCGGTATAGGCAAAATAGTGTAACCAGCAAGACTGTTCACAATGTACATGACTAGTGGTATCAAGTGCCCGGAAGTGTAAGCTTACCCCGCCATAGCTGCATCCAAACCATAAGACGAAATCGCGATAAAATAGCGTAATTAGCCTATGGACTTTCTGTATGCAAAATGCACATTCGAACAGTGGTAACAGAAAGAAAATGGTATACGCGTCAATATATCTAGAATAATAGCCGAAAGACACATGTTACATTTACTAATCAGATCAATGTGACGGCCTAAAACGTGTTTAGGGTTTTTCTAAATTTAGTGGGCAAGTACCCTGGTAGTTCAAGCTATCCTGACCTAACAAATGCCGCAATCTCCTTAAAAAAAAACAGAATAAAAGTCAGAATAACTTAATATTATTATTTCTGTTAAGATTAATTTTATTATTTTTGTTAAGATTAATCTTATTATTTTTGTTAAGATTAATTTTATTATTTTTGTTGAGATTAATATTATTATTACGATTTCAGTATAAAGCTCATTGTTACTGTTAAGATTTTAATATTGTTTTTTGCTGCAAATCTTATATCTCAAAATCTTACTATAGGATCTTTCCAAAATTTTTACTGATTAGAAAAAACGATGCGCGGAGTTGTAACTCTGTGATCTATATTTACTAATTCTGTTTTCTTGGTGTACCTTGAAATATTTACTTTAAATCTGCTTTGTGAGATTGACATCCCATCCCTAAAGGAAAAACCAACTTGACAACTTCTTTAGTATTACCACGTTTGTCAAGACATTTTGAATGGAGTAGATCCGACTTTACCATGTCAGTAAACAATTTTTTTAGCTTATATCTCATTGGAGAAAATACGGGTCAAAATTTTCAAAAAACGTGCCTTGATTTGTTTTCTGTACTAAGAACTGCTGATGCACAAAAATGAAGTTTGTAGATCAAACCGGAAGTGTCACCATTTTCAACCATAAAATTGCGTAGGCTCTTTACGTTATTTTACCTGCAGACTTGTCAGAATCCTTGAAGGAATGTTTATAACAAGTATCGGCACACAATTTTGTTTAAACGGTATGATCGATTTTTCTGGAAAGGGAAGTCAGATGTGCAGACCGTTTGACTGAAGTATCACGACAAAAATGCAAATATCCAAACTAGTCGTAGTGGAAATAGTTGATGTGCACGGAAATAACAAACAATGTTTTTCGTTACTTCGTCTTCTATTTTAGAAATAAATACCGTGGAACAAAAGAAGCACGAGTGGTGGAAATTTCTATATTAAAATGTGCAGGGAAATAAAAATTGATTACCATTACAATAATTCTTTTTTCTTTAGAATTCTTGACAAAATAAAAATTGATCACCATTACGATAATTCTTTTTTCTTTAGGGTTCTTGACAAAATAAGTAACATCTGACAGGAAGTGATGCTTGGTTGAGACGTTTTTCGTTATAACTCAAAAAGTTTGCGCAGATTTCTTTTAAAGTGACATCATAAGTTTTAAGAAAAATTACAAAACTTTGAACTCGGGTCAAGAATCTGTCAAATATAAAATATTAAATAAATTTGATCCAAAATATATATAAATAGTTAAAATTGTTCTTGATGTTTAAAGTTTACTCTTAAAAGCGGACGGCTACGAATAATATAAGGATTGTTTATTCCGTTGGTTAGGTGAAGTAATCGAAAAGATCCTTTTACCAAAAGACACAAGATTTGCTTTTTTGTCTCAACGAGGAAGTAACAATCGCCAGAGGATCTTAATTGACGACTAGATATATATAAAACCTGATAAATATAAAATTATTGAAACACTGATCGGTGGAGGGGTAGATGGCTGAATGGCTAGTACGTGCGCGCTGTATCATAAGACGTGGTTTCGAATCCACGGTTGTGCGTGACACGGCGTAGGGTCGCCTGTCAATCCTCATGGGGTTACTCCGGATCCTCTAGTTTCCTTCCACTGCTAAATACCCCTACGCGAAGGCGAATTTTTGAAATGAAAATAAACTATATGTTAGTCCCAATATGACCTAGTTTGTGTCGAGTGGACGTTAAACCCCAATTATCTCTCTCTCTCTCTCTCTGATAGTGGAATTTTTTGTAACTTATCAATAATGATCGTCTGGAATGTCGTATAAAAGTGAGATAGAATTAAATATTAATATGAAAAGTAGCAAGGAAGTTTAATATAGTTTTTATTGCATCAACTGACATATGATTTTTAATTTTACTGATATTACGGAGATTAAAATAACGATTCCATAGACACCTGACAATTAAAAATTACAACAATATTGCTGGATGAGTTAGAAGGAGCAATGTAATTATGACCAACCTGCACAGACATTTGCAATGAACCAACTAATAAAATACCCAGTTTCATCGTCATTAAGTTTCATACAGTTGTTGGACATTGATATTTTAATATCTTGTATTCAATCTAGCTTATTGAGTTTACAATAGTCAAATTAATTTTGAGATGGTTTAAAAGAGATATAAGTTGGGTGTCGTCAGCATGTAAATGAAAAGATATGGTTTCTATCAATACTCCAAATGAGGCTGAAGAGAATGAGGCTAAGGACGGGGCCTCGAGGTGCCCCAGATGACAAGGTCACACATGCTAATATATGCCTATATTAAAACAAAGTGGCTATTGCCACGACGATTATGAGCATTTAGATCGAATTCCAAAGTGGCTGCCAATCTCCCCAAAAGCAGCTTTGAAAAAGGAGCAGTATTTTCAACGTTTTCTGAACTGAATGCAGCAATTAAGAAATGAGAAGGGTTAGGACTATTTTTACAACTATTCAGTATTTAATTTCCTCGATGGAATGCTTTGAAAGCATAGTCGTAACAATAGCCCGGGGGCTATTTTTACGACTCGTCGTAACAATAGCCACTGCAATATTAAAAGGAAAAGTCTATAACACATAAATGAGAAGTGTTAGGGTTAGGGCTATTTTACAACTATTCAGTATTTAACTTCCTCGATGGAAGGCTTTGAAAGCATCGTCGTAACAATAGCCCGGGGGCTATTTTTACGACTCGTCGTAACAATAACCACTGCAATATTTAAAGGAAAAGTCTATAACACATACAATATGTTTGCAGATTTGAAAGACTACTTTGAAATAAAAATTTACCATGACACAGCTTGCCACATTACTTAACAAAAAAAGATTCTATTCAGCACCTGACCTTAAACACATGCTTGTGTATCGAAAACTGCAAATAGCGCATCGTTTTTTTAATGAGTGAAATGTACGAGTGGAGTCAAGCTTTTGTCATCTTGACCTGGTATCATTGAACATAAACAACACGGCCAACAAGGGAATCGACCTTAATTAGTTCAATAATATCTACGATAAATCAACCCTAACAATAGATGCTAGTCGTCCTGTTCTTTTATATAGGTTACAAGTATATTTTATAGTTTGGTGCCTACTAGTGTTAAATTGATTAATCGTACTGGAAATATTGCTTTAGACATTGTTTTTTAATTCCTAGTATAAATTACCATGCAGTAGCAGCACCTTTGGCATTTTATGTCTACTTCCACAAAAATGATATCCCAGGCAAGTAAAATTATCGCGATTAAACTAGTTTCTTTTAACTATGTTAAATCGATTGAACATACTGGAATGATTGCCTTAATATCAATAGCATGATTCGCCCGGTTCTTTTGTTTAGGCTACAATGCGACAAACAGTTCCGCGTCCCGCTAATTTTGAATTAATTGAGCGTACTCAAAAGTTGCTTTAGACAAAATATATTTTTTAATGTATTGTATCATATTATCGTAACAGAGCCAAAATTTAATCACCCAATTTTTTTTTATCGGAAATGGCAATCGACAGACAAGTGAAATGATCGTGATTAATCCTGTTGCTTTTCATTAATGCACATTTCCTGTGCCCACAAATGGTAAATTGAACATCCGTACTTAAATGGTTGCTTTAAACGACATATATGAACAGTGCTGGAAAAACAAGCCAAAGGCATAATAATGTGTGCATTTGTTAACCACACGAATCGTTGGGGGTCATTTCTTTATGAATCTGGAACGGGTTATATACATTAAGAAGTCTTTTTCTATGGGCGACACTATTGAGATATAGCCTTAGGCCCAGTCAATTCGAGTACGACTGATATTAAGTTTGGCATGCTTCTTATGTGAATAATGTTGCATCGAGGACATTACAATTCCAAAACAGCTGCAAAGACGTCATGGACCAAAATGGTTGGTTCCTGGTTCTCGGTAGACATTTACCCAGTTCCAATTAGAGATATTTGGGATCATTAAGTCACCCAAACAATTAAAGAATGGAATTTCTTAAATAAATTACGATAAATAAAACAGCGGTCTGCATGGGGCGCCTGTGATGCGGGCAAGGAATATTCGCCTAGTCGTTCGGCGTGCACGCAAAAAGCTTCTGACAACTGAAAATCGAAGGTACAAGAATCCATGGAAACCAAGGTGAACTCAGTATTGTCTTGTAGAGACATTCAACCCAATCTTCTTTGATTCCACTGGAGAGGTTTTTTTAATAAAAAATGTCATAACCACGCCGAACGGAAGCAATCCAGTTATTGTCGACCTGAAACAACATAAATCTTCGGAATGTTTTCCAGACAAAACGACCACTTTAATATAAGGCAATCCTCTGTAATGGACTTTTTGTATTCCAGAAACGTTTTATTTATATACGTTTTCTATTTCATCAAAAATTAGATTTGCATTGATCCTTGAAATATGTAAAATTGTGTTCTCGAAAAAGAAATATGTATTAAACGCCCGGAATACTGTTTAAGAGCTGCATCGTCAAGAGGTTAAATAAGCGGTTGTATAAAATGAAGTTACTGGGTTTACAAACATTTGATGATTGGTTTATAAAAACGGTGAAATCCCTGATGATTTAACCATTGCACCGTGTATAAACCATTCCTTACTCTGTGTATAATCTACACGCAAGGTCCAAACCCAAAGTCGCGAAATTATAATACTAATAGAATTAGGTAAAGATTAGCTATTTAGTTGGGGATAAATATGTCTTGTTTCGATTTAGTAGGTTATTGTAACATATTATTGAGGTGTTGTATATGTTACATTGACATACTAATTCCCACAGACCTTAGAATATTTCTGTGGGGCAAGCTTAATTAGAACCCAGGACTCTGATGCCTAGCAAATTTGAACTTTGTTCCGCACACAGTCTTACATCCCCGAACATTTGTTCCATTTTATTAATTTTGTGAGATTCCTGTATTTAATTTCCCTCCATTTTGTTCAGGTACGACACATTTAGTGCATGATATTCCACTTATCCCCGTCAAGACTTATTTATTATCTTGAGCTAACATAATTCCCTTAAATACCTGATGAAAACTAATCTGCAAGAAAGGTCGTCAAGATCTAATCCAATTTTATAGGGCATTATATCGGGTAATAATCCGGATATTGACTTAATGTACCAAGTAAAGGTTAGCACATTTCACTTGATCGATACTATTCACAAATCACGCATGTTCTCGGTCAGTAATATCAAAAATCTTCTCGGAACTTGGAGCCGCGGTGTCTCAGTGAGTAAGCCACTGTTTTACTATTTAGATTTTCCAGACTTGTTTCTCTTCCCAGCGGTGCAGGACGGGGGACCCGTCGTTCGCGTAAACGAATCCTTCATAGTTTAAATTTGAAATCGGAGTATAGGCAACACTGTATGGCGTACATCCGTCTTCATTAGCCCAGTTCAAGCAGAAAAAGTAATACGTTAAATCCAATTTCGTTTCGGATGAAATGAAATGTGGTTGAACGTCATACTGTTCTGCTCCGAACAACACAGTTAGTATGTATATTTCTCAGATAGAATACATTTTATTCGTTAAATCAAATCAGTGTTTGAATAAGTTATCTAGTGTTACCATTAACTAGAATACGTTTCTTGATAATGCAAGTTCAATTTTGCAAGATCTTCGGACCAAATTCGAAGTGGTGTGGCAGTTACTAACATCGTTGTGTATATTGTAAACAAATTTCTAGAGGGCCTGGCGCTGTTGGGTTTACCTCGGGGTTCACTTTAGATTGTCAGGTTTATCATTGAGATCAATGACGGGATTTTGATGACCGTGCTGCATGGTCATATGCGTCTTTTTTGTTATCCCAGTTAGTGAAGAATAGTGTGACAAAGTAATTTATACATAGAACTTGATTATGTTATATTGGACGTTTTCAACTATATACAACTTCTGCTAATGTGTTCAATATGTTATTTACGGGCAACACACGAATGACCTCTGCTCGTTTTGACAAAACGCACGATCTCATTAAATGTCTTATTTATTCATATGTTATTTATAATCTACACTTCTATGTGTTTAACACTCATCACAACTTCGCGACTTTAAAGGAAAGAGGCGGTGCAGTTATAGAAACTATAATCTCAATTCCAAATATGTTAATCTGTCATGTATCATTATTCTTAATGACTGTATGCTTTATAAAGCCAGAATTAACTGACAGTAAGTCAGACTTGAATATAGCTCCTTCCGATCTATGTCTATTCTATGTTCTCAATAAATATCTACCAACTATGCTGATCGTCGGTTATCTGTAGTGTAACAATAGCTGGGCATTCACTTCCATTTTGTTTAACCAAGGTCCTTAAGCTTGGTGATTATAATATAGAGCACCAAAGGTTTTTTTGTTTATGGTAAAAGTGATGAATGGATGATCTAATAAATGCAATGGGGTTTAACGTCTCGCCGATCTGCATCATCCCCGTTTTAATGAAGACGGGCATACACCATGCAGTGTGTTCATACTAAACTTAGGTTGTCTGTCTACAATTAGCTCCGCTTGAGTACAAACCCTAAGCTAGTTGACTGTCATTTTAAGTCTTAAATCGACGATTTTAGTCGAAAACACTAAGTATACTTCGACAATTTTGAGAAGTATATAATATTATGCTTCCATTTAATATAATTGAATAGGTTTATTAAGTCTTTGTGTGTATTACAGATGTGATTCGGAGTATAAAAAAACAATATACAATATAAGAGATTTAATCCCGAAGTATGAATTAGGTGGATCTCTTTGTTCGGAATGGCAGTGTGCTATGAAGAATCTTTTAACCGGGGACCTCCGTGGCTAGTGACCAAGCTTTTTTACTTATTGGGCCACTTGTATCATTACAGGCCCTTGATTGTAAATCGAAGTGGACGCTTACGGCTGGATGCGGGATCATTTCACTTTCACTTCAACAATGGGCAACCGAAAATGGATTTCGTTTTTCGAAATCCAAAACTGTCTGCATGCATTTCTGTCAGAAAAGAGGTTTGCATCCTGATCTAGAACTTTTCTTAAATGGCAATCGCCTTCCAGTTGTGGATGAAACCAAATTTCTGGGGCTGATATTTGATAAGAAATTATCATTTATCCCCCACATTAAAAACATAAAAAAGAAATGTCTGAAAGCCCTCAACATATTGAGAGTCTTATCAAATACTGAATGGGGAGCAGAGCGTAAGGTCCAGCTCCGATTATATCGAGCATTAATTAGATCAAAACTCGATTATGGGTGTATTGTGTATGGGTCTGCCCGCGAGTCTTATCTCAAAGAGCTCGACACCATACACGATCAAGGACTTAGAATCAGTTTAGGAGCATTTCGTACATCTCCAGTGGACAGTTTATACGTCGAGGCGCACGAGCCCTCACTGCACAACAGACGTGATAAACTGGCCCTGCAGTATGCTACGAAAATTGCATCACTTCCGAATCACATTTCATTTAACACCATATTTAGACCTCTCCATGAGCATTTGTATCTGGTGAAGACTAAAGTCATTCCACCATTTGGTATTCGCATACAACCCCTTTTGTTTGGGGCTGGTATCAGCCTTGACAGTATAGCGAATACCCCTTTCTTTGAGACTCCACCGTGGGCTATATCTCCCTCAAAGATTGATTTCGATCTTACTCAACATAAAAAGAGAGATACTAGTTCTACGGTGTTCCAAGCTCTCTTTAGAGAGTTACGGTCTAAGTATGGTGTTTATGCTCCTATTTACACAGATGGTTCTAAAGATGGCGATCGGGTAGCTTCGGCTACTGTGACATCATCTAAGACCATTTCTGTGTGTCTTCCACCTGCTGTTTCAATATTTACAGCCGAGATCCAGGCTATTCTCCAAGCCCTGGAGTTCATTCAATCCTCTACATCCTTAAAGCATATCATCTTTACTGATTCTCTGTCCTCAATTCAAGCAATTAACAATAAACAGCTTGATCACCCATTAGTAGCAGACATTTATAGCCTGCTACTATCAAATGAGTTCATCGGCAAGGACACTGTCCTTTGCTGGCTCCCCAGCCAGTCATATTGATATCAAGGGGAATGATCGAGCAGACTCGGCTGCCAAGTCTGCTTTAGATCTTCCCATATCCGATTTTTTTAAACTCCATATAAAGATTTTAAATCAATCATTAATAATTTCATATATGACCGCTGGCAACGGTCTTGGGATCTTGCAGACACGAATAAACTTCATCACATCACGCCTCTCTTAGGCGACTGGCCAAGCTCCTAAAGAACACACAGGAGGGATGAAGTTATTTTGTGTCGCTCTCGCATTGGTCATACTTTTTTAACTCACATTTTCATTTTAAAGCGAGAGCCTCAACCAGAATGTGAACACTGCCATGTTCCTTTGACAGTGAAGCACATTTTGATTGAGTGCAAGCATCTCAGAGATGAAAGATTACGGCATTACCGTTGCCAGTCACTTCATCAGTTGTTTGCCCAACCGGGTCTGTATAGTAAAGCTCTTGACTTTTTAAAAGAGACGAATTTTTATCGAAAATTTTAATTCTATATATCTAATTTTCACCTTCATATTTTAAATATATATACCAAAAGTTTATATTTAGTTTTATTTTATATTCACTGTGATATTTGTTTTTATTTATGTATATATAGATAATGTGATTATTTGTTTCTAGTTTGTCTCATAACATCATTATATGTTTGGCGCAATATGGCCCGGTTGGAGCTCACGTACCATTAAAAAATATTTCATTCATTTAAATTGGTCTTTGTTTATCTTGTCCGCAGATTTGTCTTGTCAGTTTGGTTATAGAGTGGTTTTCTTGTGCTTACTATTTAAGAAACAACACTTTGTAGATTAAAAAAAAGCGAAGTTCATTTTTATTTCTTTATTTCCTTTGATTACCTAAATTATCGATGAGATACGTTATTTCAGTGTCATGTAGTGCAAGCTGTTTGATCCACAGTTGTTAGAAGTTCCGGAATGTGTTTTAATCGATCCGACAGAACAACAGAACTAAATGCAAAAAAAAAGCCATATCATCAGAAAATAGTCGAGATCCTAGTTAACAAAGGAAACGGATACAACAGTATACACAATGAGAGCGGAAATATCTTTAGTGTTAATGGCTTGACTTCCTCGGTTTTATCAGATATGTATCTTTAGAATGTTGACTGAGCTATCACACATTGTATTTAAGTAAGTTAGAGTTTTAAAATAAAGCGAAAATCTCACGTTATATACATAATAAATATATTTTAATAGCAAATGTTTTCAATCCAGAGTTTAACTTTGGTTGTTTCTCACAGTTATCATGTTTTAGTTAGTTATTTAAAACCTAGATAAGCTAACAATATTACAGATTGGTTCCCAGCAAAGTATTTATCGGCTGGTTATTTCCAATAAAAGTATGGCAAATTTGGTATTTATGAAAAGTATAGACACCAAATCTTACTAGAAAAATACTAGATTAGGCGAAAATCGCCCATTGGGCAAGGACTGGGCAATATTGTCAGGGAATCACTAACTGTCAACCCGACAGGATTTGCTGGCTTATTGTCTGCTAGCTTAGGTCAGGGAGAAGTTGTTATTTCTTGTTCAAATGGTTAGGCGGTTTGGGGAACATTGCGTGTTGTCAACGTACAAAATACTCTGCAATTAAAAGGTGTAAAAAGAAGTTTACAGAAATAATTAATAATTTATTTAGGCCTCAATAATATGGTAAATGTAAAGTAAGTAATGATAGATACATTTTAAAATATGGACCCTCCCACAATGAAGTTAAGTTGGCAGACATTGCGTTTAACAACAGCTTACTTACAGCTATAGGTATACCCGGCGAAAACAGAGTTTTGAAAGGGAATTGAAGCAAATTTTTGATAGATTGGTTGCTTTAAATATGTGTTTAGTCAAAATATATCGTCAAATCACAAAGTTTGTACCGGGAATGCATATTTAAGGCCGAACTCATTAAATAGAAAGTGTAGAGGGGAGGCAGCGCCACACACAAACAATCCCACAAAACAAATCGACAGACAAGACACAATACGCAGAAATCATAAACATACGTACATATGAGATTAAGTGAACGCATCCGGGCCTGTAGTGATACTGACTTGACTTCACTCAAAAATGAAACTAACAATAAGGAGGAATATATCCCCACAACAATGTATAATGTTAGTATGAGTCATCATCTTCTATATGCCACATGAAATATGAATGTAAACATATTAAAGGAAGATTTATCTATACAAGTAACCATATCGGTCAAATGTATAAAAGAAGCCAGGCAGGGCCGTATGTGGGATTTTTAAAGTCGGGAGGGGGGACTTCGGGGGCGCCATTGCCTTCACGTAACTGAAGGGCGCCCTTAATAAACCTACCGACTGATCAGTGTCTGAAGAGCAATGAGGTGTAATCATAATCAACTGTATTATTTTATGATTGAAAGATTGTCGAATTATTTACGGGGGATGGGGGGGAGCTTAGTTTTCTGGAGGTACAATGTACCCCCAGCACCCCAGGTAAATACGGCCCTTAACCAGGTAGCCTACAACTAAATGATGTATGTTACAGCGAGAAACATTATAAGCGTTCGAAAGAATTGAAGTGCATGTGTATTGATTACCAAGTTAGGGATATATATCATATTGACCACAAAAACGAGGGGAAAAAACAATACTGAATACAAAGAAGCAAACAGAGAAAATAATACATTCTTCATGGTCTTTAAAACCAAAAATACCCTTGAATAATGTGAAAGATGTTTGTTTCCAATTCCAAACTTGGAACAAAATTGCCTTTGGTTTTTAATCTAGTATTTTTCCTAGACGAAATACATAAAGTAAAATGGATTTTAACGTTCTAATGTGCTGCACCGAACAGCAGCGCCATGGCATACTCTTATTAAAATGCAGATCTATATTACGTTTCGTGATTATTTTTCTTTCGATGACATCTACTACATGAAGGTGAGTCAAGTGCGAGGTCGCGTTACGGGGCATACGAGTGGCTTTTGACCCTATGACGCCAGACATTGATTAATAAGTCAGTGTTGGCGTATCTAGTGGTTTAACCACAGTTCCGTGCACAGCACACCAAAACCTGATGTGTAAATTATCCATTACAACCTATCTTACTTGTCCAGAGGGTTCGAAAATATGTTTAAATCCAAGTTGCATTTGAAAGTGCTTTTCAAATCATGTTACGGCATGTAGTTGAATTTTTCCAATTTTTAAAATTAGGTGTGTTATGAAATTTGTATCATTTTTTAATAAGAATATTGTAAAATAGTACAAATTGTTGACCAGAATGAAGATTGGAACATATTATTCAGTTACAACAAGAGTGGTATTGGGGCTTTAAAGAATCAAGTCTTGTCTTACTTTTAATCAAAACGACTTTAGGTTTGCCGTAATGACCACACAAAATCAAAACGATCGGTTTATTTTTGTTATTTAATAATAATTTTAGTCACATTTTTGTCTTCCTTTGTTTTGACTTTTGTTGTCTGCAATTGTTTTTAATTCATCACACCATCCTTATAAAAACTGAACCTAATTGCACCTTTTTAATATTTATTTTATCAATATTGATATTATGGAAAGGTCGATTTAACTAAATTAATTACACTTAATGTGTTAAAAATTGGCAAAAACACAAAATAAAAAAGTCCATGTATATCAAATGTGACTTTAAAATTGGTAAAAACAAAAAAATAAAAAAGTCCATGTATATCAAAAAGTCACTTCAAAACACACTTATAAAATCGCTGTTGTGAGAAGAGAGGGTGAGTCATCTCCACCTGTGTCATAACAACCTATCTATATACAGCTGGCGACATAACTTTAATTACGAACTTGTTATCTTGTAATTACGAACTAGTTATCTTGTAATAACGATAGTTATCGTGTAATAACGATAGTTATCTTGTAATAACGATAGTTATCGTGTAATAACGAGTTAATTATCTTGTAATAACGAGTTAATCATCTTGTAATTACGAGTTAATTATCTTGCAATTACGAGTTAATTATCTTGTAATTACGAGTTAATTATCTTGTAATTACGAGTTAATTATCGTGTAATTACGAGAAAAAAAACATTTGATTGACCTAAATGGTCTTGCGTTGATTTAGGAATTATCGCCTCACACTCTTTTATCCTTTAGAGATCAGGCTGATCGCTTAAATCTGAATCTAAATTCAATTAACCAATTCATCCTTACTTTAATCATAATAAGAAAGTTATCCCTTTCACCTACTATATGGTTAAAAGAAGTTAAAAGCATGCATTGCTCACTTGGAGCGTACACCAATGTCTTGTGATTACTGAGTCTTCTGCTTTTTCTGTTAATGGATGCCATCTTAGTCTAAATTCATCAATTTCTCTTTAATTTAGACTCCTACAAAATATAGTGATTTTTCATGAGTTCATTTAATTTGGACATACAGCTTCGATTTCAGACGGGTATGCATTAATTAAAGTTCTTTTTATTTCATAGCAAATCAAATTCTATAGAACTGTAACCGCTTTCATATGTCGAAGAATGTCCAAGTACAGAAAGTGTGAAATATTCACTTTTGTTTTGGATACCTACTCAGATTTAACTAATTCACTGTCAAAATGTATCAGCACCCATTAATTAATTCAATTTTGTTCCGGCTAGACATCTAAATATGATTATAAATGGCCTCATATTCCATGAATGACGATGAAAATGTATCTTTGATTCTACAATTTCTATATGCTACGAATTGCCAACGAGCAAGGCTTCCGTTTTGATGACGATTCCGAGAAGACAGACTAATAATGATTGAATAGTGATTAGTTACAGATCATAATAAACACAAATTTCATTGACACTGTATAGACATATAATTATTCATCCGCTGATTACCCACAAATAAAAGTACTAAAGTTCCTCCGAAAACAGTTACAAAGTTATAAATAGTCTTTCTCTCCTTTTACTTCTGCCATGGCAATTTTGTTTACTTGTTACTGTATAATAGAGGACAGGGGTTTGAATGTACATTTTGTGCCAAGTTGTTATGAATATTTATGATTTATGCGTACTGTGTCTGTATGGTCGGTTTATTGCCAAAGTTCACATGTGGATTATTCCCCCTTTTATAATGTAACCCACAGCGTTCTCTGACTAAAACGGTTAGCAATCATAATAATGGAACCTTTCTCCCAATCAATCGGGGCAACTGCGTGCTTTTATTGAACGAAATTTGTACTAGTCCCGATATGACGTATCGCTATCATTGTCCCTAGTCAGATTGGCATCGTTAAACAGTAAACAGGAATAAAGACGTTATAAACGTCAGTGATTTAGAATTTAATATTCTCCGTGGAATGTGTTGTTTGTAATACATGTATCTAGAAGAAGAAGATTGTCTCAGTCAAGATCGACATTTCGTGAATGATAATAAGTTGTTTATGGTCAATGGGTGTAATAGTCTTTAAACAGTCGATACATACAGCAAAACAACTCATTATGTCGAAGTCAAACAGATCAATCAATCGTTCCCCAAAGGATTTCCCGGTATTTTCAATGTATAGCTTTTCCATGGCGATTTTTGGTGTTTATTTCCTTTACGAATGGATTTGAATTGGCATTTATTTTCTGTCCGGTTTAAGGCGAATATTCATGATCGCTAGTCGAGAAGATTACTTTGTTAAGAGTTTGGTTGCCGTGTAATACTTGACGGATGTTAAAACCTACATAACTTCCAGTCTGTGTATCTCAAGGTGAATCGGAGAAAGATGTAGCCATATCCGTGGTAGATAAGACCAACGAAATTTGGGGAAAGGTTGAAAGTCAGGCAAAGAGAGAATAATTTATTCTAAGATCAATGTGGCAGGGTAAGCTTACTCTTCCGGATACCCGTTAACACTGTTTGTCGTTTAGTTTGTACACGGTGAACAGTCCATGCGCTGATTACACTAGTTTGCGAGATTACACTATTTTGCCTGATTACACTATTTTGCCTATACCGTTTTTTAGGACTTCGAGTTTTGTCTAATGGTTTGGATTGTTCGAAGTTAACTTTACTTTAATTTTATACGGTGATTTTTCCGCAAACTGTTCACTACGCCTTTTTCCAATTTAGACCCCCACGTTCCCAAAGAAGCTCAGAGTGGCCATGGTTGATTTTCATCCATTCCGACCAAAAGCTTCTTAATATGATTTTCTTTTGAGATACCCATGGTCATGAAATCAGAGTCTAGACATTTTCCTCTGGGTCCTCCTTGCTTGCCTTGTAGGTTCCTGTCTGAATGATGACTGCAGGTAAGTTGGATTGACTTGGTCAAATTCAAGAGAGGTAATCATAGCACAGACTAGTAAACTTTTAAAAATGATCTATACAGAAGCCTGATATGTCCATTCAGTGCGTATTGGCCGATTCAAAACGACAGACATAGAATAGAAGACATACATTATGTTGCTTATAAATGCTTTAAACCATGACTTTTAATTCTGTCTGTGTGTTTACAAGAATATGAGACAAAGTCAGTCACAAGTCAACATCTGTCAATTAGAAATTGAACCCTCGAGTTAAACTTGTCATCATTGATATCTTCGCTCTCTCAATCACTCGTTTATTATCACACGTCAAGATGAATGCAAATTTCTTCAATTACGGCAATCTGCATTTTTTGTTGTAATTAACTTTGTCTGGGATGCTCGTTATAGTGTAAATGGTTAAGAATTAGAACGCCCATTTCACCCGTCTGCATAATCGGTATAGATAACTAATATTTTCCAATCTTGTTGCCACGAAAATCTGTGTCTTAATGACGTTTTGGTCTTTCTAAATTGACTTTTATACGTCTAGCGACAAAAACATGTCTAATTTGGAAAAGATTGGAGATAGCCATCACTGTTTAAAGTAAAATTCAGCGGTGGAATTCCGGTTTCCGGAGACTAAGTATACGGCAGTAACTTAAGACTAGCAGTTTAAACCAAAAAGCCCATATTTTTTAGGGACTTAAAATTATACTTCATCGTGTAGTTCCTGGCCGTTAAATAACAAAGTCAGTTATTACACGTTTGGTGTTCTGCGTCAAAGTTTTAGGGGGAAAAAGCTTGGTAAAGAGATTCATTAGAGCCAAACCACAGACGTCGAGTGGTGAGTGCACTGGAATCTCGAATAGAATGTCTAGAGTTCAAAATACCGTTCGGGACGAGAGGAAGAAAAACCTTGTCAGGGTAGTGATAATGTGGATGACAAGGAAAATGGGCGATGAACTGAGATGTACGAGTGTAAAAATTTCAGAATCGGAAATATAATTAATGGGCGGTAACTTTGATTGAAAATTTAGTGTAAGATCCCATTTCGTTATGTTTTACTTGTCTTTACTACACTGGGATCCAGTAGACATGGTACAAGGGTTAATCAGCGAAATGAATGTATGAGATGTGTTGTTGACGTTTGGGAAAGTAGACGAGGGGAAAGGTGTAGGGAGTGATAGTTAGATGTATTATGAACGGTAAGAGTGGCTGTGGTGTTACGATGCAATACTATGCCGCCACCGTAACACCACAGCTTTATGATTTGTTAGACAGGAGTGATGTAATAAGTCCGACAATAATAAATAACATATTTCTGATTTTATCGTCGTCTGTTCCCACTTGCACTGGTTGTACGCCATTTTAAAACTAGCTGACGAAGACAGCTCGGGTGGCGATTGTTCGACGTCGGGCTGCTCTGTCAGTATCTAACAAACCCATTTAGTTCACGTACAACTTTTAAAAACCGAATGACAGTATGGTATTTCTCACATAATTGGTTATCGCAAAAACAGAGTAAACTGAAAGCGAGTAATCTCGACTTAAAACAATAGTCTATAGCCTACTTACTACACTCGTTACTAGGCTTCCTATACATATTATAATATTCCATTTACATGCCATTCTCGTGCAGATTTGTTTGAATAACAGAAATGTCCCGTGTATCAAAGATCAAAGAATAAAACCGCACGTGTTGTTTTTAGTGGTTCAGACTACATGGCGCGAGAAACCATGCAGTGTTCACCTTACAACAGGTCCATTGATTTATGGTTAACTTTATAATACAGTTTAGACCACAATAAATCCACGACGATATTTCCTGTTATTTGGAGTTGTTTAGTTCCATTTCGTGTGCAGGAGGGATTTGGTGCAACGGATAGAGGGCAGAATTTGTGACCTAACGGTTGCAGGTTCGAGACCCGAATTGTTCGCCGAGTTCTTGTGTCCTTGAATAAGACACTTCATCCCTGCATTCCAATCTACTCAGCTGTAAATGGGCACCGGTAGGATGGTGTAAGTATTACACAAAAACTGTTGCGCTCCTTGAAACTTCAAGTTGTAGCTGCAAATGTTGAGAGCTCGTTCAAAGAGTTGTAAAGGGAGGTAATCAGGCTTACCTGTATGCTAGAGACCGGGATAGTAATTCTGTCCTGTTATGAGCACGCTTTGTGGATTTGGCGCTATATAAATGGACATATTATTATTATTATTTATATCCACAAATATTAATTTTGATTGTTTTATTATTATCCATAAACACACAGAATGAACAACCAGATCTTTAATAGTTATAACAATAATTAATCTATAAAGCTCATCAAAGAGTGTCGAATAAATTGTCTTCACAGAAAGATCAAGTATTGTAAGTTGTTAAAGGGGTCGTGGGGCTATTTAAAGGGACAATAACACTCTTGCTTGCTTGACAGGTCCATAAAAAATTAGCCTTATTCTAACTACTAAATGTTTAAGTGTCTAGTGTCCTACCTGTTGTGTAAATTATCCATTACAACCTAGCTTACCTGTCCAGAGGGTTCGAAAATATGTTTAAATCCAAGTTGCATTTGAAAGTGCTTACGTAAGGCTTTTCAAACCAAACCATGTTACGGCATGTAGTTGAATTTTTCCAATTTTTAAAATTAGATGGGCTAGGATGAAATGTGTATCATTTATTAATTGGAATATTGTAAAAAGGTACAATTGTTGACCAGAATAAAGATTGGGACAAATTATTCAGTTAAAACAAGAGTGGTATTGGGGCTTTAAGGAACGAGTTTGTGCACAGTGTAATGAAATGTAACTTTGTTTTCTTTATTTTGACATTCTGATAATTGAGAAACCATTTTAATTATAAAAACAGGTTATTAAATGAATTGGAGCTGCATGTAAAATACATCTACATCTCTGACATACTGACAATTAACAAAAAAGGTCCTATTGACTACACAATATTACATGGTATTAGTTTCCTTTGATGTCACGTGTCACTTCTCATTATGGAACCTTTAGTGTCGAAAAGAAAACGTCAGCAGGTTATTATGGACTGGTACATGCAGTCAGCAAGTTCTATAAACTTGTTGACGGTTAATTCTGATTTTGTGTGATTACACCAGGGGACAAATTCTTTTAATTCATTTGTGATTTAAACCAGAAAAACATATTAATTGAGGTGTGATTTACCGATATTAGATGTCAATTGTTACTTATTTGTCGTTATGTGAATTCATTTGTGATTTAAAAACCAGAAAAGATATAGCAGTATTTGAATTACTATTTAGATGGATAAAACTACGCCCCCGGTAAGACTTGTACGCATTAATTTATCGATTGGTATTGTCAAGCTTGTCGAGACATGCATGTCAACGTGCATCTCACAATTTCTATGAGTTTGTAAAAAGATTGCGTGTCGTGTAAATATTTATTTTGTTTTTGTCTGGGTCATTTTGAAATAAATTCATCAGCATATTATTCGTTTTCAATAAATATATAACTTTTATGAGAAAGGATGATTACCAAAGAACCGTAGGCGTTAGTGCAACTAATGATTTATCGTTTGGTTGAGCCTTTTACTAAACACGTGTTTCATGTTAATAAATATTTTCTTCCGTGTCTTGAATTGACCTATTTCTAATAAATTACGCCATTTTGATCATTGCCATTTCTTATATTTTCCACAAAAAAACTTTGCTTTGTACGCACTAATTTATCGCTAGACATGTACTTAACGGCAAATAAGCGATCAGAGTATCAGAGGCATGGTTTAATATAAACACCGAGTCACACCGTGTTTCCAACACCGAGGGAGTACTATCATGTCACTCGATATTCACTCGGTAATTCACGGAATTCCACGATAAAAAAAAAGGTAATATCGTGTTTCGTCAAAGCTCTGCGATGCGCGTACTGTATGTTTTAACCTTGTCCTATTACTCAGTGATAAGCCTCCGCCGCAAAAAGAGTTCTCGCCTTTTATTATTAGTATAATGACTTCCTCATGTGCGGCAGGTTAGTTTGCTTCTAAAAACACTGTTTGCCGTTGCAAAAAATACAAAAGTGATTTTCTATTCACCGAGACTAGATAATTTCTCTCGGTATAAGGATATTTTCGCTATGGATACGTTCATACACTGTTGAGAAAATAATCCCATTGGTTTGCTTAGTAAAAATGGAGCGTGAATCAACTCTGTTTGTACTGAAAATTGTTTGAGTGATATATATGAAGTATCTTCACACATTCGGTTTATAACATTAGCGATATACAGGTACAGTGGCAAATGTTCTACTTCACAGACTGTTAGCTGAAACCTACGTCCGCGCGAAATCCCAGAATTTGCTACATGTAAAATAAAAAGAAGTAGTGCCCGTGCCAGTAATAGAAAAACTAAGAGTTCGCGCTTAAAAATGCACGAACGGTACCAGGCGCGAGGTCATCTAGAAGGGTTGTTTTATAACAGGCCTTCTGGTTGGTGTGAGAGGGAGAAATGGGGTTTAACGTTAACTCGACACAAACTTTGTCATTTCGGGACTAACACATGGTTAATTTTTATTCCCATAATTCGTTTGCGCTTAGGGGTCTTTAAAAGTGGGTGGAGAAAACCCACGAGGTTGGACATGCGCCCCTAATCCTTGCCACATAAAACCGGGGATTCGATACCACGCCAGTTGACTTAAAGGGACAATAACACTCTGTCTGGCAATGAAAAAATTGTCAAAATCTTCATTCTGGTCATCAAATTGTACTATTATACAATATCCCCATTCATTAGTGGTATATACATGATCTTATCAACAGTATTTAAAAAAATGGAAAAATTCCGTTGAGTGGATGGTGTTCTCACAAATTGCACTATTAGAGACTGGTAAAACCAGTCTATAAAACGGAAATAGGGGAATCCAATTGTAGCGCATGCGCAAAGCGTCAAATACCCCTCGCTCGTAGTATTTACACAACACAGCTAACAGTTTTGCTACGATTCGTGCCAAACAATGTCAATGAATCAATTTTTCTCGGTAAGTTTATATTGTTAACGGCTAATTATTTATGCTCTCATGGCTTCAAAGCCGCAGCGAACTACGAGGTGACTGACTGCTTGGCTTCAGGTTTGGTTTACCTAATTGATGGTTCATACTTAGCTTTGATTAGACGTATTCACGTAAGACCGACATGGCTTCATCATTTACTTGCATTTGTTTACTTGATAATGAGTTAAATGAGTGATCATATAAATCGATTAGACCGGTATGGCTTCATCCAACTTCATTCGTGAAGTTGCAAAATGGTTTCACCCTCAAAATATATAAATAATATCAAATTAAATAAATCATTCATCAGATTTATTTCTGCACTATCTAACTAGTTGATAACTATTATGGCTGACAGTGTTATGTGTAATAAATCCATTGGTGAAAATGAAGAAGCAGTTTCTTGTGATTCCTGTGGTAAATGGACACATAGGACATGTAGAACAGGTCAGACAAATTTCTTGTGTGCAATTAGGCTATTATTTACGACTTATTGATTGAATTTTATATGAGTGATGGAAAACCTCTTATTCACTTTGCATTTTGGTTTTTACAGGTATTTCGAAAGCTGTGTATTTGAGGACAGTTAGAACCGGGAGCGATCTACCATTCTTGTGTCGAGCATGCCAGGTCGAATCATCTGATTCATTGCCAGATGTTGACAACCCCCCAACCGCCTCTACTCTACCAACTGTTGAACTGTGCCATCTGATTCATTGCCAGATGTTGACAACCCCCCAACCGCATCTACTCTACCAACTGTGCAAGCTACCCAACCTTTAACATCAACAGCATCTACATCAAGGAAAATTAGGTCTAAAAGGAAGCTACATGTTACGTCTTTTTCAACCACCCCTCCATCAACCCCACCGAGACCAAAAAGAAGGAAAAAACAAGTAGAGAAGCCGGAGTCAACCAGGGCGAGGGTCGAAAGGCTCAGAAAAGAAAAAACTGAGTCAAGGTATGAAAAAAACTTTTTTATTAGTTGTAAAATATATACAAAGAAACTACAAATTTTTAAGATATAAAGAAATATTTTGTAAGCTCACAATGGATTATTATTCACACACATTCTTGTAATTATATAACCAATATATATGATCATTTCTGGTAATAATTATATAAAATATTTTCACAATATATGAGCCAAGATATTATTTACTAGTTGTAAACATAACATTTAAACAATTTCAGAAAATGGTAAATGAGCTTGAAATTGATGGTTGTAGGAGACTTTTGTTGTCTGTGGCCGAAAAAGTGCCTGCAGTGTTATTTGACATATCTGACGAGCTAAGGAACCAACAGCCAATTCAAGCCCCTTATCCAACTTCAACTGCAACAGATTGGTGTTCCTGTGACAGGTGTAGAGATATGCCAACAGATATGGAAAAGGTGTGTTGCGGTAACCGACCAGAGAACTGCATTTCATTACGACCAGTAAGTGATTTTTTTCTGTAATAATATCCTTCGATACCTTTCCTTAAAATTAATGTGATTGGCCTGTGGGAACCAGCAGCAGTGGTTCTGCAGCCAGTCATTTGAAATTAGCTGGTTTACTGAAAATAGATTTTAAAAATAGTTAATTTAATTTTTTTCAGGAGTTTGAACAGTATTGTTTAGAGGCAGGAGTATTGGATCTTGCCAATTCAAATGGACGAAGACATGAATCGAAGAAGAAGACATTTGTAATGTGGCGCCATGGACGCCTTGGCACAGGGAACAGGGTGGTAGTACCCTCTTGTTGTGTCCTGAAAATCAGATTCTCGTTCCCGGACAGAAATGGACAATACACAGGGTTTAATCCATGACGCTTAGTTTGAAAAGACATTAAATAAATTTAAATCCTTTGTAAGGTTATTTAACTCCTCTAATCTAGTGGTTTAGAGTGCCGCGCTTTGACCTCTGACTTGTGGCTGTGGTTTCGAGCTCTGGTGAGCGTATGTGACATGGACATAGGGGCGCTTCTCAACCTTGTGGGTTTCCTCCAGACACTCCGGTTTCCTCCCACTGCTAAAGAACCCTACGCGCAAGCGAATTATTGAAATAAAATTAAAAGCCATATGTTAGTCCCGAAATGACCTAGTTGTTTTTGAGTGGATGTTTAACCCCATTTCTCTCTCTCTCTCTCTAAACTTACTATGGTACTTACTTTTCTTGAGTTATATCGTCTTGAAAGGGGCTAATTCCTACAGATGTTGTAGACATTTCCCCGAGGCCTGTTCTTTTCCTTGTTTGTATCAGAACTAAAGAACAAAATCAGTTGTAATAATTAGTACTGTCATGTATTAAAGTGACAATAACATTACCAGTGTGTTAATGATGACAGTGTCTGGCAGCTTACCAACAGCTTCGAAAAATGATTGTGACAATTATATATGGACATAAAAAATGAGGTGTAGTGGTAATGGATATAATGAATGTAACAATAACGTCATTGAATAATTGTTATTACTAGTTAAATAAAATATTAAAAATTCATATAAAAGTTCAGTTGTGTTTGTGTTTTTTAATATAATCCTTGCTTTGTAACGACCTACGTAATTTTGGGATGAAACCGTCCAGGGTGATATACATGTACCATACCGGTAATTGCCAAAAAAAAAATAGTTCCAGAAACTTATGTTGCTGTACAAATATTACCTGCCATGAATGGATGATAGTTCTGAAACATACAGTGCTCCAGTCTTTCCTTTGCTGGGTGTACTAGTGCTTGTGGAGGGCGCACAAATTCCACTATAGCTGAAAAAATAAATACATGCATCTGTCATTCATCAGAAAATTGTCTGGTTATTATAGATACCTTACAATAATTTAATTTAAATTTAGGTTACTTATAAACATAGATCATGAGATATTCAAATTCTTAAGAGTCACAACTTTCGTTGTTTGTGTTGAGTCCCAAATGACGCCAGTCAAGTCCCAAACCGAGTCCCAAATGTCGTTATGTCAAGTCCCAAGTCCCAAGGGACTTGAGTCCCAAATGACATAATACCCTAGTTAGATTAGAGAACAGTAGCTAAGTCTCTAACCCAATATCACCTTGATATTGTAATTTGACCAGGAAAAGATGGGCTCCTGACATCCAATACTTTAAAAGACATACTAGACATATTCAACAAGTCAGGACAGAGAAAGAGAAATGGGGTTTAACGTCCACTCAACATAACTAGGTCATTTCGGGACTAACATTGGTTTAATTTTAATTGAATAATTCGCTTGTACGTAGGAGTCTTTAGTAGTGGGAGGAAACTTGAGAGCCCTGAGGAAACCCACGAGGTTGAGAAGGCGCCCTTATCTCCATGTTACATACGCTCCCACCAGGGTCGAAACCACAGCCGCAAGCCAGAGGTGGCCGGCGAGCTAGTGGTCGAAGCGTGCCACTCTTAGACCACTAGGCCATCCCAACAAGTCAGGACGGTGACCCCATATTCTTACATGGAGAGTCTGTGTAATAAAAAATGATCGGCAGACACCAGTAAATTGCCATTCGATTGGAATTTACAGTACAAACAGAAATGATTATTATGCATTGCAACCATTTGTGTCAATTTCTAGGTCCCAAATATTTTGGAAAAAAAAGAAAAGAAATAGAAACAATATATTTCACCTCTTTGTTATAAAGACATTACAATAAACAGTAATACTTTTCAAAACGTTTCTCCATGGAAAATAGTAAGAAAATTTTAATAAGAATAGGTTGAATATAGATTCTCATGATGATAATATTTGTTTTGCAAATTTAGGCCTACCTGTCCAATAAAAATAACAGCTTTGCCATTTCTTGATGAGTCTCTACTTTCAGTTTATCCTTCAATTCCAAGTTCACGTTTGTTATAGATCTTCTCAGCCTAAACTTTCTCTGATATTCCGCTAATTGCCTGCGCTTCTTGGCCGAATCGGTAACTACTGTCTTTCTAGGCATGGTGATCTTTCTACTACTGGTACTACTAATTTACTTTCTCAATAATTACATGTAAATATTACTAAAGACATCATAAATGATAAATAAACATCCGACCACGAGAGGACTCAAATCTTGTCGATCGAAGAAGGAAAAATTCACACTGTCACTAGTCGAATTCGAGAACAAAAGATCTAGCCTCAGTTACACAGTAGCTGATTGACACCTCCATTCAGGCAGATTAAACCTCAGACGGACTGTCTAGAATGTTATTAATCAGTTTGAATGAATTGTGTGCTAATCCAAGTCATATTAATCCCCATTTCTTTTCACATTCTCGCCCATATTTGTATTTATTTATTTACGACACACGACAAAAAGATGAAGAACGAGGGATTCCCTGCTCATGACATCATTCTTAGAACAGGAAGTCAACTAATCTCAAGGGAGATAACTCCCTTGGCACAAATTGTGACAAATGGCGACAATAAAATTCAAATTCGGTTACGTACCCGAATGCAATGTGATTTGGACTTTAAAAATACTTTCGAGCACCCTGGACGAGTAAAATTGGATTTAATGGATAATTATCGCATCAGGTAAGGCACTAACTCATCTAGTACTTAGAATAAGGCTATTTTTATATTTTCTTTAGCTGTCAAGCCAGCGAGAGTGTTATTGTCCCTTTAATGAAAGGCTTTATGATACAACGCGCGCACGCTAACCATCAAACCCCCTAGTTATGTTGGTCTGTTATGGCGAGTTTTTGACTTGATATGCACGGAACTGTGGATAAGTTACTAGAGAGACCAACACTGATTGATTAATGAATGTCTGACGTCATAGCGTCAAAAGCCTATGACCCCTGACACGACCTCCCACTGGTCAGATCTTCAAACATCATGGGGATCTCTAGTCTTTTTTTTAAAAAATACGCCTTTCTACTTCGTTTAATTTCGTTTAGACAAAATTAATGTCATATGTATTATTTACTTTATTGCCTGTTGTTGTACGTTACTTGATAATATTTATAATCCATTGCCATGGAAATCTTTTTTTCTACGAATGTATATATGTATTTAATTTTGTATATACATTATTAATATCTAAAGACGCCTCTAGTAGGCAAACAGCTAGCTTATGTGATTTAATGTATGCCACAATCAAATCAAAAATTCGCACGCGCGTAGGAGTGTTTAGCAGTGGGAAGAAACCGAAGAGTCGGAGAAAAATTGGATAATCGACCCCTGTCATGTACAAGTGGGGTATCGAAAACCTGTTGCTTGACTCATTGACAAAGCGCACACTTAAAACCATACGGCCACTTACCCTCCACCTCCCACATGGCCATATACGGAATAGCTCTTTGCGTTTCGTACAAAGTATCCTTCGAGAGTTATAATGGGTTTGGTACACTGCATTCTTTGAAAGCTATATAGCTTCGTACACACCATCATTCGATATTAGGTAACATTAACTCAACCCACTTGCGATTAAGCCCACGTGGATATTAGTTACACATGTTAAAATACGGAACGGATCTATAAAATATTAATATACTGTCTTTTTAGAGTGATTTATTTAATTCAAGATGTTTAGATTATATTTCAGAAATTGATTAATTTCCACATCGAAGTCAGAATAAGACATTTTATGAATGTTAACTAGACAATCAAGTCTATATATCAGCATGTATTGTATTACAATTTTTTGAAGAGGCATGCCAAGAAAGTCAAGAAGGTTGCCATTTTGAGTTGTTACTTAATTCAGTTATATTTTGATTTTATTCGTAAAAGGAATGTGACTGTCGTAATATTTAATTAATACAAATCAGTTGTCAGTCATAATTTTTTTGTCGGTTTGACGAAGGTGTTATTTATAGTTTATTCAATTATATTTTGATTTTTAATTTCACGTGTAAAAGAAATATGCCTGTCGTAAAATTTAATTAAAACAAATCAATGTTTGGCAGGGTATCTGTTGTAAACGGTGATAACCTAAGACTAAGAGAGAGAGGGGGGAGGGGGCACTCAATACAAACCAGGTTATTTCGGGATTAACATATGGTACATGATTAATTCAATATGTTGCCTGTGGTTAACCAGGCGACTCAATCGTTAAAGGGAAATAAAACTACATCTGTTAGACGCATGGGAATTCCTTGTCGGGCTACACATTCCCCAGTCATCCATCAAATACACAAGAGACATTACATCATCCGAGAGAGTCCCTCGGAGTTTCCTTGACAGGCTCTGGAGGTCGGGTGTTCGATCCTTGCATTGGCCGACAAAGTTCAGCCAGATTTCCGGCGTGGTTCCTACTTGTCTGTGATGAAGGATGGAGGGCCTGACAGTGACAGCTGTTCACTCGTTCGAATGGGACAAAAAACCGAGGTCTCGTGTAAACATTGGCGTGCGCGTAAAAGATACCTTGACAATTGGAATTCGGATAGGCCGTAGTGCCGCTGTCTGGGCACAATTTCCCTCATAACACACTGTATGGCGTATGCCCGTCTTCATTAGCCCAGATCGGAGCAAAACAGTAGGACGTTAAACTACATTTCATTTCTTTGACTTGCAAGAAGCAGTGACTATTGGTCGTAATAAGATGGTAATTTGTCTCTTTCATGTGAATCCCCCGCATAATCTGACTTTTTGACAACAACACATGCAATATTCTACTGAAAGCCATTTATCAAATTGATTTTTAGATAAGAGCAGGTCCAACCGGACATACAGTGACAAGAGGAGATCACTCTAGATACAGGATTAGTAACAGACAAACAACGGTAAAGCGTATCTGTTGATTAAAACGTATGATAAAGCTGGGATGACGAGGACTGTTAATGACACCCCGCCGTCATAACATGATAATTAATTATTCAATCAATAAATCGTGACCATAGCTTACAAGACTAATCGGTTTTTATATCAAGATAGTGTTTTTATTCGGTAACGTGGATTGCGATTAGCACGTGGAATTAATGTGATGACAATAAGTCTATTTAACATTTATCTGCAGTTGTTGTTTATAGTTTCGGTTTTATCAATCAGTTGCTCAGGTTATGATAATAATGCCCGGGCAAAATTTCCCCCATAGGACACTGTATGGCGTGTGCCCGTCTCAATTAGCCCAGTTTAGGAGCCGAACAGTAGGACGTTAAGCCCCATTCAATTGTTTTTCATTTATAACAAAAATAATGTGCATTTCTTACAGCGCAGTGGACGCTTACAGCAGGCCCCGGATCCATTCACTTGATTTGATAATTGCTTATTTTTTGCAATGTCTATTTTCTGTCTTGTCCGCAGGTTTATCTTGTATATTTTTGTTTTGCGTGTAGTGCAGTACTCCTGTACATACTATTAGAGAATTTTTAGTAATCCAATATACATGTTCGAAGCGTAGTAATATTTATTAGTGGTAATTAATCGTGAGTAAACCAAAAGATACCCTCGTGCGTGCAAATTTAGTGATTTGATGATATACGTGGACTTAACATAGATTCAAGTCAGTAAATCTACCAAACGTTTGCGCCAAATCCTTCTAAAAATACTGTATTCGCGATTAACCATTCTATTAAAAAAATTAAGTCATGTTTGTGTCACTTAATCTAGCAACGGGTGTGAAGCCGCAGGTGAATTCATTGCATATAAAAGAGAATTTTGTCTTTATTCGCTGTCCATTTATCATCAATATCGAAGCCTCATTAAATTCTGTTGTGCCCTGTGCGTACTTTTCAAGGAATCCAGTATATGTGTAAAAATATTGGGGTTCTCAATTTTCCATATATACCGAAATTGACATACTTTTATTGGGATGTATCTTTAAAGAAAACCGGGTTTAGTTACCTATTTGTATCGTAAAACTGAGCAGGCGCGGATACAGGGTTTTCAAACAAATTTAATTTTAATTTGAGAGCAAAAGATAACAGAGAAAAAGATTCACCGGTATGCCAAAAACACCCCCCCCCAGAAAACAACCCCATAAATATACCGATTGATGGACCTGAAATATGCTCACATTCTAAGTGTCCAGTAATAGTGTTACTGGGATCGTTTATGGCCTGCTTCCAGAATATTGGTATTGCAAACACGATCTTGCGGCCCATGGCAATCGATTGTGGTCTTTGTGCCTTAATTTCAGCCTCCTCTGGGGGTGATATCACAGGCATGTGTTTACTAGGAACCTTGGTAGTAGAGTCAGCAGTGGACTAGGGGCTCGCCTAGCGTAGGTTGGAGATCGAGAAGTAATTAAGACATCTTGCTAACTCAATTTTGTTGAGATGCAGTGACCAATAATAAAATCAATCTCTAGGCGTTACTTTTGGATACAAATAGAATAATAATGTTAAGCCTAATATGATAGCTGATTGGCACAGCCTAGCTCGCACTGCCATCAAAGCTCCGATCTAGACAGTGCAGAGGGCCGTCTCAGTAGGTAAATCTTCCGTTTATTAATAAAAAAAACCAGATTATGTTTATGGCTAAATAAATTGAAAAAAAACCCTTAAAACATCTCAGTATAGAAGATTACCAATTTATTAGAATCTATGTGTTCTATCTAGTTAATTAATATATTCCATTAATGTTCTTATAAATATATTTTAATAAGATAAATGGTGTCTTTTTTCATATTTCTACAAAAAAAAGGATATTATTTAAGTAAAGACATTGTCGTGATAGCCGCTTAATCATCCCACAGACTTCATGCTTTTTTTATAATAGCCTCTGATTAGAATAGTATCATATTGCCATTTTGAGCAAATCCGGGTAGTTATAACATACCGTCTCTATTATGATTAATAGTGTAAAATATATGTATAGGTGTCTTTATTTAATAATACTCGGATATCTTGACTTAATCTTCATCAATTACAAAAATGTTATCGTGCGATATTTTTAATTTATTAACAAGGCGTAGGTGTTGGAATTATTAAAAGCATACGGGCGTCTTCAATAGCTGGTTTGATCTCACTTTAACTTTGTACGTCTTATCAAGCCATTCGCCTAATACCCTGCTTATTTCGGCACTAAGTTTGATTGGGTATAAGCCCAGGGGCCTGTTTCACGAAATTTTAACTTAAGATACAATCCAAATTTTAGTACATACTTAAATCTGATTGGCTAAGCGCTAAAATCAATCTAATACTATCCAATCGAATTACTAAAATCGGATTTTATCTTATTTAAAATTTCGTGAAACAGGCCCCAGCTTTCAAAACAAAATGTCAAGGTGTCCGTGGTGTTCGCTATGTCACAATCTCTGATTGGTGCTACTGTCCATGTGTCTGCAAATAACGTAGCTATAAGTTCGGGAACTGTGAAGTAAACCAGCAACGGCTTGGTGTTGTTAAACTCGCAGTCGTTGCTTAAATGACAATATTGGTGCCAGTCATTATCACATATTATTTGATAGAGCTAGTTAAATATATTCCAAATATAATTTTTAACACAGTTCATTGCTACGGTAGCCGAGTGATACGGATTTCCTTAATCGGAAGTGACGAACCCAAAGGCCATCTCTCTATGTGACGAGTGATAACAGATAAATGGCCGCATTTATGCCCAGTAAAAGATGTTGCGTGAGAATGTGAGAGGATATCTGACAATTCATAAAAAGAATTGACTGCCACTAGATAAGAGAACACGAAAGAAAAACAGAAATAGTCCGGGCATTACCATGTTTTTATAAGGTATAGAATGAATATAAACAAGGGGATGCACGGACTATTTCTATTGTCTAATGACATTCGATTACTTTATTGAATTGTCAGATATCCTCTTACAGTCCCATATAACAACTTTAGGTCTTTGGAGGAATTATAAGTGAGTAGAAATTCGGCCGTGTATCTGTTAACACTCGTCCAATCAGTCAGTTATATAGAGAGATGACACGTGTATTCCTTTGACGTTCGTCACTTCCGATTAAGGAAACCTGTATCACTCATCTATCGTAGCAATAATCTCTGTGTTAAAAGTATATTTGGAATGTGTTTAATTAGTTCTATCACTGATAATGACCCAGACTCACACCAATATTGTCCTTTAATGAACATGGCATACGGGTCGCTATGGAAGTGCATATGGTTAATAGGCTGGCTGTCACGGAGGTTATATGCCAGGCTATAATCATTAACACAATCAGTGTTCTATTAAAATAATCTCTATAATTAATATATAACCCCTCCGTTAATGGATGATGAAGTCCCCTTGATCTACTTACTGTAGATTTAGTTAAGTCAAGTTAATATATAATTTAACCGCGAATAAAACTAGGTTAGAACATGATGGGCCACTTCCGGAAATAGCCGATCCATAGTCATCAGTGATCAGCCATCTAAACCTTGAATTCTTAGACATAACATCCTAAGACTCGATTACTAAAAGTGACAGCTCCGGGAAAAGACACTATTGAACATTCATATCGCGATTTATGTCTTAAAGATCGTCGATCGCGTGTCAACACGCTATGATGACACAATTAATACTGGTTATATTTGGTTCTTTTCGTTTCGACAATTAGTCTAAGTGAGGTCACGATAAATGACTTTGAGTCAAGTTCTGTGTCTATACAATTACTTCTTAACGTAGAAGTAGAAATGAACAACTTTACAGCCAGTCACCAGTTTGGTTACTTTCGTTTTATTTAAATGGCCACAGATCACTAATTATTTCCCCATTGACTTTAATGTTAATTCTCGTCTCTTTGACCGACTCTAACTTTTCCCAAAATTTTCGTTGGGTAGAACGCTTTTTGCCACAGATGAAGCAACATATGACAAACTCTTGCCCAAAAGCATGTATGAGGTTGACCATGAAAATCTTGAGATACACAAGCTGGAAATATAAACAAGTAAACATGCATTATTTTCAGGCTCTATATTTCAATGTAACTAACCTCACAACTCTACACCAAATTTTGATTCTACACCAAAAAGTCAACAAAAATCGACTTTCAAAAGGAGGAAAAGGGGAAGGGGAAGAGGGACTAAAATGACTTTCGCCTTACATATTTGGTGACCTGTGTCCAAATGGTAAGAGCACGAATGCTATCATGATAACACATGGAAGCGTATAGGGGTCAATACCGTGATATATATATATATATATATATATATATACCGCGATATCATTTGGTAATTTGTCAGGATAATTATTGTTTTACTCCCGAAACTCCCATTAACTAAAACAAAACGCTATGTTGGATGTTTTAATTATGCACATTTGCATATTGTCTTTCTGAACCTTTATCAACATAGTTGATTTCGTAGTTGGCATGTTCGCAAATATCGCCATGCGCTATGTCGGTAAGGCGAAATGGAATTGACCTATTGACCACTATAGGCTACCATAAAAAATACTTTCTCTAATTAATTAACACGAAGTTGACATGGGGATATCGTCCAAACCCAAAATGCAGAAAAAAAGATGATTTTGATAGAACACTCGCTTTTTATAACTAAAATTAAGTCCCTTTTTTATGCTAAAAGCTAACATTCGACAGATTAATTCCACTCCCAGTCCTTGAAACGGCAACAATTACTATAAATAGCTTTCGGGAATAAGACCCCCGAAATAACATATATCCGGGACAGTAGTGACAGTACTCGGGAGTCTCGACACCTTATCGTATTTTCACTTGACACTAACTTACGCCCAGCAAAGCGGTATTAGTGATTTGATTAGAGGTGTGGTGGTATGGGGGGGTCTAGCAAATGCGCTTTTGATGTAAGTGTCGCGGTTTCTATCCCACGCCTGTACGTGCCAAGAAGTAGGACCGCTCTCTCACACACACGCCTCATGATTTTTTTGGGGGGCTTCCGGTTTACTCACACTACTAGAAGCCGCTACCCGGAAGCGACTTATTGAAATTAATTTGTCGTTTTAATCCCGAAACGAAATAGTTTCTGCCGAGTGGACGTCAAAGCCCCCCCCCTCTCTCTCTCTCTCTCTCTCTCTCTCTCTCTCTCTCTCCCACACACACATCACATTCACTACTCAACAATACCTACTAAATTTGGCTTGTAAAGTATTCACAAGAAGGTGTGGACATTCGATAGTGTTTTGAAAAGACTGGCTCCCTTTGTTAATAATGATGAACTATATCGGATTGGGGAATCATCTCAAGTTGTAAGCTAAACAAACACACATAATAAATCTTTGGAGTAGATAGTGGCTTATTCGTGATAAATATTCTCATAAATCTCTAGACTGTACGCTATCAAAATAAACATTTGGAATATCAATCTGATAAAAGAAAATAACCTTTTAATGAACGAGGGAAAAGTTTCATTGACTGTGGCGTTTTACCGAGCCATCATCGTATTCCAACTAAAATGAGGTCCGGAACATGGGACATAGGGTTTTCGTCACTGTTCCTTGCCAGGACCCCCGTCATGCATCACCGACAACAGGAGACCAGATTGAAAATCGCGTGCAACAAAGGTATCGAAACCAAGACTAGTACCCGTGAGCACTGGGCCACCGTGAATACCAGATTTGTAAATGTGACTTGTATCAATGAGACAAGGATATTTAGCACCTATTAATGAAATTTATTATCCCTACCACTGAGCCACACAGTCTAAAGAGGATTAATACACTCCCCTCCCTATTGAATAGAAAACATACACACACCCTTACCCCCTATCTCCCCTACTATCCCTCTCTCTTCGTATTACATTAATTGATGTAATTCAACCTCAATAAATGCCACTACTAGTTCCCAGTTATACCCTATAAAACATGATATGTGGTAGGATTTTACTTGCAATAATCTACACCACTACTTGGCACAACCATAAAATCCATATGTTTATGTTTATTTAAATGTGGTTCGCGTAATAAAAACTGCGACATGCAGTCAAGTGGCATGTAATAACCGAACTCCTGTCATAAAAATGTATTTTAGGGTGAATCTACAAAGATAAGAAACTGGTATTAACAAGACAAGCAAATCTGTGTTTAAAGGAGCTAACTCTCTAAATTTTTGAACCAAAAATGATCGCAGATGGTCAAAGAGCGCATTTTAATATACTATGGGATTATGTTATAAATATTTATTTTTAAACTGTTATGGTCACTACTAATCAGTTTTGTTCGTCGAAAAAATAAGTTTTCTTCACACGTTTAGTAAATACCGGAAGAACAGTTTGACGCGTTAACGACTAGTCTCGATGACCAAAGCGACCGATTACAGATCGGACTCGGCTTGCACTGGTTTTAAAATCGTGCCTTGTATCTTAAATATCTGATACCAGGTCCCCCCCCCCCCAACGATGTTTTCTAAGTTTGGTTTCGTTTACACCGAAAATGCCCGATGCTTTTTTTAATATGTTTAACGGTTGGTCGCGACAAATTTTTCCCTGGCATGTTTAACGAATTGGTGAACTGAATCTACGTACACAAGATCAAATTGAAACAGATTCATTTTCTAGAAACAGTCGTCTTATTTTACCCCAAAATCAATGGAGAAAAATCCGTTTCTTAAAAGCAACATAATCACGCAAATCTATTAGTCTTTATTATACTTAACGAACAAGAAATGTATTTCGAAAGACAAGTAATGGTGCGTGCTAGTTTGGTAATGGCGGCGGATATTTTCAGAATAAATTTTACCGGCCGAATGGTATTTTGCTTTTACTAACATCAAAAGACTTAACATCAATCATATTTTTTTGGCAAAGAAACCCGGGCAATGGCTTTATGTTTTTAATTGCTCTTTTTTCCAGTGAGTAAAATAATAGTTCGTAAAATTGTTTTGTTTTGTCTTTCACGATTTTTTTATGTGAAATAGGAATGGATTAAAAAAAATCATGATCTTTTATGTTAATATTGGGTATTTTCTGGATGGGAAATAGAAAAGTTTCAAGCACATTTGAAGACTAGATGGTGTTCCAAGAAAAGTTTTATCGAGTGATTATTTCCAATAAAAGTATGACAATTTTGGTGTATATGAAAAGTAGAGATATCCAATCTTATTAGAACAATAATCGATTCACCGAAAAACACCCATGCAGCGTATACACGACAAAAATGTAAGGGTTCCCAGTTAGAAATTTCGGCACGCGTGATGTCAAAGCTGTTAAAGTTAGACGTACAACACTTTTTGGGTTTTGAATGACGTAAAAAGACCCGGGCAGTGGATAATCCGAGAATTTATTTAGGATTCGATAAGTGTTATAAATAGTAAGTGATTAAAGACAACGTCGTCTTATGTATGCAATGACTTCTCCTCTGACGTCCGAGGGAAGTAAGTCACGTGACATAAACATGACCTGGTTTAATCGAATTTTTATAGCAGGGCATTCCTTGGCAATTACAATGTTTGATAAGGATTTGAAGCAAAATTATAACAAATTAAATAGTTTGAATATGTTTTAGTCCATATATACCATTAAATTACCCAGTTTGTACGCGCAGTTAATGAGAATGAGCTATCACAGACTAGATCTTTACCGACCAGAATCTCTACCCATCTTCGATTATAGCCTTATCAACTATACGTTATTTCTCAAGATTTTAGTTGCATAGCTTAGCGTGGCTTAACGTCGTGTACCCATCCACCCCTCTGTCTAATTATTATCATGAAAGAAGATATTATTCACCGCCAGATATTATTAAACAAGGCACCCTCTTCGCCTTCTAGTTAAAATAAATAAAATATTTTTTTTTTCTTGAAGAAGAAGAGGGCATCCATTTTGTTTATCTACTGTTATATTTATCTATAGTGAGGGACACTTCCTTATCGGATCCTTCGATCCATTATTTCCATATTCCCGTTGGACGCGGATTCTACTAAATATTGTTTATAATAATATCACGAAAGGGTACATTGCCTCGTGCTTTAACATTTTTAATGTATTTTGATTTAACGGGCGGGAATATAGTCAAAACAATAATAACCCTCTTCGTCTTCTAGTTAAAATAAATAAAATATTTTATTTTCTTGAGGAAGAAGAGGGCATCCATTTTGTTTATCTACTGTAATATTTATCTATAGTGAGGGACACTTCCTTATCGGATCCTTCGATCCATTATTTCCATATTCCTGTTGGACGCGGATTCTACTAAATATTGTTTATAATAATATCACGAAAGGGTACATTGCCTCGTGCTTTAACATTTTTAATGTATTTTGATTTAACGGGCGGGAATATAGTCAAAACAATAATAACCATTTTTGTTGTCAGTTAAAGTTAACTTTTATAAGCCAACTTTCCTGTAAAAAAAAGACATCTGCAATGATCGAACGCTTAAAAAATGGACTGCAAATCATTGCAGCCATCGTTGAATTGCGACGTCATGCCCCTTAATCGATGCGCAAGTGTCTTACAGCGCAATGACAAAGTTGACCGTACTTGAATTAGCTCAGCCTTAGGCATCGCCCCAAGAAGAATAACAAAAAGATTACCAACCAGCTGTCAATGTGAGTTTCTTGTCCTAATTATCTTCGCAACTTAGGCTTGTAATTTCTGGGTTTTTTACCCATAATCCGGCTATGACATCAGTACAATCTCCCTAACTTAACACTCTATCGCTCAAGTTTGGTTTGTGGTTTATTAGCCTTAAACCCCATTACCCTCCCCGCCCGTGGATATTTCCTGCTGGGTCTTCCGGATTTCGCACACTGCTTAAGACCCCTACACTCACGTTTATGTTTATTGCTCCCTCGTGCCTCGTGTTTTTTCTGAGTACTCCGGTCATTTCACTCTTCACACTTGAATTAAATTGTAGTGCTTGTCCCGAAATGACCTAGTTTGTGTTGAGTGGATGTTATACCCCCCTCTCTCTCCCTGTCCTTCCCTCTCAAACTCTCTTTCTTCAGGCGAATGGGTTATAAAGTTATTAGTTTGGATACGTTAAAATGTCTGGCACCACCACCCCCTCTCCCCCACCACGCATACTTTTGCAATCATTTCTATTTTTTTTTAGAGATTAATGTTATGTTTATTTTTTATGATTGTATAGATAGAGACGACATTTTGTAATTACAGAAAGGTAAACTCAGTCTGGTATCATATTACGATGAACAAAGACATGATTAACTGGGCATAATACTATCTATAATTACAATGATAATCCCTCAAATTGGAAACCTTTGAGGTGTAGAAAAAAACATGTTTACTGTTTACTGTTGTTGACTTTAATGAATCTAAAAACTTTTCCTTGTTCACAAAAATGTATGTATATTTAATTTAATTTATTTGTCTCTCTGTATTGAAATAGAAGACAATTGAAAGGATCCATGATAGATGTCACGAACTGTCAAACTGATAATGTGTCATCCATCATAAGTTATAAATTCGTTAAAACCTCTAGATCGAATAACGTGATGTAATCATCTAAGTTGGGTGGTTGACAGGTCTAACGGGCGTTCCTTAGATAAGAAGTCTGCCATTGAGTCAAAGGGACGTGAGTCGAATGGGATGTGTTTTCTCCCTGGCAAAGATACCTACAAGCGAATTCTTCAATTAATATTGTATTTTATGTTAGTTCCAAAATGACCTGCTTTGTGTTGAGCGGACGTTACCCCCGCCCAACTAACACTGTCTTTCAAGATCAGGAGGGGGCGCTTTTGTTGGCTATGCAGGTTGTAGGGTACCGAGGCCCTATTTTATGCGACACGATACAAGAGATTGCCTATCCATAAATTATTCTTAATACAAAAACATTTAACACAATGATAACGTTTGCCTATATTTATTGTTCTTTCTCAAATTCTTCTAAATACTAAGGATAGCTTCATTCCTGACTCCATTGATTATGAAGAAATAAACAGGTCACTATTCTATGGAATACAAGTACAAAAGCAGTACTTGTATCCCATAGAATTGTGACCAATATATTCCAGTTCAATTACTGAATGACATTGAACAAATTTACGAATAAAGATTACCTGGTAATCACGGTGTTTGCGTATAAAGATTACCTCGTAAATATTATTTTCATCCATAACGATTAACTCGTAAATACTGTATTTAGCTCTTAGATACAGTATTTACGACTGGATTAACCTATCCGAACCAATATAGTTAATCTCCCCCTGGGAGACGTACGTTTCTATGCCATTATATCATGGTTCGTATTGTATTCTTCGTTCATGCTATGAGATAATAAAATATTATCTTATCTTGACGTGATGTATAGTCCCATATGTCAGTCAATATTATTCCATCCTATACTAATTATTCTAAGTACACGAACGTCTACGTTTAGAAACGGATTAACCATCGTGTAAGTCCCAAGAAACCAATGCGCACTTTGTAAATGCCTAATATTATTGTCTGTCATGCAAAGGATAAGGGAGATCTCGGTGGTCGGCAAATGTCAAATCTTCTACGTGCGAACATAGCATTGATTTGTAACGGCATTTTGTTAAGTTTAGAGCCACCTGGGTCCTGAAGCAAGATTTTCTGGTGTGTTGTTACTAGTATCTTGTAGGGTGATATTTAGTTAAAATTAACAACTGGGTGAAACGTTTCGAAACTTATTATCAATAATAGAAATTAATTTTAAAAAATACGAGAATTATTTAATAAATGATTTTATTCATTTTTTATGATTATAATCATTTATTCGTTTATTTATGATTTTAATCATTTATTCATTTATTTATGATTTTAATCGTTTAATTATTTATTTATAATTTTAATAATGTATTCATTTATTTGTAATTTTAATCATGTATTCATTTATTAATGATTTTAATCATTTATTTATGATTTAATCATTTATTTATGATTTCATCATTTATTTATGATTTAATCATTTATTTAGGATTTAATCATTTATTTAGGATATAATCAGTTTTTTTCATTTTTTTATATACTCATTGATGTAATCATTTATTTCGATATACTCATTTATTATGGTGTAATCGTTCATGTAGTCAACTTGACGGTTCGTATTTTTAAAAAAAATGGCGCCCACTATTCATTATAGATGTTTTGCCTGGAGAACTGGAGAAACACTCTTCGTAAAGGTTTTTGTGCTTCTTCTGATATGTGATGATTGAGATTTAAACTGCCTTGGGTCATTTTCCTTGATGTTTATTGTTAGAGTTGTTGTAACCTTTAAAATGATATTTAATGGCATCAAAGGGCAGATAATAAAATGACACGATTTTTCCATTTACGCACAGGAAGATTAATACCTGTAGGCATTATTATTTTAAACATTTTTACGTTCAGAACATGTTTCCACATTTTTTATGAGCAAGTTATCTTTTCAGGATCTGAGATGACAAAATCGTGAACACTTGATATCAATATGCCATCATTTACAACTAACATGTTTAGGCTGTACTTAAAGCATGACTGATCGAATTGATTGATGACTAAATCTATCACCCAATAATAAAATACAATTCATGGATAACAATTGCTATAGTTTATCCCACTGCTGCGTTTCAACAAGATTTCACAAGTCATTATCAAGTACATTTAATAAGTTTCATAACAACATATAATAAACTATAAAAATTGTTATTCATAATTGCGTCACAATTGTTAAATGGCACTGGACGAACGAAAACAATCCTCCCAATCCTTCAATTTTTTCAGAAGCCACGGTGCCTTAGTAACTAAGACGTTCATCTGGAGGTCCTGTGTTTTGTTCATCAGGATTTGTCAGCGTGGTTCGCCCTTGTCAGTGATAAAAGACAGACTGGCAAGGGGACAACGTGATTCCATTGAAAGAATATTTTCCCCCTTATGCATATCAATATAAATATTTTTTCCGTAAGCTACGGTGATTCATCAGTTACTAAGACATCGGATCGCTAACCTGGAGGCTCCGTGTTTGATACCTGCATTGCGTTCATCAGGATTTTTCAGTGTGGTTCGCTCTTGTCATGGGACAACGCATAAAGGGATACCGTCAGTAAAAAGAAATAGCTTATATCTCGTTGGAGAAGTACAGGTCAAAATTTTCAAAAAAACGTAGAACTGCTGATGCTTACACAAAAATGAATTTTGTAGATCAAACCGGAAGTGTCACCATTTTCAACCATAAAATTGCGTAGGCTTTTTTACGTTATTTTACCTGCAGACTTGTCAGAATCCTTGAAGGAATGTCTATAACAAGTATAGGCACACAATTTTATTTAAACGTTATGATCGATTTTTCTGGAAAGGGAACTTAGATGTCCAGACCGTGTTACAGTAGTATCACGACCAAAATGCAAATATCCAAACTAGTCGTAGTGGAAAAGGTTAATGTGCACAGAAATAACAAACAATGTTTTTCGTTACTTCGTCTTCTATTTTAGAAATAAGTACCTTGGAACAAAAGTAGCACGACGATCATAGAATATCTAAAGTGGTGGAAATACTTAATGTGCAGGGAAATAAAAATTGTTTACCATTACCATAATCCTTTTTTTCTTTAGGATTCTTGACAAAATAAGTAACATCTGACAGGAAGTGATGCTTGGTTGATATGAGTGAAATGTACATTAGTCTTTGATTCTACCGAGTTGAGTCGAGCTTTTGTCATCTTGACCTGGTATCATTGAACATAAACAACACGACCATCAAGGGAATCGACCTTAATTAGTTCAATAATATCTACGATAAATCAACCCTAACAATAGATGCTAGTCGTCCTGTTCTTTTATGTAGGTCACAAGTATATTTTATAGTTTGGTGCTTTCTAGTGTTAAATTGATTAATCGTACTGGAAATATTGCTTTAGACATTGTTTTTTAATTCCTAGTATAAATTACCATGCAGTAGCAGCACCTTTGGTATTTTATGTCCACTTACACAAAAATGATATCCCAGGCAAGTAAAATTATCGCGATTAAACTAGTTTCTTTTAACTTTGTTACAAGGACACTTTGTGCATGCGGCGCTCATTCACGATGTTAAATTGATTGAACATACTGGAACGATTGCCTTAATATCAATTAGCATGATACGCCCGGTTCTTTTGTTTAGGTAACAATGCGACAAACAGTTCCGCGTCCCGCTAATTTTGAATTAATTGAGCGTACTGAAAAATTGCTTTAGACAAAATATATTTTTTAATGTTAGGTATCATGAAAAAGGAACAGAGCCCAAATTTAATCACCCTTTTTTTTTTTTATCGGAAATGGCAATCGACAGACAAGTGAAATGATCGTGATTAATCCAGTTGCTTTTCATTGGGTTACAATGTAATGCACATTTCCTGTGCCAACAAATGGTAAATTGAACATCCGTACTTAAATGGTTGCTTCAAACGACATATATGAACAGTGCTGGAAAACAAGCCAAAGGCATAATAATATGTGCATTTGTTAACCACACAAATCGTTGGGGGTCATTTCTTTATGAATCTGGAACGGGTTATATACATTAAGAAGTTTTTTTCTAGGGGCGACACTATTGAGATATAGCCTTAGGCCCAGTCATTTCAAGTACGACTGATATTAAGTTTGGCATGCTTCTTATTTGAATAATAGTGCATCGAGGACATTAAGTCACCCAAACAATTAAAGAATGGAATTTCTTAAATAAATTACGATAAATAAAACAGCGGTCTGCATGGGGCGCCTGTGACGCTGACAAGGAATATTCGCCTAGTCGTTCGGCGTGCACGCAAAAAGCTTCTGACAACAGAAAATCTAAGGCGGAAACACATTGTACAAGAATCCATTGAAACCAATGTGAACTCAGTATTGTCTTGTAAAGACATTCAACCCAATCTTATCTGATTCCATTGGAGAGCTTTTTTTAAATTAAAAATGTCATAACCACACCGAAAGTAAACAATCCTGATATTGTCGACCTGGAACAAAACATAAATCTTTGGAATGTTTTCCAGACAAAACGACCACTTTAATATAAGGCAATCCTTTGTAATGGACTTTTTGTATTCCAGAAACGTTTTATTTATATACGTTTTCTATTTCATCAAAAATTAGATTTGCATTGATCCTGGAATTCTGTGAAATTGTTTTCTCGAAAAAGAAATATGTATTAAACGCCTAGAATACTATTTAAGAGCTGCATCGTCAAGGGGTTAAATAAGCGATTGTATAAAATGAAGTTACTGGGTTTACAGACATTTGATGATTGGTTTATAAAACGGTGAAATCCCTGATGATTTAACCATTGTACCGTGTATAAACCATTCCTTACTCTGTGTATAATCTACCCGCGCGGTCCAAACCCAAAGTCACGAAATTATAATACTAATAGAATTAGGTAAAGATTAGCTATTTAGTTGGGGATTAATATGACTTGTTTCGAATTTAGTAGGTTATTGTAACATATTATTGAGGTGTTGTATATGTTACATTGGCAGACTAATTCCCAGAGACCTTAGAATATTTCTGTGAGGCAAGCTTAATTAGAACCCAGGACTTTGAAGCCTAGCAAATTTGAACTTAAAGGTTTAACTTTGTTCCGCACACAGTCTTACAACCCCGAACATTTGTTCCATTTTATTATTTTTGTGACATTCCTGTTATTAATTTCCCTCCATTTTGTTCAGGTACGACACATTTAGTGCATGATATTCCACTTTTCCCCGTCAGGACTTATTTATTATCTTGAGCTAACATAATTCCCTTAAATACCTGATGAAAACTAATCCGCAAGAAAGGTCGTCAACATCTAATCCAATTTTATAGGGCATTATATCTGGTAATAATCCGGATATTGACTTAATGTACCAAGTAAAGGTTAGCACATTACACTTGATCGATACTATTCACAAATCACCCATGTTATCGGTCAGTAATATCAAAAATCGTCTCGGAACTTGGAGCCGCGGTGTCTCAGTGAGTAAGCCACAGTTTCACTATTTAGATTTTCCAGGCTTGTTTCTCTTCCCAGCGGTGCAGGGCGGAGGACCCGTCGTTCGCGTAAACGAATCCTTCATAGTTTAAATTTGAAATCGGAGTATAGGCAACACTGTATGGCGTACATCCGTCTTCATTAGCCCAGTTCAAGCAGAAAAAGTAATACGTTAAATCCAATTTCGTTTCGGATGAAATGAAATGGGGTTGAACGTCATACTGTTCTGCTCCGAACAACACAGTTAGTATGTATATTTCTCAGATAGAATACATTTTATTCGTTAAATCAAATCAGTGTTTGAATAAGTTATCTAGTGTTACCATTAACTAGAATAAGTTTCTTGATAATGCAACTTCAATATTGCAAGATTTTCGGACCAAATTCGAAGTGGTGTGGCAGTTACTAACATAGTTTTGTATATTGTAAACAAATTTCTAGAGAGCCTGGCGCTGTTGGGTTTGCCTTTAACTTCGGTAAACGGCGGGGTTCACTTTAGATTGTCAGGTTTATCATTGAGATCAATGACGGGATTTTGATGACCGTGTTGCATGGTCATATGCGTCTTTTTTGTTATCCCAGTTAGTGAAGAATAGCTGGGCATTCACTTCCATTTTGTTTAACCAAGGTCCTTAAGCTTGGTGATTATAATATAGAGCACCAAAGTCTGTAACTTTGGTGATCATTATAGAGAACCAATGTCCTTAACCTTGATGATTATAATATAGAGCACTAAAGTATAAATCAATTTTATGACACCTGTTATTAATGTTTTCATCGCTTGGCTTTCGTTTGTATCTAAGAAAAAAACACAAAAGTTAAATAAAATCACGAATTTTATGTCTTATTAGTTCCGATAGGCTACAGTGAATTAACATAAGACCTACGTTTTCGAGTTAGTTTTTTTTGTTTATGGTAAAAATGATGAATGGATGATCTAATAAATGCACTGGGGTTTAACGTCTCACCGATCTGCATCATCCCCGTTTTAATGAAGACGGGCATACGCCATGCAGTGTGCTCATACTAAACTTAAGTTGTCTGTCTACAATTAGCTCCGCTTGAGTACAAACCCTAAGCTAGTTGACTGTCATTTTAAGTCTTAAATCGACGATTTTAGTCGAAAACACTAAGTATACTTCGACAATTTTGAGAAGTATTTATTATGCTTCCATTTAATGGAATTGAATAGGTTTATTTAGTCTTTGTGTGTATAACAGATGTGAAACGGAGTATAAAAAAACTATATACTATTTTTTAGATATGGCGGCCATTCGAGAAAGAGATTTATTCTCGAAGTATGAAATAGGTGGATTTTACCCGGGGACCTCCGTGGCTAGTGACCAAGCTTTTTTACTTATTGGGCCACTTGTATCATTACAGGCCCTTGATTGTAAATCGAAGTGGACGCTTACGGCTGGATGCGGGATCATTTCACTTTATCTTGTCCGCAGGTTTGTCTTGTAAGTTTGGTTATAGTGCGGTTCTCTTGTGCTTACTATTTAAGATACAACACTTTGTAGATTAAAAAAAAGCGAAGTTCTTTTTTATTTCTTTATTTCCTTTGATTACCTAAATTATCGATGAGATACGTTATTTCAGTGTCATGTAGTGCAAGCTGTTTGATCCACAGTTGTTAGAAGTTCCGGAATGTGTTTTAATCGATCCGACAGAACAACAGAACTAAATGCAAAAAAAAAGCCATATCATCAGAAAATAGTCGAGATCCTAGTTAACAAAGGAAACGGATACAACAGTATACACAATGAGAGCGGAAATATCTTTAGTGTTAATGGCTTGATTTCCTCGGTTTTATCAGATATGTATCTTTAGAATGTTGACTGAGCTATCACACATTGTATTTAAGTAAGTTAGAGTTTAAAATAAAGCGAAAATCTCACGTTATATACACAATAAATATCTTTTAATAGCAATGTTTAATAGAAAATGTTTTAAATCCAGAGTTTAACTTTAGTTGTTTCTCACAGTTATCATGTTTTAGTTAGTTATTTAAAACCTAGATAGGCTAACAATATTAAAGATGGGTTCCCAGCAAAGTATTTATCGGCTGGTTATTTCCAATAAAAGTATGGCAAATTTGGTATTTATGAATAGTATAGACACCCAATCTTACTAGAAAAATACTAGATCAGGCGAAAATCGCCCATGGGGCAAGGACTGGGCAATATTGTCAGGGAACCACTAACTGTCAACCCGACAGGATTTGCTGGCTTATTGTCTGCTAGCTTAGGTCAGGCAGAAGTTGTTTTTATACGCCCACATTTTCATGTGGACGTATTATGTCGTCGCCCCTGTCCGTCTGTCCGTCCGTCCGTCCGTCCGTCCACAATTGTTTGTGGACTCTCTATAGGTCACAATTCTTGTCGGATTTTAACGAAACTTGAAATATAGGTTTATCCCCAAAAGATCTCAGCTGCTTTCGATATTGGCATGTATCGGATCAAAACTTCATGGATTATGGCCCCTGATTTACGAAAAATCACGTTTTTAGCTTGTGGACCCTATAGAGGTCACAATTTTGAACCGATTTTGATGAAACTTAACATGCATGTTTATAACCCAACGATCTTGGTTCCTTTCGATATTTGCGCCTATCGAAACGTAATTTCCTGAATTATGGCCCCTGATTGCCCAAAAAATCACCTATTTTAGCTCGTGGTACCTCTGGAGGTCAAAATTATTATCCGATTTGTAAAACCGTTCGATTATATCACCGTTACACCCTAAAGAGGGTTGAGTTCAAATTTCGGAAAAATCGGACCAAAATTACCATACAAAATGGCCGCCGTTCGTACGCGAATACTGTTAAAAAATGGTATATCAAGGTTGTGGACCCTGTAGAGATCACAATTTTAATTCGATTTTGATGAAACTTGAAATGCATGGTTATAACCCAAAGATCTTGGTTCCTTTCGATATTTGCGCATATCGGATCGTAACTTCCTGAATTATGGTCCCTGATTATACGCAAAATCACCTTGGTTTAGCTTGTGGTCCCTCTGGAGGTAACAATAATTATCCGATTTAAAAAATCGTTTGATTATATCACCGTTACACCCTAAGGAAGATTGAGTTTGAATTTTGGTAAAATTGGACCAAAATTGCCATACAAAATGGCCGCCATTCGTACGCGAATACGGTTAAAAAATGGTATATCAAGGTTGTGGACCCTGTAGAGGTCACAATTTTAATTCGATTTTAATGAAACTTGAAATGCATGGTTATAACCCACAGATCTTGGTTCCTTTCGATATTTGTGCCAATCGGAACGTAATTTCCTGAATTATGTCCCCCGATTGTCCGAAAAATCACCTATTTTAGCTTGTGGTACCTCTGGAGGTCACAATTATTATCCAATTTGAAAAACCGTTCTATTATATCAACGTTACACCCTAAGGAAGGTTGAGTTCAAATTTCGGAAAAATCGGACTAAAATGACCATACAAAATTGCCGCCGTTCGTACGCGAATCCTGTTAAAAAATGGTATATCAAGGTTGTGGACCCTGTAGAGATCACAATTTTAATTCGATTTTGATGAAACTTGAAATGCATGGTTATAACCCAAAGATCTTGGTTCCTTTCGATATTTGCGCATATCGGATCGTAACTTCCTGAATTATGGCCCCTGATTATACGCAAAATCGTCTTTGTTTAGCTTGTGGTCCCTCTGGAGGTCACAATTATTATCCGATTTAAAAAACATTTGATTATATCATCGTTACATTGTAATGAAGGTTGAGTTTGAATTTTGTGAAATCGGACCACAACTGCCGGACAAAATGGCCGCCACTTGTATGCGTATATTGTGTAAAAATATGGTTTATCAAGGTTGTGAACCCTGTAGAGGTCATAATTTTAATCCGATTTTGAAGTACCTTGAAATGCATGTTCATAACCCATTCAAAGATCTTGGTTCCATTCGATATATGCGCATATCGATTTGTAACTTCATGAGTTATTGTCCTTGATTGTAGGAAATATCACTTTCTTTTTAGCTTGTTCTCTATCCAACTCTTGTATGTGGGCGTATCCTGCCTGGCAGCCGCTGGTTTCTTGCTCAAATGGTTAGGCGGTTTTGGGAACATTGCGTGTTGTCAACGTACAAAATACTCTGCAATTAAAAGGTGTAAAAAGAAGTTTACAGAAATAATTATTAATTTATTTAGGCCTCAATAATATGGTAAATGTAAAGTAAGTAATGATAGATACATTTTAAAATATGGACCCTCCCACAATGAAGTTAATTTGGCAGACATTGCGTTTAACAACAGCTTACTTACAGCTATAGGTATCACCGTCGAAAACAGAGTTTTGAAAGGGAATTGAAGCAAGTGTGTGATAGATTGGTTACTTTACATATGTGTTTAGTCAAAATATATCGTCAAATCACAAAGTTTGTACCCGGGAATGCATATTTAAGGCCGAACCCATTAAATAGAAAAAAGGAGGGGGGGGGGCAGCGCCACACACAAACAATCCCACAAAACAAATCGAAAGACAAGACACAATACGCAGAAATCATAAACATACGTACATATGAGATTAAGTGAACGGATCAGGGCCTGTAGTGATCCGGGCCTGTAGTGATACTGACTTCACTCAAAAATGAAAACTAACAATAAGGAGGAATATATCCCCAAAACATTGTTTTATGCTAGTGTGAGTCATCATCTGCTATGCCACATGAAACATGAATGTAAACATATTAAAGGAAGAATTATCTATACAAGTAACCATATCGGTCAAATGTATAAAAGAAGTCAGGCAGGGCCGTATGTGGGATTTTAATAGTCGGGAGGGGGACTTCGGGGGCGCCATAGCCTTCACGTAATTAATAAACCTACCGACTGATCAGTGTCTGAAGAGCAATGAGGTGTAATCATAATCAATTGTATTATTTTATGATTGAAAGATTGTCAAATTATATAAGGGGGATGGGGGGGGGCCTTAGTTTTCTGGGGGTACAATGTCCCCATTGCACCCAGGTAAATACGGCCCTAAACCAAGAAGCCTACAACTAAATGATTTACAGCGAGAAACATTATAAGCGTTCGAAAGAATTGTTTAATGTGTATTGATTACCAAGATAGAGATATATATCATATTGACTACAAAACCAAGGGGTAAAAACAATACTGAATACAAAGAAGCAAAGAGAGAAAATAATACATTCTTCAGGGTCTTTAAAACCAAATATACCCTTGAATAATGTGAAAGATGTTTGTTTCCAATTCCAAATTTGGAACAAAATTGCCTTTGGTTTTTAATCTAGTATTTTTCCTAGACGAAATACATAAAGTAAAATGGATTTTAACGTTATAATGTGCTGCACCGAACAGCAGCACCATGGCATACTCTTATTAAAATACAGATCTATATTAGGTTCGTGATTATTTTTCTTTCGATGACATCTACTAGATGAAGGGGAGACAAGTGCGAGGTCGCGTTAGGGGGGCATACGAGTGGCTTTTGACCCTATGACGCCATACATTGATTAGTAAATCAGTGTTGGCGTATCTAGTGGTTTAACCACAGTTCCGAGCACAGCACGTCAAAATCTCGCCATAACAGACTGTTTCATTGGCTGATTCCTCACAACAACCAGTAGAGTAAAGACCAGTAAAACGAAAATTTCAAATATAAAAATATAATCAGAGATCGATCGAATTCCAACTGTCACGCTTTCTTTTACGTGCACGTTTTACTTATTAAGCCACTCAGATCAATTCTAACACTTGTTCCCGAGGAACAGAAAATAAAATGGATGTGGCCTATTGGATATATGTTCATCATAATTGATTAAAGTATTTGTGTATGGACAATATATACATATAATCTATATAAATATGTTTACTTTAATTAACACTCGATGGAGCTAGATTTAAAATACAGACAAAAGGTTTCATTAAACAACTATATTTGGTAACAAATTTTATTAGCTTTTATAGAGGCTTAGCTCATTATAACACAGATAATAAAGAGGATTAGAAAAAATGTGTAGGCTAAATTCGATAAGTGTCTCTGTAATATGTACTATCTGGAAGATATTTCAAAACAGTGAAATATGTTCCCTGGTTGGGCAGAACAATTTACCCAATACTACATAATAGCAATGAAATGAAATGGGGTTTAATGTCTTGCTGTTCTGAATCGTACTGGGCTAATGAAGAATCTGCTATGAGGGCAATTGTCAACGGATCTTTTACGTGCGCGTCAATTTGTACACCCGATCTCGGATTTTCGTCCCATCCGAACGACTAGACAGCTTTCCTCCGTTCTGCATCGCTGACAAGGGAGAACCACGCCGGAAAATCCGGTTGAACCTTCTCGGCCAATGCAGGGATCGAACACCCAATTTCCAGGCAAGCGAGCCAGCGTATTACCCACTTAGCCACCGTGATCGCCACCAATAGCAAAGATGTTACTTTAATATCTAATCATTCCACATAAAACAAACATGTACTGGTGATATATCATATAATTATTGCTTTACCCCAACATTTTGCTGGACTCCACACAGGCCCCTTGAACGGTAACTTGTACGTACGGCTTAAAATATGTCACCGCCGCTATACATAATCCAAAATCCACCATTAAAAGTATTAATCAGATTAGCTTTATGTATTGTATAGCTGTTGAATTGTATATCTATTATAAACATTAATTTCAGCTACTCATAAAAGGATAATTTGAAGGGAATTATACCATTAACATCGCATGATTGCTTATTTATACGAAAAACCATTAGGGTCAATAAAATGAAAACAGTATTTTGAATACCTCGATAGTTCCTTTCAAGATCGTCATACAATGATTCATATGACTAGTTAGGCTAAACCCATACTTTATTTTATGTTACAAATTCGGCACATTCATATCATGCTCCCATTAATACCATTCGTTATTTTTATGTCCTCGTTAACAACATTCACTAACTCTCCTTAAATCCACGGAACGCCATTTACGTTTTTTTTCGGAAAATTTCATTAATCCAAGTTAGAATGTACACAAATTAAATTCTTAATTTAAGATATCAATGGTGGATAATCACCTTGTTTGTATTCAATCGGATTAGATAGAGGCGCATCAAAGAGGTTCAGCGAACCTTCAAGATGGCAACGGCTTGTTTAAACAATCAAGTTTTGCCTTACTTTTAATTAAAACGACTTTAGATTTGCCGTAATGACCACACAAAATCAAAACGATCGGTTAATTTTTGTTATTTAATAATAATTTTAGTCACATTTTTGGCCGTTTTTGTTTTCGTTTGTTTTGACTTTTGTTGTCTGCAATTGTTTTTAATTCATCATACCATCCCTGTAAATACTGAACCTAATTGAATCTTTTTAATATTTATTTTATCAATATTGATATTATGGACAGGTTGATTTAACTAAATTAATTACACTTAATGTGTTAAAAATTGGCAAAAACACAAAATAAAAACGTCCATGTATATCAAAGGTCACTTTAAAATTGGTAAAAACAAAAAAATAAAAAAGTCCTTGCATATCAAAAGCCACTTTAAAACACACTTATAAAATCGCTGTTGTGAGAAGAGAGGGTGAGTCATCTTCCACCTGTGTCATAACAACCTATATATATACAGCTGGCGACATAACTTTAATTACGAACTTATTATCTTGTTATTACGAACTAGTTATCTTGTAATAACGATAGTTATCTTGTAATAACGATAGTTATCGTGTAATAACGATAGTTATCGTGTAATAACGATAGTTATCTTGTAATAACGATAGTTATCTTGTAATTACGAGTTAATTATCTTGTAATTACGAGTTAATTATCTTGTAATTACGAGTTAATTACCTTGTAATTACGAGTTAATTATCTTGTAATTACGAGTTAATTGTCTTGTAATTACGAGAAAAAAATACCATTTTATTGACCCAAATGGTCTTACGTAGATTTAGGAATTATCGCCTCACACTCTTTTATCCTTTTGAGATAAGGCTGATCGCTTAAATCTGAATCTAAATTCAATTAACCAATTCATCCTTACTTTAATCATAATAAGAAAGTTATCCCTTTCACCTACTATATGGTTAAAAGAAGTTAAAAGCATACATTGCTCACTTGGAGCGTACACCAATGTCTTGTGATTACTGAGTCTTCTGCTTTTTCTGTTAATGGATGCCATCTTAGTCTAAATTCATCAATTTCTCTTTAATTTAGACTCATACAAAATATAGTGATTTTTCATGAGTTCATTTAATTTGGACATACAGCTGCGATTTCAGACGGGTATGCATTAATTAAAGTTCTTTTTATTTCATAGCAAATCAAATTCTATAGAACTGTAACCGCTTTCATATGTCGAAGAATGTCTTTCTCTCCTTTTCCCTTCTGCCATGGCAATTTTGTTTACTTGTTACTGTATAATAGAGGACAGGGGTTTGAATGTACATTTTGTGCCAAGTTGTTATGAATATTTATGATTTATGCGTACTATGTCTGTATGGTCGGTTTATTGCCAAAGTTCACAATGTGGATTATTCCCCCTTTTGAAATGTAACCCACAGCGTTCTCTTGACTAAAACGGTTAGCAATCATAATAATGGAACCTTTCTCCCAATCAATCGGGGCAACTGCGTGCTTTTATTGAACGAAATTTGTACTAGTCCCGATATGACGTATCGCTATCATTGTCCCTAGTCAGATTGGCATCGTTAAACAGTAAACAGTAATAAAGACGTTATAAACGTCAGTGATTTAGAATTTAATATTCTCCGTGGAATGTGTTGTTTGTAATATCTAAAAGAAGAAGATTGTCTCAGTCAAGATCGACATTTCGTGAATGATAATAAGTTGTTTATGGTCAATGGGTGTTATAGTCTTTAAACAGTCGATACATACAGCAAAACAACTCATTATGTCGAAGTCAAACAGATCAATCAATCGTTCCCAAAAGGATTTCCCGGTATTTTCAATGTATAGCTTTTCCATGGCGATTTTTGGTGTTTATTTCCTTTAGGAATGGATTTGAATTGGCATTTATTTTCTGTCCGGTTTAAGGCGAATATTCATGATCGCTAGTCGAGAAGATTACTTTGTTAAGAGTTTGGTTGCCGTGTAATACTTGACGGATGTTAAAACCTACATAACTTCCAGTCTGTGTATCTCAAGGTGAATCGGAGAAAGATGTAGCCATATCCGTGGTAGATAAGACCAACGAAATTTGGGGAAAGGTTTAAAGGCAGGCAAAGAGAGAATAATTTATTCTAAGATCAATGTGGCAGGGTAAGCTTACTCTTCCGGATACCTGTTACCACAGTTTGTCGTTTAGTTTGTACATGGTGAACAGTCCATGCGCTGATTACACTAGTTTGCGAGATTACACTATTTTGCCTGATTACACTATTTTGCCTATACCGTTTTTTAGGACTTCGAGTTTTGTCTAATGGTTTGGATTGTTCGAAGTTGACTTTACTTTAATTTTATATGGTGATTTTTCCGCAAACTGTTCACTACGCCTTTTTCCAATTTAGACCCCCACGTTTCCAAAGAAGCTCAGAGTGGCCATGGTTGATTTTCATCCATTCCGACCAAAAGCTTCTTAATATGATTTTCTTTTGAGATACCCATGGTCATGAAATCAGAGTCTAGACATTTTCCTCTGGGTCCTCCTTGCTTGCCTTGTAGGTTCCTGTCTGAATGATGACTGCAGGTAAGTTGGATAGACTTGGTCAATTTAAAGAGAGGTAATCATAGCACAGACTAGTAAACTTTAAAAAATAATCTATACAGAAGCCTGATATGTCCATTCAGTGCGTATTGGCCGATTCAAAACGACAGACATAGAATAGAAGACATCCATTATGTTGCTTATAAATGCTTTAAACCATGACTTTTAATTCTGTCTGTGTGTTTACAAGAATATGAGACAAAGTCAGTCACAAGTCAACATCTGTCAATTAGAAATTGAACCCTCGAGTTAAACTTGTCATCATTGATATCTTCGCTCTCTCAATCACTCGTTAATTATCACACGTCAAGATGAATGCAAATTTCTTCAATTACGGCAATCTGCATTTTTTGTTGTAATTAACTTTGTCTGGGATGCTCTTTATAGTGTAAATGGTTAAGAATTAGAACGCCCATTTCACCCGTCTGCATAATCGGTATAGATAACTAATATTTTCCAATCTTAATGCCACGAAAATCTGTGTCTTAATGACGTTACGGTCTTTCTAAATTGACTTTTATACGTCTAGCGACAAAAACAGGTCTAATTTAGAAAAGATTGGAGATAGCCATCACTGTTTAAAGTAAATTTCAGCGGTGGAATTCCGGTTTCCGGAGACTAAGTATACGGCGGTAACTTAAGGCTAGCAGTTTAAACCAAAAAGCCCATATTTTTTAGGGACTTAAAATTATACTTCATCGTGTAGTTCCTGGTCGGTAAATAACAAAGTCAGTTATTACACGTTTGGTATTCTACGTCAAAGGTTTTTTAGGGAAAAAAAGACTCGGAGAAAACCCACGAGGTTGGGCAGGCGGACCTTATCCTTGCCACATAAAACCGGGGATTCGAAACGACGCCAGTTGACTCAATGATAGGCTTTATGATATAATGCGCGCACGCTAACCATTCAGCCATCCAACCCCCCTGGTTATGGCGGTCTGTTATGGTGAATTTTTGAAGTGATATGCACGGACTGTGGATAAGTTTCTAGAGAGACCAACACTGATTGATTAATCAATGTCTGACGTTAGAGGCTCAAAAGTATATGACCCCTGACACGACCTCCCACTGGTCAGATCTTCAAACACCATGGGGATGATCTCTAGTCTGTTTTAAAAAATACGCTTTTCTACTTCGTTTAATTTTGTTTAGACAAAATTAATGTCATATGTATTATTTACTTTATTGCCCTTTGTTGTACGCTACTTGATAATATTTATAATCCATTGCCATGGAAATCTATTTTTCTACGAATGTATGTATTTAATTTTTTATATACATTATTAATATCTGAAGACGCCTCTAGTAGGCAAGCAGCTAGCTTATATGATTTAATGTATGCCAGAATCAAATCAAAATTCGCACGCGCGCAGGAGTGTTTGGCAGTGGGAAGAAACCGAAGACTCGGAGAAAAATTGGATAATCGACCCTTGTCATGTACAAGTGGGATATCGAAAACCTGTTGCTTGACTCATTGACAAAGCGCACACTTAAAACCATACGGCCACTTACCCTCCACCTCCCACGTGGCCATATACGGAATAGCTCTTTGCGTTTCGTACAAAGTATTCTTCGAGAGTTATATTGGGTTTGGTACAATGCATTCTTTGAAAGCTATATAGCTTCGTACACACCATCATCCGATATAAGGTAACATTAACTCAACCCACTTGCGATTAAGCCCACGTGGATATTTGTTAAACATGTCAAAATACGGAACGGATCTATAAAATATTAATATACTGTCTTTTTAGAGTGATTTATTTAATTCAAGATGTTTAGAATATGTTTCAGAAATTGATTAATTTTCACGTCGAAGTCAGAATAAGACATTTTATGAATGTTAACTAGACAATCAAGTCTATATGTCAGCTTGTATTGTATTACAATTTTTTGAAGAGGCATGCTAAGAAAGTCAAGAAGGTTGCCAGTTTGTCTTCTAGTAGACATTTTGAGTTGTCACTTAATTCAGTTATATTTTGATTTTTTTTTTCGAAATATTTAATTAATACAAATCTGCATTTGACAGTTGTCAGTCATAATTTTGTTCTCGGTTTGACGAAGGTGTTATTTATAGTTTATTCAATTGTCGTAAAATTTAATTAAAACAAATCAATGTTTGACAGGGTTTCTGTTGTAAACGGCGATAACCTAAGACTAAGAGAAAGAGAGGGGGAGAGAGAGAGAGAGAGAGGGGGGGAGAGGGGGTCCACTCAATACAAACCAGGTTATTTCGGGACTAACATATGGTACAATATCATTTCAATATGTTGCTTGTGGGAGGAAATCGGTGGTTAACCAGGCGACTCAATCGTTAAAGGTAAATAAAACTACATCTGTTAGACGCATGGGAATTTCTTGTCGGGCTACACATTCCCCAGTCATCCATCAAATACACAAGAGACATTACATCATCCGAGAAAGTCCCTCGGAGTTTCCTTGACCTGCTCTGGAGGTCGGGTGTTCGATCCTTGCATTGGCCGACAAAGTTCAGCCAGATATCCGGCGTGGTTCCTCCTTGTCTGTGATGAAGGATGGAGGGCCTGACGGTGACAACTGTTCAGTCGTTCGAACGGGACAAAAAACCGAGGTCTCGTGTAAACATTGGCGTGCGCGTAAAAGATACCTTGACAATCGGAATTCGGATAGGCCGTAGTGCCGCTATCTGGGCATAATTTCCCTCATAACACACTGTATGGCGTATGCCCGTCTTCATTAGCCCAGATTGGAGCAAAACAGTAGGACGTTAAACTCCATTTCATTTCTTTGACTTGCAAGAAGCCGTGACTATTGGTCGTAATAAGATGGTCATTTGTCTCTTCCACGTGAATCCCCCGAATAATCCGGCTTTTTGACAACAACACATGCAAAATCCTACTGAAGGCCATTAATCAAATTGATTTTGAGATAAGAGCAGGTCCAATCGGACATACAGTGACAAGAGGAGATCACTCTAGATACAGGATTAGTAACAGACAAACAACGGTAAAGCGTATCTGTTGATTAAAACGTATGATAAAGCTGGGATGGCGAGGACTGTTAATGACACACCGCCGTCATAACTGGATAATTAATTATTCAATCAATAAATCGTGACCATAGTTTACAACACTAATCGGTTTTTATATCAAGATAGTGTTGTTATTCGGTAACGTGGATTGCGATTAGCACGTGGAATTAACGTGATGACATAATTCTATTTAACATTTATCTGCAGTTGTTGTTTATAGTTTCGGTTTTATCAATCAGTTGCTCAGGTTATGATTATAACGCCCGGGCAAAATTTCCCCCATAGCACACTGTATGTTTATTTTTTTGCAATGTCTATTTTCTGTCTTGTCCGCAGGTTTATCTTGTATATCTTTGTTTTGCGTGTAGTGCAGTCCACCTGCACTTACTATTAGAGAATGTTTAGTAATCCAAAATACATGTTCGAAGCGTAGTAATATTTAGTAGCGGTAATTAATCGTGAGTAAACCAAAAGATAACCTCGTGCGTGCAAATTTAGTGATTTGATGATATTGGGGTTCTCCATTTTCCATATATACCGAAATTGACATACTTTTTGGGGGGATGTATCTTTAAAGAAAACCGGGTTTAGTTACCTATTAGTATCGTAAAACTGAGCAGGCGCGGATACAGGGTTTTCAAACAAATTTAATTTTAATTTGAGAGCAAAAGATAACAGAGAAAAAGATTCACCGGTATGCCAAAAACACCCCCCCCCCCAGAAAACAACCCCATAAATATACCGATTGATGGACCTGAAATATGCTCACATTCTAAGTGTCCAGTAATAGTGTTACTGGGATCGTTTATGGCCTGCTTCCAGAATAGTGGTATTGCAAACACGATCTTGCGGCCCATGGTAATGGATTGCGGTCTTTGTGCCTTAATTTCAGCCTCCTCTGGGGGTGATATCACAGGCATGTGTTTACTAGGAACCTTGGTAGTAGAGTCAGCAGTGGACTAGGGGCTCGCCTAGCGTAGGTTGGAGATCGAAAAGTAATTAAGACATCTTGCTAACTCAATTTTGTTGAGATGCAGTGACCAATAATAAAATCAATCTCTAGGCGTTACTTTTGGATACAAATAGAATAATAATGTTAATCCTAATATAGCTGATTGGCACAGCCTAGCTCGCACTGCCACCAAAGCTCCGATCTAGACAGTGCAGAGGGCCGTCTCAGTAGGTAATTCGGATAGGTCGTAGTGCCGCTATCTGGGCACAATTTCCCTCATAACACACTGTATGGCGTATGCCCGTCTTCATTAGCCCAGATCGGAGCAAAACAGTAGGACGTTAAACTCCATTTCATTTCTTTGACTTGCAAGAAGCAGTGACTATTGGTCGTAATAAGATGGTTATTTGTCTCTTTCATGTGAATCCCCCGAATAATCACATGCAATATCCTACTGAAGGCCATTTATCAAATTGATTTTTAGATAAGAGCAGGTCCAACCGGACATACAGTGACAAGATGAAATCACTCTAGATACAGGATTAGTAACAGACAAACAACGGTAAAGCGTATCTGTTGATTAAAACGTATGATAAAGCTGGGATGACGAGGACTGTTAATGACACACCGCCGTCATAACTGGATAATTAATTATTTAATCAATAAATCGTGACCATAGCTTACAACACTAATCGGTTTTTATATCAAGATAGTGTTGTTATTCGGTAACGTGGATTGCGATTAGCACGTGGAATTAACGTGATGACAATAAGTCTATTTAACATTTATCTGCAGTTGTTGTTTATAGTTTCGGTTTTATCAATCAGTTGCTCAGGTTATGATAATAATGCCCGGGCAAAATTTCCCCCATAGCACACTGTATGTTTATTTTTTTGCAATGTCTATTTTCTGTCTTGTCCGCAGGTTTATCTTGTATATTTTTGTTTTGCGTGTAGTGCAGTCCTCCTGCACTTACTATTAGAGAATTTTTAGTAATCCAAAATACATGTTCGAAGCGTAGTAATATTTAGTAGCGGTAATTAATCGTGAGTAAACCACAAGATACCCTCGTGCGTGCAAATTTAGTGATTTGATGATATTGGGGTTCTCCATTTTCCATATATACCGAAATTGACATACTTTTTGGGGGGATGTATCTTTAAAGAAACCCGGGTTTAGTTACCTATTAGTATCGTAAAACTGAGCAGGCGCGGATACAGGGTTTTCAAACAAATTTAATTTTAATTTGAGAGCAAAAGATAACAGAGAAAAAGATTCACCGGTATGCCAAAAACACCCCCCCCCCCCAGAAAACAACCCCATAAATATACCGATTGGTGGACCTGAAATATGCTCACATTCTAAGTGTCCAGTAATAGTGTTACTGGGATCGTTTATGGCCTGCTTCCAGAATAGTGGTATTGCAAACACGATCTTGCGGCCCATGGTAATGGATTGCGGTCTTTGTGCCTTAATTTCAGCCTCCTCTGGGGGTGATATCACAGGCATGTGTTTACTAGGAACCTTGGTAGTAGAGTCAGCAGTGGACTAGGGGCTCGCCTAGCGTAGGTTGGAGATCGAAAAGTAATTAAGACATCTTGCTAACTCAATTTTGTTGAGATGCAGTGACCAATAATAAAATCAATCTCTAGGCGTTACTTTTGGATACAAATAGAATAATAATGTTAATCCTAATATAGCTGATTGGCACAGCCTAGCTCGCACTGCCATCAAAGCTCCGATCTAGACAGTGCAGAGGGCCGTCTCAGTAGGTAATTCGGATAGGTCGTAGTGCCGCTATCTGGGCACAATTTCCCTCATAACACACTGTATGGCGTATGCCCGTCTTCATTAGCCCAGATCGGAGCAAAACAGTAGGACGTTAAACTCCATTTCATTTCTTTGACTTGCAAGAAGCAGTGACTATTGGTCGTAATAAGATGGTTATTTGTCTCTTTCATGTGAATCCCCCGAATAATCACATGCAATATCCTACTGAAGGCCATTTATCAAATTGATTTTTAGATAAGAGCAGGTCCAACCGGACATACAGTGACAAGAGGAGATCACTCTAGATACAGGATTAGTAACAGACAAACAACGGTAAAGCGTATCTGTTGATTAAAACGTATGATAAAGCTGGGATGACGAGGACTGTTAATGACACACCGCCGTCATAACTGGATAATTAATTATTCAATCAATAAATCGTGACCATAGCTTACAACACTAATCGGTTTTTATATCAAGATAGTGTTGTTATTCGGTAACGTGGATTGCGATTAGCACGTGGAATTAACGTGATGACAATAAGTCTATTTAACATTTATCTGCAGTTGTTGTTTATAGTTTCGGTTTTATCAATCAGTTGCTCAGGTTATGATAATAATGCCCGGGCAAAATTTCCCCCATAGCACACTGTATGTTTATTTTTTTGCAATGTCTATTTTCTGTCTTGTCCGCAGGTTTATCTTGTATATTTTTGTTTTGCGTGTAGTGCAGTCCTCCTGCACTTACTATTAGAGAATTTTTAGTAATCCAAAATACATGTTCGAAGCGTAGTAATATTTAGTAGCGGTAATTAATCGTGAGTAAACCACAAGATACCCTCGTGCGTGCAAATTTAGTGATTTGATGATATTGGGGTTCTCCATTTTCCATATATACCGAAATTGACATACTTTTTGGGGGGATGTATCTTTAAAGAAAACCGGGTTTAGTTACCTATTAGTATCGTAAAACTGAGCAGGCGCGGATACAGGGTTTTCAAACAAATTTAATTTTAATTTGAGAGCAAAAGATAACAGAGAAAAAGATTCACCGGTATGCCAAAAACACCCCCCCCCCCAGAAAACAACCCCATAAATATACCGATTGGTGGACCTGAAATATGCTCACATCCTAAGTGTCCAGTAATAGTGTTACTGGGATCGTTTATGGCCTGCTTCCAGAATAGTGGTATTGGAAACACGATCTTGCGGCCCATGGTAAGGATTGCGGTCTTTGTGCCTTAATTTCAGCCTCCTCTGGGGGTGATATCACAGGCATGTGTTTACTAGGAACCTTGGTAGTAGAGTCAGCAGTGGACTAGGGGCTCGCCTAGCGTAGGTTGGAGATCGAAAAGTAATTAAGACATCTTGCTAACTCAATTTTGTTGAGATGCAGTGACCAATAATAAAATCAATCTCTAGGCGTTACTTTTGGATACAAATAGAATAATAATGTTAATCCTAATATAGCTGATTGGCACAGCCTAGCTCGCACTGCCATCAAAGCTCCGATCTAGACAGTGCAGAGGGCCGTCTCAGTAGGTAATTCGGATAGGTCGTAGTGCCGCTATCTGGGCACAATTTCCCTCATAACACACTGTATGGCGTATGCCCGTCTTCATTAGCCCAGATCGGAGCAAAACAGTAGGACGTTAAACTCCATTTCATTTCTTTGACTTGCAAGAAGCAGTGACTATTGGTCGTAATAAGATGGTTATTTGTCTCTTTCATGTGAATCCCCCGAATAATCACATGCAATATCCTACTGAAGGCCATTTATCAAATTGATTTTTAGATAAGAGCAGGTCCAACCGGACATACAGTGACAAGAGGAGATCACTCTAGATACAGGATTAGTAACAGACAAACAACGGTAAAGCGTATCTGTTGATTAAAACGTATGATAAAGCTGGGATGACGAGGACTGTTAATGACACACCGCCGTCATAACTGGATAATTAATTATTCAATCAATAAATCGTGACCATAGCTTACAACACTAATCGGTTTTTATATCAAGATAGTGTTGTTATTCGGTAACGTGGATTGCGATTAGCACGTGGAATTAACGTGATGACAATAAGTCTATTTAACATTTATCTGCAGTTGTTGTTTATAGTTTCGGTTTTATCAATCAGTTGCTCAGGTTATGATAATAATGCCCGGGCAAAATTTCCCCCATAGCACACTGTATGTTTATTTTTTTGCAATGTCTATTTTCTGTCTTGTCCGCAGGTTTATCTTGTATATTTTTGTTTTGCGTGTAGTGCAGTCCTCCTGCACTTACTATTAGAGAATTTTTAGTAATCCAAAATACATGTTCGAAGCGTAGTAATATTTAGTAGCGGTAATTAATCGTGAGTAAACCACAAGATACCCTCGTGCGTGCAAATTTAGTGATTTGATGATATTGGGGTTCTCCATTTTCCATATATACCGAAATTGACATACTTTTTGGGGGGATGTATCTTTAAAGAAAACCGGGTTTAGTTACCTATTAGTATCGTAAAACTGAGCAGGCGCGGATACAGGGTTTTCAAACAAATTTAATTTTAATTTGAGAGCAAAAGATAACAGAGAAAAAGATTCACCGGTATGCCAAAAACACCCCCCCCCCCCCAGAAAACAACCCCATAAATATACCGATTGGTGGACCTGAAATATGCTCACATTCTAAGTGTCCAGTAATAGTGTTACTGAGATCGTTTATGGCCTGCTTCCAGAATAGTGGTATTGCAAACACGATCTTGCGGCCCATGGTAATGGATTGCGGTCTTTGTGCCTTAATTTCAGCCTCCTCTGGGGGTGATATCACAGGCATGTGTTTACTAGGAACCTTGGTAGTAGAGTCAGCAGTGGACTAGGGGCTCGCCTAGCGTAGGTTGGAGATCGAAAAGTAATTAAGACATCTTGCTAACTCAATTTTGTTGAGATGCAGTTACCAATAATAAAATCAATCTCTAGGCGTTACTTTTGGATACAAATAGAATAATAATGTTAATCCTAATATAGCTGATTGGCACAGCCTAGCTCGCACTGCCATCAAAGCTCCGATCTAGACAGTGCAGAGGGCCGTCTCAGTAGGTAAATCTTCCGTTTATTAATAAAAAAAAACAGATTATGTTTATGGCTAAATAAATTGAAAAAAAACCCTTAAAACATCTCAGTATAGAAGATTACCAATTTATTAGAATCTATGTGTTCTATCTAGTTAATTAATATATTCCATTAATGTTCTTATAAATATATTTTAATAAGATAAATGGTGTCTTTTTTCATATTTCTACAAAAAAAAGGTATTATTTAAGTAAAGACATTGTCGTGATAGCCGCTTAATCATCCCACAGACTTCATGCTTTTTTATAATAGCCTCTGATTAGAATAGTATCATATTGCCATTTTGAGCAAATCCGGGTAGTTATAACATACCGTCTCTATTATGATTAATAGTGTAAAATATATGTATAGGTGTCTTTATTTAATAATACTCGGATATCTTGACTTAATCTTCATCAATTACAAAAATGTTATCGTGCGATATTTTTAATTTATTAACAAGGCGTAGGTGTTGGAATTATTAAAAGCATACGGGCAACTTCAATAGCTGGTTTGATCTCACTTTAACTTTGTACGTCTTATCAAGCCATTCGCCTAATACTTTGCTTATTTCGGCACTAAGTTTGATTGGGTATAAGCCCAGGGGCCTGTTTCACGAAATTTTAACTTAAGATACAATCCAAATTTTAGTACATACTTAAATCTGATTGGCTAAGCGCTAAAATCAATCTAATACTATCCAATCGAATTACTAAAATCGGATTTTATCTTAGTTAAAATTTCGTGAAACAGGCCCCAGCTTTCAAGACAAAATGTCAAGGTGTCCGTGGTGTTCGCTATGTCACAATCTCTGATTGGGTGCTACTGTCCATGTGTCTGCAAATAACGTAGCTATAAGTCCGGGAACTGTGAAGTAAACCAGCAACGGCTTGGTGTTGTTAAACTCGCAGTCGTTGCTTAAATGACAATATTGGTGCCAGTCATTATCACATATTATTTGATAGAGCTAGTTAAATACATTCCAAATATAATTTTTAACACAGTTCATTGCTACGGTAGCCGAGTGATACGGATTTCCTTAATCGGAAGTGACGAACCCAAAGGCCATCTCTCTATGTGACGAGTGATAACAGATAAATGGCCGCATTTATGCCCAGTAAAAGATGTTGCGTGAGAATGTGAGGGGATATCTGACAATTCATAAAAAGAATTGACTGCCACTAGATAAGAGAACACGAAAGAAAAACAGAAATAGTCCGGGCATTACCATGTTTTTATAAGGTATAGAATGAATATAATCAAGGGGGTGCACGGACTATTTCTATTGTCTAATGACATTCGATTACTTTATTGAATTGTCAGATATCCTCTTACAGTCCCATATAACAACTTTAGGTCTTTGGAGGAATTATAAGTGAGTAGAAATTCGGCCGTGTATCTGTTAACACTCGTCCAATCAGTCAGTTATATAGAGAGATGACACGTGTATTCCTTTGACGTTCGTCACTTCCGATTAAGGAAACCTGTATCACTCATCTATCGTGGCAATAATCTCTGTGTTAAAAGTATATTTGGAATGTGTTTAATTAGTTCTATCACTGATAATGACCCAGACTGACACCAATATTGTCCTTTAATGAACATGGCATACGGGTCGCTATGGAAGTGCATATGGTCAATAGTGCGACAGATACCACGATATTTTTATCCCTAAAAATACAATTTTTGTTAAGTTAATTGTATTAACGCAATGTGTTGCATGTTGTCATTTTCTCGTATTTTTAATCTACTTCTACAGGATTACGTTAAATTATTTTATCACCCAATAATACATTCTATAGTAGATATCGCTTGTGTGAAAAATTTCATAATCTACTGCGATATATCGTTTTTCAATGAATTTGATTAGGAGATATCGTTTTTCAATGAATTTGATTGGTCAATCAAAAAGAAACTATTTTTTTTTATTTTCAAAAAACAGCACATTTTTTATTAAAGTAACCTCTTTCTGATTCAAAAGGAACTATTTTTATTTAATTGACCTTGATGGAAACAGTGGGTCAATATAAAGGACATTGCAATGGTTGAATTGCTGTTAAAAAATTGATGTATCACTACGACATAATGTATTCATAGCAAATTTATAGCAAAGAATTATATTTAATTATTTCTGCATGTAAGAAGGGATTGGGTGATAGATAAAATCTCCTACTCGTCTTTTTCGATATCAAAAAATATCAACACTCGTTGATAAAGTAAAAAAACTCGGCAGGGCCTCTGTTTTGTTACCTTATCAACTTGTGTTGATATTTTTAGATATCAAAAAAGACTGGTAGGCGATTCTCTGTGTCATTCTGCTAATATGCTGACATACTCGCAAAATATCGCCATGCACTAGGTAGACATATTACGGCGAGATGAATTCATTAAATAGAAGAGCAATATCTTAAAGCAAACGTGCGCATTTACAATTTCTAAACATTCATTAATATGCGTTTTTAGACCATCATTTCATCTATTTTAAGGTTCAAAAGAATAGATAATTAACGTCCACCGGGTGCACACATGTCATTTTTGCGATTTTGGGGTACGATTATTTTTTCAATAAGAAAGGGTCTTTAGCGGAGGGAAGGAACCCGGTCAACCCAGACAAAAAGAAGGGGTTAGACAGGAGACCAAGCCCACTTGACTCATCGACGAACATTATGATCTAAAGCGCATGGGTTAAACGATTCAGCTACCCAACAGCCCAAAAGAGAACATTTAATGTAATTTCTGTAGTTAATAGGCTGGCTGTCACGGGGGTAATATGCCAGGCTATAATTGTATTAACGCACTGTGTTGCATGTTGTCATTTTCTCGTTATTTTAATCTACTTCTATAGGATTACGTTAAATTATTGTCATTCTGCTAATATGCTGACATACTCGCAAAATATCGCCATGCACTAGGAAGACATATTACGGCGAAATGAATTCATTAAATAGAACAGCAATATCTTAAAGCAAACGTGCGCATTTACAATTTCTAAACATTCATTAATATGCGTTTTTAGACCACCATTTCATCTATTTAAGGTTCAAAAGAATAGATAATTAACGTCCACTGGGTGCAAACATGTCATTTTTGCGATTTTGGGGTACAATTTTTTTTTTCATTAAGAAAGGGTCATTAGCGGAGGGAAGGAACCCGGTCCACCCAGACAAAAAGAAGGGGTTAGACAGGAGACCAAGCCCACTTGACTCATTGACGAACATTATGATCTAAAGCGCATGGGTTAAACGATTCAGCTACCCAACAACGATAAATACCCAACAGCCCAAAAGAGAACCTTTAATGTAATTTCAGTCAGTGTTCTATTAAAATAATCTCTATAATTAATATATAACCTCTCCGTTAATGGATGATGAAGACCTAAATCATCCCAAGTTCCCTTGATCTACTTACTATAGATTTAGTTAAGTCAAGTTAATATATAATTTAACCGCGGATAAAACTAGGTTAGTACATGATGGGCCACTTCCGGAAATAGCCGATCTATAGTCATCAGTGATCAGCCATCTAAGAGACATAACATCCTAGGACTCGATTACTAAAAGTGACAGCTCCGGGAAAAGACACTATTGAACATTCATATCGCGATTTATGTCTTAAAGATCGTCGATCGCGTGTCGTGTCAACACGCTATGATGACACAATTAATACTGGTTATATTTGGTTCTTTTCGTCTCGACAATTGGTCTAAGTGAGGTCACGATAAATGGATTTGAGTCAAGTTCTGTATCTATACAATAACCACAACAACTTCTTAGCGTAGAAGTAGAAATGAACAACTTTACAGCCAGTCACCCGTTTGGTTACTTTCGTTTCATTTAAATGTTAATTCTCGTCTCTTTGACCGGCTCTAACTTTTCCCAAAATTTTCGTTGGGTAGAACGCTTTTTGCCACAGATGAAGCAACATGACAAACTCTTGCCCAAAAGCATGTATGAGTTTGACCATGAAAATCTTGAGATACACAAGCTAGAAGTTAAGACAAGTAAACCTGCAATTTATGGCCGTACATTTCAACGTAACCAACCTCACAACTCTTGTATCCTTCCGCCTCAAAATCATGGATATTCACCCAAACCTGGCAGAAAATGTCTTTTCAACCCCTTTGTAGCGATTCTACACCAAAAAATCACCATGCAAAAGGGGGAAACAGGGAAAGGGAGAGAGAGACTAAAAATGACTTTCACCTTACATATTTGGTGACCTGTGTCCAAATGATGAATGAATGAATGAAATTGGGTGTGCTATGAGGGAAATTTTGCCCGGGTAGCGGCGCTACGGCCTACTCTTATATCGAATTCCAACTGCCAAGGGATCTTTGACATGCACTCCAATGTGTACATGGGACCTCGGTTTTTCGTCCCACCCGAACGACTAGGCAGCTGTCCTTGTCAGGCCCTCCTTCTGGATCACTGCTAAGAACACGAATGCTATCACAAAAACCTATGGAAGCGCATAGGGGTCAATAATGTGATTGATGTATACCGCGATATCAATTGGTAATTTGTCAGCA